>CM076956.1:12719510-13969510 GCA_039566865.1 Aurelia coerulea
ACAATTAATTAAACTGAACTGTAACCCTGGGTAAAACAATTTGAAATGAAAACATAAATCTACTTTCCACATTAACCAGTTCATTCATGTTTTGCACTTACCCTGGCTTCATCTGTAGTCAATTCCTTCTTCGTATGCGAGCTGGACACAAATTCGTAAACAGAAATGCTAGGGAAAGAATTCAATTTATTGAAAATCCTGCTCCAAAGATGACACAAAAATCACACAAAGTACAGTTTACAGTTCATCGTAAACAAAAAAAGGGTTTAACCTTTTATCAATAGGTATCACCAACAGCTATGTACGCTATGATCCCTATGTACGCTACGTCACGTCGCATCTCGCATTCCTTCCTATTTGTCGAATCTTCTCTTCTCTCTGCTCGGCTCGATTGATTTCGAGTCACTTGATAACGAGTACATGCTCGAAACGTCGTGTTTTAAACATCTTAGCTATTTTTGGTACTTAAATCATTTATATATTATACTACTGTTCAATTACATAGTACCACACGCAACGAACATATTTTTATTGAATCACCAACAGCTATCTGTATTCTTGGCAGACGTGCATCTCTTACCCATTACATGCGTGAGAAATGGTCGAACTGTGCCCCAGGGGAGGTGGTGCCCTAGCCCCCTTCAAGCCCCCTTCAACTGTGCCTCAGCACCCTTCAAATTTTCAAAAAGCAAATAAGGTGCTGGAATGGTGATAAATGCAACTGTAGGCTTTGCAAAACATATGTACAACAGGTTGGGTTCATAACAGGATAGTTATTGAAATTCTTGTAATTATACAGAAACATATTATTTTCAGATTAGACTTGTAAATTTTGTAAATAAGTAGGCCTTAATTAGCTGTAATTCTAGCTATGGTTTCGTTTCAGCCTACTTTGTAAATAAATAAATGATGATGATGATGATGATGATGATGATGATGATGATGATAACGATGATGATGATGATGATGATGATGATGATGATAATCGGAAATTTCTGCTTGAAAAAGAAAGCCGTTTGGGCAGCCAGTCACATAATTTGAACAATGAAGTAACCCCTCCTCCCCTCCTCCTCCCGGAATATTTATATCTGCTGACAAGCGTCTACTTGCAGTGGAGTATAACATGGTTTCTTAGTGGCATCTGCCCTTGCTAATTCTATCACTTTCTACTAAAGTGTTCTTTAAATCACAACACCTGCTGGGAGAAAGAATTGAACAAGGTAAGTAAGCGCCTGACTCTTTTCACAACCATTTGCACTATGAAAAATGGGTAATTTTTCGGCAAACCTAAAATAACTTACAATGAGATTTGATAAAGAGTATTCTAAGAGGAGAGGAAGTTCCCCCAACGGGCAACATTTATTGAAGGTATTTTGATAACAGATACCAAAGAGTGATTTACTGATTCATGCGTATCACCAATACCACTTCTTAATGCTTCCATTAGTCTTTTCAATTCACAAAAGGATGCATATTAACATCACAAGAATCCACCTTAGGGGGGGGGGGCTCTCTCCTCGATTAGTTTACCTATTGAGAGAGTTCCTCCTTTAAGTAATTCCCTCCATACAATTTATCTTGTTTCTCTGTAGATCATAAATTGTATGTTGTGGAATTTAACACATATGAAACTGAAACCTTTTCAAGGTAAGAGGCGCAAAAGCGGCAGTTTTTTTTACTTGAGGTATTGCATTTTTGAGGCCAAAATCTTGTTCTGCGTACAAAGTTTAGCAAAGTAGCAAATTTTCACATTCATATATGTCGTCATTTCAAAATTATGACAACTTTAAGAATTTGCAGTCATAAGGGCTTTGACCGTGAAATTAAAGTTTGGACAAATCTTTGTCCAAACCCCGATTTCACGGTCAAAGCCTTTATGAATTCAAATTCTTTATATCATCATAATTTCTAAATAAAGACAGATATGAATGTGAAAATTTGCTTCAGCACTAAACTTTGTATGCACAATAAGATTTTAGTCTCAAAAATGCAAAATCTCAAACAACAAAATACTTCCGCTTTCGCGCCTCTTACCTTAAAACGGTGGATTCACAAGATGTTAATTCTTGAATCACAAGAATTCTTAAGAATTTTCAAGAATTCTACACATTCTGATAAGAATTCTTGAACCACATAAAGAAACTGAAGAGACAATAGGCAGGAAAACCATGCTAACGTGCACAAGGCCTGTATTGTAACTAAGAGGCACTGTAAAGATATCAAGATCCCTAGCTATAGGACTGAATTTCCAAAAAAAGGATTCCATTATGCAGCTCTCAAGTCATGGAATGATACACCTGCCGAAATTCGTCAGCTACCGACACTGGATCGTTTTAAAAAGCAACTTAAAACGCATCTAAAGAGCTAGACTCTCAAGCCAAACACAACTCCCTGGAAGAACAGCAAGGATTAAGTTTTATAGGGCTGTAGGTTTTTATTCATAAGGTTTTCATCATTGTAAATATATGTTATCTATTTTAATTTGCTGAAGGGTTAATTTGTGTATAACTAATATTAAATGAAAAATGAAATGAAATGCATTATAAACAGTTTCACTTACACTCCATTTGAGTCGACATCCAGCTTGCCAAACGCTTCATCCAGTGTCTTTGCCTCCTCTTCCTCGGCTTTGATCTTGTCCAGTGCTAAAGTAGGAATGCATTAACAAATGAATGTTGTGTGAGAACTATGTATGTATGTATCATTTGCCATGTCAATTAAAAATATTTACAAGTTTTATGGTACAAAAATAGATACAATACAACATTTAAGGTTAAAAACGTAAAGGAGAACACCCCTAAATACAGTGGCAGGGATAGCATTACTGCAAACTCCAGCATGCCACATTTGATTCTCCGAAAGAGACAATAAAAGTTGCAGAAATTAAATCATGGCTTACAACCGGTTTTGAATTACTGGAAACAAATTGCTCTGAAAGTCTCCTTCTATTTAGGAAGGAAAGGACACATTTCGACGAAACCGAAGTCCCAAACCTTTTAATCAAGGTATGGCTATACGACAAAGTCACTACCACGTTCAACAGTGAAATACAACGCATTGATAGACTGACGACACGAGTTTAAGTTTTCTGCATTGAATTGCATTGAATGATGGCAAGATAACATATCTTGATGACAGCTATGGCTTTGAACTGTGACTCATGACAATACAGCTTCAAAATAGGGACTACTTTGACAATCTCCGCCCAAATTCAGGCGCAGACAATCAGATCTCGACTTTCTTCATAAGGTTAGAGCACGTGCTTATTCTTAACTTTGCTTCACTGATTAGACCAACGTTCAACTTTCCAAATCGAGCCAATGTTCCACTTTTATTCGACGTTTAATTATCATTAAGATTTTTCAGATTTTAGTCCCTATTTTAGAATCTGTTTGGTTGTGAGTCCTCTTTTGAGTGAACAGAGAGAAATCATATTAAAAACATTGAACGAATGCAAGGAATCATGTCGCAGTCCAACGAATTGATAATCCTTCAAACTACAAGAGTTCTTTTTCAAAAGTACACGGATGATGATGTTAAAAACTTTAATAGGAAGATAGCAAGCCATACCATCAAAAACTTTGTCTTGTTCGTCTTTGGCTTCTTTTTCTAATGCTTCAGCTCTTTCTTTTGCAGCTAATGAAGAAAAGTTTGGCAATGTAAATCAAGGATTAAAATTTTATAACCTTACAACAAGTACATAATAAATTTGATTATTACCACTTAAAATTGTAAGAACAAAGTCTCGAATTCTCATTAAACTCGTCAAAAGTGGAACAAACAAATCACTCAGACACAGCTTTGCTTCGTAGCAAGAACTCATTCTTAAGCTGCCTTTGTTAGCCTACGCGTAGACCCATTATCCCAAAAGAGGAAAGGGTCTACGAAACAAAGAGCAAAGGCTTGCTACTGAGGTTTCTAGATTTCTGGAAACTTAATTTATGCAGCCTTTGTTTCAACCATAGAAATATTTCTATTTCTATGGTTTCAACGCGTTTCACAAATCATTTGAAAAGGGCATTAGAATTATTAATTGGGCGGCCGTAGCAAGCCTTTGCTCTTTGTTTCGTAGACCCTTTCCTCCTTTGTGATAATGGGTCTACGCGTAGGCTACCCTTTGTTGACTTTGTGTGCAACTTCAATTTGAATGGGATATTTTCACATGTTCTGCGCTCTGCAAATGCAAGCTTTTAACCTTGCACACACCCTTGCAACATAAAAGATTATCATCTTTCATATCTAGATGTAAACAAGCAAATCTTTAACATTGGTTTCTTTTAGGAAATCCGAAAATGATAGTGCCGAAAAGTACATCTTTGATAAATCTTTCCGCAAACTGTCAGCAGCACATACGTTTATTGTACGCTGAAGCTAGACTCAATACATGTTGTAGTTTCGCTACTGACTAAATTGATACCTCTACAACTACGACTCATTTCCCTTCACTTGCAGAAACGGATTAGCCTCGTACTGATTCAATAGGCCTACATATGGTCTAAACAGTTGAGCCTAAATCACCTGCAATTTTTTTCTCGCAACAACCGAGCCTAAAACGCAACAAAAAGCAGTTTTCCAGAACTAGTGTACCATAAAACTAACTATCAGTACTTAGATGAATGTTTCTTCAAGCCATGATTGCAAAAAACGCATTCCCCCAAGTCATATTCTGGTTAGCACACAAGGGCAGCAAAAATTGTCACCGATAAAGATTTTTGACAGCTCTAGTAGGAAAACAAGGTCCTCCTTGGAGCGACAACAACAACATCAATTCAATGAGATGAGATGAGCGTAACTTGTGAGTCCTTATGGAGTGAGGTTACCCAGAAGCAAATTCAGTCCACAAACATAGCACTAAAAATCTCACAAAACAGCCAAGCACAAGATCATATAACAACATACCTTTCAGTTCATCCAGTTTGGCTTTTTGTTCATCTAACTGTATTCTCAGCTCTTCAGTCTTCGTCTGAATGATGGAAAGTAAAATATAAATCAATGACCACATCTTATCATCTGCTACACTTGCCAAATAAAGAAATTTGAAGGTCAGCCTTATAATAACATTTCATGATTTTTCAAACAGGAGAACATTTTGGGATACCCAGTAAATATACTTGTAAACACTTTCTGTAGAAATTGTATCATAACTTATATCAGATCAAGCTACTAAGTTTAGCTGAGAATATACATTGAAATTGGAATTGAAAAGTTGTAACAAACAAATATATATAAAAATAAATGGGAAGTATGATGACTTTGGTAGTATTGCTAATGCAAAGCCCACCTTCCCAATGCCGAATTTGCAATCACGAGAAGACATCTGAATAAGTTCAAAGCCAAGGCTGTGACAGATGGAACAATGATGAATTCATGTAACTTTAATTATTTGCCTGTTTTACTTATCATAACATGAGTCCAAAATAGCTGCATGCAAGGCACAATAATGTAGAGTTTATGGTAAGAGAAATGGGAATTTATCAAATCAGGCTTTACTTTAATAAGAGTATACCTGTATCTCCGTTCTCTTTGCTTTGCCTTTTTCCATGTACTCTGTCTTTATCTCAAATCCCTACAATAAGAAAGACCAGCATGTTAAGAATAACTGAGCCTAAGAGGATGTTTTAAATTTTAACCTTCATTTTAGTCAAAGTTGTCTTGATAAATCAAGAAATGGAACATTATTTGACAATGGACAAGAGAATCTCCATTGTCACAAGACTGCGAATGATAAATTTCTTCCCCGAAATTTAGTGAAACTTATCCAAGTAGAAGTGATTTGCACTTTAGTGACATTGGATATATACTTTCCTCACAAAACATTTCCAAGATGGCAGTGCAACCAATGGAAACATACCTGTTGTGCCACAATTCTTTCTTGTGCAAGTCTCTCCCTCTCTGCTCTGCCAGTTTCCCTGTGGACAGAGGAACAAAAAAGAGTAAAAAACATCAAGCACAAATCTTTTTCATTGATGGATTCAAGGCAATTTCAGCACAGCAAATTTGTGACTAACGTTTGCAAGCCTGTAGTTTGCTAGTTAGTTACTCATCAGATTTCTTAAAACTGCTCATCATTGTGTGGGCAGCGTATCAACTTAGAAATAAATCTGATAGATAACAATCAACTTTTCCATTATTCTGTCAATAAAGGAACTTCTATTCTTGGAATTCTATTCTATTAATCGGTAATTTTGCAACTGCTGATTTATTGAATAGTAAAATCATGGTCAATGGACAGGCCTAATATATGAATGCATCCTGCAGTCTAACTATACCCATTTCCAGTAGAATTATGTGGCTTTATTTTAATTGAAAGATGCTCAAGAAAAGAAGGTGAAATCATACTCGCAAATATTGGCACACGTTGCACCACCATCATATTCATCTGAACCATCACAGCAATCTGGAGAAAAGCAATTGATCACATGTAAACAACAAAGACATATTTTGTAAGAAAATAGGATCAGTTGCTTTTGCTTGACACTGGAGTTCATAGCAATTAGGGATTGTAGACAAAGAAAATTCTCTCACAGAGCCTCACAGTAACTCAAAATGAACGAATCCATAAAAGTTGCCTTGAAACCAGTGGAGCGAACTGTCAGCATGTGTATGCTAAAGATGGTTTTAAATATAAATCATGAGTTTATGATGAAAGAAGAAAAGGTAAATCTAAGGGTCTTCCATGTGGATTTTGTTTATTAGATTCAGGAGCATAAAATCTGCCAGGCAGATCGTTAGATTTATCCTTCTTCTTTTGCTACTAATTCATGACTCCCCTTTAAACCAAATTTGTGTGCACAAGGTGACATTTCACCCTTTAATGGTTTCAAAGCATTTTTGTGGTTTTCTTTGCTTTGAATTACTGATTGAGAGAATTTCTTTTGTCAGCAATCGTTAATCATTTTGAATTCCAGTGTCAATCAAAAACAGCTGACACTATTATCTTACAAAATCTGTCCTTGTTTATTTGAACATGTTCCTTTATCTTGATACACATTCCATGCAAGAAAAAATGTTTGATTGAAGGGCTTTCATATTCTGGATCTGATACAAACTACAATTTGCAAAAACTTTACAATCCGTTTGTGTTGAGTGTGCTCATCTGGAGTTTGCGAGTCTTCTCACACCTAGTGCATGTCAACTTTGAATTACACATGACATACAGTATTTTAGTTCATTTTTGATGTGAGATCTTACCACAAACACCATCATTTACTCTGCTTGACTGAATAGCAACTTGCTTATGACCAAGATTTTTGCATGTAAATTGTCCATTGGGACATGCAGATGTTCCTGAAAGAAGCAAATCACAATGATTCATAAAATTACCATGAAATGAGAGATACAGTATGAACTTGTACAGTAAAAAAATAGTGGGTTGGTGTGCTGAAAAAGCATTCACCTTTGACAGGTGACTTTGACAAAACTCTGTTTGTACTCAGTGATTCTTCGTGACATTTCAGCACCTTCTCAGATTTTAAAGGACTGCTTGAAAATACTTATGTGTGAAGGAAGCCAAAATTGCCTTAATGGTATTTTTCGAAATTGATGCAAAAATGGTACCAGGGGGACATTTTTGAAGGTGCTAGGCACAGTCGTGTAATCCTGACTTTGCAGCCAGAACAGTCAGGTAGACAGGATTCGATTCAAGGCATAGAGCCCCACCACTTGAGTGTCATGACAAGGGGTTGTGAACTTCATGGGTCTTCTCTACTTCTGCGATACCAGCGCTACAATCCTGGCCAAAAGAAGCTGAGACATGTTTTTGCCTAAAATATTGAGGCAAAAACATACACTTAGAGCCTCCTGACCCCCCTCCCCCTAATTCAATGTTGAGAAGGTTGAATGGTGTTTGATTCAAGCAACATTGAAATGGGGGAAGCAGGAGGCACGTAATCAAAGACCAAAGTAGTGCAATTTTGTGATTTGTCCCAAGTATTTTGGCCAAGATGGTAGGTGCTACAAACTGCAATTTCACCTACTAAAAGTTGTTTTATTCTTTAAAGATAATGCTTTTTTAAATGCCTTTATCCTCTGCAAGAAAAATTCATCCTCCCAAGCATTTAAAGCCAGACACCACAAAACTCAAATCTACTTTTGGTAAAATCGTGGATCAGATCAAAGCAAGAAAGGATCCAAACAGAATTGGCTCTCATATTTTGGTAAGACCTAAAAATCATGAAACCAAATATATACAATGCATTATTTCATTAAATCAAAACATAAATTGCCATGAATAAAAGTCAGGCCCGTAGGAAGCGGGGGAGGGGGGGGCAGGGGGGCTCAACCCCCCAATAATTTCTTAAAAGAATGGTGCTACGTCACACGCATTAACTAGATGTATTGTTCTCTATTGTTTTGAGAACAATTGCCCCCCCCCCAATCCGAAGCTGCTTCCTACGGCCCTGATGAAAGTACACAGGAATTAACGGGGTTCCTTCACCAAACTGTAAACAAATCTGTAAACACTGCACATGTCCGTCGTTCACCACTGTTTCCTGCAGTTTGTGACAGTGTAAAACCCAATTATATATTTGTTCCTCTGTGAAGTACAAGGATTTTGCTTCAAAATAACACTTTTATTTTGAAAAAAAGATGAAAACCTTTGAGCTATTACCTTTCAAAAAAGTGCAAAATCATCATTTCAAACAAAATTTGAAGACAAAAAAAGCAAATTTTACCTGGCTCATCAGATCCATCAGGGCAATCACAATAATCATCATTAACATAAGAAAATGGGACTGTTACTGTTCCATCTAAACATGTGAAATCTTTTCTGGGATCATAGAATGATAACTCTAGGAAAGAAATTGATGATATTTATACCGTGTGCGCCAAAATAAACTATGCACATTTGGCAGGCCACAATAAATCGTACACTGCATCGACTTTGAAGATTTATGACTAAATCGTTAGCAGAAAGCCTGAATTAGATACTGGGGTTTTTTGCAATTTTTTTCATTTTCAGTTTTTAGAGCTAGAAGCGAGTTTCCTAAAATTGTAGTTTTCGAAAACACTGAAAATGATCAAAAAGCATCGATCAAGTTTTCTAAAGAATCAACATGAATAGACAGAGAGAGAACTTGTTCGTGGTGATTTGCGATTTAGAAATTGACCAATTGTAATCTGCTGTTCCAGACTTTGTACTAAATCCCTAAATCCCCCTGAAAATGTTTCTCTTTGTTCATTCCTGTTGAATCTTTTAAAAATTGATCGACAGTTTTTTTATCGTTTTCAATGTTTTCAAAAACTAACATTCTAAGAAACTCTATTCCAGCTCTAAAAGTTAAAACAGAAAAAATTGCAAAATGTTCCAGAATCTAATTCAGGCTTTCTGCTAAAGATTAAGTCATAAATCTTCAAAATCGGCCCAGTGTACGATTTATTGTGGCCTGCCAAACGTGCATAGTTTATTTTGGTGCACCCAGTATCTAATACTTGGTTGAAGACATTAACTCTGGACAGTAATATGAGCAAGGCAACTTCAAAACTTCAAAGGGATATTTAATCTCAGAGCAATATGTGAACGATCATTAGAAGTACAAAAAGATGTGTACATTTGTTTCATAGACTACACAAAAGCATTTGATCGTGTAAAACACACAAAAATGATCGAATGTCTGCAGGAGATAGGTATTGATGACAAAGATTTGCAGATAATAACAAGATTATATTGGGAACAGACAGCAGTAGTAAGAACAGAGAATGGAGTTACACCAGAATTCAAAATAAAGAAAGGAGTACGACAGGGCTGCATATTATCACCAAGCCTTTTCAATTTATATACTGAGAAGATATTTAGAGAAGTGGAAGATATGAAAGGAGTTGTTGTAGGCGGCATAAACATAACAATTTAAGATACGCAGATGATACAGCTCTAATAGCTGAATCTGCCGCAGATCTACAGGAATTGATAAATGCAGTAAATGAAAAAGGAAAGCCATATGGGATGGAAATGAACGTTGAAAAAACAAAATCAATGGTCGTGAGTAAAGTAAGTCCCGTACCAAGAGCTAACATCACTCTGGAGGGAGCACAAATCAAACAAACGGCTAATATGGTTTACTTAGGACATATGGTGACTGAAGATGGCAAGAATGAGACTGAAATCAAAAGAAGGATAGAAATAGCTAGAAGTGCATTTCATAACATGTCAAAGATTTTAACATCAAGAAGAATAAAGGTCGAAACAAAGAAGCGGCTGATTAAATGTTATATCTGGTCAACTTTACTGTATGGTGCGGAAACATGGACCATAACAAGAGCAATGATTGGAAAGATTGAAGCCTTTGAAATGTGGATATACAGGAGAATTCTGAAAATATCATATACAGAACACAGAACAAATGAATATGTATTACAAAAGATGAATACGAAAAGATCGCTGATAAATACAATAAAGCAGAGAAAATGTGCTTATTTTGGGCACCTGATAAGAGGAGACGGGCTTCAAAGGCTTCTCCTTGAAGGGAAGTTCAACGGGAAAAGAGGAAGAGGCAGGCCAAGATCAACGTGGTTTGATAACATCAAGGAATGGACACAAATGAACTATGCCGAAGCCACAAGAAAGGCACAGCATAGAGAGAACTGGGCATCCATGACAGCCAACCTGCTCAGAGCAGAAGGCACCTGACGACGACGAACTTCAAAACAAATGAAAATAACAATACACATTCTTTCTTTTATAAAAACTTGGATAAGCACATATTACTAAAAGTTTCTCAAGTTCACATGAAAATTTCAGCGTTTTAGTGCTGAAAATGTCTATGCATATGTAGATTCTACAACAGCCACGTATTTGTTTCTCGAGTCTAATAGTATGAAAGTTGTACAAATAACTTGTATAAAAGAAATTCAGATGCAAAAAAGACAAAAGATATTCATCAAGATATTCATCAAGATATTCAAGTTATTTTTATAAGATATCTTGATAAACCAAGATCTTTTTACAAGATATTCAGTTTGTTTCTTGGCATACAGCAAAATTTTTGGCAAGAAGAGTTCTTTTGGGATCAAAAGATAAAATCAGTGTTAACATTACTCAGAAATAAAGGCTGAACAACAATTTTCCCACGACTTTCTTGGATTTGGCTTTAAAAGTTTCTTAGCACTTCTCAAACATAGTGCTAGAGTCTCTTAAAGTTTCTGCTTCAATTTAAAGAAACGTGTACAGCCATTCAGAATTGTAAAGACTGCACTATTTTCCAACAAGGGGCCTTCAGTGCTGATCATATCCTCTCAACATACAGTAGTAAGGGCTGACTGGGCAAATTATTCACAGTTATCCACTGCCCTGGAATCCTCAAGGAGGGGATTGGACAAAAGCCAAGCAAAATTAGGCCTTGGTTCCAACATCCTATGTATATTTCATTCACAATGAGCACTCAAATCATCCCAACTTGTGGAGGGTGGATGGGTGATTTAAATAAAGGGCTTTCTTCAATAAATTGTCAAACTGCTAGGCTTTTCTCCCATATTAAAATTGATTGTAATTGTGCTTAATGAACCCCTACAAGATTTTACATACTCTTTAGTGCAGTCTTACCAATGAAATCACCCAGGGGGGGTACTCATTGACTTTCAATACGGGGGGGTCCATGCCAATATTTGGGGTCCGAAATTTCATGTTCAATCAATATTTGGGGTCTGTGAATTACAACATGGACAAAAATTCAATATTTGGGGTCCACAAATCTGAAGAAAGGAAGAATCGTGCAAGTTGGCCCTGAAGTTGCGAATCATGAAATAAATGTATTGGTATTATTCAAAAACTGAGAAAGATCAAGAAGCTCAAATTGAAATCATTCAAAAAAGTTTCAGGGACCCCAGAAATAGATAACAATATTTGGGGTCTTCAAAACGTTAGACTCAATATTTGGAGTCCCCAAAACATCAGGCTCAATATTTAGGGGTCAGAAAAGAAATAGTGGCATGGACCCCCCCGTATTGAAAGTTAGTGAGTACCCCCCTGGGTGAAATCATGGTCATATTACCATAAGATTTTTCAACAAAGCCTGTTGTGGAAGCAAGTAAAATGGCAATGATCTACAAAACAAGGTCCGCTGTCTCTCACTGACGAACACGGGCAGATTTTGTAAGACAATAGCATGAGTTGCTTTTGATTGACACCACAATTCAAAGCGATTGCAGACAAAAGAAATTCTCTCAACCAGTAATTCAAAACAGGCAAAGTCGCAAAAGCTTCTCTGAAACCAAGGTAGCTAGCTCACTCGTTGGTTGTGCATTCCAGAAATCGTTTTTAAGAGCAAACACAAGCATAGATCAAAAGAAGAAGGATATATCTTCACATCTGCCTCAGGCATTTAATTTGTTTGATTAAAAAGCTGATTGCGAGGAGATTCAATTCTCTCTTTTTGGGTGTAATCAAAACACTTACTGCAGCTTACTGCTCAGCTTCTGAAACAAAGAAATAAAATGCCTGAGGTAGATGCATAGATATATCCTTCCTTAAAACAATTTCTGGGATGCACAACGAGCACGCTAGCTACATCTGTTTCAGAGAAACTTTTGCGGCTTTATTATTTGTTTTGAATTACTGGTTGAGGGAATTTCTTTTGTCTGCGATCGCTAATCGCTTTGAATTCAGTCAGGTCAGGTGTCAACAAAATCAACTCATGCTATCGTATTGTGTTTATAAAATCTGTCCTTGTTTAACTGCAGTGAAACTGAAAAATCAACAGTCACTATGTCCAGGAGTGTACGGTGTAGTGTGAACAGTTGTAGCTACAGAAAAATTATGCGTAATTAAACACTAGCAAAATTTATGAACTGCTTTTTGGCCGATTACTCCCACAGAATACCTATAATTGGAGAGCGCTGCTTGCTGGCCTAAATAATAAAACTTTGCAGCCTTCCTTTCGCGTTTTCACTCAATTATTCTTCAACAGACAGGTTTAAAATTATACTTACTAGATGCAGGTACACCTTTAATCTGTGTAGAATGCACAGCAGCCACAAATATAACTCCGAAAACAGTCAAAATTAAAAACATTTTAGTGTTGGGATGAAACTCCATTGTCTGCAAGTCGGCGAAAATAAAATGGGGGCACGTTTACAGCCTCGCTTCGATTTACAGTTACACACTTGATGCCTCGGCGCCCTGTGTCCAGACAGTTTTCCAAACAAGGACCAACCTCGTTCCCAGGCCCACCATTGTTTTCCTCCTTAGGTCATCGAATATATTCATCCATCATAGGAAATAAATGTCCAGCTTTGGTCGCTGCGGCTGTGTTGCTTGACCATAAAAGGGTGATTTTCTAATGGATGACCTCTGCTCTGATGCAAGTAGCCCAATGATAGATATTTTTCTACAACATCCCCACAGAATGTGAAATTGATATGAAAGAGCTTTAGAAATAGTATGTCAAATGTTATTTTGTCGAAATGGTCAATCTATTTTTTCACATTAAAAACAAAATGTACATTTCTTCCGTTTGTTGCTATTGTATTCCTTCTTACGTACATCAGCATTTCATACTTATTTCGTGTACCTGCTACACTGTACTGTACGGTAAGAGGAGAAACTACAGCCATTTCTTCTGCGCTGCTGAAAGCAAGGACCGCCATTCATAAATTTATACGAGGTTTTTGGCTGATGTAATTGTCGATTACCACTCATAATCTCGCAAAAATGACAGCAGAATAGGATAAAGGCATAAGGACAAGTGTTATCGAGGAGGACATCACCAAATCGTTCGTTCTGACCACGTTCGATATTGCAGTTCTTGGCATTCTGGAAAGTGGAGAGTAAATATATTTGTTATTTGTTCAAAGTTCATTGGAATCGTATGTTATTTGTCGATGGCTGGCATATATATGGCTGAACATTGACGTTTTTGCGCTCCTTTTGTTGGAGGACCTTGTTGACAATGTTGTTGGAAGAAGAAATGTGAAAGATATGTTGGAGAAACTGGCAGTAGAATGCGGTTCAAAAAGTGGAATTTTGCAATCAAAACCAGTTAAAATGCGTTTATCATTTTTGCTGCTTCACGATTTTGATTAGATGTCCTTTTTTGCAAGATACAAATGAGTACCTTTTCAATTCGCCTCTTATTTATAACGACGGTTTGGTTTTTTAGGCCCGTACAGTACAACTTTTCCCGCTGTTCATTCTACCCTCAGCATTGAATCTTGAATATATCCGGAGGTATTTATATCAGTCTCAAACTGAGAAAAGATCCAGATAGTGCTCTAAATTTGGCATCTTTTGAAGAAGTTTTGAAGATACTTCAACACACAGAAGGAGACCTTTGAATCAAAATATTTAGTCTCCACGAGTATGCGTTTCAGTCATCAATTAGCTGTTTACTATGACAAACTACAGTGACAATCAGGTCGAATTCAAAGTTTTGGCATTTCTTCAAATTTTGAAATAATTCGAAGCGCCCTTGATTGACTATGCATTAGGGCATTGGGAATAGGTCTGTGGAGAAATTTTGTTTAAATCTTCATTTCCCTCGTATCCAATGATACTTTGGTGAAGGGTGGTTAAATCGTCCAAAAAGGGCCTAAATCTGAGATTTCAAATTTCCCGGTTGGTTTTTGCCTCCATTTGATTGGTTTCGAGCATGTCACGTGTCAATTTTCTTAGCCAGTAAGGATTTAGTGCCTATCTTGGTTTTGATTGACACCGCAATTCAAAGCGATTAGCGATCACAGAGAAAGGAGATTCTCTCAACAAGTGATCGAAAACAAGCGAAGCCGCAAAAGTTTCTCAGAAACCCAGGTAGCTAGCGCGCTCGTTGTGCATTCCAGAAATTGATTTTAAGAGCAAACATGAGCATAGATCAAAAGAAGAAGGATATACCTACACATCTGCCTCGGCCATTTAATTTGTTTGGTTCAAAAGCCGACTGGGAGGCAATTCAATTCTCTTATTTGTTTTTGGTGTAATGAAAACACTTCCTGCTCGGCTTCTGAACTAAAGAAATAAAATGCCAGGGGTAGATGTGTAAATATATCCTTCTTCTTTCAATATATGCTCATTTTTGCTCTTAAAACCATTACTGGAATGCACAATGAGCGCGCTAGCTACTTGGGTTTCAGAGAAACTTTTGCGGCTTTGTTTGGTTTGAATTTATGTTTGAGAGAATTTCCTTTGCCTACAGTAGCTAATCGCTTTGAATTCAGGTGTCAATAAAAGCATCTCATGCTGTTGTGTTACACAATCTGTCCTTGTTAATTAGAGCAAGGATTCTTATCATGTAACTAATCAAACGATCTAATAGGCAAAAAAACCACGAAAAGAACGTTACCTGCGTTTTCCGAAGTTTGAAAGGCCTGGTCATACAAACATTTCCTGGTGCTACGCCCCTCACTTCTCAAGTGCTGGCTCCCCTGCTGGGCTAACGGATAAAACCTCCTTTTTTACTGAGATCAAAACTGAATTTCCTCTTAATAAAATTCCAACTCCGCTCTCCAAGATCTTTTGATTGATGCCTACTTTTGATGGGCTTCTTTCGTGATAGGAAGCAAGGACAATTTCTCTGACTGACCTCCCCGTGTGCGTATGTGCCGAGTGTAAAACAAGGTGCCCACATCAGAGGAAGGATTCGCTACGTGTTCGCTACCACAGAGCAACAACAAGCATAAAAAACAACAGTATTATTTTCTCGTGTTGTATCTTCCTTTTTCCTGTCTTAATTACAAAGTTTTCATTAATTCTTAGTGCTTTGATACAAAGGGCTTGACGATGCCTTATACAAAGCAAATAATACAATCTCTGAGTTACTTCGCTGTCGTGGAATAAAATTTCATATTAACAACGGAACGGGGTTCCGAATCCATACCATTAAGCTCATCTTCGTTGGGGTAAAAAACTGTAAATTACTTGACTTGACAACTAAAGGCATTTTCACTTATCTTTGCACTTCCATCTTGCATCACAGAAAAACGAATTCTATTTAGTAGGTATCGTGTGTCCCAAAAAAGTACTTCCGTTTGAAAAATCACCAAAATTTGATTACATGGCCGATCTTCAATTTTCTTTTTTTAACGAGTATGTAGATCAAGGACCAAATTATGTTCCAAGATATAGCTGATCTTGTAATTGGTTTACAAATTTAGCTCTTTTTAGGGCTACCTGGTTTGAATCATACTGAAAAAGCACTGATGATTGCCAGATCAATTTCTTTGTGCATGTAAAACTTCTAGTTTGGTCATAAATGACAGAAATAAATGCGCATTATCATTGGAAACTTCAATGATCTAAAAAATCTGAAAATTTTGATTCTTAGGCTTGATTGAGTGATGTGCTTAAAACTATAGCTCAAAATAAGGTTGTTCAACGTGTATTTTTTCTACCTTACTGTATCAAGAGCAAATATTTTATCATCTATGAATATTGTTGGGTCTTTGACAAAGCAAATGAAAAAAAATTATCAAAGGTTTGATAATCAATGTTTGGTGAATTCTTAAACAGGAGCAAACTTTTTAGGACACCCGGTAGTTTTCAAAAGTAAGGCTTACTAGGGTAAAATGGACAAGACAGGGGTAGAATGGGTACGGCAAAAAGGTCAATGAAACTAGTGAATACCTTGATGCAGAGATTTCTCCCGCTATATCTGCTGGATCTACCTTCCTTGAAGTTACAAACGGTGATTGAACAGTTCACGACGCACCATTTTCCAGCAATCAACAAGCCGGTGTTTGATATGACTGGGAAGCATATTTGGAGTAATTTCTGGTACATAGGGACGGGGAGATAATTGGCAGATGTGGCTTTAGCATTTATGGTACTCTGTTCCTCTAGTAGCAACCATTATAAATTTCTATCTCTACTCAAATAGAACTACTCGCAACTAAATATTTTGAACAGGGCGACGGTGCTACAATACATGGAGTATTTGTACGTTGTTGTTGTTGTTGTTCTGAGTTGAGAGTTGACTAAGCACACGTGATCCTTCTAACATGATCCTGCAAGCCATTTAAACAGGGTTATTCACAACTGGCCAATTTCTGAAAATTCGGTTTGGGGGAGGCAAGGGGATTCGTGCAAAGGGTCAACTTAGCTCGCAAGATAGCTTGTGTTTGAGAACTTGCTACAGATAACCACTTCGTCGCTGGGCTATGGGCACATTCAGTAACACTGTGAAAATTTGGTGATTATTCTCAAGCTGAAGAAATCAGTTATTTTAAAAGTTTTCCTAAGTCGGCGCCCGGAAAGACCGGATGGGAAATTTCCTGGTCTACGTTCTCGCAGAAAACGTACTCGACCTATTTTCCAAAATTATTTCTTTACCATCGAAAGACTAATTTTAATGTTTATGTGATTTAACCATGAAATTTGTTGTTTAGTTTCCGTTGTAAGCTGAATTCAAACTTGAAGCGAGACAAATCCTAAAATCTGGATTAAATTGTCCCACAAATTCAAGGAAAATTCGAATTCTGTAGCATTCATAAACAAGTTATTTTCTAAACCATATGGGTTCACCATGTTATTGATTAATGTACCTCCAATTCACGGGCACCGTATGAGAACTAAACATTAATTTACTCCGAAGTCTTGGTTGGTTTTGTGTAAACACGTGTGACTTTAACGATATTTGTATATGTATATTGTACAACAAAACAAAGGGACAATGCAATAGCCTTAACAGAGTCAGTTTATACCATCCAAAGCTCACGAGAATGCAATTCGTTGAAGCCAAACGGCCGGAAACTCCATGTACACTCTCCACTGTAGCTGATAACCACTCGATCCTGATGTTAAATACGAAACCGGTTTAAAAGCAAATCCGCGGGGCAGCTGTGCGAAGCTCCTTCCACCGACCAAGCGCATTAGTAAGTCATGCCACATAAACTTCGTGTTTGAATTACAAAACTTGACAAAAGTGCTCAGTTGTAAACACTTAACGTGTGTGAACGTATCTCTCAAAGAGTCTCATTCGGTTCAAATCAACAAAGCAACAAAACGTGCCCTGAAGGACTGCAACATAGTCTGTTATAAATGTAGAGCTCAACAGGCCAGTAATTGCGTGGCAGTGGCAGTTTTGCGGCACAACGTTCTCAATAATGCAATGCAGAAAACATATGCTGTTGGAACGCGTCGGAAACTGCAAACAAAAGAGGCACTCGCACATTTAGGCCCATTCTTCAATAAAGAACGCAGGCTTGGCCAACGTGATACAACAGCATTCGACAAGATGGAGTGAACGAATGAAATTCACAATTTCGAGCTATGCAATGAATCAAGTAACCGTATTGCCTTTATCTTTGTTTTTATTAGTGATATTATTTACAGTATTGTTTACAGGCGTATGTTTTGCCGGTGACCCTTTTTCACAACTATTAACAACTGTGCCATTCTGGCTCTTAGTTCGCGATTCGTCTCTTTTTACATTTGTGCTTGCAATGTTTTCTTTCGCCGCAACTCGAAGCGTTTTCTCCTTTCCTACCTCCTTGAATGTAATGTCCTTAGCCGAAATTTCCTTGCCCTTTGTTACGCTATCTTTCGATGAAATAATCTTTGCTGCAACGTCCTTCGCCGTGAAAGCTTGTGGTAAGACTTTAGCTTGGATCTTTCCTGGATCAGTTTCCTGTGCCCTGGCAGAGTCACAACCCTGCCCCTTTTTCGATTCTGTATTTAACCCTCTATCAACTGCAAGTTCCTGCAATTGCTTTTGGACTTCATTGATAGTTTTGTCATCAGCTCTTTTTAGCAGCAAAGTGTCCGAATTCCGTCTGTCGCTTTCGCCCTTGATTGACAGTAGCTCGTCCTCTTGAACTTGCTCTACAAATTGAAATAACACATCAAACTAACGTCAGGCACTATTACATAATATTTCTGATCGCAAAAATCCCTCCCTTGAATTTAACTATTGCCTGACGTTATGGGCCAACCGAGAAACATCCAAGAGACTGAGAAACATGGCCACAGCATGTGCAAACATGCTGCAACTGCTTGGCAACAAATTTGAGATACATCTGTCGGCCGACACGATGGCCAAATTAAACAATATTTGAGCAATATTTATCGCCGAAGATTGGGATAGGCTTCTGTAAATTACAGAAATTCATCTCCAGTCTTTACAAATATCTTAGAATGAAACGAATGAAACAGAATTTCAAAATTTTAGAACTTAAGAGTTCCAAACAAAAATCAAATAAAAAAAGATTGTAAATTAAGTACTGGCTGCTTATCTTCTGGATTCAATCTTTTGTTTTGTTTTTTATTTAAACAGGTCAGGTTTGAAAAATATGAACATGAAACTTGCTAACTAGCACAAACATCTTGAAATGAAATGAATGACACATACCTCCACTGCCATCATGCAAGCTAACTCTTCGCTGCTTCGATAAGTTAGGTGAACTTCTTGGCGAAGTAGTTGTACTTGGTGAGCATCTGAGTTTGTACCATTCACGATTCTTGTTCAGATTCTCCAGAAGTTCTTGTGCATCCGGGTAGACAAGATCAGCCCATGTCTCCCAAAGTGGGTGAACCACGTAGTCAATGAACACCACCTAGTAAATATAAATAGTGAATTCACCAGTCAGAGTTCAGAAAACACTCAGCCCTCCGATACGGCAGATCCAAAAGCGTATGAAATCTATCTTTCAGTATTTTCTCTCCTTCTTCGACAAAATTGCATTTTCAGTTTATGTGACTACCTCAAATGGGACTGGGACCATTATGGAAAATAGGGAAAATTTCGCCATTCAATGCTATCCCAAGGGTCTTTTTCAAGGGTGTTTTTCACATCTATCAAAAATCATTGTATCAAAATTGTATTGTATCTATTTTCATCCTTTAATCATTGTACTTTTTATACTTTTATCGTGGCAAATTGATACATGCGTACACAGACAAAAATAAGTTTTCGACGGAGCCTCCATGTTTTTGATCAGAAAATGGGTGTGTTTAAGGCGTGGCATAACTCATTCCGTTGATTTAAAAACCCTCTGCACGGTCAAAGATCGTGTGACTGCAATGTTTCCCAACTCTGTCACCAGTCTGCAAGAACAACTTGAATCTTGTTTGAATATTCAATCATTGCTCGAAGCTTGAACCCAAGCTCTTGCTTCTAAATTGTAATTTTGACGAAAACAATGATGACTGTCTTTGGATAACTGGAGATAGCAGCTTTTATCTAAATCCGCCGCCCCCATCCAGTAGGATTTCGCTTTGCCTAGACACTTCTTTCTCATCATCCCGGCAGGGCGAGAATTTCTTTGTCTTAGCAACACTTCATCACTATAAAAAACCAGCTGGACAATTTTACGACACAACTGAATGCCAAAATCGTCGCTGGAAATTCTTGCCCCGGCAAAGCAGGACTTTTCTGCAATATACAGTTGAGCTGATGACTATTTACAGTCATGCCAAATTCTGAGTATTTTGAATCGTTCAAATTAAGAACAAATCTTCTTGCAGTTTAAGGTACACAAAAATGTGACAAAACGGCGGACAGAAGCACTACTACAAGAGACATTTCAAGAAAGGCAATATCTTGGGTAATTGGCCCACCAATGACATAATTCAAACTCCGAATTTTGCGTGGGTATGAATAATTTGTGACCTTAATACTGTATAAAATTATGATGTAAATACAAGCAACTTCTATAATAAGACTGACAGAACGATAAAAGAATCACACCACACTTGTGGGGTGAGTGGCCGAGCTGCTTATACAGTTTCCGTCAGGTGACTGAAGTTAAGCTCGGCCGAGTGAGGTCAAACTCCGGATGGGTGACCTCGGAGGTTTGACCTCGCAACTCACCTCGCCGTCCTTCGGAAAGGACGTTAAACTAGGGGTCCCATGCCTGAATGCATAGTGGGCTTAAATTAGCTTTCAGTAGCTAGGAATACTTCCTGCCCACTCAAAGTAAATTATTGAAAAAAAAACTTGAGGATTTGAAAGGACACATACCTGTGACTTGGCGATATTCGCATTGTGTCGATCCATCATCGGACTCACATCCATTCCCTTTTCACGTTCGATATCCCCCTGAAAGCAAAGAGATGCCAGGTAAGATGATAACTTGGGTTCTTGAAACGGGAAATGTAAAAACTATGAAAACTTATGCTAGAGGTATACAAATATATTACTTCCGGAAACCCCCCTCCTTTCTGTGGGAGTTCTTCAATAGAAAAGTGCTTCCATATAACTTAAGAATAAACGATCCCCTCCAACTTCCTAAAACCAGGACTAATAAATATGGAAACGAGTCTATTTCATTCAGTGGTAGCATGGTTTGGAATCGACCTCCAAACCTTATAAAGCTGCAAAGAGCGATGACGAGTTCAAAATAAAAGTCAGAAGTTGGAAGGGATCCAGATGTAACTGCCGCATTTGTATTATATAGTTTAATTTCAGACATTGTAAATAGGGTAGAGTTGGCCTTTATTATCATTAGCTATCTTTCTAGCCAACTGCAAATAAATTGCATTATTATCATTAAAACCATGATCGTTGAGTTCCACGATAAAAGCCCTTAATCAAAACAATCAAGATTACTGTAAATGCGACCAAAGGATCCTGGTATACAATTTCTACAAGAGTGTTTATAGCACATCTGTCCACTGCAAATGCTCCTGACATAACTCAAAGTCTCCAGCAAAATCTATTTCATGACGTTAGAGGGAACGGCCTCCAGCAACCTAAATTGTTCTGTGTGGGGCTACCAACATGAAAAGCAAAAATTAGCATCTTTAGACTCACAATTTTTCTTGAATACCAATTGAAATTCTATGGGAATTACCTGAGTGAAGAATTCCTCCATCAGCCGCTTAACCCACTTCTGGTAGTGTTTTAGTGGTCTAGTTGGGTTACTAAGATCCGAGCAATGCACTAGACATTTCAAGACCTGCAAAATAGGAAGGATATATTAGATAACGATTTTAAAACGTCCAGAATTTAGAATAAAAAAATCTTCTCGTTGTCATCAAAGAGCTTGTACCTTACTTTACTTACTCGTTTACCAGAATTTAGAACTTGTGCAAGTAAAGGCTGAAAACCATTCCCTTGACAAAAAAGTGGAAATTGCTTATTGTCTCTTGCTTCGAAAATTCCAAAATTGAAAATAAACTTATCCGTGTTGTGCGAGTAGTATACAAGCCCTAAAAAATGCGGTACGGCCACAGAATTTTGACGAACGCCTGCACAGGAAATTTTAGCTCCAGAGGAAAATTTCCAAAAACAGCTAAAGGAAAGTAAAGAGAGTGTAGACTTTTGGAAGCAAATTGACTTAATACTCCACACAACGTATCATAAAGTTTCATCAATACCTGCAGGCAAGTTGCCGTCAACCTACAGCCTGCAGTTGATAATCGTATTTACCACTTGTGCTATATCTAAATAGCAGTCCACTTGAGATTGATAGCAACCTTTTCATGTCATTCTGTGAGATAAGAAGGTTTATTGAATCTTTCGTTGTTTTTGTTTGAAATGGTGAATGGGATCCAACTTACGTGTAACCGATCCGTGAATTGATCCAATACCAAATGCTTTCCCGCAACAATTTTCGTTTCTACCATTGTCTTCAAAGCAGCTAATAAGCTCATGTGTTTTGCATTATCAGTTGCCAATACCTGTAACGCATCATACTTCTTTTCAGATGGAAAATTCTGAAGGGCAACTGGGGGGGGGAGGGGGAATGAGAATTCCAAATTTCAAAGATCTAAATTATCTATCAAATGATTACAGTAAAAACCCGCATATGAGCAACTCACTTATAAGAAGCTGCGGGCTGACTTTTCAAATTTATGCACCAAAATATAAGGAACTGGTGAGCCTGAATTTTTTCCAGTTAAGAAACTGATAAGTTCTTATTTCAGGACAAAAACTTGTTAAACAAAATAAATTTAAGAATCTTTTTTCCATACATATTCTATAAGTTCTCACTATGAATAGCACTTACAATAGATAATCAATAAATAGTATAGTTTATCAACAAAACATTAGCACAAAAACACTAAATTACGAAGACAGAAAAGAATGGGCGCTGCGATTTACTCAAATATTTGAGGTAACTCTGCCCCCATCCCAACGAGCACGGAAAACCGAACCCCAGAGGTCAGTCCCGGAAAAGGTCTTCCGTGCCTCTTTTTATCTTTTTATTCTTCAGATGCCTATTTTGCTATTAGTATTTTGCTATTGCTATTAGCTTGGAGGTATTGGGCTGCAATTTCCAGTACCCTACAATACTGATTGAGATTACTGTCAGTGTGCCCTTTTTCACAGAATTTGGAGTGTTTTTGATACAGAGCCGTCAGTAAAGAAGTAAAATGCAATACCATATAGCATTTATTATCAATAATGGAGTTTTCGCCTTTCTGGGTTGGTCCTGCTATTTTCATCAGAGTTTCTTAAGAAATTCATCAACTTGTTTTTCAGAATTTATTATTCCTTCCATGAGAAACTGTACAGCCTGATCCGAAAAATGATATTCTTATATGCGTTATTTTTTAACTAATGATGTAAGAGAATAGTGGAAGAAACATAAGGCCGTCTCACATTAGATGTCAGTAGAAATATCCGCGAATAATAATTTTGCCTTATCACAATTTCCCCTGACACCTAATGTGAAACAAATTTTAGTTGTTTAAAGGCAGTCCACCCCCTCCATAGATAAAAATAAAATCGAAAAAGATCTCTGATGCGCATTCCACAAGTGTATGTTTGACTGCTTTATGCAGAGAGAGCAAGGTCATAGAGATACAGTCAGTGATGCATAAATTTCAAAGTCATGAAAAATAAGGAGCACAATAGAGGACAGACTGCCTTTAATACAATTGTCTTAATTGGTGTTTTGCTATCTTTCTTTGTTTTTTTTAACCAGCAGAAACATCACAATTTTCTGTACAAAACATCCAACCTACTTTCTTTCCACAAAATAAATTTCAAGAGGAATGGGTATCGTAAGCCAGCTTCCTTCTGGTAACCCTCATTTCCAAAGAACTAGTAAAGTAACTCACCATTTCGATGGTCATCTTTCGTAACATCTGTCGCTCTTTCTTTGAAAAATTTTGAAATATATCACAATCTTCATGTTGTAGTAATTGGAATGCTACGGCTAAATGGTGATTCTCTAGAACAGATTCGTCATTGTATATCACCGCCATTTCCGAATCTAAAAATAAACCATGATAAATGATAAATTAGACACTATCAACGCAAACAAGTGCAATGTTCTGTTTTCAAATGTGTAATACATTGTTAAGCTGGACGCAGTTGAGTAAGACAAAAGTTTTCAAGTTTGAAAAATTTAATTCTGCTTCTAGACTTCTCCCAAGCCATAGGTTTAATATGAAATTATAAATTTGCCCAAGAGCCTTTTGAATCAGATCGCTTCAAAAACTTTAGATTTTCGTTATTTTTAAACAGTCGCTACGATAATTAATGTCGCGGAAATAAATCTGATCTTAGCTTGCATTTAAAGGGGCTCCGTCTCCAAATTTCGGTCATATTGGTGATTTTGCTATTTTTCTTGAAAGTATCACATCAACTTTTCATCTTTCTTTTCAAAATGAAAGGATAATTTTGAAGATAAATTCTCATACTTTACAGAGGAGCTAACCAGACATTCATATCTGTTATGATTGCTCGGAAATAGGCGGATTTTTAACGGTCAATCCTTGGTGGCTTGGGTGAAGCCAACAAACAAATTTTAAAAGACAATGGGCACGTGCCTAAACAATGGTGTTTTCAGATTTGTTTACAGTTCTGCAACGAAGCCCTTTTAAAGGCCATATGTCATGAAGCTGATTGGTTCATGCAATACAATTCTCGCTATTGTCTATTACAAAGCACAGGATCGAGGCTGAATTTCCATTGCAATAAAAATTCATGAAACAAAAATAAAAAGTCAGGAAACAATGGAATTCCACTCCAAACTTGTTTGTTGTATTAACCAATTGCTAATGTGACATATGTGCTTTAACACCTCACATAGAAATTAAACATTTGCAGAATTTTCCACACAAATTTCGAACACCGATTTATGGCCCATGAAAATGGCGACAACAAAGGACAACGAAGAGACGGCACGTGCAAGGCATGCTGGATGAAACAGACCCTTTAAGCACAATAGCACTAGAACAGACAACAGTAATTCAATATTATAGTATTTCTTAAGAATCCATCTTCAAAATAACACTTTCATTTTAGAAAGAATAGAAAATCTGTGTGGTATGTCCTTCCAAAAAACAGCAAAATCATTATTTTCAGAGAGGTTTGTTCACAGCTACATGAACTTACAAATAAGTCGTGCTACTGATTATAACCAAAACATACTTGAATCGACGAGAAATTGATTATTCACTCCAGGATGATCGACATCGTGAACAGCACTTGCAAATATGGCAGCAAATATCTCCAAGTCACTGAACACCCCCTGATGTAGAAGCAAAGATAATCATTTACATTTGAGAAATCTTGTATGCCTTACACCCAAGGTAAAGGAAGGCATCTTGGCTTCTCAAGGCAGAGTGAAAAGGGCCGAGGCGAGGACTTAGCCCGTTTGGCCTACCAATCCTGCCGTAAAAGCTCTATTTACTGTAGCCCCCTCTCCGCAAAGCCTGATCTCTCTTAAGCCCTTCCTTCCAAGAACAAAATCTAAATAAACGCTCCTCTTTATTAAGCCCTCTTTATTCAATGCAGAGGTTACCAAAGGTTTCTACTGATCTAATTGAAACAATATATATCTTAACTTTCGTATGTTTTCTTTGTTTTGTATTTGAAAATAGTCTTTCGGTAGGCCTCATAAAAAATTATATGTGCCTACGAGCAAGTAGCTGGGAAAAATCTGCATGTAATAAAAACAGTCTGACTGCAGTAACGGTGATAGCAACTAATGTACAGGGTGTCCCAAAAAACTTGTGCCCCGTTTGTCTGAAGATTGCGACAAAACGACAAAAGCTTCTCGTCAAACTTTTATATAATGTTGCTCTTCAGATGTTCAAATAAAGTTTGCCGCCATTCCCGTCAAAATCCGTTAAAAAATGATGGAGCCATGACCTTCAGAAGACCAAATTTGCCTGATGACTGAAACCAGCGATCGGCCATTTTGTCTTGCTATTTTTAGTGATAAATAGCTTCACGTGAGGTAAGAAATAATTTCTGTGAGGTCAGAAATAGTGGAACTCTCTGAGGATTGTGGGAATTTTCACGAAAGCTATGAAATTGGAGGCTGCTGTTTCATTTTCCTTCCATGAGGCTATTTAGCGCTGCAAAATAGTAGGATAAAATGGCCGACCGCTGGTTTAAGTCATCAGGAAAAATTGGTCTTCTGATGGTCATAGCTCCATCATTTTTCAACGGATTTTTACCGGAATGGCAACAAACTTTATTTTAACATCCGAAGAGCAACACCGTGTAAAAATTTGATGAGAATCTTTTGCCATTTTGTCGCAATCTTTTGGCAAACGGGGCACAATTTTTTTGGGACACCCTGTACAGTCATATTTTGTGCATGCGAGCAGCGCTCGTACACATCTTCACACGCTACAAATCATTTGGTGCACCCAGTAGCAAAATGCATGCATTCGTTAATATAACAGATGAAGGAAAACACTGTCGATAATCTTAAAATTTCGCAATGTTGAAATCAAGAATTAAACATCTTAAATTATTACACTATACCTGAAACGCAGTTGCTGATAACAAGAAATGTGTAGCCTGTGTCACGTCAGCAGCGTGGGTTGAATTGTGGAATGCTACATCCTTGAGATAATGATTCTGCAAAAAATAATCTTCAATTTAAAAGTTTGGCAAATACTGCAGATAATCAACCAGATGTCCGTTAACAGTATGGTCTCGCTATCGGTATCTGTTCACAGTATGTATCGGATAGCTATATACTGTCTAGACTTGCTCCAAGTCTATTTCCTTAAAACCGTCTGACCGATCACTATCCACACTTCCTTTCTTTCTGTCCCCTTTGTTTCATTACGGAATGTTGGCATAGCGGATCCAGGAAATATGGGAAAGGGATCGTACAGATGAACTTCAGGAAATAGACTTGGGGCAAGTCTTTCTACTATTCTCACTCAACTAGTCACTCTCCCTCTCAAATCAACTAAGATACCCGACTGCGAAGGAAGATCGCTATTTGAGAGGAATGGTGACTAATGGACAATTTTCACTTCACTTTTCTAGGCTTAAAGGCCCATTGGCTCCAATTAATGCCTCTTTTTGCCTTTAAGCCCATTACAAACATAGGAAAAGAAAGGAAAATTGCAGATGGTGCAATTGTTTAAAATTAAGTGGAAGTGGTCATTGTTAGCGGAAGAACCGTCGCCGAGGGAGGAGAGGTGGGTTGCTTTTACACGTATGACTGCTTGTTGCGTAGAAAGAGGCGGAATAAAAAATTGGAGTTTCCATGGGTTATTTTAAGATTTTAGAGTAACCTCGTGGGTGAGAATAGGCTACTGTCACGTCTGGACATTCTTATCGGAAATGGCATTAGTTTCGACCAAATAATCTGTAGGTTGAGGAGGCCAGCAGCGCCAACTTTGCGGTCAGAGAATCAGAGAATGGCAATGACCAGCTAGGGTGCTGTGATGAAATTCTCAAACTTTTAAAGTTCTCAGATCGATTAAGTAATTATTCTCATTACTCCTAGCTAGAATTCCCGTTCAGGTCTTGAAAACAAAGGTCTGGCAGCGTTTTGGCGTCAGTGTTTTGGATCCGATAAATTAGGCTATCGATGTAAGTGTTTTAACTCACTGCAAGAGCAAGGGTCGCAGCTGTAGTCTGTGGTCGCAGCTGTAGTCTGCAGTTTATATAAATTACGGCGACGATTGTGGGAACTCTTGCTGCTGTCAACAATACTTTGGGTGTAACGGTACAATGTAAGCAGAGCCTGTTTATCATGATAAGATGGAAGTCCTGGCCAAACGAGCAACTGTTGTTTTGCAGACGTTTGAGCATTGTATATCCAACAGTATTTACCGTTGGGAAGGTCGCAAATTTCTGCTTCGCATCAGAGGCGTACGCAGCACCTCAGAAGTGAGGGGGTCTGGGGCGTAGCCCCAGAAAAATTTTTGTGACCACGCCCTTCAGACGCTCGGAAAATGAGGGAAACGCCCTTTTTACTTATATTTTGCATCGTAAACATGACTGCAATGAACACAAAATGGGCAGGATGTTTTGTTGAATTTGCATTGACAATTTATACCCAGCATATCAAGTACGAATTACAAAATCGCTTTTGATATTCAGGAAATGCCTCTTGTCACCACTTCATCGTTGTTTAGTCAGTAAATGGCATCTTTTACAAGAATCTTTTTGAACACAGGGAAATTTTGAAAACAGACATTCTACTTTGGCTTAGAATGCCTCTCCCAACATCGTTCAAGCATTTCTTAGAAACGCAAAACATTGCTCCACCAAACCTTAGACAAAACCATTCTCTCCTTGCTGTTCAAGAATCTCGAAGACCACCGCCTGAAAGATCTGCCTGACCCCCCCCCTGAGGTACAAATTTTATTGCATTTTTGTACAAATCTCGAGGACCATCTTTTTTAAAAGTGGGGGGGTCCGGACCCCCCCATTCCCCCCCTTGGGTACGCCACTGCTTCGCATAGTCCTACGACAATGGATCCCTCAATTAAAACTGATGTCATTAAAAAGATTTAAATGTGCTATGCTCGTTGTTTGCATGTCGAGGGAAAGGTAATCCTTTGTGATGCTTCATTGCATTTAGCTCCTTTGAAATATCACTTCAATTTGACTTATATCCAAATTTCAAACAAACAGGAAACTTTTGGTTTGAAAAGGCAAAAGGATTCAAACCAGAGTATGTAAACTCCGTTCCAACCTCGTGTAAAGCACTCCAAGAGCCAAGTCTAGACACTGAAGTAAAACTCATATCGGTTTAAAACTAAAACTGGTTTGTACTTTCACGTAAGAGACTTTGTAAATTCTACATAATACAAACCTCAATGGATGACATGTAGCTGACGAACACAGATGGTTTTATTTTGAATGTTTTTAAGAGATCCCTTGTCTGAAAAAGAGAGACGTTACGATTATTGTTACAAAATTTGAACCACAGCACGGTCTCAGAATTAGGAAACTACTATTAACCGTTAAGCCCAAAGGTTGCCTTGGGTGGCCTTAAAAGTAGTTTCGTATTGCGGGTATTTGCTGTACAATGTTTCAAACATTCGTAAAGTGAAAAGTTCATTTCCAAAAAATGATCCATGAAAGCATTTCAAAGCTCTAACGGTTGTCCTAAATGAAATACTTTAAGGGGAGAAACTTTTGCGGGAAGAAACTTTCGCGAGATGGAAAAAATGCGAATTTTTTGGAATTAACTTTTGCGAGTCAGCCAAAATTGGAAACCTCGCGGGAATAAACTTTCGCGTTTTGCAAAAATAAGCATGATTTTAGTGGATGAAAATTCACGAACTTCATATCTAACAGCACTTCGCGGGAATCAAATTTTGCGAATTGTATATGTTAGGAAATTTCGCGAACAAAGTTTCGCGAAATTCACATTAACAGAAATTTCGCGGAATAAACTCTCGCGAATTTTGGCCAAAATCACAAAAAGCGCGGAATTTTCTTCCTGCGATGGTTTCTTCATTTCATTCCATTTGTAGGGTTGCCCTTCAACAGAGTTGATTTACATGGTTTCTTCCCTTAAAGTAGCTAGCATAAAGATGCACAATATAAATCAAACCGAGGAAACGAGCAATCTCAGAGATAAACAACCAAAACAAATTCAAGAGAGGAAATGACTAAAATTCATATACCTGTAATATAGTGTATGAAATTGACAGGAGCGGTCTTGATTGCGTCACATCAAATACTTTGAACACATCGAAATTCCATCGATCTAAATTCTCCATAATCTGTTAAGGAGAGCAAATAAATTACAAGGGCTGTTACGGTTAGTTTTGCAGATATTAGCAAAAACATAAGTTTGAAATGTTGAATTTACATTGACAGTAATTAGTTTTGATGACATACCGGGTGTCCCAAAAAAATGTATACGGATTTGGTTGACTCCAGCGATGTGAATTTTGCTTCAATCAATGTCTAATCACTCTAAAAATGTTCCTCGATAGTTAACTTGAACATAGGTACTTTGAGAGCAGACATGTTAATCTTGAAAGCTCAAATTTGCATCTTCCTGCAAACCAGAGCTTTAGCCTTTTGGCCTAAGCAAATTCTTAAGGCACAGCGTATAAATAAATGATAGCCTTGATAAAATTTGAGCAATATTAGAACTTGAGTTATTTTGTTGTCCAGAAGTCACCCCCTAGTCACCCATTGGGCAGTTGCTTCATTGTTCATTAATTTCAGTTCTTAATTTCGATGTACTTTAGGAACTTGCTTAGGCCAAAAGGTCAAAGCTCTGGTTTGCACGTGGATGCAAATTAGAGCGTGCAAGATTGATATTTCTGTTCGCAAAGCACCAATAGACCATTTGCCAATTAAGAAAAATTCCGACAGCCCTAGTAACAGTCGGAAATCCGGGGAGTCCTCTCCATTACAGTATAATCGGCAAGCCGACCCGGCCCGATTTTCTGACCCGAAGCTGCATTTGGAGCCGATGCTCGATGGTTACTCAACTAATTTCAAAACAGAAAAAAATGTACAAGAGATAACTCGTTTGTTAGTCTTATCACGGATTTGGGGTTCAATATTGCCCCCAGGGGCGGACCGCGGGGGCCGCGAAAATTGGGAAAAATTTTGGCCTACCCCATTTTGGGCCGTAACTCCGTTTTGCGAGGGGTAAACGGCCTCGGCATGTCAAAAATCGACGAGAAACCGTATTCTTTCACTTAAACACTATTAATCTCGAATTTATCTCTAAAATTCGCAGAATAACGAGCCTTTCTTTTTTCAAAGCTGTGGGGAAAATCCCGAAAATTTCTACTTAGGCCCTTTTTCCTCCCAAATGGATCGTGCTCGTTTTCCTACTAAATGCACTTACTAACTCCATATTAATGATTAAATACCTTAAAAAGGGTTGAAATAAGGTCTTCCAAAAGTTTGTTTTCAGTTTCTCGATTTATCCACTTCAGAATCAGCCCAAGACGATCGGCCAGTTTTCGTTGATTTTTCAAAATTTTCTTCCAAGTTTTGGACTTATTACATTTGAAGTAAGGGGTCAAATGAGCCGATCGTTTGTTTATGTGCCCTACTCTACAAATCGATCGTGGGAAATACATCGAATAAGATATTCTGAAGTGGAGAGGATTCCCCGATGTTACTAGGGCTGTCGGAATTGGCCGCGCTCGCCTCAATCCCTTTTTCCTAATTGGCAAATGGTCTATTTAAACAAACGAGATATCTATGTTCAAGTTAACTATCGAGGAGCATTTTGAGAGTGATTAGCCATTGAAAATTCACATCGCTGGAATCAACCAAATCCGTATACTTTTTTTTTGGGCCACCCGGTACACCCCATGCTTATCATATAATTTATGCATCAACAGCAATAATGATCATTGTAACCCATTGACTATATTGATTAAAAAGGGTTTTAAAGGCAACAGGAAGTTTCACAAAGTATCAGGTTAAAAGTGAGAGTCCCCAACTTTCTTAAAGGGGCTGTACAACCCGTCCTCTCTGCGTGGCACTGCGAGTCAAATCATCAAATGTGTTTTGGCTAAACACAACAAAGCCAATGACGATTTCACACAGAGAATAGTAATACAAGGTAACTGTGACGGTCTCTGTAATCGAAGCTCTGGTGTACGATTTGCTTAATTGGTTAAACGCCGAATATTTGAAAGTTTTAAGGGATATCAAAAGTTCCATCACATTTCATAGACATAGGCAAGAAAACATTGCGATTAAACTTACGTAGAAGCTGTGATGAAACTGGCCGCCATTAAATCTGAAGGCTTTAGTCACATGCCCGGGTTGTCCCGTACTTTCCGATTGTTTACAAAAATCTTGTACAGCCCCTTTCAGGCGAGAGAGTTTTACTACGTCGCAAAGTTTCCAGTACCCTCTACCAGGTGAGTCAAAACAAAACCCCGTCGTTGCACGTCTACTGCTCCCTGTATATAAAGACAATGATATTAGCAAATATATCATTTAATGGTTGACATGCTCCAATCCATTATAAAATTTACCACACTGAAATCGTTAACTCTGTTCTGAAATTATGAATTATGAAGGATTTTCGCAAAAAACCTCTAAAACATGCTCAAAACAGCAACCAAATGTTTTGCCTTGCAGCAATGACTTCTACATGCTTTTGCACGTGTTATCCCTTTGGGAGGAATAGAAGTCATCCCTGCTGGGAGTATAACATCATTATTCAGGGCGATTTCATCCTCCTATGAGGATAACACGTGCTAAAGCGCGTAGAAGTCATTGCTGTAAAGGCCGTGTAAGGCAGAAATATTAGAAAAAATGGTCGTGATTTTGGGCATGTTTTGAAGGTTTCTTGAAGGGGCTTCCTAGAGAAAATATTTCGTAATTTCAAAACAGCGTGGCCGATTTCAGCCAGGAAAATTTTTTAATTTATTAGAAAATGTCTACCAATAAATTATATAATTTGCCGATATCATCGTGTTGATATTCAGGGAGCAGTGGCTTTCAAACTGGATTGTTTTTATTGACTCACCCGGTATTACGCACACCAATCATTCTTTGGGCGACAAAACAGGAATCAAAAGACTATGAAGAATGAATGAATATAACAGCTTACTTTCTCTAGAGGTGCCTCATCCGGACATTCGACTCCAAACCTTTGGAAAAGAAAATCGCACCAATTAATATAGCTGTAGACAAGGTGGCAAATGCAAGTTAGACGATCAATATTAACACAGGAATCAATTACACAATGCCTAACTTTGATACGAGTATTTAATTCATTTCTGTATCTGTGCGCATTGATTATCTACCGATATTTTCCTGAAAAACATCATACCTGAAATGTGCGGCTCTCCATTCGGCTTTTCTCTGTCATAGGTGAGGCAAAAGGGGGTTCAGCTTGCAGCATCAGCTTACAGATCAGGCGGAGAAGAGAAACTATGAAGATGGAAGCATATCAAACAAAGGACTCAAATCTTTGAAAAGGTTGTAAAATTTTATCACAGTTTTCTTTTAATTAAATGGCATGGAAGGAACTTAGAGTCTTTTGTTGAAAATCTGCCGTGGAAATTCACTGATATCTTGATTAGTTTCAAAATGGCGGCATTTCTTAAATTTGGGGCTATGACGTCATCAAATTTCTAAATCCTAAACCAGAAAAGCTACAGATTTCTTCTTGCCACCATGTTGTAGACCTTCATAAACTATGGTTTTCTTGAAAGTTATATCATTTTTCCTCCATTGGTTTAGGATTTACGATGATTTTAATTTTTCCATAATTTTCCATGAATTGTTTCAAATAATAATAATAATAATACTAATAATAACAATAATAATAATAATAATAATAATAATAATAATAATCCATTTCTTTAAAGTTGGTAGAATACGTCTATAGTGCACATAAAAAGATGTGCACTAATTAATACCAACTATCTACATAAATATACAAAAGCAACTTAATTACAATTCAACTCTTTACATATCTATTTACAAACTCTGCAGGTACATGTATTTACATTCCATTCTCTGATTTTTCGTTTGAAAGAGAGGACACTGTCACAGCTCTTTACCACATCAGGTATGCTATTCCAAAGGTAGCTGCCTCTGTATGTTATAGAATTTGCCCCATAAGTTATCGTTTGGAATCTTGGTATCTGCAGGAGATCCTTATTGCGAAGGTTGTAATTCGTTTGCTTCCTCTCAAATAATTCCCATATAAATGCAGGGTTTATTTGATGGAGGGACTTGAAAACCTCCATGAGTGATTTTTGAAGATTTTGTAAATGGACTGGTTTTTGGCCTGATTTGTCCAGAAGTTCTTTGAAACTTGAACTGAAGTCATTGTACAACCTACGAAGTGCCCTCTTGTGGATTCTGTTAAATTCAAAAATAATTAAGTTGCTGCCATTTTGAAATAAATCAAGGTATAAAAAAGTTTCAATGGCAGATTTACAGCAAAGTACCATAAAATCCTTTCAAGCCATTCAATTCAAATAAAAATCTTATTTGAGTCTAAGAATTTTACACCCACCTTTTTAAAGATTTGAAAGATTTGAGCCCTATGCTTATCAATCACCTACCTTGGTATTGACCCTGAGCAGCTAATACTTCGTGTAAGCTTCTTTATCGATCGCACAAGGCTTCGGGATCTTGCACGGATCGGTCCAACGTGTTCCCTCGCAGTGGATGAGAGTTCATCATCATATGGTTTGTCTATGAATGAAACGAGAATTTAAGCTCCCTTGAATAAACCTCATGTAATCATAAGGAAAATAAAATTCTCATTGAACAGTTCCCTTGCTAATTTTTCTTGGCAACAGTCGCTGAAAACGCTCCACAGTGCAGTTGATGCAATGCGCTTTGATACCGTCAGCATCTAGAAAATGTTCTCGCTAATAATTGCTGTGGTCACACTCTGCGTCCTATCTTCGTTGTATCCTTTGAAAACAACAGATTGACTACGCTGTGATATACACTGTTACATCACTTGGTCCAGGGAGTTGATTCCACAAGAAATCAAATGCAAAACAATAAACAAAAACCAAGCTCCCGAGCTATATTATAGCGTTGCTTCATATTTCAGGAAAAAACAACCTCGTATTGTCTCGTATAGTCGTCAGATGATGCCTATATCGCTGTTTGACAGGGTGTCATTGTCGTACTTCCTGGTTAGACTTATGACGATGAGTCCCTTGTATCCCTGCGGTACCTTGCTCACAGGGACTCATAATGAAACAGTTAAAAACCTGATCCTATCTTCTGCTTTCGATTGATCGAATCTGGATCGAACGACTGCTTCGACTCTGTTCAAAGGTCACTCCTCAGAAAGGAAATGCGATAGAAACCACGGTAAGCAGACACTTAATCAACAAAACTTGGTATTCATCTGAAGAAGGAAGTTCACTTTACCTGGTGAGTGCAAAATAAGTCTTTTAATGCTGCAATTTAAGACCAAAACATATCAGAGAAATCTTCAAGTACCTGCCGCAGCAACTTACTTCAAATTTAGTAAGCTGCGTCAATCGAATTGAAGGTTCGAAACTGATTGTTCTTTGCCAAATCTCGCAATCTGATTGGTATGCTAGGAATCCCAGCATATTAGGCCTAATAGGGTCAGGTTTTTCAGAGTAATATTATGAGTCTCTGTTGACTGAAGCGCCATCTTGAAGTCAAAGAGCACAAGGAAACAAGAGACTCATCGTCATAAGTCTACTTCCTGGTGACAAAATTAAATTACACGAAAGTGAAGCAATTCACATCATAACGGGGAAAACAGTATCATGATTGAGGCAAATGACAAGTTTTGATAAGGCAGAAGATAAAATGATACAAATAGTGAAAGCTGAAACTAAGAAATGTAAATCAAAAGAACAAGAGAGGGTAATGCCAACCCCACCCGCGAGGGCCTACAGCAAGATATTACCAGTGTTTTGAGTATTGTATGTAGTAGACCAGTTAAATATATCATTTTATGTCTAAAGGCCGGTTGCATTTGTTTAAATTGGTTGTTATGTATGATGTTGGAATTAGGGTGCTAACTTGTTTTGGCAAGTAATTGATATATGTTATTAAACTAGAGCTGGGCTGGGCTGAGCTGGTTACACCAGAATAAATGAACAACAGTAGAACTGCTTAAGCTACGTTGAACGCTCTTTTGGTGAAGTTGGTCTGCCTACAATAGTTTAAAAACGGTTTGAATAAGGTACAAATCTGGTATAGTTAGAATTGCAACGGATCCAACTGGTTTAATCTAGGTGCGAATATTCTTTTAGAAAGGCTGGTTTTGTTTATTCTAGTGTAACGCTGGCTTGACTTTCGGTTTACCAAATTTAGATGCAGTGACCACAGTTTTGACATACAGTGCCTACAAAAAAGGTTGTGCCCCCTTTGTGTGGCTGCTGTGGGCGGAGATGTAGCTTGAATCGTCCCGTTTTTCACACAGTTGCATAAGATAGGCTTCAACTCAGGACCTGAGACCTTGTTTGACTGAATCTGACAAGTGGTTGATGATTTATGGCAGAGGAAAGGGAAAATAAATGATTGCTTCAATAACAGCACTTTCTTTGTTCTTCAGCAATGAAAAAATCTATTAAATTTTGAAAAAATCTATTAAATTTTGAAAAATCTATTAAATTTTGAAAAATCTATTAAATTTTGAAAAATCTATTAAATTTTGAAAAAATCTATTAAATTTTGAAAAATCTATTAAATTTTGAAAAAATCTATTAAATTTTGAAGAAATCTATTAAATTTTGAAAAGATCTATTAAATTTTGAAAGAACGGGTTCTAGAGTTGTATTTTTTCTACATCTGTAAAAGGGTTGGTGGTATTGTTAATCTATACGAGAAACGAGAACACTACTAATTCTTGTGAGCTCATAAATACTCTAAATTCAAAATTCAAAAGTCTTTGACCAACATTGTTAACCAACTGAGAACATGGTCCAACCAAGGTTAAGTTTAACTTACCTATAAAGGTATTATACACCCATGCTGAAATCTCCGATGTTCCATTTCCAGCATCCGAGCTCTCCTTCAACTCTCTATTCAAGATTTTGCGAAACTGTTGGAATTGAGAAAATTCTAGAGTATTATTCACGTAATGAGGATAGATACGCAGTATAGGTAAATATCCTTCCAGTAAATCTGAGATAACTTCTATCATTTCCCTATCACTGGATGGTCACTGCAGTCTGTCACAAATGGGATGTCATGGGAAATTTGCGATAACACAAAATTGCTCAAACAAAACTTTTCAATCAGTTTTATTCGCGGGGATTTTCACGTGACATCTAATTCTAATATTTAAGTCATACTTCAAAGATGTTCCGTTTCTTCTCTGACTTTTCTGAGATAAGTAATCTATCTTTAATCAAAGTGTCCTTGCCGATTGGGACAGACGTCTTCCATGAGATGTATTAAAACAAACTATCTTTAAATTCATAAGCTCAGCAAATTTGTGGCCTTGAAGAAATTTCTAAAATCGCAATTTCCAGTGGAATGGAACGAAAAGCATCAAGTTGATAAAGAAAGCCGTAACATCCATCGCGTGTCATTTGATGATTTTTGTCATTTGACGATTTTTGGTGGGAAGAGTAACGAAGTCTCTGTCAAAATAGGAGAAGCTAGTGTGAAACAAAGTAAAGAGGAGACATTAAGCTTTAAACAACATGTTAAAACTCTTTGCAAAAAAGCCAGCCAAAAACTTCATGCACTTGCAAGAATATCCTGCTACATGGACAAGGAAAAGCCATAGCAGGTAATGCAAGCATTTGTCTTGTCTCATTTTAGTTACTGCCCACTTGTGTGGATGTTTTATGACAGAACCTTGAGTCATAGAATAAATCATATCCACGAAAGAGCATTGCGTTTTGTGTACAAAGACCATCAAACAGATTTTGAGTCTCTTCTCGAGCAAAGGAATTTGGTATCCATCCACGTAAGGAATCTACAGTTGCTTATGACAGAAGTTTATAAAGCAAAGTCTGGTCTAAATCCACCTTTCATGAAGGATATTTTCAGTGAGCGGAAAGTTGGCTACAATCTAAGACATGGTAACGACTCACAGCTTCCAAAAGTGCGTACGACGAGCTTTGGAATTGAGACTATATCCTTCCTTGGAAACAGACTTTTGGCCACTTTGCCAAATGCAGTGAAACAAGCAAGCACACTTCCTATCTTTAAAAACCTGATTAGATGTTGGAAGGGCGAGAACTGCAACTGTAGGCTATGCAAGACATACATTCCGCAGGTTGGGTATCTAACATGATATTCATAATCATGTCATTATGTTCAATCTAATGTTTTTCAACGGTTGTGTTAATAGGACCATTTATTTCATTTTATTTCATTTTATATGTTTGCTAAATAGTAGGCCTAAATTAGCAGTAATGTTGCTATCTAGTGTATTTTAAGCCTACTTTAAAGAAAGAAATAATAATAATAATAACAAAATGTCCAAAAATAAATGAACAAGATCTAGCAAAGCCAAACAAAGACCAGAAATGTTTCGACCGCTGTGCAAAGTGCTTTTGCGTCTGCGCAAGCCGCCAAAACAGAAAGGTGGGAGAGGGGTGAATTTCTAGGGACTGCACGCAGTTGCGAAGGAATCTATTGTGATCCAGGCCTCTTGAGACGCGGCTTGAGTTTGAGAACACGCCGAATGTGTCGAGAAGGGGATCAAATATGGCTGAAAAAATCATCGACCCTGGAAAGCTTCGATAAAGGTGGATTTTTGCCTTTCTTATCCTTGGGCTGAAGACGATATTTTGCAAGAAAAAATCAAAAAAGAGAAAAGGATTTTGTGGAAAAACTGGTCCCTGCCGCAAGATGAACGTTTGTGGACATTATCTGCAGGATTTGAGCATCATTTTGAGACAGGTCAGTATTCTTGCAAAATTGGCTAAGTGTTTCATTTTTTGCCATAAAGTTGGGGCTGCTTTCGATGACGAAAAATATCTCTTGTTTGTTCACATGTAAACAGGCAGCTTGTAGGAAGGTCTAAACAATGAATATGCCATGGAAATTTTTATCCCAGCTTCGTTAGGATGTATAATTTCATGAATAGTATTCCGATCACCCATCCTGTCATTTTTTGTCCACAAAAATATTTAATTTCTTGCAGCAGGTCATTTTCTGACGGGGGAGAAGGACATTTTAGTAGCCCCAGAAAACAGAAATTTGCGCAAAATCTAGTCCCTGCCGCAAAACGAGACTATCATCACTGTGTTGGCGAGATGTTCAGCTTCAAATTTCTCAAATCCGATCTTGTCGAAAAATTGGCTAACATTGTTAATTTTCGTGTTTTAGTTTGTAAACAGCATTTGAACAACCACGGCATCCATGCCTAGGCCATTCTATTGTCTTAGCATTCTTGCTGTTGTTGTCAGTGGATGGCCTTTTGTTTTTCAGTCCTGCCTTTTTGTATTCAGAGTCTCCTCGTGCTCTGATGCTCTATTACCTTGTTGCATCATGTTTTTACAAGAACTATTTACCTCTTCAATGCATAATAACAATATAATTTTGGTTGTCATTTTATGACTTACTTGTTAAGCGCTTTAAGTGCATATTTTGATATCAAAATACCAGAATTTATTTGTGATTGATTGACCTACGAATGGCCCCAAGTTTGGTTGCTGCTTAGCAAGAAAGCGTATTCAGTTGTTTTAAAAAGTTTAGTAATAATTCCACGATGATGTTACAGTTATTACTGTACGTCCATCGCCCTATTCTCATTCTCTGATTTTTGCAATTTGGCACTTGGTGGAAAGAACAGTTTGACAAAAAATCTCTAATTTCTCCCTTGTTTTTTTTCAGATACTTTACATCAAATCACGTATTCCTTCAAATGTGTTTGGTCTGGATACAGCTCCTGCAAGATGCAAACTTTGGGTGGACCTTGCAAGATTTTCAACACATTCCCACAGAAGATTGGACACTGTTTGAATAGGGTGGATTCTACCAAATGCTGAGGCATTGCCATATCTCCATTTAGGCTTGCGTAAATATTGCCAAGTATGTAAAAAAAATCTAAGAAATTTCAGATTGATTCTTTCCTGTTCCTAATGTTTGAATGATTCTGAATAAGTCAGTGATGTGAAGTCTGAAAAGTCTTTAGGCATTTTTCTGTGACTACACTGATAGTTGTTGTGTCTTCTTATTTGAATTCCTCAACTGACCATGAAATAGTGGGATCTTTAAAATTTAAAATTTTGTTGAAACTGTAGTTTACTATTAGATGCAAAGGTCCAGAATAGACAATTATGCTCAAGATGGAGGGGAGGAGGGGAGGAACTTTTTACCAAGATGCATTTATTGTAAATTATGCTCATCAAATTTATGTGCTTCATGAAAAAGGCAGATGAGTTTGAAGCAGAGGCGTAGGAGCCATAGGGGCACTGGGAGCGCATGCCCCCCAACATTTTGCAATTATGATTGCAAAGTGTCCTTTTGTTTCAGGAGGTGTTTGTTCTTGAAGTGTCAGCGTGTCAGATTCGTATTCAGTATTCGTATTCAGAAGTGTCGTATTCAGGAGCCATGCATGACGATTCTGCGCGCGCATAAGAAACATTTCTGGTCTTTGCTGCAAAGCCAATGAACAATTAATTCTTCGGGCCGATGGATCTTTTGAGGTCATTGATACTTCTAACAACGAGAGCGAATTAAGTGATCCTAAATCGCCAAGCCTGGTGATGCTATTGTGTCAAAAGACCTTTCAAAAAGTTAATCCACTCCAAAATCAGCACATCTCTCTCTCTCTCTCTCTTTATCTCTCTGTGGGATCGCCCGAATTGATCGTTGTCTTTTCTCCGAACTCTACCGAAAGTAGATTTTATCTACAATTTAAGTATTCGGATATTGAAATTTTAGAAATCAGTTATTTTGCAACCGAATTCAGCTGTTCAGAGCGGAACAGCCAAATATCGGCTAAAAGATGCAGTTTTCTGGATATTTAATCGAACCTTTGGCATTTCATATTTTCGGTATGAAGTCAGCAAAATACTTCATCATCCAAGTGCTTTGTCAGCTGCTTTTCCACAAATTGCTGCAATTTAACAGAGTTCACTGCGTCGAAAGTTAACTAATCAATTCAGATGGTCCCTAAGAATGATAAGAGTGTCCCTCTATCATGTGCAACCAATACCCTGTTACACGATAGCGCAGCATAGGTTCCAAATCTTTAAAAAGCCTGGTGTAAAATTCAATGACCTATTTCTTTGAACTGAATGATTTAAAAGAAACTTTAGCTATTTCTCTACAATTCTACCGTTGGACTTTCCTGAAATCTTCAATTTTCAGAATTGGAGTGTTTTTCTTCTTTTTCAAGAATTCAAGAAAAGTTTAAAAAAATCTCAAAACCATGGTAATTTCTAAACTGTTTGACGCAACATGAAGTAATTTCGAAGAAAACCATAGTTTATGAGTGCCTACAATATGGTATCAAGCAAAAGTCTGTCACTCATCTGGTTTATGATTTAGAAATTTGAGTACGTCACATCCTCAAATGAGTTGAAATGTAAGATAAGCTGTAATTTCAAAAATGTTTAACATTTCTGAAAAGTCCAACGGTAGAATCATAGATAATTATCTAAAGTTTCTTTCAAGCCATTCAATCAGAAGAAATAGGTCATAAAATTTTACACCCACCTTTTTACGCCGATATAAAGATTTGGAACCTATGCTCGATAGCGCATGAAGTTTCATACAAGCAAGAAGTTGGTGCTCTTGAAGGCAATCTGCCCCATATTGTTCTGAGCTTAGTTACTGCTTAGTTTCACTGGAGCAAAATTCATGCTTCACTGAGTCTCTATGACCCTGATTTCTTTGGATAAAGCGAATTAGCACAAACTTTTGGAATATACAATAAAGATCTTTATCGATTTTATTTTCCTTCATCGAAGGGGACAGATTGCCTTTAAAGGGATTGGGCTGTCAAAACGTAAACAAACATGGGGTCAGATAAGCCAATATCAACATTGTATGCGAAAATTCCCGTTTAATTAACTGAAGATCAAATTTCCTGTGATTTACCAGCACAGCTTTGGTCTTTGGGTCAAAGACCTTTCTGAGCCCCGGGGGGAGGGGGGTAACTTGAATTTCCATGATACGGGGTTGTGCCATTCAAAGCGAAAAGTATACCCATAAATCCGGAAAATTTCTGAAAAGTATACCCATAAATCCGGACATTTTCTGAAAAGTATACCCATAAATCCGGAAAGGCCGAAAAAGTTCACCCATCAATGAAGGTTTACAAAAAATCATACTCATAAATCCGGAAAATATAAAAAATCGTCGAAAACCATATCCATAAATCTGGGCTCTTTCATAAAAAAGGTACCCTAAAAATGGCACAACCCCGTACCATGGAGAAGTTAAGTTACCCCCTGCCTCCGGGTTCGGAGCCTCTCCCTCGAAATCGGTCTGTATCCCTGCAATCATTGGAAAAATTGAATCTTTAAAAGCATACACAAAGTCTACGATCGATGATCTACTAGAATGTGTTGCTATTTTCCAAAAATGACCAATCGAGTAACTACTTGCCGAGAGAAAATATTACGAGTTGTTGTTACATGTTTGAGTATGTAAAAAGGTGATCTTTACCAATATAGCTCAACTTAAAAAAAAATTGAATAGAGAGTGTGGTAATACCTTGTTCGACGCCATGTCACTGATCGTCATACTAGCTTGGAGGCATTCTAATTGGTTTAGACACCAGTCAAACTCTTTAAGTGTTTCCATCGTCAGCTGTGAAGGAAATTGATCAAATTACACTTCCTTCATATCACCTTTCACTCCTTTAAGTTTACAATGTTATCTTCCATTTCCTTAAGCAACACATGCCAACTATCATCTTAGTTGATAATAACTTCTCTTATGCATACATACATACTTTGTAATAGCATCATTTGCTTTCGATTGACACCTCAATTCAAAGCGATTAGCGATCGCAGACAAAGAAAATTCTCTCAACCAGTAATTCAAAACAAAATAGCCGCAAAAGTTGCCCTGAAACCAGTAAGGCAAACTCTTATCTTGTGCACGCGAAAGGTGGTTCTTAAGAGAAGTCTATGTGCTTACAAAGAAAGAAGAAGGGTAATCTAAAGTTTTGCTTGGTGGATTTTGTTTATTTGATTCAGAAGCAGAGCAGAAGACATTACGATTCTCGTGCATTTAGGGATCAAATGAAACAATTACTATTGAGCTCCTGAATCAAATAAACAACATCCGCTACACAGAACTTTAGATTTACCCTTCTTCTTTCGTTATAAGCACATAAATTCTCTTAAAAACCACCTTTCGCGTGCACAAGGTAAGAGTTTGCCTTACTGGTTTCAGGAAACAATTTGCGGCTTTTTCGTTTTGGATTACTGGTTGAGAGAATTTCCTTTGTCTGCAATCGCTAATCGCTTTGAATTGAGGTGTCAATCAAAAGCAACTGATGCCATTGCATTACAAAATGTGCCTTTGTTAGGTTTGAGTAGCACCATATTTTCATATATTTATTTCATATTTGATTCATTTAAGGAGGATTGCCCGTCAGCAGAAGCTGTTTTCACGGGCCCTGCAATAAAAACTAAATTACAATATACAATCAAAACATAAGAATATAAAAAACCATAACATTCCAAACCTATTTACAATCATACACTATTTACAATAAAAGGAAAAGTTCAAACCATCTTGTAAATCCACTGACAATGCAACTAGAATAGTCGGGCGGACGAGGTTCGAGCTCCACCAACGCGTCTTGAGCTTAATTACTACACGGGGTCGCAGACTCGATTAGCGCTTAGCTACATCTGCGATCCCAACGCTAGGCACTAAAAGAAACAACTTCAACTTCACCTTCAATGCTAAGTGAGGATGCCTGCTCTGTTACATAAGCAGGAAGCGGTAATGACCTTGATGAGATTTATTTTTAGTACAGTTAAGCCCCGTTATCTCCATAGAAGCGTTGGGATAAATGAAAATTTGTTCGTAAGGATATGATAATGGGTGGGGGTGAAATTTTTCATGCCGAACGCTTTTCACAATCAGTTTCTCGTACATGTTCAACCTTATCTAGTTATTAAATCGACATCATCATCACAGGCATATTAGCGTTATGAATGCCTGTATATGGACGGCACCTAGATTGATATTTAACAAGCTCTTAGCTGATTCGAAGTCGGCACAAACTGCATAACATGCTACGTCATCGAATTACAAATGAGGACACCTGCCCTGCTCATTAGGCACAGCAGGGGGTGACTGTTTGGAAAGTCATCTTGAAAAAGCAAGATTATTACACAACAGTTGACGTTGTCAATTCTTGAACTGTTATGCAACAATTAATAGAACAAGTGTTTGAATCGTGAAAGAAGAGACACCCTAAAGGCCGCTCTCCATATCCAGCGTTCTCCGCGCGGGTGCTGCGACCGAATAGGAGCATGTGTAGTTGATTAAACTCTAGCGATCAATTTGATCGCAGCGGCCAGTCTTGGGGCGTTTTGGGAGTAGGAACAAGTTCAACTCCCATCGCGGGCGCTTGCGATCGCTACCGAAAGAACCAATCACATTGCAAGAAACTGACATCGTGCAAGATCTCATTTGCAACATGGCCAATGAAGAAAGTGAGCGCCAAAATCAAATGGAGATTGATGCCAGAAATTAGAGAACGCGCTCGATGGTTGCAGCGCCCGCGCGCTCAAAACGCTGGATATGGAGAGCAGTCTTAATCGAGTCTGCGACCAATCATCATCAGTGGCTTTGGGCTGGCAATACGGGTCAACAAAAGCGAGTGACTTGAAAATGTGATCGTCTCAACGTACAGTTGAGCCATGCCTTTTTCAGAAGAAATGTGAGAAATTCAAAGAAAACTTTCGAATTTGAGCACTTACCTTTTTAAACATGTCATCTAAAAAAGAAAATTAACGAATGAATCAGTAGATATTTAGTTATAACCATCTCAAATTGTAATACAATATACTAGAATAAATCTGAAGCTGAAGAACATGAAATATATGAAGTATCACTTTATAGAACCTTGGGAATGGGAATAGTTAGTAACGCTTTTAGAAAAAGGCTGGGCCATATGTGCCTAGCTTCATTAAAGACAAATGACGGATATATTGGCATCTAGTTTAGAAATAGAACAAAGATGGCCGAGTGCCTTCATTTGTCCAATTGATTTGATAATCTCTCAAGATCATCAAATACAATGGAACACAATGGGCTATATTTAGATTGCCCAGGCCCCTAACTTAAGTCACCTCATATCTCCGTCATTTGTCTTTAAGCGCCAGCTTCTTTATCAAAACCTCAAGCCCTGAAACAGCGTTAATTCTTCTGATACGGGTAATAAAGTAGCCTTGAACCCCTAGCGCACTATTTACAGAAAACATCGAGACAGAATGACAGACTGCAAAGAACTTTTCTAAATTCACTTGAAAACCTTAGTCTAGCTGGTCTAGCAAAGTTATTCAAATTTTGCAAAGAAACTCAATAAAGTTTGCAGTGTGCCTTCAACTTCAGCTACAACTTATCATTATGCACAAAGATATGGAAATGTGCATCATGGTCAAGAAATGGCTCAAGTGTTCCAAGGAGCCTTGGCCAGTGTTGTACTTAAAAACTGCAAGATTACCGTTTGGACAGAAATTCCGCCACCCAGCCCTTTCAATGAATTTTATGACGCATCCTGAGCATAAATTTTGAATAGACTTTTTACCTATTCTAAAAAAGAGTCTGGGCCGAGCGATATTCTTATACATTTTCATACGCTACGTTTGATTGAGTGGTGTTAAAGCTTCTATCACTATTGTGCACATTCGAACATTCTAAAAAGTGTAGCAAAATGTTGTTCGATTCTGATTCTTTTCAGATAAGCTAAAAGGTCTATTGAATGAAATCAAAAGTTTGAATTGAATTATTTACCTCTAATGAAACTGCCATCCCCAGTCTCATATAAGTTGCAAACACGTGAATTCAAGTGAAAGCCATCTGAGCCTCTTCGATGTCTTTAATGAAATAGAATCATTAAAATCAACAACATTATCTTTTGCGATGTTTCAAAATCGCTTATGCAACGATTGCCTTGCTTATGCAACAAATGCCGCTTACTCTCGAGCACCAAATGAACGGTGGGGTGAGAATAATCGGGGGGAGGGTGTTGGAAATGGTTCAATATAACAATAATCAGGGGGTTGGAACAATCAGGAGGAGGTTGGAAACATCGAAAATAGTCGTTCTCTTAATTAAACACGTATCTTACTTAGATCTATTCAAAAATTATGTTTTTTTATGTACACAATCTAAAAATGTGCAATTTAACACAAAATAGTTACAAAGACGATACCATTGCAATGCATTGGGAGCTAATAGGCATGGCTACCCTAAACACAGTAACTATGCCCTAAATGATCTTTAACAAATAACAATACAGATACTAAAGGCTATACCAAAGTTCTGTTGGTTTCTCCGTACGGAGAACTAGCTTATCGCAGAGGTATAGATGACACTGCTGCCGGGATCGAAATTAAAAGTTGCCAAAAATTATGTTCACTGTCGTTTCAATTTTTCAAGAATTAATAAAAGGGGGGTTGGAATAAAAGTGGGGGGGGGGGGGATTTTTCAAATATCAATAAGCGGGGGGAGATTATTCGGTTCTCTAGAGTATGCAGCAATTGCCTTGTGAATGAAAAAAGATTCAAAGTTTGAAAACAACCAAAATTCGAAAATTCCCTTGATGTTGAATTTTTTCCTTTTGAAAACAAACGTCTTTTTTAACGGATGAGTAAATCCATCTTTGACTATGGAATTTTCACTTATGTTGTAATAAGGATCAATTTGAATTTAGCGATATCTATTATTCTATCGACGGTTTTCCATCAGTGAAATTCTGAAGATTTACTAGCCAGGTTTTGAAGCATACTACCAATTGCACATAATAATTCGGAAGTCTGTCGCTTTGCCCATTGGCTTAATATAGTTAAATATTGGAAATCAATCCATGTGAGAAGCAAAGTAAATGTGAAATCGTAAAAGTAAGAATTCTGTGCAATATTTACGACGTTTCTAAAGCATATGGCTCTCAATATGGGTTTTTGGTCTTTCACATGTTTTAGAAAAATTTGCATTATTGCAAAAATAATGGGTACTTTGATAAAACTGAAAGAGTAAATTTTGAAATAGTTAGCAAGGTTAAAAGCTTGCATTTGCAGAGAGCAGAAAATCTAAAAATACCCCATTCAAATCGAAGTTGCACACAATTTCAACAAAGGGTAGCCTAAGAATGAGATTTTTATCTTGCTAAGAAACAATGCTGTGTCTGAGTTATTTCTTTGTTCTATTTATAGAGGAGCCTATTTACCATTGCACACTTGCTTTAAGTTGATTTCAAATATCACTACTTCTTCTACTCGTACGGGATGTGAATTCCATCCACAATACACATTACGCTACAGATGGCGGCGCAGACTTCTTTTTAAAAAGATGCATCGCGTTCTTTTGTCGAATTCCTATAACATCGTTAAAGATTTCTAATTGGATTTATGGCTACTTCACAGCAGCCACTCAAACATAGCCTGTGTTCCAGACCACTTGGAAAGGAAAGTGGTCTGTGTAACCAAGCACTAATCCGTGTTCACAAATTTTCTTCGGAATCTGAAGAAAAATTAATATATGCAACTAATAATTCGCATAATCACTATTTGTTTTGTTATCAAAAGGAAAAGCCTGTCTCATGTGAAGAACTCACATGACAATACAAAAAATAGACAATTTCAATGTCTGCTAATCCTATTGACTTTTTACGATGAAAGAATAGGAGATTTGAATGCCTCCTAATCCTACCGAGTTTTTACGCCCGTGCAAAGTGATAACGATCAGCCCTGGTTTGTTTCAAATACACTTGTTCACAAAGACATCCGTTGTGTTGATCACTGACTTCATTGCAGCCAATCAGATCCGTGAAAGAATGCCCTTAATTATTTCGGAATTCAATTCATCGTCTGAACACTGATTAGTGCTTGGTTACACAGACCACTTTCCTTCTCAAGTGGTCTGGAACACAGGCTACTCAAACAGCGCACATGTTTTTGAAACACCCTGTCCCTGTATATCGAGTGGCCACTTTAATTAGGCTAAATAAAGGCTTTAATTAGGCTGTTTCTTTAGCCTAAGAATAGGCCTTGTATCTAGGAGCTTTATGAAGCCTGTCCACAGGCTACTGTTTCTTTGGCTACACAATGAAACGGTACGTATCAAAGTTGTCAAATGCAATACACAATATTTTTAACTTGGCCCTCCCTTTAGCTGTGAATCAAGCTAAGCTAAAATAACCACCATATCAAATTCTGCATAGCCTTTCAACGAAGATACCAATGATCATTTTCTCGTTGCATCTTTCTTTTGAATCTTTCTTCCTTTTTCCACAAGGATTGTCAAACAACTGTTCGACTTCCCAGCTTTCAAAATTGCCATTTTTTCGATAAACAATCAAATACTTCCAAACTTTTGGCATCGCAAGCAAGACAAGAATCGTACGTCTTTACATCATACATTCTCTAATGGAATGTATCCGCAAAGGCAAAATTTCCTCAAGACTATCAGCTATTGACGTCAATGGAAGATTCGATTTCGACTCCTATTACAACAAAGGTTGGTAGTTTTCCTCTTCAATTTTCGTCCCGTTTTTAATGTGCACAATGTATCAAATTCATAGAGTAGGAGGTTGTATAACAAAAGGGGCGAATTTCTAGTTGAAAATGAGACAGTTTATCCCTTAAATGACCCCACCAGCCGTGCCCCATTTCCACACCAATAAAGTGTCTTTTCAGTCAAAAATATTTTCAGGATAAGATAAATTTAGGTTGAAGACTGGTTTTGGCTAACGACTCCTAACAACATGAGCTTATCAGTTTTATTGCACCCCATTTAAAAATTAACTTTTTAATCAGATCTTCTTCTCATTTACTGTTTGCGTTGATGTTAGCTGATATTTAATGATTAGTTTGCTCAATAAAATTCATCATTATGAGTGAGGTGTAAACTGATGACGTTTACATTGACGGACAGCTGAGGTGACAGTAGACTTGCTCCAAGCCTTTTCCATGGTCTATCAGCACTAAAAGAATATAATTACATTACTAAGTATAACATCAGTCAGCGAGTGCTGTCGATTAGTATTTGTACCAAATGCGATTGTAGCGAGGTCAATTTTATAAAAATTAATTGAATGATTATCGCTAAGGAAACGTTTACTGTGTTTGAATTTACAGTTGGGTAATGGTTCAAAAGGTAAATGATTTAGAATATTGAGTTACTCTCCTCCGCCGGTTTCTAGTTCCCCAGTCCATGGCTCTTGTTTCCGTAGTTCTGTAGTCCATGGTTCCGTGATCTGTAATATTGAGTTCTGCATTCTCAGGAATAGACCGTTGTCGTCCATTGACGTAGGTACGAAGAACTCATTATCTTTTGTTGGAGAACTTTTGTTGTTGTGTTGTTTGTTGGATAAATGCTAGCCGTGAGCTGGCCTGTCTACATAGCCAGACAGACAGCAGGCAGGCAGGCTAATTTCGCTCGCTGATTGAAGAAGAAGAGTAATGCTGCCTTCGGCAGCAATAAGGCTGATAGACCACGGAATAAAGTTGGCGCAAGTCTACGGTGACAGTGATTGATTCTTTTTTGTGTAAAAAGCAGAAATGGCTGTTTCTATTGATTTTGCTTGAAAATCGCCCTGGATCCACGAAAAGAACAACAGTCTACTTTGGGACAAACTTTGAGTTAATATTAAATGGCTGCAGGATTGTTGTGAAACTCCATGCTCCCTGTGGCATCGTTGTGTAGTTGTGTGTGATTGTGTGTATATTATAGTTGCAGTTTAGATACATTTTAAATATTATGAGCATAAAAACGAACCCATGCGCCTTTAAGTTGCAAAACAAACAAAGAATGAAGCTAGAACTCACCTGCTCTGGCGTACATTTGTAAGCAAAACAAAATTTGATCTGATGTTTTGTAGACATGACAGGACTTGGGCAAATGGAGTAACTAATTCTTCCGAACGGACTCTGGAATGAAAGATGATTCATCAGATCATTTGAAGGCACAGACAAAAGAAAGGAAGCAATAATTCTACGTTTGTAAATATTTTGCTTATAAGGGAATATCTTTGATACTGCCTGCTAACATGAGGAGTGGAGGACGGGGGATACTTTTAATTCATTTTTTCAGTACTCCATTCTGAGTGGGCTGGAAGGATTTCTACCTATTTAAAGCTAGTTTAGGCTCACTGTACATGCATGCCGCGATTAGGCATGGGACCCCCAATTTAACGTTCCTTCTTTAATGTTTCACATTACAATTTTTCGCAACTTTCAATGCTCAATGGTGTATGTATCATTGATTTACAAACTACCCTATTAATTAAAGATACGTTTAAATTCACAATGGCTTGAGCTAATGTCTGTACCACCATGCGAGTCAAATAAAGTTAAAACATTTGGCGGGCAGCAGAATAAAAAGTACGCGGCCGATATTCAAAACTGAAATGTTAATCTATCAGTTTAGGGCTAACTTAAATGTCAAAATGTTGTTTTGTAAAAAATGCGACGTTTGCATCTGTAGCTGTGTAGGAGGGGGGTCCTTCTACCTTCGGTGATGCTGCGAATGCTAGCCTCTGTGCAGGCAGCCGGTTACATCATCCTCTAAACTTGACTTATTTGCATAATGAATACTATCAATAAGGGGCTAATGATGCGTTCGTTCTAGAAAACGATTGTTTCAACATACTTAAGCTGCTAATGAAGTCAAGAACGTGCCAATTCTGGGTAAATTTGTTGTTGTGCCAGGGTAAACATCGTGGTGATATTTATCCATCTTATGGTGTCAAATCTGTCTAACATGAAATAAGCCGACGTCAAATGTTGCTATAGGATCGCGGGAAACTTCTGTCTTGTATGCGCTTTCTGTGCGCTTTCTTTATTTCAGTGCCAATTAGCAGAGATAAAACGTTAATCAATTGCTTTAACGAGCGTGACGGACTTTCTTTCTTACTGACCTGGAGCCCCCTCTTAGATTACAAAGTACTTTGTAATCAAAAATGACGAGCAAAATTTCCCTTTGTTTTCCTTCCTAGCAACAATGACACTTTCATGCATTCATGTATTTTGTTATCTCAGGAGAATAGAATCCCCATGAATACCAGGGGGAAGACTTGCTCATTAGTACAAGGGGGAAGCCTTTCTAGGGGGTTGACTTTCTCATTCTCCCAAGAGGATAGAACATGTCAAAGTGTGTTCCACTCATTGCTATAAGGTAAACATATTCGGGAAACTTGCTCGTGATTTTAGAACGTACGGTTTCTCCAAAGGACTTTTTAGATAATCCCTTGCAAATTCTGAACGGAGTGACCGATTTGAGCAAGGGAAAATTCTGAAAATAATTGAACGTGTTGGCTAAATAATTGAACGTGTTGGCAATTAAATCATATGTCACAAAATACTATTGCTTAAATATTCAGGGAGCAGTAGCCTTTTAAACGCCGGGCCTTTCTGACTCACCCAGTCGAACCTCAAAATTCATTCTTAAGGCTAATTCCAGTCAGTCGAATTTTCCGAGCGGGCGGAATTTTAGACAATAAAAGGTCACTCAGCCGTAACTTTCTATTCAATGCCAGAGCGACATTTTCTTTCGAATACAATAGAAATTCTGCCCGCTCGGAAAATTCCACTGACTGGAAGTCAGCCTTTACAATGGAAACGGCTTTTTTTCTTGCAATGGAAAACGTCCCCGAAGATTCTGGAAGCCAATAGTCATCATTCTATCAATTATGAACTACCATTGCATTTCTGAATATGTGCACAGTTAAAAACATTTACATCTCCTCTTAGACACTCAAGAAATAGACTTTTTTGGTGCAGTTTAGTAGTTTATATATACAGGGCATCCAAAAAAAATCGGTCCCTTTTGCCTGAAGATTGCGACAAAACGGCAAAAGATTCACGCCAAACTTTTATATGATGTTGCTCTTCAGATGTTAAAATAAAGTTTGCTACCATCCCCGAAACTGAAACCAGCGGTCGGCCATTTTGTCTTACTATTTTGCAGCAATAAATAACTTCATGTGAGGTAAGAAATAGTTTAACTCTCTGATGATTATCGGAATTTTCACGAGAGCTATGACATTGGAGGCTGCAGTTTCATTTCAGTGATGAAGCTATTTATCGCTGCGAAAGACAAAATGGCCGACCGCTGGTTTCAGTCATCAGGCAAATTTACTCTCCTGATGGTCATAGATCTGTCATTTTTCAACAGATTTTTACGGGGATGGTAGTAAACTTTAATTGAATATCTGAAGAGCAACATCATGCAAAAGTTTGGCGAGAATCTGTTGCCGTTTTGTTGCCATATTTAGGGAAACGGGGTATACTTTTTTTGGGACACTCTGTATATGTAATTGCTAGGCGGTAGACACAGCCTTTTGCTCCTCGTGGTAACGTCTTGGTAGTATCGTAAAGTAATTCTGTTCTGTAAGTAGTGTAAGTAATGTGTAATCAGTAATGCGTATTATAGCATTTCAAATGGAATATAAAAAGGGTTAGGTTGTACATTTTTGACAAAACGTAAAATAAGCAAAGAACTCACCCTTCACTACTTATTGAGGATCTTGAAGACAATGGCGGTGGTGGATTATCACAATCACTTTCCGACCGGTACAGGAAGGATTCTCTTCTTGATCCTGATATGGGCAGTTGAAGCCGGTCATGCTCGTTGAGTGGGCTCGTCTGCTGTTGTTTAGCATTTTGCTCCGCATCTCCATGTAGTCTTGAACTGCAATAGAAATTGAAAGTTTATTGAAAGTCAATCAACAAATTTTTCTTCTTCTATGTTTCTACCTAGCATCCGAAGGTAGAGTTAGGACACCGAGAAGCTACGCTTATCGAAGCAATGTCCTGGTCTTTCCTCTTGATGTGACCATACATCGCGATTCCTTCAGCTTGGAAAAACAGGTTAATTAGCGAGTTCCACAAGGTGAGAACTCAAACCATCAACCTTCAGATTACTAGTCAAGAATGCTACCTTCGAGCCATCCCAGAAGCTAAATAAGTCAAAACACTCCATCTGTTTTTCAAAATCGTACAGCACAGGCTTCGAATCTTTAAGATTGTTTGGGATAGATGGTGTAAACAACAAAAATACATCTTTCTTTAGATTGATTAGCCTGGAAAGAAGCTCTGGTGCTCGCTATAATTTTACTGCGAGATTTCTTGTTGGTTCGAGATTTCTATCGTTTTCAAAATTACAACGTACTTCTTTTTATGAAAGGAAACCAAGCCGCTGTGGTACCCATGCAAAGCAGTTAGGATGCATTCAACTGACTACATCACCATACTGCTTTGCCTTACCTCCATACTAATAGTCATAACCGTCTAGTTAAAATCGGCACGGTTTATTTCTCAGCCCAATATACAAATATAACTCCATGACTCAAAAGCGTTCCTAAACTCAGGAAAGTCATACAATACTTCAGCTAATCCAGAACGTAATTTAGACTAGATGGTGAATTTGCTTTAGTCTCGAGCTAAATTCACACTAGAGGCAATTTTTATTGCGTAATGAGATACGCGCGTCAAAGTTGAACTAATCTAGCGTTGTCGCATTGCTGCGAATCATTGTTATATGGAATGCGTCAGGCAGGGCTCGAAAATATTTTCCTTCCTGGTAGCAAGCTAAGCACCTTCGTTTCTTCTCAAGCATCTTCATTTCTTCTCACGCACTTTTTTCTTCTTTCCCTGTAATACCCCCAATTCTATCCCCTTTCCTTTTTCTCCTTCGTTCTTTCCCCTTCCTTCATTTCTTTCCCTTCTTTCCCTTTCCTTCCGTTTCCTTTTCCTTTTTCCTTCCTGGGAAATTTGAGCATTTCAGCTACCTTCCTGGTAGAGCCGCTATCACGCTACTTCGCTTTGTGGCCTTGGAGTCAGGAATGACACTTCAAATGTTAAGGCAGCTTTAGGGATCGATTGAATTGATGGGTTGTTACTGTGGTCGAATTTTACCGAAAGTAGATTATACAGTTTAAGTATTCGGATATTGTAAGTTGGCAAATCAGTTAATCAATTTTTCAGCGAGGAACAACCAAACATCGGCTAAAATGATCCGATTTTCGGGATACCAAAACGAAACATTCGGCAGAAACATTTATATTCTTGACAGTTAAATTCAGGAAAATATTTGGTCATCCAATTACTGATATTAGAACGGTTTCATCGGCTGTTTTTCTACAACCTGCTACTTTTTAATAGGTCTCACTGTGATGAAATTTAAAAGATCCTTTCGGAAAGTCCCTGCCCTCTATGAGCCTTGCAACAAGGACAGATTTTGTAACACAATAGCATGAATTGCTTTTGTTGACACCTGAATTCAAAGCGATTAGCGATCGCAGACAAAGGAAATTCTCTCAACCAGTAATTCAAAACAAAGAAAGCCGCAAAATTTTCTCTGAAACCCAGGTAGCTAGCGCGCTCGTTGTACATTCCAGAAATTATTTCTGAGAGTAAACATGAGCATATATCGAAAGAAGAAGGATATATCGACACATCTATATCGGGCATTTTCTTTATTTAGTTCAGAAGCTAAGCACTAAGTGTTTTGATTACACCCAAAAAATAAGAGAATTGCATCGCCCCCCAATCTGCTTTTGAACCAAATAAATAAAATGCCCGAGGCAGATGTGTAGATATGTCCTTCTTCTTCTGATCTGTGCTCCTATGCGCTCTTAAAAACAATTTCTGGAATGCACAACAAACGAGGTAGCTACTAGGGTTTCAGAGAAACTTTTGCGGCTTTGCTTGCTCTGAATTACTGGTTGAGAGAATTTCCTTTGTCTGCGATCGCTAATCACTTTGAATTGCGGTGTCAGTCAAAGCAACGCATGCTATTGTCTTACAGAATCTGTTCTTGTTGAGCCTTGCAGGACATTTTCACACGTAGTACAAACTTCCCGTTCAGACTATCCACAAGTCGATATCTCAAAGATTTGACCAGAAATCTCCTGCCACGGTCCTTCCGTTGCTTCCCGAGTACTGCTTGAAAAAGCTGCAGTTTGGACGCATTTAACAGTTTAAATCAACAAAACCTCTTCCCAAGATATGTGCAGTCTTTGAACAGCTAAAAGTCACTTTGCTACAATTCCAAAAACTTTATCATTACCCGATATTGAAATCAAACTTCATGTAGTAAAAAAGTCTCGAGTAAATACCTAAAAACTGTTGAAATAAAACCACAAATAGTCACAAAAACAAGCCGAAGTTTAAGGCTGCTTACAGCATATAAATGTTGTGAAGCAAAGCAAAGTCACAAACAATCTACAGTCAGAGATTCACCTTTTACAAGAATCCTTAAAAACAAATTTAGTACGGCTAGAAAGCCGCTTACGAGCAAGGGAGCTATGATAACGAATCCTCGCGCTTTCAAACATAAATCATACTCCTTACCATCTTAGACTCAATCTGAATAAGAAATCATCGATGCTTTCTTCAGAGAGAGCATCCATCGCGAAACACCAGGCTTTCTGCAATCCGTATCCACTGTACCAACACAATCAAACAATCCAGAATAAAGTGAACTCCGGGAAGGTATTTCAAACGGTTGTTTGGTGACAGGCAAAGAAACTGATTCGCTTGGTTGGCAACGACAGATAGTACTGAGCTACTATGATGGCCTAGCCACACAACAATGTCAGCAATCAGCAATATTTGAGCCTCGATTTTGCCTTTTGTGCAAGTCGGCTTACATGAAGATTAAGGCCTGAGATACTCAAACAGCGACCGGATTAGTTCACAATACAACAGCAACAAAAAAACAAGAATATATTTGCCAGTTCTTAGGCTACTATCAAACATATCGATTCACTGTTTGAACTGTCCCCCGTTCAATAATTTGTTCCTGCATTTCAATTTGGGATTTACGATGATTTCAATTTTTTTATAAATTTTCTCCTAATTTTTTTTATTTTTGCAATAACAAGAAAAGCGCCATAATTCTGAAAAATAATCAAGACATCAAAACTTGCCAATAAAGAATGATGGCAAAGTACCTGAGGTTTCTTTTAAGTCACCGAATCAAAAGGAAGATACTACAACGATTCGTGCAATCGTTTCAAAGATCTGATGCCTGTATGTAGGGGAGACCGGGGTCATTTGTAACACTTTTTGGAAAATCAGCCATATCGTCTAAATAATGATTAATTGCGCTCTTGAAGGTAAATTATATTTTAGTTGCATCCCCTGGAATAAAATAGACATCAGTTTCCATCAAATAGAAACAATTTCTGTAACGCTGTGATAGTTTCAAAATCAGTGGTCAAGTGTTACAATTGCCCCGGTAACACGGGGCAATTGTAACAGATGGTTGGAGCAATTGTTACATATCTTTAAAATCACCACAGATGATTATTGCACAACTCTGCTAGCACCAGGTGGCAGATTATTCATGGCTTTGAAAAGAACTAATAAAAAATAAGGTGTAGTTTTATTTCTTTGTAAATTTGGGTGCATCAGTTGAAAAAAAAATTGAATCGATTGAGAAAAAAATTTTCTTTTTTTACAAATTTCAATTCTGAACTCTTTTATACTGCATAGATGCATATTGCTCGACCAGATTACAAAATTAATCAAAACCAACGCATCGGACATCTTACGCAGGGGTAATTGTAACAGCGTGTTACAATTGCCCCTGACCTGGTCAGCTATCGTTATTTTCCATTTTCACAACTCATAAGCCGTGGAGCTTAAAAGTTTTAACGTAGTTTCGATGCCATGTCTGCGATGTGAAAAAGAAACTTTTTACTCAAGAGCGAAATCTTTCAGACACAAATTTAGCTACATGGAAAGCACGTATTTACTTTCGTACTCAAAAACATGTTTTTCCCTCGAAAATCTTGCAAATTTGGCTGAAAATTGCTGTATCTCAAGTCGTATGTAGAGGGTTAGAATGAGCATGTTCTGTGCAAAAATCAGATTTTTTGCACTTTTCTGCAAGGCTTGAGAGTCAGTGTTACAATTGCCCCGTGTTACAATTGTCCCCGGTCTCCCTTACTGACTATTGACTATTGACTATCTATCATTTACTATTTACTATTTACTATTTTGACTATTCTTCTTAAAAAGTATCGCTCCAAATTAGGTTTCTCAATTTGTAATTGTTGACCTTCTTTACAATTTTGCAATATTTTTGGGTCACTGACAAAAAAATCAAACGAAAAATTTATAGTAGGTTTAACAATCGATTTTTGGTGACTTTTAAACAGGAGCACTTTTAGGGACACCCGATACAGCGCGTCTTGCTTACTGAGACAAAACATTAGCAGCAAAACATTCGCTGTCAGCATTTAGCTCGAAAGCACATAGATACCGTTTGAGATGTTGCTTGGTCAATGCAAAGCATGTGACAATAGCGTTCTACTTCAAGAAGCAAAGTACGATCTCACTCATGAACTTCTTTTTTGGTCACTCGGTACTTAACCTCTTTGGAGAAAAAACAAATTACAAAGACAAATGACGGATATATGACTTCTAGTAGATGGCTGAGTGCATTCATTTGTCCAATTGATTTGCTACCGTTCGATAAAGCTTTGAAGGTATAGGGTTTCAAGGCTCTTAGAACGGTATGACCGATTCAATGAAGCGCGGGGGGGTTACTTACTTACGTTTCCATGGTACGGGGTTGTGCCATTCAGAACCTAAAGGTTCCAATGATCACCGAAGACTATATTGCTGTTCCACTTCTGTTCAACCTGAACTCACATAATTTCGTTATTTCAAACTTTCATAAATCGGACTACGTAGCTTCCTTTTATATAAAACTTTACTTTATTTTATTCAATCTTAATTATTGGCTTTTGCAATCAAATCCTGTCGTAATTAAGTATCTTTGCAAAGAATAGGTTTTCAATAGGTCAGTTTAAAACCAGATTCAAATTTGAAACTTGAAAGATGAAGATGATGATGAAAGCTCTATTCAGTTGTCTGATTGGCTAATGTCAGTAGTCAAGAAAGCACAAATCAGCCAAGTAACGTTGCTTTTGGCCATCAGTTAAACTTATCAAACATGGCTGTTGCCCACGGCTCTGTTCCCGTTCCACTGCTGTTCAACCTGAAATCACATAGTTTCATTATTAGAACCTCTATTCTGTTGCCTGATTGGCTAATGTCAAGTAAAAAACAAAGCACAACTAAGTCCAGTAATCTTGTCTCTTATTACAATTAAACTTGTCAGACACGGCTGTTGCCCAAGCCTATGTTTCCGTTCCAGTGCTACTCAATCGTAAATCACGGACTTTAGGCATATCGCAGAATTAATCGCAGCTTTAAGATACCAAAGCATCTCATGCTCATGTAACAATTGATGGCGATGATTGCAGTATAATCGTTCTTATGAGGTGCTTAATTTGTCAAATTCCGCCTGGATGTTAAGGGTCAAGCACGAGGAAAGGATACAGTTAAAATGTTACCTACACGAGATTCACTTCCCTACAACATATTTTTGATCTGTACTTGCACAAAGTATTACAACAAAAGTGGTTAGTCGAAAAAATATCGATTTACGGTGTCAACATTTGACAACATTACACATTACACTCGAGATGTCCATTTCTTATTCAAATATTCTGGGTTGCCAAATGTTAGTTCTCAGAAAACAATTTATCAACCTCATATTTAATTGACCAGGTGTGCATTTGACCTAACTTGGTGTCAGAGATATGCCATACATATTAAAAACATCTTTCCGTTGTTTATACGACCAACCAAGCGTGCACAAACATAGTAGCAAGTTCAATCTCCCCCAATTCCCCCACACCGTAACAATTCCACCAGGGCCTGAAATGATGTTACACTTCCATGCCCATTTTCCGTTTCTTTTTAGTTTGAAGATTCAGTCATTTCTTACGCGTTGTTTTAATTTTGAACGACTGATATCGATTTCCCGGCAATCCATTGTATGAACCAGAAAAGTTGTAGTACATATTATATTCTTCATAACTTTACAAACATGTTACTCATTAAAATACCTTCAAACTACGCTACAATAGCACAGAGACGATACCACAGGGTGCGAAATACTATGTCTACCACCACATGGCCACAGCTTGTTATGCACAGGGGAATAAGATCGCCCAAACACGTTTTCCATCGTACACTATTTACTAATAATTCAAGCCATCCCAGAAAGTGTGTGTCAAGTATTCAAAATTGGGTCAATATTCTTCAAAGCTTTTCAAATTTGTATTTGATACCCTTAAAACTGGTCATCGCGACATACGCCAGAAAGCCTCCTACATCAAGGCCAAAACTACTCTCTGTAATTCCAGGCTGAAGGAATCACGAGGTGTGGTCACCTCGAGAGGAAAGACCAGGATGCTGCTTCGATACGCTCAGCTTCTCAGCGTCCTAAAACTACCTTCGAATGCTAGGTAGAAAAATGTATACCCAAAAAAAACTACTCGCAACGGTTCATGAAAATTGATGGACTCGTGAGAATAGCTCAAATGTTCGACTTGTCTCCTTTCTATTGATGCCTTGTGACTAACTTCTACGTACTCGAGGTCTGATGCTTCTACTGGATGATTTATCGACAAAACTGGACCCATGTATTCAAATGTACCACTATGTCTACCATCCCCCAATCAAGCTGGCTTGATTACTCAGATTTTTTTATGTGCCAGGCGTCCGCGGGAATTTTCGACTCAGCCAGTATATCATGTCATAACACCAAGCAGCAACCAATATCCCTTTATGTGTTAATTTCTGTTTGCTTTATCTAGCATAGTTGAATTGTAAATGCAAGCCATAGCGGGGACCAGATGACCCAGTGTCCTTCCTCGCTGTGGCTGGTACATAGAAATGTATCTATTTTGTAGTTTCTAAATTGTTTTTAGATCAATAAATAAAAAAAGCTGGCAATTCACCACATCAACCCACTTGTGGAGAAGTATGGAGACTAGCAAAAAAAAATTGAAATCTGTCATTGCCACTTTGAAAAACCATTGCTGTTAAACTGAAAAACCACAACAGTATTACCCATGCATGGCTCAGTAAATGTCAATCTCCGGCCTGCTTCATCTAACATCTATTTTGAAGAAGACTTTGAGTTAATTGTAAATTGTCACAGGGTTGTTATGTAATTCGATGCTCCCTGTGGTGTTCTTGTGTTGACATTTATTTGTTGTAATTTTTGTAAGCATGTGAAATAATTGCTAGTCGCACGGACTTGAAAATACCTGCAGATTTTGTAGCCATGGCATGAGATGTCATTCATTGACACACCAATGCAAAGCGACTGCAAACAAAAGCATTTATACGGCCGAATAGCTGAGCAGCAAATTTAAACAAAACAATAAAACAAAATTATTAATTAAAACCTGGGTCGCTGGCTTCTTCTTGTAGCCTCACTTTGCATGCAGCCCAAGTGAGATAGCCACATACGTTTCACGGAATTATAATCAATCCTTCGTTTACATTTCAGCTTGACTAAGCGGCTGTAGAATCCTACATTTGGGATTGCAGATCGCTTTTGTATTGGCGTTGACGTTTCAAAAAAAAGAAACTAGCGTCACTGTTAAACTCTGCCAATGTTCAATGGATGTTCATTCAAGAGGCTTGCTATCGATCAGAATAGCTTTGTTTACATGACTCATCGGCTGTAGAATCCCTATATTTGCAACTGCAGATGCTTTGTATTGCCCGTAACTGATGATTATGTTACAAACTCTGCCCATGTTCATTGGATGTTCATTCAAAAGCCTTGCTTATCGATCGGTCTTGCTTTATTTACATTTTTGTCTTGATTAATCAGCCGTACACATCTCTATTCGCAACTACAAATCGCCTAATATTGGCACATCAATCAAAATAACTGATAATTCTGTTATAAACTCTGCACCGCTCTGCACAATAGCTGTTCATTCAAGAGACCAAGAGGCTTGCTTATCTATCCGGCTTGCCTCACTTACATTTTCGCTTTAACAATCGGCTGGAGTATTCCATTGCAGATCGCTTTTTATTGGTGCCTCAATCAAAGCAACTGATGTGACTGTTACGAAATCTATCCATGTGCATTAGCAGCTTATTCAGGAGGTTTGTCAAAATATGGAAACGGTGGAATGTTAACAACTTCTAAGCAATTTTTCGTTTTCGTTTCATCTTTTTTCAAGAACGATATTCAATCATTATGAAAGGTAAACATGAGAATATAACATTAAACAAATTGAAGATAATTAGTTCGTAACTTGTTAGTTGCATGGAGCAGAAGGAAGTGCATTTTGATTGGAAGGAAATGAGATACAAAATGATTAAAGATTTATAAAGAATCTACCTACAATAATTGAGCTCCATTTCCTTGATTGATACTGAGCTTCCAATTATGCCTTGCGAATGACTGTTACAATATCTCGACCTTAGTTTTTTGGAGACAGCCACTATCTAGGAATTTGGTCAACGTAGGAATATCAAATGTTTAGGTCACACTAAACCCATAAAAATTCATCAAGAGATTGTTTAAAATATCAGCACTATTTTGACTTTCAGATTTAAATACTAAAACTTTACTTTGAATGAAAAAAGTTACAAAGCTTCTTAAAAATTTAAAGGATACTTTTTAACAACTATAGTATATTCTTATATCGCAGTTAGTAGAGAGGACCCAGGGGAAGATTAGTTGTTAGGCTAACCTGGTTTATCCTCTGTAAATAAAGTTTATCTTTCTATCTAAATAGTGGAAATTTGATTCAATGTGCTTGGAGGTTTCAACAAAGACAGCATCTCTTGCAAAATTCTTCTCTGGATTTCCTTGCTGAGCAGTGGGGCACATGGTCCTAGCTTGGGGCAGGTTGAATCAAAAGCTATGCAGATCCATTGATAGGTTATGCAATGAATAATTGGACTAATAAGCCCTGGCAAAACATGGACTTGCACAATTGAAATCATGTAGGGTACGGTGGGGGTAAAATGGGTTGCACTGGGTAAGATGGGGCAAGGACTAAATCATGGATTGCACAGTTATTATGCTTTAGGTACTGGAAAATCACTTTCTATCATAAGCGAGCTACAATCATGAGCCAAAAAGTTTATCAACTGGAACAGTTGCAGACTTTGCTATTGTGAAGGAGTTAGATCTAAAAGGAGAATGTAAAGTCTGCGCATCCACTCAAGCTTTTTTGTTCCCAAGATAGATTCTACCCTTCGTCCAAATTGTCTAAGGACCAATCACATTCAGTTTTGATTTTTTTGAAAGTAATTGTTCTCACTCACCTTGCCTCTGATTGGTTGGAACTAGAACAAGTGATAATGTGCAACCAATCAGATGTAAGGTGAGTGAGAACAATACTTTTGAAAAATCAACAACCAAACGTGATGGGTCCTTAAACAATGGGGATGGGGGATAATATTTATCTCTGCAACAAAAATCTTGAGTGGATGTGCAGACTTTACCTTTTCCTTTTGGCTCTAACTCCTCCACAATAATAAAGTATGCACGAAGGCTACATTGTGATCCATGTTGCCCCACACCAGGATATCTTGTGCAGAAGCATTTTTGCTGCAAGCTATTAACAGAGAGTTGTTTACCATTTGGAATAGGTTCAGATGGAATGCTAACTGCAGGATGTTTGCTACAATCATGCTGGTATCATCTTTACATGGTGCTTCAAATTTGCACTTGGCATACTGTGAAAAATCAATAATTGCTTGCATACTTGCAAATAAACAATATCTCAATGGCAGAATTAAAAAAATGAAGGCAACTGGGTGCTTTTATTATATCACAGACACCAAAACAACAGCTGATATATATACTACTACAGACAACATTGAAATGCATATCTGAAGTGAAAGATTGACCCTTATTTCCTCATTTCTGAATCAGCAGTAGGTCTAACTGGAGAAAATTGATATAAACATTCTTCAGTCATCTTCAAGTCTTTGCAAAACTTCAAAGTTAATCACATATAATATTCAAATGCATTGCTCCAAGGGAACTTACAGGCAATTTTCTACAATCCTAAGGAGAGCATTCAAGATGATCACCATTTTCAGAATTACAGCATGTTTTATTTTCTGCTGGTTTTTAAGCTGCACTGTCATCAAATTTGTTACTTCATTTCATAAAACATCAAAACTGGAAAGATTTTAAGATTATACATCACATTTTGTACCAAAAATCAAATTCTTGTGCAGACATTTCTGCAAGGTCTCTAGGTGAGGTGCTAAACTATAAGCATGATACCAAGGACAAGTCCTTTAAACCAAAAAATGTTTTACAGCAATGTTTTTCATCCTTTTAAATTTGATTCTTGCACAGAGGATGCTAATAAGATTCTCTTCCTAGGTTTGCAAGGAGATTACTTGAAACTGTTCTGCAAGAATTAATGATAATCCAGTGTTAAGAATGCATCATCTAGCATCTATCTATTGCAAGTCACTCACAGAGAACTACTATATGTTCTGGTACAACATATTGCACAATATGCCTTCATTGCACCAATGCCCTTTATCAACATCAACCATGTTTTCTATCTTCATGCTACATCAACTGATTAAGAAGCTCATCTTCATGCAAATGAATGATACACTTTTGTGAGATTAACCACAAACCCTGTCTGCCTAAACTCTTTGCAAAGTCAGAGGATTATAACAGTGTGCCAAAACACCTTCAAGAGTGACATGACACTCTGAAACCAGCATGCTATGCTTTAAACATTCAAGCATAATGTTTTGTTCCATTCCTACCCTGACCATCCCCCAGGACACCACAGGACAATATGGCATGTTCTCAGTGTTCAGCCTGGGTATTTGCCAAAAAAATTGCCCCCCCCCCAGGCATTGTGAAAAAAAATTTTGTTGACCACAAGGCTGCCCAGGGGGTGATAGGGCAGGAGTTAAAAGACATAATACAGATCCCTTATTATTATTTTCAGTACACATCATATAATTCTTGCAACAATATAATTGTCAAAGCATGAGCTACAGTACTGCGTGACATGCACTTTCTAATCATGAAATTGATATGCTAAACCATGTCTTCTCATATACCTCATCACTAAACTTTCTTTCTATTCTGAAGGCCTTGCACAAATAAAGTTAGAAGAGTTATATCAATATATCAAGCACCCATCCTAGTTTGAAACTAAACACTGACTTTTCAACAAGGCTTGCATGTTGCATGTTCAGACATATCTTGTCCCTGTATAGCTCCCGGGGGGGGTACTTCACATATTTTGGGTACGGGGACGCGCCACGGGAAGGGTATCGATTTTCGCGATTTTGGTATAAGGAACGGTATCGATTTTCACGATTTTGGTATAAGGAACGGTATCGATTTTCGCGATTTTGGTTTAAGGAACGATTTTGGTATACTTTTTCAGGTCGGGTATACTTTTTCGCAAAATTGGTATAAAGTCGGGTATACTTTTTCGCAAAATTGGTATAAGGAACGGGTATGTTTTTGAAGCTTCGATGGCACGTCCCCGACCAAAACCTGGTCAAGTACCCCCCCCGGGGTATAGCTGCCTTGAATTCCATCATACATTCTGACAGGGTGGGTGGTGATGAAAAATGACACTGGCTTGTTTTCAAATTCTTTTGCAAGTAACACATGGCCATGTCTAAGTTCAGTTACAGAAATTTTAAAGGACAAGTCCAGGGTTGGAATAATTGTTCATAAAATGAAAGATCACAATGTTGTGAATGGTGTGTAGTACTTTTTTCCAACCTTCTCTGTCTTTTCTCTGCGAAATTGTGTATTTAAACCTGTGAAATTAGCAAAATGACGTCATTATTCATGACGTAATTTCACCCATTTTGCCTTCGTTCGACCTGAACGAGGCTGTTTTCTTATAGAACTCTCAAGTAATTTCCGACGTCACAATCGAACCTCCAAACTGAGGCTAGCCATTTTATTGCGTTTTCAAAATTGCGACGACATTGGGCCTAACTTACGAAAAATGTCATACGAATTTACAACAGAAAAAGACATCAAAACGCGGAAAAAAGGTACAAGCAATGCTTGGCAGTTGGTAAGGTTGCTTTTTGAAATTAATTGTAGAAACCCCGGACTTGTCCTTTAAAGGAAAATTTTTCCAACAGGGGAGTCTACAGTAGGTTGGTTTAAAAATATCCTATCATATAGAGCAGATATACTGCAACATCTTTTAAGTTTTTATTATCAATTTATCAAAACAAAAAAGAACAGCATTTTGGTATATTTTAAAGTGTATTTGTATGCTTGTCTTTTTTCTGTTTGGTTGTTTCTAACATATGTTGCTTCTTGAAGAATGGTGATGCAGAAAGTCACGAGTGCAATGCCAGTCATCTGGTGAATACAATCCAAACACTGTAGGTCATCATTACTGATGACTTTTTGAACTGAAATTATGACATTTTGCAAACATTTGATCATTTCAAAAAAATAGTGAAGGGTTTGAGAGCTCATCAAAAAAATAAGCAAGCTGCCTTTCGTCTTTTACAGCCAACATGATTATCATCCTTATCACTCAGTTCAAAAATCTACATTCTCATCTTAGCCAACATAAAATTGCATGCATTGGCTACATCTTAGGGCCGAAGCCAGTGGGGGGGGCTGGGGGGCGGAGCACCCCCCCCCCAGAAGGCCATTTGTCAGAATTTTACTCCACCTGTCGGATTTTTGTTGTCGTTACAGGCCCACACTTAAAAGATTTTATTGGGACAATGATGCATAGAAGATGAATGCATACGGTTTCAGTAGATCTGCCTTGCTGTTTATCCATAGACATCTCACCGACAGGAAGCAGAGGGTAAAGGTCAATGGTTCATTCAGCACGTGGACAAAAACTGTCCTGGGTGTACCACAAGGTTCAGTCTTGGGACCCCTTTTGTTTAACATATACCTGAATGACCTATTCATGTTCTTGGAGGAAACCAAAATCTGTAACTATGCAGACGATACAACAATTTATGCGTGTGGTGCTAGGATTGAAACTGTCATTGCGCATTTAGAACATGATGCCTTTAAAATAACTGAGTGGTTTCCAAACAATTGTATGAAGTTAAATGAAGACAAATGCCATTTAATGATTTTTGGTGCGAAGGGAGACAATGAAATAACCATCAAAATAGGCGAGGCCAGTGTGAAAGAGAGTAGAGAGGAAACTCTTCTCGGTATAACCTTTGATCGATCACTATCTTTCAAAGGACATGTGAAGACCCTATGTAGAAAGGCCGGCCAGAAACTCCATGCTCTTGCCCGTATATCCTGCTACATGGACACTGACAAATTGCAGCAGCTAATGAGAGCATTTGTGTTATCGCACTTTAGCTACTGTCCACTTGTTTGGATGTTTTATGACAGAACTTTAAACCATAGAATAAATCATGTTCACGAAAGGGCACTGCGCATTGCGTACAAGGATCACGGAAGTGATTTTGGTTCTCTCCTGGAACAGAGCAATTCGGTGCCCATCCATGTAAGAAACCTACAGTTGCTTATGACGGAAATTTTTAAAACAAAGTCTGATCTAAATCCACCTTTCATGAAGGATATTTTTATGGAGAGAGGTATTAGCTGCAACCTAAGGCATGGCAATGACGCTCAAATTCCAAAGGTGTGAACCACGTCCTTTGGAGTTGAGACCATAGCCTACCTTGGAAATAAACTTTGGCAGTTTTTACCGCACGAAATGAAAAGATCAAGCACCCTTCCTATTTTCAAAAAACGAATTAGATGTTGGAATGGCGAAAAATGCAACTGTAGGCTCTGCAAAACATACATTCCAAGAGTTGGGTTTCTAACATGATAAAAATTTCTTGGGCCTTCTCACAAGGATGGGGGCGGTGCGCTGCTTCCCGGTGGGATGGGGGATGTGCTGTGCGGGATGTGAGGTCCCCTTCACGATGCAGGCACTGGGCTGCGGTTGAACTGGGGAATTGCTCCCTAGCGGCGACCGCAGCTTAGGATATGCGTGTGGGGGTTCCCTCGCGCGGTGTGTCCGCCATCTCTCTGGGAGGTGGGCGTCGCTCCGTACCTCGTAGGGAAGGCATGCTTTTATCTTGTATATAATCCACTAAATGTTTTAATTGATTAGCTTTAGGAATTAATTTGTAAATTTTGTAAATTTTTGTAAAGTAGGCCTAAATTAGCTGTAATTTAGCTATTCTTTTTATTTTATTTAGCCTACATTAAATAAATTATTGATGATGATGATAATGATGATGATTGTCTTTTGAGGATAAAATTTGACATGGATTTTGAATCTACAGTACAGCATTTTTTCCTTCATATTGACCAATTTTGAAGGCTGTAACGTTGAAACTACAAAATGATTCCAAAATCTAGTCATTAAAGGAGCACATCAGTCCTTTGGTGCATGTTTTAACGTATGTTCCTAAATTTGGGTTGTTGCTGTTGTTGTTGTTGATTTTAGAGCGTCGGGAAATTTTGGTTCTTTGCCCCCCTAAGAATTAAGGCTGGTATTGGGCCTGCTACATCTGCAACAATATGGTATAGCTCTTTTGAGGAAAACTGTTGGATGGTGTGATAACTAAAGTACAGCCTGGTGGACATTAATATGACAAGAATCATTCAGAATTTTTCACATTCTGATAAGAATTCTCAGGTGGAATGAAAGATAGTAAAAATTCTGAAACAAGAATTCCTAAGAGATTGAAATTTTCTCAAGATCTTGACAACTGTTTTATCTCGGTACTTTGGAGTCAGTGATTTTTGGAAATTGATCTTTATGTGACAAGTCTCTTAGCTTTGGAAATTTTGGCTTTGGAAATTGAACTGCTTTCGAAAAAGGCTTTGGAAATTGATCTATGTTTACAGTATATATATGACAGCTGGTAATATGATCCATTAGAAAACTGTGCTAATTGTATCAGAAGCTCAAGCATTCTTTGCATAGTTGGCATGGGATGGTACATTAATTCATGGTTAATTTATTGTCAGATAAAGTGATCTATAAATCTTGCTTCAACTTGCAATTTACTCAAATCTGTCTACAAAGTTAATAACTTTTAGCATCTATGATTTCTGTCTTCGGAAAATTTATTTTGAATCATTCATTTTCAGATATCTACAAGAAGTAAATTTCTTGCAAAAATCTTTACAAAAATGACATTGTATAAGAGTGATATTTAAAATACATCTTTTCAGACAATTTTGTACTGTAGTGTGAATCACATTACATTTTTCAGATACAAAGACAAATTTCTTTGCATGGATATATTATAAAAATGACATAAATATAGAAAGTGTTTTATCAGAAAATGTATTGTACCCTGAATAATTTTCCCTTTTTTCAGATACAAAGTAGAATTCCTTTGCATGGATCAGATTACGAAAATTACATAGATATATTTGGCACTAAAATTGATGCAAAACAAATTTGGCAGGCAAGCCTTAATCTGCTCAACATCATAAAAAAACAAGTAAATAAATCTCTGTCCAACTGAAGATTTTCACAAAAATTGGGTGTTAATCATTGCACTTTGTAAGCACTATTGCATCTACACTTATGTCGAAAGATAATTAACTTATTGTCTATTGACAAATCTTTTTGTTGGATTCAGCAGATTAGCCAAACATTCATAAAGTGTGTTTGGACACATTGATATAACTGTTTAGATTCAATAAAATTTCACTGATGTGGCAAATTTTTGAGGGAAAACACTAAAAAAAAATTAGGATGGATTGCCCCAACACAGAAATACTTTGACGAAAGCCAAGTAATGCAATGACGGTGTGCAGTTGTCAATGACTTCAAGCTAAAGTCAAAATGGCCTCTTGATGTTGTTTTGTTGTTTGATACATGAGCAAGGAGTCCACCTCACAACTATCTATTTACTCAACAAATTGCCGTAAAACTTCCACAAATCCTGATAATTACTTGAATGTTCTATCGAGAATGTTTCGATCAATGCTTATACAATAATTGACAGACATTCCGCTTCTCTCGCTGCTGATGTTTTGCCTTGGTTTGAATAAATTTCTACTGTGTCCTTCAAGTTGCACAGGTGGAAGCGAGGAGAACGTAGGCCTATATTTTAATTCACTTTTTACCATCTAAACATTGCATCAAGATGTACCGAAAACAGCTTCAGGCATTACAACACCAGTAAATAACATCCACACAATACATTTCCGAAAGCCACGTCAAGCTCCATTCAGTACAAAAGATAAATAATAGGCCTGTTCGCTGACTGACTCCGAGTATGATTACGGCCTACGATTTTAGGCCCTCGCTCAGCTGAACTTCCAAACTTGAATACAAATGGACTATTCAGGCAGCTAGAGCGCTGATACTCGCAAGGTTAAATGATAAATAGTTGCTCATACCGATCCTTCGCTCTTCGTTTCGTATGCCAAGCTCCCATTCCACGAATGATGATGTAAAGGCAGGCCTAGCAATGGCTAGCCTGTCAGATTTTGATGCCTCATAGACAAAGTTGTGTTTCTTCCAACCCGAGCGAGCGAGTGCGCAGGCAGGTGTTCACGATCTGATCGTCGTTCGCTCTACAGTTCTGTTCTCTCCTTCTCTCTATACTCGCTTAGCTTGGCTTGCAATTAATTTCTTCCCTTCAACTTGGAACTTCGATCTATCATCTATCTTCAACAATGTCTTGAGTCGTAATCTCTATGCGCTTTGTTGTTGAAAATATCGGTCAAATCGCTAAACAAAAGTCATCAATTCTCTCCTGCCTGGCCTTCCCATTCACGAAAATACGCACTTTTGATATTATTATTGTTGGCAAGTCGCTGCCTTGCATAACAAAAGTTCCAAACAGCAATGGCACAAAAAATTCACAAGTATAGTAATGTCCCTTATTCATTTCTTTGTTTCGTTCTGTATATCTATTTTCTTTTCTTACAACAATGTACCCTTAAGTAATAAAAGGGTACAGGAGGGGGTATTTAATCTTATTTTCCACTGAAATTTTGCGGAAAACCCAGTTAATTTTGTATTTCCATAAGGCAAGAATTACATCCCTTGCAGAATTAAAGCAAACCCCCGTACATCTTCCCTTCTTACCCCCTTTACACCCTTGTTACCCATCATGGAAAGGAACCCTCCATTACAAAGTCATTTGTGGTAATAGAAATATTTTCTAAAGTTCCTTTCATATTTCTATTATCGAAATGATGCTTTCAAATTTGGCATTTTTCGAAATTGAATCAAAGAGTTCATTGATGTAAACAAAGCATCAAAAGAAATTAGGGCACTTCACATACCGCAGGGCGATCAGAGGATTACTTGCACCTCAAGTGGAAAAGATATGTATATATATTGCTGCGCAAGAAAAGGATCTTTACAATCCATCCAATGAAGAGTAAACAATGCATCATGTAGCGCAAAAACAACATAAAAACACGTTACACCATGTCATTTGATATTCAATGTCAATAAATCTTCCAAAATCAACCAATCACTAAGAAAATGGAAGAGTCGTTTGAACGGATAGGTTATCTTGTCTGGTGGGAAAACGGGACAGATAAAACATAATTATGTACAAGTCGTCTGATGTTTTCATCTGTTTCCTCATCTTATCCATACGATTTTCCAAAGACGATTTGGTTCTCTGCACGGCCAAAAAACAAGAGCAGATTTTGTAATACAATAGCAAAAGTTGCGTTTGATTGACACCTCAATTCAAAGCGATTAGCGGCTGCAGACAAAGGATATTCTCTCAACCAGTAATTCAAAACAAACAAAGCCGCAAAAGTTTCCCCAAAACTGGTAGGGCAAACTCTCGCCTTGTGCAAGCGAAAGATGGTTTTTAAGGGAAGTTATGTGCTTATAGCGAAAGAAGAAGGGTAAATCTAAAGTTCTGTCGCTTAGACTATATTTATTTGATTCAGGAGCGGAGCAGAAGGCATTGTAATATTCGCGTCTTTAGGGCTTAAAATGAAACGATTACAAAACAGTTCCTAAATCAAATAAACATAATCTAAGCGACAGAACTTTAGATTTACCCTTCTTCTTTCGCTATAAGCACATAACTTCCGTTAAAAACCATCTTTCGCTTGCATAAGGCGAGAGTTTGCCCTACCAGTTTTCGGGAAACTTTTGCGGCTTTGTTTGTTTTGAATTACTGGTTGAGAGAATTTCCTTTGTCTGCAGCCGCTAATCGCTTTGAATTGAGGTGTCAATCAAACGCAACTGTTGCTATTGTATTACAAAATCTGCTCTTGTTTTGCACGGCCAAGTTCAAGGACAAGTTGTCAAACAGTCCGACTCACAACCACACCTGACAAACGAATTCTCCGTTCAGACAATTTGTCTGGTCTTCTAGCGTAAAATTCAATCCCCTTGCTCACCATCGCCTTTGTGTTAATTACCGTTCCCTTTTATGTTACTGTTTTTCTGGAGACTGGATGAACAATAGCAGATTTTGTGACAATAACATCCATTGTGTTTGATTGACATGCAAGTTTCGAGCAAATTAGCGATTGAAGACAAGGAGATTTTGTATACCTCGTTAGTCAACAAATGTAAACGGAGAAGGTAGCAAAGATTTCCTGAAACGTTGGTCGCTAACTATTCCTTGTGCAAGCGAAACGGAGTCGTAGTAGAGAGAAGACATTCGACGTTCGACCATAGGCTATCGTAGTAAGAAGAATGATTCGTCGTTTGATTGACACGCCAGTTTCGACCAAGTTAGCGATTGCAGGCAAAGAATGTAAACAGAGATGATCGCAACCATTTCCCAAAACTTTGGCAGCTAACTCGTGCATTGTGCATGCGAAACGGAGTCATAGGTAGAGCGAAGGTATTCCAATATAATATAGGCTATATCATAAGAAGAAGGATTCGCTGTGTGATTGACACGTGTGTTCTTTCCAAGCGATTAGCAATTGCAAACCAAAATATTTCTATGCCTGGTTAGTCAAGCTTCGAATATGAACAGAGAGGGTTGCAAAGAGTTCTTGAAAACGTTCGTAGCTAACTCGGGCATGGTGCATGCGAAACGGAGATGAAGGTAGAAAAGACATTCAAGTAAAACCTGATAAATGTGTTCTGAGGAGATTGAGGTCTTCTGTCAATTTTCACACCAATCATTTCAACAACAAAGCGAACAGAGATCCCGGATTGAGACATCTAAATACCAGGAGAGCTTTTGCATCTTCATAATACAACATAAATTTGGGGCTTCAAAACATAACGATATCTTGAAACATGGGTGTCCAACTCACACGAGGTGCATACGAAACAGGGTTATCAAGAAAGGACGCGAGTTTTTACCGAGAAGATAGGGCAGCAACTGCATAAAGTGACCAGTGGCGGAGCCACGGGGGGGGGGGGAATGGGGGGACAAGTCCCCCCACTTTTCTCTGAGGACACTCTTCCAATTCGTCTAAATCCGGTGAGAAAATGTCTTAGGAGGGGTTAGGTAGGTATCCTTAGAGCTTGATAGACGAAGAAGGGTGTTTCCTTAGGGTAAAAAGGGCGTTTCCTGGGCATAAAAAGAGCGTGGTCCTGACAATTTTCCTGGGGGCTTCGCCCCCAGACCCCCATCTTCCTTCGTCCCCTCCACTTTTTTGAGGCTGGCGCCGCCACTGAAAGTGACGTCATCCTGCATTCTGAATTCAGGAAGTGTTTGACCACATAAGCTTTTGGAAATTCATTCGTTCATTCATTCATTGTTATTATTTACTGTATTCACGAATACCCCTTCAGCTGATATCAAAATTCTCAAAGGCCTAATACAAATTATTTATTAAATGAAAATGATATCAAAGATAAAAAAAGATGGGCTATTATTCCAGAGGGTCGTGTTTCAGTTTGTTCGTTCTTAGCATTTTCAGCTCGTCAAGTGCGCTTTTAGTTCCTTTTTGAAGCACTCAAATGTTTGGATTTCTGTTATATTAGCTGGGATATCGAGGACAGAGTAGTAAAATCCCGTTTTGGCATGCTCTGGTTTGAGCCAGGGGATCTAGAGATCCTTGGAGTTCCTTGTTTCCTAATTTGAGTGTGCAGATCTATATTTGTATTTATCCCAAAGGCTTTCCGGGCTCAACTTGCTCAAAATCTTATATGCCATCAAAGAACCATCAAATCGAATAAGGTTTTCAACACTTAGCCAATTAGATAACCATTCGTTCTTTATGCGTGCATTTTCTATTATTGAATGAGCCCTATAATACAGACGTTGGAGGGTATCTAATTTTGTTTTTGAGAGACTCCCCAAATAAAATTTGCGTAGCGAAAATGACTTTCCACGATTGTGTGGAGTACATTACACAACTGTGGCTGCTGCATGATATTTTCTAACTTTTTTAAGGCAGGCAAATCACCACCAACTTTGGACTTAACAACTTTATACTGTTCATCCCATGAGAGACTTTCATCTATGATGATTCCGAGAGATTTGGATGGTACTCGTTTGATGTCAGTCCCATTTAATAACAGAGCATTCGAGATTTCTAACTGCTTTATTCTACGGGGGTGACCTATTGTCATATATTCTGTTTTAGTTGTGTTAGGACTTAATTCATTTATCCTTATCCACTCAGAGAGATTGACCAGTTCTTGCTGCGTGTCATGTAAAAGTCTTTCTACATCATCTGATACAATCATGATTTGTGTCTCATCAGCATAGAGGCTAGCTTGTGAAAATCCTAGGCACTTTTCAAAGTCGTTGAGCTAAATGATGAAAAGGAGAGGACCAAGGCATATGCCTTGGGGTATACCACAAGTGATGGTTTTGATGTTTGATCGGTGCCCATTGGCAGCCCAATACTGTTTTAGCTCACTTAAAGGGTCTGTTTCATCCAGCATGCCTTGCACGTGCCATCTCTTGGCTGGCCTTTGTTGCCACCATTTTCATGGCCATGAAAATGGCAACAATAAAGGAAAACCAAAAGATGGCACGTGCAAGGAAAGCTGGATGAAACAGACCCTTTAGATACAATTCAAATCAATCACCAGCAGATACCATACGCACGAAGCCTTTTCATAAGGACAGAATGGTCAACTGTATCGAAGGCTTTCTTAAAGGAGCTCTGTCACGCAGTTGATTGGTTTAGAGAACAAAGCTTAGACAAAGGAAAGGAGCTAGAGCCCAGACTCTTTGAATTTTTCGCATGATAGAAATGCAGTTCAATTCGAACTGATCTCTTTCCAATTCTTTTCTGTTAATTCTGCCATACAAATCTTTAATCCTCTCATAAAATCTTCAGCCAATCATGAATGAGACAGATTGCCTGTGGGGTCCATAAAAAGAGACAATTGAATTTTCCGAGAATCCATGTTTTCATACCAATAATCAGTGCTGCTGATTACGGATGTTATGGTAGAACATAGTTTTGAAAAGCTGATTGATTACAGGTAAGCTTTATATTCAGTTTAAGGAAATCAAACAACTGATCATGCACTAGCCGTTCTAGCATCCCGGAGAAAATTGAAATGACAGAAATCGGCCTACAATTGTTTGCATCATTTTTAGTGCCCTACTTAAAGGCTGGGGCTACTCCAGTGCAATTCCATGTTCTTCTCTTCGCAGGTAATTCAAGTGAATTTGCCACTCAAGTTACAGAAAATTATGTGCAGCTTCGTTTATTTACATTTTTGGCTTGTCTAATCAGCTCACAGAGTGGGCTGACTAGACAACCGATAAGACGCGCCAGAAATGTTAAAACAACTCATCAAGGGTATATCGTAACAACCGGCTATTTTTAAAATGCCTATGCAGTAGCAACTGTCATGAATTCACGCAATAACCTTCTACAAGCTTTATGAGTTGGTTTAATATCTGACACGCTCTGAACAAGATTTGGTCTGCTCAGCAACCAATATTGATGCAAGTAACAAATATTCCTAGAGCAGGCAATGACAGAGGGTTGTTTCATGGAGAAAAAAGAAAACAGTAAAGGTAACGATGATCTGATCCCAGGGGGGGGGTACTTAATATATTTTGGGTACGCGGACGTGCCATCGGGAAGGGCATCGATTTTCGCGATTTTGGTATAAGGAACAGTATCGATTTTCGCGATTTTGGTATAAGGAATAGTATCGATTTCACGATTTTGGTATAAGTATATGGTCCGATTTACATTTTTGGAAAATTGGTATTAGGTCGGGTGTACTTTTTCGGAAAATTGGTATAAGGTCGGGTGTACTTTTTCGGAAAATTGGTATAAGGTCGGGTGTACTTTTTCGGAAAATTGGTATAAGGTCGGGTGTACTTTTTCGGAAAATTGGTATTAGGTCGGGTATACTTTTTCGGAAAATTGGTATCAGGAACGGGTATGTTTTTGAAGCTTCGATGGCACGTCCCCGACCAAAACCTGGTCAAGTACCCCCCCCCCCCCCGGGATCTGATCGCCAAGGTTACTGATATTTTGAATTTAGCCATATGTAATATGAACAACAACCATTAATCAATTGGAAAGAAAGACATCAATTGGCCATCATTAGCTATGCATGCTCTGCATCGGTCTCCTATAGCATCCCAAGGCTCGTATACTTCTTTGCGTTGCGTTGCATTGCAAGATTATGTTGTAAAGCTAAAAATGTGTTGGTACATCCCAGATGGAAAACGAAAGACACACTTAATTACATAGTTTCATTTCCAAAATTGAGAAATTGATGCCTACTTCTTCAAGAATGGTCAAAATTAGCTTTCTTTGGGGGCACAAGCGACAATTGAGATGCATCAGAAAATTTAGACCGTCTGTTATTGACAGTCTACTGAATTTGAGTAGCCTGCGTGCAGACACTGCAGTTATTGTCTAGTGTGCACGCAGGCTACATTTGAATAACTTTGAGCAATAAATCTATTTCACTGGCAAATATAGTAAAAGCGATGTATACAAGTTTAATCTAAAGCTTATGGATTACAAAATCAATACTATGATTTTTTAAGATTAAAGTTGCCACCGCAGAGGCACATTACAAGTGGCACCGTTTTTCTGATACTTCCGATAAGATATCGTGGACGAAATTAAATTTTGAGAAGACAAAATCATACTGGGTGCGCCAAATAAAGCTATCTAGGCCACGAAAAATTGTGCACAAAGCCGATTTTGAACAGTGGCGGATTGATCTCTGTCAGAAATCTTCTGGCGATCTTCTTTCGATTTTTCGGCCGCTTACTTCTTGCGTTATAAGCAATGTTATGAAAGTACTTATTCTGGGAATAGTCTAAATCCACCACAAATCAACAACATTCTCTAAAGGCTGAGCCAGACAAGACAAGCTCTTGAAGGGAAGCTCTTGGAAACAAATTAGGAATGAACAAGTGGCTTGGTTAATTATGGTCAGTTGCACGAGCCTCATCGGTTGATCGTAGCCTGTGTGCAGAAAACAAGGACAGATTTGGTAAGACAATAGCACGAGTTGGTCTTGATTGACACCGTAATTCAAAGCGATTAGCGATCGCAGACAAAGGAAATTCTCTCAACCAGTGATTCAAAACAAGCGAAGCCGCAAAAGTTTCTCAGAAACCCAGCTAGCTAGCTCGCTTGCTGTGCATTCCAGAAATTGTATTTAAGAGCAAACATGAGCATATATCGAAAGAAGAAAGATACATCTACACATCTACCTCGTGCATTTTATTTCTTTGGTTCAGAAGCCGATTGGTAGGCGCTTCAATTCTTTCATTTTTTGGATGTAACAAAAACACTTACTGCTCGGCTTCTGAACCAAAGAAATAAAATGCCCGCGGTAGATGTGTAGATATATCTTTCTTCTTTCGATATATGCTCATGTTTGCTCTTGATAACATATCTGAAATGCACAATGAGTGCGCTAGCAACTTGGGTTCAGAGAAACTTTTGCGGCTTCGTTTGTTTTGAATTCATGGCTGAGAGAATTTCCTTTGTCTGCAAACGCTAATCACTTTGAATTCAGGTGTCAACAAAAGCATTTCGTGCTATTGTGCTACAAAATCCCTTCTTGTTCGTGCAGACTCTACTGATGTTTTTCATGGAGGTGGGAACCTTTCTGAAAAGAAATCAGTAGAGTCTGCAAGCAGGCTACAATCACTTACAAAATTGTTGAGCCACCCTCAGATTTTCAGTTTTTTGCCTCTGCTTTCCCCCCTCCCCCCTAGTCAATGTTGAAAAACCACTAAAAAGTTGCCAAACCACGCCTGTCAGCATGGCCAAGTACTTTTTTCCAAACAACATTGACATGGGGGAAAGGGGGGCCAAAAAACTCATTTTTTTCAGGGTGGCTCAACAATTTTGTAAGTGATTGTCTGAAAATGTTGTACCTTTAAGGCGTCATAACTTTAAGGTCTTTCCTTCAAATACTTTCAAATTAACAGGGCTGGCAATAATTGCATAAAGGCAGTCCTCTATTTTTTTTTTAATTTTTGAACGCTAGTGCGGCCTCGCAGCGTCCCTTAGAAAATATGCTCATTTTGGCTATTTTTACACCATTGGCCTAGTTGGTTACATCTCTTAATAAGCAGCTGAGGCGTTGGCACATGACAAGATATTTACTGTTATTGCATTAGTAGAATTCGAATCAACGTTTTGAATTACTAACTTATATTTTTCAAATGAAAATGGCGAAGCAGCACAACTTCCCATTTTCTGCGTGCTTTTCAAAAAAATTGGGTAATTCATCGGAATCTGCCTGTTTTTTAAATAAAGTCTGATGCATGGGGAAACGATAATTCGAAGTTGGAAAATTTATTTTGTTAAACATGGCAATATACACGTTTAAATACAGACTCTTTTAAACAGATAACGTGTCTACCATTACTTCCCTCTGCCTGAAGACTTGTAGGCCTGCAGCCGTCCTAAATTTACCATTGCTACGCCTCGCATTTAAAGAAGGAATTTAATTTTCAAACGACTTTACAACATCTATAGTCTCTGTTAGTTGTATCTTCGAGATATAAAACATATTGTTCTACAATTACCTCCATAATCGACAAAATATATCCCATATTGTTGTATTTAGAAGGGAATTTATGCACTTGAGTGAGCGCGGGAAATTTGAAAATTCGACAGTTCGACTTCAAAATGGCAGCAAGTTCACCACAGAGCACCATCTTGCTCCTCACCTACAGTCAAGGTGACTTAGACAAGTTTCCAAGTCGTCACAGTTTTACAGATGTTGTGGTTGAGTGTTTTGCAGTAAGGATTATCCGTATTTCAATGTGGGAAACTTCACTTGAACGGCATAAGAATGGGGGGTTTTCATTACCATCGGTATTACTTTCATACGATGACAACTCGCTGCCCTGTGTTTACGGAGAAACACAGGCCTTTGTCTAAATTCTTTCATTGCCGTCATGATCGAGAAATTTCACCTTAAAACATATGACAACTGAGAAAATTGTTTAACCTTGTTTGTTCGGTTCGCAATCGCAAAGTAATGTTGCTACCAGTATTTGTCATGCTGCTTGAGGGGTGACAATAACGGCTCCATGCTTTATTGGCCAATATTCCTCTATTCTTTAAATGCCAAATGAATGAAAAGGGTATATGTTTCCCCTTTGAAACCAGCATTAGTTCTTTTGGAACTACTTATAAACGATAACAAACAATTTATCATCGGACCACTGAACTGCAATTGTTCAAGAGGTCAAATCACTAAATGATAGACTGAGTGAGTGATCTTGAACATTGCTCGCCAACAATTCTCACTTTTTAAAGTTTCTTGTGCGTCCAAGAAAGTTGACGAACAAATAAACGAAGCCACCCAAGATGTAGCAAAAGCCCGTGGGTACACATAGGCTAGCGTTTTACTCAAAAATTCTACACTGATTAGATGCAAAATGACTAAAACTTCAACAATTCCCACTTTTATAGCTACTAAAAAGGATTTCAAAAATATTTTAAAGGTACTAAAAACGAGCAATGTTGGTAAATTGGTTCAATTTCAACTCACCGCGGAGATTTTTTATTCTCATTGGTCTGCAGTGAGAGTGTCTGCTCATACTCACAAGATAATATGCGTTTTGCGCAAAGTTTTTTCGTTTTTCTTCGTTAGAAACAAGGAATACAAACGAGCAATGTTGGTGAGCATTGTAGTGAGCCTTGTGGCGAGCACTGATGACGTAATTCACCATGAACACACACGAACCAGATGGCAATGTTACAGTCGTATATCGATTATAATTGTAAATAGAACATTTTATTCAATTGTATCACTCAAACATATAGAATATCATCACTATAAAATTCTGTTGTAAAAATGACGTTTATGAACAGCGTTTAAGAACAATATAGCCAGTCAAAGGGAGAATTCCATACAAATAGGCCAAACGAAAATACCCTCTCCCACCCTAGTTGCATCGCAGTTGCCAGAGTATAGATTGAAGGCAAATGAAACTAAGAATCATATCAATATCTTACAAGATTGAAGCTAAAGGGAAAGTACGTCAAAAAAATGAAAATTTCGAGAAAACTATGCAATTATGCTATTTTCTTGCAAAATGGCGAAAAGGTGCCTTTTTCAAAAATCTCGTAAATTATTTACAGTTGGTAAAACATTTTAAAAACAACACATTTTGAAACTATGTGTCAATAACATGCCAAGTACAAAATTTCATGCAGTTGGCCTCGGTACTCTTTGTGTAAACTGAAGTCGAAGTTGCGAGCATTTCAGACAATCACTTACAAAATTGTTGAGCCACCCTCAGATTTTCAGTTTTTTGCCTCTGCTTTCCCCCCTCCCCCCTAGTCAATGTTGAAAAACCACTAAAAAGTTGCCAAACCACGCCTGTCAGCATGGCCAAGTACTTTTTTCCAAACAACATTGACATGGGGGAAAGGGGGGCCAAAAAACTCATTTTTTTCAGGGTGGCTCAACAATTTTGTAAGTGATTGTCTGAAAATGTTGTACCTTTAAGGCGTCATAACTTTAAGGTCTTTCCTTCAAATACTTTCAAATTAACAGGGCTGGCAATAATTGCATAAAGGCAGTCCTCTATTTTTTTTTTAATTTTTGAACGCTAGTGCGGCCTCGCAGCGTCCCTTAGAAAATATGCTCATTTTGGCTATTTTTACACCATTGGCCTAGTTGGTTACATCTCTTAATAAGCAGCTGAGGCGTTGGCACATGACAAGATATTTACTGTTATTGCATTAGTAGAATTCGAATCAACGTTTTGAATTACTAACTTATATTTTTCAAATGAAAATGGCGAAGCAGCACAACTTCCCATTTTCTGCGTGCTTTTCAAAAAAATTGGGTAATTCATCGGAATCTGCCTGTTTTTTAAATAAAGTCTGATGCATGGGGAAACGATAATTCGAAGTTGGAAAATTTATTTTGTTAAACATGGCAATATACACGTTTAAATACAGACTCTTTTAAACAGATAACGTGTCTACCATTACTTCCCTCTGCCTGAAGACTTGTAGGCCTGCAGCCGTCCTAAATTTACCATTGCTACGCCTCGCATTTAAAGAAGGAATTTAATTTTCAAACGACTTTACAACATCTATAGTCTCTGTTAGTTGTATCTTCGAGATATAAAACATATTGTTCTACAATTACCTCCATAATCGACAAAATATATCCCATATTGTTGTATTTAGAAGGGAATTTATGCACTTGAGTGAGCGCGGGAAATTTGAAAATTCGACAGTTCGACTTCAAAATGGCAGCAAGTTCACCACAGAGCACCATCTTGCTCCTCACCTACAGTCAAGGTGACTTAGACAAGTTTCCAAGTCGTCACAGTTTTACAGATGTTGTGGTTGAGTGTTTTGCAGTAAGGATTATCCGTATTTCAATGTGGGAAACTTCACTTGAACGGCATAAGAATGGGGGGTTTTCATTACCATCGGTATTACTTTCATACGATGACAACTCGCTGCCCTGTGTTTACGGAGAAACACAGGCCTTTGTCTAAATTCTTTCATTGCCGTCATGATCGAGAAATTTCACCTTAAAACATATGACAACTGAGAAAATTGTTTAACCTTGTTTGTTCGGTTCGCAATCGCAAAGTAATGTTGCTACCAGTATTTGTCATGCTGCTTGAGGGGTGACAATAACGGCTCCATGCTTTATTGGCCAATATTCCTCTATTCTTTAAATGCCAAATGAATGAAAAGGGTATATGTTTCCCCTTTGAAACCAGCATTAGTTCTTTTGGAACTACTTATAAACGATAACAAACAATTTATCATCGGACCACTGAACTGCAATTGTTCAAGAGGTCAAATCACTAAATGATAGACTGAGTGAGTGATCTTGAACATTGCTCGCCAACAATTCTCACTTTTTAAAGTTTCTTGTGCGTCCAAGAAAGTTGACGAACAAATAAACGAAGCCACCCAAGATGTAGCAAAAGCCCGTGGGTACACATAGGCTAGCGTTTTACTCAAAAATTCTACACTGATTAGATGCAAAATGACTAAAACTTCAACAATTCCCACTTTTATAGCTACTAAAAAGGATTTCAAAAATATTTTAAAGGTACTAAAAACGAGCAATGTTGGTAAATTGGTTCAATTTCAACTCACCGCGGAGATTTTTTATTCTCATTGGTCTGCAGTGAGAGTGTCTGCTCATACTCACAAGATAATATGCGTTTTGCGCAAAGTTTTTTCGTTTTTCTTCGTTAGAAACAAGGAATACAAACGAGCAATGTTGGTGAGCATTGTAGTGAGCCTTGTGGCGAGCACTGATGACGTAATTCACCATGAACACACACGAACCAGATGGCAATGTTACAGTCGTATATCGATTATAATTGTAAATAGAACATTTTATTCAATTGTATCACTCAAACATATAGAATATCATCACTATAAAATTCTGTTGTAAAAATGACGTTTATGAACAGCGTTTAAGAACAATATAGCCAGTCAAAGGGAGAATTCCATACAAATAGGCCAAACGAAAATACCCTCTCCCACCCTAGTTGCATCGCAGTTGCCAGAGTATAGATTGAAGGCAAATGAAACTAAGAATCATATCAATATCTTACAAGATTGAAGCTAAAGGGAAAGTACGTCAAAAAAATGAAAATTTCGAGAAAACTATGCAATTATGCTATTTTCTTGCAAAATGGCGAAAAGGTGCCTTTTTCAAAAATCTCGTAAATTATTTACAGTTGGTAAAACATTTTAAAAACAACACATTTTGAAACTATGTGTCAATAACATGCCAAGTACAAAATTTCATGCAGTTGGCCTCGGTACTCTTTGTGTAAACTGAAGTCGAAGTTGCGAGCATTTCAGACAATCACTTACAAAATTGTTGAGCCACCCTCAGATTTTCAGTTTTTTGCCTCTGCTTTCCCCCCTCCCCCCTAGTCAATGTTGAAAAACCACTAAAAAGTTGCCAAACCACGCCTGTCAGCATGGCCAAGTACTTTTTTCCAAACAACATTGACATGGGGGAAAGGGGGGCCAAAAAACTCATTTTTTTCAGGGTGGCTCAACAATTTTGTAAGTGATTGTCTGAAAATGTTGTACCTTTAAGGCGTCATAACTTTAAGGTCTTTCCTTCAAATACTTTCAAATTAACAGGGCTGGCAATAATTGCATAAAGGCAGTCCTCTATTTTTTTTTTAATTTTTGAACGCTAGTGCGGCCTCGCAGCGTCCCTTAGAAAATATGCTCATTTTGGCTATTTTTACACCATTGGCCTAGTTGGTTACATCTCTTAATAAGCAGCTGAGGCGTTGGCACATGACAAGATATTTACTGTTATTGCATTAGTAGAATTCGAATCAACGTTTTGAATTACTAACTTATATTTTTCAAATGAAAATGGCGAAGCAGCACAACTTCCCATTTTCTGCGTGCTTTTCAAAAAAATTGGGTAATTCATCGGAATCTGCCTGTTTTTTAAATAAAGTCTGATGCATGGGGAAACGATAATTCGAAGTTGGAAAATTTATTTTGTTAAACATGGCAATATACACGTTTAAATACAGACTCTTTTAAACAGATAACGTGTCTACCATTACTTCCCTCTGCCTGAAGACTTGTAGGCCTGCAGCCGTCCTAAATTTACCATTGCTACGCCTCGCATTTAAAGAAGGAATTTAATTTTCAAACGACTTTACAACATCTATAGTCTCTGTTAGTTGTATCTTCGAGATATAAAACATATTGTTCTACAATTACCTCCATAATCGACAAAATATATCCCATATTGTTGTATTTAGAAGGGAATTTATGCACTTGAGTGAGCGCGGGAAATTTGAAAATTCGACAGTTCGACTTCAAAATGGCAGCAAGTTCACCACAGAGCACCATCTTGCTCCTCACCTACAGTCAAGGTGACTTAGACAAGTTTCCAAGTCGTCACAGTTTTACAGATGTTGTGGTTGAGTGTTTTGCAGTAAGGATTATCCGTATTTCAATGTGGGAAACTTCACTTGAACGGCATAAGAATGGGGGGTTTTCATTACCATCGGTATTACTTTCATACGATGACAACTCGCTGCCCTGTGTTTACGGAGAAACACAGGCCTTTGTCTAAATTCTTTCATTGCCGTCATGATCGAGAAATTTCACCTTAAAACATATGACAACTGAGAAAATTGTTTAACCTTGTTTGTTCGGTTCGCAATCGCAAAGTAATGTTGCTACCAGTATTTGTCATGCTGCTTGAGGGGTGACAATAACGGCTCCATGCTTTATTGGCCAATATTCCTCTATTCTTTAAATGCCAAATGAATGAAAAGGGTATATGTTTCCCCTTTGAAACCAGCATTAGTTCTTTTGGAACTACTTATAAACGATAACAAACAATTTATCATCGGACCACTGAACTGCAATTGTTCAAGAGGTCAAATCACTAAATGATAGACTGAGTGAGTGATCTTGAACATTGCTCGCCAACAATTCTCACTTTTTAAAGTTTCTTGTGCGTCCAAGAAAGTTGACGAACAAATAAACGAAGCCACCCAAGATGTAGCAAAAGCCCGTGGGTACACATAGGCTAGCGTTTTACTCAAAAATTCTACACTGATTAGATGCAAAATGACTAAAACTTCAACAATTCCCACTTTTATAGCTACTAAAAAGGATTTCAAAAATATTTTAAAGGTACTAAAAACGAGCAATGTTGGTAAATTGGTTCAATTTCAACTCACCGCGGAGATTTTTTATTCTCATTGGTCTGCAGTGAGAGTGTCTGCTCATACTCACAAGATAATATGCGTTTTGCGCAAAGTTTTTTCGTTTTTCTTCGTTAGAAACAAGGAATACAAACGAGCAATGTTGGTGAGCATTGTAGTGAGCCTTGTGGCGAGCACTGATGACGTAATTCACCATGAACACACACGAACCAGATGGCAATGTTACAGTCGTATATCGATTATAATTGTAAATAGAACATTTTATTCAATTGTATCACTCAAACATATAGAATATCATCACTATAAAATTCTGTTGTAAAAATGACGTTTATGAACAGCGTTTAAGAACAATATAGCCAGTCAAAGGGAGAATTCCATACAAATAGGCCAAACGAAAATACCCTCTCCCACCCTAGTTGCATCGCAGTTGCCAGAGTATAGATTGAAGGCAAATGAAACTAAGAATCATATCAATATCTTACAAGATTGAAGCTAAAGGGAAAGTACGTCAAAAAAATGAAAATTTCGAGAAAACTATGCAATTATGCTATTTTCTTGCAAAATGGCGAAAAGGTGCCTTTTTCAAAAATCTCGTAAATTATTTACAGTTGGTAAAAAATTTTAAAAACAACACATTTTGAAACTATGTGTCAATAACATGCCAAGTACAAAATTTCATGCAGTTGGCCTCGGTACTCTTTGTGTAAACTGAAGTCGAAGTTGCGAGCATTTCAGACAATCACTTACAAAATTGTTGAGCCACCCTCAGATTTTCAGTTTTTTGCCTCTGCTTTCCCCCCTCCCCCCTAGTCAATGTTGAAAAACCACTAAAAAGTTGCCAAACCACGCCTGTCAGCATGGCCAAGTACTTTTTTCCAAACAACATTGACATGGGGGAAAGGGGGGCCAAAAAACTCATTTTTTTCAGGGTGGCTCAACAATTTTGTAAGTGATTGTCTGAAAATGTTGTACCTTTAAGGCGTCATAACTTTAAGGTCTTTCCTTCAAATACTTTCAAATTAACAGGGCTGGCAATAATTGCATAAAGGCAGTCCTCTATTTTTTTTTTAATTTTTGAACGCTAGTGCGGCCTCGCAGCGTCCCTTAGAAAATATGCTCATTTTGGCTATTTTTACACCATTGGCCTAGTTGGTTACATCTCTTAATAAGCAGCTGAGGCGTTGGCACATGACAAGATATTTACTGTTATTGCATTAGTAGAATTCGAATCAACGTTTTGAATTACTAACTTATATTTTTCAAATGAAAATGGCGAAGCAGCACAACTTCCCATTTTCTGCGTGCTTTTCAAAAAAATTGGGTAATTCATCGGAATCTGCCTGTTTTTTAAATAAAGTCTGATGCATGGGGAAACGATAATTCGAAGTTGGAAAATTTATTTTGTTAAACATGGCAATATACACGTTTAAATACAGACTCTTTTAAACAGATAACGTGTCTACCATTACTTCCCTCTGCCTGAAGACTTGTAGGCCTGCAGCCGTCCTAAATTTACCATTGCTACGCCTCGCATTTAAAGAAGGAATTTAATTTTCAAACGACTTTACAACATCTATAGTCTCTGTTAGTTGTATCTTCGAGATATAAAACATATTGTTCTACAATTACCTCCATAATCGACAAAATATATCCCATATTGTTGTATTTAGAAGGGAATTTATGCACTTGAGTGAGCGCGGGAAATTTGAAAATTCGACAGTTCGACTTCAAAATGGCAGCAAGTTCACCACAGAGCACCATCTTGCTCCTCACCTACAGTCAAGGTGACTTAGACAAGTTTCCAAGTCGTCACAGTTTTACAGATGTTGTGGTTGAGTGTTTTGCAGTAAGGATTATCCGTATTTCAATGTGGGAAACTTCACTTGAACGGCATAAGAATGGGGGGTTTTCATTACCATCGGTATTACTTTCATACGATGACAACTCGCTGCCCTGTGTTTACGGAGAAACACAGGCCTTTGTCTAAATTCTTTCATTGCCGTCATGATCGAGAAATTTCACCTTAAAACATATGACAACTGAGAAAATTGTTTAACCTTGTTTGTTCGGTTCGCAATCGCAAAGTAATGTTGCTACCAGTATTTGTCATGCTGCTTGAGGGGTGACAATAACGGCTCCATGCTTTATTGGCCAATATTCCTCTATTCTTTAAATGCCAAATGAATGAAAAGGGTATATGTTTCCCCTTTGAAACCAGCATTAGTTCTTTTGGAACTACTTATAAACGATAACAAACAATTTATCATCGGACCACTGAACTGCAATTGTTCAAGAGGTCAAATCACTAAATGATAGACTGAGTGAGTGATCTTGAACATTGCTCGCCAACAATTCTCACTTTTTAAAGTTTCTTGTGCGTCCAAGAAAGTTGACGAACAAATAAACGAAGCCACCCAAGATGTAGCAAAAGCCCGTGGGTACACATAGGCTAGCGTTTTACTCAAAAATTCTACACTGATTAGATGCAAAATGACTAAAACTTCAACAATTCCCACTTTTATAGCTACTAAAAAGGATTTCAAAAATATTTTAAAGGTACTAAAAACGAGCAATGTTGGTAAATTGGTTCAATTTCAACTCACCGCGGAGATTTTTTATTCTCATTGGTCTGCAGTGAGAGTGTCTGCTCATACTCACAAGATAATATGCGTTTTGCGCAAAGTTTTTTCGTTTTTCTTCGTTAGAAACAAGGAATACAAACGAGCAATGTTGGTGAGCATTGTAGTGAGCCTTGTGGCGAGCACTGATGACGTAATTCACCATGAACACACACGAACCAGATGGCAATGTTACAGTCGTATATCGATTATAATTGTAAATAGAACATTTTATTCAATTGTATCACTCAAACATATAGAATATCATCACTATAAAATTCTGTTGTAAAAATGACGTTTATGAACAGCGTTTAAGAACAATATAGCCAGTCAAAGGGAGAATTCCATACAAATAGGCCAAACGAAAATACCCTCTCCCACCCTAGTTGCATCGCAGTTGCCAGAGTATAGATTGAAGGCAAATGAAACTAAGAATCATATCAATATCTTACAAGATTGAAGCTAAAGGGAAAGTACGTCAAAAAAATGAAAATTTCGAGAAAACTATGCAATTATGCTATTTTCTTGCAAAATGGCGAAAAGGTGCCTTTTTCAAAAATCTCGTAAATTATTTACAGTTGGTAAAAAATTTTAAAAACAACACATTTTGAAACTATGTGTCAATAACATGCCAAGTACAAAATTTCATGCAGTTGGCCTCGGTACTCTTTGTGTAAACTGAAGTCGAAGTTGCGAGCATTTCAGACAATCACTTACAAAATTGTTGAGCCACCCTCAGATTTTCAGTTTTTTGCCTCTGCTTTCCCCCCTCCCCCCTAGTCAATGTTGAAAAACCACTAAAAAGTTGCCAAACCACGCCTGTCAGCATGGCCAAGTACTTTTTTCCAAACAACATTGACATGGGGGAAAGGGGGGCCAAAAAACTCATTTTTTTCAGGGTGGCTCAACAATTTTGTAAGTGATTGTCTGAAAATGTTGTACCTTTAAGGCGTCATAACTTTAAGGTCTTTCCTTCAAATACTTTCAAATTAACAGGGCTGGCAATAATTGCATAAAGGCAGTCCTCTATTTTTTTTTTAATTTTTGAACGCTAGTGCGGCCTCGCAGCGTCCCTTAGAAAATATGCTCATTTTGGCTATTTTTACACCATTGGCCTAGTTGGTTACATCTCTTAATAAGCAGCTGAGGCGTTGGCACATGACAAGATATTTACTGTTATTGCATTAGTAGAATTCGAATCAACGTTTTGAATTACTAACTTATATTTTTCAAATGAAAATGGCGAAGCAGCACAACTTCCCATTTTCTGCGTGCTTTTCAAAAAAATTGGGTAATTCATCGGAATCTGCCTGTTTTTTAAATAAAGTCTGATGCATGGGGAAACGATAATTCGAAGTTGGAAAATTTATTTTGTTAAACATGGCAATATACACGTTTAAATACAGACTCTTTTAAACAGATAACGTGTCTACCATTACTTCCCTCTGCCTGAAGACTTGTAGGCCTGCAGCCGTCCTAAATTTACCATTGCTACGCCTCGCATTTAAAGAAGGAATTTAATTTTCAAACGACTTTACAACATCTATAGTCTCTGTTAGTTGTATCTTCGAGATATAAAACATATTGTTCTACAATTACCTCCATAATCGACAAAATATATCCCATATTGTTGTATTTAGAAGGGAATTTATGCACTTGAGTGAGCGCGGGAAATTTGAAAATTCGACAGTTCGACTTCAAAATGGCAGCAAGTTCACCACAGAGCACCATCTTGCTCCTCACCTACAGTCAAGGTGACTTAGACAAGTTTCCAAGTCGTCACAGTTTTACAGATGTTGTGGTTGAGTGTTTTGCAGTAAGGATTATCCGTATTTCAATGTGGGAAACTTCACTTGAACGGCATAAGAATGGGGGGTTTTCATTACCATCGGTATTACTTTCATACGATGACAACTCGCTGCCCTGTGTTTACGGAGAAACACAGGCCTTTGTCTAAATTCTTTCATTGCCGTCATGATCGAGAAATTTCACCTTAAAACATATGACAACTGAGAAAATTGTTTAACCTTGTTTGTTCGGTTCGCAATCGCAAAGTAATGTTGCTACCAGTATTTGTCATGCTGCTTGAGGGGTGACAATAACGGCTCCATGCTTTATTGGCCAATATTCCTCTATTCTTTAAATGCCAAATGAATGAAAAGGGTATATGTTTCCCCTTTGAAACCAGCATTAGTTCTTTTGGAACTACTTATAAACGATAACAAACAATTTATCATCGGACCACTGAACTGCAATTGTTCAAGAGGTCAAATCACTAAATGATAGACTGAGTGAGTGATCTTGAACATTGCTCGCCAACAATTCTCACTTTTTAAAGTTTCTTGTGCGTCCAAGAAAGTTGACGAACAAATAAACGAAGCCACCCAAGATGTAGCAAAAGCCCGTGGGTACACATAGGCTAGCGTTTTACTCAAAAATTCTACACTGATTAGATGCAAAATGACTAAAACTTCAACAATTCCCACTTTTATAGCTACTAAAAAGGATTTCAAAAATATTTTAAAGGTACTAAAAACGAGCAATGTTGGTAAATTGGTTCAATTTCAACTCACCGCGGAGATTTTTTATTCTCATTGGTCTGCAGTGAGAGTGTCTGCTCATACTCACAAGATAATATGCGTTTTGCGCAAAGTTTTTTCGTTTTTCTTCGTTAGAAACAAGGAATACAAACGAGCAATGTTGGTGAGCATTGTAGTGAGCCTTGTGGCGAGCACTGATGACGTAATTCACCATGAACACACACGAACCAGATGGCAATGTTACAGTCGTATATCGATTATAATTGTAAATAGAACATTTTATTCAATTGTATCACTCAAACATATAGAATATCATCACTATAAAATTCTGTTGTAAAAATGACGTTTATGAACAGCGTTTAAGAACAATATAGCCAGTCAAAGGGAGAATTCCATACAAATAGGCCAAACGAAAATACCCTCTCCCACCCTAGTTGCATCGCAGTTGCCAGAGTATAGATTGAAGGCAAATGAAACTAAGAATCATATCAATATCTTACAAGATTGAAGCTAAAGGGAAAGTACGTCAAAAAAATGAAAATTTCGAGAAAACTATGCAATTATGCTATTTTCTTGCAAAATGGCGAAAAGGTGCCTTTTTCAAAAATCTCGTAAATTATTTACAGTTGGTAAAACATTTTAAAAACAACACATTTTGAAACTATGTGTCAATAACATGCCAAGTACAAAATTTCATGCAGTTGGCCTCGGTACTCTTTGTGTAAACTGAAGTCGAAGTTGCGAGCATTTCAGACAATCACTTACAAAATTGTTGAGCCACCCTCAGATTTTCAGTTTTTTGCCTCTGCTTTCCCCCCTCCCCCCTAGTCAATGTTGAAAAACCACTAAAAAGTTGCCAAACCACGCCTGTCAGCATGGCCAAGTACTTTTTTCCAAACAACATTGACATGGGGGAAAGGGGGGCCAAAAAACTCATTTTTTTCAGGGTGGCTCAACAATTTTGTAAGTGATTGTCTGAAAATGTTGTACCTTTAAGGCGTCATAACTTTAAGGTCTTTCCTTCAAATACTTTCAAATTAACAGGGCTGGCAATAATTGCATAAAGGCAGTCCTCTATTTTTTTTTTAATTTTTGAACGCTAGTGCGGCCTCGCAGCGTCCCTTAGAAAATATGCTCATTTTGGCTATTTTTACACCATTGGCCTAGTTGGTTACATCTCTTAATAAGCAGCTGAGGCGTTGGCACATGACAAGATATTTACTGTTATTGCATTAGTAGAATTCGAATCAACGTTTTGAATTACTAACTTATATTTTTCAAATGAAAATGGCGAAGCAGCACAACTTCCCATTTTCTGCGTGCTTTTCAAAAAAATTGGGTAATTCATCGGAATCTGCCTGTTTTTTAAATAAAGTCTGATGCATGGGGAAACGATAATTCGAAGTTGGAAAATTTATTTTGTTAAACATGGCAATATACACGTTTAAATACAGACTCTTTTAAACAGATAACGTGTCTACCATTACTTCCCTCTGCCTGAAGACTTGTAGGCCTGCAGCCGTCCTAAATTTACCATTGCTACGCCTCGCATTTAAAGAAGGAATTTAATTTTCAAACGACTTTACAACATCTATAGTCTCTGTTAGTTGTATCTTCGAGATATAAAACATATTGTTCTACAATTACCTCCATAATCGACAAAATATATCCCATATTGTTGTATTTAGAAGGGAATTTATGCACTTGAGTGAGCGCGGGAAATTTGAAAATTCGACAGTTCGACTTCAAAATGGCAGCAAGTTCACCACAGAGCACCATCTTGCTCCTCACCTACAGTCAAGGTGACTTAGACAAGTTTCCAAGTCGTCACAGTTTTACAGATGTTGTGGTTGAGTGTTTTGCAGTAAGGATTATCCGTATTTCAATGTGGGAAACTTCACTTGAACGGCATAAGAATGGGGGGTTTTCATTACCATCGGTATTACTTTCATACGATGACAACTCGCTGCCCTGTGTTTACGGAGAAACACAGGCCTTTGTCTAAATTCTTTCATTGCCGTCATGATCGAGAAATTTCACCTTAAAACATATGACAACTGAGAAAATTGTTTAACCTTGTTTGTTCGGTTCGCAATCGCAAAGTAATGTTGCTACCAGTATTTGTCATGCTGCTTGAGGGGTGACAATAACGGCTCCATGCTTTATTGGCCAATATTCCTCTATTCTTTAAATGCCAAATGAATGAAAAGGGTATATGTTTCCCCTTTGAAACCAGCATTAGTTCTTTTGGAACTACTTATAAACGATAACAAACAATTTATCATCGGACCACTGAACTGCAATTGTTCAAGAGGTCAAATCACTAAATGATAGACTGAGTGAGTGATCTTGAACATTGCTCGCCAACAATTCTCACTTTTTAAAGTTTCTTGTGCGTCCAAGAAAGTTGACGAACAAATAAACGAAGCCACCCAAGATGTAGCAAAAGCCCGTGGGTACACATAGGCTAGCGTTTTACTCAAAAATTCTACACTGATTAGATGCAAAATGACTAAAACTTCAACAATTCCCACTTTTATAGCTACTAAAAAGGATTTCAAAAATATTTTAAAGGTACTAAAAACGAGCAATGTTGGTAAATTGGTTCAATTTCAACTCACCGCGGAGATTTTTTATTCTCATTGGTCTGCAGTGAGAGTGTCTGCTCATACTCACAAGATAATATGCGTTTTGCGCAAAGTTTTTTCGTTTTTCTTCGTTAGAAACAAGGAATACAAACGAGCAATGTTGGTGAGCATTGTAGTGAGCCTTGTGGCGAGCACTGATGACGTAATTCACCATGAACACACACGAACCAGATGGCAATGTTACAGTCGTATATCGATTATAATTGTAAATAGAACATTTTATTCAATTGTATCACTCAAACATATAGAATATCATCACTATAAAATTCTGTTGTAAAAATGACGTTTATGAACAGCGTTTAAGAACAATATAGCCAGTCAAAGGGAGAATTCCATACAAATAGGCCAAACGAAAATACCCTCTCCCACCCTAGTTGCATCGCAGTTGCCAGAGTATAGATTGAAGGCAAATGAAACTAAGAATCATATCAATATCTTACAAGATTGAAGCTAAAGGGAAAGTACGTCAAAAAAATGAAAATTTCGAGAAAACTATGCAATTATGCTATTTTCTTGCAAAATGGCGAAAAGGTGCCTTTTTCAAAAATCTCGTAAATTATTTACAGTTGGTAAAAAATTTTAAAAACAACACATTTTGAAACTATGTGTCAATAACATGCCAAGTACAAAATTTCATGCAGTTGGCCTCGGTACTCTTTGTGTAAACTGAAGTCGAAGTTGCGAGCATTTCAGACAATCACTTACAAAATTGTTGAGCCACCCTCAGATTTTCAGTTTTTTGCCTCTGCTTTCCCCCCTCCCCCCTAGTCAATGTTGAAAAACCACTAAAAAGTTGCCAAACCACGCCTGTCAGCATGGCCAAGTACTTTTTTCCAAACAACATTGACATGGGGGAAAGGGGGGCCAAAAAACTCATTTTTTTCAGGGTGGCTCAACAATTTTGTAAGTGATTGTAGAATTCACAAGAAAAATAATTGAATATGTCAATAATACATCTAATTAGATTGTATTATTAATACATCTTTATATTTCTGTCACCTTTAAAGTAATGCCCCTGACAACTAACTTGTCCCTTCGAGCTTCAGAAAGGAAGTACGTGTTCCCAGGAGGGGGGGGGGGAGTTTAACTAGCTACCATATACCGGTACGCGATGTGCCATTTTTTGAGGTGCCTTTCTTAAGGCAGAAAATAAATTCAAGGGTGTCATTTTCTGTAAGGTCACAAATAGATATAAATTCGAGGGTGTCATTTTAGAAGAATCACTCTTTAGAGTATTAAATTGGATCTAATTTAACATAGTTGGTCAGAATTAGATTTTGACAAGCTTGTTTCTTCGTACGAGCGAAGCGAGCGATTTATCTACTGACTAACTAACTAAGGTCATGCAAGGTAATTTTAAGAAGTTATGACCCAATGGCGTCACCAGGAGATCAGGCGGATTTGTCTACCCATGCTTCTCAGTGTTGTATATATATGTATATATTCGTATTCGCATTTGTAATACCCCATTCACACTTTTAAGTTAAACCAGTTTAAATCAAGCCAGTTTACCGAATGGGGCCTTCTAATTGGACAATCCAACAAATCGAATACATATGATTGGTTGAAATTTAACCTCGTTTAGATGAAGCTCGTTAAACTGTGTCAGTATAAGATAAGATTGATATATTCACAAGAAAAATGCTGTATAATTATAAAAATAGCTTGGTACACCTTCAGCAATTGGGTTGGTTTTGATAGGTGGTTCTGAAACTATGGCTGTAACATGTTGAGAGCATTACACTTTGCAGAGACATAAAAACACTTCCAATCAAACACAAAGATCTTTAAAAGGTACGTTTCAGATTCTCAATGGCAATTCATTGACGAAAACTGAATCTCTCCGTAGTCTGCCAAGCCTCCTGCTTCATGGAGCAAAAGGTTCAGAAAGTTTTCAGTATTTTGGAGCCAGTCACACACGAATTGCGAGTCTTTTAAGTCTACCGTTTTCAGAATTTTGGTGGACTTGCCCAAGTCGTGGGCAAGTCCAGAATTCAGGGACAATCACACACGAATTCTGAGTCTCAAAGTCTACCTTTTGAAATGGTATCAAGTAGACACCTATATAGCTCGTTACTACTGCCACTACACTTTCCATGAGTGAAAATGCCCTTGTTAGGAGTGATCTAATTCCGAAGCTGTGTCGCCAGGTTACTGAATGAAAATCAGGTTTCTTATTGGCCTAAGAGAGAAATATTCTCACCTCTCTGCAAACCTGAGATTGATGTCCATGATATTTTTCACTTTAAAGATAATTCAGGATTGATCCTTTAGCAAATGTTATCATACATCACAGTCACACAAGCTTCTCGTCTCTTTGATTTATCTCAAAACGTTTCAACTTCTAAAACGACTGTAACATCCACTGATTAGTGCCATTAGATCTCTGGTCTAAAGTACAGCGCGTCAGTAGCAAGGGTAAATGTTGATTTTGCGCGTAAACTTTACAAATACTAGAATTCTTAAATCTACAAACATATCTGGAAATATTTACTAAGACGGTGTATTCATAAAGTTATCAGAACGCAGAACAACCGTTTCATCTTTGATATTCTCAGCTCATTGTAGTAACCTAAGTAAATAGACATCATGAACAATATCAGCCAGCATCTTAAACAAGTAAATGACGGAAGTGATATTTTCAGTGACTCACAGCGGAAAAAGAATGCGAGTTCCAACGAGCATACGGCTCGAATCTTTGCAAAAATTTAGAATGAAATGCGTAAAATGTTATTGCCCCATTTTTTCAACTGAATTAATCGAAGGGAACGTTTTGTAATTTGCCATAATCCAAGAGAGAGCATTTATTATCATTTTCCGAATTATCGCGTTTTAAAGGGGCTCCGTCGCCAAACAATAAACAAATCCGTAAAGTCGCACGTGTCACCAATTATCCATTGTTCATCCATTGTTTTCTGCAGTTTGTTTGGTGGCTTTACCCAAGCCACCAAAAAATGACCGTTAAAAATCCACTTATATCCGAGCAATCGTAGAAGACATGAATGTTTGGTTTGTTCCTTAGTGAAGTACAATGATTTATGTCCAAACAGCAACTTTCATTTTGAAAAAAATATGAAAATCCTACGTGATATCACCTTTCAAAAAACTGCAAAAATCATCGCTTTGTTTACATTTTGGCGACGGAGCCCCTTCAATTAAGTTTTATGAAAGGATGTACGAGAGGAGTAATTAGAAGAGGGTAGCTTTCTGAAAACCGGGCGGCAGACCCCCGTCCATCCTCAAGTCATGTACCCCCCGGGGAGAGGAGGTATCAGGTATCTGAAGCATTGACAAACATTAAAAGCTCCATAAATTCTAAACTGATAAAAAAATCAACATGACCAACACAAGAAATTCTCAGTTTGTGAAGATCTACAAGATGGTAGCAAGCAAAGTCTGCATCTTTTATGGTATACAATTTTGCAATTTGATGACGTCACAACTTCAAAGCCAATTTTATATATGCTGTAATTCAGCATAGGTTCCAAATCTTTAAAAAGGCTGGTGTAAAATTGATTGACTTATTTCTTTGAACTGAATTACGTCAAAGAAACTTTAGCTATTTATCTATAATTCTACCGTTGGACTTTTCTGAAAGCTTCAATATTTTCAGAATTAGAATGTTTTTCTTCTTTTTCAAGAATTCAAGAAAAATTTTCAAAAAAACTTAAAACCATCGTAATTTCTAAACTGTTTGACGCAACATGAATTAATTTCGAAGAAAACCATAGTTTATGAATGTCTACAATAAGGTATCAAGCAAAAGTCTATCACTCTTCTGGTTTATGATTTAGAAATTTGATGACCTCACATCCTCAAATCAGTTGGAATATAGAATACGCTGTAACTTCAAAAAATATTCAAGATTTCTGCAAAGTCCAACGGTAGAATTATAGATAAGTATCTAAAGTTTCTTTCAAGCCATTCAATCAGAAGAAATAGGTCATTGAATTTTACACCCACCTTTTTACGCTCAGTTAAAGATTTGGAACCTCTGCTCTGTAATTCTGGAAATAATTATGATATCAACAATGCTCTCTCTAGGATTATGGCAAATTGCATAGAGTTCCCTTCGATCAATTCAGTTGAACAAATGGGAGCAGTAACATTTAATACAGTTCATTCTGATTTTTGCAAAGATTGGAGCCCTATGCTGTTCCAACGGCACATTCTGAAAGCGTGTTAGACTTTGCGATAACATTGGTTCCCAACATATAATTAAAGGGGCCCATTAGCCATGTACGAAGAACGCTGGTACAGAACAAAGTTTAAGACAGCTTAGGGAAAATGCTTCCAAATAATCATTGCAGACAGGAAAGAGCACATGGTGACGTTCAGATGGGAGCAATGAGCTTCTTTGCAGCTGCGGCAATTCCGATACTTTTCTTGTTTCATATTTCCATTTTCTACTGGAGGGGCAGCCCTTCAGCACACAAGAGCTAGTTTTTAAGGGGTCCTCGCATCCCTTGTTCGGCCTAAAAGGAAAACTAGTTCCCGTGGATTGATGCTTGCACAGCGGCACAGAGTCAACTCGAGTCAACTGTAACATTTGCCCCAAGAAAGTAAAATTTCAAACCAGACGTGCATTTACCCCCATCAAGTTATTGATTAAGGCCTGACGTCAACAGTCCCGTGTCAGGTTTCAAAAGCAGTTAGAGCATCTGCGACGGTCGAATTTGCGGCAATTCCGATATTTTTCTTGTTTCATATTTCTAAATAAGCGTGTTGTATGATTTAGAATGAGTTCAGTACTACACAAGCATGTAGCATGTCATTGTGTTCGTACTCTCTCGCCTCCCTACATCAGGAATATTACATACTGGAGGGGGCAGTCCTTCAGCACACAAGAACTAGTTTTTAAGGGGTCCTCGCATCCCTTGTTCAACCTAAAAGGAAAACATGTTCCCGTGGATTGATGCTTGCACAGCGGCTATGTATGTCCACGAGAAAAAATTAATCTACCCAGTTTCTGGAGAATTAATTTGATCTACTGTCCACCAAAGACTGGTTTTGGGGACAGACATTTGTAATGGAAACTTTTGCTAAATCTACTTGTGTTCAGCTCCTTTTAAGTCCAAGTTTGTATCAAACACCCATTTCTCCCACCATCTTGGTTCCACCTTTGTCTCTCCAGACACCATTAATCTACCCAGTCTTAGCAAAACTGTTTCCACCTGTGTCCAAACTATTCCGAAAATAAACCAGTTTTTTAACCATCTGCCTCAAATTGTCCTCAAGATACAAGAAATAATCTGGACAAACCGTGTAAGTGGTTCCACCTCTGTCCTCTTTCAGGCATAAAAAACCGTATATCCACACTATTTCAAAATGCGGCGTTTTCATTCGGGATTTGTCCAGAATTGCTTGAGAGATACCGTTATTCTCAATGAAATGGGAGAGGATCAGCAATTTCTAGGTTCAGGCATTAAAATAAACCCACTTTTGGGGACAGAGATCGCAAAATATAGATAGTCCATACTTGCAATGTAAAATAAACTACTTTTAAAGACCTATAAAAGAACCTGGTTTTGAGGACAAACATTGTTGAATGAAGGACAAAATAAACCGATTTCTGGGACAAACATAGGACCACTGTCTCCATACCTACATGCCCACCCTTGGAGATGTTGTTACAAGATATGATGAGATGTGGTTACAAGATATGAGAACAGATTTTGATACGATGTTACTGAGAGACAAGTCGGTCCCACTCCACATAAGGAATTTACAATTGCTAATGACTGAAGTCTTTAAGAAAAAATTGAGCATTAATCCCAGCTTCATGAAGGACATTTTCGCTGAAAAACAAGTTTCTTATGGGTTAAGAGGCTGCCATAACCTATCCTTGCCACAAGCACGCACTACGTGCTATGGCTTAGAGACAATATCGTTCCTTGGGTGTAGATTATGGCAGGCACTTCCCAATGACCTAAAACAGTCAGATACTCTCTCCAGTTTGAAAAGGAAAATCAAAACCTGGAGGGGAGAGGAATGTAATTGTAGAATATGCAGACCTTTCATGGCACAGGTTGGGTTCTTGAGCTGATATTAAATTTTCTGCTGTATTTACCGAAAAAAAAGTAAGAAAACATTGTAAATATCAAAAGCATTGTAAAAATCTGTAAATTGTATCTGTATTTAATCGTTCGGAATTCTATTTATTTTTTACTTTTTTCTTACAAATTTTACTTTTTTAGATAGTAGGCTTGAATTAGCTCTTAGTTATAGCTATTGTATCTATATGTATATATGTCTTGTATGTATAAATATATATATATATGTAGGCCTACTTTAAATAAATTGATAATAATAATAATAATAATAATGTTCATCCTATTTCCATAAAAATGAAATTTTCATGTCGCCCCCACATCATGTAAACACAACAGTAGCTCAGACCAGCACCCGGTATGAAAACTCGTGCCGGCATGAAACTCATGGCATGAATTTCATGTCAGGTCTCATGTAAAGGGCCTCTATGTTTTACTTGAATAGCATGAGCGAAACTTTCGCTACATTGCTAAAATGCTACCGTTAAACTTTTCAGAAATGTTGAAGTCTATCGAAATTACAGCGCATTTCATGTTTCAATTCATCTGGTAACATCTGATAACATTGGTTCCGAACCTTTAAAAAGATTGATGTGAAATTGTGTGATTATGTTTCACTTGAATAGCATAAGCGAAACTTTCGTTATTTCGCTACAATGCTACCGTTAAACTTTTTAGAAATGTTGAAGTCTATCGAAATTACAGTGCATTTCATGTTTCAATTCATCTGGTAACATCTGATAACATTGGTTCCCAACCTATAAAAAGATTGATGGGAAATTGTGTGATTATGTTTCACTTGACTAGCATAAGCGAAACTTTCGTTATTTCGCTACAATGCTACCGTTAAACTTTTTAGAAATGTTGAAGTCTATCGAAATTAAAGCGCATTTCATGTTTCAATTCATCTGGTAACATCTGATAACATTGGTTCCCAACCTATAAAAAGATTGATGTGAAATCGCGTGATTATGTTTCACTTGAATAGCATAAGCGAAACTTTCGTTATTTCGCTACAATGCTACCGTTAAACTTTTTAGAAATGTTGAAGTCTATCGAAATTACAGTGCATTTCATGTTTCAATTCATCTGGTAACATCTGATAACATTGGTTCCCAACCTATAAAAAGATTGATGTGAAATTGTGTGATTATGTTTCACTTGACTAGCATAAGCGAAACTTTCGTTATTTCGCTACAATGCTACCGTTAAACTTTTTAGAAATGTTGAAGTCTATCGAAATTACAGCGCATTTCATGTTTCAATTCATCTGGTAACATCTGATAACATTGGTTCCCAACCTACAAAAAGATTGATGTGAAATTGTGTGATTATGTTTCACTTGACTAGCATAAGCGAAACTTTCGTTATTTCGCTACAATGCTACCGTTAAACTTTTTAGAAATGTTGAAGTCTATCGAAATTAAAGCGCATTTCATGTTTCAATTCATCTGGTAACATCTGATAACATTGGTTCCCAACCTATAAAAAGATTGATGTGAAATTGTGTGATTATGTTTCACTTGACTAGCATAAGCGAAACTTTCGTTATTTCGCTACAATGCTACCGTTAAACTTTTTAGAAATGTTGAAGTCTATCGAAATTACAGTGCATTTCATGTTTCAATTCATCTGGTAACATCTGATAACATTGGTTCCCAACCTATAAAAAGATTGATGTGAAATTGTGTGATTATGTTTCACTTGACTAGCATAAGCGAAACTTTCGTTATTTCGCTACAATGCTACCGTTAAACTTTTTAGAAATGTTGAAGTCTATCGAAATTAAAGCGCATTTCATGTTTCAATTCATCTGGTAACATCTGATAACATTGGTTCCCAACCTATAAAAAGATTGATGGGAAATTGTGTGATTATGTTTCACTTGACTAGCATAAGCGAAACTTTCGTTATTTCGCTACAATGCTACCGTTAAACTTTTTAGAAATGTTGAAGTCTATCGAAATTAAAGCGCATTTCATGTTTCAATTCATCTGGTAACATCTGATAACATTGGTTCCCAACCTATAAAAAGATTGATGTGAAATTGTGTGATTATGTTTCACTTGACTAGCATAAGCGAAACTTTCGTTATTTCGCTACAATGCTACCGTTATTGACTAGCATGAGCGAAACTTTCGCTACATTGCCACAATGCTATCGTTAAACTTTTCAGAAATGTTGAAGTCTATCGACATTACAGCGCATTTCATGTTTCAACTCATTTATTATGAATTTTGAAGGCATATATGAAAAAAATTCCATGTCAATTAACCAAATCATGCAGTAAAAATATTTAAATTTGTTGAAATCTTTTAGTGCTGGAGCAGCAGGTATATAATATTCATATTTTTCTTCCTGGCGAGTCAACCAATAATCCTCATAATTGGAAAGTTTACTGTTCCCTGAATATTATAGAAATGATATTTGCAAATTCCCTTTTTGATAGCACACACCTACAATTATGTTTCAAATCGATCTGGCTAAAATCAGCCAGTGTATTTGGAATTCCGAGTTATTCCAAGGCAAGGGGCATGGAAAACTTCTTTTTTTTTCGCAAATGGAGTCAGGGAATATCCCATACAAGGAAGTAATCAGCTTCGTAAAGTAACCATGCATCAAGTAACCGCTAAAAGACAAGTTTTTAATTTCCAGAGAATATCTTTGACGTCACCCAATCATATTAATCAGCTTATCTGGTGGATTTGCGATTTCTACCTTTTTGCAGCATAGGATGAATCTTCGGGTGGTAAAGTTTTAAAAATTCAATTTTTTGATTCTTTGTTTTCAAAACATCTTAATTCTCGTGTTGTTCGTTGTATGATTACCAAGAGAAAATAATCAGTAAACACAATTAGCAGCATGATGTATGCTATGCTTTCATTGTTTCTCGGTCTATTGTCAGGTTACAAAATTCTGATAACACAGTATGGACGGCATTTTTAATGCGTGGAATGGAAGTGAAGGAATGGACTAATGGATTGGAATGATGGAACAGGTACTGGAATGCTGATTGAAATAATAAATGAATCAATGAAAGAACTGTGGAACGGACTTTCTATTTTGCAAAAAATATGTTCTAGAAACATGCATTTCTATAAGGAACAAATTGTTTTCCATCAAGTTGATAGAAAAAAGTTGGTTTGCTTCGATATTTTAAGCTGTGCACACATCTCTTGCTTTTACTGTAATCAACACTATCAAAAAATGTTCAAATGTTGAAAAAATCAAGAAATAATGACATAACTTTCTCTTGTAATATCTACCGGATATCCCACAAATGAACAGCTACGGAGAAACTACCATTATTGTCTCGTTTTGAGCAGTTTCAACCTAACATATGATCAGCGGTCAATTTGAAGTTAAGAAGCTATTTCAATTATAGTTATGAACACAGTGTTACCCCCGGGGGTAACTTAAGTTCTCCATGGTACGAGATTGTGCCATCTTTTAAGGTACCTTTTTACATAGTCACTGTGACTATGCATTTTATGATAAAGTATGGACTTATGGGTATGTGTTTCAACGATTTTTATATTTTTCGGATTTAGGGGGATGATTTTTGTTAAAACTTCATTTATGGGTGAACTTTTTCGGGTTTTCCGGATTTATGGGTACACTTTTCAGACATTCTCCGGATTTATGGATGGCAGTTTTACGCTTTGAATGTCACGGCCCGGCATCATGGAAACTTAAGTTACCCCCCCCCCCCCCCTCCCGGGGTATTACCCTACCAACTCAAATGATACAAAAAAGTGTATAATCTTCGTTGATTACAGAAGAGAGCCGCCTTTAAGAAACCCACTTGTTGAACTCAGCCTATTATTCTCCCGTAATCGCTCTATTGTTCTCCTATTGTTCCTAAAATATTCATGGTCTGAGTTTCTTAGAAAATAGTTTGTTGAAGGCGGGATTTTACCGTATTTGATTTTTTTTTGTAATTTGCCGGGTTTAAAAGTTATATAGGGGTCTTCTACGAATGTGATCAACTGTGAAATCAAATATTTTGAAAATCAAGAAGCAAAAGTCTTTTACTATAGACCTTTTAACCAGTTATCCTATGTCTCTCTAACAAAGGTACCTTCATCTTTTCTTAACTTTTACCTGCAAAATTGGTAAATTTTTGCCTTATAATAATATAATATAAGTAATTAAGGGAGTGGAAGGTCGTGAGACCTATAAAGCCCTGCTACGTTCTGTCACACGACTAAATCGTGTACGAGAATCTGTCTATGTGTTTTAGTCGACCATATGCTCGTTCAAATTGTTGCACTGTCGAACAGTTGATAACTTCGGTTGATAAATTATTCCAGTCATTAATGATCCGTTGCGTGAAAAATTGTTTACGAACGTTTAAGTTACACCTCTTCTTGAATAACTTTAGTTTATGTCCTCTTGTATTGCTTTGTTTCAATTCGAAGAGCAAGGACGGATCAATGTCCATAAAGCCCGTTAATAGTTTAAAGGTCAGAATCATGTCTCCGCGTTTTCTTCTGTACTCGAGTGATGGCAGGTCTAATGCTCTTAATCGATCACCGTATGACTTGTCCTTGATAGTTTTTACTAGTTTCGTAGCTCTGCGCTGTACACTTTCAAGCCTTTTGACGTGCTTGGTTAGGTAAGGGCTCCATATAGCTCCAGCAGACTCCAGTAAAGGTCTAACTAAACTCTTGTATAAAATTAAAAAGACTTCTTTATTAATGAATTTGATTGTTCGTTTTATTGACGCGAGGACTCCATTTGCTTTCTTTACGCATTCGGCAACTTGTTTTTCAAACGTAAGTTTACTATCTACAAAAACACCAAGGTCTTTTACATCTGCTGATATTGAGATGTCCGTTTCACATTTGTTCTTTTCGTCCTGAACATGATATCTCGGCGATGTGTCGAGCTGATTGCCAAGATAGAGTACATGGCATTTGTCTGTATTAAGTGGAAGTTGCCACTGTTTCGACCATTTTCCAACGTTTGTAATATCAAACTGGATTTGGACTTTATTTCCAGCGCTTGATGAATAGAGTTTCAAATCACCAGCAAACATTTTCACTTTGCATTCATCTAAGATGTCAGGTAAATCATTTATGTACAGTACAAAAAGTAATGGTCCTAGCACACTTCCCTGTGGTACACCGCTTAATACGTTACTCCAATTCGATTTGTAACCGTTTAGAAGACGCGTTGTTTCCGATCACTTAGGGGCCCTTTAATGAGCAAATCAGACCGGCACGAGTTTCAGATCGGCATGAGTTTCATTTCGGTGTTTCACTTTGCATTCATCTAAGATGTCAGGTAAATCATTTATGTACAGTACAAAAAGTAATGGTCCTAGCACACTTCCCTGTGGTACACCGCTTAATACGTTACTCCAATTCGATTTGTAACCGTTTAGAACGACGCGTTGTTAAAGATGATATCCAGGCAAGGATCTTTCCGTCAATTCCGTAACATTTCAGTTTGAGTAATAATCTTTCATGTGGTACCGAGTCGAATGCTTTTGCAAAATCACGTCAACGCATTTTCCTTGATCTAACAATGAAGTTACTTCTTCAAAAAATTCGAGCAGTTGCAATACGCAGGATCTTTTACAACGGAATCCGAATTGATCAGGTGAAAAAAGGTTATGTTCATCTAAATGATTTACGATACCGTTTTTTATTATTCTTTCCATCACTCTACATATAATCGAGGTAAGGCTAATCGGTCTATAATTTTCTCTAGCATGTTTGTTACCTTTCTTGAATATAGGGGAGACATTGGCTAATTTCCACGTGTTGGGAAGAACCCCTGTGTCAAGGCTACTTTTGAAAATTAATTGCAATGGGTGGGCGATGACATCCGCAGTTTCTTTTAGTACTCTAGGATGTATGTTATCTGGTCCAGGAGATTTCGATGTATTCAGAGATTTAATTATCTCGAGAATCGCTTCTTCGCTAATTTCAACATTGTCTAAGACAGAACAAAGATCGGAATTCGTTACGTTTGGCAGGCTTGATAAATCTTCTGTTGTGAATACTGAAGTAAAGAACTCATTTAAGATATCGACTTTCTGTTGTTCCGAGGATGTGTAAGAATTATCATCAGTTTTCAAATCAGGTACTTTTGACTTTGTTTTTAATTTAGAATTTGCATACTTCCAAAATTTTTTGCTGTTCGATTTTATCGTAGTAGCGATGTTTTTCTCAAACTCCTTTATCTTTTTGCGAACTTTTGACTTTATATCGTTTGAATGTCTTTTAAACCTGTCGTAATCTTTTCCTGTTTTTGTTACAATCCATCTTTTGTAGGCATTATGTTTCTTTTTCAACGATTTGAGAATGGATTTGTTCATCCAAGCTGGCTGTTTCTTATCTTGGTCCTTTGGAATGCTACTGTACTTTGGGATGAATTTGTCCATTAAAAAGTTGAGATTTGATTCTAGGTATGACATCATAGAGTCTGGAGTCATACCCGCGAGTTCTTGGTCCCAATTAATTCTCTTTAATACATCGTTCAAAGACTTGTAATCACCTCGATCATACGCGTATCTATTCGAATCTGATGCTGGATTATGTTGTCTAACCACCTCAATTGTATATACCATCTCATCGGAGAGGTGATCACTTGATCCCAAGGGTTCCTTGTATTCTAATTTTTGAACAGAATTAGAATCATTAGTAAATATCAAATCAAGGCAGTTTGATCTTTGGCCTTGTCGATGTCTTGTTTCCATGTCAATGTGCTGTGAAAGTAGGCAATCATCGGTTGCCTCGAGGAATGCATAAGCTGGATGAGTTACATCTGTATTGGTTAGATGGTTTCCCCAGTCAATTTCTGGGTAGTTGAAGTCACCGAAAATTAATACACTGCCATAAGACTTATTAGTAGTCACCGTTTTCATTAGATCGATTAGGGATATGTGATTATCGAGTGAGGGGCTTCTGTAAACAACCCCACAGATCATTTTCTCTTGATTGCTTATTGATATTTCAACAAAAACTGACTCGATGGAGGGAACGCTGTAATCTAACTGCCGTGCTTTAATGTAATCTTTGAGATAAAGAGCTACTCCTCTTGACTCGCTTTTTCCAAAATTTGTGAATATTTTATATCCATCGATAATGTAATTATTTTCAGTCCATTTGATAGTTACGTTTTTTGGTAGAATCTCTGTAACTGCACATAAATCTGTTTTTGATTGAATTAATCTGATTTGAAGTTCCTGTAGTTTGTTGCTTAAACAATCCGCATTTGTGTACATACATTTTAGTCCATTTTTCTTTAATACTGCGACATTGGGTACCGTAACCTGATTGTTTATGCCAGGAAAGGGTATGCGGTATGGTTCTATTTTCTTATAATCTATTGAGGAACGAGGTATTGATCTGTCACTTCCAGTTAGGAGTAGACCTTCCAGCTAATCTATAAAAGAGTCTGGATCGAGCGATATTTTCGAACCTTTTTCAGAAATTTAACGAATGTTTGAATGTGTACAAAGGTGATAGAAGCTATAACGGTTTTAGACCAATAACGGTTTTATTTTCTGTGTCCAAAATTCACAAAAGGGTCTCAGAGATATAGATGCTATCTCCCCCCACAGTGCTGAACAGCACTGCATTTGCGTTCTCTAGGGTGATAAAAATGATCGTGTACTATTATTCAATCTTAATATTGGTTCTGTACGAACTTTTGGTTACAGCACAGCAGAACTGCGCCACAAAACAAATGATCAAGTGAATAAGGGTCTTTGATCGTGTTAGCAACATCAAAAGAAAGGAGGAGCAACGAATTGCTTATGAATATATTCATGATATCAAGCCACACAATCTTCCAATCATACCTGCTCAACATATTTTTATAAGAAACCGCTTGTTTCTTTTGCAATGTTCTTTGTAGACTGAAAAGCCTGACATCAAAGACCAACACCCGGCCCAGACCTCTGAACCACACTTTGGAGCCAGAATCTGATTTTCGAAAGCTTATTACATCGCTCACAGCAAACTGTCGAAGATTTCATCGCAATATTCTTGATCAGCGACCTCGAATGTATTCAAACAAAGAGAGCATAACATTTTAGCTTCATATGCAACTATTTATATTGATATTTTGAGCACTGGAGTTCCTTAATCTTTTGGCGATCTGAGTGTTGAGTTTCTAATAGGCAGTTTCTAATAACCCTATTTTGGTTGGGGGGCAAATTGGCCCCCCCCCCAAGTAGACTTTTTGTTATAACTCTGCCAGGAGAACAATTATGGCCCGGAAACTCTTCTGACTTTTTGCTGCTACTTATTGTGCAACGACTCAAGAATTTTTATAACAATATTTTGACAAATGAGGGGGAGGGAGACAATTTTTCGGAACTGACTCTGTCAAAATCGCCAATTCTCGAATATAAATTTTCGCGAAAAAAGTAGCAAAATTGCGATATTTTGCAAAGATATTTTGTAGGGTAATACTATTTGATGTAATCTATCACAAGTTTCATTTTTGGATGGAAATTATGCTCCAAAATAAATTTTTTCGATTCTTTCCTGATTTTGGCCGATTTTGCCACTTTTCTTGACAACACATAGGAAAATGCTGACACAAGCAATAATAACGGCTAATTAGGTTAATTTTTATATTGTCATAAAGTACATGTCTGGGCCTATTAGTACACCATAAATCTGGTTGCTCTATCTATTTCCAGTCAAGAGTTAGTTAGGGGGGCTTCTTTGCCTCCCCCCCCCCAACCAAAATTGTACGTGTCAGATAGCCCAACCACCATAAAAAATACGTGTATTTGAAAGAAAAAATAAGTCTTTCTTCACAGTTCCTGCTTTGCAAATATTTTGAAAATATCTGAAATTTGAATTTTCAACTGGGAAGAAAAATAACCAGATGCTATGGTAATGGCCCTTCAAAGAAAGGCTTAACGTTGAAGACCATCAAAGAACGGTGAGAATATATTCGCAATCAATCAGTCACGTCGGAGCATTTTAGATCGATCAGTTCTGTCGGAACATTTTTGTAAGGAACATTTCTCAATACAATTTTCATATTCGTCAATATCAAGGATTAGTACTTCACAATAAAAACGCTTCAAAATGGCTTTACACAAAACAATAAATTTATTAATTGAAGTAAAAATCATTAATTACTGTAGAATTCACATAGTTCACAGGAGGCCGCATACCAAATCCAACAGGGATCTTTCCTCGGGACAATCATGTTGCAAGCTTTGTTATTGATGGCCTAACAAGGCCTTGAAAATATTGTGGTTAGAAATACAAATTAATGAATTAGTGCATAGTTCTGCAGACTAACAACTCCCCGGTACACTCGCCATTTTCGTCCTTGCATTGTTACGTACAAAAAAGGTCGCAGCCGAGTCCAGTTGTCGAGCTGTAATACATCGAGTCGTAGTTTGAGCGGTAAGGGAGGTAGTGATTAAGGTAGTAGTAGTAATAACTAACAAGGACAGATATTGTTACAATAAGATTCGCTACTTTTTATTGACACCTAAGTACAAAGCGATTTGTGATTGCAGTCAAAGGGAATTCCATGCCCGGTTGGTCAAGTCATATACAAAACAAAGCAAGCCGCAAAAATTGCCCTGAAACCCAGGTCGCTAGCTCGCTCGTTGTGCATAGGAACAGACATTCCCTTACCAGAGGGTAACCAGTATAATTTTCGGGAATCGGGAATTGCCACTTTTTTGGAAGCGTGAACCGGGAATCATCATATTTTTCAAGCAGCATTCAGGAATTTGGCAACAGCTTTTGGGCAGCAGGATTGACCCATTTTGAAAAACTGGTTCTAGATTCAGCTTCAGCCTCGTTTCATGTGCCTCATTTCGGAATTTGCGTGTCCCTGGATGGGGTTGTCAAAAGATGGTCCTCGAGGTTCTTTCAAATTGAAAAGAAAGTAGTTGTGTATAGGCAGGGAAGGGTAAGAAATTTTCTCAGAAATGCTGGATGTTGGATGGGAGAGTCATTTTAAGCCAAAGTAAAGGTTGGTGTTTTAAATTTTTTTCAGACAATTGGGAGCGGGCAAATGGATTGTTAGAACCGTTCTAAGATAAGGTAAAAAATGTGTCTGCAAAAAGATTTTGGTGGATGTTGCGATTCATAGAAAATCGTTACAAATTGGCATTCTAAGCCAAAGAAAAAGTTCCTTGGGGATACTATAATTTGTAAGATTACCTGTTACAAAATGTTCAATGTTAGCATTACTGACGTTGGATCGCTAGAAGTGTTCAGGGGAGGTCATGTCCCAATGGAGACTGTGGTTCTAGGTCTGTCCCAAAAGTTGGCTTTTTCCCCTGAAATCTGGGCCAGCTTTGTCCCCAAAAGTTGGGTTTTTTGCTTTCAATGAATTTGGCTTTTTCTTACGATATTATTGGACAATTTGCCATTGGGCAAGGTTTGTCCCCAAAAACTGGTTGTATTTGTACATGTCAGCACTGGTTCTTTCCTGTTCAATGGCAAGCCAAAGCTGACACTGCCACTATTTCCAAATTCAAGAGACATTCTTTGGCTTATTTCTTCAATTCTACGGACAAAAAAATTGTGCCGTCGTTGTCCAATAGGTATGTAAAAACTGGATGGGTTTCGGCACTTCTTTGGGACAGAGGTAGCACCGCTGTACAATCAATGTACGATTCCATGCGAAAACTGGGTGGGTTTTGGCACTTATTCTGGACAGAGGTGGCACCGCTGTACCTGAAATTCATCAATGTTAATTTGCAAGATGCAAAAACTGGGTGAGATTCCTGCAACAAAAAGGACAGAGGTAACGACGCGTCATCTATTATTGCATGTGAAAACTTTAAAGTGGCTAGAAACAAAAGGGAAGAATGCAGTGTTGCATGAGAGAATGTCCATAAATTGGTGGTGACCAGCTATGTCCTCAAAACTTGGCTTTTTCTAAGTTGTGTAGCAAGGACTTCGGTCAAAACCGGGTTGGTTTATTTTTGTTCTCAGGACAAAGGTGGGGTCACAAAATTTACCGTACTTGACCGCCCCTGGAAGTGTTCTAAGCCAAAGTAGAGGGCGTCTTGTTAAAATTTAACTGGGCGCTTCGCCCCCAGACCCCATCATCTTAATACCCTCCCTGTTAGTTTGCCATGGCCAAGACGCTGCTCATTGCATTAATCGCACACAAAAGTCCCTAATCATGAACTGCTCAAGAAGAGGGCGGAAGAAACTTTGGAAATAATGTCAAAGAAAGATAAAAAAGACCTACATAAGGTTAAACCAAGATATTATAAATTTCTTTATGATATCTTGGATAAACTGAATGATAATTCTAGTCAAAAACAGAGGGCATGCCTCTGGGTACCACCAAAAGTCGTGAAAATAATGAATCTAGGTTTTGATGTACTCTAGGAAGGACAGCGGGAATTCGGTAAAAAATCATGATATGAATCGGGAATTTGACTGAAAATGTAGCTGGAATTCTGGCATGTAGTAGTAGTAGTAGTAATTTATTTTAAGTGGGCTGATAACCTGATAGGGTTTCTAGCTATTTAAAGCTAATTTAGGCCCACTATGCATGCCGCATCCAGGCATGGGACCCCTAGTTTAACGTCCCTTCCGAAGGACGGCGCGAGGTGAGTTGCGAGGTCAGGCCTCAGAGGTCACCCATCCGGAGTTTGACCTCACTCGACCGAGCTTAACTTCAGTCACCTGACGGAAACTGTTTAAGCCACTCGGCCACTCACCCACGCCTGACCTCGCATGAGGGGGCCTATTGCGTACCTTCTTACCAGAAAAAAAGAACAAAATTCAGTGTTTGATATCGCCAAAGCTAACGAGAAGTTTCAATTAACAAAAAAGTTGGCCTCTCGTGTTGTCATGTTAGAGCCCTATCTTGTGAGAAGGTAAGGGAAAATAAAAATCAAATTGTTTCTCTGTGGAGAGGAAATTGAGCCTTTCAACAAGAAGTATGTGTGTATGACAATTAAAGGCCACGCCCAAAAGCCACGCCCATCAGTCGGCAAATTGAGAGCTTGCACCCCCCTTGCCTGATATCTATAGCGACGGCCCTGATTCCAGAAATGGCTTTTAAGAGCAAACATGATCACACATAGAAAGAAGAAGGATATATTTAAACTTCTGTCTCAGCTTTTTATTTTTTTGGTTCAGAAGCTGAGCAGTGTTTTAATTACACCTAAAAGCTACGAGAATTGAATCGCCTCCCAATTGGCTTCTGCGCCAAATAAATAAAATACTTGGGGCATATGTTTAGATGTATCCTTCTTCTTTCGATATGGGCTCATATTTGCTCTTAAAAATGATTTCTGGAATGCACAACGAGCGAGCTAGCTACCTGGGTTGCAGGGCAACTTTTGCGGCTTGCTTTGTTTTGTTTATGACTTGACCAGCCGGGCATGGAAAAAACAAGGACAGATTTTGTAAGATTTTGTAAGCCTGTAATTTTCTGGTTATTTGTCAGATTATTTGAAACAAGAGTCCGTCTCAAATTAGATGTCACCTGAGATTTGCAATAACGCAAAATTCCTTTGCAAAGAACTTCTATTGTTGTTATTCGCGGCCATTTGAATCCTTATAGTATAGTCAACATGTAAATTAAACAATAAAATTTAGTTTTCAAAGATTGGTTCTCAAAACTGGCCTATAACTCATGAAGAAATCTTAATATCGTTCAATAATCAAGGAGTTATTGCTAGCTAATTAAAAATGTCCTTTGAATTATGACAGAACCTTCATAGACGTCCATAGAGCTCAATAGGCTTTCATCTCACACTGCTGGAGCAATTCTTGAACTAACTCTAAAATTGAATATTGGTCAAGAATTATTGAGTTCCTTCTAGCTTTCTTCAAACAGCTTTCAAATGTGCATGTTTTTCACTACGTATCATAGGAGACTTTGACTTTATTGCTAAATCATGACTGCAACAAACCATAAAGTTAAATATTTCTAGTATTGCCTAAAACAAGATTAATATAATTCAAGAATTATCGATTTCTTTCTACCCTTCTTCAAATTGCTTCTGGATTTCGTTCTTGTACACCATATATCATGGGAGACTTAAAACTATGACTTGAACAAACCATAAAGCTAGATCTTACTGGCAATGTGGTAATGTCTAAAGCAAGAAACAGCTTCTAAATTTATTTCTGTTCCCACTATGCATCATAAGAGACGTTCACCTTACTGCTAAACCATGATTTGAACAAAATTCCAAAGCAAGATGAATAGCGTTCAAGAATTATCGATTCCCTTCTACCTTTCTTCAAACAGCTTATAAATTTTCCTTTTTTTACACTGTGAGACTTTCACTTCATTGCTAAACCATGAATAAAGCATCAAGTTAAACATCTAAAGCAGGATTAACATTGTTTTGTTCAAGAACTGATGATTCCTTTCTAGCCCTCTTCAAGCAGCGCCTACATTTTCTTCTTTTTACACTGTATATTACAGGAGACTTTCACTTTATTGCTAAACCATGATTAAACCGTCAAGTTAAACATTGCTAGTAATGTCTAAAGCACGATTAACATTATTCAAGAATTGATGAGTCCTTTCTAAATCTCTTCAAATAGCGTCCATATTTTCTTCTCAACAGCTTCTAGATTCACTGCTTTTTGCAGTACGAATTACAGGAGATTTTCACTTCATAGATAAACCACGACTTGGACAAGCCATACAATTAAACATTACCAGTAAGGTTTAATGCAAGATGATATCATTCAAGAATTATGATTTCTTTTTAGCCTTCTTCAAACAGCTTCTAGATTTGTCTCTCTTTGCACCATGCATCAAAGGAGACTTTCATTTTATTCCTAGACTATGACTTGAACAAATCATAAAATTAAACATTACCGGTAATGTCTAAAGCAAGATGTCTATATCGTTCAAGAATTCTTGATTTCATCCTAACTTTCTTCAAACAGCTTCTGAGATTTGTTTGTACTACGTATAACAAGAGACTGCCACTTTATTCCTAAACCATAACATGAACAAACCATAAAGTTTAACCATGGTTAAACATTGCTGGTAATGTCTAAAGCAAGACAAATATCATTAAAGAATTAAAGACTCCTTCGGCCCTTCTTCAAACAGCTTCTAGATTTAGTAGTTTTGCATTATGTATTACAGGAGAATTTTACGCAATTCACAAATCATGACTTGAAAAATCATAAAATTACATATTACTAGTAAGGTCTAAAGCATGATAGATAGCGTCCAAGACTCATTGATTACTGAAACAAGATTATATGAGTTTATAAAACACTGCGGCTTGATATCAATGAATTTGCATTAACAAAACTATTGACGCATATCATCAAAGTCTTGCACTAATCTTTTTAGCTGTTCACCTCTCCTATACACGATCAATGAAATTTAACTGTTAGATTTTCAATCAAATTTCCAACGCTAGGCAAGGGCAATTCTTAAACTCACGAAACAGTCCCAGTTATCACAACAATAACAACAACAAAAACACTTTTTATACACTTCCTTTCGTTTTCTATTCGAATTTGATATTTTGATCAAACTGGGATTTATGGACTTGGCATAAAAAATGAGACGGCCAGCACAAATTTATCTGTGCACTTACAAACGAGGCTAAGGCGTAGTTATGGCAACCTTCGAAAGTTGGAAATTCTCATTGGTGCGGTAAAGTTCATGGAAGCTAAGTGGCCTTCAAAACAAGAAACTCCTTGTTCAAAGTGAAAGGTTTGTTGATTCTTGGATTGAGAAAACATTCATCTGGATACTTGAGGCTTTCATTCATGGCTAACGTCACTGAAAACTTGAATTTTGAGGCGTTTTATCATCTAACTGACAACTTAAGCTCACCCTCCATTGCCTTGAGCACTCAGCTTTTCGCAGTGTTGCTATTGTTTGCATACCGTATATGAAATCGAGAGAAACAATTTCGTCCTAATTTTCAATGTGAAAGTCCATGAGTAACAAAATGAGCGTCCGTCAGTCTAGCAATAGCGATAACCACGAGCATGTATGTAATCAATTATAAGTTGTTTGTTTGCACGTGCAGCAATCAGTAATCAGTCTAGTAATCAGTAATCAGTATGTAATCAGTCTAGGCAATTCACAGGAAGTGAGTATCATGGATGATGATGCTAATTAGAATTCCAGACACAGGAGATTTACCTTGGTTTTCTTCATTGTGTTTCCTGTCCAAACTGCATTCCCATTCAAACTGTACTGTCTAAGCCAGTCAATCCCCAATACCTTGTTTTTTCATTGTGTTTCCTTTCCAGTTTGAATTGGAGTGCAGTTTGGACAGGAAACACAACGAAAACAACAGAGGTATTTCAAATCCTTTGTGTCTGTGATTCTAATAAAGGTAACTCTGCTATCCGCTCTAGTGAACAGTGAGATGCCGTTTCGCAAATCACTCTTCTCTGAAAACAGTTAATTTCTCCAATATCATTCGGCCTATCGAAAAGCAGTAAAAAGGTGTTGTTCTGCATAGTCTGGGCAATCGAAAGATGTATAAATCGCAATGTTTCCGTAAACGTTGAAACCTTAGTACAAAGCGATTAGCGATTGCAAACAAAGGGAATTCTATGCCTGGTCGGTCAAGGCATAAACAAAAGCGAAGCAATCCGCAAAAGTTGCTCTGAAACCCAGGTAGCTAGCTCACTCGTTATGCATTGCAGAAATGGCATTTAAGAGCAAACATGAGTATAAATTCAAAGAAGAAGGATATAAAGATATATCTAAGCTTCTACACCGGACATTTTATTTGTTTGGTTCGGAAGCTGAGCAGAAAAACAAGGACAGATTTTCTAAGACAATAGCATGAGTTGTTTTTTATTGACCAGTAATTCAAAACAAACAAAGCCGCAAAATTTCTTTGAAACCCAGGTAGCTGGCTCGCTCGTTATGCATTCCAGAATTTCTTTATAAGAGCAAACATGAGCATAGATTGAAACAAGAAGGATATATCGACACATCTGACTCGGGCATTTAATTTTTTTTGTCCAAAGCCGATTGGGAGGCGATTCAATTCTCTTAATTTTTTTGGGTGCAATTGAACTTACTGCTCAGCTTCTGAACCAAACAAATAAAATGCCCGAGGTAGATGTGTAGATATATCCTTCTTCTCTCGATATATACTCCTGTTTGCTCTTAAAAAACAATTTCTGGGATGCACAACAAGTGCGCTAGCTACCTGGGTTTCAGAGAAACTTCTGCGGCTTTGTTTGTTTTGAATTACTGGTTGAGAGAATTTCCTTTGTCGGCAATCGCTAATCGCTTTGCATTCAGGTGTCAACAAAAGCAACCCATGCTATTGTGCTACAAAATCTATCCTTGTTGGGCTGAAGTATTTCAATTACACCCAAAAAAATTGGAGAATTGAATCGCCTGTCAATCCGCTTCTGAACCAAAAAAATAAAATGCCCGAAGCAGAAGTTTAGATGTATCCTTCTTCTTTGGATTATGGTCATGCTTGCTCTTAAAAGCCATTTCTGGAATGCAAAACGAGCCAGCTAGCTACCTGGGTTTCGAAACAATTCTTGCGGCTTGCATTGTTTTTGTATATGACTTGACCAACCAGGCATAGAATTCCCTTTGTCTGCAATCGTTTATCGCTTTGTACTTAGGTGTCAACAAAAAATAGCGGATCCTATTGTCACATTATCTGTCATTGTTTGCTAGAGCACAAAAGGAAAATTTATTGTAATTAATTTCTCATCCCTTGGGGACCAACTATTACTTCAACTGTCATTGTTAGGGAGCAGAAAGTTCCTATACCAGCAGAGATACTTTCATCAAAATAGCTATATCATCTCGCAAAAATAATACGGAAGAAATCACCGATTTGAATGAATTGAATTTCTATAACTAATTCAACTTTTCGTTTGCAAAATAAAACTTGAACACACCCAACTTGACTTGGTATTTCACTCAGATTTAGCTTGTTGAGTGCCCCACGTTCTTCCGACTCAAACGGTATATCCCCACAATTCTGTAATTTGAGGGAATTGCCAGATCTTCCATAAATTCGGTTTGTTGCTTGATAGATTCTGATAACTTTCACAAACAAAAGCACTTTTTATTCACGTTTTGCAAAAGTTTTGCCCAACATTGGTTGAATTGCTTAATTTTTGCTCTAGTTTTGCTCAAGTTTTGCTCTAGTTTTGCTCCTGTTTGTTCAGGTTTTGCCCCAAGTTTCACTCAAGTATACTGCATTCCTTTTACGCAAAGTTTTGTGTGTGGCCCAAAAAGTACTGTGAAACGGGGTGAATCTTTCCGTTATAACGGGTATCTTCTCTATGTCAATTAGCTTGATAGGAGGGAGTTGGATAGGAGGGAGTGTAGTAGGACTGGAAACTACTCTTTATATTCTAATTTATGTTAATTCTTAATTACCCATTTACGTTTCAATTGTATATAGTCACTAATTATGTTTATGATAATCAGTCAGTTGTTAGCTTCATCACGAGTCACACGTTTGTTGCCACGCTCTCAACAATTAAAGACTACTTATAGGTAATAGGCCAACTTTACGCCTGTTATAGGTAGGAAGGGGGGGGGGGGGTCACCAAATAAAGTCCAAAGTGGTACGAGAAAGGTTCGTATAATTAACTATTTCCACACAAGCAATTATAAAGGGGTGCTCAGTAAGCCTGAAATTTATTCACATGTTCTTGGACTCATAACTAAGATTACTCTGATTTCGAAAGAAGATTCCCACAGTGTGCTTATATCCTTACGTTATGTAACTATTCATCTCAATAATAATTTTTGAACAAAATATCCCCATTGAGTTTTCACTTGCTGACAACCTGTTCATGGCTGAAGAAGAAGTCGAAAATATTACAGAAAATATCTCAGCGAACTTCGCGTCAAACATGAAACCACATAAAATAAACTATTTGCTTGCCTTTCAATTTCCGACAACCCAAATATCGTAAACAGATAGAAAGAACGTTTCAACCGTTGCATAATTTAAAACATTCATTGTTGAATGACAGTCGCGCCTTGAATTAATGATTATTCATACGACTTGCTTCTTTGGTTGAAAAACCATTGATTTCAAAGCTGGGCTTTAAAGCATCGAGCTCCAATCTTTGCACATATTTTAAATGAAATGTGCAAAATGTTATTGCCCGATTCTTTCAACCGAATTGATTGCAGAGAACTCTATGTAATTTGCCACAATCCCAGAGAGAGAATTTTTGATATCATGAGTATTTTTTTGGAAGTACGGCATTTTAACAACTCCCGCTAGTTTTGAAGTTGTGACGTCATCAAATTGCCAATTCGTAAATCATAACAGCCAGAGATTATTTTTGAAAGAGCAGCAACACCAAGCCTTGGTCAAACTGATCAAACACTTCACCAACATTTATCGAAATTAATATTTGATTTTTTCCATGTTGTGAGTAGATGGTCAAACAGAACTAACATTTCACCCAACATTTCGTCAAACAGTTGTTGAAACCCGTGATCAGAAGTGCAGTGACCAAGACGCTGCGGAGCGTGCGCAAAGGAACAAAGTGAAAAACGCCCGCAAAAGAAAAAGATGTTACGCTGCACTCTTCTTCGTCATAATAAATTTCATGCCCGTTTGTGCCCTCCATCGTTCTATTTGCGGTAAATTTGCTTTCTCCTCTCCTTCAACACTCAACTTAAAACAACCGATGGCCTAAACGACGCGAACACAACAATACGGAACAACAACAGCAGCGTCATCACTTTTTATGATTTGCGCATGCGCATGATCAAAACGAGGTCAATTAGTTGTTGAAACAGATCAAACATTTCACACAACACTGAAAAACAAACTTTGTTTTTGACTTCCATCAAACTTCATCCAACATCGCCAAAAAAATGTTATGTGACCAAACAAGTTGGCCAAACAGGCCCAACATTTCATCAAACATTTGTTTTAAGAATGGTAGGTGAAACGTTTGATGTGTTGGACCGGGGCTAATTCTATGACTCTATGACTTATATCATGCTAAGAACGCATGGAAACAAACTGTAAAAACCGGTTGCAATGAAGACAAATACACCCAACTCTCCCCATTAACTTTACTAAAATTTATTCGCACTTTTTCCGAAAAAGTGAGAGAAATAAAGCGCAGTGGGTTTCAAAAACTTTTTCACAATTATAATCCTATGACTCATCATTTCATGCTGAGAACGTAAACACAGGGGTTGCAATTAAGGACATATATGCCCAGCTCTTCTATGGAAAATTCCCAAGCACTTAAACCCCGTTAACACTATGCCGGTACGAAATGAATACGCGATGAAACTGTGCCGTATTGGCTTCCCGTTTACACTATGCCGGCATAGTTTTTACTTGAATACGGCACGAAATGAATACGACATGCTAACTGGCTTCGTCGCTCGATCGGCGTAGTGTAAACGGTGAATACGGCATCATTTCATGTCGGATTCACATCAAGGCGATAATCTGGCAAATGAGAGCATGCGCCTCGACTAATCCTCGCTCTGCGCATGGTCAAAACCTATCGTATTCATTTTGTGCCGGTATAGTGTAAATGGTGATTCCGTTTCAACAGAAAAACCATTACGGCACAGTTTTATGCCGTATTCATTTCGTACCGGCATGGTTAGACCCTTCTCCAAAAAAGTAAGATGCAAAAAGCGTGATGGGTTCCAGAAACCTCTTCAAAATTATAATCCTATGATTTATCATCTCATGCTGAGAACGCAAACACAGGTTGCAATTAAGGACACACATGCCCCAACTCTCCCTATCAATTTTAATGAGACCTCACCCCTACTCTACGAAGATTAATGAAAGAAGCAATGCGTTTCCAAAACTACTTCAAAGTAATTATCCAGTAAGATTCAAATCGCGCTGAGAAATTAAGAAAACAAACTGAAAGAACAGGTGTTGTCTTAAGACAAAATATCTACAGGTGAAATAACCAAAAGATCGTTTACGTTAGGCCTGATCTCTAACATATTGCCGGTTGTCCGGCTTAATTTCACTTCCCGTATTAATGATCAACAAAGAATAACTATGTCTTAATGTTGCAATAGTCACATGAAGCTTACTTTCCTTACTTAACTTTCAAGAAATATCTTTCCTAAAGGACTTGAAATACGGAGAGATTCTGATGGTTATGTTCGATCGAAGAACAGCAGAATGATTCTTTTACAGAAGGTGACTGTCTTGTAGAAACGGCATGAAGAAAACATGCTTTGTAACTTTCAAATAAAGTATTTCAAATAACAGACTTGGAATCAGAAAGGATCCTCAAGAAGATTTTAGATTACAGAAGGCTGGAAGAATTTTTTGAAATGTAGTTTGTTTTGTAATGTAGAATGGAATGAAAGGGAAGAATCAACTTCAAAATAAAGAAATATTACTATCTTAAATGCTTCGAAATCAAAATATACCTTGCAGTTTGTAAGCAAGATTATTTTCAGAACAGAATTGAAATCCGAGCAAAGTTTTATGACTATTTTAGATTATAGAAGAGTATGATAGTATTTGAAAACTAGGCTAGTTTGGGAATTGAATAAAAAAGCAGAATCGAGATACGAAAACAACAAAGAAGTTTTTGGCAACGCACGAAAAAACGAACAAACTCTCGAACCAAATGAATAGCGCTACAAAATAAACTTCAATAATTTCTGAAATTACAATCTCATGATGATGAGTTCAGATCACGAAAGCGCAAGATGAATTTGAAAACCCAGGCTGTTTCATCAAGAAAGGAATGAATGAGCTGAGCAATACGAAGAACAAACAACGAAAAAATAACAACTGTGTTTTAGATATTGCACAAGTCAACGGATATTTCGTTATTTTATAGCAAAATATTGCCCACAAAGGACTTGAAATCAAGACTTATTTTCGGGATGAATTTAAAATCACAACGAAGCACAAAGAAATTAAGGCTGTTTTGATAACGGAATGAATAGAAAGAACCAAGAACAAGTAACTGAAGAAAAAGTACATTTCGACACAGTATGAGTCGAAGATTTTCGTTACTTTCAAGCAAAAACTGCAACAAATTTGAGGTTAGAACTGTATGAAATAGAATTTAGAAATAATTGAAAGCGACACTGTTTTGAGAAAAGAAAGCTTTAGCAAAAGGGCGAATGATGAAGAATAAACTGCGCATCAAATGCTACATAAGTCCCCATGCTTCACACAAGAATTTCATGACGATTGTAGATCACCAAAGATTAGAAAGATGTTTTGAAAATAATGCTGTGTTGAAAAATTAAAGAAAATAACGAAACATAAACTGTGTATTCAATAATGCATGAGTCAAAAGCAACATCGCATAACTTTCCAAATATTCTCATGCGTAAATGCAGGTTTTCTTTATAATTGTAGATCCCAAATATTAGACAGACGTTTTGAAAATAATACCGTTTCGAAAATGGGATGAAAGAATGAAAAATAAACTGCGTATTGAAATACCGGATAAGTCAAAATATGTACGGTAAAAATTTCAAAAAATTTAAATGCCTAAAAGCAGACTTTCTTGATGATTGCAGATCACTAAGTGTCAGACAAATGTTTTGAAAACAATGCTGCTTTGAGGGTAGAATGAAATAGCGAAAAAAATAAACCGTATAATAAGCATCGTAAAACTTGCCAAACATTCCCAAACCTGAACGGAGATATTCTTGACAGTCGTAGATCACCAAAGGTCAGACAAATGTGTTTTGCAAATGAAGCTGTTGTGAGAATAACATGAATAGGCATATCACTTACTGAAGAGTTCCATCGCTCTCAAACGACGAAGTTCGTAAAGTCATCACTCTGTCGAGCTGCAATGGTATCATTGACGTATCGAAATTGACTTTGGGTCTTAAATTCATACTTTCCTCCAACGCATCTGCCTCACCTGAGCATTCGAGGCGAACCACTATTTCTTCAATCTGATTATCAACCATTTTTACCGTAGAATGTGTGTAGGCGCTTCTGGTGTTCGTTAATTATATATGTGAAGGTGATCAGCGTGGCACCCGCATAAATTGAAAATTCTCTTCAATTCCATGACAAGGAAATACTGATATGGGCTAAAAGCCGGACTGGCATACACCAGGATGTAAAGGATGGAAACTAAGTGGTGGGATTGAAAATCGGCCCTATAATAAAATATTAGTGATTTTTCAAACAGGAGTACTTTTTTGAGACACCCGGTAGTGTAAAAACGCAACTTGCCCAAAAACCTAAGCCATACACGTTCACTCGTCCTCTGAAGCATATCAGGCAAACCATTCCCGAAAGCACGTTATCGAGCTGAAATTCGATAAGCATTCTGCGCAAATAATTGGCAATGTGAGATAGAAGCTGATACTCACAGTCGTAGTCTCCTTCTCAGATACCGCTGCTGATGAAGTAAAGCGTTTCTGCGTTTTGAAGAGAGATTTAACAAGATAAGGTATGCGTGGTTGAACAAAATGCCTTTTATCTCTTGCAGGGATAATGAATACTGAACACGTATCTACTGGCAACTAGTCATTCATTTGGCGGCAAACTTATAACACTGTGATATCGCGGGAGGTAAAATGCTTCTTTTAACAGGTTCTTGTTGAAGGTATCATTGGTCCTTAAAAGCTGCCCAGTCAGTGGAATTTTCCGAGCTGGAGGAATCTTCAATGATACGAAGGCTACAAAAACAAAGAAATTTTTCGTGGCGTTTTGTTTCACTTTTGTTTTTGTGTGTGCTATTTTATTGTTTTCAGAGACAATAAAAGGGGCGGTCAAGTACGGTAAATTTTGTGACCGCACCTACCCGACTTTGACCAAGGTCCATAACACAGAACTTAAAAAAAGCCAAGTTTTGAGGACGTAGCTGGTCACCACAAAATTATGAACCTTCTCGAAGTGTACCGACTGCATTCTTCCCTTATTTTCTGGCCACCTTAGTGTTTTCACAAACATTTTTAATTAACGTGTTGTCACCTCAGTCCTTTTTGTTACAGCAATATCACCCAGTTTTTGCATTACAAATAGAAATAGATAGATTTCACATACAGCGGTGCTACATCTGTCCCAGATAATTGCTGAAACCCACCCAACTTTCGTGTGAAATCAGATATTTAATGTACTGTGGTGCTACCTCTGTCCCAAAGACTTCACCCCAAAAAAGCCAGATGTCCGATGATTTAATCGAAACAAGCCAGAAAACTGGACCAAAGATCTCAAAACGACGGCATAAATCTTTTCTCCGTGGATTTGAAGAACTAAGCCAGAGAATGAATTCAAACAATTGCAATTCCAGCTTTGTCTTGCCATTGGGCAGAAAAAACCAGTGCTGAAATCATATGCCAATACAACCAATTTTTGGGACGCACCTTGCCCAGTGATAGATTGTCCAAAAATATAGGGGGAAAAGCCAATTCCCTGAAAGCAAAGAAGCCAACTTCTGGGGACAGAGCTGGACCCGATTTCAAAGAAAAAGCCAACTTTTGGGACAGACCTAGAGCCACTGTCCCCATAGGGATATCACCACTCCTGCAATACATATTGTCCAAAAGTTGAATTCAATAACTCTTAGATACTCATAGCATTCTCATATTTCCACCATAATTATTTTATCCTAAACCCGTGGCCAATGACATCCACGATGGCAACAATCACATCCTTGCAAATCCTAGAAATATCATCGACATAGGACCGTAAATATCTAACAAAAGCTTCAAACTGCTCAAAGCAATTATTTCAATTTGTACGCAATATTTCTTCAACAATCAGAACTTTTGAAACGTTCAGTTGCCTGTATGAAGGGACTGTCAGAGCCTTCCGGGCAGTAAACTAGTTGTTTTTGCTCTCAGATACAATATACTTATTACAGCTGAATTTCAAAATCTCCTTGATAATTAAAGGCATTCTCAGATCTAACACCAAGCCAATTCCATCCACGAACGCGACGATCACATCCTTGCACCTAGCCAATCCTAAAAATATCATCGACATAGGATCTCATGTTTTCCAACATTGACTTGGAACTGCTCAAAGCGAATAATTCAATGTGTAAGCAATATTTCTTCGGCAATCAGAACATTTAAAACGCTCAGTTGTCTGTATGAAGGGACTGTCAGAGCTTTCTGGGCAGTGAACTAGTTGTTTTTGCTCTCAGAAACAATATACTTATTACAGCTGAATTTCAAAATCTCCTTGATAATTAAAGGCATTCTCAGATCTAACACCAAGCCAATTCCATCCACGAAAGCGACGATCACATCCTTGTACCTAGCCAATCCCAAAAATATCATCGACATAGGATCTCATGTTTTCCAACATTGACTTGGAACTGCTCAAAGCGAATAATTCAATGTGTAAGCAATAAGTCTTCGGCAATTAGAACTTTTGAAACGCTCAGTTGTCTGTATGAAGGGACTGTCAAAGCTTTCTGGGCAGTGAACTAGTTGCTTTTGCTCTCAGAAACAATATACTTTTTACAGCTGAATTTCAAAATCTCTTTTATAATTAAAGGCATTCTCAGATCTAACACCAAGCCAATTCCATCCACGAAAGCGACGATCACATCCTAGCACCTAGACAATCCTGAAAATATCATCGATATAGGATCTCATGTTTTCCAACATTGACTTGGAACTGCTCAAAGCGAATAATTCAATGTGTAAGCAATATTTCTTCGGCAATCAGAACTTTTAAAACGCTCAGATGCCTATATGAAGGGACTGTCGGGGCTTTCTGGGCAGTGAACTAGTTGTTTTTGCTCTCAGATACAATATACTTATTACAGCTGAATTTCAAAATCTCCTCGATAATTAACGGCATTCTCAGATCTAACACTGAGCCAATTCCATCCACGAAAGCGACGATCACATCCTAGCACCTAGACAATCCTGAAAATATCATCGACATAGGATCTCATGTTTTCCAACATTGACTTGGAACTGCTCAAAGCGAATAATTCAATGTGTAAGCAATATTTCTTGTGCAATCAGAACTTTTTTAAACGCTCAGTTGTCTGTATGAAGGGACTGTCAGAGCTTTCTGGGCAGTGAATTGGTTGTTTTTGCTCTCAGAAACAATATACTTTTTACAGCTGAATTTCAAAATCTCCTTGATAATTAACGGCATTCTCAGATCTAACACCAAGCCAATTCCATCCACGAAAGCGACGATCACATCCTAGCACCTAGACAATCCTGAAAATATCATCGACATAGGATCTCATGCTTACCACATTGACTTGGAACTGCTCAAAGCGAATAATTCAATGTGTAAGCAATATTTCTTCGGCAATCAGAACTTTTGAAACGTTCAGTTGTCTGTATGAAGGGACTGTCAGAGCTTTCTGGGCAGTGAACTAGTTGTTTTTGCTCTCAGAAACAATATACTTTTTACAGCTGAATTTCAAAATCTCCTTTGAATATTAAAGGCATTCTCAGATCTAACACCAAGCCAATTCCATCCACGAAAATGACCATCACATACTAGCACCTAGACAATCCAAAAAATATCATCAATATATGATCTCACATTTCCAACAAACACCATAAATGGTTAAAAATAACAAAATACTTGCACTAGTTCAATCCCAAGGTATTACTTGTGCAATGAGAGCTTTTCAAACATTCAGTTGCCTGTATGAAGTGACTGTCAGGGCTTCCTGGGCAATAAACGAGTTGTTTTAAAGAATTTGAATTTGTCAATGGTCTTCTGCTTAAGAAATAATACATCGTTCTACCGCTACGGCATTCTTCAATCTAGCACCAAGCTAATTCCATCCACGACATCCTACCACCTAGTCAATCCTGAAAATAGCATCAACATAAGATCCCACATTTACAACAAACACCATGAATTTATCAAAACAGCATATCCTACAGCAAGAACCTTTTGAAACGCTTCCAATTAAGCTTTGCAATGAGAGGTCAAAGCAGTCTCTGGTTAGCAATGTGCGGAATGGTAATTATGGTTTGTGTGCTATGGCCTGCCTCTTCTGCTTTATACTTATTCCTTCATCCTTCCTTCTTTGAAATTGATGCGCAAATGGAAAAGATTACCGGCAGCTGCAGAAAACTATCTGCTCAATGTTTTCACTCTAATTCTAATCTGCTAAACAAAAGATTATATTCTTGGATCGCCGATACTTAACTAAAATGGTCTGTAAGCCTGTTGCAGTGCCAAATAATAGTCTTTGTAACTGAACTGCTGTGATGTGATGGTGCGGAGGCGCAGCAATACGTCATAAGTTGGCAACTTCTGGCATTCTTGGCATTCTTAGCAAGCACTCGGAATGCGTTCTTGGTTCGTGTGTTAGTGCGTGACACAACCAAAAACCCACTCCTTGTTCGGGATACTATCAGTGAAAGTCTTACGGATTTTCTCAAGAAGAGCTAGACCCCCGTTTAAATGCTTTGGATTCTGCGCACTAGCGACTGCAGGGTCATCGTTCTTCATTTTTCTTTTGTGAATTCGCGTATGCCCTCAAAGCGCTTCACCCATTCCATTGATCAGCGAGCCAATCAGAGTCAACGTCCTTTTCATTGTGATTTACAAAGGGGTAGTTCGCAGTATCCCGAACAACTCCTATATGCACTCGTTTTACTTCGCATACGAAAATAAATGAAATATAGCTTTGTGACAAGGTAATGAAATTTTCATCATTTAATTATAATAATTCAGATAAGTGACATTCTTCTACCAATTAGTAGCAAATTGGATTCCAATATTGTAGTGCGTCGTATTAAGCTCCCCCAACGCTTCACAGTCAAGCCAACCTTTTGTGGCACGATGCGGCGTGGCGTGATAAATTCTCATACCGGGTGTTTCAGAAAAACGCAACACAACTGTAATTCAAAATTTTTAAGAATTGATAAGATTTGAATAGACGTAATGCACACCACCTGAAAGTACAATCTTTCTGCTTTCTGATGATGTGCAGCTTGGATACATAATGGAATCATTCGACATTTAATTGATACGATAGTACATATGGCCGATTTCAAATGCAGCTATACTTTAAGAGCAAAATCAACACCTTTTTTACCGTAAGAAATTACAAAACAGATTTTTTCAAAACCTTCCAGGCCTAGAAACACTTGATATGATGCCCTGAGGTAGGAAAAAAGCAAATTCATTCCTATAAGATGCAACAACTAAGAATGATAAAATAAGCTCTCACATTGGTGGGTTTCCGTCTATGTAAATGTCCTATCACTTTCCGGCATCTGAAATACGCCATACTTAGCAAAAACGTCAATAGACGATTGCGCTAAAGATGGCGGCGAAGAATTTTTTACCAAGATGCATTGCGTTCTAATGAAGATTCTTTAACGATTATATAGGAATTCGATTAAAGAACGTAGTGCATCTTGGTAAAAAATTCCTCGCCGCCATCTTTAGCGCAATCGTCTATTAAAAACGATCTAATCATTTAATTAATCCGCCCAACCTGGATATCATTGGGAAGAAGATAGATCATGCTTTCAGATGATATGCGTCAAATCTATTCAAATCTTATCATTTCCTCAACGATCCCGAATAAAGTTGGGTTGCATTTTTTGTGAAACAACCTGCAGATCATTCCACAGTAAATGCGATGGTGCCGTTTGCATTGTATCTTGGTATCGCACAGTGGCTTCAAATTTGTATTCAAAACTCCTATGCGATCCTGAGATGTATGGGGAGCACCTCTCATTCGAGTACCGAATGGTGAATTGATTCGGCTTTGCAGTAATGAAAAATGTGTCCCAGCACTTAATTGTTATCCAGAGTGCGCCAAGAGCGACGCTTCAAGAGTTAATTTACATTGAGGGTCATTTAGTTGTGTTTCATGCTGCAACCACACGGGGCTTTTAGAGTCAACATACAAAGCTTTTTCGAAGACGTAGATGATTTGTTTCTATTTGTAGCATTTCTGCACCTGAATATCAAGATTTCTCATACCAGGTGAGTTATAAAATCGCATACACTGTTTGAAAAATAACTCCTGAGCATCAAAATTCAAAATGTGCATGATAGTGAACAATTAGGTTGAAGCCTCAGTAAGAAGGTGAAATCAAAATTTACAAATTGGTTGCATAGATCAAGGGCCCTAGGACGACAATAATGTAGATAAAAATGCAGATAAAAGGTCACACCTGATACCAGAATTGTCCTTGGCTGTTTCTTTGTTGATTATTCTCTTGGCTTTGCTTTTCAAGCGACGACATGAATCCCTTGTTTTGTCAAGTTGAAACTCAACACTGGCGGCCATTTTCTTTCCTTCGAAAACTAAACCAAACTGAGGTTGGGCCAAGTCCCATGGAAAAGAGGTATGGGTCTGCTATGCGCTGCTTTTCATCCAATCAGGAAGCTATAAGCGGGTCATGTGATGGTACAAGGCTCGTTACCTTGATTCATTTTTAAAAACGCACGCAACAATACAACCAATCGAAATAGTGAGGTGTGTGGCAGTGGCTGGGTTACAAGCCTTGGTATGCGAGAAAACAATAAGAAACAGTGCATGACTAACCCATCTCTTCTTTACGTGGACCTCAGATGAGTGGTGGACCTTGGGCCCAACCTCACTTTGGTTTAGTTTTCGAAGGAAAGAAAATGGCATCAGGTATGATCTATCTACATTTTGATCTACATTATTGTCGTCCTAGGGCCCTTGCATAGCTTTCCCTGTAAAGTTCTTCAAACAGTAGATATGCTTTTCTGATTTACGCAGTATATTCTTAAATCATTCCTTATTCTTTATCGACGATTTCGTCTTAACATCCATTCAATCACAACCACGTAAACGAAAATCTGGGGGTGTTAACCGTGACATGCAAAGTCATCCACATAACATAAAACAGCACGTAACGCACAACAACCGCTCCAAACTGCTCAAAGCTACATGCTCGACCTAATTCAATTCCAAGGGCGTAATCTCGCAATAAGAACTTTTGAAACGTTCTAATGAAAACTCAAAAGTAAGGTCAACGGTTGTCTCTAGGTTAAGATAGAAATTTGTTACAAGAATTCTTTGCTCCGCCTCTGTTCCTTTGTCTTGAATGTTTCATTCTTCCTACTTTGAAAAAATCATTGATGAATGCTGAAGACTACTGGCAGCTGCATAAAGTCGTCAATCGAATTTCTCAATCTTTCATTTTAATCACCACGTTAATTAGCTTAACTGTAGTCTGCGTGCAGACACTTCTTTTCAGAGAGGTTCTCCTCCAGCAGACTCTACTGGAGGAAGACCTCTCTGAAGAGAAATCAGTAGTGTCTGCACGCAAGCTACTTAACTGCTAAGCCCGGGTGGGGTACTTGGTCTACGAAAATACTGGGAGGTGCCGCTGGAAAATCAGAAAAGCACCCTGTCCCGGAGTAAAATTCCCGAAAATGATACCCTATCCCGGAGTAAACTTTAAAAAACAATACCCTGTTCTTGAGTTTCTTCATACAAAATTGTAGGCTGCCCCGGAAATTTGGTAGAAATCTGTCAGAAAATGCGGAAATGTTGCCATCCAAACGATTTAAATCACACTCGCGTAGTGCATATGGCTTACAACGACCTTACGGAGTCAATTATAGAAAAGATTGACCCTGTCATGGAGCCGAATATACAAAGGTGATACCCTGTCCCGATGTAGGAATCCTGAAAACGACACCCTGTTCAGCCGCACGTCCCCTTGCGGCAAAATATATGAGTGCCCCCCCCCCCTCCGGGCTGATAAGCAAGGCACATTTACACAATATGAAAAATAGCTATATGATAAGGTAAACCGAATAGCTGTTGTTTTCATAATTTAATGAAGACCAGGCTTTAGAGAGACAGTATGTTTGTCAGTGTTTAGAAGTTCCAACGAGTATCGATGTGAATCTAGTTGAAAGCCTATTTTAGGAATCTTGTAAGACACAAGTTTGCCAAAATAGCTCGTAATAATGTAACGGAACGACCAATTCCATCAAAATAAATAGTCACATCTATGTTAGCCTTCTTCCTACACACGAGTTCTTAAAGAAATAAATTTGAGAAGTAATTTGCATCAATAGAAATTAGATAACAATCCATCCTTTTTCCGAATACCTGGTAGTAAATTGGATTCCAAGGTTACAACTTCTTTCATATTAACCTCTACTTTAAAGGAAGAAACTTTCGCAAGCATCTTTCGCGGCTGGAAAAAACGACGCGAATTCTGGAAAATATTTCAAATCTCTTGTGGTCGGCCGGACGGTACTTTTAGCGGAAAGTATAAAAGACTTTCTTCAAGAGATTATTGTCTTCAGAAATAATCGCAATACTTTCTGTGAAGTAATTAATTTAGAAATCCTTCTTTTTTCACTATAATAATATTTCTCAAGATATTCTCTCTCCGCATTTGCCTACTTAATTCAACTCCTAGACACTTCGCAAACAAATCTATTACTTGTACATTCATATGAAATCTGAAAGCTAAATATAAGAGTCCTGGAGGAAACAAAAGGCTGGAGAAAGGAAGCAGCTAGCTTGCTCTCCTCCGTGATGTTTCTCTTGAGATATATGGACCATGGAATCTCGGACCATGGAAATAAGAAGGAAACGTCGCAGAGGAGAGTAGAATTAACTTCTAAAATGCACTGTAAAATTTTCATTGTAACCATTTTGCTTCTCGCGTTAACACAGGGAAACCAGACCTACATAGACCTATTGTTGATCTTTGTATTTTGTCCAAAATTTTCATATCAAATCATCAATCTCCTGTTTTTTTCCGTAATTTTGTATTTTTGCTGCGTAGCAAACTTCCACTGCCAAGGAGTGAAAGGGAAAAGAAAATCCGAACGCTTTCGTCTTCATTTTGCGCTCCTTTTTCTACTTGCTTCTCCCTCGCTTCTCGCACACTCCCTTGCAGTTTCTTTTCTCTTTTGCTCCTTAGCAAGAGAAAATAATAGGCTATTGATAACTGAATACCAAACATAGAACACAAAAAATACAATCTACTAACAGGCATAGATCTAATAAGACTCTGACAAATATGACATTATTTTGGCGTTCAAAACGAAATGCGATAAAACTATTGAGCTGTTTTTTCCCGTTTCCATGGCGATTTATTTCCTAGTTAGCAATTTTCTTCTAGATATTTGGGCAACACGATTTGAGCAACAGAGCAGAAACTGCGTAAATGGGGTCAAGTGACTTCGGTTGAACCTCAAAAATGAACATGTCTCTGAAATCTTTAGATAACGATGTATATCATCACAACCATCCTTATTCTCATCATCACAATCATCATAATCACCATCACCATAATAATAATACTAATCGTGATCATCATCATTACCATTACCACAATCACCATCATCATCCTCATCCTCATCTTCATCATCACAATCATTATCATCATAATCATCATAATCATAATCATCATCATCATTACCATTACCACAATCACCATCATCATCCTCATCATCACAATCATTATCATCATAATCGTCATAATCATAATCATCATCATCATTACCATTACCACAATCACCATCATAATCATCATCCTCATCATCATCACAATCATTATCATCATAATAATCATAATCATAATCATCATCATCATTACCATTACCACAATCACCATCATCATCCTCATCATCACAATCATTATCATCATAATCGTCATAAAAGTAATCATCATCAAAATCAACATCATAATCATCCTTAACATTATCATCGGGACATTGCTGGCCGATGGCCTCTCCAACATCCATTTCCTTCTGTCCTTAATTCTCGGCATCCAGGTCACCAGGTACCACCTCAATAACATCCCATTCTGCCATCTTCTTGCCGGTCTTACTCTACGCATATGGTAATGAAGCTCATGATAGAGACTAATCTAACGTTAATCTAACGTAGACCAGACGTATGATTTTCGTAAACCTTGCTCAACAGGGGCTCATCCTGAAATAGTGAAAAATATGATGCCGTTTAGGCACATTCTTGGCCTTGCAGAAAACGAAATGCAGCAAAAATCCCATTTGGCACGCAGATAATGACGAAAATCAGTAGAAGAAAATACAGTAAAGGTCACACTGTCGACTGAAGCATGAACCACAATAAAATTTGTGAGCGACCGAGAAGCGATCATGATTCAAACAAATCACACAGTGATATTTGTGTTTATTGCTGCAAAAGCAGGCCCCAACCGATGAAAGCAACGGGCCACACATATAATTTCTCTTGTCTCGACCAGATCTTTCTCTAACTATGTGGATTAACTTGATAACATCATGGAATACGGTTATTCTTACATATAAACAATAGGTGACCTGCTTTTAGATGCAAAATAACTTGAAATGGAATCGATAGCAGTCGAAGAAACAGTGGAAAGCAAAAAAATGGTGGTGTTCCTCAAGGCTCCATGCCAAGTACGGTTTTCAATATAATCGCTGCTCGCAGCGAAATATGTTGCTTTTGTAGTTGATTATACAAAGATATTGGTTTCAAAGGATTTAAAATTCAGATAAGGTTTCTTCTTCTGGGCTGCATGGCAAGTAAGTATTCATTTGTTATCGATAGATTTCCTGGTTAAATTATCATCATCATCATCATCATCATCACCACCACCACCACTACCACCACCACCATCATCATCATCATCACCATCACCACCATCATCATCATCACCATCACCACCACCACCACCACCATCATTGCCTGCTGTGAGTGTGATAAACAAACATATATCCGTCAGCCTTGAAAATAAACAAAACAATGATAGAAACGCGATAACTCCCACCTTCCTACTTTCTCCGTATTTTAAACATCCTATATAATACTTCTATAGCGAACCAAATACCAGTGACAGAGAAATTTAAGAGTAATAATAGCACAAAGTGGCAATAGCTTTGTTATCCTTTACAGCTTTCTAAAGAAACAATTTTATTAAGATAAGGCTGATAAAAAAGGGCTTGGGTTTCAAATCTTCAAAACGCCTGTTGCATCATTTGCTAGATTAATTAGCAATCGTGATTTAAAGCTCGAATATAGCAAATCTTGATAAAAACCATTTAATCTATCGGATGAGAAAAAAACAATCCCGGTTTGAAAGGCCACTGCTCCCTGGATATCAAGTCGATAATGTTGGCAAATATATCTTTCAATGGTGGACATGCTCAAATCCATTTTTAACTCTACCTGATTGAAATCAGCTACTCTGTTCTGAAATTATGAGGGATTTTCTCGAGAAACCCACTCTGCCCACTTAAAGAAACCTTCAAAACAGACCTAGAAGCTTAACATGTTTTAGCACGTGTTACATAGAATGAAATCGTTCGCAATAATATAGCCATGCTCACAGGGATGACACTCCACTCTCATCCTTCCAAAGGGATAAAAACTTGCTAAACCATGTAAAAGTCATTGCTATAAGGCAGAAGATTTGGTCGTGATCTTAGGTTTGTCTTTACGCTTTCATGAAGGGGCTTTCTCAAGAAAATCCCTCATAATTTCAAAACAGAGTAGCCTATTTCAGTCAGATAAGTTTCAAAAACTATTGGAGCATGTTCGCTATTAAGCAATACATTTGCTAATAATATTGCCTTGATATCCACGGAGCAGTAGCCAATCAAATGGAGATTTATTTTTCTCCCGCTCTACCAGATATGAACTTGGAGTGAGCAGTACAGTCTGGTAAAGCGTTGATATTAACTGTTTATCTTAAGTTAGGGTTATGCATATTTTATTCTTAGATGTACTTAGATATTCAGATATCTATTATCGTCAATGACGCTGAAAAACTGAAACAAAAACTGAAATTTAAACACCCCTCGCACGTTTCTTTTATTCAGTGTTTCAAAACAAGTACATTTTTTCTGCCATATCTAGTACGTAGGAACTCATTGCAGTAATTACAATTAAAATAATGTGAAATTCGTCTTATTTTCAATGACTATTTAGCAATTATCAAAACAACACATTTTCGTTTTGATCTTATTTCAATCCCCTGGTCGTATAATTTCAAGTATTCTCAACGTTGATTGGAAATAGTTATATTTTGTTTCTTTTTTATGTGATTCATAATGGCGGTAATTTGCAAAATTCATATCTTTAAAAATCATTTTTAAGATTCAGCAGTTGAAATGTAAAAATTGGGGCAAAATGGATTTACCAAAAAAAATTAAAAAATTACAGCCACAATTTATGCAAGTTTACGCCAAAGGGTCTGTTCCAAATCGTACTAAAAAAAGAATTATGGCCATTCTTATTTTTGTGGTACAACAGATATTTTTGAGATCTTTTCAATGTTTTCTGCAATAGAAATATATCGACACTTGCTAAAGCCTTCAAACTGACTTAACTCCATCTCTTTGACATAGAGTCATGAAATGTAACCCTCAGAAAGCTTTGCGTTTCATTGATATAGATAAAATCACTGTTTTCAAGCATTTCTATTTGTCCCCCTCATGTCACAGCAAATATGCGTCTACAGGGTGTCCCAAAAAATTTTTTCGACGTTTGATTAAATATTAAAAAATAACGAGATAGTGAACGGGCTCCATATTACCATAACCATATTGCTGAGATTTTAAATTAATTTTAGACACCAGAATCTAGCAAATCGGCTAAATATTCACTGAGTTACGAGCATTTGAAGTTCAGGTTTGTGTGAAAGCTGAAACCAGACGCCCCTAAATTGCATAGTTTGAGAAAGTAGAATCTCGTTTATTCAAATGAAATCAAATGGAATTTAAAAAGAATTTTCGGTGAAATAGCAAAAGCTTGTAGCTCCAGGAATTCTTAGCGGATTCATAAGATTCTGGCGTCAAAAATTAATTTATAATCTTAGGAGCAGGGTTATCTAACCAGGAGCCTGTACATTTTATCGTTACTTTTTAATATTTAATCAAACGTCTAACAATTTTTCTGGGACACCCTGTATACTTTACCCCAAAGCATATTTTGATCCCTAGCAAGTTTGTGTCGTTCAATTATTCAAAATGCCAAAGGTTCTTTAGCTCATCCTGTATCCTGTATACAATGACATGGCGGTAATTACAATTCAAGTAATATGAAATTCACCTTATTTCTAACATTTATTTACCAATTATAAAAAAACAACATTGTAATAGAAAAAGCCAATAAAAACTACGCGTTTAGCTGGCAAGAATAATTAACAAAAAATATTTAAGTGAAATCACATACAACCAACACATTTTTGCTATGTCTCAGCTGATCCAACCAATCGCCTAAATTATCAAAGGGAACCTTTAGAGGACCCGCGGGATTTCATTTCGCCTATGACTGACATCTGAGCCCTCAAACTTCATCACCTTCTTATACAGAATGAAATAGATTTCCAAATGTTAATCAACGATATTTTTCAAACTATCTCTTACTCATGCCAGTAAAATTACATCTACAATCTTTACTTCATGAAGTTTTTCTTGTCCTGGGAACATATTTTAACCCCTTGCAAGTTTGTGTTATTAAGTGTTTCAAAATGCAGCTACACATCAGCTGCAAGCTGCTAGTACCATACCTGCTTTAACAAAAATATATACATGATGTAAATATATTACAAAGTTTCTCGATTTATCTGATAATTTCTAAGTTTCTGTTTGCACCAAAACAGGAGAAATCCTGGTTGCTCGATAGCTGTTGAAAATCTATTTACATGATGTACAGTGAACAATGAAGAAGAGGGACAACATCCACAGAGAGCAGGCATCGAGTTGATCTTTTGCGCTTTTTTCATTTATTCCGTTATCTGCTAACTAGTTTCGCCCACTAGGGCATCTTCAGAGCAACTCATATACATACATGATGTAGTTTTCTCAACAATATAGTAGTATTTTCATTTACGTTTCGCTTTCGCTTCATCAGATAAGTTATTACATACTGGATGGGACAAAAGAAGTTAAAGCATATATAAATACATATAAATACATATATATATAGATGATGTCTATAATGCATGTATATATGTTTTATTTTCTTTTGTCCCATCCAGTATATAATAACTTATCGCGGTAATTATGATTCAAGTAATATGAAATCCATATTACTTCTAATATTTACTGAATAATTACCAAAACAATGTTCTAATAAAGCAAGCCAATAAGAAGGACGCTTTTAGCTGGTGACAATAATTACGTTAAAAGGTATGGCTGAAATCACAAACAATCAACACATTTTTGTATGTAACAGCTGATCAGACCAATCACCTAAATAACCAAAGGGAGCCTTTAGATGACTCGCGGGGTTTCACTTCACCAGTGACGTGAGTCCCAAAATTCCATAACCCTCTTATACAGAATGAAATAGATTTCCAAACATCCATCAACGATAGCTATATGTTACTCATGTCCGTGCAATTATATCTACACCTTTACTTTAAACAGTTTTCTTGCCCTGAAAGCATATTCTGGCCCCTTGCAAGTTTGTGTTACTCAGTTTCGAAACGCTTAAATTCCTTTTGCCCCATACAGTCTGTAACGCGGTCTGTAATAACTTATCACGGTAATTACGATTCAGGTGACATGAAATCCGTCCTATTTCTAATATTTATTGAACAATTATCAAAACAACATTCTAATAAAGCAAGCCAATAAAAACGGACGTGTTTAAAGCTGACGACAAATAATCAACTGAAAAGAGTTGGCCAAGATCAAGTATAGCCTTTATAATACTGTGTTATCAGCTGATCTAACGAATCGCTTTTAAAACGATCATTTTGAGATTAGAAAAAGCAGCACAATAGAACCGTAAGGCAGGTGTTTAGTAGCTTAACCTACATTCATTTATACAGTACACAGCAATGTATATAACGCACTGAATCTAATGGTATGAGATGTTGCTCGTTAATCAATGCGAAGAGCATAATGGAATGCAAGAAACTTTAGTTTTTTGCACAGTGTGTAAGAAAATCTACGACCTTTTAAAGAGATCAAAGACTGAACGCAACACACCGAAAGAGAAACACGGCAGAACCGAGCAGAAACGAACGATGTCCGAATAACGATTGCAGCGAACGAGATCAAAGAATAAAAACGCGACAACGCAATGACTGCGACAAAAGGCGAATCTGAAAAACGTAAACATCGGGAAACGACAACGGAGACGAACGTAATAAACCAACCGAAAGAGATGAATGAACAAGCAGATGTGAGGCAGATCAAAGAACACAAAGCGACACACTAATATAAGTGGTTGAAGAGCTACAAGCAACTCAAAAAGCCACGAAAGAGTTGCGAGCAATGAGCCAACCGATGATGATCAATAAAGACGAGATGAAAGAACGGAAACCGACAACTGATGCGATGGGGGGCTTCGCTATCGAGCCGGTCCATTCCGTTGCAAAAGAGAAAAGATCCCAAAGAAAGAAACTGATCTTTAATAATTGGCGTCGAATCCTTGCAAAACTTTAAAATGAATCGTGTATCATGTTGTTGCCATATTTTTTGTCATGAATTGCTCCAATGGAACTTTAGGTAATTTCCTATACCGAAAAATGTTCTGAGATCTGAAGGAACTTCTTGCCGCAGCTAGCAAGTATCTATCAAAACGGGGGTCGTGTTTCCATTTCTTCTAACAAAATTTACCAGATGTGGACGCTCGATCCAAACCTCTTTTTTAAGAAGTAAAAAGGTCTATAAGCAACAATCACCACAACTTTACTTTGATGTTTGGAATCGAGGTCGATTTTCATGATTTTCAAAATCGAAAAGCTCTTTGAAGATTTACGAAAACATGCTCGCGATACTGATAATCTTGACAGTTTCTATAACGGCTTCCAATCATTATCCATTGTAGACAAAGCATTTAACTGGGGCTGAAGTCCGTCTAACTGATTCCTTTCCCGCAGTTCCCTGATCCGCAATTCCAGCATTCCTTAGTGATTGCAAACATGGAGATCTACATACAGCCGATTAGTCTGGCAGCAAATGTAAATATAGCAAGTTACACGATGGCCAAAACAATATCATAGGTTGGTTTTATTGTCATGTCAACACAAAGCTATTAGTGACTGCAAACATGGAGATCTACATACAGCCAATTAGTCTGGCAGCAAATATAAATATAGCAAGTTACAGGATGGTCAAAATAACATCATAGGTTGCTTTGATTGTCATGGCAATACACAGCTATTAGCGACTGAAACATGGAGATCAACAGCCAATTAGCCTGGCAGCAAATGTAAAATTCCAAACAAACTCCTCAAGTTGCAAAATTTTCTTGCAGTTTTGACAAACACATCTATTAAACTTTCTTTTCTCGCATCTCCTACCCCCAACACAAGATGGCAACGTGTGCTCAATGCTGTTATGATATCATGCTGACTGCATAAATAAATACATCTAAAGCCGGAATGACATGCATTCACAATGAAAGTAATTAATCTTGGATGCTGTTCCCGCGCACAAACAAGATTAAACAGATGTTTCCATTTCGAAGCTGCTTGACACCAGCAGATGCCAAATACGGTCATATGTTGTTTTTTAAAGATGATTTTAATGATATCAGATTTTTGACATACTTCGTTGAAAATTTATTGAAGTGAATTTATCTATTCGCTCAAACTTACTGCTCAAATACCCAAACCACGGGTAACGATGATTCTCGGTGACATGCGCGGACGAAATCTGTAGACAAGATCAAAGTCCTTCCTTAGTATTTTGCAGCTAAATAATCTGATAGATGTGTTGAAGAAAAATGTTTAGCACTCGCGTGCAGTTTAGCTTTGATGTTCAAACAATGTGGAGAAAATCTGCATAATGTCTATCTCAAATTAGATATCAGTTAAATCTGCATAATGTCTATCTCAAAGTAGATATGAGGCGAGATTGGCAAGAGATGTTATTTGAGACAGAGTGTAGTGTTCTTTGCCGTTTTGTTTCCTTGTGATCGTTCTTTTGTAGGTTGTCGAAGTTTTGTGTAATGATGGCCGTGGGGTAGTCATAGTTTTTTGCACCTCATGGCATCGTCTTTATAGTGTCGTTAAGTATTTCGTAAGCAACGTAGCTAGTAAATTTGTATTGTAAATCTTTATTGGAATATAAGGAGAAGAACATGGAAAGCATCAATGCCATCATAGATAAACAAAATTCAAAGCTGAAAGATTTTCGGCAAGTTCTTTGTCTCAAGACCTCAAAAGATGTTATGGCTTATGGTACCCCAACTGGTGCTTGCAACATGCCTCACTTCACAATAGTAGCAAGGCATCGGCTGCATTTCGTTGTATCTTTTCAAACAACAGGCTAACTACGCTGTGATATGTTACCGCATTTCGTTCTCACATACAACGCCGTTACAGCACATTGGTCTTGTGAGCTGATTCCATAAGAAAACTATCAGATGCAAAATAACGGGCAAAACAAGGTCCCAGACATAAAGTTTAGTGTTGTTTTTGGAGAATAAACCAGTTCAAGCCTTGGGTAGTTGTTGTATGATACATCATACCACTATGTGACCGTGTCTCGTTGTACCGTTATATTGCAGTACTTTCCGGCGGCAAAAATAAAGAGCGTTATTGCAGCACAGAGTGGCAAATGGCTCTTGTCATAAGTATGCGTAAGGTAATACCAGCTAGGCAAGGCTTGATAAATATTTATGGTCGTAGCTGTGAAACTCATTACCGTAAGAATGCAAAACCGTAAGAATGCACATTGAAATTACCAAGGCCTAAATCAAATTAAATTGCATAGCATCGATATAAAATAATATAAACAGCATAAATAGCTCAAAATGCAGGAAAAACAATCTGTTTAGACCATCGTGATTGGATTGATATGAAAAAGTATTTGCAAGCTAAAAATAGGTGCAACATCTGCTTCCCAAAAGCCACACAGATGCACTTTATGGCGCTAGGCACAGCAGAGGCCAGATAATACCATGAGACGTTTATCTCCGCTAAACCTGGAGATATTTTAACTGGCATTCAAATTTGTTTTCCCAAACATCTGAAGATTAGATTTCTTCAAAAAAATTGGGAACTTTCAAGCAGTTGTTTGTCTTGGTTGCGTTTTATGAAGGTAGGTAAAATGTAGAAAAATCTTCACGGGTTTCTTTTGTCTTCTTCGCTTATCCGCCGTCTGATTGTTCCGGGAAAATGAGACTTGGAGGTTTCGGCTTGGGAGGTTTCGGCCATGGACAACATTTGATTCCTATGCTCGTTAAACTAGGGGTGCCATGCCTGGATTCGGCATGCAAAGTGGGCTTAAATTAGCTTCAAATAGCTAGAATTCCTTCCAGCCCAGTTAGAATAGATTATTTAAAAAGTCGCAATGAAAAGCTTTTTTGGCCAAAATACTGTGTAAAATTTGCTTCATACTTTTTAAAATACAATTGCTCGAAAAGATGATCTTTCGTGCCTTAATTTCATAATCTCTCTCCCAAACAACTACACATAAATCATTAAAAAATTCAAATCTTAGAGTGATTCTTCAAAATGAGTCACCCGGCAAATGCGAAAAAAATGTAGAAAAATATCAAGAGGCTCAAGCTCCCAGGAGGGGCACTCAGCGCATGCACATACGGGGAGGTAAGTCCGAAATTTTTGGGTCAGAATATTGCCGAAAGTGATACTTTTGGGTCCAAATAAATTCAAATTATGTTTTGATATTTTTGGGCATCAAATATTGTGAAAATGATATTCCTGGGTTCTTTAGAGGCAATCATGGCCTCAATTTGCATTGTTTCAGGATCTTTTAGGTTCGTTTACAGATGTCAAGGTATAAAATGAGCTGATATTTTTGGGTTGTAATGAAGCTAAACTGATATTTTTGGGGTTCCTGAAAATTTCTCGGACTGATTCCCCCGTATGCGTATGTGCCGAGTGTCCCCCCTAGGCTCCAGCTATTTTACAGATTGCAGAACAAAACAGATCCTGTCGTAAACAAATGATAAACTGCGTCTGTTGAGCTCTCGAGCTCTCACACGAACACAGCATTGCATGTTTTAAGCTCCATTCCCGCTATTTTATCCCCTTATTCTATCGCATAATATGACCTAATGTAGTCCGACAATCAAGCAACTGATGTAACAGCACAATGGGAGAACGTCTCCATGATGTGTTTACGAAATTGAAATGTGTTTTGCGACTTTAAAATATTTGTTGTGAAATCAAGATGTGCCTATGTGTTTCGTGACTCTGAAATGTGTTTTGCCCGCACCAAAGCGGTACTTAGTAGTACTCCGTGCGTAGTAGATGATATATGGGGAGAGCATCTCAATATTTTCGCGTTTCCTGTTTTATTTTTCGTCTTTCTGATTAAACCGGTTTTTGATCTAATTGGAAAAGAGGCTGTGTGTGATCACGAGGTTGACAAAATTGCGGGTAGCGGTAAGCAAACTGAAGTTGTTAGTGGTTCGAATATGTGCAAATTGTCAGCAGAAAAGATAAGAAGAAATAGATGTGAGTTTGATTTTATTTCATTTGAAGCCAAATATCATACTGGCCATGAGAAGGAGTGGTACTGGTGATGTGATTTTAGAAGGCTTCGACATTTATAGGCTAAGCCAACCAACACAACACATGCAAAATGCAACAAAGTGATGATAATCAAACTTTAGGCCAAATCCGTGAAGCCTTATAGACCCACCTACAGGTGGGGGCGGGGAATTTAGTATTTGCTATTGCTAGTCAGATATTATAGAAAGAGAATCTTGCTATCGATGCTAAATTTTTACATTGTCTCACTTGATACCTTCACGGGAGAAAACTTCATAATATCTTAATTAACAATCTGTAGACATATCATATTTAGTCAATCTTGAAAGGGATTTTCTCATACGATCTTACACACCAGGTGAGTAAAAACTGTCCCCGTTTTAAAGGCAACTGCTCCCTGGATATCAATTTTTCATTTCATTTCATTTATGACTGATTTTCAGGGGGCCGTGCCGTAAATTTTACAAATCAAAAATCTACTAATAATAATCATAACAAAAGGAAACTAATTACAATCATAATTTCAATTACAATCATACTATTTTACAATCAACTCATAATCTTGTTCTTAAAGAAGATAAAGACGGAGCTTGATTGGCCTAGCGGGTTGAGTTCATTCCAGATTTTCGCTCCACGAAAAGCAGAAGCTCTCTGCCTCTTCCTGGTTTTCATGAATGGTACTAACAAGTCAGTATTAGTATTTCTTACACTGATAGTATTGCGACCACAATTTCTGATAAACAAGTGTGGGAGATAATCAGGTTCAAGATTATTAACAGATTTTCCGAATGTCTGGCCTGGCGTCTATTTTGGGACAAACTTTGAGTTAATTTTAAATGGCCGCAGGGTTGTTGTGAAATTCCATGCTCCCTGTGGCATCGTTGTGTAATCGTATGTGATTGTGTGTATGTAGGTTGTATTTGTAGTTTAGATATATTGTAAATATTATGAGCATATAAAAAAAAAAAAAAAAAAAAAGATTTTGATGTCTCACTTCTAATCATATCTTTCACAGTTGGTCATTATCAAGACAAGTATATCATTCACTAATGAACATGTCAAAATATGTTTTAATATTTACCTTACTGTTCTGAAATTATGAGGGATTTTCTCAAGAAAACCCCTTCGAGAAACCTTCAAAACAGACCTAAAAATCACGACCAAATTTTCCTAATATTTCTGCCTTACAGCAATGACATCAACATGTTTTAGCACTTGTTATCCTTTGGGAGGATGACATTGCCTGAATAATATTGTTATGCGCCTGTATCCTCCCAAAGGGATTGAACGTGCTAAAGCAAATAAAAGCCATTGCAAAAAGACAGAAAATGTGGTCAATATCAAATGCACTGTTTCTATGTTGGCTGTAGCGATGTGCCCGAACACAAATTCCATGGTATAGTCCTGTCTCGTTCCATGCCCTGGTAGTGATACAATCATGTTGTAATATTGTAGCAATTTTTGTATGGTAGTATTGTATATTGAAGTAATGCAGTATTGTGTTAACATTAGTTTATCAAGAAACGTGAATTTCACAGCTTTGAATGAATCTATTCAAAGTCTGCGTTATAAATCTTCACATTGCAGACATTCATTTTCCTATATTGATCTACGGCAGCATAGGACGAAGCTGAGGCCTTGCAAATGGCAATGGATAATACAATAGACAGTCCCATAGATAGTCCCAGTTATCGCAACAACGACAACAACAACAACAATATTGTCAATAGCGTTAACTATGAACTTGTAATCAGTGTAAATGGATAATATGCTCATGCAAATCATAAACAATCAACTGTGTTGACTTTGACGAAACTGACCAATGACATCGCGGATCACTCAATACAATACACAAATGTAAACAATTGAAGTTTAAATACATTATCATCACTCGCGTTTGCTAGCAAACAATGAAACAATGCTCCCTAAGCACTCACCTTGAGTCAAAGACGGCAGTCAAGAGTGAAAAATATAATGTGATGTAAATAATGCAGGCTGCGGCAACAAGGACAGATAATGTTACAATAGGATCCGCTATGCTACTTTTCATTGACACTTAAGTACAAAGCGATTAGCGATTGCAGACACTGGGAATTAAATGCCTGGTCGGTCAAGATATAAATAAAACAAAGCAAGTTGCAACAGTTACCCTGAAACCCAGGTAGCTAACTCGCCCGTTGTGCATTCCAGAAATGGTTTTTAAGAGCAAACATGAGCATAAATCCAAAAAAGAAGGATATATCTAGACTTCTGCCTCGGGCATTTTATTGGTTTGGTTCAGAAGCGAATTGAAAAGCGATTCAATTGTCCTATTTTTTGGGTGTAATTAAAACACTTATTGCTCAGTTTCTGAACCAAACAAATAAAATGCCCGAGGTAGAATTTTAGATACATCTTTCTTCTTTCGATATATGCTAATATTTGCTCTTAAAAACTATGTCTGGAATGCACAACGAGCCAGCTAGCTACCTGGGTTTCAGAGCAATTCTTGCGGCTTGCATTGTTTTTGTTTATGACTTGACCAACCAGGCATAGAATTCCCTTTGTCTTCAATCGCTAATCATTTGTACTTGGGTGTCAACACAAAGTAGTGGATTCTATTGTAACATTATATGTCCTTGTTGGCTGCCGCATATGTAGTGTTGTACCGTTTAAGAGGGCCTAACTACTCGAAGAAAACATGCATCAATTTGGTCTCTTGCACTTTTTCTTTTCCTTTCAGTGCTGACTAGTTTCACCCACGAGGGCATCTTCAGAGCAACTGCTTAATTCTAAGTATCATCCTCTATTTATAGCAATATACATTCCATATAAAGATATGTAGGCTGTGGAAAATTTACAGGCCTGTAGACACGGGTCTGTTTCAACCAGCATTTTTGGTGCGTTCCATCAGTTCCATTTGCCTGTGAAAATGGCGACAAGAAGACAAAGATATATACAAGGGATGATAGTTACAAAGCATGCTGGTTGAAACAGACCCTGTTATGAGAAAGTGCCATCTTTATAGCACCTCACCCTTACTCTCCCAACCTGTTACCAACCTGTTACTCCTAACCTGTTACTCCCAACCTGTTACCAACCTGTTACTCCCAACCTGTTACCAACCTGTTACTCCCAACCTGTTACTAACCTGTTACTCCCAACCTGTTACCAACCTGTTACCAACCTGTTACTCCCAACCTGTTACCAACCTGTTACTAACCTGTTACCAGCCTGTTACCCCAACCTGTTACCAACCTGTTAACCAACATCATTGAAGTGGGTAAAAGAAAATGCGTCAATCTTAGTGTCCATTGTGCCTGCAACCCGCATCAGAATCAAATTTCCTTATCTAAATTTTCATGAAAAATCCAAATTTTTCGTTGATATACCCTGAATCTGATCTGATCAAGATTCGTATAATAGAGGGAAAAGCATTTTCAATATACATACCGTATATGTCAGTGTTCTCGTTCTAAAAGAGCCTTGTAGCTAAGGGCATATAGCTTAAGACTAGAGTTCATTCCACCTTTCCACATGTCCTCTTCAGCATCATTGGTTAAGATGCATTTCGTAAATTAGACTTCTCTTATCATCATTTTCAGTAACATTTCGTCATCATATATATTAGTTTATCATGATGCTTTATTAAGCTGGCAATATTCATGAAATAAAAGTTGCTATCGAGTCTCCCGCTGTAAAACTGAGATTTAATAAAAAAAGTGATATATACCATTTAATCCATTTTTTGAACTGTCGAGAGCCTTTTCAAGCCCTGTTTGTTACGGATCAAACAATTTGAATCAGAATATAAAGGTAGGCCTAATCCGACCCGACCGCGAGCGATAATTTATTCAGCCTAAAAATAAACACATCCCACATACAGCCCTTGACAAGCCACATGATATCAAAAGCCACTCTCTTGTGTACTCAGTTCAAGCTGACTTCGACAAACACAGCTTATTTGGTTTGAACAAACATAGCAAACAAAAACAAGAAAGAACATATGAAACGTAAGTGGTAGGATGGATTGAAACGCAGGCTGTGAAAATCCGAGGGGGTTTGATTGTAATCACTCCAAACAGATTTCGATATTCGTAGACTATTTTGCAAAAATTCTCTTGTTTTCCCAAGAAATCCCTGAAATTCTCAAAAAATCAGTTTCTTTTTAGTAGACATTAGGGAAGTTACACCATAGTCACACTGCTCGGTGAACTACGACATATAAAATCTTTGAACTTGAAATTTAAATTGAAACTCACGTAGAGGTTGCTTCCATGACTGTTAGCACCTCATTATTCACCGATTCTTGCAACATAAACTCATCGCCTTCATGAACTGCATCAAAGCTTTGCTGTCTCAAGTTTGTATCACTCCTTTTCGATAGGTAATTTCGATCTGGAAACTTGTGGCTGTACGGCAAACTTGTTCGTCTGTACGCCATTTCCGGGTGGTATCAATTTCCGAAGTGTAATCCTGTAATCCGAACTGCGAACTTCTTAAAATTCGAGCAAACAAAAACGCCTAGTTTTATGTTTTTTGACGTCAAGTGAATCAAACAGCTGTGTATCTACAACGCAAAGCAACTTCGATTGATCCTTCGTTTCGCGCAAATCGATCGAATGCCCTTCGAAATCTTTTCCACGTAAACTGCACGTAAACTCACAATGTACGGCGAATATTCTCAAAGATTAATATCTTAAAATAAACAAAAGCTTTGTCGTGGGATGAAAACTTCTCTAACAGCTACTGACAGTGAGGCAATTTCTTTCAACATATGTCAACAAAGTAAATCCCAAAAGATCGACAGAATAGGGCAATCTTTGTCAAAAAATCGTCAGCTTCTGCATGCAAGAAACACGACCAAGTAATCTTGCTTGAGTTGAGTCTAAGCTCCAGCCAGACAGAGCATTTACTCGATCATTTGTCTAAAAATCATCAGCTTCAACATGCAAGAAACGCGACGAAACTAGTCTTGCTTGAGTTGAGTTGAACCTTCACTCCAGCCACATAAAATATTTAAAAGTCAAACTCCACTTCACAGCAAATATAAGTAAGCTATACTCTTATTCTGAGTTCTTGAGTCGAGCCTCTTCTCCAGCAAGAAGAAGTATTTACTGATCGAACTCCACTTCACAGCAAATAAAGTAAGCTACTCTTGTTTGGACAGTCGAGCCTTCGCTCCAGCCAAAAAGGTATGGAGTAGTCAAACTAAGCTTTGCGGCAAATAAAAGTAAGCTACTCTTGCTTTGAGTTCTTGAGTCGAGCCTTTACTCCAGCCAGAAGAAGTATTTATTGGTCGAACTCCACTTCACAGCAAAATAAAGTAAGCTATTCTTGCTTGGGGTTCTTGAGTCAAGCCTTCACTCCAGCCAGGGAAAATATTTAGTAGTCAACTTCCACTTCACAGTAAATAGAAGTCAGCTACTCTCGTTTTGAGTTCTTGAGTCGAGCCTTCACTCCAGCCAGGGAAAATATTTAGTAGTCAACTTCCACTTCACAGTAAATAGAAGTCAGCTACTCTCGTTTTGAGTTCTTGAGTCGAGCCTTCACTCCAGCCAGATAAGGTATTTAGCAGTCAAATGCTACTTCACAACAAACAAAAGCAAGCTATTCTTTTTTGGGGTTCTTCAGTTGAGCCTTCACTCCAGCCAGCGAAAATATTTAGTGGTCAACTTCCACTTCACAGTAAATAGAAGTCAGCTACTCTCGTTTTGAGTTCTTGAGTCGTGCTTCACTCCAGCCAGGGAAAATATTTAGTAGTCAACTTCCACTTCACAGTAAATAGAAGTCAGCTACTCTCGTTTTGAGTTCTTGAGTCGAGCCTTCACTCCAGCCAGATAAGGTATTTAGCAGTCAAATGCTACTTCACAACAAACAAAAGCAAGCTATTCTTTTTTGGGGTTCTTCAGTTGAGCCTTCACTCCAGCCAGAAGAAGTATTTGCAGGTCGAACTCCACTTCACAGTAAATAGAAGTAAGCTAAAACTCTTGTTTTGAGCTCTTGAGTCGAGCCTTCACTCCAGCCAGAAGAAGTATTTGCAGGTCGAACTCCACTTCACAGTAAATAAAAGTCAGCTACTCTTTTTCAAGTTCTTGAGTCGAGCCTTAACTCCAGCCAGAGAAAATATTTAGTAGTCAACTTCCACTTCACAGTAAATAAAAGTCAGCTACTATCGTTTTGAGTTCTTCGGTCGAGCCTTCACTCGAACAAGAAGAAGTATTTGGGGCTCGAACTCCACTTCACAGTAAGCAAAAGTGAGCTGCTCTTGTTTGGAGTTCTTTACTCAAGCCTATGCTCTAGCTAGATAGACTTCCAAGTTCACTTTACAGCCAACACAATTAAACTTTATTCCTACTGAACATGACCCGATATCCATCCATTCAAAGATGATCCAATTAATAGTTGAAACATCGAAGCAAACAAGATGAAACTGGTACTTATCCTTTAAATCTCTGTTCTAGATCCTTTTAAAATTGGAGCAAGGAGAGTTACAATAGAAGTACGACGAAAATTGTCTCGCTTCTTCAGTCAAGCTTACTCTCAAACCAGAAAGATAATTTAGTGTAAATGCAGGTGAAAAGCACTTCAAAGCCAATGAAAGTCAGCTATTTCTCCAAAACATGACCCGATATCTTTATAAAATAAAGGCACGAAGAAACTTGTCTGCGACTTCTCGGGCCTCTTAAGCCAAGCCTACGCTCTAGCCAGAACGAGCATTTGGTCTAACTACGCTTCAGTGTCCATGAAATTAAGCTATTTATCCAAAATATGACCCGATATCTTCACAAGATTCAGCCAATTAAAAGTTAAACAGCAATAGAAGCACGAAGAAACTTGTCTGTGACTTCCTGAATGAAGCCTGCGCTCTAGCCAGAACGATTATTTCGTTTATTTACACTTCAAAGCAAATGAAAGTTAGCTATTTCTTCTAAATGTGACCTGATATCTTTACAAAACTGATCCAGTCACTGGTTGAAACTCTGATTGAGGCAAGAATAAACTCGTGTGTGACTTCTAGGGCCTCTCCAGTTAAGCCTCGCTCTAGCCAGAAAGAGCTTTTCGTATGACTACACTTCAAAGCCAACGAAAGTCAGCTATTTCTCCAAATATGACCCAATTTCTTTACAAAACTGATTCAATTAAAAGTTGAAACAGCAATGAAAACATAAGTAGCAACTGTGACTGTTGTAATAGCAAAGCCAGCGTTTCTCAAATAGTTATTATTTATACAACCTCCGAAACACGACAAAACTGAACTGCGAATGCCAAGAAAGACTGCTGTGCAATGAGCCGCAGAAAACGTGAACAAATGGATGATATGTCTAAAAATCGGATCTTGGATTGGAAAAACAAAACAGACTCACAAAAAGGCGGGGTCTAAGAGGGATGAAATCCTGGCTTGGCGTGTTCATCCTCCAGAAAATATACCTGCTTACATATTTACAATCAAAGTAGAGCGATATCGAGGGCTTCTATTGACCAAAGTGATAAAAATCTCTCGACAATGGGTGAATGTCACTGGTGGTCGCACTTTATCTTCTCAATTTTTAGGTCATGCGGTCATAAAAATATAAAAACGTGATAAGTATATTTGTTTCCCGGAGAAATCTACGCACCTAAACAGGGAATATGGTAACGAACTTGGCATGGATACTGTGAAGAAGAAAAAAATATAGTGTGTCTGCCACTGCAAGCATAAGCCTCGAATCTTTTAAAAACTTGACAATTAGATGTGTGAAATGCTATGCAATATTATTTCAAAGGAAATTTTAGGTAATTTCCTATAATCCCAGAGAGAGCATTTTCATACTATCAGTATCTTCAGAATTACAGCATTTTTAAGATTACAGTTAATCTTGAAGTTGTGACGTCATCAAATTATTAAATCGCAAACCATAAAAGCTACAAACTGTTGCTTGCTACCATCTTGTCGATCTTCAAAAACTGAGTATTTCTTGTGTTGGTCACATTGATTTCCCTGATCAGTCTAGAATTTATGGAGCTTTTAAAGGCAGTCTACCATGCATCTGATTGGCTGAAATAAAGTAAGCTCAACACAATGGATATCTTTATGAGTACGTGAATTTGAAATAAAGGAGGGTTGATTGTTATCACTTTCTACGGCCGTAGAAAGTGATCAGGATCAAGTGCCATTCAATTCTCGCATTCGTTGCATCGTCCTTATCATCCAATCAGCTGCGTTTTTTGTAGTTTTTTTGTAGTTACATCTAGTTTTAGCAATTATTTCTCTCTCTAGTTGTTACGTGCAGTGGCATGTTCGTATTTCCTGTTTTATGTTTTATGTTGCCATGAGGTAATCGTAGTTTTCGCTCAAATTGGTATTGTATTAGTAGTAGGGTATGGTGTTTTGTAAGTAATGTTGAAAGTAATATGTATTGTAAGTTATTAAATGATGTAAAAAAAAGCTGTGTGACAGACTGCCTTTAATGTTTATCAAAGCTTTAGATACTCCTCTCATACATCCTTTCATAAAACATTAAAACATTGTGATTCCAAAAATAATAATGATGTCAAAAATTCCCTTCTGAAATTATGGCAAATTACATGAAAGTATATTCCAGCAATTCAGTTGGAAGAATGAAGCAATAACAATACAGATTTGACCATGGGCAATAATATGCACTGTTGATGTGGCCTATATTATGATCAAAATTGCATTTTTACTCACTGTGTTGTTTCTCTTCTACGGGACTGCGCGTAAAGCTTGACAATGTTGCTATTCCTTCGTTCTCCTCTCGTCACAGCAAGGTATCGAATGCTACCATTACTCAAATACAGTTGAATAGGTTGGAGCTCCTACGCCAAGTTTGAAATGAGACGTATCGCTGCGTAGGAGCTCCAACCGTTTCAACTGTATTTGAATAATGGCAGCATTCGATTCCTTGCTGTGACGAGAGAAGAACGAAGGAATAGCAACATTATCAAAGCTTTACTCGCAATAAGGAAGAGAAACAACACAGTGAGTAAAAATACAATATTGATCATAATATAGGAGGCCACGGTGCATTATTGCCCATGATTTGACGTCCATGCCGCCACTGCAACAAGAAGCTAACTTACAGCGAACTGTGGACTTATTTCTCTCTAAATTCCTCTAAACAATAACGGAACTTTCAGCTAGAAAAATGGTAAACCAAGTTCCTAAGAAGTCGTCAAAATGTTAAGAAATCTAATGGAACAGCTGGATTTCAACATCATTGCAAAACCTCGAAATTCATTTTTGAGACGCCATTTTACAGACGTAGCCTTTCTGTGGTGTTATTGGTAAGCCAAGGTCCTAAGAATTTTTGTCAAAATGTTAAGAAATCAAACAGAATAGCCTAATTTTGAAAATGTTGACTAAAACTCCCAAATTCATTTCTGATACAGCAGTTTCTACATGTGGCCTTTCTATGATGTTATTGGTAAGCCATGCCACTAAAGATTTATCAAATTGTTAAGAAATCAAGCAGAGCGGCCTAAGTTTCAAATGTTGATTAAAACTCTGACGCGTGTGCCAAAAAAAGCAAAACCAAAAGAAACAATAGCGTGTTTGGCTTTTCCTTTGTCCTATTGATAGACCGTGCCATATAGCTCAGGTATTTCACTTTAAGAAGAAGGCAGCTACCGAAGAAGAAGAAATCTGGAAAAGTTTAAAACATATTTAACACTCTTTTCAATATTCTACTGGGTGACCCTAAAAAAAATGCAAATTTTTGACAATTCATCAAACTTTTTTGCAGATGATGAAAATTTCTTCGTTTACATTTGTGTCTAGAACCAGATTAATTTTGGACATTCCAAAATCATGAATGATTTTTTATCCGCGAGAGTCGAGATTTTTGTTTTTATTATCACAAGAAAGATTATCATTGATTCTTCAGGGGCGGATCCAGACCGGTTTCACCGGTTTCCGTGCATCGGTCAGATTTCCAAACCTAAGATAAATTTGTATTATCTGCTGGGTATCTGCCTAACTTTACAGAAAAGTAAAATAACTTGAACCTATTTTCACTCCGCAAACCAGTTTCAAGTCAAAAGGTGATAGTCTTCATAGACATGACATAGGGTACTTCTACACAAAATTTCTCATAAACAATAAGCAACCTACATATGGCAGTCATTTGGCTTTATTTGCTATGGTTCTCCAGGAGGTATGTGATTCGAAACCTGCGTTATCAGTTTCAAGTTGCGCAACAGATTTGCACATTTGATTCGCTTTGAATGGCTGTGACGTTTCGCAATTGTTTTGATATCAAGTCCTTGTAATCTGATGAACCAATAAGGGTTGAGTGAACCTGTCCAGCGACTTCCGTGAACCGGTCGGCAATTGTTCGAAATCAGTGAACCTGTGTTGATTAGGAAGTAAACCGTTTCTGAAGGAAGTAAAATATGTTTGCAAAGGAAGTAGATTTTCATCGAATAGAACAAGAACGAGAAGGGCCAGCAGACAGCAATGGCTGACCCAGAAAAGGAAGATCTTTATCGACTTCACAGTGCCATCGAAGAGAAGAGTGAAGGAGAGATATAGCACACAAAACAAAAATACGAGTGTATTTTAGGAAGTTTTGAAGTTGAAGGAAGGCGTAAGAGAATTTAACTTAAATTTTAAGGGTCTGAGGGGTGACCAACATCGATGTGCACAGACATTCGTCGATAAAGTTATTATGCAGAGGATGGGGGGTAGAAATTACATGGAAAAGCTCTAGACCTGCAGCCCATCATTATTTATGTAAAAGGGCGTTGCCCTTGTTTTCCGAGAGTCTGAAGGGCGTGGTCATAAAAAATTTTTCTGGGGGCTTCGCCCCCAGACCCCCTTCTTAGCCCCTATAAACCGGTCAGAATTCAGGGCTGGATCCGCCCCTGTACAATTTGAAAAAGTTGTTACATAAATGATTTAAGTATCAAAAATAGCTTAGATGTTAAAACACGACATTTCGAGCATATACTCGTTATCAAGTGACTCAAAATCAATCGAGCCGAGCAAAGACAAGAGAAGATTCGACATTAGCCTCACTACATAAGGACCCTCTAGTTACGCTCATCTAATTGAGTTGAATTGTTGCATTTTGCAGTTCAAAAGCAGAGGAAATGTCTTCTTTTTTCAAACGAAACAAGTACCCTGACCACATTACCCAAGCAGCTTTCAATAAAGTTAAGGATCTTTCTCAAGACGAAGCCCTCCAACCTTCTAACAACGAAAACAGCAACAACCGCATTCCTTTCACCCTGACCTACCACCCTTTTAACAACAATGTAAAGAACATAATTTATAGCAACTTCAACATTCTAACCAACGACACAGAAATACAAAGAACATCTTTATTGCACCTCCACTTATGGCTTTTCGCAGAGACAAGAATTTAAAGGACTCCCTAGTCAAAACCAACCTAGCAACCTCACAACTGCCTGGTACTTTCCCTTGCCAACATCGCCTCTGTCAGACCTGCACCCACATAAACCAATCATCCACTATCACCAACCAAAATCGATCCTTCAATATCAGATCTAACTTTACCTGTTCATCATCCTGCGTTATCTATTGTATCATCTGCACCAAATGTAAATCTCTCTACATCGGCGAAACCTCCCGACAAATTAACAACCGTTTTGGAGAACATAAACGCAATGTGAGAAACAAGGTCCACCTCGATGAAAACCATGAAAACGATCCAGACAGTAACATATCCAAACATTACTCAACTGCCGACATGTCCATTCTTGGCTTATTATATGCACCTCAAGACACCACCAAACGCAAGACCTTGGAGAAACGCTTAATTTTTAACTTAACAACTCTTTATCCTAATGGACTAAATAAGCAATTTACGTATCTGCAATAGGGCCTTCCTTACTCTTTTCTCACATTCCTCCTATTCCCCATTCCCCATTAACGCTACGTCACGTCGCATCTCGCATTCCTTCCTATTTGTCGAATCTTCTCTTCTCTTTGCTCGGCTCAATTGATTTTGAGTCACTTGATAACGAGTATTTGCTCGAAACGTCGTGTTTTTAACATCTAAGCAATTTTTGGTACTTAAATCATTTATTTATTATATTACTGTTCAATTACATAGTACCACACGTAACCAACATATTTTTATTGAAAAAGTTGTTGTTCTCAATAAAAGATGACAGTTTTGCAGTTTCGCCGTTTCGAGAACGCAGAGAAAGCTTTGTGCACGCAGCCACCAAATATAGTGGCCAACATTTACAATTTATCAGTCCTTAGGCCCGATATGTAACCTTATCATCTAGGGTAGTTTAGGCCTAATTCTATGTTATTTGTAGTGTAGTTCTTGTGGCTCATTATGAGTCGCCATCGTTAAAGCTTATGTTTATGAAAGAAGCATAGCTGGTACCTTCATCATCATCATCATCATCATCATCATTAATTTATTTACAAAGTAGGGTGAAACAAAACCATAGCTAAAATTACAGCTAATTAAGGCCTACTAAGGCCTACCTTCACAGTGGGACAGAGGACTTGAGGGCGGGAAATCCCTGCAGCTGGCGTCACAAGTGCTCGCTGTGTGGGACCAAGAAAAAATGAAAATAAGAAATTCAAATGCAAAGAAAAATAACACAATCAGCTGGGATAACTGATACCTCAGGTACTTCATGGCAGGACTAAAGGTACCTCCTATGCTGACCTAGGGGATCATAGAATTTCTTAATAGTTTACATACATGTTTACCGTCTCTTTTCTTGGTTCCATCTTCAGGCTCAGCACAAAGGGAACGGGGGTTAATCCGTTGTTGACAGAGTAAACGCCTCTTGAAATTATTGCTCAAAATAAAGGTTTATTTTAAGTGTCATTAGATATTCTATCACAATCGGGAAAAAGTTACCGTTGTTCAAAGTAGCTTTAATCATTGACTAAACAGTGAAAAAAAAATTCTAAGATAGATACAGTAATCAAATTGAGACGATTTTTGTGACGTTTGCACTATTTTTGGACTCCAGGCAAAACAAATTAACAGACTTATTACGGTTGACGAAATAGGCTTGGCGCAAGTCTAGACTCCAGGCTACCCTATACTTGAGAACAACAATTGTGAGCCGTATGAGCCAAATAAACTCCTTTAGTTATTTTTAGTGCAGTTATTTAAATCATCTGTGCCTGCATTACAATCGTTTGTTTTGATGTTCGTGGATTTCATGAATTGCGTTCAATTCAAGTCCAATGCTTAACACATGTAAGGAAAAACATGGTCGCATCTGGGGCTGCAGTGACGTGCTGCTGACTTGAGGAACACCACAAAATTAGTTTCATGCAGCATGAATTTAGGCCAACTTTACAAATAAGCCTGCAATGCATGCCGGTTGCCACAAAGTCATTTAAATTGACTGCAAAACGTCCCTGAATGTTGTGATTTAATACTCTACGTGCCCTTACGAGAGACGTCGGTTGCTTAGGCTTTCAAATCCACTGTATTCTTTACAAATGCTGTCAAAATTTGCAGGGCTTATGAAGGATCGTTTGTGATCTCATCTTAATCGAAAGATTAATGAACTATTTTGAGAGGAATCAGATCTCGGCTGTAATTATATCAGGTTAGACTGAGCTGTTTTTGGGAGATGCTTTGGAACCAAAGTACAACCAAAGATTATGTAGAGTAAAGTGGTTTTTGGTCATAGAACTACCATTTTATTGCAAAATATTGCATGCAAGGTATCATTTAAAACAGATATGAGAGCTGAACTTAAATCTTTCAAGCGTTATGAAATTTTGTTGACTTAAGGAGGGCTCAGTCACTTGGGAATTATTTGAAGTTTTTTTGCTTTTTCAAATTTTCAAACAAAGGGTTCTGGCATTGAATTAACATTTTTTCTGCATTTTTAAAAGGGTTAATAGCGTTATAAGAAAAACTGTCAACCTTTTCAAGAATATAGAAAAAATTCGAATATGACGCTGGTACCCTTTCTTTCAAACATCACTTGATTTTGACATTGCTGGAGAACAACAGAAGCGCTGTTTTTGAAGCAGCTACTTACTCTGCCTTCCTCAGTCATAAATCAGCAAACAACTTGTCGACTGACTCAAAAAAAATGGCCTCAAACTCTGAGTTGAAACCGGACCTATGCAGCTGTGTAAAAAGTGACACAATTAGTGATACAGCTCCTCCACAGTGGCCACACAAACGGGGCACAATTTTTGGGGACACCCTGTCGTTCCAAGCTGCTTGGCACTGATCCACAAAACGCACAACTGATTCAGTGTAAGCCCCCACATGAAACAGGGTGCCAAAGAAGCCCAGTATTAAAAACACTGGGGCAAGCGAAGGTTTTGGTTTCTTTGAGTTAAGATAGGTATGTATTTTAATGATTTCAGCTGCTCGGCTCTCGGCTCTAATACAGTGGCGCGCTGCGCTCCATTAGATTAGCGAGAGCCGCCGCAGGCAGCCAGATACTGGAGGCACCCAGCCCTCCGCATGAGCTAGGAATAGACCTTTTAGCTATTCTAGAAAAGACTCTGAATCGAACGATAGTTTATGTAGCCTCACATTCCACCTTACGCGTAAGCCCGATCTGAACTTATGGTGGCTCACTGCTAAAAAATTTCAAAATCACGAAACAGCGATAAGGTGGCTCACTACCATGTAAAAATAAGTTAAAACACACAAAAAATTGGTTAAAGGCATTGAGTCCATATAAATAGCTGAGCGTTAACGCTATCCTGAATTTTGCTGATAAACTGCTGATGGTCCTTTGTTATCGCACAATAGTGCTAAAGTCATTAGCAGTGGAGACCAAAGGCTTCTTAACCCTTGCATTGTCCTCGGGAATTTCTTTGGTTTAATTTCAATAGCGATTGAATCACAACTTTTGTTTTAGGATTGAACAGAAGTTGATATTGGCCACAAGCGCGCTATTTATGCGAACTCAGTGTCTTTAAGGTGGCTCGCTACAGAAAAAACTTTCACGGACTTGGTGTCCTTTCGCTCATGGAATAAAGATGTATCAAAATGTCACTCGATCCAGACTCTTTTGTAGAACCTATAAAAGGTCTAGTTGCAAACCCACGCGTAGATACCACTATCAAAGGAACTAAATTTCTTTGGATTGATACTCAATGCATGTTTGCACATTTTGATTAACGTCAAGCATCTTTGGGGCCCATAATATGCTTCATTGGAGTCGTGTCTTCGGCTTGTTTATTCTGAAGTCTTATCAAAATAAATGTGTGCTGATATGACGTGGAATGATAGACCCCCCTTGCATGAGAACTCGCAATATCTCACCGTCACCTTGAGTTGATAAGATAATAAACAACGTTTCGATATAAAATCTTCGTCAGTGTACAAAATCTTCGATAGTGTCATAAGCTTGCGAGGCAGGGGGAGGGGCGGGGGCGGCAGCCCCCAACCGGAAAATGTTTCGACAATTAGCTACAATTGGGCAAACATCTGTCCTTAGTCAAGCAAAAATGTTGGTAAACAATGAACTTCGTGTCGGGCAGCCCCTCTAGATTTTTCTCCCCATAAACTTATAATTGTGTTTTTAGAACAGTTGTGTTTTTATCATTTCCTTTGTGCCCAGGGGGGACACTCGCCACATACGCATATGGGGGGGTCAGTCCGAGAAATTTTCAGGAACCCCAAAAATATCAGTTTAGCTTCATTACAACCCAAAATATCAGCTCATTTTATACCTTGACATCTGTAAACGAGCATAAAAGATCCTGAAACAATGCAAATAGAGGCCAGGATTGCCTCTAAAGAACCCAGAAATATCATTTTTGATTACAAAGTCCACTTTGTAATCTAAGAAGGGGCTTCGATGTCAGTCAGTGAGAAAGAAAGAAAGAAAGAAAGAAAGTAAGTAAGTAAGTAACCCACTTCCGTCACGCTCGTTAAAGTGATTGATTAACGTTTTATCTCAGCTAATTGGCACTGAAATAAAGAAAGCGCACATAAAGCGCATACAAGACAGAAGTTTCCCGCGATCCTATAGGAACATTTGACGTCGGCTTATTTCATGTTAGACAGATTTGACACCTTAAGATGGATAAATCACCAAGATGTTTACCCTGACGCAACAACAAATTTACCCAGAATTGGCACGTTCTTGACTTCATTAGCAGCTCAATTATGTCAAAACAATCGTTTTCTAGAACGAACGAATCATTAGCCTTATTGATAGTACTCATTATGCAAATAAGTCAACTTTAGAGGATGATGTAACCGGCGGCCTGCACAGAGGCTAGCATTCGCAGCATCACCGAAGGTAGAAGGATCCCCCTCCTACACAGCTACAGAAAGTTGCAGAATCCCAGCAAACAATGGTGCCATTGACAGGGGAAAGGCACGAGATCACACTGAACCAAACCATCTTCATGCATATCATTCTGCACAGAGGTCATCTTCGTGACTGCTTGTCTCAAATTAGATGCCCGCGAATAGCAACAATTGAAACGTTCTGTTGGGTTCTGCATAAGTAATTTTGCGTTATCGTAAATCTCACATGACATCTCATTTGACACAAATGCACCACTAGTTTTGTGCACGAACTAAGCAAACTAGGGGTAATGACTTTTGATTTTTGCGTATCGTTCTCGTTTGACATAAAGACCAAGATATTGCTTTTGAGGCTATTCTTGTCCTTACACAAGGCGCTTGATTCTCCATTGAAGGCCACTTTAGCAGCAACACTCATCTCTCTAACAGCATCTACGATCATTTGGGGTTATGAAGAAATCAATATTCAGATATTCTTATGCTTGTTTAGCTCATGACAGACTTTGTAATCATCCAAAAGGATCTTATGTTCACAATATTTGATGCCCAAAAATATAAAAAACATAATTTAAATCTATTTGGACCCAAAAATATCAATTTGGGCAATACTCTGACCCAAAAATATCGGACTTACCTCCCCGTATGTGCATGTGCTGAGTGCCCCCCTTGGGCCTTTGTGTCATTTTGATGATAGTATAGTTTCATACTAATCATAATTAATGCTAAATGTAAAAACGGCGCATTAAATCTGAAAATTCAAGATTAGCCAGGGAAATATACATTATTCATGAGAGGAGAAACGAACCGCAGAAGTTATTTGATAATGTAACAGCATTGCAGCTGAACGATGACGTATATTGACATAAATCAACGGTTTAATTTCACCGCCTGATAGCGTGAAACGATCATATTTACAATCGATAACACTTATTCGGATGCGCAGCGCAGTCAGAGAATGGAAAAGCAAAACAACGCTCGTTCTCTGGTCATCTCATCAACTGATTAATTATGATTTAATTACTGTTAGGTCAGATGAACATGGCAATATGGAAAACCTGCAATACGATTAATGAATTTGAAATCCGTTATCAGTCTTAGACTGAGCAACGGCAGGTGAATTTGAGACTAAGGAAACGATAAAAACGGATGTGCAGGATGGCCCAATAAAGGCAGAAATTTTGTTACAACGGTATCTACATCTAATGCCTTTGCCAATAAATAGTCTTGCATTTGAATATTTGTCCAAGCTATTTGTAAAAAACTCAATTCATAACACGTTAGTACAAAGAATGAACCAGTTTCGAGATATCCTGACAGATCACACCTATCTCTGCTCCTTATTTTTGCCGCTACTTTCTACCTACTTTCCTCTCTTCCCCTTTCATCCTTTCATCTAGCTCTATTTTTAAAGTTTTTATTAGATTGTCATTGCCATGTTACCCCATTGTGATCTAGGTTTATAGGTAGGCCCCTAATTATTGTAAGACCACCATCATCACCACCACCACCACCACCATCACTGTATCAATCAAATCGGTCAGAGTCTTTTTCAAATCAGTTCCAGTATTTCTCTACTGTCAATGGAAGTGTTATTCATTATATTATAGTTGGATTTCCTGTTGTTTCCAGGCCTCCAGGGACTGTAAGATTGCCTGCAGAAATATAGCTAAGCTAAGCATGACCTTTGTAATATTTCGAGTTATGAATAGAAAGCAAGGCTATAAATCTCTTTCACATACAAAATACTACATGGTGACAGGAGCGGAATCAAGGTGAAGTTGCAGCGCTGAGATCATGGAAGTAGCTAAGCGCTAATCGAATCCATGACTCCTTGCCATAAAGCTCACGCAGTGGGCTTCTATCGGGTATCGAGCCTGTAAATTACAAAGAGTATCAAGATCTCTACGCAGTATATATGGTAGTAATAATAATTATAATATGAGAAACTAAAAACCACCATCAAAAATAAACAGAAAGAAAATGAATAAAAACACAACTGTTAAAAAATTCAGAACATTTCAATTAAAAATTCTGCATAATTATAATGATAATAATTTCTTTATTTAAGGTTAGCTTCTCGTCTAGCTGATCCTAAGTAACATCAACCAAAACTTAAATACGAGTCAATAACAGAATTAAAACTAGCATACATGATATCAATCAATCTACAACTATAGAAACCCTAATTTTCAACGTATCACTTAAATAATTCACAGTTGCGATCAAAATCGTAGCTTTTAATTTTTATTTTGAAACTATTCAATGTCTGGGACTCTTTTATGGAAGATGGCATTGCATTGCAAGCCATATCTTAGATTCAAGGAAACGTGCATTTTCAATACCATAAACTACCAATCAAAATAGAGAGGTGCCCGGGCACGCTTCTATATATGGTAGTGGCTGGGTTACAAGCTTTGGAATACGAGAAAACAGTAAGAAATAGCGCATGACTAACCCATACCTCCTTTCCATGGGACCGTGCGACTTGGCCCAACCTCATTTTGGTTTAGGTTTCAACTTGAGAAAACGAGGGATTTATGTCGTTTAGTTTGAAAAGCAAAGCCAAGAGAATAATCAACGAAGAAACTGCGAAGGACCACTCTGGTACGGCTCTTTACTTTCAAATTCATATCAACTCTTCTTACCACTCTTGAACGAAGATATTGAAAATTGGGAAGAAATTGTTTTCCTCAATTTCATGTTCAAATGGAAACCATAGCAACACTGTACGAAAAGCAGAATGCTCGAGGCAATGGCGTATGGGCCTAAGTTGTCGGCTAACGTCTCAGATGATAAAATGCCTCAAAATTCAAGTTTTCAATGACGTTAGCAATGAACAAAGCCACAAGTATCCAGATGAATGTTTTCTCAATCCAAGAATCAACGAGTTTCCTCATTTTGAAGGCCACTTAGCTTCCGTGAGCTTTATCACATTTCATCACAGCAATAAACATTTCCAACTGGCGAAGGTTGCCATGAACACGAATTAACTTCGTTTCAATGTGAATAGAAAAATCGGTGCCCTCTTTGTTTCTTTTCGTCCTAATTTTTTATGTGAAATTCAAGAAGTCCCAGTTTGAGTAAAACAATATGTTGTTCTTGTTGTTGTCATTGTTGTTGTTGCGATAACTGGGACTATTTCATGAGTCTACAAGTAACCATGGAGCATCAACTCTACACGTAGTCTCGGATTGGAGAAGTAACCATGAAGCATCAACTCTACACGTAGTCTCGGATTGGAGAATAAAAAAAAATTCGACACCCCTTGTAAGCCCCTCACCTGCCCCATGATTGCATCTGCTCTTTAAAAATAGCGATCAAATGGATGCCATTTTTGAATGGGAATTAAAAGGAATGGTCACCAAAATGACCAAATATGGCTGATTTCCCCGCATGCGCAGACAGATGGAGTTCAAACCCCCATCAACTGGGGCACATTATGACTTCTAAGGTATACCAATGAACCGTTTTTCAATTCTTTGTCCCGTTTTCCCGTGACAGCGACCTAAATTTAACCGATTTCTGCCAAGCAAGAAGTCTTTGGAATATTTAATGAGCCCTTTGTTATCGAATAGCCAATCAAACTGCGAATTTGACCTAAACGCTTACCGCTACCAGGATCAGTACTGACGTACGAAATTGGCACTTGGAACGGAACCAGGTTGGATAAAAACCTGGCTCGCTACTGAAACCTGTCTTGCAACGCCGTTGCGAACAAGTTTTAAGTGAGAAAATCATCATGAAGCCTTGTAGACACTGCGACAAAACACATATTTAATTCTGCTTCAGACCTGAGTCATCAAATATTGATGCGAGTTAAACAGTTTAAAAATTCAATTTAAGAAAAGAAGGTTGCAATGGAAAATGGCGAGAAAATCAGATCAGTTGCGGAGAAGAAGTGAATGGAAACTGCACAATTGTCTTCTAACAGGATTTCATAATCGAGTTGATTTGATCAATTTGTCACCATTTTGATTGAAAACATACTGTAACAGAATGTAAAGCAGATTTCCATATCAACATTGATTCATAGATACTGTTGAGACTGATAGCAAAAGCCAGCGTATGCCTCTTTCGCTCTTTCCTCCTCCTCTCCGTCTCCCTCCGCAGTAGCAGTAGGGGCTGCGCGCAGGCCTGCTAGCAAGCACTGAAGAGGCTTTAAAAAACAGCATATTGGAAATATGTACTTGCCATGCGCGAAACTAACCCAAAGGAAACAAAGGTATCAACTTAAACTATGATTGCTGCCTTTATGAACTTGCTGCCAAGTACAATATCACAACATCTGCCATTATGAGTAGATAGCTACCATCATGAATTTGTCACTGTGTAACTGTGTAAACCATTGACGTAATTTTTGAAGGGTAAACAGAGAAATATCATCAACGGATTGGCATGCGATGGGCCTTCAGTCAGCGGTAAGCATGTTTTCCATATGGTTTGCAAACAAGGCGAACAAAATAGAGAGCTCAGAGGAAATGTACTTTGTTTTACATGCACTTCAATCAAGGGAGCCTACCTTGTAGGAACTGTGTTTATTCCCAGTACTGTTTTCGTGACATAGTACACAGAGCAATTGCTGTTCTGTTAATCCGTGTTTTCAAATTCTAGCGTTTGTTAGTGTTGACCAATCAAAATCACGCTGTCTGGTCATCTCGTATAACAGTTAATCTCGTATTACATCAACACCGGAATTTGAAACCACAAAGTTATTCTTACGTCATCTTGACCTTGACAGGACAGACTCTGTGTACTGGGTCACGAAAACAGTACTGGAAATAAACACAGTCCCTACAAGGTAGGCGCCATTGCTTCAATGCTCCATCGAGGGCCACCAAGAGGGAAGAAAGAAGAGGGGAGTTGCAACGAGGCTACAGGCATTAATGGGCCCCATGAAATGTTCAAATATTTCAAAGATCCTTGGAAGATATACCCTCGTTTCCAACGGAAGATATCTTTACGCAGGGTGAAGTAGAATGTATGAACTTTCTCCTTTATACTTTTTCACTTCCTGTAACATCTGTATTTAAAAATCCTTCAGTCAGTACCACGAGAAACATCACAAAATATCGTCTCTTCAATGGCTCTGTGTCTGCGCACATAAAACAGCACAAAGTTTAAATGAAAGGTGTTACGGCTTCGAATTATCTGACTGTTCCCACTATACCGTCCCCTTCCCATAAATTTCCCGAGCGGTTCGAATTATTTCCAAAAATTGATCTTTGAAGAGTATACAAAATCTCAAAGGAAATTACATCATTCAATTCATTTCATTTTCTTGTCTTCAAACTGTCCAGTATGGGTTGAAAGATGGTTTCAACATTACTGTTAGATAAAAATCAAATCTCTTACATGGTAATTCCAGAATGGCACAAGATCTTTCTTAGGAAATTGACAATAGGCAGAAACTTTATTTGCAACTTGTGAGGATGCGTGTTCAGCACAAGATGACTCAAAAGGGCGAAAAAGTAAAATAACAGCATTTTGCACAGAGACGAACATAATTAAGGCACGCTTGTGATACTTCATGACATAAACATCTACATTTCCAAGATTTCACCACTTTATCACATCACAAATCAACCAAATAATCAAAAACACTGAAAGATATCCACCAAAAAGAAACACCATTGAAACCGAGGGGCAAATCACTGATTTTTTTTCGTACACCTTCCTTAAAATCACAAAAAAATCACATACAAAAATCACAAAATCACCATACAAACATCACAAAAATCACAAAATCATAGAAAAATCACAAGAAAAAATCACAAGAAAAAATCACTAAAATCACAGAAAAAAATCGTGTGATTTTAAAATCACAAAAATCACGTACGCTATCTTGAGAAGTGATTTGCCCCTCGATTGAAACTATTTGGTCTAATCAACCGTCTCTGGCACTGAAAAGGACCAGAAATATCGGCGACAGAATGATAAACACCGATATCTGAACCAAAGAAGCAATGAACAGAAATTCCATGCAAAAACTTTCATAAGATTGAGGTCTTTCAATTGCCAAAGTCCAAAATCATGTGAGATCTATTCATAAGAAAGAAAGTGACTTACGATATCAGAGTAAAGGATCTCCTACTAAAGGACTAAAGCTACAACTGTTTTAAACGCCTTAAATTCGATTGTCTTCAGACGCAGTATTCTTTGGAACGCTATATCCGATGAGATAAAAGTCAAGCCAATCTATAGCCTAGATCTAGACTGATGACATTCGTCTAAGTTTTGCTCCATTGAATTGAATTGTTGATCCAACGTAAAATAAAATTGTGGAATGAGGACAATTGTAAATGCAGCATCTGCAATTAACTGAAATTTTGAATAATGTACCGGGTGTCCCAAAAAATGTATACGGATTTGGTTGACTCCAGCGTTTTGAATTTAGCTTTATTCAATGTCTAATCACTCTAAAAAATGTTCCTCGATAGTTAACTTGAACATAGATACCTCGTTTGTTGATATTGGTGCTTTGAGAGCAGACATGTTAAGCTTGAAAGCTCAAATTTGCCTCGTCCTGCAAACCAGAGCTTTGGCCTTTTGGCCTAAGCAATTTCTTAAGGCACAGCGTATAAATCAACGATAGACTTAATAAAATTTGAACAATATTAGATATTGTGTTATTCTGTTTTCCAGAAGTCCCCCCCCCCCCAGTCACCCATTGGGAAGTTTCTTAATTTTTAATTAATTTCAGTTCTTAATTTCGATGTGCTTCAGGAATTTGCTTAGGCCAAAAGACCAAAGATCTGGTTTGCAAGTGGACGCAAATTTGAGCTTTCAAGATTGATATCTCTGCTCTCAAAGCACCAATACCAACAAACGAGGTATCTATGTTCAAGTTAACTATCGAGGAATATTTTTAGAGTGATTAGACATTGATTGAAGCTAAATTCTACTGGAGTCAACCAAATCTGTATACATTTTTATGGGACACCCGGTAGTTTTGTACATAGGTGGTCAGAATTAGTTACCCTATTCTTAGAGTAAGACCATATTTACACTGTACCGGTACAATTTTGGCCCGCTACAAAGTTGTTACGGTTCAAGAGCGTTAACACTGCTTCAAAACAAGAGTTTTCTATCGATAGAAGGAATAAAAGTGTTACGGATAAGCAGGAACAGTGTAAATGTGAGTCTGAGCCGTTACACTTTAATTACGGATCTAAAATTACACCAGTACAGTGTAAACGAGGTCTAAACCACCGTATGTTTTTTGTATCCAACTTTCGATAAATTATTTATCATTAATCTCAAAACAAGTGAGCTTCTCCCAACCCCAGAGGACTAACAAAATGAAGATAAGTAGCCCACTCCTTCACCAAACTGCTTAGTTCTCATGACATTTATTTCAAAGTCACTTGAATGCATCATACAAATGTGTCATATAGTTCGCTATCAGTGGTCGGTCAAAAAGGAAGAACTGTGGCATACTTGATATGAGATATGAGGCCAACATTCGGTGCTTTCATCTTAAATCCCGAAACGCCCTCTTAAACCCCGAAACAATCTCTTACACGTCTACAAATTTCGGTCAAAGCGGTGATATTGGATTTTTTTGATGGGCAATATCACACAGACGCTAACCTGTTTTTTCGAAAATGAAAGTGTCGTTTTGAAGATAAATCTTTGTACTTTACAGAGGAAACAAGCAAACATTCATATCTCCTACGATTGCTTGGATATACGTGGATTTTTAACGAGCACTTTTTGACAGCTTGGGCGAAGCCACCAAACAAAAAGCAGAAAACAATGGATAACAATGGACATGTGCGGTGTTATCAGACTTTGTTTACAGTTTGGCGACGGAGCCCCCTTAACGGTAGGTCTACTGACGAATGGAACTCTGAAAACGCCGAATAAACCCCCGAGGGCTTATTTCGCAAAAATATTTTGCGGTGGGGTTTATTCGAGGGGGAGGGGTTATACGAAGGTGGGGAATCATTCGAGGACTTACGATAACCACCATGTTGATGCACTGCGCAAGGGATTGTTCTGCGCAAGGGGTCGTTCACAGACACGATTCTTACACAATTAAAAAAACGATAGCAAATTCGACAGCTCGTTCGACAGTGCCAATCACTTTGCAACCTCTACGACAATAAGGCTGGGCTTGACGACAAAGAAATTAATCTAGGCCTAAAGAGCCAGGCACCCTGGTGACAAAAGCATTGAAAAAATGATCCATTTTAATCATCTTTGAGTGTTCTCACACGACGCAGTTATCAACTTGTGCCGGTTACCGCCGGTTACATTTCCAAATACTACCGTTTTCAAGTTGTGCCCGGAAAAAATTGTGCCGTTTTCGTGTGAACTGGAGGCCTATCCGTAACGATTTAGCATTTAAAACTGTGACGGCATCATGTGAAAGTAGTCTAACATCAACTTTAAACACCGCAACTTAGAGGCAGACATACCGCTACGTTTGTCAGTGGCTATCCTTTAAGCGCTTCCAGCCAACGCGAAAGAAAACAGAAAAACAGGCCGGTGTACAGAGAATCAAAATGATTAAAACAAAGCTGCACAAACCTCAAGGGAGGATCAAATTCATCGGCATCTTCTTGATCGGTGCTACTTACAGAAAGTGATATCACAGGCAACACAATTTCACACAAGGCAGACTTGACATTTCTCTTCCCTGGTTCAGTCATTATTGATAACAGTAGGCTGCAACAAAATATAAAACGCTATGAATGGAGACCAAGTGCACCTGCTACACGAAAAATAGCATATAAGGCACAGTACAAGACTGGATAATCAATAATGCATCTAGCATGAGGTGCTCGTTATCAATTAACATCTTCTGGTATTTTAGGGGCGACTATTATCATCGTCGAGGGGCGTAACACTCTCTGAAGATCTAGCCTGCACGCAGACTCTGGTTACGCCGAAGTAAGTTTAGTTGAATTGAATTCGAAACTTACTTCGGTGTCACCAGTCGAGTCTGCGCGCAGGCTACTGAAGATCTCGTACACCGTTGGCAAAATATCCGTATAAAATCCCTGAAAATCCTATTGTGTTAAGAAATCCCGTACGCTTTTTTTGGAAGATTGATGCACCCCTCGATTAGCGTGATGCTGCTTAGGGTTTTAGGGATAGATAAAATAAAGGCTGTGAAACATCAAGCTTGTGTGTTTTTTCATTATTCTATTTGAAGTAGGCTAAAAACATTTCTAGCTGTTTATCGCTAATTTACGCTCCTATCTATGCCGCATCCAGGCACAGGACCCCCACTCGAAAGTCCCTTCCAAATGACGGCGAGGTAAGTTGCTTGGTCACCCATCCGGATTTTGATCTCACGTGACAAAGCTAAACTTCAGTTATCTAGCGGAAATTGTGTAAGCCGCTCGGCCACTTACACCACAAGTTAAGTTCCAAGTTAAGTTAAAAGCTTTGTATTAGGCCCTGCTCACAATACTCCGTCTTCAAATGAAAACAGAAAAAGATCTTTCATTCCTGCCGTATGTACGCTAACGGTCGGGGTTAAGAAAAGTACAAAATGGCATAGTAAACGATTAATGTCGTACCCCTCTTAGAATTGCTCTTATGAAGAGGCTTTGGTTTCTGAATGAACACGAGCTTGGCAGCATCGTTCATTTGCATCTAAAAAGCTAAGTTCTAGATCTTTAGAAAAATTAATGTAAAATTCTATGGCCTATTTCTCTGAACCGAATTACTTGACAGAAACTTTGATAACTTTGCTGTCATTCTACCGTTAGACTTTTCAAACACCTTCAATATTTTCAGGAATAGAGTGTAGTTCCTTTTTATAAGAATTCAAGCATAGCTTTGAAAAAAGATAAAACCATCACAATTTCTAAACTGCTTGAAGAAACATAGACTACACTCATTTTTTATTATAAGAAACCGCTTATAAGAAACGGTAGGCTCAATTTTTCGAAAGCTAAGAAACAACCCTAGCTGAATTGAAAAAGCTAAGAAACTTTAGTAATTTACAGTTTTAATTTTCCTATCGCACACACAAATGTTTTGACATTGTTCAGTTATAGCAACTGTTTGGACATTATTTTGAGTGCGAATTATGTTATTTACTTGCTTTGAGATCTTACTAAGTAATTTGGGAACCCTTTAGACAATAAACAAAATTAACTCTACACTTCCGGCATCAAAGATATAAGAAACACGTAAGAAACTTTTGGTAGCAAAGTGGCCCAAAAAGTTAAGAAACTGCCTACCAGCCCCGGACCTTAGTTTCTTATAAAAAAATGAGTGTATTCTCCAAGAATGTCATATAGCTTATGAATGTCTACAATATGGTAGCATAACCCTTTCATTCTTTTAGGTCACGATTTAGAAATCTGACCACGTCAGATCCTCAAATGAATTGATTTATAAGATACATCGTAGTAAAAAAAATATTAGGTTTCAGAAAAAGTCTAATGGTAGAATTGTAGCAAAGTAGCAAAAGTTTCTTTCAAGCTATTTAATTCGATCAAATAGATCATTGAATTTTATATCAACCCAGTCAAAGATTTGAAACCTATGCTGCATCAAAACATGATCAAAAACTAGAAATAACATTAGTCAGTGAGAGCGGCGTGTTAGGAATTGAAATCAAACTGAACCAACATATGGAAACAAAAGTTGATAACAGGCCTTTCTCGCTAATTTTGTGATCTGGAGATCTATGCTTGCAACCACTCCCCCGTCTCAATAGAGCTTTTAGCTATTCTACAAAAGAGCCTGGATCGAGCGTTATTTTTATACATTTCTTCTATGCGCAAGGTTCGATCGAGTGGCGTTAGAGCTTCTATCACTATTGTGCACATTCGAAAGTTCTACAAAATCTAGCAACCTAACGTTCGATTCTGATTCTTTCCAGAATAGCTAAAAGGTCTATTGTCATTCAGTAACTGCTTTGTGGTTGTTCACTTGGAATTATTGACAACTGCAATAACGCACGAAGGCTCTTTGTGATGACAATCGAAATCAGACAAGTCGACATTCCACAAAAGACAATACACAGATTAAAATGTTTCATGATTGTGTGATCACAACTGGTTGTTTATAAACAATTTCCTTTCACACCGGCTGGCTAATCTTGACATCGCAACGTTCTAATTCAGGAGGAATAAGATACGGCTTCGCCGCAACAATCAATCCGTTTTGGTTCTGCACATTCAAGGACTGATTCGTAACGACATAATTAAGGAAACAAGGATTGATTTTGTAACCACAATAGCATCAGCTTCTTTTGATTGACACTGCAATTCAATGCGATTAGCCATTACTGACAAAGGAAATTCTCTCAACCAGAAATTCAAAACAAACGAACAAACAAAGCCGCAAAACTTGCTCTGAAACCAGCAGGGCAAAGTGTCGTCTTGTGCACGCGAAGAATGGTTTTTAAGAGAAGCCACGGGCTTATAGTGAAAGAATTTAAAGATATGCCAGGCGGATTTTGTTTACTTGATGCAGAAACCGAGCATAAGGCATTGCAGCTCTCTCATACCTTCCAGGTGCCTGAGAAAGCAACTCGCTTTGCCATCCTTCGGATCGGACGTTAAACTAGGAGTCCCATGCTCAGATGCAGCATGCAAAATTAGCTAGGAATAGCTAGGAATAGTTTCAACCTTGTCAAAAACAAAGTAACAAATGACTGAATGAACACTGGTTATGTTTTTGCGAAAACACGCAGAAAGCACAAATAGATATGTTTACGCAGGATCAGAGCGTCTGACATACGTTTTACTCATCCAAAAGGACAGCTGCGATACAATCTTGGATTTATTCTTCCGTTTAAACCACATTCGGCAAAATCTTACGTTTATTTTAAAATACTAACTGAAACCGAACGAGTAGCATTCAAAAACCTGGTGGATTTCCAGGACCTGTGGCGCCTATTGGACATCACAAATTCTCTAAAATGACGCAGCCAATGCAAAATTTTTACGGTATTATTTCAACAGCATTAATTGTAGACCCTCGGGTCTTGCCTTAGTCTCTCTCTCTCTATAGCAAAGAACTAGAAATTGTTACATTACGATGAAGGATCACACCATGCATACTTTAATGGAAGAAATTTTCGCAGGAAGAAATTTTTCGCGCTCTTGGCCGAAATTGCCCATGGTTTAATCCGCAAAATTCCCTAAAATGCGTAAGTCGCTAAAGTTCATTCCCGCAAAATATCCGCAAAATTCGCTAAAATGCGAAAGTCGCTAAAGCTCATTCCCGCAAAATATCCGCAAAATTCCCTAAAATGCGAAAGTCGCTAAAGTTCATTCCCGCAAAATATCCTAAAATAGAATCATGATAAATCATGAGCTTCCCCGATAACTATATAAAATTAATGATAAAGATTTCTCAAAAATATAGAACATTCATTTACGTTTCGCTTTCGCTTCATGAGAACTAACCTTACCATAATTGGGGGGCCTACCAATCATTCTGATGTCTTGTTGAATTTTTGATTTTGTGATGGCTTGGAGCGGCACTTTATTGTAACACTACAGAATTTTGCAACAGACCAATCGTTGAAATAACGCTCGTACAGAAGTTTCTACTGATCAATTTCTAAATCCCCAAATCAGCCTGAAAACGTATTCTCTTTGTCCATTCATGTTGAGTCTTTAGAAAACTTGATCGATATTTTTATTTCATCATTTTCATTGTTTTCGAAAGCGACAATTTCAAGAAACTCGCTTCTTGCTCTAAAAACTGAAAAAAGAAAAAATTGCAAAAATCCTTGAATCTAATTCAGGCTTTTTGCTACAGATTAAGTCATAAATCTTCAAAATCGGTCCAGCGTACGATTTATCGTGGCCCCATCGTGGCCTGCCAAACGTGCATAGTGTATTTTGGCGCACTCCGTAGCTTCAAAAGATCTAAGTTTAGGTCATTCAGTAGGTCATCAATGCGTTTTGAAGAGAGGGAAATGGCGGTATCATCAGCATATGCTGACATGAGACTTTTGCAGGGGAAAGGCAAACCATTGACGTAAATCAGGAATAAGAGTGGAGCAAGACAAGAGCTTTGAGGAACTCCACAATTTATTCCCTTCACATCAGAGGGAGTGCCAATATCTAGCCTGATGCAAAATTGTTTACGATTATCCAAGTATGGTGTAAACAAGTAATGTTCCAGGCCAGTCATTCCATACATTTTCAATTTTTTCAGTTTTTTGATCAGTTCTTTTAGGCCTTGAACTCATAATTGATTATTTCAAAAGAAAGACTACAACACGAGAGCTAATAACTAATAAGGGGGCCTAGGAGATATATATACCGGTATCATATATACCGGGGATGTGCTATTTTTTGGGGTGTCTCTTTTCAGGCAGAAAATAGATTTTAGGGTGTCATTTTTGGTTAGATCACAAATAAATTTTGGGGTGTCATTTTAGAAGAATAGTTCTTTAGGGTATTAATTTTGATCTAATTTCATATATTTTATATACAAATTTCATATATTTTGAATTTTTGTCACAATTTTGGGTATATATTTTGAATGCATGCCCCGTGAATTCTTGGGTATGGTTTTTGGAAAATCCATACATTTAAGGGTTGATTTCGCAAGTCAAAATGGTACAGCCCCGTCATTTGGCTATTGAAGTTACCCCCCCCCCATTTTTACATTTTGCCCCCCTTGTGGAGTGAGACCCAACACAGCACTGCTCATATCCAGTGCCTTCATGAATATTTTACAATGACTTTCTGTGAGTGAAGCCTTGCCACTCTATCTAGACATTTACTCAAGTACCTTCCAACAGCCTACCCTGGGTACCAGACTCTCTATTTTAGTTATAGAGAGTCTGGCACCACTCAGCATATGCACATGCGGGAAGGTAAGTCCGATATTGTTTGGGTCAGAATATTGGCGAAAGTGATATTTTTGGGTCAAAATAAACTGAAATTATGTTCTTGATATTTTTGGGTATCAGATATAGTCAAAATCATGATATTTCTGGGTCAAAATAAACTGAAATTATGTTTTTGATATTTTTGGGTATCAAATATAGTCAAAATCATGATATTTCTGGGTTCTTTAGATGCAATCCTGGTCTCAATTTGCATCGTTTCAGGATACTTTATATTCGTTTACAAATGTCAAGGTATAAAATGAGCTGATATTTTTGGGTTGCAATGAAGCTAAACTGATATTTTTAGGTTTCCTGAAAATTGGTCGGACTGACCCCCCCACCCGTAAGCGAATGTGCTGCCCAGGGGGGGTACTCCCTAACTTTCAATACGGGGGGGGTCCATGCCACTATTTCTTTGCTGACCCCTAAATATTAAGCCTGATGTTTTGGGGACCCCAAATATTGAGTCTAACGTTTTGGAGACCCCAAATAGTACCCCTCCTGGGATGTGCTGGGTGCCCCCCCCCCCTGGGCTGGTACCCAGGGTACCAATAGTCCAAGAAATACAAGACATAAATGGAAATAACGTATAGAAACGTGCTTCAAATTTCCTCGACAAAACGAACAAAGTCTCTTGAAAACTTTTTCCCCATAGTCCTGGCTCCTGGAGCTGCCATTTCAAGTGCAAAAAATCCTCTTCTAAATTCAAACTTTGCAAAAGCTCAACAAATGTATTCTGTACAAAAAGTGCAGGCGCCACAGTCAACAGCAGAATTCTTGACGATAGTCAACAGGTGTATCCATATCTAAATATAACCTAAAACTGGGGATTGATGGGAATTTATGACCCAAAACTGGGGTCCACAAGTCCCTGTACTCCGGCTTTGGGTAGCTTCACCCCCAGGCCCATAGTTAATAGTTCACTGGAATTTCTTGACGTTTTTTAGCAGTCTGGGAGTTCAGGCTGAGAACAATTCACTCACTGCAAGCATGTCCACCCCCTATCCATACCCCGCCGGACATTAACCCTATTCTACATGGGTAAATCAAGCACCACTTTCTCGTGGGGGGGGGGGCTAAAAAGCGCCCCCCAGATTTTCTAAGCAACCGTAGTGCCTATGGCAACGCAACTTGGTACACATGATTACCAAGCAATTATGATTCTAAATAGAGCATCATATGCTAATTGGTCACATGCTCCGTTGCTAGGCAACGCAAAAACAATGGAAATTTGCTGATTTTGGCTCTCCTCCTAAAAACGTAATATTTTCAACCACAAATAGTCAATAAATAACTTTAAAGTTATAATATGATACATATTGAGCGTTCTTAACGAAAAATGCAACAATTCTATTTTTGGAATTCTATTGTTATCACAGCTGTCAATGAAAGTCATTGTTCATACTTAAACAAATAAGTTGATGCTTTATTGGCATTTTAAATACGTTTTTAGTAATAACAACCATATGAAATTGATCTTGAATTGTTAATTAGTCAATTTTGATCATAATACACTAATTATTTCATATTTTTATCATAAATATGACGTCATATATAAGTATGACGTCATAGATCTTAAATTTTGCTGATGTTAGCAAAACACAAACATGTATATATTAAATGAAAGTAGACTTCAAGACAAACTGATTGGTACCAATTGCATTGAAATCAGATGTGTACGAGGAAAGTTATGCATGTTTTACTGATTTTCTGAGAGACCTGTTGCCAAATATGGGCATGTCATAGTCACATGACCAATTATATGACAATGAACTATTGTTAATTTGATGCAATATTAAATTTGATTAAAAGTCACCTAAGTTCCAGTGTTTTATCATGCTTAGTTTAAGAGTAATTACAGGAAGTATGGTTGGGGGGGGGGCCTTTTTTGCCCCCCCCCCCCCATGTAGAATAGGGTTAAAATACAGCGGGGAAATTATAAAGTCAAACATTTCAACGGGGATTAGAAATATATCTTTTCGCGCGGAAAGGAAATTTTCGGCTGTTTTCTATGATGAAACTTGCATAATTTTTGACGGGGAAAGGGGGAAACAAAAGTTTTAACGGGGAACCAACAGAAACACGGCGGGGAAGTGTTTAATACTCAAACTTAGCGGGGAAACAAATGTTCTAGGTGAGTCATCCTTCTACCTTGGCGAGGCAATGTTTCAGTGGGGTCGTTACCGGGGAGGGGGAGGGCTACTTCACTATCGGATCAGACGGGGATGTGCGCCAGTTTTGGCTCGTTTTGACCTGAAAATTCTGGGATTGGGGTATACTTTTACTGTAAAATTTCTGTGATTGGGGTATATTATCACTTGGAATTTCCTAGGATTGGGGTTGACTTGTACTAAAAATTCTGGTAATGGGCATGCAATGTCGTCATTGATACAGAACAGATTTGTTCTGCTTGTGACCATATGTGAGAGGATTACCTTACTTTTGCCTTGAAATTGAATGCCCCTTTAACGTTTACGTGTTTTTGTTACTTCTTCAAAATTCTGGGATTGTGTATACATAGCTGACCTATATTGTGGGATAGGGTATCAATATCTGACCTGACTAAAATTCTGCGATTGGGTCATTACAGAAATCCTGGCAGCGCACACCCCTGTATGAATTTATAGTGAAGTCCCCCCCCCCCCCGGGGGTCGTTACTACGGGGTGTATCCATGCTATGTGTTACTCGTACTTTTTATAAGCAACCGCTATTGAAGAAAGTCAGGCTCAGGTACTGCTTTATTCTCACTTCTTTCCCGTATCATACTGTATTACTCGGAAGGTACTTGAGTATCTAATACTTTAAATCGTTTGTTGTGAAATTTTCCCTAGTGAACAGAAGACTGTAGTGGAACTTTTAAAACTTGTAAGAAACTCTGTGAGCGCACTCAAAATACGATTCTTAGTTTTGAAGATAATTACCATGTACTTCCCTCCACTGCAAACGAAGCGTCAAACCTTGAGTACGGCAACCAGTATGACTTGATAAACATTTTGCGTGAGAGAACGTTGGTTTATGCTTTGAAACCCATGTTTACGCTGTGTCTAGTCATGTGTGTAGACTGAAAGAATTTAGCACGAGAGATCTTATCACTGATAAATTGATCGTTAATTGCTTTATATTATGCTCACACAATTGTTTCACCTCACCACAAACAGAATTTGAGTGATGAACATTTCCCCCCAAAACAATCAGTATTCTCGAGGCTTTTGAAGAGCGTCAAGAGGCCAAAAACTATATTCCATGAACAAACCACAATTGTTTTAACAACGTCTCTGTGGGCTAAAAACTCATGGAGTTCCCAAGAACAAGGACAGATAATGTTACAATAGAACTCGCTACTTTTCATTAACACCTAGATACAAAGCAATTTTTGATTGCAGACAAAGGGAATTCCATGCTCGGTTGGTCAAGACATCAACAAAAACAAAGCAAGCCGCAAAAATTGCCCTGACACTCGGGTCACTAGCGCGCGCTCGTTATCTCTCGGGCATTTTATTTATTTTGTATAGAGAGCCAATTGGGAGGACTCAATTCTAGTACTTTTTAGGCGTAATTAAAACACTTACTGCTCAGCTCTTGTACGAAAAAAATAAAATGCCTGAGGCAGAAGTTTAGATATATCCTTCTTCTTTCGATATGTGCTAATATTTGCTCTTTAAAACCATTTTTGGAATGCACCACGACACGAGCGAGCTAGCGACCCGGGTTTCAGGGCAATTCTTGCGGCTTGCTTTGTTTTTGTTTATGTCTTGACCAACCGAGCATGGAATTCCCTTCGTCTGCAATCACAAATTGCTTTGTATCTAGGTGTCAATAAGAAGTAGTGAGTCCTGTTGTAACATTATCTGTCCTTGTTGTTCCCAAGAGATGTTATTTAATTTAATTGAAAAATCTTTCATATGAGAAAATCTTTCACATAAAATCAAATGTTTCCGTGGATTTTTGCTCATGGCCCAAAGCAGAAGCATCTGAGCCTCACTTTCACTGACCAATCAGACGGTGAATAACCGATGAAGACGAAAGAAGCCCGTGGAAGGTTTCAAAATTGACAACAAACTGCTTGAAATATCCCATTTTTTTTAAAGAAATCTACTCTCCAGATGTTTGGGTATACAACTTTGGATGCCGGTTAAAATATCTCCAGGGTTGGCGGAGTTATTGCCTCTCCAATATACAAAATCGGAGAAGGCTTGTCGAGGCCCGTTTACTTGGTATAAATTCGATGCCCTCAGTGACAGCTGTGACGTTTGCATCTGCAGCTCAAGGACCGCTACAGTAGCTGTGTAGGAGGGGGGTCCTTCTACGTTCGGTGATGCTGCAAACGCTGACCTCTGTGCAGCTGCAGGCCGGTGCCGGTTACAGTATATCATCCTCTAAAGTTGACCTATTTTCATAATGAGTAGAAAGCGGAAAACGATCGTTTTAGCAGAAATTCCTACCACATGATCTTGGCACGATAACAGTCATTAAAGTACCTGAAAATTCGTTGCAATGTTAACATTTGCGATTGTGCGCAAGGGCAGAAGAATTATTGGACTTGCTACAAGTCTCTCTCGCGGAAAAAACGAAAGGAGGAAATATGGGACTGGACATCAAGAAACAATGCTAACGACGACTTTGCCAATTAAAAACGCTAATGAGGGATCGCTAAATTTTCGACATGCTTTAGACGTAATTAAACTGCTAAGGAGGTCAAGAACCTGCCAATTCTGGTTAAATTTGTTGTTATATCAGGGTAAATGATTTAACCATCTTATGGTGTCACGGACGTTCCACTTTCATTCTGACCTCAAAGCCCCATCTAGATTACAAAGTACTTTGTAATCAAAAAGGCAACTTGCAGCTAGCAGAGGGAACTCCAAAACTGAAATGAATAGAGGAAATAAAAGCCCCTCCCTTCTATCTGCTTGTCTCTGTGCTCCCTACCCTGAGCACACCCCTCAAGAGAACACAAAGAATTTGTGGGAAGTGTCCCCTTTACGCCATCTTTGAATTATCTAATCAGCTATCATCTACACGTATTTTTTATAAGAAACTAAGGTCCGGGGCTGGTAGGCAGTTCCTTAAATTTTTGGGCCATTCTGGGCCATTTTGCTACCAAAAGTTCTTACGTGTTTCTTATATTCTTAATGCTGTATAAAGAGCAACTCATAAAATAAAGGTAACTCGTAAATTGTAACTCATGGTATAAAATGTAACTCGTATCATAGAATTTTAACTCGTAACTCGTAACTTGTAACTCATGGATTAGAAATCCACCTTCAAGTCGGGTGATAAAACCTCTTGATAAAACCTCTTTTGAATCTTATAACTTAATTCGCACCAAGACAACTTGTCCCATGAATGCAAAAAGTAGTACAGTACAGAAACTTCCCTACATTATTGCCACATGACATGAAATGTGTAAACAAGCCTTTGTAGATTTTTCCAATTCACATAGAAACCGTAGAGACATTGAATCTTGAAAGAAAGAAACTTTGGCGGAAAGACAATAGCAAGAACAATTGAAAACGCAGATTTTGACGTTTTCGGTTCGCTCTTATAACAATCACTATTGTTATTACTATTGTCTCTCGGCCAGATTTTCTATTGTTCAAGGTCCAGTGCCTTATCAGTTTGTGTGTAAATTCGAGAGGCCATAACTCCGCCAAACCTGGAGATATTTTAACCGGCATCCATATTTGTATGCCCCAAGCATCATCACTTTTGTATAGTCGGCTCCATCACAGGGTCCATATTTTCTATAATTGATTACGTAAAGTCGTTGTCAGCCATTTGCACTCCGCGATTGTGATTTAAATCGTTTGGATTGTAACTTTTCCGCGTTTTCTGATAGATTTCTATCAAATTTCTGGGGCAGCCTACAATTTTGTATGAAGAAACTCAAGAACAGGGTATTGTACTTAGAATTTTACTCCGGGACAGGGTGCCTTTTCAGATTTTCCAGCGGCACCTCCCCGTATCTTCATAGACCAAGTACCCCCCTCCCCGGGCCTTTATCAAAATACTGTAGCTTTTAAGTTATATTTCCCGAGTAGTGGAGTTCCTTAATTTTTTGGCGATCGAGAGTTGACTTCATTACAAGCAGTTTCTTATATAAAAGTAGGTGTAAAGAGCATTCAAAGCTAACTCAACAACAGCAGAACACAAACAAAAAAGAACAGTCTAGGTACATACCTTGATTAACTGACTTCCTTCTTCACTAATTTGATTAAATTCTCTTTTCCAAGACTTAAATACACGATGTTTGAAGTGGGGAGTATCACTGAGTTTACAATTTCAGGCCAGCAGGTACCCTAGGAAAAAATCAGCACTATGGTTAATCATTGGTCAAGAATTCTAGAGAAAAACAGGTGAATATTTCATTAAAAATTCAAACAGTACATGATACGGAAATTTCTTGTACATTAAACAAAGCATTCCGGAAGTATAGCATTCGCATTGTACAGGCTGCCCCAAAAAATGTTCGACGTTTGGTTAGACACTACAAAGAGACGATTAAATGAACAGATTCCAGGGTAACAAGGACATATTTTGTAACACAAAAGCATGAGATGCTTTTGTTGACACCTGAATTCAAAGCGACTAGTGGCTGCAGACAAAGGAAATTCTCTCAACCAGAAATTCAAAATAAACAAAGCCGCAAAAGTTTATCGGAAACCCAGGTAGCTAGCTCGCTCGTTGTGCATTTCAGAATATGTTTTTAAGAGCAAACATGAGCATATATCGAAAGAAGAAGGATATATCTAGACATCTACCTCGGGCATTATAATTTTTTGGTTCAGAAGCTGAGCAGTAAGTGTTTTAATTACACCCAAAAAATAAGAGAATTGAATCGCTTCCCAATCGGCTTTTGAATCAAATAGATTAAATGCCCGTGGCAGATGTGTAGATATATCCTTCTTCTCTCGATCTATGCTCATGTTTGCTCTTAAAAACAATTTCTGGAATGCACAACTTGCGAGCTACAATGCCTGCCAAAAGTCCTTGGAACACTTAGGCCATTTCTTGACAATCCGCAGTTCTAACCATAGCGATTAGGCTTAAACACCCCCTCACCCCCAAAACAATGTTGATTTGCAAGGTTATTGTCCTAGCATTCCATCAGAGTCGCGAATCGTCCTGCCATCCCCATTTTGTCATCACAGAACAACATTGTTCTGAGGGGGAGAGGGGGAAATCGCAAAAAAATGCAAAAATAGCAAAGGTGTTCCAAGACTTTTGGCAGGCATTGTCTGAATTTTATTTCGATAATGGCGTCGTACAGGAAAACAAACTTCACGCACCTAGGGGTTTTCGATGGTCCTGATTTCATTTTTGACCATCAAAAAGCCATATTTTATGTTGATGACGTCATAATTGGCAATGAAACCTATTGTAAGCGACTAATTGGCACTGCCGCACAACTGATTTTGGGGTCGCACAAGCACAACGAAAAACGCAAGAAACTCGTGGCAGAAATGGAAAATAAATGTTTGTCAGGAACTTTTCACAATGCTAAATGTTGTGAGTTAAGGACACCTATATCAACGATACATAAGTGGCGCAAGTTAGCATGCCAAACCAGGCTCATTCTTCTGTACTGACTGCTCCGCAGAGGAAAGACCGCCCCAGTTACACAAATGAAATCATGTCAGTTTACAATAACAGTCAACGAAAAGTTATTCCCATTTCCCCCCATACTACAGAAAGTAAGAACAGATATTTTGTGCCCAGTCGGTGTACATCATTGACGTACTTCGAATTCATCAAAACTTGCACTGGCTTCTTTCACGATCGAGGGGTAACTTCGAATAATGTCCACACTTAACGAATAAATGCAGAATGAAATTTGATATAGTCTAAATTCATCTTTTTAAAAAGTGTAAAGTGTTAGATTTTCTGCACTTTCTCCATAACAATTGGTCCAGTCAACCCGAAAGTACGGAAATCTGTTACCTCGGCCATGGTACACCTTTCTAGTAAGTTAGGGCCAGTTTGCCAGACATTGTGGCATGTTTTTCGAGCGATTTCAAACTGTGAACTGTGAGTGTTTTCTGTCCATTTCAAACATTTTGAGGCAGAGAAGCGCGTAGATTCTATCGCTATTGTTTTCACTTGGCAACGTAACGTCTCTTATTGTCTACCTGCATTGTTTCATGCGCTTAAACTGAAAGACATTGGAAACGACTATCTCAACATATAAATCGCCGCAAATTGCTATATTGTTGTTGACAATGGCCTCCAACTGAACACAAAGGGTAACGGATAACCCCCTTGCAATTTCGATGCTCGACTTGATATCAATCAATTTCGATCGCCTGACTTGCTCTGAAGGACAACACCGAAGGATACATTTGAGGGCACATCTCGCCATATGACTGTGATCTGTGTCTGTCGACAATTTCGAGTTTTGCCATTGCAGGTAAATGTGCCAATAACAATTCCTAGCTGTACTAGAGTATTTCACAATGCCTATAACCACTAATGCTTGCAGAGGTGCAAATGAGTCGATGGAAGTAACGCCAGGAGCAGAAAAGGGAAACATGAAAAGTGGCAGCCTCGTTTCCATGTAGGATAAATTCACTTACTCTTTGGCCATGAAAAGATGTAAAATTCGGGTTTCTTATTGCAGATCGATCGGTAAACTAATAACCTATCATTATCATCCTATTCAAGTCTAAAGAGCTGGATACACTGACTATTTGGTGGAATTCTGAGTGTGGTATCACAGTAAAATCCATGAAAATCTATACAATGTTCAATTATGACGTCACATGTATGAAATATGAACTTTTAATTATGACCAATGAAATCAGCACCACCGAAAACCCCTAGATGCTCGAAACTGTTTTCTTTTAAGTCACCGTAATCAAAATAAAATTCAGACAATGCCTGCCAAAAGTCCTTGGAACACTTAGGCCATTTCTTGACAATCCGCAGTTCTAACCATAGCGATTAGGCTTAAACACCCCCTCACCCCCAAAACAATGTTGATTTGCAAGGTTATTGTCCTAGCATTCCATCAGAGTCGCGAATCGTCCTGCCATCCCCATTTTGTCATCACAGAACAACATTGTTCTGAGGGGGAGAGGGGGAAATCGCAAAAAAATGCAAAAATAGCAAAGGTGTTCCAAGACTTTTGGCAGGCATTGTAGCTACCTGGGTTTCAGAGACACTTTTGCCGCTTTGCTTGTTTTGAATTACTGGTTGAGAGAATTTCCTTCGTCTGCGATCGCTAATCGCTTTGAATTGCGGTGTCAATCAAAATCAACTCATGCTATTGTCTTACCAAATCTGTCCTCGTTCTCCAGGGTAAGATAACCCTGCTTGATTCAATTTTACACACCAGAATCTTGCATATACCGCTGAAAATTCATTGAGTTGTGCGACAACTGAAACCAGAGACCCTTCATAACTTGCTCTGCGAAAAACCTCCCAAAATCGAAGTTTTTTAATGACATACCTCTTGTTATTATCGCAGCGAACAATCGTTGAAAGTCATTTCAAACTTTGCTCAACAGAACTCCTCAAAGCATCCATCAGATTCTTAATGTTAGAGGAAGCTGGATAATCGAAGGCCCTGTCCAAATTCCATCTGGTTCTGAAATAAAGAAGAAACAAAACAAACGATGGCGCCATGCTATTTTCACTACAAATGCCATCGAGAAGCCTCCGCTTTCGGCTTTCACACTAAATTGAAGTTCAAAAGCTTATATGAAGTCAGCATCAATGTTGCAGTTTGAAAGATCACACAGCAGACGCCGTGCAAAAGAGAAAAAACAGCAGAGCAGCAAAAGGAATTAGAAGAGACGCAAACAAGTGCTTTTTTGTCTATTGCTTTGTTGCTAAAAAATGACAAGAATTGGTGATTAGTTGAAATGGCAAAGAGATCAGAATTCAACTTTGTCATTGGTGAAGGTGAAGGTGAAATTGCGGTTTTTAGCGCCAAGCGCTGAGATCGCAGAAGTAGAATAGGCCTAATCGAGTCCACGATCCTTGTCATGACGCTCAAGTGGTTGGGCTCTACCGGGTATCGAACCCTGTCCGCCTGACTGTTCTGGCTGCAAAGTCAGTGGATTACACCACTGCGCCACAACACCTTCAAGTGAGATGATAAGAGAAAAAAACCTTTTGAGGTTAAGATACAGGCATTGAATTCTTGCTCAAGAAAAACGTTTTTGATGACAAGGGAAGAGACACTATGGAAAAGAAGCTCAAAGAAATGGAAAGACGCATAGCTTCGATTTTTCGACCAAAGTTGCCAGACCAATAAAACCATAAGGCACACTGACAACTTTATTTGCAAGTTTTGCGAAAGGACGATAAAGATTAAACATTGGCCATCTTTGGCTGTGTACAGCATTATTAACTAAATAGCTATTAGTATTTTAACACTGGTTCTGTCATTATTTTATTTACAACTGTAACTGGTGGAATTTTTGATGATCCCCTTTGGCTCTAAAAATAATTGATGGCCCTCTAAAGCCCCTGACAATGTTAGTTAGCCCCCCTAATTTCCTCCGGCCTCCTACCTGGCATTAATAATGACTGCTCCCTAACTCTGTAAATATTCAAGGGATCTGCAAAATTCTGGTGTCTAAATACTATTTAAGACCAACGGGATTATCTCATTATCCCCTTCATTATATCTTTGTTCTTTAATATTGAACCAAAAGTCGAACGATTAATTTTTGGTACATCCTGTAGATTTTGCAAGACAACCTGAATAGTGTTGCAGGTTTAGAGGGAAATGATTCTTCCATTAGACGATTGCACTAAAGATGGAAGCAAGGAATGTTGTACCAACACGCATTCCGTTCCAATAAAGAATCTTTACTGATTCTATAGGAATTCGCTCAAAGAACCAAATTCATCTTGATAAAAAGTTCCTCACCGCCATCTTTGACGAAATCATGCATTTAGCAACTGAATCTCGATGGTTTACTAAACGCCCCATGTTTTTTCTGATTCATCGGGTATATTCCTGCCCTCTCTTATCAGCCCCTTTTAGCTTGCATAAGGAGTCAGTTGGCCATTCGGGGCGTCGATTGCAGCATAGCTTCCAAATCTTTAAAAAGGTTGGTGTAAAATTCAGTGACCTATTTCTTTGAACTGAATGACTTCAAAGAAACTTAAGCTATTTCTCTATAATTCTACCGTTGGACTTTTCTGAAATCTTCGATATTTTCAGAATTAGAGTGTTTTTTTACTTTTTCAAGAATTCAAGAAAAATTTTCAAAAAAACTTAAAACCATCGTAATTTCTAAACTGTTTGAAGCAACATGAAATAATTTCGAAGAAATTCATAGTTTATGAATGTCTACAATATGGTATCAAGCAAAAGTCTGTCACTTTTCTGGTTTATGATTCAGAAATTTGATGACGTCACACACCTCAAATCAGTTGAAATGTAAGATATGCCAAAAATTTTGAAAAATATTCAAAACTTTTGAAAAGTCCAACGGTAGAATTAAAGATAAGTGACTAAAGTTTGTTTCAAGCCACTTAGTGCGAAGAAATAGATCACAGAATTTTACACCCACCTTTTTGCGCCGAGTTAAAGATTTGGAAGCTATGCTGTCGATTGCAGCTTCGTTTAAGAGAATTCCCTTTGTCTGCGATCGCTAATCTTTGAAATGATATGTCAATGAAAAGAAATGATATTTCCGTTGCAAAATCCGCCCTTGTTTTCCTCTAATAGCATAGGGCTCAACATGCTATCAAGGGCTCAACAGATGAACAGAGGAAAACGCTACAATCTTCACGAAAACCATTGTTTACGAAGGTCGAAACTATCGTGGCAAGCAAAAATCTGCAGCTCCCTCTGGTTTACGATTTTAAAAGTTGATGACGTCACAGCCTCAAAAATAATAAATGCGGCAATTTTTGTGTGAAAATAATCAAGATCCCCAGAAATTTCCACGGCAGATTTACAGCCGAATCGATCAACTCCTGTTTCTGAAGTAATTAGTAATGTAATTAGTGAAGTAATTAGTACGATACGCCGTTCATAACAGTATAATCTTGTATCTTATCATCAATCATCTAATCCTGGGCTTGTCGTTTAAAACCCCTATCCGTTCAATCAAACATTTAGCGATTGAGTCTTTAACAAGTTTGGAAGGTAAATAGCGAAGGTTGCTAAAAGGTAGTGATAGCTTGGACGACTGTGGTAAGTCCAAATGCACTCTTCGTTTAACAATCCTATTCCATTTCAACTCAATTTCATGATGATACTTTAAAAAGCTTACTTTAACAAGCTTAAATTTCACAGTTCTAATCAACATAATAGTACACGTTCTTTTATAAGAAACTTGGATCAGCACTTAGTACTAAAAGTTTCTTAATTTCACATGGAAATTTCGGTGTTTTAGTAGAAAAAGTTTCTTAATTTGTTTCTTATTTTTTTGGGTCTAAAATTGCGATATTTTTCAAATTTGAGGCTTCTTCTCGACAAAGGGCTTCCATTTTACATTGGCATTGTCATCACGAATAAGTCATGCACATTCAGGCAAAAAATTCCATGTTTTTTTAGTTAAAAGTTGAAAAAGATCACGGTACTTTTGTAAGAGAGACATAGAATAAAAGAGACATACAGAATTTGAATGTTAAGAGTTTCTTAACTATTCTTGAGCGTAGTACTAGAGTTTCTTAAATTTTTGGTCATCGTAGTACTAGTTTCTTATAAACCAGTTTCTTATAAAAAAACATGTATTTACGAGATTAAGTACACAATAAAAGAATCACGTGGATTTAAGATTGATACAGTAAGTCCTCGCATATAAGAAACTCAAAAATTTTCAAATCAGGCTATCTGGTTTCTTATTAGCCTACACTTTCCCGGAGAAGGATTGTTGAAAGAAGTTTCTTATATGCAAGTCTCTTGTCTTAATGGACATGGCTAGTTTCTCATATGCAAGAACATATTTTTAAATGAGGCTGGCAGATTTCTTATAGGAATTTTCTTTTAAATAATGCTTTCTTGTCAAAACAACCCAAATCAGATTCAAGGATCATGCTGCATAGTAAACAAGGATGCCCCAAGAAATGATTATAGATGAAGCAAATATGAAATACTAGACTATCTAGACGTTGAGCAAATTTTACAAATTTTAGCACTAAAGGTACACGGAAAAACAGCAGTGTAGTTGAGTATTTGTTCAATTTCACATCATTTATTAGCCTGTGTTCCAGACCACTTGAGAAGGAAAGTGGTCTGTGTAACCAAGCACTAATCCGTGTTCACAAATTTTCTTCGGAATCTGAAGAAAAATTAATATATGCAACTAGTAATTCGCATAATCACTATTTGTTTTGTTATCAGAAAGAAAAGTCTGTCTCCTGCGAGGAACTCACATTAGAATACAAAGAACAGGAGATTTGAATGCCTGCTAATCCTATTGACTTTTTACGACCGTACAAAGTGATAACGATCAGCCCTCGTTTATTTCAAACACACCTATTCACAAAGACATCCGTTGTGTTGATCACTGACTTCATTGCAGCCAGTCAGATGTGTGAAAGAATGCCCTTAATTATTTCGCAATTCAATTCATCGTCTGAACACGGATTAGTGCTTGGTTACACAGACCACTTTCCTTTCCAAGTGGTCTGGAACACAGGCTAATCATTTATAAGAAAGTGGAAAAAATCAGCCTGTCTGGTTTCTTTATAACAGAAAAAATATTCTCCATGCTGGCAGGCTGCAGTTTCTTTTTCTAATAAACGGGGACTTCCTGTATTGAGAATAACGGAGTTATACCCCAGTCGGCGCTGTGCAGACATCTCATTTAGGCATCTGCACTGATGGCGAATTACGTACATTTCTGATGAAAATTTGATTAGTGTTGAAGAAAACAAAGTTGTCCTTCCTGCAGGTAAATGTCTTCCAAAATTCACTTCCTATCAGGTTTTTATTATTCAGCGTGAGTCAATAAAAATGCAAGCTATTTGAAATGCTCACTGAGTACATGGCGTCACAAGAAAAATGATAAAAGAGAGGCTAGAAATGGATTCATAATAACAGTAAAGCTTTAATTGACACCCCAATTCAAAGCGATCGGCATAAGCGTGCGGGAAGAAAAAATCTAGGGGGGCGGCCCGACACAAAGTCCATTGTTTACCAACATTTTTAACTGAGGGCAGATGCCCGATTGGGGCTGATTTTGAAGACAAAGGAAATTCTCTCAACCAGTAATTCAAAACAAATAGAGCGGCTAATGCTGTCCCGTTAACAGTAGGGCAAACTCTCGCCTTGTGCAAGCGAAAGGTGGTGTCTGAGAGAAATTATGTGCTTATAACGAAAGAAGAATGGTAAATCCAAAGATCTATGCCAGGCGGATTTTGTTCATTTGACTCAGAAACCGAACAGAAGGCATTTTATTCTCGCGTATTTAGGGCTTACGGTTACGGTAAACGTTTATAGGCCAAAAATGTCGTCTTTGGAAGTAACAGAAATGTTGAAAAGGGAGAAATCTTTATCAAAAGAAAGAAATTACAGTTTTAAAACAAATTTTTCCGATGAGGTTCAAATGTTAATCCTAGTTTTTTTACCTATTAAGCCACTCGCATGCTTAAAAACAAATATTAATCCAACCTATGTGTATTAATTCCTTTCTTTAAATTGGTAAATTGCGTTTTAAGCCCTAATTGCTTGACCTGGATTATCTTGTGGCTTCTTTGGTTTCGATAATTTGCATCATTAAAAGTACCTTTTCGAAGGACTGAAAAATCTACTAGGTACAGGTACAAACAAACTATTTTGTCCACTTTGATTCATTCGAATGGCTCAAAAATTTGCACACGGCCAAGACAGACTTCGAGCATGCAGTGCGTCTCAAAACCTTTGTACTATGTGCTCTAGTCCGTCTTGCTATGACAATAAGAAGATTTTAAGTTATGATTATCACGATTGTTACCAACATGATTGAAACAGTGAAATGAGGCACTAAATTGAAATTTTTTATTTCAAATTGAGTTGGATATCATCAAATACATGTGTAAGTATAATTTTGCATATATTTGAGATTAAACTTTGCAACAATTAAAAAAAAGTATACAAATTTTGTTGACTACACTGTAAAACATTGGTTGCCATGGTTACGAGGCTATATTTAGCATCTTGAAATTTTCATCATTTGATACAGTATAGATATAAAGTCAAAGTAGCGGAGTCTTGGCATCCTGCATTGCATATTATAGCATAGGCGAATACCCCCCCAGGTGAGATAGGGTTAACTGAAGCAATTACCACACAACTTCTGAATCAAATAAACAGAATCCGCCAGGCACATTTTAGATTTGCCCTTAATGAAAAGATGATAATAAATAATATGCAAACATTTAAATGGGTATATTTTCAAAATAAGAAGGAATTTGACAAATCTGAGACATTGTATGGTAGCTTAGGATCTGCACTTTCTGTTGATATAAGTTAGATTTTGTTACCCCAAACGCAAGGGTACAAAATAACTTTTGAAGGTCATACACTCTTTTTAAGCAATAAATTTGTTTCGAAAATATAGTTTTACAACATTCCCCAAATCATTTTGATATGGCTAGTGATGTATGATGTATAGTTTAACCATGGGATGATAGACACCGCAGTTATGTTTTAGCATATATGCTGCTGCGGAGGAAAATTTATTTATTTCTGCGGAGGACTTACGCTAGCTCCTCCGTAGTAGTAGTAGATAATATTTTCCTCCGCAAAAGAACACAGCTGCGGCAATCAAGCACAACTGTAGCCTACGCGTAGACCCATTATCCCAAAGGAGGAAAGGGTCTACGAAACAAAGAGCAAAAGCTTGCTACTGAGTTTTCTAGATTTCTGGAAACTTAATTTATGCAGCCTTTGTTTTGACCATAGAAATATTCCTATTTCTATGGTTTCAACGCGTTTCATAAATCATTTGAAAAGGGGATTAGAATTATTAATTGGGCGGCCGTAGCAAGCCTTTGCTCTTTGTTTTAGTAGACCCTTTCCTAGTTTCTTTGGGATAATTGCGGTCTACGTTCGTAGGATGAGCCTTCAACTCGAGAAAGGGCTTCTAACCTTGCATTGACATTGTTCAACTAGATTCCGTGCACATCAAGGCAAAAATTTGTCAATTTTGCAGTTAAAAGTCAAGAAAAAACCCATGTACCTTTGTTAGAGAGACATAGAATAAGAGAGACATACAGAAATAAAGTTTCACCGTTTCTTAACCGTTATTGAGCGTAGTACTAGAGTTTCTTAAATTTTTGGTCGTCGTAGTACTAGTTTCTTATAAACCAGTTTCTTATAAAAAAAAAACGTGTAAGGCACCTTTGTTAGAGAGACATATAATAAGAGATCATAGATAAGATCGATAAAATTTCTCTCAAGCCATTAAATTGAAAGAAATAGTTCACAGAACTGTACACCTACCACTTTACACTGATTTAAATATTTGGAACCTATGCTGTATCGGTCTAGATAGTCGAGAAAAACAGAAATAAATACTCACAGAACCAGGTCTCCAAAACGATTCTTTCTCAATTCATTCAACTGAAACCATGAAGCAGTGCTATCTCTGGAAATATCGGCAGATGTCCTTTTGCCTTGAAGCTTAATAGTGCATTGTTTCTCTGATTTCAACTTTCCGCGTCATATGTAATTTCACACACGCCGATGTTTTATCATTCATCGTATTCATCACCAAGTTAGCATGTTCTCACAATATCGCGGTGACAATTTAAATGACATTGGCTCGGGATTAAGAATGCTCTCACAATTTTCTGGCTGTGTTTCCAGTTTCTGGTCCTTGTTATAGCAATTAGCAACTGAAGGCTCGAACTGGCCACCCACAACCAGCAGTCTGGGCTTGGGCTGGGCCCTGCAGTGGTTGTGGCTTTTACAGGGTTCGGGCTCCCTTGCTTGGCTCTTTCGGGTGGTGGCTGGTTTGCAGTGTTTGGCAGTGGAGTGGCGGTCCTGTGGTCGGTGGGGATATTTTTGGTCTGCGGAATTTTTGGGAGTTCTTTGGAGACCTCATGATCAGAACCTCTGGGTAATTCCATATAACCTCATCAGATGGATGTCAAGTCATGTTTGAAAAATCTTCCCAAATTTTTGCTATAGCAAGTTGATCAGGAGTTGCTCCTCGGGTTGCTCCTAAATATTTAATTGCAGCGCAGCCCCGCGCAGCAGCGGCGAAGCTGTTATATAGATCGGTCAAATTGCAAATTGTGGATTATGTGGCTCTACTGAAACTGCGCAGCAAAATTGCTGACTGTCACGGAGGAGCGTCTGTTTCAACGCAAATACGAGAGCAAATGAAAATGAACAACAAGAACGGCTCACAAGTGTGCCAGAATGCAGGAAAAACAAGGAAATGAAACTGAATCTGAAAGGGAAGGTGAAATCCAAAGGAACTTTGAACATGACTGATACCTTGTCTGACAGAAAATTGCAATTTACTGCTTCAATTGAGGCCAAAGTTTTATCGAGCATGATCTATGTTGTAGTCATACTAAAATGTCCAAGGATTTGCAAAAAGTTGTCATTTTTAAATTGTTTCAAACTCAGAACATTCTTTTCTCAAAGCAATGTGTTGGAAAAAGTCTGAGCTGCACTCACTTAACTTCGTTAACAGCTAGTTTCAGCTTGATATCTCGTTTGATTGACGAGCAATACTTCACTGAACGTTTTGCCCATTTGTCAGTGAGGTGTCACTTTTCACGAGGCAGCATGTTTGAGACCCAATAAAACTATGACAAATTTTCTTTAGAACCACTCCCACTTTGCAGGTGCTTTACATTGTTGATAGCTTCACGAAAAAGTCAAATGTACCTACGTTTTTCGGTTTTTGTGTCCTTTAATACATAAATGCTGGCAACATGAAACTGTGCCCAATAGCATAGGAATCATTCGTCGTACATAGCCGATTGCTCGTGGCCCATGGTCGAAACCGCCACAGCCTCATTTTCACGGACCAATCAGACGGCTAAAAAGCGAGGGAGACAAAAGAAACTCGTGAAGATTTTTCTAAATTTTACCTACCTTCATAAAACGCAACCAGGACAAAAAACTGCATGAGATTTCTTGAATTTTTTTAAAGCAATCTACTCTCCAGATGTTTGGGAGTACAAGTTTGGATGCCAGTTAAAATACCTCCAGGATTGGTGGAGTTCCCGGGGGGGTCACTTGAATAGGCGGATGACGGGTGTGTGCCATTTTCAATTGTAAAATCATACCTTAAAATTTATGAATTTTTCAAAAACCATACCCCAAAATTAACGGGCCTTTCAAAAAAGATACCCTAAAATTGTGACCAAAATTCAAAATTCTAACCAAGTACCTGAAATCAGATTAAATTCAATACTCTCAAGCATTTTTCTTCCAAAATGACACCCCAAAATTTATGTTCATTTGTGATGTTACCAAAAATGACACCCTAAAATTTATTTTCAGCCTGAAAAAAGGTACCCCAAAAAATGGCACATCCCGTACTGGTACATATGGTAGTGACCCCCCGGGGTGGAGTTGTCTCTGTTGACCGAAGCGCCATCATCAAGTCAAAGAGCACAGGGAAACGAGAGACTTGTCGTCATAAGTCTAGTCTGAGGCTATCACGATAGCAATTTAAGCTGCTTAAAGGCTCTTATTCAACCTGCATACCATGCATATACCATTTCTTGGTTGGACTTTGTTGTCACCATTAAAGTTGTGTTGTCATTGTTTCTGCTAGGAATTGTCGGCTTTGCATGTGCAAGTAGTTCTTTGGAGTTTTGGAAAGAAGATTTTTAGTCTACTACGATTGTGTTTTAAATTTACTAGCCTTTAGTTTTGGATGTCTTGCCGTGAAAATGAAGGATTTTACTGCATGCAAAGTTGCAGAGCGAATAAAGAAGTCCAGGGATGGAAAAAATATTCTAATTTCTGGAACCGAAAAGTCGTTGAAAAAACTTTCTGTCACAGCAGGGTGCTCCAAACCAGAATCCACTTTTTGGCAGATCATGATAGAAATATGTTGGACAGATTTTGAAGATCGGTCAGTAATCCTCAATCTCACTTGTAAAGGATTTTTAGCGAATTTTGTTGAGTTTGCGACTGACTTGTTACCAAATTACAAAGAGTATTGTTGTAGTCTGGAGACAGCCTGAATTAACAAAACATCAATCCATTTTCTAAAGACTTTAGTTTTGAAATGCAAAGAGCAAATGCAAATTTTGGATCTTCACACAAATCGAATCATCAATTCCCCTTTCTTCTCGCATCTCTTTCTTCCTTTCTGGAGACCTGAAAACATTTCTGGGACCATTGGTGCCGTGGTCCGCTATATTTTCCACCCATGAAGAAGTCAAAGCCAGAATTGCCTAAAGAGATCTGATTCAAATTCAATTCTGTAACCAAACCATATTTAACGGAAAATTTGTGATTTGAAGGAAATTTCAGATTTAGATATGTTAACATGAACTAGTTATTTCATTATGTATCAGATTAGTATCGTTGGTTTAAAGCAAAGAAACTACTATATACAGTTTCACATGTAGAAATTGAAATATTCTAAACAAAGCCAAAGTTTCATATGTATTGTCTGTGATAAACGTTTATTGCATAAAGCATTATCTAACTTTTAGGATCAAACTTCACTTTATTACAGTTTGCTTCATGCGATGCACAGAAAGAATTTAAGTTCTAGATAATAAACGTTGAAAACATTTTTGCGCTCGTAGGGACCTTTGGTGAGGTCTGGCGGTCACTAACTAATATCTACTTTGTGGCATGTGCTTCTCATAAGGTTGGGTTTGGCAAGGTAAAACTACCTGAAACAGGGTCTACTTTTGGTAAAATGCACCATAAAAATGGGTGGAATGGCAAAACTTCCTAAAATTCTCATGCTCGACCAGGGTATGGCATCATCATAAAAGTTGGAGGGTCATCAAAATCTCAGGAGCAAATCCCTGAATAAACTTGAGTGAAAATACCCTCTGGGACTTTATTTTACCCCAAAGGATCATTGTGTAAAAGAACACTAAATCAACTTGGTGAATCCCTCAAAACAACTGACAGGAAAACAAGAGAAAAACAAATCATCATACTTTTAAGGTCTTCTCATTTCAAAATTATAGCAGCAATTGTTCATCATCTGCTTGGTTGATATCCTGCAAAAGAAAACAAATAAACTAAAAATGAGTAAGCCTGAAATTCTAAAATTCAATGAGAAAATTTGACCAGCAAAACTATGTTTGTCAATGTCTGTGTTTTCACTAAACACAAAACAAATATTGGTTTGGGAGTTATCAAAGACAGTGGAAATAAAATACTATTTTAACTATGCATGAGAACAAACGCTTTTTCAGCACCAGCCTTCCTTTGACCCAGACCTTAATATCACCACCAGTTTTGTTAATGAATCTTGCTGACTCATGCTATGAAAAACCAAAAGCAAGCTCCATACAAAAAAGCTTGTGCCCGCAGCCAGTTAGAGGCCATTGCTGCTCGTGCTCTGGCGTGACCAATCATAATCTCCTCTGGAAAATTATGAAAAAAATAACAATTTCCTCCTTACCCCCTAATTCAATGTTGTGTTTTTGTGATAAGTTGTGTAATGCACTTCTCATTTCAGTCATTTGATCCCAAAACAAACTGAAATGGGGGAGGGGGGGGCAGGGAGAATTGATATATAGACAAATTTGTATTTACATGCTCATCTTACGAGTTTTGTCCAGGAAGGTCATTTTATTATAATATATTCAAGCAGCTGCTTTTGGTGTAACTAACGTAATGAGAACTCTTCCTAATTATGTGTTAGCAAAATATTTTCTGCCAAGTTTCAAAATATTTTCTAAAACTTTCAGACGGAATACTTTCAAAACAACTTCAAACAAAAACTGTTGGATGCTTGTTTGAGAATTTCAGACAAAACACTTTTGGACAAAAAATTGCAATTCTTAAAATCATATGCAACTTGAACGAACTATATAGATGCATCTTCGCACACATATAGGCACACATCAAACACCAATTTCTTACCTATGCTATCTCAGCCTCCTTGCTTCTCTCTCAGATTCCAACAGAGTCAGTACATCACCTTCCCTGACTGGTCCCTTTACATTTCTGATAATGTTTCTTGCACTCTCATCAAGAAATTCAACCCTGACCTATAAAGAGACATTGTTGTTCAAGCACACTCAAACTTTGAAGCAGTAAATCCAGTAAGTTTTCCTCTGGAAAAAAGTTACTGCCTACTTCGTGTCTTGTTTTGAAGTCCATGAGGCAAGGCTGCAAATGCCAGCACAACATACAGTTCAAATCCTTACTGGTTGCTGAAGCACGCGGAAATCATCCAATTTCACGGTGCTCAGCCAATCAAATCGCCTCTTTCTAACCACGTGATATCAAATCAGTTGTTGGAAGGAAATTCTTGATAACCCTCACAAAAATTGAAATGGCTACTAAGTTACAATAATTGCCTGGAATTTTTTTTGAAAAATCGGTAGAAGGGATGCCCCTCTGCAGTTTGTAGCGGCGCGTGGACAAATATCTCATTTGGAGCCGAAATTGTATTCATTTTCCGGTCGACGAATATCGACCTTCGTTAAATCATTGATAAAATTCGCTACAAATAAGATATAAGGATAAAAATCTCAGTGATTATGGATATTGCCCTAAGAAATAACCCAAGCACTTTCCCTTCTTTTACATATCGAAATGACAGGCGATTTTCAGCGATCTCTGTTAGAAATGTCATTTGGGGCCAACGTATGAGGTTTAATCGGTGAGAAGCTAAGGTTTCAATAGATGCATGAAACAGACTTTTTACCATATCAACTTCTTGTACGATTCCCTACTGCTTTCATCAGCCGCAAAATTATACAGCTGTTGCTGTACTAAATATAAAAATCCGGCCGGATTCTAACAATTGTGGCCGGAAAACCGGTCCCGGCCGGATCATGAAAACCCTGATCCGGTACACCCCTAAGAGGAAATATACCTGGGTACACTGTCCTTGAGAACCAGTTCTTCCTAGAATTTTCATAACCTACAAAAAAGAAAGATATGCATTTATTGTTTGGAAATAAATCTTTCAAGCACACTTAGCGAAGTAAGCTTGGCCTGGCATCATACTATGCACATCTTTTTTCACTACATGTGAAAATATCATCCCTACAACAGTAAGCCATTTTTGAATCATGTGTTACTCTCCTAACCAAGAAAATACAGCCAAACGCCAACATAGTGGTAGTCCATCCAAGAAATTCTACTTTCTTGGTGGTATGGCATTCATCGGTTTAGGATAAATTCAGAGTGGCCGTGGAGTAGCCATAGCCTTTGCTCTCCATGGTATTGTCCTTGCAATAACATAAAGTAGTTTGTAAATGGTGTTAATAGTATTTTGTATTGTAAAGTTTTTAATTGAATATAAAAAAAAGAATCTACACCAAATGAGTTGCACTCGTTGCATCTACAAATTCATCGCAACACTGACCTGACATCTGGAGTGAAACTGAATCCAGTATAGTATCCTTTAATTTATAAATTGTTCGTAGTGTGATTGTATACGGTTTAATGTTTCGTGTTTATAGATATTGGCCATGGGGTAGTCATAGTCTTTCGCTCCCCATGGTATCGTACTTGTAGTGTCGTATAGTAATTAGAATTAGGTATAGTAGAATGTAAAGTATCTTGTAAAATTTCATATTTGAATAAAAAAAATAAAAAAAAAAGTAAATTCAGACTTGGCTTATAAACATTTAGGAAACGTGATTGAATGGGGATTGGGCACTGGGGCCTTCAATAGAAGGGCAATTTTGCGCAATTTGAACATTAAGAAACAGCCAGAAAGAGTCCATGTTATCTGCATTGCTGCTATAAATAAAAATTATTTACATTGACTTTTGTAAGCTATGCAATATTGTTAAGATATTTAAAGATTTATTATTCATTTTCTATCCTGCACCCATTTCCACGTGGTCTGCTCATTTGGAGACAGGGCCTCCTTACCCTATCATAGCCCTGTTATCAGTTTTGAATGGACGGACGCTAAGGGCGTTAGAGTGAGAGTTAGCGTCAGAATGATTCAACACTAAGTGAGAACGAAATTGGTATATGACAAATAATCACTTCTTTCCAAATGGGGAGGGGGTGCTCTCTTCTTGATTAGTTTATCTACAGAGAGAGGTCCTCCTTCAAGAAATTCCTCTACATGCAAACCCTAATTGTTTAGGAGGGTCCCAGTGTCACGGAATATTCCATGAATGGTCCATAACAAATTTCTGTGGTCGCCCATGATGAAATTGAGTTTTATTTCGTTACAGAGCGCTTTCATGGAGGGTTCCAGCTAACACAGCCTAACTGCAAGCCTTCTGTGTTCACATCCAAAAGAATACAGAGATGCCAAACAAGACTATTATCTAGAATTGAAATAAATACTTTTTTGAGCTTGTTCTTGAAATAATAGAATCTTACAAACATTTCGTGAAATACTTAGCTTTCATTATAGGTCATCCAATGGACCATTGTCAACAAGAACAGTCCTTACTTTTTCATAAATAAAAGTTTAACATCTGTCAGGTGTGTCTTTTATTTTGAATAAATTCTGCCCTTCTATGGTTGTATTGTATCTTAAAGTAAATATTGGATTCAAATCTCTGCCGGAGAATTGTTCCTTCTCCATGGGAAACTGATGCAGAATTTTGCATGAGGAACACGCAATTAATTGTCATCTTCGAGAGGACGAAATGCACCTTTATAGCTCCAATAATAGTCCATCTGAAATAGCAACTTGAAAGTGACCAACAGTCAGTAAGAGTATAACATTTTACATTTTTTATGAAGTTATGCCACCATCATCAATCTTGCCTAGTCACAACTGGAAACAAAAAGCAATAGAAAGTAAAATCATGTTCAGACTGAAGACGTATGTCATTTAATTGGAAAGCGATCCAAAATACTGCAGGAGTTGTGTCAGTGGCCTTGCAGAAAGCAGGCAATGTGTCCCATTTCCATATACAAGAACGGCTATTTTGTTCAAAGACTCAAGGCTGTAATGTAGCATAACACTCTGTCAGCCAGTCTTCGTCTTTTAATGCGTGCGATCGCACGGGCACGCATTGGCACACGCATGGAGCTAATAATGCGAGCGATTTATCGCACGCATGAGTCAGATGTTTGACAATTATTTTTTGCTTTCTTAGAATAGCCTATCCTATTTGTTGAACCATTAGAAAAGAGATGTTTTATCGCGATCTTCTTTCACGTGCGATCGTAATCGCTGTAGCTAATCTACTTCCTTGTTGCCCCTGTGTTCTATGCTGTGGTAAGGTACAAAGAGGTCAAGAACTTGGGTAATTCTGATTTCCGGTTTTCCCAATTGATTAAGTGCAAAAATCCATTCAAAGTAGATAAAGATTACCCCTAGTCATTAACGGATTAAAGAACGTGGTAGTTAGGAAGACTTGCAAGTTGGAGAAGGAAGGTAAACAACGTACTGAAACGCCTTTCTAAAGTTTGTAAGTTTGTGCAGCACAAAGCACGTGCCAAGTCCATGTTACATAAGCAGGAAAGTGCAAAAAATAATACAGGAGTGCTGTTATTTTTCGCTTCAAGATCTTTGTCGATATTAGATTGCAAGAAATCTCGACAATGAAGGTCGAAAGAAGATTTCATGCTTTCAAAATTTCATACGCAAATCAAAAGATTTTTGTCAGTAGTCAATATTATTTTCAATTGATCAAAGGATGATTTGCAGCAGCAGCTCCCCTCTGCCGCTCAGACACCTGTAACTGTTTCTTCTTTCAATGATTGTGCTAAGAAACTCCTTGAGAAGCCATAGCCGATGCTGTAAGACAATCATTGGCGACTAACTGCTTTAGGTTTTCATGATTGAGCACCGCGTGGTAGCTGTTTTATGCCATCGATGTTACAATTTGATAACTTTGTTGCCGTTTTTACTGCTCAGTTTCCTTTGAAATGGGAGAAAAATCTCCTGTTGTTAAAGTACGATGGAGAGGAATCTCCACTGCAAAGCAGTAGGGGTGGCGAGGAATGGACTGTTGACTTTGGACATGTTCAGCCCATTATATTTTAGGCTGGCATTCCTTGTTAAGCACAAGTGCAGTAAAAATGGCCGTATACAACGTTTGTCCAAGTCTACTGTCCTAGTTTTCTCAAGAGTATACTTGACTTGCTGTTTGTTAAATTCCTTCCTGGTCCATCTAACTTTTTCACAGTTGGTACCGCCTCTACGGGGTTTTCTTTCTTGGAGTTCCCATTATGAAGATGACAAAATCCTAATAATATATTGTGAGCTTATTTTTCGGGAAACCCCAAATACCATCTTATTTACAAAATCCCGAATCATAAAATCTAAAATCGTTTCCCGGTAAACCCCTTCACACATATCTCTTCAATGATCGAAGAAGGATAAAGAAGGAGCTTTTGAACACGAAAGTTTTAACAACGGAACAGTTTCAAAGCAAAACGCAAAATAAAAACACGAACAACGAATCAAAACGGAATTTATGAAGATGTTTGTCTAATGCCATTGTTCCATGTTTGTTACAATAAGAATATGATAGGAACGATTTTTGGTGAAGAAAAACGGACACAAACCAAAACTATCGAAAACAGATGAGTGGAAACAGTGCCTTAGACCATCTATGTAATACTTTCATCTTGGATACAAGTTTGATCATGAGTCCTGGTTGTAGTTGTTGCAATGCATATAATCAGTGCAGGTGATAAACAACTCGAACTCTCAAGAGAGACAGAGATATGTTTGAGTTATCACGCTTCCTATATATTATTCCAAACTAAAGGGATACTTAATTTGCCAAGATACGGGGTATTTTGCAACAACTAAGTTTGAGTTATCCAGGTACTGTGGTATGTTGGTATGCTTCTGAAATTGTTACCATCTTAAAACCATTAACGTAGGTAGAAGTGTGAATCGCACGCATGGACAAAATTATGCGTGTGGTTTGCCACACACATGACTATTTTCTTATGACGAAGACTGGTCAGCTATTCATCATGATAATGTTATGGCCCATGACAATTTTTGGTTTATTTAGGCTTCACGGATGCCCACAGAACGCTCACCGAATATTCTGTGACCAGTGAAACCTAGGAGGGTGCCGAGGCTCCGGCCAATGGCTGGAGCCTTGGCCCTTTTTGTATTCTTTTCACCAGCTCCGGCCAGTTCCGGCCAGTTCCAGCCAGCTCCGGCCATTCAATAGAGAAATCTGAAACTGTAAGATATCTTCTTAATAACTGCTTAGAACAAAACTTGGTGTTGATATCTAGTGTGGTTTGTTATTAACAGGCTTTAGTCCCACATAGACCTTTGTTTCCCATCATCAACATTTATTCCAGCCAATACCCTTTTTACATTTGTTTTCACCTGCTCCGGCCATTGGCCAGAGCCTCGGCACCCTCCTAGGAACCTCCTTAATTGTTTCTGTTATCTAAGTGTTATTATTTGAATTTGCTTCATGTCATATATATTGTGCTATTTGTTATGGTCCAAGCTTGTTGCTTATATGATGGATATATTTAGTGGAATTTCAAAATTAAAACTTAACAACTGAGCTTCTCTGAACTTCTTTCAGTTTCTTCATTCAAACTCTTTTCAATCATTTGCTTATCAATATTATATTTTATTAGTAAGCTATGTTTGCACTTATGATCAATTCAATAGTTTTCATACATATGGAGCACGAAAATGTGCTCGTGGGAAGTGTCCTTAAAGCAACGTCAGACTGATAAGGCCCATATAGGCATATTCAGCTCAGCTTGTCATAAAATTTAGGCCCCTTTTTACCGCAGAAACGAAGTCTTCTTCTACAAGGACGGAAGCATACGAATCATATCAAAACATTACAAACTAGTTAAAAATGATTTCTTAACACAAACAGAACGATTTAACCCTTACTATACCTTTGCAAGTCTTGGTTTATCCATATTTATTGTTGAAGCTCTGGTCCAAGTTCTGAAGCAGAATCGAGCGCGTGTTGAAAAGACAGGGCATGGGAATCACAGGGATCAAATGGACGAGGCTTTTCCAGTTTCGCGCAGAGCACGCGCAGAGTCCCGCGCAGATAAATGCTCCTACGCAGAGACAAAGTGACTTTATCTTGCTTTTCTTTCAAGATTTGCGGACTTGGCAAAGCTTATTTCTATATCCAACGATCAAGCTCTCTTTACCCCCACCGTACCTTTGTCAAAAACTAGGGTGTGAAAGAGCTAAGTTCAATTTCAATGATTCTTGTGATCGTAACAAGCATGGATTTTTGTTCTTACAACATTCTAAAGGCTCCCTGTCATTGTATATAAACGCTAATAAACGATTGTACACAGAGTCCGCAAAAGATGGCGGCAAGGCCCATTTTACAAAGATGCATTGCGTTCGTTAATCGAATTCCTATAGAATAGTTAAAGATTCTTGATCGAAATGCAATGCATCTTGGTAAAAAGTTCCTCGCCGCCATCTTTTGCGTAATCGTCTATTTGAAAACTGTCTTTCAAAAGCTTGTGATCTGAAATATATTTTGCCATTCAAACAAAAACAAGATGGATGTAAAAAGCGTACGATTGATAAACTACTTTCCTTCTCTTGGCGACTTTGCGAGATCTCTAAGGAATACCCAAACGCAGGAAATTCATGAAATCTTATCATGTTAAAGTCTATAATACCCAAAAGGCCTAACAAACAAAACTATGAATTCATATACACAACGTTATTATGTAAATGTCAATTAGATGTACATTAATTCTTTATAGGAAACTTCGATTAAGAATCCGTGGTAGCATTTGGCAGAAAATTGAGAAACTCTATTAGAAGCGACCAGAGGTCAAAAATTGCAGTTAAAAACCCTTTCAATTTTTGGTTATGAGTTACAAGGTGTTTCTGAACAAAAAGTACACTGCTGAACCGACATAATACTGAAAAGTTGGCATAAACTTTGCTAACGAGTTGGATATAAGTCAATTTTACGATAAAATTAAACAAAAATTTTCTTTTTTGAGTACTCAAAGTTTCTTGAGCATTTCTTAGGAGTTTCATAAACATTCTTATGTTCACACTCTTTGCCTTCGTGAACATTCCACACAAATTCTTAGGCAAATAATCTTTTTCACAAAAAGTACTTCAGAATACTGCAACACAAGAAACAAGTCAAAATAAGGGCTTTGGATCTCTTTGACTAAAGGAAAGAGTTTCTTCAATGATTTTGACCCAGTACTGAAATTTCTTTATTTTTCAGTGATCTGAGAGGTATGTCTGTTTTGTTTTAGTTTTTCAGAGTCTTCCTCGATAATTTTTATCTGTTTTGGTTTTTTTTAGACTCTGGTAACCAACGTAAGAGTGCAGTTTCGCACAACGAAGTCCTTAAAAATATATGAACGTTAAAATAGACAAGTACACTAATTTTCGATACGAAAGCGCAAATCAGAAGCTGTAAGCTCAATTTAGGAAAACGTGTTACCCCCACTAAACAATCTCAGAAATGTATCTAATTTTCCCAAGTCATTCAAAAGTGTTTTGACACTGTGCAGTATTGACAAATATTTTGACATTATTTTGAATGCGAATCGGATCGATACTTGTTTTGAGATATTGATAGTTACTAAGAAAGAATTCTACAATTAGATCACTGAAAATCAAATAAATTTATCAGAAAATTTTAGTAGCAATTACAATGTCCAAAAATCTTAAAAGCTGCCTATAAACCATGGACCTAAGTTTCTATTAAAAAATGAGTGTACTGGAACCATTAACTACTCAAACTTGGAAATGTTATGGCAGCTGGCATAAATTGTGACCATGTTTAATTTTTAATGGCATTTGCGACTTCTGAATGAAAACGTACGATAGCATATAATACAAACATATATTTTGCAGTGGATATTGAACTCTGGACAAACCAATATAATGTATGTGTGGATATTCGATTTAAGATTTCCATAATCTTAACCGTTAATCTTTGTTGATAAATTGGGAGAAAATGTCTGGAAAAAGATAATTAAAACAGGTGCAGTTTATTTTGGAACTCAATTTCACAATATCTAGGCCAAGAGCTAGATCATAAGTAGCTCTCTGAAATCAAACTTTATTGACAACTGTATTGTATCACCATTTAGTTCAAAGGCTTAGCTATCTTTTGAGGTGCTGTATGCATGGGTAGTTAGACACTGCTGGTGTGCTTCTATGGAGAAGAGCTGGATAATATGTATCTGCGGGGGAAATTTTTTATAGTACTGCGGAGGAGATATCTGCGGGGGAAATTTTTTATAGTACTGCGGAGGAGATAATAGTTTAATATTTTTGTTCTTTCGATATCTCCTCCGCAGTACTGCAAAAAATTTCCCCCGCAGATACATAATATCCAGCGCTCCTCCATAGAAGCACACCAGCAGTGTCTAACTACCCATGCTGTATGGTCATTTTAAGCAATGATTACAATCCGAAAAACCAGATTCAAAGAAAATTTCGAATCCTGGATTCCTCATTTTGAATTAAATGATCGCTATCATTTTCCAGTGAACGTTTTTTGAAAACTCAATGTAGCAATGGATTTGAAGTTGTCTGGGGAAATTTTTTGTTCGCCAAATGATTGACCTCTGTTCCTCATTCAATTTCCGTGCTCCAAAGCAAATTTGGAATTCAGTTTTTTTCATATCTTTCAAAACATGGACTGGAAAAGGAAGGAATAGTCCGAGAAATGAATGAATTAACATATATTTGAAACTTTTTTCCAGACAGGGAGACATAACTTAAAATGACCAAGTAACATGTCAAAAGATAACTGAGCTGTTCATCTACATGCTGATACCTTGTTTGCGCTCATAACATTTGCTTTCAGGTTTCAGGAAGCTACCGGGTGTCCCAAAAAAATGTATACGGATTTGGTTGACTCCAGTGCTGTGAATTTAGCTTCAATCAATGTCTGATCACTCTGAAAATGTTCTTTGATAGTTAACTTGAACATGGATAGCTCGATTGTTGATATTGGTACTGTGAGAGCAGCGATATCAATCTTGGAAGCTCGTATTTACCTCTTCCTGCAAACCAAGAGGTTTAGCCTTTTGGCCTAAGCAATTGATTAAGGCACAGCGTGTAAATTAACAATAACCTTGATAAAATTTGAACAATATCAGATCTTGCGTTATTGTTTACCAGAAGTCACCCCCCCCAGTCACCCGTTGGGAAGTTTCTTAATTTTTCATTAATTTCAGTTTTTAATTTCGATGTGCTTCAGGAATTTGCTCAGGCCAAAAGGCCAAAGCTCTGGCCTGCAAGTGCATGCAAATTTGAGCTTTCAAGATTGATATTTCTGCTCTCAAAGCACCAATACTAGCAAACGAGGTATCTATGTTCAAGTTAACTATCGAGGAATATTTTGAGAGTGATTAGCCATTGATTAAAGTTAAATTCACATCGCTGGAGCGAACCAAATCTGTATAAATTTTTTTGGGACACCCGGTATGTGACACCTAGCTCGTGAAGTTTTTTTGGGTCACCCGGTAGACTGGAAATCTTATCTTTTTTATCGAACAGAAACACTGACTCCAGTTCTGGAGGTTCCAAGTCTTCAAAACGGTTCGTGCAAACTTCTAAGACCTATTTATTTGAATTGAACATCTTGAAAGGAACTTTAGCTACTTTGCCATAATTCTACCGTTGGACTATTCAGAAATCTTCAATATTTTTCGAATTTGAGGATGTGATGTCATCAGAGTGCACGACTTGAGCATGATATCACATTTTAGACATTCTTGAACTACGAATATCTTTAAATGTATTCAATGATTCCTCTAAAATGTTATAAATCTTGATTGTTTTAAGTTTATCCAAAAATGGCCTTGAATTATAAAAAGAGGAAACCCCTCTTATTCTGCAAAGGTTGAAAATTTCTGAAAAGTCCAGCGGTAGAATGATAACGATGTACCGGGTCTCCCCAAATAAAGTATTCCTGTTTAAAAATCACCAAAAATTGTTTATCAAACCTTTGATGAAATTTTCTTTTTCAATTGTTTTGTCAAAGACCCAAAAATATTCATAGGTGATCAAGTGTTTGCTTTTGATATAACAAGGTAGAAAAATTACACGCTTAAAAACCATATTATGAGCTATAGTTTTAAGCAAACTTCTCAATCTTGCCTAAGAGATAAACATTTCAGATTTTGATCATCATTGAACTAGCTAATGATAGTGCGCATCTCTTTTTGTCATTTATTACTAAACTAGAAGCTTTACATACACAGAGAAGTTGATCTGGTAATCATCAGTGCTTTTTCGTAGTATGATTCAAAACCAGGCAGCTCTAAAAAGAGCTAAATTTGCTAATTTTTAAACCAACTATATCTTGGAAAATAATTTGGTCCTTGATCTACTTGACAAAATTGAAAATTGAAGATCGGCAGTGTAATCAAATTTTGGTGATTTTTCAAACGGGAGTATTTTTTTGGGGACACCCGGTAGCTGAATTTTCTTTATTCAGTTTAAAGAAATAGGTCATAGAACTGTCTAAAGATTTGGAGCCTATGCTATCAAGGTAAGGATATACCTTGATTGGTCTTAATTGGGCAGTGGCAATAAACCACCGCAAGTGTGAACCCCTCTTGAATAATCTTCAACTGATAGTTTTTGTTATTTTGTTTGCACAAAACTATAATTCTGACCTGTTTGGTTTTTGTTAGCATACACCTAACTGTTGTTCGTGTGATTTCTGATGAAACACAAACGATACTCCGGCATCCCATGCACGTTTCAGGATTGTATCCACGAGTCCTTTTGAAGTTGCACAATGGTGCCAGCAAGTTAAATTATTTGTACAGTCTGATTTCTCAGGAGGAGCACGAGCCTCGATGTTATTCACACAACGTCGGCATTTGAACCTGAAAAAGAGGCATGACTCGATAAATGAAAGGATGACATTTTTGCACAATAGACCATTCAGCTATTTCAAAATAGGTTTTGGACTCTGATGCTGTTTGAATGCAAAGTCACATGTTTCATCCTTTGCCAACAGCTAACAGGTACCTATAGGGTAAGGTGGGGCAAAATGAGTCGAAGTGGGGCAAAATGGGAAATTGAAAACTTTGTAGGTTTCACTGGTATTGTCCTATGGTTAGAGAAAATCAGTTTCTGCCATGAACAAAGACGATTTTGTTAATTCAAAGAGCTGCAAGTTTACAGGTTACAATACAACCAACAAAAATTTGCTTCAATTTAGAAGCAAAAACCAAGTGACCCATTCTGCTTAACCCAGTGTGGGACACTTTACCCCACTGCAACCTTTTCCTGAAAGTTCCTGACAGTTTGGAAATCATTTGGAATTCTAATCTTTGTTCGCAAAAAACGTCATTCGGCACAAACTGACACGAGAAAGTAATGTTTTTCATTTCAGGAATCGGCTTCCACAATTAGACTATGTTTTTGGTTCCTGCTGGGAAAAGTCCAGCAACATTCACACGAAACCAGTCAACTAAGTGTAGTAATCTAAGAAGAAACCTAAACAAGTAAACAAATAGAAATGTATTGGGTATCCCAAGAAGGTATAAGTATTTTAACAGTTCCTGTGGAGGAGCCTTACCCCCAACAATTTTTATTTCAGCTTTCTGATATAGACGAGATCTTAACGTACAATTTGCGACCTCGCATGTCCAAATCGGCCATGTAGTCGCAGAGTAATTCATTTAAACAGACCAAATTTATGAGGCAGTCTAAGATAGATGGTTGATGAATTTAATGCTGCTACTATTCATGCATAAGTTGAAGGTAGGTTTTCTTGATCAATTAAACTATGATACCAATCAGAAAAAATGTTAAGAAAAGATGCAGCTGCACTTGCGCAACTTTCTAGGACTGTAGGAATGTGATCAAGTAGTGTACTACCAAAGGAAATAAACTCTCATCCAAATTTCGTTTCAGTTTTGATTGCTCAGTCATAAAAACGAAAGAATACGACTTTTGAATTAGAGAAGAGTAAATTTCACTTTCATAGCTTAACAGAGTTAAAAAAGTACTGAATTGCTGAGCTGCCCCAAGAATCTTTTAGAAATTACACATAGATAGTAACTGCGTAATTCAATAGCCACCTGTGTTCGGTTGCCTCAGAAATTTTTCCTGTTTAAGTGAATTACTCCGCGAAAACAATCCCGATGTGGACATGCGAGGTCACAAAATCTAAGTTACGATCTCATCTATACCATTAACTAAAAATAACACTTTTTGAGACCCAGACTCTTTCGCAGGAACTGTTAAAACTTCTATACTTTTTGGGACACACTGTAGAATCTACTTACTTGTCATGTGTATCACTCAACGTATCTTCATTGTAAGTGAAAAGATCTTTGAGTTCACTTAAGGAGAAATGTCTTTCTACATCTTCTGCTTCGTCAACGACGCAACTGCTCAATGCCTTCTTGTGGGCCTGTCTCTGTAATATCTTCTCTTCGATTGTTCCGGTCTAAAAAGCAAATACGTCAAAACGTGAGGGAATACAGCTGAATAGAAAGCTCCTGTTTTTTAAAATGCAAACACAAAATTAAGATTAAACAAAATTTCAATGATAAATAAACTAAAATGCCAAGATTAGAAGACATTGAACGTATCGGGCATAACCCTTCATCAGTAGTGACGAGAAATAGAACGCACCGGGCAGTTCAGCGGAAGAGACACAAAAATCACGATATGGAGAACTATAGATCTATCCATATTGGACGTCTTAGTTCTCCATCTTCCGCTAAACTGCCATGTGCGTTCCATTTCTCATCACTACTGATGAAGGGTTATGCCCGATACGTTCAGTGCATTTCAATCTTGGCATCCTAGTTCATTTATTGCGGAAATTCATGTTTATTTGCTGAAGTTATTCCTCGCGTCACTCTCAAAATGAGATTAAACAACAATAAAATCAATGGCATAATTTGACAGAACGATGTTATTGGTTTCCCCTGCAGTGTTAGAAGAACAATAACCACTGAATTTTATCAAATTGAGCTTGATATGACAGAAAACATTGACCATCAATACAATGACAGTTGTGTCTGCAAAAGTGCCTTAGATCAACAATGATGTATCAAGAATGTTCATTGTTATACTCTGGTACCAACCAGTCAACTGTACTGTATTGGAAATACAATGACAGATAACAAAGTTTGCGTGTCTTTCATAGAATTGAAATAACTTACTGATATGAGCCTGTATATGTACACCTGAAAAGTAGAAAAGAAATTTATCCATAAGCATTTATCAAAGAACTATTGCTAAAGTACTCTTTTGCTTTTGTTAGCGTTTGGATGAAATCTTCGCTTGCAACAAGTGCTAAAGCAAATTTCTGAGTTATATACTCAATTTGATTTTTAATTGTATTTATTGAGCTTTTATGCAATAACTCTAGTGTACCCTAAAGTAAATATAAAAATATTACTGTATGCCAAAACAATCATGCAGACGCTATTTCATAGAGACGCCGTTGATAATCTAAAAATCTTATCAACCGCAAGGGCTATGATTTTTCTAAGATTCTGAGGAATGTTTAGAGCACAGACAATGTCTCTGAAAACTGAAAAGATGACATATATAATCTGCGAGTCACATGAAGGTCCCTATATAAATCACCGTGAGTCACCAGAATGTGCCCTTTGATTCTTTCAAACAAAAACACGAACAGTCAGGAAGATAGCGAAAATCAGAGAACTAAAATATATCGCAAAACCGATGTGTGAGCACTGCTGAAAAACAAGAGGAAATTACTCAAACTAAACGGTCTCGGTTTAGCGATATATTTTGGGTCTCTGTTTTTCGATATATTCCTGCCTGACGAACCTGTTTCTTTTGTCCATCTCTCCAAACTCGGGCCATAGCTTGGTCATCGCTGGCCGGATTCCAGTCCGGATCAAACATAACCAATCTGTTTGCACCGATCAAATTCAATCCACATCCACCAGCTTTGCTACTCAACATGAAGATAAATTCGTTGCTCTGGAAAAAGAGAATAAAATCGAGGGACCGGAATGTAGATATGAGCCAGTGCAATACAGAGCTGCAGGGGTAAGTTGCATTACAGTTTTCTATTAGGGGTAAGTTCTAAGACGAGGAATTGGCTACACAGGAACCCTATCAAAAAATGTAACAATACGCTAAAAGTTATTCAAAATCAAGCTTTGTTCCATGAAGGTTTGCTGAATCTAAGCGGGATGATAAAAAACCAATCCCCGTTTGAGAAACAACTGCTTCCTGAATATCAAGAGGATAATGTTGGCAAATATATAACTTAATGGTGGATATGCTCAAATCCATTTTAAAATTTACCTGACTGAAATCGGCCACTCCGCTCTGAAATTATGAGGGGTTTTCTCGAGAAAGCCCGTTCGACCTTCAAAATAAACCTAAAATCACGACTAAATCTTCCTAAAATTTCTGCCTTACAGCAATGACTTCAACACGTCTTGGCTTGACTTTAGCACGTTGTATCCTCTTGACTCTACTTGACTGTAGCACGTTGTATCTTCTTGGGAGGATGAAATCGCCCGGAATAATATCTTTATGCTTCCAGAGATGACAGATTCATCCTCTTAAGGGCAAACACGTGTTAAAGCATGTACAAGTCATTGCTGCAAGGCAGGAAATTTGGTCGTGATTTAGGCCTGTTTTGAAGGTTTCTTGAGGGGGCTCTCTCGAGAAAATCGAGCATGATTTCAGAGCAGAGTGGCCGATTTCAGTCAGGTAAATTGCGAAATGGATTTGAACATGTCAACTATTAAATGATTTATTTGCCAACATTATCATCTTGATATCCAAGGAGCAGTGGCCTTTCAAACTGAGATGGTTTTTTTCAGTCATCCGATTTCAGTCAGATAAATTTAAAACAAATTTGAACATGTCCACAATTGAATGATTTATTTGCCAACATTATCGTCTTGATATCCAGGGAACAGCGGCCTTTCAAACTGGCATTGTGTTTTAACTCACCCGGCAGTAAATGGCCCAGAACAACCCTATCCATAAAAGGTAGCTGCAGAACTACGTGAGGTACCTCTCTACAAAACTTTAAGATATAGCACTTAAATGGAACCATTTGCACTATCATTTTCGTTCGATAAATCACCATGTTCGGATAAAATGGGAAATAAACAGTACAATTCGTAGACACCACAACTTAGTTAAAATGTTCAATCCACTTCTAATCATGAATAATCGATGAAGGAAAAACGTCTAAACTAAAGCTAGAAACCGAGCCTTACTAAGTCTCAAATAAAGAAACAGTCTAAGGCCTATATAATACATTTCAAGATCTACTCGAAGTTATTTTTCAGCCGTTGAGAATCAAATGCTGTAAATATTTTTAGCATCAAAAATAAACAATAGGCATTGTATCCTATATAAACAAGGGTGTTAGGACACGAATATTTTTATTACGTATTTATTTACCTTGTTTGATCTTCGTCTTGTTTTCTCGTCTTGTTTTCTTCTCTGTTCTGTTTCCTCTTGCTGATGTAATTGCCTCGTGTTATTTGACTATATCTTCCTTGTATTCCTGTGTCTTAGCACGCCTTCGTAGAAGAAAGGTTTCAAACCGCAATGCCATATTAAATACTTAAGTACTTAATATGGCATTGCGGTTTGAAACCTTTCTTCTACGAAGGCGTGCTAAGACACAGGAATACAAGGAAGATATAGTCAAATAACACGTGGCATTTACATCAGTTCAAGAGGAAACAGAACAGAGAAGAAAACAAGACAAGAAAACAAGACGAAGATCAAAACAATGTAAATAAATACGTAATTAAAATATCCGTGTCCTAACACCCTTGGTATGAACTGAAAAATAGATTATAGATAGTCTGTCTCAAATTTGATGTCACGTGAGATTTGAGAGAACGCAAGACTTCTTATGCATTTTTACTCGCGGGCATTTTCACGTGACATGTTATTTGCGACGGATTTTGTATCAATCTAGAGCTAAATGAAAAACATAATCACAGTACCTCTGGATGGTTAAAACGATCCACAATTTTCATCCTTTTCCTGATAGACATTGATCCATCGAGACGTACGAATATATAGCTAAATGGGAAAAATCGGTATCAACACTACTGGATGCACCAAAAAAGGCAACAGACCTTTTAGCTATTCTACAAAAGAGTCTGGATCGAGCGTTATTTTCAGACATATGGACTTCTTTTCAGAGAGGTTCCCCCTCTTTGAAAATAAATTAGTAGAGTCTGCACGCAAGCCAATTTGCACCTATGTCTTCATTTCGAATTAAATTTCCTCTGCTTCGAATAATTTCCGAACTAATAGGTTCTTCTGTTGATTTTATAAAATTGGAGAAATTCAGGCTTCTCGAACAACATTTAATGTCGAGAGCGCTTCTTTTGCTGGCTTTTTCCACTAAATAATTTATGGTACTTTCCTTCTCGGTCCTCTAACGCAGAGAGGCCGGCGTAAGCAGCGATAACTGCGTAAATAACCCCTATTAAGCATAGCAGCCACTGCGCGATAACAGCGATAAAACCATTATCTTCAATGTCCGATAGCAGTGATAGATGATGTTATAAATAATGCAATAGTGCTTATAGCCCAGTACAGTGAAAACCCGCGTATAAGAACCTAGTGGATTAAGAACGCGTCTCTCTGGGGGATGCGTGTCGCTCCAGACCTTTATGGGAGGGTTTGCTTTTATCTTGTAAATTTATATTGTGCTTTTTCAATTGATTTATTTTATGAAATTGTAAATTTTATAAAATGAAAGTAGGTTTTAATTAGCTGTAATTTAGCTATTGTTTTCTATATATCGCCTACGTTAAAATAAATCAATGACGATGATGATGAAGAAATTAGAGGCTGAAATTGTCTCAGTTTCAATTTTTTCATAAGAACCAATCCATTGTATTCATTGGTAAAGAACCCAGGCTGACTTGCAAAATTGTAGGTTTTTATGCGCGGGTTTTTACAGTATCAATCCTCCAATGAGGTTATCTGAGTTCTAAATTTGTTAGGAAATGACATGGAATAAAATTCTTGATTTTGGGCTTTTCGGCAAAAGTCGTTGCAAGTGCAACTCAATTTAACTTATGTGAAAGGGTAAGGGAACAAGACAAAAGGAATGAAAGAGTAAAACAGGGAATCAAAGGCTAATTTCCACTGAGCGGAATATTTCAAGAGGACGAAAATTTCATTTTTTTTATGAGAGCAAATTATGCTTTGATGCTGAATACAAATTTACCACCTAGGGACGACTGGAAACTATCTAAGCATCCAAGAAAATTCCAAAAATTAATTTAACATATCATCAGCTATTCAGTGAAATAATAACAAGAATCATTTCTGTGATATTCAAGGGATAGTAGGCTTTCAAACGCTGTGAGTTTTTTCTGACTTAGCCGGTGGTCTAAGAAATGTATCCTTGTTCGACGAACCGTATAGCTATAGTCTGAAAATATCGACCCATTTTAATAGGAAATAGGACATTTAGAAGCATCGGGGTAATTTTAAACTGGAAACGCTAACTTAAAAGAGAAAGTTGATTTCAAAAGAATCAATCATACCGGACTTTAGTTACAGATGAATTTTCTCGGAAGCCATTTCTAAAACAGACTTGAAAAGGACTGATGAAAGTCTGCTCAAATTTATTTTTTCTTTATTAACAGACAAAAGTTAAAACATGAAAAAACAACCAGAGAACAAACAACTGCCACACTCACCTTCTCAAGCGACATAATTTTTCAAATAAGTCAAGAGTTTGAGTATAATTTGATACCAGGACAACCTATGAAAGTGAGAACATTGTCAAACTAATGTCACTCAAAAACCTTCAGCAATTTTTCTACAATTCCCTGGAGAAATCCCAAGTCAAAGAAAACATTTCGTGTCTGAAAAATCAGCAATACTTAATTATGCTGCTAAAATTTGTTTTTTTTGCTCTCTTGCATCCAAGAAGACAAATTTCAAATTAAAGGGGCTCTGTCGCCAATCAATAAACAAATCCGTAAACTCGCATGTGTTGCCAATTATCCATTTTTCTCTATTGTTTTCTGCAGTTTGTTTGGTGGCTTCACCCAAGCCACCAAAAAGTGACCGTAAAAATCCACTTATATCCGAGCAATCATAGAAGATATGAATGTTTGGTTTGTTCCTTGTGAAGTACAATGATTTATGTCCAAACAGCAACTTTCATTTTGAAAAAATATGAAAATCCTGTGTGATATCACCTTTCAAAAAACTGCAAAAATCATCGTTTTATTTACATTTTGGCGACGGAGCCCTTTAAGATAAGAAATAACTGTACTGTAGGGGCTCTTAAAAGGATTCTCCCAAGAACCATATTTTTGCTATTGTGCACATTGATGCACCAGTTCCTTTCTAACATATAAAATAAACTTCAATGCATGTGGTACTTATTCTATGTTATTTCCTGGTAATAAAAAAGTGTCGCCAAAAATAATCTCGTCCTTGATACAACTACACAAGAAGAAGATATTGCAATTCAGTAGAACATTCAAATGTCGGTTATTTCTCCGATGCAGAAATTTCTTTAAGCTTCATTCGGTAGTTTACATAATTTGAATGGTAACTATAATTAAAACCTTTGTACTGACCTTATCATTAGAAGTTGCCTTGGTCATTGCAAGGATATAATCCAAAACTTGCATCTTTCCTGAAACCAAAAATAAACGATATCAAAACAATGAAACCTGGTTCAAATGATATTTGGGATATTGAGTCATATTGTGATTCTCAAGCAGAGCATTCTTTAGGCCTCGTAAACAAAGCTTATTACAATCACCGTAAACCTAGCTTGGGACACAAAGACGGTGCTTTTTCCTGCCCTCTATTTTTGCCGCTACTTTCCCGCCATTCTTTTCTTCCTTTGGGGTCTCTCCCCCCCCCTTTTCATCAAGTCCTTTTTGAGAGTTCTTATTAGGTAGGTCTGTTTGTTGGGTTGTTATTGCTGTTAGCTCTCTGTAATTCAGGTTTATAGGTAGGCTCCTAATCATCATAAGGTTAGTTCTGAAGAAGCGAGAGCGAAACGTTAAAGCCAGTGTCTATATTTTTGAAAATCTTCATCAATTTTATATACCAGATGTCGCAAAAAAAAGTTCTCCTGTTTAAAAAATCGCCAAAATACGATTATTAAACCAATCATAAAATTTTCTGTTTGATCTGCTTTGTTAATGATCAAATACACTTAAAGATGGAAAAATCTTTGTTTTCACTACTCATAGGGTATGGAACAACGGAAAAACCTCATTCTGGGCTATTTTTGAAACAACATTGTTAATCTTGCCTAAGAGCCAATATACGGTATTAAGATTTTTCATAATACATCAAGTCTACGATAATAGTTTCTGTTTCTTTCTGACATATACCGGGTGAGTCAGAAAAAACGTGGACTGTTTGGCGGACTGTGACGTCGCGTTTAGCCATCCGACCGTTGTGAACTAAATTATTCCGTGCAGCCATAAATCTGACTTAGATCATAAACTTTTCCCCAAAAGTCGGTCATGTGATTCATTATTTAAAAACGATTTTCTTCCTAAAACTTTGTATGGGAGTCTTGCAAACTGAGGAAACCTTTAACCAAGCCCCTTCAGCACTTTAGCCTTGCCAAAGTTGCAGGTACACGTGGTATTATCTGGGGAGCATGAAACAGTTCGGAAATAGTGTTTTCTCCCCTGGGATGCCTTGTCACGTCATAACTTGTCTTGCAAAGACAATGTTTGAGAGACAGTAAAAACGCATGCTTCTTTGTGTTGTAAAGAGATTTATTTCAACAGATCAACGCGATGTTTCATGACAAACTATTTCATTCTCCCCTAATAATACCACGTGTACCTGCAGCTTTGGCAAGGGTAAAATGCTGAAGGGGCTCTATCAAAGATTTCATAAGTTTGCAAAACTCCCATACAAGTCTTACGAAGGAAATATTTTCTGATTAATACATCAAGTGACCGATTTCGATGGGGAAAAGCTTATGATCTAAGTTAGACCTCTGGCTGCAAGAAAACGATTTAGTTCGCTACGATCGGGTTGCTGAACGCGACGTCACAATCCGCCAAACACCCCAGGTTTTTTCTGACACACCCGGTACATATATAACAAAATTTTGATGATTTTCAAACAGGAGTATTCTTTAAGGAAGCTCACAATTTATCCTTACTACAGTCAGATATCTTATAAAAAATTCGATCATCATATTTGGTGTGCGTTAGCAAAACCTTGCCTGCTTTTTCATTTTTCATAAATCAATGAATGTAAACACACCTGACATGTCCGGTTTGAATTGCTTTGTGTTGAAGTCTCTTGGGAAAACATCAATAACATCTTGCAGTCCATCTTCGTGTAGTTTCACCTTGTCAAAAATCAACTCAGGATCTAAAATAAAGCAATAACAGCAAATTTAAAATGCTAATTTTTCTGAATTAACTACCTCCGCACTTTCGTGTGCAGCATGTGTGATTTAGCCACCTTGTTTCGAGAGTACCCTAAAACAGTTTGTTTCATTTACATTTGGAGCTTGGCTCAACGACCGTAGAAATAGCATTGCTTCAATCCCCTATATTTCATGGGAAGCTTGTTTACCAGACACTAGTGGCCAAACATTTAAGATACTTCAAAGTTTGTCCGAAACTAGCTGTCAAGTGAAAATGAGTGTGAATAAAAACAACTGAAGAGTTTTGCGTGAGTCTTCTTCTCATGTGTCGTCTACACGTTGTAGGTAGGTTGCTAGACTGATAACATTCGTCTAAGTTTTGCTCCATTGAATTGAACGAATTCCTATTTACTGTTGTAGCCATTCCGCTAAAACTCCATTGAAGCGGAATGGGTATTGTGGGGAGGGGGATCGTTGGGGGGAATAGAGCGAAAACAAGGACTCGTGTAATAAGTCTAGTAGGCTGCTATGAATTGTTTCCACTCTCCTCGATCTTGGGCTTTTTTTACAAGCCATCCATAGTGTTTTCTCCCCACCCAATCTCCGATGTTGTCCATCCACATAGTTCTTGGCCTTCCTCTGGGTCGTTTTGATGGTACTCGACCTTCCAGTATTACACGATGTAAATTGTCCCTCCTTATTATGTGGCCGAAGAAGGTTAGTTTCCTTGACAAGATAAATTGCACGATGTTTCTTTTCTCTCCTGTTCTTTCTAGTACTGTTTAATTTTTAGTGTGGCTTTGCCATGAAATCTGCTAGCTTTTGCGCCAAATCCACATCTGAAAGGCGCTAATCCTGTCCATCATATCCTTAGATATAGACCATGTTTCTGCATTGTATAAGAGTGTAGACCATATATAACAATTGGATGAGTAATTTTGCGTTATTGCAAATCCTACATGACATCCAATTTGAGACAGACTTAGTACTATGATGTTTGCGAAGCATTAAGACATTTTTGAAAGCTAAATTAAATGATATCATGACAACAATTCTTGAGTCATTCACCGCAGTTTCTTTCTTGCCAAACGTTGTTTCATATATCCAAAAATCTTTCAATCTTAGCAGTGGTAGAAACTACATTATAATTCATGCACACAAAAGATAAGAAACAAATTGAGAAATTTGGTGCTAACAGGTGGAACTTTTCATGTGAAGAATCAAGAAACCCTTAGTTAAATACGTTGGGCCGATCCAAGTTTCTTATGAACATGCACTGGGTGGGTCAGAAAAATGTATCCACTGTTTGAAAAATCGCTCAAGCTTATTTATGCAACAAACTTGTTCAACATCTTAACTGAGGCCCCATTCACATTGCTCCGTTTTTGTACAAGAACAAGGAGAACAACCTCCGTTTTTGTGAAAATGTTCACACTGATCCGCACAAAAACGTCACAAAAACGGAGGTTTTTGAAAACGCTATCAAAAATGGGTATCCACAAAATTATTGTTATCATTATCATTATCAATTTCTTTATCGTTGGATACAATAAAAAAGATAGCTAAAAGTAATAAGCTAATTAATTCAAACGCTAAAAGTTTAAAACACAAATATCACATTAGAAAAATAGTGGATAAAATATTTACAAGTCATCAAAAGTATACAGTATAAAAGTGGATATCCACAAAAACGGAGGTTTATAAAAACGCACCTGATCACTGTGAACGCACAAAAACGGAGGTTTTCGAAAGTGCTATCAAAACTGGGTATCCACGAAAACGGAGGTTTTTGAAAGCGAACTTAATCACTGTGAAGGTACAACCACGGAGGTTTTTGAAAACGCCCCAATATTCAAAAAAGAGTTTCACAAAACCGGAACAATGTGAACGCACAAAAACGGATATCAGTGGCTCCGTATTTGTAATCATGTGGGTCAATGTGAACGGACAAAAACGGATATTTTTCCCTCTGTTTTGTACAAAAACGAAGCAATGAGAACCAGTAGCTTCGATGCATCAAAAAAGGATCATAACAAAAACGGAATAGTATGAACGGGGCCTGAGGCTTCAACTTAAGTTTTGAGATCATTCTATGTGCATTATTTCCTTATGAAATTAGCCCAAAGTCCTTCATATGCCCAAAATTGGCTTGTTCACAATCATGTGGATGCCCAGCATTAATGGGGAAGGATACTAACATTTCAACAAGAGTTTCTGTATCATTAGAAAGCTACGCATGAGCTAAGAAAAACATCATTTTACCATTTTGTTTGTCGAAACATTGATCAAATTGAGCCAATCACTGATGGTTTTAGGAAAGCTAGTTTTCGCGATTGTGAATAAGATAATGCATTTTAAATGATGACTAAATTCTCGATATTAAGTTAAAGCCCTCAATTAAATCGGAATTGTAATTCAAAACCATGTTTGACTTGATAATGGGTTTAAGCCCGAAACGTCGTACAAAATAAAACTCTGTTCAAAGCTCAATTATTTATACTTTTATTTGTTTGTATCATGTTTCAAAGAGTGTACACATTCTTTTTATCTCATCCGGTACTTCTTTGGCAAAAGCAAGACGTCGATGATTTCAAATTCCACCGAGTCTGACAATCAAAAGAAATTACTTACGGTTACACAGTTTCTTAATCTGAGTGATAAACGCTAATGACGATGCAGACATCTTTGAAGCGTTATTTCCAGTTATCTGCAGCTTCAAACTTTTCGAATTCAAAAATGCCTTGTAAACTTCAACCTGCAGTGGCGTGAGCTTGCAACAGACTACCTGTTCAACTGCAAAAGATGGAAATAACCATCAGCTATCATAACACAAGGGAGGAAATACTCTGAAAGTGAGGAGGTACTGGGAGAATCAAAATACCTTCCGACGCGGGGTTTGCACTGATGTATGATCAGTAATTGACATATGTACCACGTTGCGTCAACCTTAGGCTACTGTACCGGGCGAGTAAAAAAAGTTAACCCGTATGGCGGGCTATGGAAAAAGAGGTACGCGGCTGATATTCAAAACTGAAATGTTAATCTATCATTCAAAGGCTAACTTAGATGAAACAATTTTGTTTATCTTTTTATGTCTGTAGCATTTACTTAGTTTTACTGTAGAGTAATTATGTCTATTTTCTGGTACTGTTTTTTTTTACTCCGTATTTGTTGGTAGTTTTTAACTTTATGTGATGGCCACAGGGTAGACACAGTCTTTTGCTCCCTCTGGTATCGTTTTAGTGGTATAGTAGAGTAATATTGTAAAGTAGTGTAAATAGTAATTATGTTATCGTAGCTTTTGATTGGATTTTATATAAAACAAATTTTGTTTGTTAAAATCACTCATCTTCAAGAGCCAAAAATTAGAAAAATGTCTGTAAGGGGAACATGTATGGGAACAAGAATTCCACGTTCCATACTGGTCCATGATTCACTTGCCATTGAAATCAGAATTATATTTCTGACACTGACAATTGTAGTGAACTCAAATTTCCATGCCAAAGAAATCATGGAGGAGAATGGAACATGGCATTCTCGATTCCCATACCAACCCCTTACAGGCATTTTTTCCAATTTCTGGGTCTCAAAGATAAGTGATTTTACCAAACAAAATTTTCTCATCTAAGTGGGCCTTTGACTGGTAGATTAACACTGGTAATTTTCAATATTGGCCACTTACTTTTATTTCATAGCCCCCCAAAATGGTAAACTCTTTTTTTGACTCATCCGGTACATTACTTTAAGGGAAGAAACTTTCACGGGAAGAAATGTTCACGTTTATCGTGTTTTTGGCCGAAATTCACGAAAGTTTATTCCGCAACATTTCCTAAAATATAGAATCAAACATTCTTTTAATCAAATATTGATATTCCTCTTCTTGTTGTTCGATCGTAAACATGTAAGCACGTAAACAGTATACGTGTCATTGACTATTTTAGTTGAACGACCGGGTGTTCCACAAAAAGTACTCTCGTTTAAAACGTCACCAAAACTCGATTATCAGACCTATCATAACGTCTTCTTTTGGATTTCATTTGTCAATGATCCAAATATATTCATAGATAAAGAAATGTTTTAATTTAATTTCTTTCAGCGTACCGGGTGAGTCCGGTGTTTGAAAAAATGCTGCTCCCTCAATATCAAAGCAATAATATTGAAACTGTCTTGTTTTATTCCCGATATGTCCAATCAGGTTCAGAAATTTATCCGGTTTTAATTGGCCATTCCTTCCCGTCGATATGAGAGATTTTTTACAGAAAGCCCCTTTCGAAAACCTGCAAAAACGAAGGAAAACGGCAAACAAAATTTCCTTTGTTTTCCTTCCTAGTAACAATGACATTCACATACATCCATGCATTTTGTCCTCTTGGGAGAATGGAATCCCCCTGAATAAGTTATTCATACTAGGGGGAAGACTTTTTCATCCCCCCAAGAGGCTATCACATACTAAAGCGTTCTCAAGTCATTGCTGTAAAGTAAACACATTAGAGAAACTTGCTGATGATTTTAGCACGTTTTTCAAGGTTTCTCGAAGGACGCTTTTTGGAAAATCCCTTGTAAAATCTTGTAAAATCTTCACAGAGCGACCGATTTCAGCCAGGAAAAATTCTAAAAGATTGAACATGTTAGCTATTCAACTAGATATTGCAAAATATAATTGCTTATATATTCAGCGAGCAGTAGTCTTTCAAACACCGGCCTTTTTTGACTCATCCGGTATAAAATGACAGGTTAAGTCTGTAAGTAACGTCGTAATCTTTCCATGATTTTGGAATTTTCTATTATCATTGAAGTCTACAATTATAGTTTTCGTTTATTTCTGACATTCGTGTCCAAAATAGAAGCTTATCATACAGGAAAAAAATTAATCTAGTAATCATCAATGCTTTTCGCCGTATACTTCAAAAACAGGCAGCGCTAAAAATATCTTGGACCCCGTTTACACGAGAGAAAACTGTATCGATTCAGAACGGGATCAATCCAAAACTGGTACGGATCGGCCTTGCGTTTACACGGGATCGATCCCCTATCCGTGCTAGTTTGGGGTCGACTGCCAGAGCAATTCAATTGCTGGATCTATCCCAAACTGGCACGGAGGCAAAACGAGGCAATCGAGAAAATCGATGCTTTCATAATGACACCTTTTGGTCACCCTGACAGCAAATGGCGTGAATTCTTTACGCATGCCTAAGTCTTTATAAGAAGTCTGGGAATCAGTGACAAGGTGCCTGGATCGATCCCGTGTAAACGCAACATAAGTTGGGATCGATCCCGTGTAAACACCTGCAAAATTTTGAGATCGATCCAGCTGGATCGATCCAGTATTCTCTCGCGTAAACGGGGTCTTAATATGCTAATTTTAAATCCAATCATAAGATCATTCTACAACTGCGAAAAGACTGTGGTCTTGATCCACTTGCCAAAAAAGACATCTACAGATTGGCAAAATAACTAAATTTGGGTGGTTTTTCAAAAGAATAACTTTTTATGACACCCGATATAAAAGCAAATGTCTCACCTTTCACTGGCAGATACTTGGACAAGATTGCAGCTAGAAAAAAATAAATTCTATTTCATTTCATATCTCATGATTTTCAACCCATGATTTTTAATCTCATGATAAATATTACGTGAGAAAATTCAAATTCAATTTAATATTATGCGCATACTAACTGGTTTTGTGTTGTACAGGAAAATATAAAGCTCGAGGTCTTAAAAGTGCAGACCGAGCTTGCGAGGGCTTTATATTTTCCTGTACAACTACAAAACCGGTTAGCATGAGCGTTATTACCTGATAGCTTTTAATTTTGACTTATATCATTTAATCAAACGCATTTTGGTACTGTTATGCCGCTTAAGTTTATTGTAAGTCTCACAGGCCTAAATCAGTTGCTGTGATGCAAAAACACGTCATTGTATCGTACTATGCGCAAACCCGCAGGAAATGTGCGATTAACCAAAAGGATTGGCGGGATTCTTTTATTGCCTCGCCAATAAAAACAATTTTTTTTTTAAACGTCAGTCAGGTAATTGTGAAGCATTTCTCGAGAGAGCGCGTTCAATTAACTTCAAACCAGCCCTAAATTCACGAGCAAATTTTCTTAATATTTCTGCCTAACAGCAATGACTTGAACAAGTTTTAGCACGTGTTTTCCTGTTGAGAGGATAAAATTGTCAGGAACTACAGTATTTTGCTACGCTCCTAGGCATGGCACTTTTGTCCTCCCAAAAGGATAACGCGTACCAAGGCATATTCAAGTCATAGCTGTGAAGTAGAAAAATGACCAAAATTTGGCCGTGATTTTAACCCGTTTATGAGAGTTTCTTGAAGGTGCTTTCTTGAGAAAATTCCTCATACTTTCAGAATGGATTGGCTGATTTCAGTAAGTTAACTTTCAATATTTATTTCAGCATGTGACTATTGAATGATATTCTTGCCAACACTATTGCCTCGATATGCTGGGAGCCGTTGCCTTTAAAAGGGAGAATGGCCTTCCTAGCCCAACCGTTAGTAAGTGTGAAAAGTTTCCAAAGTCAATGCTAGTGAAAGAGGATAGCAGAGTACACTCCTGCTGGCTACTTACAAGTTCTCCGTATGATACAGCGACTGACGATTGACAGTAACTTGAAGGGAAAAATTCAAGAAAATAAGAACTGCATACAGTAAAAACACGAATAAAAAATTCAGTCATTTAAGAAAAAACAGTTTCGTAATTCAGGTATGCATAGTTAAAGGATCTCATGTGTTGTGGTAGACTCACGTCTCACGAGATAGTTGTAAATTCTTATTGCTGCGGTGAAGCTGTTGGGAGCTAAGTGGCCTTCAAAATGAGGAACTCCAGGTTGAAAGTGAAAGGTTTGTTGATTCTTGGATCGAGGAAACATCGATCTGGATAAATTGTGGCTTTTGTTTATGGCTAAAATTTTGAGGCATTCTGTCATCTGAGGCTTGAGCCGACAACTTAGGCCCATCAGCCATTGCCTAGAGCACTCAGCTTTTCGTACAGTGTTGCAATGGTTTCCATAGCCGGATATGAAACCGAGGGAAAAAATTTTGTCCTAATTTTCAATGTGAAAGTCCATGAGTCGTAGTTTGAGCGTCCATCAGTCTATCAATAGCGATAACTACGACCTTGTAATCAGTCTAGTGTTGTGACACAGTCGTGTAATCTTCTGACTTTGCTGCTAGGATATCTTAGAATGGACGTTCGCGTCATGACCACCCCACATCAGCGTGATGATAAGGGGTCGCGGACTCAGTTAGCGCTTAGCTACTTCTGTGATCTTAGCGCATAAGATCATTCTTGATTGAACACTAATCTAGCGGCTTGGTAGCTGGAAACCAGAAAAACGAATCAATCAGCTGCCAAGTTTTTAAGAGAGGTGGGGATTTCGCCAAATATATTTCTTGAGATACCTAATCTAAAAATTTAGAAAATTAATATCTCTAAATTTTCTTTTGATAAAGTCCTTTCCATCATGAAAATTTTCGTAAAACCTCAAAATCTGCATTAATTTGAAAGACATGGGCCTAACACAGTGTGGTTGTGTTCCAACACTTTATCAGCCTCTGTAAAAACTACGTGTTATTAAAACCTGCTTTCTGTGGCGATTTTTCTCTCTGGTTTTGATGATAAAAATTCATGCAAAATATGATTTCATACACCCCAGAAGAAGGAATGCTTATCGAGTCTGGGCGCTTACAAACAAACAAAACAATTGATTATATGATATGGAATTAAGACAGCATGAAAATGTAAAAGTAACTACTTATGAAAATAATACACTACTTAAACAGTACCTACCGTGAAAGCTCTATAAGGCTCCAATAAGCCCCTCCCCTCTGAGCATAAAATTTTAAACGAGCCCACCTTTCTTTTAAGTCCCCCCCCTCATTTATATCAAATTTCAGCCAAGGACTTTCCATTTATTGAGCTAAATAAGTTTTCAAGTTAATTTTGATATGGTTTGAGATAAAACTGTGTCGATTTTATGTATTTGACTCGTAAAATTGTATGTTGAATCCGCAAAATATGGTGTAAAAGAACTAAAAAGCTGTCATATGTATCCTTGTCATTTGATTTTGTGAATAAGATGACCTCTCTAATAAGCTCCCCTCTCTTTTAAGCCCCTCTCTGGAGTGCCCGAACTTAAATAACCCCCCCCCCCTCCCGGGGCTTAATAGAGCTTTTACGGTATTCTAATGACATTTAAACCAAAAATGGTAACATGAAAAGGCAAAATAACCAAGAGTTTATTATTAGTTAGCCTGCGTGCAGACTCTACTGATTTTTTTTCAGAGAGGTTTCCCCTCCAGTAGAGTCTGCGCATCAGCGACCACATCCTTGTTCTAGGTCACGTGCGGTTCGCAGGATTGAGGAACTAACTCATTGAATTAGATTCAATAGAGCCGCCTATAAATAGGATAGACAAAGCACCCATACACAAAAGGTTTCTTTGGCTTTTATTTGGCTAGCTTTGTTCATGCATATACCAATCCAATATCAGAAGACTCCAACAAAGACCAGACGCTACTCAAAGAAAAGGGAAGGCTTCAACCAATCAGGAAAGGTTTAGCGTTTCTCATAAACTGAGAACAAGGATTTGGTCGCTGATGCGCAGACTCTACTGGAGGAGAAACCTCTCTGTCTCTCTGAAAAGAAATCAGTAGAGTCTGCACGCAGGCTAATTATTAGTTCAACGAATATAAATATACATATACATAAACATCTATACATACGAGCCTTGTTTGTATTCTTTTCGTGAAATTCAAAGAAGAAATACGAAGCTGGAATGGCAACAATTGCACGTGCTACATTTGCACTTAAATTTAAGGCTTTTTATATTTTTCTGTTATATTGTATATTGTATATTGTATATTGTATATTGTATATTGTATATTGTAGATAGTCTGTGTTGCTGTTAGCTAGAAATAAACCAACTGTAAATAAGTTTATGATTATGATGGTCAAGATTATGATTTTAAAACGTTGAGATATATTCTTTTTGGGGCAGCTGTGTTGTTTAATTGCGAGGGTTGAGAATTCCATATCCATTACCACCGGTTATAGTTCGATAACCAAATTGTTCATTCCATCCATTTCTAAAGAGCTGTTCGATGGCCTAAACCTTCAAGTTTTAGCAACCGCAGCAGATGTTATTGGTATCAGATTTTCCAAGCAACGGTTCTGAAATTTTCTAACTCGAAGAAGCACATTGGAAAGAACAAAAACAAACTTTGTTTACCTCAGCTAGTTTTTCTTCTCCTTTCTTCTTCTGGTCGTCTGTTGCATCTGAATCTCGTCCTTTGAGAATAGGGTTTTCATATTTCCTCTTGAATTCCGACACAGCACCTTAAGAAGCAAAATGACATTTTTCAAAATAATGAACAAATAGATATGGATATTTATTGATGAACATTAAGGCAAAAATAGCGAGTGTGCAAAGAAAAAGTAGACACGTTCCAGAAATCACAAAATTCGATTACAAGATAAATCTTCAACTTTTCCTTCTGGTTAAGAGATTAAGTGACTGGTTTAGAAGCATACTATGCAAAATGGGCATATGATTACTGGATTTATTTCTTTGTTTAAATCAAGCACTTTTCTTGGTCTTATTTTCAAAAGCATTTCCTGTTTTTGAAGTTAGCACTTCTTTGACTTTGGTGTCCCACAAATAAGCAACCCACTTGTCAAATTGGCTAAACCAAGGTCTCAAACTCTAAGTTGAAGTCGTTACTATGCAACTGTACGAAGAACATGACAATAGAGCGTAAAGCTCCTCCGCAGCAGCCACATAATTATGGCACAATTTTTTGGGATACCCTGTATATATGAGGCATTGATTAAAACGCACTTACCCAGCATGCTGCTATTTACAAAATGAACAAGGCTAAAGTACTCCAGCAGATCATTCTGGATCGGGGTTCCTGTTACACAGAAGAAAATATGTCAGAATCACATTAGTTGGAAGAAACGCCTTAGTCACCTTTACTGCCATTGCAAATTCATAGATTAATATAGTAGAAACTCAAAAAAACCTAAAGTATGCCAGGAGCTAAGGAAGGTGAAGGTGAAGTTGTGATCTTTAGCGCTAAGCGCTGGGATCACAGAAGTAGCTAGGCGCTAATCGAGTCCGCGACCCCTTGTCATGACGCTCAAGTGGTGATCTTTCTGGCTGCAAAGACAGAGGAAGTACACCACTGCGCCAGAACACCTCAAAACAAGCGTGCATGGGTATTTGTTTGTTCTATTTTTAGACGAAGAAACCAGCCAAATTCTAGGAATATTTTACAGGCAATCTGACTGGCTTTGACACTGTACGAAATACGAGAGCATCTTAGAGCCCTGATCGCTAGATGTCAGTATGGCAAACCTTATTAGATTGCCTCCAAACCTTGGTTCATTTATTTATGCCAATTTCTATTGTATCCCCCATCACAGGTCTTTTCGCTGAAATTGGCTAAACTCGCAACAACCCTTGAGCTTCAAATCGAATCTTACAACACGGTCAAATATTTCTCAATTTAGCGGAGAATGAGGCAAGCATCGACAATCATTCTAAACTTCATTTTATCGACATTCTATTTTGTTATAAATACAGTTGACAATTCCAGGAGACTTAAACGGTTAGATAGTTGACATAAAAGGTTAAAAACATTTTGTTAATTTGACTTAAACATGTTTTCATTTTTCTCAATTTAATCTAAAACATAATTAGGTTTTCAAATAGGGTATTACCCAAACTCAATTTTCCAAGCGAACGTAATCGGAGAATTCGGTAGTCATAATTTCTAATAAACTTACTTAATAGCGCTTCCTAAAACTTATGTTAGAATGGTAACTCGCATATCCAATAATAAAGAAAACGTTAAGTTTAAAATCCCAAGATCATCTTTCCATAAACAGCTGGTGCGAAATCACGAAACCTACCGGGTGTCCCAAAAAAAGTATACAGTTTTGGTTGACTCCAGCGATGTGAATTTAGCTTTAATCAATGGCTAATCACTCTCAAAATGTTCCTCGATAGTTATCTTGAACATAGATACCTAGTTTTTTGGTATTGGTGCTTTGAGAGCAGAGATATCAATATTGAAAGCTCAAATGTGCATCCACTTGCAAACCAGAGCTTTGGCCTTTTGGCCTAAGCAAATTCCTGAAGCACATCGAAATTCAGAACTGAAATTAATGAAAAATTAAGAAACTTCCCAATGGGTGACTGGGGGTTGACTTCTGGAAAACAGAATAACACAAGATCTAATATTGTTCAAATTTTATCAAGGCTGTCGTTGATTTATACGATGTGCCTTGACAAAATTGCTTAGGCCAAAAGGCTAAAGCTCTGATTGCAGGAAGAAGTAAATTTGAGCTTTCAAGATTGATATTTCTGCTCCCAGAGCACCAATACCAACAAATGAGGTATCTATGTTCAAGTTAACTATCGAGGAACATTTTGAGAGTGATTAGCCATTGACTAAAGCTAAATTCACAGCGCTATAGAGTCAACCAAATCCGTATACATTTTTTTGGGACACCCGGTATAATGCAAATCATACATACCAGAGATCAGAATTCTTCGTTTGGATTTTAGCAAATTAAGGGCTTCGTATGTTTGATTATTGAGGTTCTTGAGGCGATGAGCCTGAAATGAAAATAAGATATATATTGCTTATAATTTTGGGAAGGCATTAGGCAGGCAAGACAGTTTCTTTAAGGAACTTGATCATATTAACGAAGGTGCATTAAGAAAATGTAAGCCCCTGATTTCTTTAGCTCTCTTGTAAGTAGACCTATAGGGAGTTGTCGGGAGTAATCTGACAGCTTAGCTTTAACATACTGTTACCTTAAAATCCCCACTCTTATTCAACAGGAATTGTCACGTCTTTACTATCACTTAGTTGCCTTTCAGCTTCGAGAAACCTTAAAAAACATGCTAAAATCACGATTAAATTTCCCTAATATCCAATCGTCAATGAATGAGAAAACGTATGATCAAATTCTACATATAATTATAAAAAATAAAAAGTTACACAAATTTAAATCTTCATCACAAAGATTTTCAAATCTCCAGATATAGTATATGACTTGAGTATGCTTTAGCAAATGCTATCCCCTTGGGAGGATGAACAGGAGAAATTCCATTCTCCGAAAAGGATATATGTCAAAAAATGAAAGTGTCGTTATTGGGAAAGAAAATCAAGGGATTTCTCTATCGTCATTCTCATTCATTTTTTCAATGGTTGAAAGGTTTTTGGAAGAGGCTTTCTGCAGAAAATTTCCCATATCCACGGGAAGGAATGACTAATTAAATCCAGGTGAATTACTGAACCTAATTTATCAGATCAGGAATAAAACAAAACGGTTTTCAATGTTATTAAGTTGATATTCAGGGAAAAGTATATTTTCAAACGCCGTGCGTTTTTTTTCTCACACGGTAGGTCCATGAAATGTTTTGGATCAGACGACATAACATTGATTTTGAAATGTATTTGACAAAAATGTCCCTAGATTGTTTAAAAAGTCCTGGGACACATTTCTTTTTTCATCTTCAAATTACAAACGTACACACAAATTCAAAATACGCATTTCCAAAATGGCGTTTACCTCAAAATAGATAATACAATTTAAAATCGATCAAATGGACTAAGCATCTAATGAATTACAACTGTTCTATTGATTGATTGATTGATTGATTAATTGATCAATTGATTGATTGATTCGTTCATTCATTGATTCCATCTGGTTACCGTGGCCAGATTCCGAGTTTTATCTGGTCCAGCTAGATCACTACTTACTTTATTAGGAAATATTCTAACATGGTCTATCTAGGTGTGGTAAGTGGGCAAAGAATTACAGAAATCTTGTGTTTATAGAAACAAGATTAAAATTAATTATCCCAGCCTTAAGAATCCAAAAGATAGGACCATCGTTGACTGTTTTCGAAAAGCTCTTGTTCGTTACCGAAATCTTGTGATTAAATATTAATCGATTTTTTGGCCTTGTGTAGTCTCGTTAAGAATTAAAAAGTATTTTGTTGAGTCCATCATTAGCAACAGTTTATATCGTCCCAGCTGCGACAAAAAGGTGGCATAAGTAGCAGGCTTCAAACCCGGGGGGAGGGAGGAACTTAGTATATTTAACTGACGGAATATGCCCCCCTTCCCGGGTATCATTTTCGTCTCTTTTTTCTAACGCCGGGTCTTTTTCCAAAGCCAGTCGTCAAAAGTGTTATTTCATTGTTTTTCTATTAATTGTTTACGTTGTGGGGTATACTCTTCGCCAATTGTTTCTAAAGCAGGCTATTATTTCGAAGGAAAAATTCTAAAGCCAGGTGAAAAAATTATTTCTTGGAGTGCACACCCCCCCTCGAACAATTGAAAGTCAAGTACCCCTCCCCGGAGCTTCATATTGCACACCCCCGTACAATTGAAAGTCAAGTACCCCTCCCCGGAGCTTCAAATAGCACACCCCCCGTACAATTGAAAGTCAAGTACCCCTCCCCGGAGCTTCAAATAGCACACCCCCGTACAATTGAAAGTCAAGTACCCCTCCGCGGAGATTCAAATTGCACACCCCCGTACAATTGAAAGTCAAGTACCCCTCCCCGGAGCTTCAAATTGCACACCCCCCCCCGTACAATTGAAAGTCAAGTACCCCTCCACGGAGCTTCAAATTCACACCCCCGTACAATTGAAAATCAAGTACCCCTCCCCGGGGCTTCAAAATGAGTAAAAAAACAACCCCGTTTGAAAAGTCATAGCTCCCCGGACATCAAGACGATAACATTGCAAATACATTATTAATTAGTCGACATGTTCAAATCCATTTTAAAATTTACCTGACTGAAATCGGTAACTTCGTTCGGAAATCACGAGAAATTTTCTAGAGAAGCCACTTTAGGAAAATTTAAAAATCGGCATAAAATCTTGATCAAATGCTCCTGATATTTCTGCCTTGAGACAAAATATGAAACGTGTAAGTGTGCCTAAAATAATGATTTTTAATAGGAAGATATGAAATTACCAAAATATAACTTGAATTCAAATAATTACAAGCGAGAACCAGCTTACAACTAGAAATAATTCATTTAATATGGTTTAGGTTGTTAATATACTCGCTGTCTAAGAATACTCTGGAACTCATAACCAAAAAGTGGAGAAGTTAACTTTGAACTGATCCCTTATCATTTCTAGCAGAGTTTCATGATTTTCTGGAAGAGTCTACAACAGTTTCTTATACAGGGTGTTTCAGAAACAACGCAACCCAACTATAATTGAAAATTGCCAAAAAGAATGAGATCTGAAAAGATGTAATGTATACTGTCTGAAAGCACAAGCTATCTTCTTTCCATTGATATGCAGTTTGGATACATTAATGGAATGATTCATCATTTAAATTATATTTTAGTAAGTATGGTCAATTTCAAATGCAGCATGCATTAAGAGCTAAATCAAGACATTTTTACCGCAAAAGTTACGAAAAAGATTTTTGAATAAACATTTCCAGGCCTAGAAGAACTTGAGGTGAAACACTTTGGAAGCAAACATTGACTCCAATGAGATACATTTATCGAAATTGGTAGAATAAGCTCTCTTGAAGATGAGGATTTGCCTGCGTAAATAATCACATTCCTGCATCTAAAAGAGACAACAGTTACTGAAACGTCAATAAAATGTTGAATGATTCCATTAATGTCCCAAAACTGGATATCATTGGAAAGAAGATAGATAGCACTTTCAGATGGTATAAATTGCAATTATTCAAATCTTATCACTTTTTTCTAATTTTTACTTCTAGCTGGGTTGCGTTTTTTCTGAAACACCATGTATATACTCTTATACTTAAACTTTATAAAAGAAGTTCGGACGCAAAAAAGGCAAGATATTTAGCACACTGAGGCCTTTTTGACTTGTGTCTTCATCAGAGTGGAAGAAAAGTTGATAAAAGCCGGACATGCAACATTTAATTAGTCAAAACTTAGAAAATATTTTTCAGCAAATTGTTAATCCATCTGTTAATATACTCTTATACTTAAACATAAATAAAAAGACTGAAAACTATCCGGTTTCCAACAAAAGTATTCGAGGATTTGTGCAGTTAAACATCAAACAAGGGGATTTGCTATGGTCCTGGGATTTCTACAACCGCTCACTGGAGTCATTTGATTATTTGCGTTTAAAATGTCAGTGGTCGTAAACTTGCAGCATTTACAATAAATAGATCATCTTTGTTCTTGACAGAAACTCATTTTCTTGCACTGAAGCAGAATAACAATAAAAGGACTATGTCAATGACCAAACAAGGACAAACCCACCAGGCAGATCTCAAGATATCTCCTTGTTCTTTCGTTATAATCTCATAACATCTTTTTAAAAACCACCTTTTGCGTGCACAGTACGATAGCTTGCCTACTGGTCTCAGGCAAACTTTTGCGGCTCTGTTTTTTTAATTGCTGGTTGAGAGAATTTCTTTGTCTGCAATCGCCAATCGCTTTGAATTTCAGTGTCAATCAAAAGCAGCTGGTGCTATTGCGTTACAAAATCTGTTCTTATTCAGTGACCCAGTTTGTCGCATTCTGGCCCATTTAACCCCACCCATCACTTCACAATTCATGTAATAGCCGATACGAGATAGCCGTAATAGGCAATAGCCGCAAATGGGCATAAATGTTTTTCGTGTCGAGGTGCAAAACTGTGGAGTAGCCTCCCAGCTGAGATTAAATGATAGACTGGAGATTTTTCTAACGGTCGGGTGGCTACCATGTCCGCTCTGCTTCTGTGCTTGATTTACTGCAGGGTTGACGATGAAGATTTGTTTTTGGGTCTCCGTTGTCGGTTTGGTGGAGGTCAGGCGTGGGAACGGGGGTTGCGCTGGTTGCTGGATCGTTGGAGAAATTCCCAGTTTATTGGTTTTGTGCACCTTTCTTTATTTTTCATAGTTAGGATTATATCTATTTTAAGTAATGCGTAGATGTCTTAACCTCTATATTTTGTAAGTTTTTATGTGGAGGGTCCCTTGAAAATCAGCCACTAGGGTAAAGAGTCCACCTCCTTAGTAAATTGAAATATGAAATATGAATAAAAATATGAATGAGTTGTAATAAAAGCAGTGCATGTGTGAGAACAGTATCGTACGTACCTCATCACAGATGACAAGCCCAACTTCTGATCTGTGCAAGACGGATGCATGCAGACGGAACGTTTCATAGGAGATAATCAGCACTGGATTAGGCACGCGAGTACCTTGCTGCACCATGAATTGTGCTGAAAATAGAGTTAAGGAATATCAAATCATTACAAGATCATCAAACAGCTATTTCGCATTGGGATCAAGGACATATTCTTTCAGGCATCTGCAGCCTGGGAAATCTTCTGAAAATAGCAGATTTTGCAGAGAAAGATGTCAGCTAGACCACCAAGAAAAGTGCACATTTCGAGAACGGCAGAGATTTCATTTCATTTTATCATATCTTAACACATAGCCTTATCAGTTACATTTAAAATAAAAAGATTGCACATTCTGATAACGGTAGGGCTGGCCAATTTCACAGAGAAACTCCCAAAATAATCTTGGAATTGAAAAAGTTAAACTACCCTTACATGAGCAAACTCAGACCGGTCTGAGTTTCAGATCTGTTTGAAACTCATTTCGGTTTGCGGTCGAAGCCCTTGGAGTGCTCTTATGACGCAGGCGAAATGAAACTCAGGTCGACCTGAAACTCATTTCGGTTTCTCAGGTCGGTCTGAGTTTTCAGGTCGACCTGAAATTTTCAAGTGAGCACAAATTTTTTTCATTTCGGGGCGCAATTAATTTTCAAAACAAGCGTGAGTGACATTCCATGCGCTCCTTTGGCAATCAAAACAATCAAGATAAATCTTCAACATGGCAATCATAATTGTTCTGATTGACAGGGGAACGCACGCATTGTTTGTATTCAGGAACAGTTTTGTGAAATGCGCTTGTGCAGAGCAAGTGAGCTGAACTCAAACCGATCTGATAATTTTCATGCGAGGGGGAGGCAAATTAGCAGACACAGCCAAACTTCAAACCGATCTGAAACTCAGATCGGTCTGACTTTTTTCATGTGAGGGTAGTCGAGTGTAGTGCTCGGCAGGGCGAACTGACGCCATTACACTGCTCTCTACTTTGTCATGTAAATCGCAAGAGAAAAGAACTTACAATTTTCCATTCCATTTTCAAATTTTCTGCATACTTTTTCATTGAAAAAACGAGGCTCTTTGCGATCTCTCGGAAGACTTCCAGCTTCAGGAGCAGGATGTATCAAACACCTCGGATCTCTACCGTTTTCTGAAGAGCCCGAAAGAATACATCAAAAATCTCTAGGAAGTCTACCGAAGACAGAATAACCAAAAGAATGGATTTCATAAAAAACGATCTGAAGCCTGCAAGGTCTACGATTTTCGGAAGAGTGGCACCAAAAGAATGGGATTTTAGCTCCTACCAACTCCACTGTTTTCAGAAAATGCCCAAAAGAGTAAGCCCCTGGTCTTCAAATGAAACAGAAAGCGCAAGTGTGAATTAAATGTTAACAAAGCCTTTGTAGGCTAGTTAAAGTGGACTTTGCAACTCTTCGGTCCAGATGCCTAGAGTCCGTCTCAAATTACATGTCAGGTTGGAGTGCCTGCGAATAAACACATTTTAAAGAGTTTTGAATGAGTAATTTTGAGCTATCTCAAACCTCCCCTGGCATTTAATGCGCGATTTAGTTTCTTATCTACTCGATAGTCCACCCAAAATCTTCAAAAATGTGAAATATTTTCTAATACCAATGAAGGCAAGAAGTAACTTACTTAAAGTTTTATCGATTTCAGCCTTGGTTCCAGAGTCAATCGCAGTTGCTAGGATCCTTCGACCGAGCCATTTTGCAATCTCGTTGTACCAGTTCTATAATGAGCAAGGAGAGATGATGTTTAGTCTAATTTTAACTACGTTTAATTACCGGGGGAGTCCCAAAAAGTACTCCTGTTTGAAAAACCATCAGAATTTGATTACAAGGCCGATCCTCGATTTTCTTTTTTGTCAAGTAGATCAAGGGCCAAATTATTTCCTAGGTCTAACTGATATCGTTATTGGTTTCAAAATTAGCAAATTTAGCTCTTATCAGGACTGCTTGGTTTTGAAGCATACTGTAAAAAGCACTGATGATTATCAGAATAACTTCTTTTTGTATAACCTTTTCTAGGGGATATATGTGGGATATATGTTCTCCTTGTATAACCCTTGTATTTTATAACCATATTACAATACATATTACAATACACTACTTACAAGAACCACTCTACAATACTACTGGGACGAATACCCCCGGGGAGCAAAAGACTGTGTCTACCCCAAGGCCATTAACATAAATATAAAAAAGAAAGAAAGACAACTAAAACAATATATGACAGAAATAAATACGATTTAATACCAAGTTCTGCTTCATATTAGACGTCAGATGAAAAAGATTTCGAGGAAAATTAACCAAATTTTATTCTATCTTTTATCTGAAAAATCTCAAAATAGTGGCTCTTAGGCAAGATTTACGATGTTGTTTAAAGAGTATAGCTCAGAACGAGGTTTGTCAGCCTGTCATATTACACCCTTTAAGTAACGAAAACAAACATTTTATCATCTTTAGATATATTCAGACAACTGACAAGAGTTTCAGTGATTTTCTAGGACACCCGGTACAAAAATCATTAAATTAAGATTCTGTCCGGCTTCGTAAGTGGTAAGCAGCAATTCTCAAAAAATTCCCTTGTGTCTATTTTAGGAAAGATACTTTCAAGAAATATTTGAATCTTCCCCCCCCCCCCCCCATTTCACATGGACAAAATTCAATAGCATCAACCCTACAGTGTTCTGCTAGAACATACTATGTGTACTAAAAAGTACTCCACTTTAAAAACCCATATAAACTCGAATATTAAACCTATGATAAATGTCCTCTTTGCTTTGTTTTGTCAATGACCCAAAAATATTTGAAGATGACAAAATTCTCGATAATTCAAAGGGTTGAAAACTAACACAATAAAACCATATTTTAGCTATATTTTTACGCAACATAGTCACTCTTGCCTTCGAGTAAAAGTCTTGTTACTGTAGTTGAAGTTTCCAATGATATTGTGCGCGTCTTTCTGTCATTATGACAAATTTATGATTTAATTTAAACGGAAAACTTAGTCTGGTATTCAGCAATTCTTTTTGCAGGAAAATTTAAAACCAGGCAGCCCTAAAATAGCAGAGCTTGCTAACTTTTAAACCAATTCCAACATCAGCTAAGTCTGGGAAATAATTTGGCCAACGATCTACACACCAAAAGAAGGCATTTGAAGATCGGCGTTGTAATCAAATTTTGATGATTTTTCAAACAGGAGTACTTGCGCCAAAGGACACAAAATGAAGTTATTTGTTTAAGTAGATCGAACGCTAAGATCACCATAAATTACAAAACTTGATAATATGACATTAGTGGTATCAAGGTTTAATGAGCTGGTGAAGTTATCATAAAACGTAGTAGCAAACCTTTACTAAACTAGCTGGGCATACGATTATTGCTTTGCAGATTTCTGGAGTTGCTGGAAATAAAAAAGGAGGCAATAGAATGCACAAAATAATCAAGTGTTTTTCAGACAAAAAAAGTTGCACTGATACTAATTAAACGAGCTAAATCTCGAAAAATTTGACCGATATACCTTTCTTAATACCGGGTGTCCCAAAAAAAAGTATACAGATTTGGTTGACTGCAGCACTGTGCATTTAGCTTTAATCAATGGCTAATCACTCGCAAAATGTTCCTCAATATTTAGATTGAACATAGATACCTTGTTTGTTGGTACTGGTGTTTTCAGAGCAGAAATATCAATCTTAAGAGCTCAAATTTGCGCGCAGTTGCTAACCAGAGCTTTGGCCTTTTGGCCTAAGCAAATTCCTGAAGCACATCAAAATTAAGAACTGAAATTAATGAAAAATTAAGAAACTTCCCAATGGATGACTGAGGGGGGGAGGGCGTGACTTCTGGAAATCGAGGCAATCGTTGACTTATACGCTGTGCCTTAAGAAATTGCTTAGGCCAAAAGGCTAAAGCTCTGGTTTGCTGGATGAGGCAAATTTGAGCTTTCAAGATTAACATTTCTGCTCTCAAAGTACCAATATCAACAAACGAGGTATCTATATTCAAGTTAACTATCGAGGAACATTTTTAGATCGATTAGACATTGATTGAAGCTACATTCACAGCGCTGGAGTCAACCAAATCCGTATAAATTTTTTGGACACCCGGTAGAAGACAAGAAGACTGGTCAGGCAAAGAACAAGATGGCAGGATGCATTGACAGAATCAACTGGGATGTCCTTGCATCAACTTAATAAAGAAGCAATGAGCAGGACAGAAATGGAGATTGTTCGTTCAGAGGATCGCCAGAAGTCCCCAGCGACTTGGTGGTGCATAACACACACACACCTTTCTTATATTCATTAGGAAATCAACTGTAAGAAGTACCTGCATCGTCTTGAGAAATAATTGGGTTATTTTTCGGCGATCAGAATTCGGACAGACAATAAAATCATACTTAGTTGATTCATCAAACATGTGAAAGTGAGACCTTTAAAACTCGAGCTCTCTTTGCTATGTTAAGGACCATCAACATTCAATTTTCACATTTTCAGCGGCATTTGACCGCTAACTGGAGACTCCCACCCTCCCCGATTCCTTGGCAACCATGTCCTAAATCTTAGAAAGTAGAAAGCAATGTTTTACAACACTTAGACTAAGGCAACCGAAAGCCCGATAAGTTTCGCAAGGTCACCTCAGTATGCATTGAAAGTGGGAATGATGCTTTCTGAATCGCGACGGTTTGACCTTGAAACACTTCAGTATTATGAAAAAAAAATCGGCATACATTCTGAAGTAAACGTTTCACTGCAAAGATTGCCTCCATTCTTAGCAGCCCATATAGCCCCCTCCCTCCCTTATCAGCCAAATTCCGCTAACAAAGTCGAATATTGACGGCCTGTTACTAGCTTTAATCAAATGTTGCGGCGGTGTAGCTACTTGGGATATGGCCTGGACAATTAAACTGTCTGGGTGGTGCAGCAAGGGCAAGTTATGTAAATAAAAATTTAACTTCTAAAGGTAATTTATCATATCAAGGTAAACAGAGAGAACAAAACGTTATACAGGGTGTCTCAGAAAAAAACGCAACCCAACTTTACTTGGAATTTTTCAGGAAACAAAGATATTTGAATCAATCTGAGGCATAACATCTGAAAGTACAATCTATCTTCTTTCCAGTGATATCCAGGTTAGGCGTATCAATTGCATTATTAACCATTAAATCTATGTTTTCGTAAGTATGGTTTATTTTAGATGCCGGAAAATGATAGGACATTTACATGACGAAAACTCATTTTGTGAGAGCTTATTTTACCATCCTTGATAAATGCACCCGATGGGAGAAAATTTGCCTTTTCCCTCTTTATTTTCCCTGTTGATTTTGCCGGATTCTACCGGAGGAAGAAAATAAATTCTACCAGAGGAAGAAAATAGATTCTACAGGGGGAAGAAAATAGATCCTACCGGGGGAAGAAAATAGATTCTACCAGGGGAAGAAAATACATTCTACCGGGGGAAGAAACTAGATTCTACCGGAGGAAGAAAATAAATTCTACCGGAAGAAGAAAATAGATTCTACCGGGGGATTTGTTTTTCTTCCTCCGGTAGAAGTTGTTCTTCTTCCCCCGGTAGAATGTATTTTTCTTCCTCAGGTAGAATCTGTTTTTCTTCCTCAGGTAGAATTTGTTTTCTTCCTCAGGTAATATTTATTTTTCTTCCTCAGCTAGAATTTGTTTTCTTCCTCAGGTAGAATTTATTTTTCTTCCTCAGGTAGAATTTGTTTTTCTTCCTCATGGTAGAATTTGTTTTTCTTCCTCAGGTAGAATTTGTTTTCTTCCTCAGGTAGAATTTGTTTTTCTTCCTCAGGTAGAATTTGTTTTTTCTTCCTCAGGTAGAATTTGTTTTTCTTGCTCATGTAGAATTTGTTTTTCTTCCTCAGGTAGAATTTGTTTTTCTTCCTCAGGTAGAATTTATTTTCTTCCTCTGGTAGAATCTATTTTCTTCCCCCGGTAGAATGTATTTTCTTCCCCGGTAGAATTTATTTTCTTCCCCCGGTAGAATTTATTTTCTTCCCCCGGTAGAATGTATTTTCTTCCCCCGGTAGAATCTATTTTCTTCCCCCGGTAAAATCTATTTTCTTCCCCCGGTAGAATCTATTTTCTTCCTCCGGTAGAATGTACTTCCTCCGGTGTTGATTTTGCTCTTACAGCATGCTGCATTTGAAATCTGCCATATGTACTAAAATATCAATTAAATGATAAATGATCCATCAATGTATTCAAGCTGTATATCATTAGATAGAAGAAAGATTGTACTTTCAGATGGTATACATTAAATCTACTAAAATCTTATCATGTTATCAAGAATTTCAATTATAGCTGGGCAGCGTTTTTTTTAACACCCTGTAGTTGGTTGCACGGATGGTGTGAAAACTATTCTTGAAATTGCCAAGTTGCTTTGTCTTAATCAGGTCTGTATCCTTGTTTCTTAAAAATTTTAAACTAGTGCTGCTTAAAGTAGACACTCAAAAGTAACGAAATATGATGGAAGAGACTGCACAAATAAAAGTAACCTACCTCTCATACTTTGTCGCTGAAAAATAGACGAACAAAATAAAATCAATACGACTGATACTAGATGACCAAAAACAGAAAATTATGAAAACTTACCAGAAGTTTTGCAGGTCACATATTTGGATTTAGACCTTCTGGCCATTCTATAAAAGATCTCAGCATCTCAGCTCATCTCAGCTAACAATTTAACAATTCAACATCTCAGCTATTTTTGGTACTAAAATCATTCATTTATTATATTATCATTCGATAAAAGAGCCTGGATCAAGCGTTATTTTTATGCATTTTTATACGCGAGGATAGATGGAGTGACGTTAGAGCTTCTATCACCATTGTGCACGTTCGAAAACTCTACAAAATGTAGCAAAATATCGTTCGATTCTGATTCTTTTCAGAATAGCTAAAAGGTCAATTATAGCTCAAAGATAAGGGACCCAGTGCAATATCCTGAAAATTACTTGGATGAGGCGATTTCAACTGGATTTTGAAGAAAAAAATTGATAATCCAAGGTGCTTGTTCTTTTGTAACACACAATTTTAAGAAATACTGGGAAAAGGGCATATGAAAAAGAAGCATTTCATTGTGCAATGCAGTTGTAGGTAGGCAATATATCATCATTCAAATTAAGTACAAAATTAACGTAAAAGTCTTGTTACTGTGACATGTTATATCAAACTGTCAAAACGCAATAATCATAAATGTTTGGCTCTTCAAAACTTTCAGCTATCGTCATATCTAAAAATAGATTTTTTTGAAGTTCAGAAATATTTTTTTTTTTTTTTTTTTTTTATATATCCACTAAAAGATTACAATATATATGTTACTTACACTACCTACAAAATTACTATACAATACTACAGGAACGATACCCCGAGGAGCAAAAGGCTGTGACTACCCCGAGGCCACTTAGACATTGAGCTAAAACTACTATGGTCTGTCTCAAATTACATGCCATGAGAAAGAACTGCGATCAGGTTGATTTTTGTTTGGATGGTAAATAAGGCATTATCGCAAATATTGCATGGCATCTAATTTGAGATAGACATTTAAAAATACATGACTTAACTAAAGAAAATCAAGAACAAAAACAAAATAAACTAAAATGGGACATGTAACATTGTGGCTGTGATGAAGTGACTTATAACGGAGTTTTTTTGGAATTTTCTAACCGAATCGACCAGATTTGTGGATAAATTTTAGAGTCAGAAGGAGTATATTTTTGTTAAGTTCGTCTGGGAAATTTTTATCACCAAACAATAAAATCTGCAGTAGAACATTATTTTGGACATTGGTGTATCCATATGGTCGCAGCAAATCAAAAACTCCAGCGAGAAGATCTCTGCGTGGTACTGCAAGGGAAGGGCAAAGCAACAAAAAGTGTTCCGTATCCTCAATACCATCGTTCGTAGGGCACATTGGATTTATGGTATCCCTAAAATTGTGCTTGAATTTGTGAAAGTTTAGTTTACTGAGACCAACCCTGAGTTGAGTGAGATAGGATAAACCTGTTGGGTCATGAATGCCAAATATAGATCTTACAGGGGGTCTAATTATCGATAAGAGCTTCTTCTTAAAAACAGCAACAGACGGTGCAAGTCTAATCTCAGGATCAAGTTTATTCCATTCAGATAAGCAATGAGGATAGAAACTAGATTTGAATTTTTCTGTTCTGGCCTTTAATCGCCCAATGACATCCTGGTTGCGAAGAGGGTAATGTGACTGTTGAAGTGGTGGGATTGGATCCTTAGTATAAACGGGAGTTAGATTATTAAGAATCTTGTAGAATAAAGTAAGACGTCTGCTCCACCTTCGGCAGCTTAATGATTCCCAACCAAGCTCTGTGTACAGCTTTTCTCGCGATGTTCCTCTCCATGTTCCTGTAATTGCTCGCGCAGCAGAATACTGAACAGATTCTAATTTTTCCATAAGGCTCGGTAAAATGATGCTACCACTGAACTCACATACTTTTGCCGGAATATGGTAAATGACATCCCCATAGTCAAGATGCGGTCGCACATGGAGCTTATATAACTCGTTTAGAGTATGCCTGGGCAGATATTTGGAGAGATATTTCAGCAAGCCAATACCCTTTCTTGTTTTAGAGATAGCTGATTTGATATGGGCAGAAAAAGACAGCTTTGAATCGAGTATGATTCCTAAATGTTTGTGTTCATCTACTTTCATCACTGGTGTGTTGTTAAAGTAAATTTCCGGATGATTAGCTTCAATCTTTTTCCTTGAGAATATTAGTTCCACAGCTTGTTTTTGTGGATCAGGATTAAACGACATCCTCCAGTCATGGGCCCACTGTCTTATCAACTCCAAGTCATGGTTCATGTCATTGGCAGCTGAATCAGAATCTTGGACGACCGTAAATAATGACGTATCATCAGCGAAAAGCTTAGCATTGCACTTCAAGTCTTCAGTTAGGTCATTTATATACACAAGGAAAAATAAGGGTCCTAGAATAGAACCCTGGGGAACTCCTGCCGAAATATCTCCCCAAGAAGAACTCTGCCCATTCAAAACAGTTCGCTGCTTTCTATTCTCAAGAAAGCTCTTGACAAGAGAAAGAAGATTTCCTGAGACGCCACATCGTTGTAGTTTGTAAATCAGACCATCATGCCATACCCTGTCAAATGCTTTGGAAATATCGAGATATACAGAACGAACATCGAGAGGGGGATTACAATCAAATGCTTTAAAAATTGTGTGCGTTATGGAGGTTAATTGGTTGACTGTTGAGTCACCTGGACGAAAACCTGATTGATTTGGGTTAAGTAACTCAGATGAAACAAGATGTGAATATAGAGAATCGTAAATGAGTTTTTCAAGTATTTTACCAAAGATTGGAAGAAGTGAAATTGGGCGGTAGTTTCCCTTCAAATTTTTTTCGTTTTTTTTGTGAACAGGCACAACATTTGCATGCTTCCATATTTGGGGAAATAGACCACTCCTCAGGCAATTTGTGAATATGTTACAAATAGCCCATTCTCTAAAAGTGGTGGTATTATTGGAATCTTCGCCTTGTTTAGAACTGTATTGATCAAGGACCAATACGTTTTGCTAGGGGTTTCACGGCTAGCTAAGGCTTCCCCTGCCTTAAGAAAGTAATTCCGTTTTGCATCTTCAATCATTTTTGAACCTTCAGCTATCATTTTTTGTATCCCCTCAAGCCTGTCGTCTGGCTGACCATTCCTCATGAAACTTTTATAAGCACGATTCTTATTTCTTAGAAAATTCTTAACAGTTTGCGTTATCCAGGGTGCTTGGCGAGGTCTAATCGTTTTAACTTTGTTAGGAATGAAATTGGAATAAATGTTCAAAAGAACTTCATTGAGCAATGTGACCTGCTCATTAGGACATGTTATATTTCCGAGATGCTCTTCCCAGTTAAACATTTCAATACTCTTCATAATGGCCACAAAATTTGCCTTGTCATAGTACCAAATCCTGCGAGTATAAGGAGGTGACGTTATGTTTGAAACTGATAATTTTCCATGAATAATTTGGTGATGACACTGTTCATGCAGAGACGGATGTACACCAGATTCAATAAAGAGGTTAGGCTGATTGGTAAAAATTAAGTCAATGCAAGATCTAGACTCGCCCATTAAGTGAGTTGGTTCTGAAATTAATTGATGGAGGCCAAGTTCAGAAGCGATCGGCTCAAATAACTTTCCCTCGTTGTTTTCGATATCATTTTCCCACCATTGAGTTGAGCGACAGTTGAAATCACCGGTGATAACAACGCAGAAGGGATTTTCAGCATGTATGTTAGATAGCAATAACTCAAAGTTTATTGTGAAGTTATCAAACTCAATCTGGTCTTGGCTTGGACTTCGATAAATTACGACGAAAAAATACTTTTTCCTGCCTACATGAATCTCAGAAACAACGCATTCAGGGAGAGTCACCAAATCAGAACGATTTTTTGAAGCAAGGGAGTCTTTAACATAAAGTCCAACTCCCCCCCTTTTCAAATTTTGAGGATGGTTATTTTCAATAAATGTGTAGCCATCTAGTGCTAGCCTATCTTTTTGGACAGTACTGTCAAGGTGGGTTTCAACGATGCCAATCAGGTCATAATTATACACTGAGTTGTAAGCCTCTATAAGAGAGACTCGCAAAAAGTCGTGGGCAGTAATGCTATTTAAATTCCAAGTGCAAAAGTCCAGTGTTTCAGGACCAGGGTTCATTTCTATATCACCACTAAGCAGAATCGACCTGAAAACCAACCATTGAGTATGAAGTGTATGGCAAGTTATGCTCCCAATGTAAAAATACGCATACAAAAAAAGATATTGCTTGACAGCTATACGGTTGTGATGAACAAGACCAATGGTAAAACGAGGGAAGCGCTTGACAAGCTCAATAGTCGTATAAATGATTATCTTCGCAAAGCGATGCACGCGGGCAAACAAAGGCAAGAAACATAGCTGTGTTGACACAGAGTGCACGGCTTGGCATGCAATGGAGACTTCCGTGTATAAACTTACCAGAATAGTGTAAAGTAATGTTATACATTGCAACGTTTTACCAAGACCCTGTGAAAAATAACAGGGGTAAATTAATGCTTTGAGGTGCAGTACATTATCATTAACAACAAAAAAGGGGAATTCGTTATACCAAGTGAATAAATGAAAGTAGAGGCGGTTGCCAAAATATACTGTCAAGAAAAATCGCCCAAGTTCGAAGTACTATGGTTCAATTTACAGCAGACTTGGCTAATCTAGATGTGAAAATTTATTTCACTAAATTCTGGATTCATTGGTAACTTTGCCTCGAAAGCCTTTTTGGAAGAACTTTTTTCTACCGGGTGAGTCAATAAAAAGGCCCGGCGTTTAAAAAAATGCTGTTCCCTGAATATCAAAGCAATTGTATTGAAAACTGTCTTGTTTTCTTCCCGGTATGCCCAATTAGGTTCAGTAATTTACCCGGTTTAAATCGAACATTCCTTCCCATCGATATGGGAGATTTTCTGCAGAAAGCCCCTTTCGAAAACCTGCAAGAACGAATGAAAGCGACGAGCAAGACTTCCCTTTGTTTTCCTTCCTGGCAATAATGGCACTTACTTGCATTCATGCACTTTGTCCTCTTGGGAGAATGGAGCCCCCCCCCTGAATAAGTTATTCATACTAGGGGAAAGACTTTTTCATTCCCCCAAGAGGATAGCACTTGCTAACGCGAGATCAAGTCATCACTGTTAGGTAAACAAATTAGGGAAACTTGCTCGTGATTTTAGCACGTTTTAAGGCTTCTCGGAGGAGCCTTCTTTAGAAAAGCCTTTGTAAAGTCTGAACGCAGTGACCGATTTCAACCAGAAAAAATTCTAAAATAATTGAACATGTTAACTATTTAATCAGATATTGCAAAATATCATTGCTTACATATTCAGGGAGCAGCAGCCTTTCAAACATCAAGAGGGTCCCTTTTTTACTCGCCCGGTATATATATATATATTCCATAAAATCAAGACTACATTCAACAAATAAACTAACCATGAGATGCATCGTGCTATTCACAGTGGAAATGGACACATAGTCATCAACTCCCCACTATGGAAGAGCTTGACAGAGGACTAAAAGCTTCTACCAAATTGTGCTAGTCCTCAGCTTTGAAATGATGGGAATTACATCAAATCTTCCGAGAAGCTAAAGATAAGCCATTTAAGTTGGAGAGACACATTTATATTATTTGTTTCCCACGTTAGAGCATGTTTGTGTTCGTTGTCACACTTCGTGGCCTGCAAATTAGCCAAGATTTGACCAAAAATTACTGAAAACTCTAGAACGAAAACTCTAGAAGACCTGAACTTATAAGTGTTGACAAAGGAAAGAAGACATGCGAGGTTGTGGATTTTGCAGTACCTGCAGATCACAGAGTTGAAATGAAAGAAAGAGAAAAAAGAGAGAAATATCAAGATTTGGCAAGAGAATTACAACCACTATGGAATAAGAAAGCAACTGTCATTCCAATAGTGACTGGGGCTTTGGGAACAGTGCCAAAATCACTGAAAAAAGATTGGACCAAATCGGAATCCGAACAAAGATTGAAACCATACAGACCACCGCGTTGCTGAACACTGCCAGCATCATAAAGAACGTCTTGGAGCTCTAAGGAGGCTTGTTGCCACTGGACCTTCAACGAAAAACCACCAATAACGGTGTGAAATGAACTCATAATAACTATGAAAGCAAGACTAGCATCTCCACAGATTGACTCTTCACCTTCGCTAGAAACTACTTTACAAGTATTCAAAAGGAGAAAATAGTTAGAATATTTACAATATGAAAGCTAATCTTTAAGAAAATAATAAAATTCATTTCATTCTAATGTTGAGCTAACGTCCTCTCTTCGCTTCTACGTATAAGCTATTGCGCGTTTGTGTTGAAAATTCCGTTGCAGTCTTAGCTTTCTAAATTCGGCCGGCAGTTTATTAAAGAGTTCTGCTGCATCGTTCCTGAAGGTGTTGGGAGCACGTGACGACGCGATAAGTGGCACAAAAACTAGATCTTAAGTTTCTGGTATTTTGTTTCAGCGATATGCCAATAAATTTGAGCCATTTTTGATCACAAACGTACTTAAAAGAAAGCTTCATCAGATGCAAGTCTCGAAGTTCTTGCATCGGCAGCCAACCAAGTATCACCACGTCATTTATCATCTTTCATAAGAAACGCAGAGAAAGGCCACACTAGAGTCCTATTTTCGTCTGGATTTTATCCAAACCTATTTTATTAATTCAGTCAAAAGTAAAAAAGCAGGGACTGAGTCAACGAAATAGACTTGGAGCGAGTCTAATCTTAATCTAGCTCTCGATTAGAAACTTACCATTTCATCGGCCATAATACAGCCAAAGTTATTATCAATTCGAGTTGCTGTCACACAATCGTACATGAATTTTACACCCTGGAAGTGATGAAAGTTGACAGTCAGACTAAAAAAGACTTTGTTTGAGTCTAATAAAGCATTATACATGCCACTGTACGACAATGACATTAAGGTAACAAAATCATTTGATGATTAATCGCAAAATCGAATGTAAAAAGTTTTGTGGACAAATTGGTAGAGAAGATTTAGAGTCAACAATAGACCTTTTAGCTATTCTGAAAAGGATCAGAATCGAACAACATTTTGCTACATTTTGTAGAATCTTCGAATATACACAAAGGTGATAGAAGCTCTAACGGCATTCGATCGAACCTCGTGTATAAGAATGTATAAAAATAACGCTCGATTCAGGCTTTTTGTAGAATAGCTAAAAGGTCTATCGAGTCCTTTGAAGATGAGTAGCAAGTTTCAGTCAGGTAAATTCCAATGTCGAATCAAAAATATCAGCTACTAAATAAGACATTTTCCAATATCATTTCATTTATTTATAGGCAGCTGTATTCTTTCAAACACCATGCGTTATTCTTATTCACAAGGAATATTTTTGGCTTTGCTTCTTCCATGCGTATTCAGGGAAAGAACGTATTTAACGCCACGTGAAATTATCGCCAAGATCTATAAATCATCATAAATTTACCTCTCTTTGATGCGGACGAAGCACTTTTGATAGGACAGGATCCACGACAACTGTAAACAGAATGGAAATGGGAATTTTGAGTTAAAATACTAAATCAGAAAAAGTGCATAGAATTTGTTTTATTTTTTTCAAATTAATTTGCTATTGTTGGATTTAAAAAAAGATTTAAATGATCAAATAAGGGAGAAATCCGACTCAATTTGAATTCCCTAATATTTCTCCTAACATTAAGACAAAGATAAAACATTGGTACGGGGAAAACCGTCCATGCAAATTATGTCGCATTTTTATTCCGAACTTGGGCTAAATACGATATAATGTTTTTAGATATTCATTTTATATTGTATACTCTGATGACTTGTGAATATTTAACCCACTACTTTCTTGTGAAATATTGTATATAAATTTAGAACATTGGAAATAATTAGCAACTTCAGCTACATATGTTTTTCTTAAATTGATAATAATATTGACAAAAAAATTTGACAGCATAGAAGCTTAATACTAATAATAATATCCGGTGTCTTGGACTTTAACAACGTGGATTTTAATCCCTTGTCAAATTCAAATAGGCCGAAGCTAAAAAAAACACCCTTTGATAAACAGCAACATTTCTTTTTGTTTTTTAATCAAGAAGGTTTTTATAAAAATTAACGATAAACGTAAAATTGATAATAATAAAACTTGGCTTTCAGAATACGACAAAAGTTACAACATCTGTTATTTGAGATGGTGGTTTAAGTTTAATTAATGATAATAATAATAATAACATTCCAATACGATAAAGGTTACAACATTTAAATTTAACGTTTTAGGTAGGCAAATTTGACAGCATAAAAGCTTAATAATAATAATAATAATAATAATAATAATAATAATAATAATAATAATAATAATAATAATAAGTTATTAAAAATAATAATTAAAAATAATAATTATTTTAGAACTTGTTTATGTATCATGTATTCAATTGTAAATTATATTTTATTTTAAAGTGTATGTATTGTGATGAATTGTTTACGATAAATACTTGGCTGCCCTGTAAATAGCAGAAACAAAGCTCAGTTGTGTTTTTATAAATTTGATAATAATAATAATAATAATAAAATTTAATACGACAAAAGCCGGAGGCAAATTCTTCCAGTGATGGAAATTCCAAAAGGTCAAGGAAACTTTCACTAGACTGAGGAGAAACAACAGCAAAAGTTTTGGGAAGAGCGAAAGATTAGATGAAAAAAGCAAATATAGAAAAAGAAATCATACATGGCAGAACAAGGAAAGTGGCACACACAAAAGTAAGAGACAATAGATTTGTTACTTTAAGAAATGTTACTTTTGATACAATGTACTGCAAAGCGTTAAAAATTCAAAGAAAATTAAAGAGAACTCTAGTCGTCGTAAGCGTATTGTACCAAATGATTTTTCTTTCATCTTCAAAGATGGTCTTTACGCTCTACTAGAAGTGTTAATCACTATCTGTTGAAAGTTTAAAATGCCTTAATTTTGACTAATCGATTGAATTGTGACAATTTGGCAACAAGCAACCTTAAAATCAGAAAACTTACCGTGTACGAGTTTCTTCTCCCTAAAAACACAAACATGCATGATATCAAAATGCAATTAGAAAAAGCAAGCCCGGTAAAGTAGAGCGAATCAAAACTGAAAGACGTTTCTCAAATGGTAAAAACTTGGAAAATTTTGGACCATTTGCAACTTATGTACGGTATATTATCCAATTTTGATCAGAGACCAGAGTCAGATTTATTTCCCTGCGTTCATTGATTTGCTGATATCACTTGTTATTTAGACAGTTGTTGTTGTTGCGTAGAAAAAACGGCTGATGCGGCCTAGAGTTCTCGTAGCTGCGATGGATCTATTTTGTTTCTACAGAGGAAGATTACTGCTTGAAAGGTATGTATTTTGCGATTAGTAGGTCAGGAAAACATTATTCTTTGTACTAAAAGTTTGTTTTTCAATGTTGAAGCTCTTTAAACCAGACTTTGAAGCGATTTGGTTGAGTGTACGAGAACTCCCGCTAGTTTAGGCCATTTTGAAACAGGGGGCCCACTTTATAAGAGTAATGGTATGAGTCCCTATTGAGCAAGTGATATCAGCAAATCAAAGAACGCAGGGAAACAAGGGACGAAGAGTCATAAGTCTAGCTATGAACGGCACAACTCCCAACCTCGTTCCCAGGGTGTTCTTACGTCATACGCTGATCACGAAGCCGAATGAACACCCTGGTACACTTCGATCAAATATGACCTGAAAATAGAGGTACAAATAGGCAAAGACTTTACAATGAAGTAGGATGGGAAACCCTGTACAGTAGAAGATGGTAACGACGCTTGTGTCATTTCTTCAACCTAAAAAATAACCAATCTCCTGAATATCTCTTCAATGAAATCCCTGCTGAACGGCAAACAAACTATGATCTTAGAAATCAGCGCATATACACCCCGTCTATTAGTAAAACTGTCCGTTTTTCTAATACATATTTCTGTAATGCCCCTTACGAATGGAATTTACTTGATAGAGATATCAGGAGTTGTAAGTCTATTGCTGAATTTAAGCGAAAACTCCTTTCCAAAATACGTCCAACTGAAAACTCCGTATATAGCATAGCTATATGATATAGAGGGTGTTAGAATCTTAACAAAGTTGCGTTTGAAATTCAGTGCATTAAATGAGCATAGGTTTAGGCATAGATTCAACATCGTAAGTCCACTATGCAATTGCGGTACCGCGAACGAGGATAATGAGCATTTCCTCCTGCATTGCCCCTTGTTTGATCATCTTCGCAGAAACCTCCTTGGCCAGCTCTCGGAAATTCTGAGCTTGGATGTATCCAACTTGATGACGATTTCGTTTGCTCACTGATGTTGTATGGAAGTTCTGAACTTCCACACATTGTCAACAGACTGATTCTTGAAGCTACTTTAGAGTACATCAAAGCATCCAGGCGTTTTGTTTCAATAGACTACGAAAATTGACATAGCCCTTGAAAAACAAGAATTTCGTGCACTGTATCTGTCTAGTCTATGTCTGTAGTGTTCTTGTCGTATGTCTGTGTCTGTGTCTGTGTGTACTTTTGTTAATTTTGCTTTTCCTCTTTTGTTGGAATATAGTCGTAAGAGAGAGACGGCCTGGAGGCACTAAATTCCTAACTCTTGATAGATTCCTCGAGCCTGGACCTCAGAAGGATCTCTGGGTTGCTCATGTTGCTCGTCAAACCCTAAAGCGCAATGCCAATCACAATGGCGAATTGTGTGCTCTTGGGCTGTCTCTCTCTTACGACTATCATTGGAACAGCTTAAATTTAATTGTATGTGCCATACATTGTGGGAACTCGCTGACTATAAGTCCTTTCCCACTATGGATGGCACGTAGTTGATTAGCCTTGTTGTTTTTGTTTTTGTAAATAGTTGTTTCTTTAAATGAATAAAGAAAACAAAAATTGCAGAATGATTTCTTGCAGCCCAAAGTAGAGGTAGAGCAACGAATTCACTCTGGGGACGACATTTCACAACTCCACAATTATTTTATTCAGCTCCATTTTGTTACAAATTTACCAGATCAGCTAGTAAAAATGCACTATGTTTGAAAGGCTACCGTTCCAAGAATATCACAACAATAATATCTCAAAAGCTTTGTTTAATAGCAGACATGTTCAGTTACCGGGTGCCCCAAAAAAGTATTTGTGTTTGAAAAATAACCAAAATTTGACTGCCTGGTTAATTTTCAAATTTCCTTTTTTGTTTTGCAAATCCTTTGAGTGATAATGGCAACACAAAGAATAGAAGAATTAAATGGCTGATTAGAACGTGGAACCATAGAACGTGATTAAGATCAGCCCTCCTTTATTCTAAATGCACAGTTTAACAAAGTCGTTCGTTGTGTTGAGCTCTAACTTTATTGCAGCCAATCAGATGTGTGACAGACTGCTTTTGAGCAACGAAAACGAATATTGTGTCAAATTTAAATGTATTTGATAATTTACCAAAGAGATAAAAAATAAAATTCTATGATGTGCTTCATAATCAAGTTTTGGTGAATTCTTAAAAGGGAAAACTTTTTGGAAACCTGATAGATTCACTTAATTGCGAACCAAGAATGAAAATTTCGGAATTTTTCCATGCTAAATAGCCTATCAGGGCAGTTGAGCCCCATTATTAGCACGAAGAAACAAACTGTTAGGGGTATCACACAAAAATCATTGGATAAGGAGAGGAAGACGATATCACATTTAGTTATTCAATATCAAAGTTCCAGTTTCCCATTATTTCAAAAATTCCAGACACAAAAATTTTCAGATTCGAGAAGATCATCAGTCATAAAGTTTTCGGACAACCAATGCTTAAAATCACCAATACTTACTCAGTTATATTCAGCTGTTCATGAGCAGATAACTCAGGTGGAGTATAAAGAACCAAAGCTCCTTCTGCATAAGGATCATGTAAACAATATTTTCCTGCTTTCCTCCGCATTCCAAGACTTTTAGACATTGCAGATCCTTCATAATTGGCCATTGGCACTTTAAAGGGCTTTGACAGGATATTCCGGATGAGAAGCTCCTGAAAAGGATAACAAAGGAATTTAAAGAATGGTAAGTGCACGGGGTGAGTAGAAAATACGTTAATTGCATTATCAGGTCATGTTTTATTAGGAAAATGCACAACTAGCAGGTGACCCAAAACAATTTCACAAGCTACAATCTTGGCCAAAAATGCTTGGGACAAGTCACAAAATTGTACTACTTCGGAATTTGATTACTTGCCCCCCGCTCCCCCTCCCCCGTTTCAATGTTGCTTGAAATCAAATCCATTTGACCTTCTCAGCATTGAATTAGGGGGAAGGAGGATCAGGAGGTTCTAAACGTATGTTTTCGCTTTGATATTTTAGGAACCACCATGAGAACACTGAAAGTTGCCTATGTCGCAACTTCTTTTGGGCAGGATTGTAGATCTTAAATCATTTCTTGAAATCAAAAGTTAATGGCAATTGCTCTATATCCCATTTAGCTGAAAGGCTGCGCTATCTTTTAAGATGCTGCATCATCACTTCAAGCAATAATTACCATCTGAAAAACCTGATTCAAAGAAAATTTAGCAACCTCTATATTTCTCATTTAGAGTAAAATAATCACCATCCTTTTCTGGTCAAAAATTTTGCGAATTAACGTTGGGATGGATTTGCAGTCGTCTGGGGAAATCTATCATTTTCAAAATGAACTGGACTCTGCTCCTACTTTTAATTTTGTGCTCCCAATCAAATTTGGAATTCAGCATTTTTCACAACTTCCAAAATATGGACTGGAAAAGGAGTGAAAAGTCTGAGAAATTACTGAATGAGCACATTTTTTGAAAGCTATTTTTGGAGGGTAGTCACAGCTTAATCTGACCAAGAGTTTTTGCTTTACTACGACCATATGGATATACCAATCTCCAAAATAATGTTATGATGCACATTTTATCTTATGGTGATAAAAATTTTCTCAATGAACTCAAAAAAAATATACTCCTGCTAACTCTAAAATTTATCCACAAATCTGGTCGATTCGGTTAGAAAATTCCAAAGAACTCGCCTCGGCCTCGGGGTAGTCACAGCCTTTTACTCCTCGGGGTATCGTTGCATAGTAATTTGTAGGTAGTGTAAGCAATATCTATTGTAATTTTTTAGTGGATATGAAAAAGAAAAGAAAAAACTGACCAAGGAACATCTCAACAAGATATCTGAGCCCTTTAGCCATATGCTGATACCTTGATTCCGTTCATGAAATTTGCTGTCTGTGAGCTAGGCGCAATCTATATTGTGAATTCATTTTGTCACTAGGTATGTTAGGTTAAAAATTCATAATTGAATAAAAAGAAAACCAAATTAGTTACTCAAATTCGATTGGCTTAAACTGCTCATTGCCTTCCATAGATATTGGGGATTGTGATGAAGCAATTTTGTCAAATACTATGATATAATGCATTTGTATTAAAGGCAGACTGTTGTGGCGCTGATTGGGTGAATAAGACAATCTAAAAGAATAGAATTAGGGAGGCTTCAGTAATTTCGCTGTACAGTGAAATTTGTGAAGGTGATAGCGATCTGACTCCCTTTATTCTCGAAACAAAGTAAGATCCAACAGCATAAAAGACTTGGTAATATTTCAGGGGCCAGGCCTTCTGTTAGTTATTTCAACATTACAACTTGCCAATCACAGCCATGATAGTGTGCCTTTAACTTTCTCAGAACAATTACAACAAGCTGAGCATAGAAAAAGTGTATCATTTTCCGAATTTTAGAGCAACATGGACATCTACTGCAATTCTTTGTCTATTTCTGCAAAATTGTTCATAACTATGGAATGGTGATACCAATTTCAACCAAATAAACTTTTCATATCAACATGGGCTCATCATCTGCAGCAAACATTTTGAAAACTGTCATCATGCAGTATAGGTTTAGCAATTAAGTTTGTTCTCTTTTGGAAATACAAGTTTTTCACCGTAAACATACTTCACAAACATAAACATTCTCCAAATAAGTATGGCAAGACCAAGACAGAAGAACAGGGAGATCTCCTTCACATTTTGTGGAGCATTAGGTTCCTAATCTTTAAAAAGGCCAGTGTAAAATTCTATGACTTATTTCTTTGAACTGAATGGCTTCGCTTCAAATAAACTTTCGCTATTTTACTACAATTCTGCCATTGGGCTTTCCTTAAATCTAAACTATTTTCAGAATTAGAGTGATTTTCTTTTTTAGGAATTCAGGGACATTTGAAAAGATGCTTGAAACCATCGCAATTTCTCAACTTTTGGACAAGAAACATGAAATAATTTCCAAGAAAACCAAGTTTATGAATGTCTACTTTTGGTACCAAGCAAAAGTCTGTCACTCTTCCGGTTTACTGTTAAGGAAGTTTATCATGTCACATCTTCAAATGAGTTGAAATATGATATACAGTGTAGTTTTGAAATATTCAAGATTTGCTATTGTGGTAGAAAAGACAAGATCGATTGAAATCACAGCTGCCACGTGTCCCAAAAGAAGTGCTACCATTTAAAAAATTGCTAGAATTTGATTATCAAACTTATCATAGAATTTTTCTTTTGATTTCTTTTGTCAATGATCCAAATACATTTAAAGATGATAAAATGTTTGTTTTCATTACTTAAATGGTATGACATATCAAATGGTATGACATAACACATTGAAAATCTCATTCTGAGCTATACTGTACAGCATCATTAATTTTGCCTAATTGAGATTTTTCATTATCTATCAAGTCTGCAATAATAGTTTGTGTTTCTTTCTGACATTTATGACCAAACTGGAAGCTTAAAATATAATAAAATTAATCTGGCAATCAGTTTCAGTTTCATATTTTAAAAATTCCACTACATACAATTTATCAATTACACTACTACCATACTACACTACATACTACACTACACTACACTACACTACACTACACTACACTACACTACACTACACTACACTACACTACACTACACTACACTACACTACACTACACTACTACATACTACGTACAATATAAATTTGACACAAACCTAATACAAGCAATTACAAAACAAAGTTACGAGATAATAACATATATAATGAATTGTATGAAGGGGAATTTCTTAAGGAGGAACTCTCTCAGTAGCTAGGCTAATCGAGGAGAGAGCACCCCCTGATCATCAGTGCTTTTCGCAGTATGGTTCAAAACCAGGTAGCCCCAAAAAGAGCTAACTTTATACATTTCAAAACCAATCACGAGATCAGCTATGCCTCAGGAAAATAATTTGGTCTTTGATCTACTGCAAAAGAAATTTGAAGATCAGCCTTAGTGTAAACGCAAGTGATCCGTATCAATTTTGATTCGCATTCATTACGAGGGTATTTTCCATACAAACGAGGTTTAATCATAATTGCAGTTTGTTTTGAAATGTTGACGTGGAAAGGAAATCACTGAAAATCCGAGAAAATCTTGAATGTGACCTCGTCCTATTTATATGGTGACCGCTGATCCGCTACCGTGTAAACGAGACCGTGATCCGATACAATTTTGATCCGCTACCGTGTAGACGGGAGGGTGATCCGTAACACTTTGATCCGCAACACTTTGATCCGCTACCGTGTAAACGGGGTCTTAGGATAAAAGGTTGATGATTTTTCAAACAGGAGTACTTTATTGGGACACCTGGTACAACCAATAAAAACACTTACATGGCTTGACATTGTTGCTGCATCATCTTCAGTTGTTGTGCTTGATGAACTAACAACAGGTGACAATGGTTTTCTGAATGCTGACACAAACTGAGCACTATTGTATACAGCTTTCTTGTTTAACTAGTAAAGATAATATGGAAACTTTAACAGCTACTCCTCATGTGTGAGAAAATGCTACTGCATACATCAAAAGCCGAACATTTTGGATGAACAAATCACAGAAAAAATTTTGGATGCATGAAATATTTGAAAATGCCTCCAAAATACCTGAAATTTTTGGACACATGAAATGTCTGAAATACCTCCAAACTTTTGGCTTGCAATGTATAGCCCTAGAATGCACAGTTCAAGGGAGAAATTTCTTGAGGTTAAAATTTGTTCAATGCTAATGCAAATTATTTTGGACTATGTCAAAAAGAGCTGGGTCTATTAGAGAAAGCTACTTATTGGAGATCATGTGTTGATTAAAGAAAAAATATAACCATATTTCAGCTGTACTCAATGGCATTTTATTGGTAAAGTTTGGGGGACAGTGGGATGACAATTTTCTACCCTAAAGGAACTGAAAAGATCGTTGGCAAAAAATCTTACTCCTTTACTCAAGAGGTCAGAAAATCACTGAGAATAAATTGAGCACTGTATTGTCAGAAAAACTGGGCCAACTGACTCATAAAATTTATGCAGACAAACAATTTTTGTCTCAATTTATCATCGATTTATGCTGGCATAGCTTTTCAGGAAATAGTGATAATTTCACAATTTCATGGAAAGCTATTGCCAGGCACCAGTTACACAAATTTTGGTGACATTCTATGTACAGTAAAAACGCTTGACTAACTATTACCCTGTTTTTATGGAGCAAAAAACTTATGATCTAGATTGCAATCCAGATTCTAAAAAAATGTACTGTGCAAACACTTCTCGTGATCGTGATCACGATCGAAATCCTTTAAGCATGCACAGTAGATATTTTGATCATTGTTGTTATAGTGTTTCTAGGCTCCGTAACTATGCGCAGTACGCATGTGTGAATGGGATTGCGATCCTGATACGTTTTCATTTGATGCCCGTGAAAACACAACTCGATCGCGATCTCGATCCTTGTGGATCGCGATTCCGCATTTTGCTCTGTATGTAAACGGGGTTTATGATTACAAACAGTTTTACTGTACCTTGCCATGGAGGAAGCCATTAGAAGTCCTGCTAGCTGAATGTTTCTCTTGGCTGTTTTCATCGTTTTCACACCTCTTCCGTTTTCCAGCTAAACTAGGTGCAGAACTTCTTCTCTAGAAGGAAGGTAATGTGACCATAAATTGCAATTTCTATCAATTTTTTCACTATGGTTCTTGTTCAAAAGACCACAAACAAGAGCTTAGGTAGAATGGCTGAATATTAGTTTTTGTATTGGCATGCTACCAGACATGCCAAATTTAGATGATAAATTTCCAAGTCTCTTCCTGGTAAAATTTACCTTAAAAGATTCACAATATAATATGCTATCTTTTCAAGGGGATGTTGACATTTGATTTCATATATTAGTGGCATTTGGTTGCTAATGCACAGAGAGGAGAGGGGACAGGAGGCCAAAATTTGGAAAGGACTGTTTAGTCAAAATGGTACCATTAACTTCTTGGCAAGACTAATTTTTAGACAAAAAGTACTAAAATGTGGCATTTTGTGGAAAGAATTGCTATAATTCTCAAAAACACATGTGTCCAAAATTGGCAGAGAAACCCCTCTCCATGCATTAAAAAACCTTGCTCAACCTTGAAACACTACCAAAAGCAAGGAAACAATGGAACCAAGTAAGAAACAATTGAAGACGATGGATATGGATATGGGTATGAATCTTCATTCTGAGTAAAATGTTAACATCAAGCTTTATTTACGTGCATTAAACCACTGTAGTTTGAGGCGTAGATTTCAAATTGATATGAGAAATGGCCCCAGAGACTCTTTCACTGTCAAAACTGGATTTTTTGTATTGTCTCCCATTTAGGAGACTTAAAATGAATAATTTTCATAGATTTGTCTCCTCTGTTCAGGAGACGGTCATCTGTTCAGGAGACGGGTCTCCTATTCAGGGGAGTTTCTTTGGCAGATTTGTGCAGATTCTATTGTTTTCCATAGGCTATTGTTACCACTAAGATTGCACAGAGAACACGTTCCCCACGCAAGGCAAAATTTTCACTCTGACCTATTTTTAGGCCAGTCGGAGGTATAATTAATTAGTAGAATAATACCTGATCTTAATCCGCTCTTCTTAACCAGACTGATAAGTTTGCAAAGTGTGCATGGAAGATGCATGCCTGTCTATTGTTTTAAAAACAATGGTTATATTGTTCTTCCTTTGTCATACTTGAAATTGCATGCGGGAGATTTATATTCATCGGGAAAAAAGCCAAGAAAGACTGTCTTTGTAAATTTCTTTGTGAACCATTCTCGGTAAACAAAACAGAAAACTGCAAGTGATTAGTTATTCCCATTTTTTCATTTCATTTTCCATTGTTTAACCACAGTAGCCTCGTCAGCCTGCAGAGACTGCTTTAAGAGTGGCAACTGTTTGTTGTAGGTCTACATGGCTCTAGTCGATGGAAACTTGGAAGAGGACGTTTTTCGGATAGGGGGCTTCAAAGAAAAGTACTCAACGAATGGTAACACATCGCAATTCTTAAAATGAGGGTCCAACTCTCTGACGTCTTGAGAAAGCATCTCAGAGATTTTGGAGAGGACAAATAAATAAAACTGAAGTTTGGAAACAACTAAAGTCTGCATATTAAAGCCATACCTCTGATTATACGCTTTTCTGATCCTGATTCTTCTCATAAGCCCTTGAAAGATGGGAAAGGCAAACGTGTAGGTAGGCGTCCATGAGGTGTTGAGGCAAGGGTTGGCAGTTTCTTTAATTTAGAGAAGTTTTGCTACCTTCTGTCCTAGACATGCACGTACACGTATTTTTTATGAGAAACGCAACTCTCAGATTGCTGGGAAAATATAACTAAAGATACTATTTATTTTAATAAAGGAAATCCTTGCCACATTTCTTACTTTCTTTTCACTTCTTTCCTGTGTTATAATGCTCTGAAGGTACTTTAGTTATGTTTAAATAGTGGAAATTTTATTTTGAAATATTTAGGATGGCACAGGAAGTATCCATGACGAAAGATTGCTATAGAACCTTTAAGAAATGCGTAAGAAACTCCAGAAACTCCAAGTACACAAAATCTGACAATTTACTAGAAGAATAATTAAAAAAAGGAAGAAAATAGAAAGGATGAAATATGAAATGAATATGAAATATACGATAATTTACATGCGGGCCAAAAGCTTATAACTATAAATCTCTGAGAACTCCGTGATTTTCTTCAACAGCTCTAACAACTCTCCGAGATTTTCTCCAATATTTTCTCCGACATCTCCAATATTTTCTCCGACATCTCCGACAACTCTGATATTTTCTCCGACATCTCCGACAACTCCGATATTTTCTCCGACATCTCCGACATCTCCGACATCTCCGACGTCTCCGTGTTTTCGGCCTGGCCAAAGCAGTCTGGTGCGCGCGGAAGATCTTTCGCAGCAATTTCAAGTATAACAAAGAAAGGAAGAAAAATAGGGCATTGTTTTTAAAACAATAACCAGGTGTGCATCTTCCGTGTGCTCTTCGCAAACTTATCAGTCTTGGCGCGCGCAGCACAGCATAAATAGCAGTCTGGGCTCTTGCTTAACGGCCCAAATGCCATTAATTACAAAAGACAAAGATTAAAAGTTGATGGCTCCTAAATCTTCTATCTTCTCAAAGGTGTACTGTATATATCGAGAGCTAACTTACTTACTAAAAACAAAAAGAAGAGGATCGAGGAGTTGACTTGAAGGAATGTATTGTATAATGATTCTATATATAAGTATTAGAATTGCTCCCACATGGCCATATATGTAGATGGCTCATCAGAAAACCATGATATATCAATCTTAATCAATATTGTTCTACGACATTGTATATCTGAAAACATACCATCTTTTGTGCTTTGGTGCCTTGTGTGCTTCAATACTGTGCTTTTCCTGGTGATCTGGTATTCTCATTATTATTATTGGTAAATTTCTCCTGACTGTCTGTCATTCACACAGCGATTTCAGACGATCAAATGCAGCACATGCCTTTTCCTTGTGACCTGTATATTCAACTATGATTAAACAAAAGTTCCAGAATCCAAAACAGTTTGTTTTGAGTCGATCAGAGCACCCTTTTCTCGATTATTACAGCGCGATGAGTCCGGCAGTATTTCAATAGCGATAACTACGACCATATCATCAGTCTACTCTACTACTTCATGTAAATTATTTTCATTGGAAAACGGGGTAAACAACCGGCAAGTGTAATTTCCAAGGAAATTTTGCATTTCACAGGATACAGGTCATCAAAAGTGCTATTGGCTCCAAGGTTTATCCAGGAAATATTTTTGTGAAGTTTTTGCACTCAAGGCCAGACTTTCATATTCTCATAAAAATACTGGGATCATCCAGGCATCATCAAATTTAGGGAAATAGTTTGAATTGAAGCAAATACTAACAAATATTTATGGAACCTTCTTTGCATATTTCTATTCAATAAAAAATGTTAACCAATTCAATTCTACACTTTGACTGCTTGCATTGGTCATACCCTTGATGAATCATACACTTGACTTAAGGCCTATCTATATGAGCCTACTAAACGGGCTGGCCCACTAAGCGAGATCTATAGACAAATATAGAAAATTGAAATCTGTAGAAAAATTTGTTTTCGTTTATATATGGAGAAGCGAGCCGGCCCGGTAAGCGGGATCTCACTGGAGCACTACCGAGATATCGGTAGGCGGGATGAAAATTTTCCCATGTAAACACTCCAGCCCGGTTACAGAGACGAAAACGTCTTTACTCTCATGCGCTTCTAATTTTGACATTGGGCCCGCGTCAGTGTCCAATTTCTGTCTCGGTAGGCGGGCTGGGATTTCCCCATGTAAGCAAACGGGTAAGATCAGCCCGTTAACTGAGCCAGGCCATTTACCGGGCTCATATAAACAGGCCCTTACAATACTTTTGGAATTCTCTTTCGAATATTTGTATCAAGGATCAAATCAACTTGACAGATTATCGTAGCATATTCTTCTGGGAGAGTGAGGACAAATTACGGCCTGAAACAGCACATTTTGAGCAACCATTCCATTAAGTATCGGTACAACAGAACAGCTATATCCTGCCGTGCGACAGGATTGTGATTTCATATGAAAATTCAGGAGCGGGCAAGGACTGTAAAATATTTGACCCCATGTTTGTCCAAAGAAATTGGAAAAAATAACCGGTGATTTTATCACACAGTACGACTTTCCCGCCCAAAACAACCAGTTTTTTGGACAAGGTGAAATTTGAACATCAATCTTCCAATTCCATCAGTTTGTCACAAAAATCAAGTTTTCTACCCTCCCATCTCATCAGAATCATAAAGTTTACCTGTAAGCTGGTCCATCAAATTTAAGCACAAAGGACCAGTATCTCCAATCTTGGGACAAGCGGTTTTACCTTTTGTCCGCCAAATTTCCGAAAAAGACCAGGATTTCAAGTTTTTTCACCAAAGCGGTCCTCACGGAGGTCCTACCTTTGTCCGGCAACCAGTTTTGGGACACTTGTACTTTCATGGCTACAATTACCACTTGCTTTCGATGTCGAAACTACCGGTTTTTGGAACAAACATCTTCAGTGATACGTCATGTTAAAATTGTCCTTCAAATTGAAGAAACGTAGCAGCGGAAATTTGCCATCAAAAACAACCAGTTTTTGGGACAAAGGTTGTGCAAATTTTTTTCTTGAACTACCGGTTTTCGGACAAGGTAGGACCATGTTCCCAGTGTGACATGCCCGACCTTGAAAATTCGAGTGCCATAGTGATAAAGTGATTCTTGAACAATGAGTCTCAATCGAATATGACACAACATCAAGTAGCTCGTATCAAACAAATTCAAAGCAAGTATGTCTGAAATAAAGTTTGCCATTGCCACAAATGCACACAAAAGAAAGCTTGATGATCGCTAGCTAATTTAATCAAATTTTGACGAGTTCTCAAAGAGATTGCTTTTTTGGGTCACCCCGAAGATATTCTAGCCTATCACATATCAGTATTTCCACATGACATTGATCAAATTACCTCGCCACGTGTCCTGACCAATTGCCTTTTGCAGGGCTACTTTTATTTAAAGGCTTATGTTTAGACTCCCTTTGAATTGAAGAGCCATAGCTAAATGCCCTTTGCGACGCTAAAGTCGACTTTCGGATGAAACACCAACCGATGAAATGAAACTTGTTCCTGTCCAAAGTTCTATTTGATTTGCTTGTCATCCGGTGCGCAAGGAATCATGCATGGCTAGCAATGATTCACCTAAAAAGCATGCTAAACATGGCTTTTTACTGACTAAGACAGGCCAGCAGTTGGTTCTTCAAAGGATTAAATATTGTTTTCATCAGTCTTCTGTGAGAGATTTGACTATCAATGGCTTTAATGAGATGAAGCGGTTGCGGTCAACAGATAATGTGCAATATGTCAACCATCTTGACTTGTTTATCGCATTACAATCGCCAGTTGTTCATTTCATGTTGAGCTCATTTCTTTGCAAACGCAACCGTTTTAGATTCCCATCACAATAGCTTTCATTTTAGCTCATACGATGCCTGAAATATGGAATTAATCAAAATTAGAGGTTACTCTTTTAGCACAGCTTTCTTTAGCATAGCTGGATGCCTCAGATGTTGTTGCTAGTATATGCTTTGAATCTCTAAGAAATATACCGGGTGAGCCAGAAAAACTCATAGCACCACGAGTACTTCATGGATTGGAATAAATCAAGTTTTGTTTGATAGCCGATAGATTCAGGTATTTTTGTAATTTTTCTCACGTTTTTATGAGCACTTGAAATATAGGTAATATTCGACTGTACGGAAATTGCATGGCTGCGAAATGCATCTCCTGACAAGGGCCAAAAAACACTCCACTTCTTTCTTATTTCAAAAACGTGCCCCCAATGCCCCCCCGGTTCCTACTTCTCTGCACAGAACGTAAGAAAAGATAATTTTTCACAGGTGAGAGATGTCGTCTGTCTGTACATTCATTACTATAGGATTGAAAAATTTCAAGATTTATTTGAAAATCTATTTCTTATGATAACTCCTGAAATGCCCTTCCATATTGGTGTGTGTGAGGAGATCCCTTATGATTGGATCGAGTGTTTAGGCCTTTTCCAGGCATTTGCACCCAAGGAACTTTTGTAAAGTTGAATTTACCTATATTTTCAGTGCTCGTAAAACAAGAGTAAAATTACAAAATACTTCGATCAGTTGACTTTTAATCAGTATTTGAATCATTCAAATCCACTAAGTACCCTTGGAACAAGGGCAGATTTTGTAACACAAAAGCATCAGTTGCTTTTGATTGACACCTCAATTCAATTCAAAGCGATTAGCGACTGCAGACAAAGGAGATTCTCTCAACCAGTAATTCAAAACAAACAAAGATCGCAAAAGTTGCGCTGATACCAGTAGGGCAAACTCTAGTCTTGAGATGGTTTTTAAGAGAAGTTAAGTGCTACTAACGAATAAAGAAAGGCCAATTTAAAGTTTTGTTTGGCGGATTTTGTTTATTTGATTCCGAAGCCGAGCAGAAGGCATTGTAATTCTCGCATATTTAGGGCTCAAATGAAACAATTACTACTCAGCTCCTGAATGATGAAGGAAACTAGGTAACAACTGCTCTTTGAGCACAATTTTCTACTCCCACGACACTTGCGAAAAGATTTCCTTTGTTCCTGACGGTAAGATGAAGCTGTTTTTATCATGACATTGCATCATAAAAGCCTTGTACAGCGAATGTTTTTTGCAGATAGCAGTTTCGTCCAAGAAATATGTTCATTCAAAATTGAACACGCTGAGATAAAGAACTTGCTTTCAGGTATCTTCGGCTTCATAAGATGGCAAGATAATATGAATAAAGTGTATGTTCAGATGCAACAGTGTTTTCCTTTTGCAATATTAATGCCACACGATACTTGAGATAACATTAGATAGACATAATTTTCAAATGTTGTTCGTTTTTTTTCGTTGGAAATCTCCTAAAGTGTAAAAATATGCAGGCAAATCTAAAAAATCGAGATAAGCTCCCCACGATCTGACTGTTCTCAGCTGCTGATTTGCTGAAGAGCCAGAGTAGAATTTTCGTTCAAACAATCAACAGCCGGTACACTCATTATTTCTTGTAAAGACTAGCATAAGTGTACGGATTTGGCTGACTGCAGCTATGCGAATTTGCTTTAATCAATGGCTAGTCACTCTCAAAATGTTCCTCGATAGTTAACTTGAACATAGATACCTCGTTTGTTGGTATTGGTGCTTTGAGAGAGAAAATATCAATCTTGAAAGCTCAAATTTGCCTACGCGTGCAAACCAGAGCTTTGGCCTTTTGGCCTAAGCAAATTCCAGAAGCACATCGAAATTAAGAACTGAAATTAATGAAAAATTAAGAAACTGCCCAATGGGTGACCAGGGGGTAACTTCTAGACAACAAAATAACTCAAGATCTAATATTGCTCAAATTTGATCAAGGCTATTGTTGATTTATACGCTGTGTCCTAAGAATTTGCTCAGGCCAAAAGGCTAAAGCTCTGGTTGGTAGGAAGAGGCAAATTTAAGCTTTCGAGATTAACATGTCTGCTCTCAAAGCACAAATGCCAACAAACCAGGTTTCTATGTTCAATATAACTATCGAGGAACATTTTTAGAGTGATTAGAAATTGATTGAAGCTAAATTCACATCGCTGGAGTCAACCAAATCCGTATACATTTTTTTGGGACACCCGGCATACTAACCGCAATTTGCATTAAAGGCGCATGTTCTAACTAACAAAAAGGGCTCCACAAAAATTAATTTTCATAACTTTGAGCCTCACGGGGGGGGGGGGGGTTCTTGGCCAAATTTTGGGTAGGGGTCTGCCGCTAGCATCTTCAAAAGGGTGCCGTTGGCTAGACTAATTATTACGAAAATGGTACCCTTGGCTAGACCAATTTGACCATTGTTTAACCAATTTTTACGAAAATGGTACCCTTGGCTAGACCAATTTTGACCATTTTCTCGACCAATATTGTGAAATTTGTGGCAAATATGATGTCATGACCGTTCGCTAGACCAATATTGTCAAAAATGATACCCTTGGCTAGACCGTTGCAGGCCAAAATTGCAAAAAAGGATACCCTTGGCTAGACTAGAAGTCCGAAAAAGTATACCCTTGCTCGCGGCACATCCCCAGGTACCTTTACTATGGAAGAACCCCCCCCCCCCCGTGTTGAGCCTATTGCTGAAGATTGTCTGAACTGTAGTGTATTTGAATAATCGCCCTTTTCACCTTGCGTTAACAATTGAAAATTTTGACTGAGCATGCGATAGAAATGTGTGGTCACGAAAGATTGCAAAGAAAATTGTCTAATTATGGTGGTAATAAAAGTAATGATGCGTGACTCTTACATAATCTCATTAAAACACTCTTGCAAGACAGTTGCAAAAGGATCTACCTAAATATCTTTACAAAACGGAGAAGAGAACATCAATGACAATTTTTTCCAAAGTGATTGAATCCTGAAGCGCAGATGTAAATTAGTGTTGATCTGCTATTGTCATTTTTGAATTTTCTTAACTCTGAAAGACTGCGTAAAACTAACTAATTTGAAATACAGTTCGAGACAAAACATTACGTCTTTGAAATGTAATTACGATGTAAATGAACGATAACAGTGCTCAACTGCGCAATAAACAAACAGTTTCTTTAATCAAGATAGATTTTTCATCAATTTCGCGAAATAAGTAGTTTATGATTCTCAAGGTTTTTTAAAGATAAACGCAATAATATTTATGACATGCATAGAATTTCATTTCATTGCGTGTCGTTTCAACTTCTGTAAATAATGAATATGGGATTGTAATAACTAACATCTTTTAAAACTCTTTTGGGGAAAATTATGTCGTCCGACATCTTAGAACTGGTCTGCCAAGTGATATCATCGAATTGACGCGACAAAGCTTCTATCACAATATTTGTACATTCGAGAATTCGCCAATTTTTAACGAATGTAGCAACATATGGCTCCACTCCACTCCATCAAGATTCTTTTGCAGAATAGCTAAAAGATATTGCGATGTAATACACGTATTTTTTTTTCTATAAGAAACTAAGAATTTGGCCCAGTACTGGAAGTTTCTTGAAATTATCAGATTTTAAGTACTCGGAGTTTCTTACGAGTTTCTTACAGGTTCCATAACAATCTTCATATTCACTACCTGTTCCCCTCGTGAACATCGCAAAACAAGGTTTTCAAGCCTTTCCAATGTTTAGACATTACTCAAGTACCTTACAAGTAATATGATGTAGGAAATAAGTGAAAGTAAAGTAAAAATGTGTCAAGGATTTCCTTTATGAAAGATAAATAGTTTCTTAACTTATATTTTGCCAGTACTGGAGTTTCTTAATTTTTGGGCGATCTGAGAGTTCAGTTTCTTATAGGAAGTTTCTTATAAAAAAATACGTGTAACACCTGACTGTGTCACATGACTATGTCATATTACAGGAAAAAGTGTAGACTAATTTATTTATCGTGATGCTGAACTGGCAAGAGCCTAGTTGGTTTTCCTTGTGCTTATCTAACGATATTTACAGCATCATAGAACGCTACAGATATATTCTCTTTACATCAATCACGGCTAGGAACCTTTTCCCGACTTATAACATCAAAAGTGACAGAATCTTTTTGATCAAAACTATTAAAATCCTATCTCAAAATTAAGACAATTCCTCCGTACAACTTTGAGCAAAGCGTAGTTTCATTTTGAGTCTTGTATAAAGAGCAATCAATTTGCAAACATGACCAAATAATGCCTTGCCTAAATGTTTCCCTTACTAAAGTTGCGCCCAATTCATTCAGTTACCGTATAAAACAACGGGCTCAGCTCGAAACGTCCTGTTTTGATCATACTCTGTTCAGAGTACAATTTATTCTATTTTAAATGTTTATATTAACAGAGTAGAGACATTGTACAACACGCCTACAAAAAGATTGTATGACCATAGTTCGTGCATTCACCTCATCGTTCACGCTCCGGTGCACAAGCGAGCAACAAGCAGGAAAGGTGGTTCAGAAAATTTCTTTAGACAAAGGCAATCAAATTTCTTTGCAAAGGGAAGTAAAAGCAGCCTTGCGCCCTCAGCAATAGCTCTCAGCAATAGCTATATCTCTATAGCTGTCTTTAAGGGCTATTAGCCATCAGGATATGCAAAAGCATTAGATGAGCTTTACCATTAAATTGATCATTTTGTATTGCCTTGTTTTTATTAAGTTGTGCAGATGTAAGTGCAAATCATTCGTTTATGATAATTACATAAGCTTGTTAATGTCCGTTTCAACAATGAAAACGTCTGAAGATGACATTTTTCATGTTCTAGTGATGTAAAATCGTTCATTTCCTTCAATTTCAAGCGAAAAGATGAGTCAAAGTATATAATCAATTTAGTGTGGCTAATTTTTACTGTTGAAGTCAAATAGGGTTTGGATACGCGTGTATTTTTCATAAGCTACGGCTTATAAGAAACTCAACTCTCACATCGCCAAAAGTTAAGAAAATCCACTGCTGGGAAAATATACAAACTACGTATTTAAATAAGGGAAATCTAAAATTTGTCCGAAAGTTTCACCGTCCAACACCTATTGATGTTAGGGTACCTAACTTAAAGAATCATATTCCTATATTTATGGCGTTAATGAGAAAAATACGTGGATTTTGGTCAAAGTTTGCCATAAGCAATCCAAAGCCTTCATTGATAATAACATCATCATCATATTATTATTTAAAGTTGATATGTACACAGTTACTAAAAACTAATTTAAATCAACTATTTACAACATAACAAAACTATTTACAAATTAAACATTTACATCTTTTGCCATCCCATTCTTTGATCCCCCTTTTAAAACTTCTCAAGTTATCAGCTCTCTTTAGTTCATCATCTAATATGAAGGGTTAAGATGGTTCATGGTCTTATAAATTTCTATCATAAGACTTTGCAGATTCTTCTGGTGAACTGTAACGCTTTCAGCCCTGGCTAAAAGTTGGTCAAATGATGAGTCATAATCTCCGTACAAAACCCTCAAGGCACGTTTATTTGTCCTATTTATATCTTTGTTAGCAGTTTTGCTACAAAATAGCCATATCAAGGGACAATATGAAAAGTTTGACATGACAATTGATGTTAGTAGCATTTTAGCTTTCTCTTCATCGAGGAATGGTCTTATTCTTGAGAACGCACATAATTTTTGGTTTATTTTTCGACATAACTCCTTGACGTGGGCGTCAAATGTTAAAGAGTTGTCGATTTGTACGCCGAGGAGCTTTACCTGCTCGCTCTGCTTTATTTGTTGTCCACCGATGCTGAGGCAAAACGAGTTGTCACTCTTGAGACCTAAAAACATCATTTGAAATTTCGCTGGATTGGCACACATTCCATTATTTTTAAACCAATCTCGGAGCTTTTTTAAATCGTCCTCTAATTTTATTATGTCAGCATCTACAGATGTGTCACATGCATAAATTGTTGTATCGTCAGCAAAATTGCATATCTCAGATTCCAAATCTGTGAAGAACAGATCGTTTATGAAGATATTGAAAAGCAGAGGTCCAAGTACAGACCCTTGTGGAACGCCTGTGGAAATGCTTTGAAAAGTGCTGTATGCTGAGCCTACTTTCACTCTCTGCTTTCGATTAGTTAGGTAACTGTATACCAACTTCAAAGCACTAGTCTCAAATCCGTAAGCCTCTAACTTCGCTATGAGTAGATCATGGGGTATGCAATCATATGCTTTGGACAAATCCATCAGGATAGTACCAACAATGCCTTTGGTATAAAGGTAAGCAGAAATGCTTTTCAAGAATCGAAGTTCCCCAAGAGTCGGTGTTGGGGCCACTATTGCTCAATACATCGACGAATTTAAAAACTGGCACGGGCCAAGTTGAAAACATGGTGTATTGTATTTGATAACTTTGACCGGGCCATTTCATTGTGTAGCTAAGGAAACAATGGGTGTGCATGCCTTTCATTTGCCTATCTATAGCAGCTTGAGATAGCTACGTCAAATCTCTTGTAAGTACAGTTTTCGGCAAAAATTTAAAAGAAATTGTTCTACAGACATGTTTCGTCAAAGGAGATCCTCAGAAAAGAAGTGCCTTACTTTTGGTTGATTGTAAGTTAAAAGACTGCATCTTTCTGTGTCAAATGAAATTCTTCAATACGCCATTAATCAGAAAAGTCTTCGGGCAACAGATGCGTTAAATAATTGTCCCTCTAACGTCAATCGACCATGGCTGTTTTACCAGAGGCATTTTATACAATCCAGCCATATTTGCACACGGTTTGTTTGACAAAGCTAAAATCCTTTAGGCAGGGTGTTATGTTTTGCAATGAATGAATTAAAGAAAGGAAACAGTCAAATCAAGCAGCTGGTTTTGAATCTACGAATACACGACAAGATTCGGAAATTAGGCCTAATTTAGACAAGAATAGAGTTTGTAAACCCTTCACAATTTCAACGCAATATCGTGCAGCTATCGAAAAGCTGGTTGCTTGCTCCTTGCTAAATAAAGGCTTAGAACAAATAGCATATTGCTAGCAGTAAAAGCTCAACACGGTAGGATTCCAAAAGCACAAGTTTATTTTGAAATAAACCAATCAATTTCATTCAATAATTTCGCAGCTGGGCTAAATTTTGATGTGTAATCTAACTTCGAAATGAACTTCTATTAGCGGCTGTGCCAACTGCTGGGAAATATATTGAGTAACACTTTTGTTGTCAAATTAGATTGAATTGTATTTCCTTCAGTTCTACCTGCAACCGAAGGTAGTTTTAAAAATAGCCTTAAATAACGGACTCATCATATTAAACCCATAAACGCAACAAAAACACCGAAATCAGTAGAAAGAAGACTATTAACTCCTGTAAAAGAAATAATAACCAAAATAAGCCTGTAACAAGAGAAAACCTATTAAATCCTGCAAGACAAAACCGAATTAACCTTAAAACCTGAAAGGAAAGAAACAAGTTAATAACTCACCAGTAACTGCTGAAAAGATAGACGTGGAAATCACCAAATACTAGTTTCGTCGCAGTCTCATCAGTTTGGTTCGTGCGAAGAACAAATTACCAATAAAACAGGCCACTTTTATAGCAGCCGAACAAAACAAAACCGACACGCCATTAGCACCTCTAAGCCAAGGTAGTTTTAGCACACTGAGAAGCTAAGCATATCGAGCAGTTTCCCGGTCCTTCCTCAAGATGTGACCACACCTCAACTCTCCTCACTCTTCGTAGCAGGTTTGACAGGGCAGCGACTCTTCAAACCTTCAACCTTCAGATTGCGGTAGTCGATCATGCTACAACTGAGCCATCCCCGGATTACATTTTAGTACAAAAAGTGAGATAAATGATTGAATCCATTGAATACAAATTCGCGGCCCAATGAACCCTTGTCTCACGAGATATGACTTATTCATGGTTTCTTTGGGGGTCCGTTATGTGGAGAGATCACTGCAGATCGGTTCTTCTATTCGTGTAGTTCCTTGTTAGTTTATTTTTTTGTATTTGAATTATTATTCTTAGTATTAGTCCCGTATTAGTGTTTGTATTAGTATTTAGGTTAAGTGTAATAGCTGCAGGGTTGCAATGTATTTTCATGCTCCTTGCGCTATCGTCTCGTAATGTTAATGCTTGTTAGTAGATTGTAAATTTTAGGAGAATTCATATAAAAAAAAGATAAATGAACCTGGCTCCTCCTTCCTTTTTTGGAGGTTTCTTTTGTGCTTTAAGGGTCTCCAATGAGAGCTTCAAATATTCAAATGTAATTGCAACCATAATTATCGCAGTTTCCCCTCGAACGAACTGCCTGCAAGCAGTTTTGGTAGGTATTGCAACAAGGACAGACTTTGTAAGACGATAGTATGATTTGCTTTTGATTGACACCGCAATTCAAAGCGATTAGCAATCGCAGACAAAGGAAATTCTCTCAACCAGTAATTCAAAACAAGCAAAGCCGCAAGATTTCTCTGAAACCCAGGTAGCTAGCTAGCTCGGTTGTTGTGCATTCCAGCAGTTGTATTTAAGAGCAAATATGAGCATAGATCAAAAGAAGAAGCATATATATACACATCAACCTCGGGCATTTTATTTATTTGCTTCAAAAGCCGATTGGGAGGCGATTCAATTCTCTTATTTTTTGGGTGTTATTGAAATAAATACTGCTCAGCTTCTGAACCAAATAGATAAAATGCCCGTGGTAGATGTGTAGATATATTCTTCTTCCTTCGATGTATGCTCATGTTTGCTCTTGAAAACAATTTCTGGAATGCACAACGAGCGCGCTAGCTATCTGGGTTTCAGAGAAACTTTTGCGGCTTCGTTTGTTTTGAATTACTGGTTGAGGAAATTTCCTTTGTCTGTGATCGCAAATCGCTTTGAATTCAGGTGTCAACAAAAGCAACTCATGCTATTGTCTTACAAAATCTGTCATTGTTACGTATTGCTATATTTGTAGCATGGGCATCTTTTTATCCTCGTCGTTGTCAAAATAACGCAGCATTTTTCTATTCATAATAAAAAGAAATCAAGCACTGTTTCAAAAAAATAAAGCTAACTTTTGAATCAATGGAAGAAATATAGAAGCATTTCCATAAAAACTTTAGCTATAAATGTCTACGATGTGACGATAGGAGCAAGTTTGTCACTTGTTTGGTGCCAATTTACCACTTCAATGACGGCGCAATTTCAAAACAAGCTGGAGAGCCCTCGAAGAATCTTTTTAAGCCAATTTTTTAAAGTAAAATGCAATAACTGTTTACTTTATAGAAAGTTGACGCCCTTCGCCTGTGCTGGTATTCATGAATTATAAAACGCAACATGTGGAATAATTTCCTTCCTAAGCATCCACACTTCCTTCCATAACATTTTGCAGCAAATTTATGATGAAAATAAATTGATTATTCGTTCCATTTAATGGACTTCTCAATTAATAAATAATTCCAATTCTAATACAACCAACTAATCCTGCAATAAAAACAACGAAGAGACGAATACAATTCTAATGAAAATAACAATTTTGCTATCTTTAATGTTCAAATTTTACATTTTTATCTAATCAAAATAGTGCATTATTTCATAGATTTATCGCTCTTTGAATGTCTGGGTCATCTCAAATTAAGCAAAATTCGCACTTGAAGCATCGTAATTGCGGGTGCCAAGATAAGCCAGTAGCCACACTTAGTCCCCATTTACACGATGCCGGTAAAGTTTGAAAGCGGGATAGAAAAATGCCGTTACGGCCTCCCGTCCCGTCTAAACGATGCAGGTAGAATTTCCAAATTCCGCCGGCAGAATATTGTGTCGTTTAGAAAAATAATCGTTTAGACGCACTCTGCCGGTAGAATTTTATGTCGTTTTCGTCTCGACGCTGAAAGTTTCTAAGCTTCCTTCTGTCCTTATTGTTCTCGTTGTTTTATCTATCTTCATTGAGTATTGACGTAAGTTGCTATTGTGTGAGGAATTAGCATAAAATTCTACCGGCATCGTGTAGACAGGAGCACATTTTCCAAGGCAGCACATCACCGGTGAATCCTGCCGTTTTCAAATTCTATCAGCATCGTGTAAACGGGGTCTTATGCCCAAGCACTAGTCCGGAAACAGGAGCTTTGTCCCTGGTTTCCATTTGGTCAATAATGATCTTTCAGGATCTTTGGTGATCTTGAGGGTCTTCGAATCATTCGATCTCAGGCAATCTTTGTAGGTCGTTAACGATCTTTAGGAATCGATGGCATTTTCTAAAAATTGTGCAGGCTTTTGATCCCTTGCAGTGCGACAAGGGATGCTTGGGTCGTTGGCAGTATTTTGCGATCTTTATGCGATCTCAGTCGTGGACGATCTCTGGTGATCTTTATGGGTTGCTTGTGATTGCTGAAATTGAACTAGCTTCCATTCCAGCAACCCTTAACAACTCGATCGTTCACTATCTTTTTGGGTCACTGGTGGTATTTGTAGATGTAGATGGGATGATTGGTTTTATATTCGATCTTTCACAATCGTTACAAAGATGCAGTGACCGTCAAAGACCGCCCAACAATATACCATCCCATGCACCAGCATTGAGGCTTTCTTGATTAATAAATCGAATTATCAAAATTTGATGATGATGGATGCCAATCTCAACGATCAAGAACATAAAAAAGGACCATGGGATAAGTTGCAGGAGCGAATTTCAGGGCAACTGAAAGTTTGTTACATTTCAGGCTCTTTAATTTTTGGTGATCTAAATGGTTAAGTTTCTTATAGAGAGTTGTTAAAAATACGTGAATTTATCGTTGCTTTGTTCAACCTTGCCAGGGGGGCTTCGTCTCAACAGCTACTTGCATACTCATGCCATGTTCTTTATTATCCTTTCAACAATTCTTCAAGTCTCGTTTACATGCGACTCAGTTATTTGCTTTCACTAATTGTCTTACACTGCGCGATATGTTGTTTCAGCTCGCCTCGTTTGCAGAATGATTTTTTACAGTACCGACATCTATATGGCTTTTGATCAGTGTGAGAATGTAGATGAAACTTCAAATTTGACAATTTATTGAATGATTTCTTGCAAACGCTGCAAACATACGGTTTCTCGCCGGTATGAATCAGAATATGGTTTCGTAAGTTTCCTTTCTGGTGAAAGCCTTTACTGCAGATGTTGCATTTGAATTCTTTGACATTGCTGTGTGTGCGTAGATGGGTCTTTAATGTAGAGGACCTGTGGTAAGGAATTGAAAGCTAGAATCAAACATGGCGGTAGGTAATGAAATACCCAAATAAAACATAAAATGATTAACATTTCATACTACTGGGAGACCCTGAAAATTTGCAACTGTTTTAAACCCATAATATGGAAGGTTCTAAAATGAGAACTATCTGCTAAGCAGACGCAAAACTTGCAAAGTATGCCAAACTTCGAGTTTAACAAGTTTAAACTTCGAGTTTAACAAGTTTAACTTGATCAACTTGAGCTCTAACTTGAGTTTAATCAAGTTATCACACGATGACAAACGGGGTATCTCAAAAACTGTTCAAAATTTGATTAAATAATAAAAAAAGACGACATACTGAACGGGCTTCATGGTAAGATAAACCTGGTCCTAAAAATTTCAATCAATTTCAGACGCCAAAATCGAGCAAATCTGACGAATATTCACGGATTTACAAGCCTTCGAAGTTCAAGTTTGTGCAAAAGCTGAAGCCAGTGGCTTCTCAATAGAATTTGTAGTGAAAGTAGCATGGGGCTATCGTTCGTTTTGTTTCTTGACTATTTCAGAGCAAACTAAGTGGGATTTGGAAGAGACTTTCCATTATCAGTCTCTCGCCAGTAAAAGTATCTACTATAATACTCCTTGAAATGTTGCACATTATAAGTTTTTAACCCAGGCTGCAGGCTGAAGGTGAAGTTGCAGTTTTTAGCGCCAAGCGCTGGGATCGCAGAAGTAGAATAGGCCTAATCGAGTCCGCGACCCAGTGTAATGACGCTGAAGTGATGGGCTCTACCTGGGATCGAACCCGGTCCACCTGACTGTTCTGGCTGCAATATCAGAGGATTACACCACTGCATCACAACACCTTCACCTGAGAATTGTCATTTAATAGCAAAACCACTTTGATATCGGCTGTCTATGTTGGACCTTGCTCCAGGGTTGAAATCTTCGAACCAAACAATCTACAATGTTTTATACATTAAATGTTGAAAGTGTACAATAACGAATTACGTGAGACAATACTACTATACAACAATATCCAACACAACACTAGGGGAGCGAAAGATCATAACTACCCCCTGGCCTTTACGTGAAGAACATACAACTGAATATACAGATCAGAATTGCTAACATATACACGATCTTTATGGATAAATACTTGTGCCGGTTTCACATTATTGGACGTCAGGCAAAACATGGGCGATAAGGCTGACCAACCAGAACCCCAACCGAGAGAACAAGAAGAAGAACAAGAACAACTGTCCCGTCACTGCTTTCCATTTAGAGTCCCCATCGCCCAAGGTACCCCCAACGAGTGAGGGTAACTTTCCACCAAATTATGAATTGTAAAGATTCATATGTAGTGGAGATGGAAAGACGTTAAAACTATGTGAGCCCAACATTAAATTTGAAACAATTTGTGAATCAAAAAAAAACTTGGTACTGTAGTATATACTAAATAATAGGTACTAGAAGAAAAACGGACGCAAAAAATTGGAAAGATTTTTCAGCACACTGAGGCCTTTCAAACTTACGTTATCATCAGAGTGTGACTAACTGTAGAGCTAGAGCGTATTTAGTTTTATAAATCGTAAAAATGCTCTAGCTCTACAGTTAGTCACACTCTGATGATAACGTAAGTTTAAAAGGCCTCAGTGTGCTGAAAAATCTTTCCAATTTTTTGCGCCCGTTTTTCTTCTAGTACCTTTGTTGTGAATCAAATGTGTACAGAAGAATCGAGCAACGGGACTCTAGGACAACGGACTTTGCGAAAATGGATTTGGTGGTTCAGTGACATAGAGCTCAATTTCTACAATTTGGCCCAACTAATGACTAAATAGGAAAACTGGAGACAAATAAAGCTATACCTATTGAACGACTTCTGGCAAACATGGCATCGATGCGGCCTTTGGCTTGTATGGATGATTTTATGACGACACAAGGTGCTGGAGAGACGAAAACCCTTACCACATGTGGGGCAAACAAAAGGCTTCAAATTGGTATGAGATGGCATTTTACGATGAATATTCAATGTGTACTTGGTCTTAAAAGTTTTATCACACTGGCTGCATTGAAACTGAGGCTTGCCGCCAAATGCCAGTTTGTCACTACCAGCCTCGTGATGGTGATGATGATGATCATGATGATGTATGAAGCCATTTTGTGTCTCTTTCATGAAGTACGTCATAGCCTCTGCGTGATCTTCATCCTCCTCCTCATCGTCATAATCATCATCATCATCATCATCTTCAACGTGCATTACATCATGTTGGCTAATGCTGTTGTTGCTGTTTATGTTGTTGTTGTTGCTTATGTTGCTGCCGTTGTTGTTGAAATCTTGCCGCCATTTTAATCTGTCTGGATCCGGTCCTCGTTCATCAAGGTCATGCAGATCGTTATCACACGACTCTGAGCTACCACTCATTGGTCCAGATGTTTGGCAATCTGATATCATAACAGACTTATCGAATTGGGAAAGGCGGTATTTTTCCACATCAATTGATCGGCAACTGTTTCCACACAACACGCTCCTTGAATCCACCACAAATTCACCAAAATAGGGATGGGATAAAAGCTTTCCAAGACAAGGTGTTTGTGAGAAAGTTTTAAGGTCACCATAAAGTGTTGCGTCTTTTGAGTAATATTGTTCTTCTTGGCAATGTCGTCCATTTTCACATATAATTCTGGCCTTAGCTTCTGTGTGAGGCAACTCGCCATCTAGAAAAATACATACATTCTTTATTTACTGCAGTAGTTCAATAAGATTTTAGCATGGAGCAAATGCAGACCTGGCTTTAGGCTAAGAAATTAACCGGGCGAATCCACCATTAAGTTTTAACCATTCAGAAAACCCTTAATGCCCAGCTTCTGAAACAAATAAATAAAATGCCTGAGGTAGAACTTTAGATATAACCTTCTTCTTTAGATATTTGCTCATGTTTGCTCATAAAAACTATTTCTGGAATGCACAACGAGCGAGTTAGCTGCCTGGATTTCACGGCAACTTTTGTGGTTTGCTTTGTTTTTGCTTATGACTTGAAAATCGGCATGGAATTTCCTTTGTCTGCAATCACAAATCGCTTTGTATGTAGGTGTCAGTAAAAAGCAGCGGATCCTATTGTAACATTATCTGTCCGTGTTATATAAAGGCTAGTGGCGTGAATATGCAACGTTCAATACGTAGACAAGCCGAAATCCTTCAGGGGTCCCCGATTTACAACGAGTACATGTTCGTTCGGTTATGACACAGATCTTTTGAAAAGAAAGCTCTTAAAACGATGAATGAAATTTGAAGTTTTGTGTCATAATGTACAGGAAGCCTTCCCTAGTTAACTTCATTCATTAATCTGGCTTGAACTTTGCCTTGCGATTGATACAATCATCTATGGATACAATGAAGAGACCTGACTGTGCTATTTGAAAGAAAGGAGCAAGTCGCTCACAGCTATTAAACAGCGAACCTAACGGGAGTGGATTAAAAATGAAATGTTCGATTAACTAAAAGCATAGATAGCGCAGGTGTGCATGCGACCGTTGTTGTATTTCTTGTAGGTTGTTCTTTTTGTGCTTAGAAATTCGAAATAAATATTTCATACATGCAAGTATATTTAATGATTTCTCTTGTAACGCCATATAAACCTGATTTAGCAAATGTCGAAATTGTGTCTACCGATTCAATCAATGACTATACAGGCGGAAATATTTTAAGTTGCAACGGCTAACGAAATACCTGCTACAGTGGTAGATTTGTATGGGCTATAGGACATCTTTGTTATAAAGGCTTTAGGGTGTAGTTTGTCGAGGAGCGTGTTGATAGATTTGAAAAGCATGACTGTCTTAATGATTAATGGAGGAGTTGCCTCAGCGCCAGTGAAAGAAGGCAAAAGGAAACTTCGGCAAGGCTGTGCTTAGATTTTCATTGAAATGCTTTAATTCTCTGTCCTAGATGAAGCTATATATCAGATATGAAATTAAAAACCCGCACATAAGACCTTTGAACTCTGTTTAGGTTCTTACGCAATGAGGCACAATAATCAGGGTATAGGTTCTTGAAATGTTAGCCAAATTTCTTTAATTCTCTGCCCAAGCTTACCCTATCCTAGATGAAGCTATATGAAATAACACGATAAAGCTTGCGTCAGTTGGGCAGGTAGGAAAAGTAATGACGAAATGTTAAGGTTAATGAAAATGGAGAAAGAGCTACTAAACGCTGTCTAGGACAAAAATCAAATTTTTCGGGCACATGCTTATGGGAGGCAGCATGGAAGAATTGGTACAATGGAAAAAATTGAGGTTATTGTGGATAGAAGAAGGCAAAGAAGAAACGGATTGCCAACACAAGAGATTGAAGCTGCTAAGTGATTCTCAGTTGCTGAGATAAAGAGCGCTAGAAGTCGAGGATCGCCAAAGCTGTAAGGCATGGCACCTAAGGAGAAGTTATGGCAGGTCAAACAAAGAATTGAAAACTATTTTTAGATGAAAAAATACAGGTTGTTTCACTCCGTGAAACAGAAATATTTCCATTTAAAATTCCCAGTTGGTATAATGTAACGATAACATCAGCAAACCGTTTCCCTGAGAGACCTTTTGACTTGATTCTTCACACCTTACGGCAAATTGCAGTCCGTGGAATATTCTGAGCAGGCGAAATTTTACACAATCAAACAGCTTTCAAACCTAAATTCTATTCAATTTTAAAATGACGTTTTCACTTGCAAATGAAAAAATTTCCAATCGCTGCTGGCCTTCACTTTGAATATGCTCAATGACAAGAAATCTTGCTCGTTGTCAAGGAATTGTCAATCCAATCTTTGCGTTGCTGACCCAGGGAGTCCCCTTTCACCATGATGATGCAGGAAGGCGTAAAAACCTTTCTGGTTTTGCCTTCAACATGAAAGTGAAATGTTAGAGCTCATAGCTCCACTTTCACATTACTAATTTCTTCCCACGATATGCCAAACTGTAAGTTGAAATGTCTAGCATGTAACTCGAATGAATAGAAATCGCCATATTCAAAACTTTTCTCTCTGCGTTCAAGCAAACATCGGAACATTTTTGGGACACCCGGTACAACTACTTACAACTTCAGAAAAATGAGACCAATTTTGACAAACTAACCTTTCATATCTAAGTTAACATGTTATGTTAGTTACACAAAATATGACCAGTTTATACAAAAGCTACAATGTTTCAAACTTCCGAACATTTTTCTGAATCACGCTGTACCAACGACAGAAGAATTCATAATACAAGATATCAATCTCTAAAGTTTAACTGTTAATAACAGATCTAGGTGATAGCTTTCCAAATCATCTTGGCGTTTTTTCTGCATCGCTCGGCAAAAGTTAGCATAACTTTCTTGTCCGAATATTTCAAAATAGCGGTGAAAATAACTTGATAACAATTCAAAATTTATAAGTCTGCCTTGCTAAATCAATTTCTATCGACACTTGCATGGGAATTTTAATCATGAAGGCTTTACAAAATCTTCTGAACTTGTTCATGGAGAAGATAATGAATGGATTACTTTGTTTTCTTACGCTGAAATAGAACCAAGGATTATCCAATGCTCTAAAAGCAAGTTATAAGCGAGAAGAAAAAGATCAATTTCAAAATGTGTGAATTAGATTAAAAAACCGCTTCTTGCGATAAGAACAAAGTCTGTTCACGCATGGCTAATTTCAATGATTTGCAGCTCGCTGAGATGTTTTAGTAAGATCAAGGTTCATTCGTCGCTAAAGAGCAGGCTATAAGTTACAGGTTATAAGCAGCCGTTTACGGCATAGGAATCAAATATTCAAAAAACACATTCACTATTGGTTAAGGCAGGCTATGAGTGGCGGTAAGTGCAATCGCACCAAGCGCAACTTCGGCAAGTGCAAATGCGGCAAGCGTAACTGTGGTAAACGACATGTACAGTTCTATTAATCAGAGCAGACTATAGCTATGTTAAAAGCACGCTATATCCTTTGCGGCAAGCGTAATTGCGCCAAGCTTAACTTGTGGCAAGTGTACATACGGCAAGCGTAACTGTGGAAAGTGCAATTATGGCAAACGACAGGTATAGTTCCATCCATTAGAGCAGACTATAGCTATGTTAAAAGCACGTTATATCCTTTGTGGCACGTGTAATTGCGCCAAGCTTAACTTGTGGCAAGTGTACATACGGCGAGCGTAACTGCGGAAAGTGCAACTGTGGCAAACGACAGGTATAGTTCCATCCATTAGAGCAGACTATAGCTATGTTAAAAGCACGTTATATCCTTCGTGGCACGTGTAATTGCGCCAAGCCTAACTTTGGCAAATACACATACGGCGAGCAAAACTGCGGAAAGTGCAACTGTGGCAAATGACAAGTATAATTCCTTCTATTAGAACAGACTATAGCCATATTAAAGGCACGCTGTACCTTTCGCAGCAAGCTTAACTGCAGCAAACGTAACTGCGGCAAACAACAAGTTCAATTCAATTAATAAGGACAAACTATAGCATGTGTTTTCAATTCTTTCTCTCTATGATTAACTGTACTTTTGTAAGCTGAATTCACAACGCATGTGGTAAGATGCGGACACGCCCTATAGGACTGAAACTGTTAAACCAAAAACGTTGAGCAAATAGATGAGAAGGATGCAATTGATCATATATCGTGCTTTTGGATTTATTGATTCTCTTTTTGAGCAGGAAGGTTAAAATACCCTTCTTCCGATTGCGAAATAAAGATTCTTTTTGTGAATCAAAAAGAGTGCCTTATGACCAAAGCATGCAAAATTAAAAGTGCTGTGGTTCTTATGCGGTTAGCTCAAACGACGCGTCAACTCATGATCCTAATAGAACAATTCAATAGGGCACGACAAAAACTAAAACTTGAAACATGGCATACTATCTTCAAGAACAAAAGGCCCGCGGAAGAACCATGACGAACTATGTTGATGACTTCCTCTAACGCAAGTCAGCTAAAAGAGCGTGTCCATTCAAAATCTTAATGATGCGATTCAACAACACACGACAATTAATATAATGCTTGAAACATAATTTTTTTCTTTTTCACTAGGTTTTCTTTTGTTGCTGATTAACAATGTATTAAGTAGTATTCGTTGTTTTTTCTTTCTATTTTAACAGGGCACATTGTAAAACAGTTTTTGTTAACTGAATGTTTTCACCCTGTATAAAGAATTTAAAATAATAACTAAAATAATGAATAATAACATAATACACTTTCTTTAACAAAAAGAATTCTGTGAAAAAATCAAGTAAAGCCATACTGACGGCTTCTTTTATGGAAGAAAATTCTCTAGAAGAAACGCTGCAGAGTGGAGCAGGACTACCGTGTCAGTAATACCAACCACAAGCTTGGCATAAAGAATATTTGCATATTTTCTTTTTTAACAAGAGGTCTGTGAAAGAGCCACAAGCACCTATATTGACGATTTCTTTTATGGAAGAAAATTCTCTAGAAGAAACGCTGCAGAATGGAGTAGGACTACCGTGTCAATAAGAACAACCGCAAACTAGGCATAAAGAATCTTTGTATATTTCTTTTTTTAACAAGAGGTCTGTGAAAGAGCCAACAGCAACTATATTGATGACTTCTTTTGTGGAAGAAAAGTTTCTCCAAGAAACACCGTAGAGTGAAGCAGGATTACTGTTTCATAAATGGGCTGCAAACTGGGGATAAAGAACCTTCGCCTGTTGTCTCTAATAGCACGTCTGTGAAAAAACCATGAAGAACTATATTGATCACTTCTGTTGTGGGAGAGAACTGCCGCGTAGAACTGCTGCAGAGTGATGATGTAGGATTACTGTTTCAGAAATAAGATTGCAAACTGGGCATAAAAAATCTCAGCATTTTTGCTTATTAATTAAGAGTCTGTGAAATAATCACAAAGAACTATATTGGTGGCTTCTCTTGTGAGAGAAAACTGCCTCGTAGAAACACTGCAGAGTATGAAGTAGGATTACTGTTTCAGGAATGAGGACTGCAAACTGAGCATAGAAACGCTGCAAACAAAGAGGATTACTGTTTCAGGAATGAGGACTGCAAACTGAGCATAGAGAACCGTTGTTGCATGCTTTCTTCTATAACTAGAGGTCTATGAAAGAACCATGAAGAACTATATTGATGACTTATTTGTGGAAGAAAACTGCCTCCAGAAACGCTGCAAAGTCAAAGAGGATTACTGTTTCAGGAATGAGGACTGCAAACTGAGCATAGAGAACCATTACATGCTTTCTTTTATGACTAAAGGTCTGTGAAAGAACCACGAAGAACTATATTGAAGACTTCTTTTGTGGGAGAAAACTGCCTCCAGAAACGCTGCAAAGTGAAAGAGGATTACTGTTTCAGAAATCAGATTGCAAATTCGGAATAAAGAACCTTTGCATGGGTGGTTTGATGTGGTTTATAAAATGGCTTGATGAGCGACTTAAGTAATTTGGTATAAAATTAGGCAGCAAAAGCAACTAAGTAGTTTCCCTAATTAACTTTAAACCTTCAATAGCACAAACATTAAATAAACTTAATACCTGATGAGACAAATCTGACGAATCCTCACAATAAATCTACCGTCATATGCAACTTAAATTGTAGTGGGTTCGCGAAAAGATTTTTGCGTGCGTGACAGCCTATGTATGAAATTAAACTGTTCTGCCAGTTTTCAAAAATGACTCCCTGTTCCTACATTCAAAAGGGCGAGTAAGACAGAGTTCAAGAACTAAGGGTCCCCGATCAAAAGGGGCCCCCAACAAACTTTTCGTATTGTGTGCTTTTTGGCCATACTGTGCTAAAAGTCTGCTAACACAATACTGGATTTTCATTTCTTTTGTCTCGAAACTTTATTCTTGTTAACAAGAGCACCTAAAACATACTGTGACTTTGCATTATGTTTACTAAAATTATTTTTAAAGCTATTGTGTATATTCGCAAAATTCGCATGGATAAGTTTCAGGTATAAAGGGAGAACACTTAGTCTAGTCTGCACTAAATTTGCTGCACCTATTGCAGTATTACTATCCGCTTTGGCTTTAAACATAGGTTTCAAGCCAAAGAACCTGCCATGGAGGATATTTTTGATAATATTTTTGCATGTTCAAAGTAATTTTCATCAAACAGCACAACAGTACCGTCCGAACCTTTGAATATTGCGGTATTCCATACCGAAGACCAACAATTTGTTATGTAAACTACTTTTAAAGCAAATATGAAAAATTGAAACGGAGAAAATTGTCCATCTAAGCTGTGTTGCATTTTTGTTCCAAACTTGGGCCTTTTATGATCTTCTTAGAAGTTTGTCTTATATTATACACCTTCGATGAATTGTAAATATTCTATCTATCTTTCTCGTGTAGCATTTGTATATTATCCATTTTACAAACGTAAAATGTTATTCACACTCTGAAGAGAACATAAGTTCGAAAGGCCTTAGTGTGCTGATTTAAAGTCTTTTTTCTTTGCCTCCATAGTCTTACAAATTTTTAGTATTTCACCTACCAAATATTACGAACGTATTATATATGTATATATTTTTTTCCAACAATGTTACTTTGTACTAGGCTTGAATTAGCTTTCATTCTATAGCTATTTATGTACACCCCTACTTTAAACAAATGAATAATGACAATAATTCCAATTGATAGGTATGCTGGAGCAGTAGCGGCAATTTGCAAATGAGGTACAATTAATAAGAATAAGGACTGGGAAGGCTGCAGTTTTGTTTCAGGACTGCAGAATGAAAGAAAAATCAAACAAAAGCAAATCCTCCACATTGCATAGTTCTTATCACAGTTCAGCGTGGAATCGATTGCACTGAAGGCCGCAACATCTACCGGCAAGCAAAGCACTAACATGATAGTATTCTCATTGACATTTTGAGCACATTTTGCTTCTGAATGTTTACGGACGGCTAAATCGCTATCAAGAAAAGCTTGAAGCAAAATAAACAATTCCAGATAAGTAAAAATAAGATACGCAATACGAAAGCTAATATTTTCAGGAAAAGGTGCAGGATTATGTGTAAAATTGAGCAGCACTTACTTCCAATGGCCTTTTTATCTTTCTGGTCTCGTTCAAGCTGCTCTTTGCTGTTACCAAAGCGTTTCACTAAGAACGCTCTCGGCATTTTGAACAAGAGTTTGTGAAATAGTATACGGTTGTGTATCGCTTCAATGGTTGACGCACTGTCCAAAGACTGACTGGTTGCGGCAGCTATTAACTTTGATCAACAGTGACCAACGGCTGACTTCTCGCGGCAAAGCTTTCTTTGATCAGCAGACACCTTTTACTATCGATAGGCCAGTAAATGTCTTGTTGCTGACGAACTATTTGCTGGATTGAATCGTCGAATAGCGATGTTCAGGAATGTTTGAATTCTCTCTGATTGATCAAGAAAGCTTGCAAGAATCCTTTGTCGAGCTTCAACCAGCTAATTAAGTCAGTTAATTGACTGCTTCTGCAGGCAAACGAGTCTGTTACAGTTTCAGATTCTTGCAATGATATTGGAAAACCTTGAGTCATTCAAGATGGAAAGATTTCTTGAGGCCGCCTTGTGAATGAAGAGCAGTATATCTTGACTTTGTTCGGTAGGATCTGATGCGTACCAGCTCTCTGCGCCAAAAGTACACTATATGCGTCGAGGATTCTTCTGAGACAGCAAACGGGTATCTGCGAGCTGCACTTTGCGATACAATAAACGGCAAGTCTTCTGAGATTTCACAACACAGAATTATGGCGGTAGCCGACGCATAAAAAGTCGGCTGTTCACTTTCACGGAATTTCTCGTAACTCAATCGAAAAAACTCTCTTTAGAGTGCATACAATATACTTTTTTCGAAGTTACGACACATTGAAGCGAAATTTGCTTCTTTACGCGACTTCCTCGTGTTGCGGGTAAGGAAAAGGCCTTTGCGCTGAAAGTCAAAGTTAGCAGACGCGCTTTTCCTGATCACTGTGTACACATCCTTATACGATCAAGTTAAAGTACCCACATTTGATGGAATTTAATAAAGTCGAACATATGTCCTTCTGCTTATAATATAGTCTCATGAATAATTCACGCAAAGTCTAACATTTGAAAAAACCTAATCTAACAAACTGCATGATGCGAGCATAGTTCTGCTGCTTTTGTTTCGCAAACAATGTCATTCGAGCAAGATGTTGGAATTTCTAACAAAACGCCTTGCTTATTTTTGATTGCTCTTATAGATCTGACGAGTTCTTAGTTTCCGTATCAAGTCTTCTGATCAATGCTTCGCAGACTAACTCGTTGAATTGATTAACTGCGGGGCCTGTTCTCACGAAGTAAAAGGATAAATGAACTGAAACAATTGGCAAAACGCTTAACTCCGAAAGTCATACTGATCGACTGATAACGTTTGTAAAAGATAGCATTGAAACATTTTGCGTCTCGATTTAGTACACGCCTTGTATCCAATAAAGGGTTATCGCTTCGTACAGGAAATTAATTATTCGATTCATGCATAAAATTTAAGCGAAACAATTGCTCTTTTAAGTGGAAGGGATGTGGTCAGTTAAGTGAATGCTTTTGAAGGAATCTGTCATTGTGTTTCTTTGTTGGAAACTGTTGCTATTTTCCTTGTTAGTCCATGATTTACTTGCCATTGAAATTGAAATTCTGTATCTGAAACTGGCAATTGTATTGAATTTAGATGTCAATGGCAAGTCAATCATAGACCAGAATCGAACGTCGAATGTTCATTCCCATCTTAGCCCCTTACGAGCATCTTCCTAATTTCTGGGTCTAAACGGTGATTGACTTTACCAAACAAACTTTTCACATCTAAGTTCGTCTAAGTTAGCCTTTGAGTAAAAGATTAACATTTTAACTTTGAATATCGCCAGCATACTTCTTATTCCACGGCCAGCCAAGCCTGTTAAATTTGTTTATTCACCCGGTATTGTAATGCTTCTTTTTGGAAGATATTGCTATTTTCGTATTTTCATTGTTACTTTATTATTGGCTATCATTTTGGTCCAGGAAGGGGGGGGGGGGGTAATTAGTATATTTGTCCAACGGGGATGGCCATTTTTCAGGGTATCGTTTTCACCTATTTTTCCTAGTGCCTGGTATCAAAAGAAGGCAATTTTTCTACAGCCGGTTGTCAAAACATGTCAAAAGGGGACCTTTTGTTAGATCGGGTTGTTTTGTGGTGGAATTTTTATGTTTTGGAGTATACATGTCACCGATTTTTTCTAGAGTCGGGTATCGTTTGGAGGGGAAAATTCTGGAGCCGGGTGAAAAGGATCTTTTTTCGTGGACGCACCCCCGTACAAATTTAAGTCAAGTACACCCCCCCCCCCCGAGCATTTGGAGAGGAAATTCACTGTTCGATTCATGCACAAGATTTAAACGACAAAAATTGCGCTTTTAACCAGTAGGGCTGTGGTCAGTTAAGTGAATACTGTCAAGGAATGTATTGTAATGCGTCTATCTTCCTTTCTTGGAAAATAATATTTCCGTTACTCTCTCACTGGCTATCACTTTGGCCAGTGAATTAGTTATTCTTCCGATGCATGCATAAATTTAAACGAAGCTCTTTAAAGTAATAGGGGCTAGTAGGGATCGGGCTAGTTAAATGTATGCAATCATGTAATGTAATGTTTTTTCATTGGAAGATTCTGCTATTTTCGTTGTTACTCTGTTATTGGCTATCACTTTGGCCAGTGAATTAGTTATTCTTCCGATGCATGCATAAATTTAAACGAAGCTCTTTAAGCTAGTAGGGATTGGGCTAGTTAAATGTATGCAATCATGTATTGTAATGTTTTTTCATTGGAAGATTCTGCTATTTTCGTTGTTACTCTGTTATTGGCTATCATTTCAGGCAGGGAGTTAATTATTCGATTCATGCATAAAATTGAAACGAGACAGTTACTCTTGCTCTAGCAGGGCTAATAAAAATCCTTGCTCCTTGAGATATGCATTGTATTATGAAACCTATAGTGTTTTCTGTAATTTTTCTTTCTGGGTTACGTTATGGGCCATGGAAGAACAAATCGATGGGATGGCTAAGTATTTTGCAAAATTTGGAAGCCTAATCTTTTTCAATAAGCCGCCATGAAACGGAAGAGGTATGAAATGACTGACTGAAGGCTTCCACAGTTCTATTGAGAGAAAAGTTCATTGACCACTGCGAACCCGGCAGAAATTCGATATGGAGACGCACCGCAGGTGCAACAAGCATATGTAGTCTATTAATCAAATGCTGAGCAAAACAATTGCACTCTTAACTGAAGCATCTCACAAGAACAGGGCGGGAATCCACTTTTAATGCCGAGAATGAATTGCTTGAAATTTGTTCATCCAAATTTGTTTGCGTTAAATGCACAGCTTCACTGATGGACTGGGGAGATGACTTTTTCCAACTAAATTTAGCTGAAAACGAATCCATTTTAAGAAGCACGCGGGTTCCTAATCGTTCACAAAGCTGGCAAACAGAGGAGGTCAAAAATAATACGACATGATATCCACCCTTTGTAGGCAGCTGGCCTCGATATCTTGCTATCATGCTTTCAATAGCAAGAGCAACAATAGACAGAAAACATATGTGCAACGTTCAAGTGAAGCAACTGTGAAGGCAGACTATCTGTAGCCATGTCGGACTGTGATTGATGACAGGGGGGCTATGGTTCCTCTGCGAGCATGTGAAAGGTACCGTCTTCGGTGAAAGTAGCCATTGGTCTTTCGGGTGAGTTTGTAAAAACGCACGCCATTCGAAAGGCTAGTGCTCGCTGAATATCAAAGCAATTTTGCAATATCTGATTGAATAGCCAATATATGCTCCATTATTTTTAAATGTTTTCCTGGCTGAAATCGGTCTCTTTGTTCAGATATTACAAGGGCTTTTCTCGAGAAAAGTCCCTGCGAGAGACATTAAAACAGGTCCTAGACTCATGACCAAATTTCCTTAATATTTCTGCCTCAAGGCTAATTTCCAGGCAGTAGAATTTTCCGAGCGGGTGGAATTTAAACCATAAAAAGTCATTCAGCTGTAAAGCGACATTTTAAACTGCAAACAATTAAAATTCCGTCTGCTCGGAAAATTCCATTGACTGGAAATTAGCCCTTACAGCAATGACTTCAACACGTTTAAAACGTGCAATCCTCTAGGGCGGATGAAAAGTCTTCCCTCTGGTAAAACTAATATAATAAGGGAGAACAGTTCTCCAAGGAGGATATTATATATGCTGATACATGAAGGTATCATTATTGTCAGGAAGGAAAACCGATGACATTGTCATCGTCGTTATAACTCGTTTTTGCAGGTTTTCGAGAGGGGCTTTCATCAGAAAATCTCCTATACCCATTGGAAAGAATAACGAATGACCGATTAAAGCCAGGTAATTTACTGAATCTAATTGAATGAAACAAGACAGTTTTAAATATTATTTCTTTGATATTCAGGGAGCAGTATATTTTCAAACGCCATACTTTCTTTACTCACCCGCTAGTAGCAAAACACTGCAATCAATGATATTTCGTACGGACTTTGATCCGACAAAGTTAACAAATGAGATCGATTCCTGCATCTTGAAATCAGAACTTTGTGAGAAATCTGTCTGGTCAATATTTAGTCCAATGGTCACTTGAGACGTTACTACGACAGTTATAGCTATAACTATCCTCTGAAAAGGGATAGTTATGGGGGTCTAGGGATATTTATGAAGGTCTATAATATGGTGGTAAGTAGGAATCTGTAGCTTTTGTGATTTACGAGTCAGTAATTTGATGACGTCACAGCCGGAAGACTGTTCGAAACAAAGAAAGACGCTGCAATTCTCAAAATGATCAAGATCTAATCCTGCAGTTCCTTTAAAGCCATTGAGGCAAGGGAAAGATGCATAAGCTACTTGTGCAATGTTTTCCAAAGATTGATTACTATGCTTAAAGTTAGTTGACGGAGATAAATAGCCACCTCCAGGCCTGCATATGCAGGGAGCTGGGCAAGCTAAATATAGATCTTGTTTCTTAGCCAATGAAAATTGAGAACTCTTGTGGTGATCACCACTTTCACGTGATCAGGTTTTCTCGAGAACAAACAAATTTAAAATGGCTAACGGATTCAGAGTTGTGCTCTCCTGCAAGAAACCAAGAAACTAGCGAACTCAACGAGCTGGAAAGTTGTACACTTTGTTTTTGGGGTACGGGGAAAAGGAAGAGGAGTTGTTGGACGAGCACGACGATATCCAGTTGTTATTAGGCTTCGAGACTTCAGCAGGGACAACACTAACAGAATGGATTTTGGAAACAGTTGAGTTAGGCGCCTAGGCCGATCGTTGCCAAAGACGTACGAAACTCCCCCGAAACTCAGTCCGTGCATGACAAAATTTGGAAAGCTGGAAGATGGATATATTCACATGCTGGAAGATATTCGTATGCAAGAAAGTTCCACGAAAAGAGGGCAAGTGTGATTATAGAGGATGATATTATTTTGTTGTATTGTAGTTGTGCAGCCTTGTGCGTTTTCCATCCAGGGGTTTCCCCTCTTCCTCGATTCAGTGGCGTGATGAAAGGCAATCGCTGATTGGTGAATTCATTTCAATTGAGTTGAATTGAAGTTATTTTTAGAAAGCCGTTGGCTTTAGCTCCGTCAACTAACTTTAAATGTATGGTATCATTTCCGACATGACCTGGGCTTACACATGAAATCTATTTGCGAAGATGAATTGAAACTGAAAAAACATGCCCCAAATCTCATTACAAAAACGAATAGATTTAAACAAACTTTTCAATCATCTTAGTCAAGAGAACAGATTCCGATAGAAAGTTTTGATGAAATTTAACGAAACAACTGCATGCTCATCCCTGATTTCTTTTGGAAACTTAACCAGCTTAAAACGCTAAACAAAACCATGTAATTACACAAACGGGCAGACTATCAAACTTTTATTCAAAATCATTGCATGTTTAAACAAGATCTCGATTTTTGCTAAAATTATAGTGGAAGCAAAAGGGCGTATTGACTAATAGCATACAGCATAGCACCTATCTCTTTCAAGTTTAAAGTCTGTATTTGTGCAAGTTAGGTCAAATACCAAAGCAGGTAACTACCGGGTGCGTCAGAAAAAACGTGGCGAGGGGAGCTTAACAAGCCATATCTTGGTAAAAAAAGAAGACAGATCGGGTTTGTTGAAAATTCATATTGCAGAAGATTAACTTAGTTATAGAAATTTAGTTTCTTGAACTGGATGGTCTATTTCCATATTCATCTGCGATTTTTTTTTCTTTTTTTTATATATTCAATTAAAATTTTACAATACATGTTACAGACTAGTTTACCTACAAACTACTTTACAATACTACAAGGACGATGCCACGAGGAGCAAAAGTCTATGTCTACCCCATGGCATTGTTTAAAAAAAATGCTAAACTGCATACAATTTTACATAGATGCTACAAACAATGCTACAAAAAAAAACCGATGACTGTGGCCTGTCTAACATTAGATGTCTGGTCGGGGCTGTAATATGCCCAATAAATGTAAATTTTTATTTTGGACCTGACATCTAATGTGAGACAGAAATTACAAACAAAAAGAAAATTTACTTCAGACAATTGGTGGGCACTTGGTGGTTGCATGACATGTGACTGAAACTTGATATGATCTTAGTCAAACCGACCAGTATTGTGGATGAATCGTATAGTAAGTTCGAGTATATTTCTATTCAGGTCATTAGACAGGTCTTGGTCACCATATAATAAAAGGTGCATTAGAAAATCGTTTGAAAGACTGGTGATTTGGTGACATCGCTATTTTGTTTGAAAGGTATCGTTTCTATAAGAACGTTCTTACTCCTAATAATCCCAGGGGGGGGGTACTTATACATTTTTCCCTACGGGGACGTGCCGCTGAACAGCGTATCATTTTCAGGATTCCTACTCCGGGACAGTGTATTACTATTGTATAGTCGGCTCCATGACAGGGTCCATATTTTTTCATAACTGACACCGTAACGTCGTTGTAGGGCATTTGAAGTCCTCGCATATGATTTAAACCGTTTGAATAGCAACTTTTCCGCATTATCTGATAGGTTTCTTGAAAATTTCCAGGGCCCACAATTTCGTTTGAAGAAATTCAAAGACGGGGTCCGGGACAGGGTATCATTTTCAGGAATTTGACTCCGGGACAGGGAGCTTTTCAGATTTTTCAGTGGCACCTTCCCGTATGTTCGTAGACAAAGTACCCCCCTCCCCCCGGCTAACAGTGCTATTTCAAATGAATAGTTCCCATGGGCTGCAAAGTAAATAACAATGGTTTTTCCTTTTTCAGCGCTCTTACACAATAAATGCCTTGTTCCAATTTTTGGTAGAGAAACAGTAAGTTCATACGTGCATGAATATGAATGGAATTGAAGCTCTTTTTTAAGATTTCTGTGACACATGATTTTACTAAAATCGCTCGTGATTATGGAACGAAAAGTTTGAATTCTACCAAATAAATTTCCCTATCTAAGTTAAAGGCAGTCTGTCATGTATCTGATTGGCTGCAATAAAGTCAGAGCTCAACACAACAGATGTCTTTGTGAATCTGCGCACTGGAAACAAAGGATGGCTAATTTTTATCACTTTCTACGGTCGTAGAAAGTCTGTAGGATCAGCAGACATTCGATTCTCCTATCTTTGTAGCGGGTGAGCCAGAAAAAAGTTCCCACTTTCGAAAATTCGTAGCACCACAGGTACTTCATGGATTTGAATGATTCCAATTCTAGTTAAAAGCCAAAAGATCAAAGTCTTTTTGTGATTTTTTTCGTCTTCTTACGAGCACTGCAAATATAGGTAAATTCAACTTTACTAAAATTTCATGTTTGCGAAATGATTGAAAAAGGGCCTAAAACACTTGATCAAATCGCTAGGACTCTCCTCACGCAGAACAATATGCACAGGCGTTTAATCTCTCTCAAGGATAATAGGACATATGTTTTCAAATAGATACTAAAGATTTTCAATCCCATGGCAATAAATGTGCAGAGGATATCTCTCGCCCATGAGAAATTGCATTTTCTCTGTTGCTTTGAGTGAGAAGTCCTTCGTGATTTGATCAAGAATTTTAGGCCTTTTTCAGTCATTTTGCAACCATCAAGTTTTTCTAAATTTGAATTTTCCAATTTTTCCAGTTCTCGTAAGAAGGTGAGAAAAATCACAAAAATACTTCGATCGTTTGGCTGTCAAGCAAATATTGATTCATTCCAATCCACCCAGTACTCTTGATGCTACGAATTTTCAAAAGTGGGAACTCTTTTCTTGTTCACCCGGTATTGTTATAATCACCCAATCAGATGCATGACAGACTGCCTTTAACCTTTCTCCAAAGCAATGACCTTTCAAAGAAACGAAGACAAATGATGGATATATTGCGTCTAGTTTAAAAATGGAACAAAACATGGCTGCGTGCTTTCATTTGTCCAATTGTTTCGATAATCTCTCGAGATCAAGATCATCAAATACAATGGAATACAATGGGCTATATTTAGATTGCGAAGGCCCCTAACTTAAGTTGCCTTATATCTCCGTCATTGGAGATATAAGAATTGGCAAAGGCCCCACCTAATTTCTTATTCACCCGTTATATAATAAGTGAATGGATTCAAAAATGGATACAGTAAAAACCCGCACATAAGAACCTTCATTTATTAAGAACCTACAGCCTGAAATCATATATTTTGTACCCAATGGATAAGAACTATTATAGCCTGATATCCTAACTAGGTTCTTAATAAAGGGTTTCATTCATTCATTGGGACATAAATACAATCTGTTTGCCAATCAACCTCTTTCGTGAACTCCAAAATATTACTTACAGAAATTGTGATAGGCAGCGCCTGCAGGGGTAAACTGGGTAAGCTTGGGTTGAAATGGATAGGGCCAAGAGTGTAAATAAGTTTGGTTAAGATTTAGATTCACATATTTCCCTTTGTTAAGAACCTACAATGCCTGCCAAAAGTCCTTGGAACACCTCACAAAATTAATGAAAAAGCACAGGAACTTTGTTTAGCTATCATAACCACCACAATGGCACTAGGAGAGGCTTCCCCTCCCCCCTCAAACAATGTTGTTAAGTGCGAAATGGCCATAGCAGCCAGTTCAAGTCTTGATGACACTCGAACACGCGACAGTGATGGAATAAAACAACATTGACCTTGAATCCTTCTCGACAAATACGTACGACACTCGGCGGAGAGATACCACAAATACCAGCAATTTTTCGATATGACATAGACGCTACCGAGCGAAGATAGTGAATATATGCCCTCTTCTTACTGTCAATTTTCTAATGAAGTCTTGATGACACTCGAACACGCGACAGTGATGGAATAAAACAACATTGACCTTGAATCCTTCTCGACAAATACGTACGACACTCGGCGGAGAGATACCACAAATACCAGCAATTTTTCGATATGACATAGACGCTACCGAGCGAAGATAGTGAATATATGCCCTCTTCTTACTGTCAATTTTCTAATGAAGTCTTGATGACACTCGAACATGCGACAGTGATGGAATAAAACAACATTGTTTGAAAGGGGAGAGGGGAAAGTAGCAAAGAGGATGGTGAAATGGACTCTGGTGTTCCAACACTTTTGGCAGGCATTGTACACCCTGATTACTTGATGTGCCTCATTGCATAAGAACCTAAACAGGCTGAGTTCAAAATCTTAGGTTCTTATGTGCGGGTTTTTACTGTACTGCAAATAATTTATGAAATTCAAAGTCCTCTTGACTTAATAGGTTGAAATTCTGCTCTTCGATTTTGGTGTGTCAGTTTCCACCGAAATGCAAACTTTGTAAAAAGATCCAGTACAAAACACAACATAATAAAAGAACTCTCAAATAGGCCAGTTCTGAATAAATTATTTTGCTCTTTATTAACGGATAGACATGGATATAAGGGCATCAAGTTGATGATGGCATGCAGCGACCTCGAATAAGATTCTGTTTTGAGCAAATCATAAAAACAAGAGATCATGCATTATTTGCACTTATTTTCATCAATTCTTGCTAAATAGCCTCATATCAACAGCTCTCCTATTTTTCTTGCTTTCCCTCGGTATCACTTCAAGTCCATTTCCTGTTTTGCTTTCTTTTTCCTAATAAGCTAAAACAGGAGCAAAATCTATATGACGGCATTCCCTTATACGAGAGTCAGGGCTCAAAACAATTTTTTTTCCTGGTAGCAAGGTAGGACCTCAGTTTCTTCGTACACACTTTCTTCTTTTTTCCCAATATACTGCTCGATTCTACCTCCATTTCCTTACTCTCCTGGTTTCTTTCCCTTCCCTTTCCATCCAAACTTTCATTTCTTTCTCCTCTTTTCCCTTGCTTTCCGTGTGTCTTTTCCCTTTTATCCTTCTTCCTTCCAGGGAAATTTGAGCATTTCAGCTACCTTCCTGGCAGCACCACTACCAAGCTACTTCGTGTTTTTGAGCCCTGACTAGAGATGATTTTGAAGAATCATAACGTCATTTATTACTATTGTTTGTTATAAGAGCATCTGTCCATATATCTGTGTATATGATACATAATGAATGGTTCCCTGGTTCCTGAGATTTGTCAAGGCCTACTATAAAATGATTTTCGAAATATTTCGATGCAACAAAGAAAATTTCGTCAAAAAATTTCCAAGCTGTGTTCACCCATCTGACCATGTGAATGAAAACCCATCTGACCATGCGACCAGGTGGTTGCAAGAAATTTTTGAACCATACTGTCCTGCAGGAAATGTTTCAAAAAAATAAATAACTTTGTCCGACATCGTTCCTCATTTTTTAAAAAAAGGAAAATAATTTGCAAAAAGGAAAAGTTACCAAACATAGATCGTATCTCAGGTACAATTCACATTCATATTGTATACAACAAAGACAAGATCAGGAAGTGCTGGATCTTTGTCGTGCTTCTTAGTAATCATAAATGGTTTGTTTCATGGAATCCCAGCCTCATCGTTCCCATGCAAATTCATTTTTCTCGATGCTCTATGCAGAGGTGGAAAAGTGTGTGAAGCCGCGAAGCAGCTTCGCAGGAAGTTTGTTTGTCTGGAAGGAAGGAACGGGGAGGAAAGAGAGAAAGCGGGATAAAAGGAAGGAAAAGATATCAAGCGATGACGGGAGGAATGAAGAAATGAAAGGAAAAAGGCTTTACAAAAAAGGATGGAAAGAAAAAGGAGAGGAGGAAGAAAGAAGGATGGAAGGAAGATAGGATAACAAAGAAAGCAAAATTGAAAATATGAAGAGACAGGAAGGACTAAAGGAAGGAAAGGATAGAAGAAAATCAATGTTTGGATTATACTCTTTTCACCCAAGGAAGCTTTAAAAGTAATTTCAGTTCCTAGTGGATTATCGACGGCACTGAAATCTGGGACTACAGAAAATTGATGAAACAATGGAAGGAAGAATTCTGGTTTGGCGTTCCTTTGCAGGAAGGCAAATGTTTTTTCCACCACTGGCTCTATGTGCATTTACATAAAACCGGTTACACGTTATTGCATAGCTATCTTTGGATCGTGACCTCTTTTTAAGAAAGCAGGAAATTTTTAATTTTCTATTCCTGCAGGAAATTTAAGCATGACTTTTGTCTGGCCGCAGGAAAGAAAATACTCGTACACTTGGTTCATCTTTGATTTGTTTTTTCTTTTTAATACTGCTGCCAAAAAATATGCACGTCAGAAAATGCAGTCTGCGACTGACCAGGAAAAGTGTAGAGACTAGCTTCGATCAAAACCGGATTTAAACTCGACAGCTACAGATTGCGTATCATGTTCTAAATATTCAACATTTTCGGCTAACGATTGTGTATTTTAAAAAAATTCAACATTTTCGGCTACCAGGAAATTCTTCACGATGAAATTGATTACTGCAACCAAATAATCAATTTTGCGAACAATAATCTTTGGGACTACATTTTTCATTCCGCGTAAATTTGCAATTATTGGTTGCAACCTATCTTAACTTTTAGGTTCACTTGTAATTGTATCTTGTTTGTTTATGCCTTGTTCTCTCGTTGTTCTCTTTGCATGTACTTCTCGTATTGCTTGTGTTTTAGTTTCATGCAATGATCATGGGGTAGTCATGCCATTTCGCTCCCCATGGTATCGCCTCTGTAGTTTTGTATATAGTTGTATAGTAATTAAAAAGTATAGTAGGATGTAACATGTACAGTAAAGCCCCGCATTTAAGAAACATCTTTTTCAGATCTTAGCCTAAAATGTTTCTTATATCTATGACACTTTTCATTTTTTTAGGCTGAAAGATTCTTAAGTTTCTCATTTCTTTGCTGAAACGTCTTGGAAAATAGGTTACAACAGAATGGGGTTATTTGTAGATATATTAGCCAGATGTGTATGTTATCAATGATTGTCAAGAACATCAATCAAAACTTTAGGTAAAAATCTGTAAAATCTAAGATATTTTGGTAGCAATTTCTTGTGAACCTTGCATGAAGTGGAATGCTCACCAGACCATCAGACCAGGACCCAATCTCGATCAAAATACAAGAAACTTCCTTTTGGGTGTGAGCCTCAAGCAGTGGCGGAGCCACGGGGGGGAATGGGGGGGGGGGACAAGTCCCCCCCACTTGTCTCTGAGGTCACTCTTCCAATTCGTCTAAATCCGTTGAGAAAATGTCTTAGGAGGGGTTAGGTAGGTATCTTTAGAGCTTGATAAACAAAGAAGGGTGTTTCCTTAGGGTAAAAAGGGCGTTTCCTGAGCATAAAATGGGCGTGGTCCTGAAAATTTTCCTGGGGGCTTCGCCCCCATACCCCCACCTTCCTTCGTCCCCTCCACTTTTTCAGGCTGGCGCCGCAACTGGCCTCAAGAATTTCCTATAAGTAATAAGGGGGTTAGTCATCTTTCAGTAGCTTAAAGTTTTTAAGGTGGTTTCTTCAATGCAGGGCCTTACTCTATTGTAAACTTTATCTGAATATGTAAAAAAAAATCTTCGAAAGTAAGCCCTTTGAAAACTTTTACCAAAATGCAAAAAATTAAAGCGTAGATAAAATATCTATCTGATTTCTCTACCTTAAAAGTAGCGCCATAGAAATAGTCGCAATTAGTTTGATAAGATAAAAGTTTATTTGACTTCAAACCTTATTTGTGCCAGCTCAGTATGGTATCATGAACTCTCTAGTTTCATTGACTTTGAAAAATCATCAAAATACTTCGATTTGGTCGACAGGATGATGAAACTTGGTGCACCTCTTCGAATAACAAATCTGTAAAAGAAATCACGTCATTAGGATGATAACAATCGGATTTTGCCTCTCTTAGTGCAAATAGAACAGAAATCTTTCCAAGAAAGTTAAAGACCCATTTTCCACCATGATCCTTTGTGGGCCAAATGGAAAGCAAGGCAAACAGAATTTAGGCCAAAAGCGATATTCAGATGACAGATAATAAGAAACTGGATTTTGGCGCCACGAAGGACCATGGTTAGTAATGGGTTTTTAACAGTGGAAATATCAGTCAACACCAGGAAAAGGAAAACAATGGTATTGTAAATAATTTACAACATTTCGCTCAACAAACTGACTCTCATTTAGTGCATAGGTGCACAAATGGTCCCACTTGTATTTTATTGGATTTTATTTTATTGACCATCAATTTGAGAACAAAGGCTTTGTATTTAAAGAGACCCAATAGCCGAGAATTTAAGGCCTCGTTCACACGGGAACGCAATCGGTCCGTTTCATCTTCGTTCCAGTTTCTGGAACGCAAAATTAGATCGTTTAAGGAGGAGTCTCACTTCTCTTCAGGGAATCAGTATAATCTACACGCAGGCTAGTTTAACACGGGAACGGAACAGTTCCGTAGTCCCGGGGGGGGGGGTACTTCATTGTTGAATGATACTGGACGTGCCGCTCAAATGGGTGGATTTTTTCATCTGAAATTCCCTACATATGGGTCTGTTTTTAACGAAAATTCTGGTAGATGGGTAGCTTTTTGAGAATTTTCTTATCAATGAGTCCCATAATGATAATCCACACAAAAAATTGAAATTTTCCTTTGTTTCAAATCGACAAATTCATACACATGGGTCAGAAATTTCCTGATATTCATGCAAATGGGTTCGGAATTCTTGAATATTCTGTTTTCATACGAATGGGTCCTTTTGTCAAAGTCCAGATTCAGGTCGAACCACGTTCACAATGCAGTACCCCGGGGCGTAGTCTTGTTGAGAATTTCAGACGCAACTACATCAATCATTTCTTGAAGGAAACAGGCATCGATTTAGTCTTTCACGCTCTAAAAGCAATTTCTCTCAGTGGTCTCACTTATGTATATTTCTTCCAGTGCAATTATTTCTTCCACATTTAACATGATATTTTACTTTTACCTTATACATTTTGCTTTCCATCGAAATTAAAGCTGGTTTATCTTATTGTTCTCTTTTTTTTCCGAACAGCTACTTATGTTTGCTCTCAAGAGAGTTTCTTATCAATATAATTGTCAATGTGCCTTACCTCTTGCCTCTAAGGACATCCTTCAAGGTTTGAGATGATGTCACATTTACAAACGATTTGCTTTCTTCACATTCAAAATAAATCTGAAATATAATAAAGAGCATAGGCTTCAAATCTTTAAAAAGGTTGGAGTAAAATTCAGTGACCTATTTCTTTGAACCAAATGGCTTCAAAGGAACTTCAGCTGTTTTGCTATAATTCTACCGTTGGATTTTTCAGAAATTTTCGATATTTTCAGATTTAGAGTGTTTTCCTTCTTTTTCAAGAATTCAAGAAACATTTTCAACGAAACTGAAAACCATCGTAGTTTCTAAACTGTTTGTGGCGCAAAATAAAATAATTTCGAAAGAAACTACCGGGTGAGCCAGAAAAAAGTTCCCACTTTCGAAAATTCATAGCATCAAAAGTACTGGGTGGATTGGAATGAATGAATATTTACTTGACAGCCAAAAGATCGAAGTATTTTTGGGATTTTTTTCGCCTTGTTACAAGCATTGCAAAAATTGATAAATTCAAATTTAGAAACACTTTTGGTTGCAAAATGACTGAAAAAGGCCTAAAATACATGATCAAATCATAAAGGGACTCCTCGCTCAAAACAACAGATAAAATGCAATTTCTCATGGGTGAGAGATATTGTCTGGACATTTATTGACATGGGATAGAAAATCTTTAGTATCTGTTTGAGAATTTATGTCTTATAACTCTTGAAAGTTGTGAAACGCCCATGCGTTTGTTCTGCGTGATGAGAGTCCTAACGATTTGATCAAGTGTTTTAGGCCCTTTTACAATACAGTCATTTTGCAACCATGAACTTTTTGTAAAGTTGAATTTACCTATATTTGCAGTGCTTGTAAGAAGACGAGAAAAATCAAAAAAATTTTCGATCTTTCGGCTTTTAACTAGAATTTGAATGATCAAAATCCGTATTTTCGCTATGCAACGAATTTTCGAAAGTGGGAACTTTTTTCTGGCTGACCCGGTATAGTGTATTGATGTCTACAATATGGTATCAAGCAAAAGTCTATCACTCTTCTGGTTGATGAGTTAGACATTTGATGATGTCAAATCCTCAAATGAGTTAGAATATAAAATATGTGGTAGTTTAAAAAAATATTCAAAATTTCCAACAAGTCCAATGGTAGAATTATAGGCCAGTAGCTAAAGTTTATTTGAAGCCATTCAACAAAAAGAAATAGGTCATAGAATTTTACACCCACCTATTTATACCGATTTAAAGATTTGGAACCTATGCTATAACAAAACAGTGTGAAGGAAAAATGATGCACTTGTTTTCGAAGTCTCTAGCATGTACTTAACGAATTGTATCACTTGAAAAGTTTTTTTCCTATGTCTTCGTTTTGTCATCTTATTTCAGATCGATTTAACTCTAGCTCACAATAAACATTTGTAAAATGAAGCCAATCAACATTGTGAAAACAGAATTTTTCAATAAACTTGAAAGAAAATAGGAAAGTTATTTGGGGAATTCATTATTAATACGATTTGCTTTTTAGAGGCATAACATTTACAATATGCATTTTGCAATGCTATGTGACAAATATTGAGTACAACTGCGTTGCCTCTGTGGTAAACAGGCCAAAATACATGTAAGTACAGGCTTTTTCTTTGTTGATTTAAAATAAAATTCATATATGCTTTGCCTTGTTATATAAACCATACCTTCAAGGAACTTTTTGAATAGTGCTTCTGCGTATCCCAGTCTGGAAGGCTGCTTTCATCAAACATAATATCTAAATGATTTTCAAACCTGCAACAAGCAGAAATAAAGAACAGCGTTTGAAAAACGAATGTCCCCTGGATATACAACACAGCAATAATATATTGTGCTATTATCTTGTTGAATACCCGACATATTAAACTGATTTTAGGGATTTGCCTAAAGTTGCAATCAAATTCCCCTACAATTTCTGCCTTACAGCAATGACTTGCCTGTGCTTTAGCATATGTTTTCCTCTTGGGAGCATGAACAAGTTCTGCCCATTAGTTTAAGAAAATTGGTCAGGGGGATTCCAGTCTCCCAGGACAATAACATGTACGAATACTGTATCTAGATGTGGCATTTTGCTAGGAAGGAAAAACTGACAAAATTTGTGGTTGTTGTTTTCAATCGTTTTTGCAGGTTTTTGAAGGGGCTCTCTGCACAAAATATCCCATAGCCAGGAGAAGAAATGATTATTCAAAGCCTGGTCAATTTCTAAATCTAATCAAAGATATTAGCTAAGATACAAATCCATTTTTCAATATCTTGCTCTGATATTCAGGGAGCAGTATGTTTACAAAAACCTTTGCATTTTTCTGACTCAACCAGCATAATTATTGACAATGCTTTTAAAATGCTTTCTCAAAAATCTTGCAGTGTTTGCTGGTCTGATGAAGCAAAATCTTTGGCCGCTCTTTGAACAAATAAAAAATTTAATTTATATTGAATAGAATGAAAAACATATGCATTAATTGCAGGTCAGGGAAACATCACAGGAGCTGAATATAGTCAGAGTTTCAACTAAAAATCAATATTGCAAGGCTGAACAGACCTCTCAATAAAAAGAAAAGAGATCTGAATGATTCATTCTTTCTGGTAAATGAAGGAAACTCAATTCAATAATGACGCTTTGCCACATTGAACAAATCATTCCAAACATCACATCTGGTAACAAAAAGGGGTCTATAAGGCACCTGCACCTTCTAAAGTGTAACTTATGACAGGAACCATCAATGAGAATGTTACTTCTCAATTCTAACACCATTAATTACCTGTCATTTTCACAGAAATCTTCAATAAAATCTGATTGATTAAACTCAGGATAAAGGAAATACACAGGCCAGTGAAGTTGGTTTGCATCATCCAGGTATGTTTTGCTTCCTTGTGGGTGGTTTTCGGCCACTTGATTGAGCTTCTCAACAATTGATAAGTCCATATCAGAACTTTTTATAATTCCCTCAATTGTCTCAATGTTAGCAGTGCTGCTCTTTATTGCTGCAGCTAATTTTTTCTGTTTTTCTAGTAACTTTTTCTCTTTCACTTCTCTCCTTCTGCTGTCTCTCTCCTGAACTTTCTTTTCATTCAAAGCTTGCTGTCTGAGGTCAAGTAGTTTTTTATTTTCTGATTCATTTTGCAGACCATTGTCACACCATTGGACACACTCGTTAAATAGTTTCAGTTCAAAACAGCACATCGCTGCTCTCAACACAGCTTTCATATGTTTATCATTTAATTTCAATGCTTCTTTTGCATCATTCAAAGAGCTCCTGTGGTTGCCAAGATGGAAATTAGCTGCAGCGCGGTTAGTGTGGAGAATTACTCTAAGATCCTGGTCTTCAAATTTCTGCTTCAGGCCTTCTGTGTATGCTAAAATGGCTTTATCATATCGTTTGTGCTTGAAGTGATGATTGCCATCTTCTTTGTGTGCCAGTGCACATTCTTGTGGATCAGTCTCTTCATATCTCAATGCCTGTAATGCCGCCAATGCTGGAGATGCATCAATTTCCTCTTGAGTTGGAGCTTCATTCATGAAAGCTGGAATCTCCTTGATTTTCTGATGGAAAAAGAAAGTTATAGAATTTTCGAAGTTATAGGATAAAACAACTGGGGGTACTATTGTATAAAATAGGTTTCAGTCTTTTGGACAGGTTCAAAATTTGCTAGGTGCTCACCAAATGTAAAAAAATGATAAATTTTGCGCACCAAAGCATACATCAAAAGTCCTTCAAAAGCTGCTTTCCAATCAGTTTTTCAAGCATATCAATTGTGACCATTTTCTAATTGGTGCACTGGAAATTTTGAGTGCACCTCAAATTATCTGGTGCGCCGTGCGCAGTACAAAGATTCCTACCTTCCTACCTAGTCTTTTTGAACAGATTAGATAGAGACAACAAACAAAATTACAGCATTGAAAGCCATATTTTCAATAATAGTATTTTGCTAACCATCCTGTTCTTTGCCAATCAGACTCAGAGAGACAGGTGATGCTAACCAAAAAAGGATCATGCGTGGTACACCTACACCCACCCCATGTGGGGGGGGGGGGTTCTTCCATAGTAAAGGTACCTGGGGATGTGCCGGGACGAAGGGTATACTTTTTCGGACTTCTAGTCTAGCCAAGGGTCCCAGGGGGGGGTACTCTGGTATATTCAGGATAGGGATGCTCAGGTTACTTTTTGGGTCTAAAATTCAAAATTCAGGCAAGGATTATTTTTTTGGGTCAATGATTTGTATACCAGTTATTTTTTTGGGTTCAAGAAGTTCTGGCTTACTGTTTTTGGTCTCAAATATGAGAAATATGAGAAAAAGTAAAAAAATTGGGGAAATAAAATTTACAAACAAAATTAGAGTCAAGTAACAGTACTAAAATAAAAAAACATAAATATCCAAACACATTATGAGAAATCTAATCAGTTGGGGCACTTACATGCAGATTTAAGATACTGACGACTTCATAACTTTTGGGTATATATGAAACGTCGGAAAAAATCATTTTTTTTGGGGTCTATTTTCATGCTAGAAATTATTTTTTTGGGTTGATGCATTTTACCCCAGCCTGAGCACCCCTATCCGAAATATACCTGAGTACCCCCCTGGGCCAAGGGTACCCTATACCTTTTTTGCAATTTTGGCCTCCGAGTCCAACGGTCTAGGGTAGTCATGGGCAATCACGGACACTTTCATTACTTCTGCTAATACCTCATTACGAGCCACACACAACACAAGGCCGACGACAAGGGCAGGGCAGCACATAACAGAATTACCGGACCAGGCATAGCTCACCTCGTCAACATTCTCATTTGTCAAAACATCGCCATATTTATAATCTTTGTTTTTCTCCGTAATATTTTGCAAATGTTCATTGAATTCTTTCTTCAACCTTTCGGAAAGTTCACTTCTCTCCGGGTCCATTTTTTCCGCCATTTTCTTTTCACGTGCCTTTTTGAGTGAACTCTTTTTCAAGAGGAGGCTACGCGATAAGGCCTGCCGAAAGTGACAGCGGAAGCAAATACAATTTATTTGTGATGCCAAAAGAGAGCTGCTGGTAGAAATCGTGAAATGGAGGGAATCAAAGCTTTGACACCAGAAGATGTATTCAAACTTTCAGGAGAGTTAAACAAGCTGACAGAGCCACTTGGTCTGGAAATCTATCCCTTCAAGGTAAAGCTCGTTTTGATGTGTATGTTGGCCATGCGATATGCATGATAGGCCTAATTTTTAGATGTCAAAAACATAAATCAATCGGGTCATCTCATCATCTGTCACAACAAAAATATGCACAGAATAGGCCTACCTTTCAAGAGATGTTCGATCTTTTGGTTGCACACACCCCGTTGTAGCAACAGCACAGTTTTGTTGTGACAGATGATGAGATGAGCCGATTGATTTATGCACACACACATTTATGCTAGCACAGGTTTTGTTTGTTTTGATCTTCGCTTTAGGAACTCAAAGGTCCATCTTGTTCAAAATAACAGTTTCAATTTGAGAAAAATAGTGTAAAATCTGTGTGATATGGCTTGTCAAAGGAACTGTAAAATTGTCATTTCGAAAGAAGTTTATTTACTTTGCATGACCCAGTCCCTTTAAGGCTACTAATGTCACTATAGTCTACTGACTGCTCTGATTTTTACTTAGATTGGTTGGTACAATGCATCAGTGCAGCCAGCGTTCCATCTTCCATATGATACAGATAGAGTTGCATTTATCATCTTAAGTGTGCCATCAATGTTTGAAAAGTGCCTCATTCCATTCATCAAAGATGACCAATTTGATTGTTTGAGCAACCAAGACCCACTTGACCAATGCATGAAAGAAGTGTTTATAAAGATAAAGGATCACTTCAAGGAATATAAGATTGATGGAATCCATGACTATGAAGTGCATCCAAACAGAAGGCCAAAAATTCTGGTGCAAACAGCAGGGCATGTTGCTGGGGCTGCATATTATTATCGTCAAGAAGACATACAAAATTGCTCTGTTGAGGGTAAATTGTATGGTGTCTCCATTCACCCAAAATATGGTGGCTGGTTTGCCTTCAGAGGAGCTCTGATATTTGAAAATGTCACTTGTGCTGATCTTGTCCAAAGAGACCCTGAAGATGTTGTCAAAACTGACGAGCTGAAGTTGGAGCTCCTCAAGAAGTTCAACTACCATTGGAAAGATTGGTCCTACCGAGACATCATAAAGCCAGAGTCAACTTACTCAGAGGAGCAGAAACTGTTTTTCATCACCCCACCATCAGAAAGAAAATCGCTCTTGGACAGTATGAAAAACATGCCTGATTAATGATAGGAAAAGCAGATCATAACTCTGGAAAACTGTACAGAGCAAAAGTGCAGGTAGACCTTAAATGGACTGGAACAAAATGGAAGGTTTGATCAGTAGGACTTGCTAGATTGTTATTTATTACCAGAAGTAGCAGTGGCTCTCAAATGAAATGAACAGGGTTGGCAAGAAGCCCAATGTAGTTTTGCAAAATACGTCAGAAGAAGTAGTGTTAGATGTTACATTGGAATGGTTGGTTTGAGAGTGTCTATTACCTCATGTTAATAGAAAGTCTTTCATCAGAGGTACTAGTGACTATCAAACTAATATTGTGTACAAAGGCATGCCAGGAAGTTTAATGGTTTCTCGAGGTAAAATCAAAGTCAATTGAACCAATGAGTTTCTCTTATGATTATGAAAAATAAGAAGACTGAAACATACAGGGTGGACCAAAACAAACTTCATATGTTTAAAAACAAAAATTGGAGGAGCCTCGGTGAACCCCGATTAGAGTTCTTCCTTGCCTCCTCTCCACATCAAGATCACTGTGCTCTGCAAAGAAAAGAGGTATATAACTCGTACCGAATTCAACAGCCTGCAAGTCCAGGTGAGCTTGGTCACAGCAGCTATCAATAATTTTGGTGACAACTTCAAATTGTTCGCTGGTAGCGGGAAAAACCACACTACGATGACGAACTTTCAGCAGCTCAGTCTGCATCCTACTCAGCTCAAGCTGTTTCGTCCGCAGCTCGCGGTGCTACCTTTTTGGGGGACCAACTGACTTTTGCTCTAGCTCAGTCTGGCTCTACTTTTGACAACTTGATGTCTTCATTTGCGCTTCAGTCGCACCCAAATGAAGATGCTTCACATTTTGTGCGTTTTGCTTCTCCTGACCACGAAAGTCTTCTGTCAGGAGAGGAGAAGCCATAGACATGAGTTCATGTCGCTCCTGTGTACTCAGAGCCGGACTTTTCGGTTGTTAATTTGGTGCTGCAGTCGCTAACCGCACCAGGAGCACTAGCTCTTGAGCCCCTCTTGAGGCCCTAACGAGGATGGCATCCCCTAACTTGAGTATGAAGGCGACAAGGCAAAGGGCCCGGATGTCTCGACATCTCTTGCGACGTATGTCGAAGGTTGCATGACCATAGAGATAAAAAAGTATGATATGGAAGCACATTTAAATGCTTCCCAGCACCTGGCAACTGTCCTTCTCTAAAAGTCCCTTTGATGGGTAAGGAGGTTTGGAGAGCAATGTCACGTGACCAACGTCATGGGGTCATGTCTCTTCAGGCAGCCCAATCCAAAATTGCCAAAGCCATAACGGTTGTGCTTCGAGTAAAGGAGGCTCTTGTGGCTCTAAAGTCGACCCCAAAGCCTTTACCTGAGTTTCAAGCTCAGTAAACCAGCATATTGCGACGTCTATTTCGATGCTGGGGAACGCTTTTCTTGACATTCATAGCTCCAGACGTCACGAAGTGAAATCAAGCATATCTGAGAGGTACTGTAATATTGTCCAGCCAGGTCCTTTAAATGGCCAGGTCTTTGGGGGGAGAATCGCTGATTCTGTGAAAGAAATGACGGAAGGGACCAGATTCTCACGTATGGTGCTCAAAAATTACCCTCGTCAAGGTTGTGGTCGCGGCTATAACAACACTTCTTGGCAAGGTCAGGGCCTTGGTCGTGGTTTTCCCCACCAGCACAAGGCTTTAAACGGGCAGGGTCCCTCCAACCAATGCCGGAGGGGCCGATTCAGCGGCTACCAACGACATCCTCAGCGACCACTGCAGGAGGCGGAAAAGAAACAATAAATAAGGTAACAGGGCACACAAAATATTTCTCTCATAATTGGTATGACTTGACATCAAATAAATTTGTTTTAAGTATCGTCAAAGGCATTGAACTAAGGTTGGTCTCGCCACTGACCCCTTAACACCCTCGGCCGTTTAATTTTTCATCTGAGGAAATGATGTTAGTCGATAAAGAAATTGATACATTGCTCACAAAGGGTGCAGTAATCCAAGTCTCACCCAGCGAAAACCAATTCATTTCAAACATCTTTTTACGCCCGCCCGAAGAAAATGGCGGGGTATTGGACCTCGGACATGTTTCGACTGTCGTTCTTCTCCAGAGTTACGGATCAAATCTTTATAAAAGCAACAGCGTACTGAATACGAAATAACAGTTGAAGTTCTTTTTTGGTGGTCCAGGTACTTTTCCAATGCTCTGGAAGATAGAACTAAAGTAAGAAAAAAGGCTTGAGCGTTTCGATAAATCAACCAAATTCTGATTGATTCAGTACTTCGAGTATCCTCCAAATAGCAAATTTTCAAACAGTTGAAGTTCTTTTTGGGTGTCCTCTTGGTACACTTCCAATGCCTAGGAAGATAGAACTAAAGTAAGAAAAAAGACTTGAGCGTTTCGTGTATCAACCAAATTCTGATTGATTCGAGTACTTCGAGTATCCTCCAAATAGCAAATTTTCAAACAGTTGAAGTTCTTTTTGGTGGTCCTCCTGGTACATTTCCAATGCTCAGGAAGATAGAACTAAAGTGAGAAAAAAGACTTGAGCGTTTCGTGTATCAACCAAACTCTGATTGATTCCGGTAATTCGAGTATCCTCCAAATAACAAATTTTCAAACATTTGAAGTTCTTTTTGGTGGTCCTCCTGGTATACTTCCAATGCTCAGGAAGATAGAACTAAAGTGAGAAAAAAGACTTGAGCGTTTCGTGTATCAACTAAACTCTGATTGATTCCAGTACTTCGAGTATCCTCCAAATATCATATTTTCAAACAGTTGAAGTTCTTTTTGGTGGTCCTCCTGGTACACTTCCGATGCCCAGGAAGATAGAACTAAAGTACGGAAAAAACTTGAGCGTTTCGTGTGTCAACTAAACTCTAATTGATCCTAGTACTTCGAGTATCCTCTAAGTAACGATTTTTCAAACATTTGAAGTTCTTTTTGGTGGTCCTCCTGGTAAACTTCCAATGCCCAGGAAGATAGAACTAAAGTAAGAAAAAGGACTTGAACGTTTCGTGTATCAACTAAACTCTGATTGATCCCAGCACTTCGAGTATCCTCCAAATATCAAATTTTCAAACAGTTGAAGTTCTTTTTGGTGGTCCTCCTGGTACACTTCCAATGCCCAGGAAGATAGAACTAAAGTGAGAAAAAAGACTTGAGCGTTTCGTGTATCAACCAAACTCTGATTGATCCTAGTACTTCGAGTATCCTCCAAATAACAAATTTTCAAACAGTTGAAGTTCTTTTTGGTGGTCCTCCTGGTACACTTCCAATGCCCAGGAAGATAGAACTAAAGTGAGAAAAAAGACTTGAGCGTTTCGTGTATCAACTAAACTCTGATTGATCCCAGCACTTCGAGTATCCTCCAAATATCAAATTTTCAAACAGTTGAAGTTCTTTTTGGTGGTCCTCCTGGTACACTTCCAATGCTCAGGAAGATAGAACTAAAGTGAGAAAAAAGACTTGAGCGTTTCGTGTATCAACCAAACTCTGATTGATCCTAGTACTTCGAGTATCCTCCAAATAACAAATTTTCAAACAGTTGAAGTTCATTTTGGTGGTCCTCCTGGTACACTTCCAATGCCCAAGAAGATAAAACTAAAGTAAGAAAATAGATTGATTGATCCCAGTACTTCGAGTATCCTCTAAGTAACAAATTTTCAAGCATTTGAAGTTCTTTTTTGTCCACCCAGCAGTATGTCGAGCTGACAAATGCACAACTTGAATCGAAATTTACTAATCTATAATTTGTAAACTTTAAATTAGCTATTTCTTTGTCCACGAAACAGTTTTAGTGGGGGAGACCAGGGACAATTTTAACGCGGGGGCAGTTGTAACACTGGCTCTCATGCTTAGCAGAAAAGTGCAAAAACTCTGATTTTTGCACAGAACATGCTTATTTTAACCCTCTACATACTACTTGAGATACAGGAATGTTCATCCAAGTTTGTGAAATTTTCGAAGGGAAAACATGTTTTGAGCATGAAAGTAAAAACGTGCTTCCACTGTAAAAATTTGAGCAAAAAATTTCTTTTTCACATCACAGAGACATGTATCTACAGTATTTAGGATCAGAAATACATTAAAACTTTCAAGCTTCACATCTTATGAGATGTAAAATGGGGAATAATTATAGTTGACCAGGTCAGGGGCAATTGTAACACGCTGTTACAATAACACGCTGTTACAATTGCTTCGGTGTAAGCTGGCCGATACGATGGCTTGGTTTTGATTCAGTTTCTAATCTGGTCGAACAATGTGAGCCCATGCAGTATTAAAGAGTTAAATGTTGAAATTTGTAAACAAAAAACAGTTTTTCTCGATTGATTCAATTTGTTCAATTGATGCATCAAAATTTACAAAAACAAAACACATCTTATTTGTAATTTGTCCTTTTTGAAGCAATATAATTTGCTACCTTGTGTTACGTTTCGTATAGGGAAAAAACAGAGTCGTGCAATATCTGTAATGATTTTAAAGATAGTAACAATTGCTCCAAGCATGTGTTACAATTGACCCCCGGGGGGGTACTTGACTTAAATTTTTACGGGGGTGTGCCCACGAAAAAATTTTTTTTTACCCTGCTCCAGAATTTTTCGCTCAAAATGATAACCTGTTCTAGAAAAAATTAATGAAAAGTATACTCAAAAAAATGAAATTTGACCGAAAAACGACCCAATCTAGCAGAATATTCCCCTCTGACTTGTTTTGACAACCTGCTCTAGAAAAATTGCCTCATATTGATACCCTGTGCTAGAAAAAATTGGTGAAAACGATACCCTTAAAAACGGCACATCCCCGTCGGACAAATATACTAAGTACCCCCCCCCCCCGAATTGACCACACTGATTTCAAAACTATCACGGCGTCACAAAAATTGGTTCTACGTGATGGAAACTAAGGTCTCTTTTATTCCAAGAGATGCAACTACCACAACATCATCTACCTCCAAGAGTGCCATTGATCATTACTTATACGATATGGTACCCATGGTAGCCAAACAAATTTGAAAAAAGGGAAAAAAGAAGAGAGGATGGTGGTCCAGGCTCTCTTTTTTCACTTATTTCCTTTTTTATTATTATTTCATAAATGTTTGGCTCTGGCACCCAGGGTAACGATATGTCCGATTTTCCAAAAAGTGTTACAACTGACCCCGGTCTTCCCTACTTAATTAAGGTTTGGGTTGATAAGATTTGTTTTCCTCTGCTGTAACTTACAGCAGTGTACCTAGAATATTTATTTGCTTATTCAATATAATTTTATGATTGAATTGAATTGTAATATTTATAACTGTGAAAGGAAGAAATGTTCTTTTTTGTTCAGAAACCTATTCATTTGACATGTTTTTACAGCACTGAATACGTGAAGCAAGTGCAGCAGTCTTGAAGAGCTTGGTAAAAAAAAAGCATTAAGTCCTGATGAAAATGATAAGTCATGTAAAAATAGCATGATGTCAATACAAAATTCTTGATCTAGGAGTTGCTGACTTGGTTTGAAAATTGTCCTTGTTAGTCATATGAATCTTTCAAGAATGCATGACAGTTGCAGATAAGAAATTTTATCATTGCGTGACAGATCTTTCGATAAAGTTTGGAGATGTGTTGTTTCTGACTTCTGACGTTTTTGTCCCCAAACAGTTCAAGATTATCGTTCTCCATATAAAACAATTCACGTTCATAATACCAAATTTACACAATTTTTTTCTCAAAGTTACTATTTCTTTCGTTTTACTTTGAGAGCAACAGCTGACGGTACAGGCCTTGCAAGCATTAACATGTGGTAACATGAGCATAGGTTCCAAATCTTTCGGCGTAAAAAGGTGGGTGTAAAATTCAATGACCTATTCCTTCTGATTGTATGGCGCGAAAGAAACTTTTGGATACTTACCTATAATTCTACCTTTGGACTTTCCAGAAATTTTAAATATTTTTCGAAATTACCGTGTATCTTATATTTCAACTCATTTGAGGATGTGACGTCATCAAATTTCTAAATCATAAACCAAATGAGCGACAGACTTTTGCTTGATACCATATTGTAGGCATTCATTAACTATGGTTTTTTTTCGAAATCATTTCATGTTGCGTCAAACAGTTTAGAAATTACGATGGTTTTAATTTTTTTTAAAATTTTTCTTTAATTCTTGAAAAAGAAGAAAAACACTCTAATTCTGAAAATGTTGAAGATTTCAGAAAAGTTCAACCGTAGAATTATAGAGAAATAGCTAAAGTTTCTTTGAAATCATTCAGTTCAAAGAAATAGGTCACTGAATTTTACATCATCCATTGTAAAGATTTGGAACCTATGCTGGCAACATGGTTTTCGTGCATAAGAATTCTTGTTTAGAAAAATTTACAGTCTTTCGCATGGCTCAAGAATTCTTATGATAATGTAAAGGATTCTTGTCGTGTTGATGTGCGCAAGGCATGTACTGTACGAGTGAGTGAAACATTTTCTCTGCAATCGGATCAACCACAGTCTAAAGATAAGAGAAATTTGAGGAAAGAATTGCAAGGAAGGTATGCTTTGCAGAATATTTGTGTCCTTACGTCACATGCAGACATAATGCAGACAAGCAAATTTCCTAACCAACTTTTGGCGGGTTTTCCTGACAGGTTTTGGTCTGTTTTGGTTTATATTTTTTGCATAATTTGATATTGATATACATCCCCCTGCGGGTCCTCCTGGCGGGGTGCTAACCAGTAAAAAGAAAGATTGTATTTTCAGCAGAGGTAAACAGGGATACGATTTGTGGTGGCAACTATGAAGAAGCGCATTTAAAACATGCATTACAGATAGCCAGCGGGTGTCAACATTCTCCACAAAAAGGCATTTGCAATTACATAACAACAAATTGCAAATTTCATTGACCTCAGGATTTAATATTTCTATAAGCTAGATATAAAAGATCCTATTGTTTGGCTTGCAATATTAGAATTAACCGTGATGGATTGAAAGACGTCATATTGAAATTGTTGTTGTAATTATGAGGAAGTGCCTGATCAACAAAGGAATCTCTCGTGGGACACGAAATGAATATCAAGTGTGGAGTTATCAAGACTTGCGTGGTTGCTATTGCGTTGTTGCCACGGTAAATGAACTCGACGATGGAATTGGTTTCGAAAATAATAAACCGAGGCACAGTTTTCAGTGGAGTTATTACGAGAGCAGAGATTGAAATGATTTATTTGCTCTGAGAATAACGTCAAAGTCTTCCCAGATGACGCTGTGTGAGCTCGGAGAGAGGACTGTTTGATTTCATCGTACGAACTTGTTTATTTTACTCATGTGAGGTTTTCTCTGGAATTAAACCGGCTAATTCTTTTGATGTCGGTGTATTGCTAAGATACTTCGTTGAAGTTGAAGAAACGTTAGCTTTGCATCACATGAAATTCTTATGAGTTCGTTTACTGTCAAAGTTGAGCAAATTGGAAGGTGTACAAGCCGTACGGGGATTTTCCAGGCTTGTAATAAGTCTGGAAGATAAAGAAAGCAGTGCATTGAAAATATAACGAAAAAGAGAAAAGCTAAATAGTTTCAAAGACAGTTTACAAGACAGTTTACAAGAACGTAAATGCGAAGTTCATAAGACAGAGCGGATTGTAAAGTTCGTCTGCAGGAATAATCTTAGTAATCTTTATTGAGAACCTTCTCTTGGTTTGTGCAAATTGATGTCTGGAAGATCAGGAGTGCATCGAAAATATAAAGAAACATAGTCTATAGTCTATATTATATAGAAAAATAACTCTTTTTTAAAGGCAGTTTACAAGAAAGTAAATGTGAAGTTCAGAACACAAGAGTGGATTTGAAGAATCTGGCAACACAGTTCGTCTGCAGGGGGAATCCTTTGCTTTTCGCGGAATTTTTATTGTCCAGTGTTCAATCAGCTTTGCAAACAAGTTTTTATGGTGGACATCCACGAGTAAATTATTCAAACTAATGAAGGATAACAGCGGCTTTACTCAACCGCTAATAAAGAACTTGTAAAAGATTCAATCAAGCTTAGAAAAGCATTACTTTCAAAGCTTTCCGCAACATTGTGGACTGGAGAGCTGCCTTCCCAAAAACGATGGGCTCCCCAAATGGGCCTAATATTTTCAATTTCAATGTTCAAGATGATTCGAGGAAAGAACACGGAAGCAACATCATACAAGTGACAAGTGCGGATGGAAACAACGAAAAAACCCAGCTCTGTCGCACCGGTAGTTTACGACGAGGTCCGCTGCGACCTTCTAGCCCCCGACCTGACCGACCGAGAAGTCCTGCCGGAGGAAGACGCGCGAGTGCTCAGCCACAAAGAATATCACCTTATGGGAAAGTGGAAATTTTTGTAAGATGCGAAGATTTACCGAAAATGGATACTTTTAGTAGCAGCGACCCCATCTGCGTTCTGTATGTTCGTAAATATGGACAATGGGTAGAGTATGGCAGGACGGAGTGTATCCCCAACTGTCCGAAACCAAAGGTAAGAGATTGGACAGTGGAACTATGGGTATGGGCACTTTTTTGGTTTGGTGGAAATGTTCAAAGGCTGCTATTAGCAAATTTCTCTTGAAGCTAAGCAGCTAAGCAGCCCAACGTTGAATTGAACCTTTTTGGTCTTTACCACATCCCCCCAAAGCATGTAGGATTCCAAATATAAAAGGTTGGTGTAAAATTCGATGACCTATTTCTTTAAAATGAATAGCTTCAAAGAAACTTTAGCTATTTTACTATAATTTTACCATTGGATTTGTCTGAAATTTTTAATATTTTCAGAACTACAGTATTTTCTTATTTTTCTACACTTCAAGGAAAATTTTGAAAAACTTTAAAACCATCGTAATTTCTAAACTATGTGATGAAGCATGAACGAATTTTCAAGAAAACCATAGTATATTCATGTCTGCAATATGGCATCAAGCAAAAGTCTGTCATTCTTCTGGTTTGTGATTTAGAAATTTGATGACGTCCACATCCTGAAATGTGTTGACATATAAAAAATGGGCTGCGATTTCGAAAAATATTCAAGCTTTTCGAAAAATCCAACGGTAGAATTATAGAAGAAAGGTTTATTTCAGGCCTTTAACTAAAAGAAATAGGTCATACAATTTTACACCCACCCTTTTAAGATTTGGAACGTTTGCTCCACACCACAGCAACGACCCCGCTGAAATGATTCCCCGCAAAGAGAAAGAGACTTTTCGTTTTCCCCCTATATGCTATAAACGAAAAGTCAGAGATGTTGGAGCAGGGATTTTTCTCCCTTAATTCAGTAATTTCTGATCGTAAAATGCCCTTCTTCTAAGGCAGTTTTCCACACTTTGTAGCAGTGTCGTTCGAAAATAGCCTCGGAAATTTTCCTCCGATTTTTCGTTTTTCCCCAATATGCTATAAACGAGAAGTCAGAGATGTCGGAGCAGGGATTTTTCTCCCTTTAAATCAGTAAATTCTGATTGTGAAATGCCCTTCTTCTTAGGCAGTTTTTTATGCTCGATGGCATGTAAGCTCCAAAGGTTGGAAGGAAGGAAGGGGGCTTTGAGAAAGGGGTGCTAGAACCCGCAAACCCAGACCAAAATTAGAAAAAAACCAGGGAGGAAAAATTTCAAAACCCGGAACACCAATTTTGAACAAAAAGTTCCGATTTTCGTCAGTAATCTTACTGTAATCTTATCTTCGATTATTATATCGTACATTTTCGTTTTAACGGACACTCTGTGCATCGTATGTTGATATACAGAAGGACACTGCTAAAAAGCGTGGGAAACTGCCTTAGAAGAAGGGCATGTTACAATCAGAATTTACTGATTTAAAGGGAGAAAAATCCCTGCTCTGACATCTCCGACTTTTCGTTTGTAGCATATAGGAGAAAAACGAAAAGTCAGAGATGAAAAAGTTTGAGAAATTGCTCCAACATCTCCGACATCTCCGACTTCTCGGCCTTACCCAAAGAGAAAGGATGGATGATCCCGCCAAGAAAATTCGTTTCTTGTTTCATTGACCCGTCAAAGTTTGGATTCACATTCTCTTCCCTTTCATTTTTCGGCATCAACTATCTAATGCTAAATGCTTACTATCCTTATTTCATTTATGACATAATAGGGTGGGATTGTCACCATGTTTTTGTAACAATAATAAGATCACGGGGGGGGGGGGGGGGTTCTTGGCCAAATTTTGGGTAGGGGTGTGCCGCGAGCATATTCAAAATGGTACCGTAGGCTAAACTAATCTTTACGAAAATGGTACCCTTGGCTAGACCAATTTGACCATTCTTTGACCAATTTTTACGAAAATGGTTCCCTTGGCTAGACCAATTTTGCGCAATTTTGACCATTTCCTGGACCAATATTGTCAAATTTGTACCAAATATGAGATCATGACCGTTTGCTAGACCAATATTGTCAAAAATGGTACCCTTGGCTTGACCAATTTTGCGCAATTTTGACCATTTCCTGGATACCATTGGCTAGACTAGAAGTCTGAAAAAGTATACCCTTGCTCGCGGCACATCCTCATGTACCTTTACTATGGAAGAACCTCCCCCCCCCCCCCGTGAATAAGATATCATGCTAAGAAGATGAAGGGCAGAATCTCCCCCCTCCCTTTCTTAAACTGAAAACTTTCTGATAAGCCCAGGCATGTTTTAGACAGAGTTAAGTTGCTACGCACCAACGAAACTGCTGTTTATGCATTTTTCGGCTGCCCATGCCCCCGCATGTTTCCACTGCTCATAATCCGATCAGAAATGAAAAATGCATGGGGTCTTTCTATACCTTGTTTGAAAATCAACCTGGAGAGACTTTCTAGTCCTCAGTACAGTTATCCGTTTCAAAAACATCGACTGTGTTCTTTGTCAGGTAGGAAATGAAATGAAATTTGATAACTGACAACGACAACCAGTTGGCTGCCGTTGTCATATTTCTATTGCGTATTAACCAGCTGTTAATATAGTTAAGTGACTGCAGCTACAAGCAAGATTGAAATATTTGCCTTGCGCGCCATCTATGTGAAAACAATAGTCTCTTGTTTGAGAAAAATGAGTTGGTGCAAATAGACCTTTCGCTATTCTACAAAAGAGTCAGGATGGAGCAACTTTTTTTAAACCGTACAAGAGGTTTGATTGAACTGCGTTTCAGTGAATGAACTAAAATAAATTAAAATGAAAATGAAAAAAAAAAATGAAAACAGCTTCATCACTTTCGAGAATTCTACAAAATGTATCAAAATGTTCTTTCGATTCAGATTCTTTTTCAGAATATCTGAAAGGTCTATTCCCCAAGACAGGTTAACCAAGAAATCCTGCCTTGTTTGCCCTTATTGTCCGAGGAAATCCCTGTCCTTTCCCACCACTAAAAAACGTTATGATCATGCAAAGCTTTTTGGCTCTAACTGAACATTACAGCATGTCCAGGAGGGATGGTGGTTCACAAGTATCGATTCAATACAGGGAGGTCCGGGTCAATCTTTTGGGTCTGAATTTGACTAAATCAGTATTTGCGGTCCGTCAGTCCGTCAATAAAAACATAAACAAGACCTACTGTAGATATTTACGGTGTGTTAATCAGCAAAAGGCCCATAGCCATAGGGACCCATAAATAATAGCTCACTTTTCTAAACAAGGCTCAAATGTGGGTCTCTAGACCAGGGCCGTGATCAAAATTTAAATACACCAACTAAACCATTGAAATGTACCGGATGAACAAAAAAACATTTCCCGCATTCGAAAATTCATAGCATTAAGAGTATTTAGCTAATATTCAACTATTTAAAGTTCTAAATTGCGTTGTGAAATTTGTACTCAAATGATCTAATTTACTTCTTTACCCTTTCTCTTCAGTTTACAGAAACACTGATTCTGGATACAAATAACCAAGACCATCACCATTTGAAGTTCTCAATTTTCGACACGGAGAATTTAACATCGAAAGATCTCCACAAACATCAACTTATCGGATCCCTAGAAATTGAACTTTTCAACTTACTAGAAAAAGAAAACAACAATAATAACCATGACACTGTTTACGATTTGAAATTTCAAGATCAAGCGAAAAAGCGCGGGAAAATACACGTGGTTGCTGAACAGGTCGAACAGCATGCTGTAAACACGCAGGTTAAACTATGCCTAAGTGCGTTGAAACTGTCGAAGAAAGGACTCAATATATTTGGAAAATGTGATGCGTATTTTGAACTGGAAAGGAAAGTAAAGAATGACAATTATCATCCAGTTTACCGGTCGGAAGTCATTTTCAGGAATTCGGAACCGAGGTATGTATGAAACCTGTCTGTTAACGAAATTTACGATTGATTTTGTTTCAGTAAAATTGGGAAAAACAAATTTTGATTTATGCTGTTTGTTTAGTAGTAGACGTTGCACTTCGCGAAATTGTCTTTATGGCCATTGTGTTTTATTCTCATCGTTGTCCAAAGTGAATTATAACTTGGATACATAAAATTCCGGAGACAGAGCGTACCGGCTGATTTCCACTCGGTAGAATTTTCCGAGCGGATGGAGTTTTACATCGTAACATTTGGAAATCAGCCTTAGATGTATCCTTGTCTTAGTGATATATACACCTCTGTTAGCAACCTCTTTCGCCTTCACCATGAGTGAATCGACCACCTAGTGTTGTGGCGCAGTGGTGTAATCCACTGACTTTGCAGCCAGAACAGTCAGGCGGACTGGGTTCGATACCCGGTAGAGCCCCACTACTTGAGCGCCATAAGGGGTCGCGGACTCGATTAGGCCTATTCTATTTCTGCGATCCCAGTGCTTGGCGCTAAAAACCGCACCTTCACCTTCACCTTCACCTTCACCTAGTGTACATAGTGTTCAGAGCATTTTTGCAGCGTTCGTCATAACGTCATCAACCCATAGAAACCCCTTGGTCAGTGGCGTAACGCAGTTTAGGCTACCTTCGTTCAAGAACTAAGGGCCCCCGATTAAAAGGGGCCCCCGATCAAAAGGGGCCCCCAACAAATTTGTCGTATTTTGTGCTTTTTGGCCATACTGTGTTAAAAGTCTGATAATACAACACTGGATTTTCATTCCGTTTTCGCTTCTTCCCTATTGTCCCAAAACTTTATTCTTGTGAGCGAGAGCACCTAATAACATACTGTGGCTTTGCATTATGTTTACTAAAATTCTTTTTAAAACTATTGTGTTTATTCGCATGGATAAGTTTCAGGTATAAAGGGAGAACACTTATTCTGCACTAAATTTACTGCACCTATTACACTAATACTATCCGCAGAAGCTTTTTTCAAGCCAAAGAACCTGTCATGGAGCACATTTTTGGTAACATTTGTGTGTTTTCAAAGCAATCTTCATCAAACAGCACAACAGTACCGTCCGAACCTTTGAATATTGCCGTATTTCTTTAAAAAAGATTCAGATATCATATAATTCTATACCGAAGAGCAACAATTTGTTATGTAAACTACCTAGCTTTTTGAAACGCAATTCCTATAAATGTGCTAACTTTCTTTTCAACATAACGTGGATTTTTCGAGGTTTTAAAGGGCATGGTTTCAAAAATTTACCCACCACCCCGAACACCCTTCCAACATAAGGGCCCCATCTTAGGAAACTCCTATGGGCCCCCAGTGTCTCCGTTACGCCACTGCCCTTGGTTTGCATTCCCTGATCGCTTTGTTCTAGCGAGTTAAAGCCATTGTCACTCAGGGCCCTTTGCGGGCACGCTACAATTTCAGACAAAATTTGGAAATGATATTTGGCCTAAACGGAAAGTATAGATCCACAGTACACAAAATTGTTCTGTCAGTTCAGCTTCTGCAGTTTGTTGGTTTTCGCTTAGGCCAAAACTGATTTTCAGAAATTCAGAAATTTCGGAGTGCCTGCAAAGGACCTTGGGTGACAATTGATCTTTAATCCAAATCTATGGATGCAATTGTTAGCTACGTAATGATACTATAATGTAGCTGATTGGCTCCTGAAAACAATGGGATCCTGTTGTTGTGCTAGCAAGCGCTGTTTTCTACCAAAGATCGTTCGACACATTGTATTGTTTTTAAGAACCAATTAAATGAGTGCCAATATTTCTTCAAGAACTCTTGCCACTTTCTCCATCTTTCATAGGTGGAAGCCATTCCAGATCTCTCTTCAAAAATTATGTAATGGCGACAGAGATGCAAATGTACGAATCACAATATACAATTACCACACAAAAGGTGATCATGCATTTATTGGAAGTGCCGAAACTTCATTCCAGAATATGACGAGACGGTAAGCATTTCTACAATCATCCTCACCTAAGCAGTGTATGAGAAAATCTTTGCAATGCAAAAGCAAGCAAAATGCAAAGGCAAGCAAAATGACAGGGGAACCTCTGCATAGGAGAGTAATCCTCACCTATTTCTATCTCTAATTGAAAGACACTAAGTTGGCTAAATAACTAGCCTGTGTACCAGTGGGGTCTGAGACACAACCCAAGCTATAAGTCATTACAAGCCAATATCCTCAAATTTTCATGCTCGAAGGATTACAAACAATTTCAAACATGCGTGAAGTAAGCTTTACCAATTCTTGAAAATTACCTTGCCATAAATGACTAACTATTTTTCCTGGTGTTTCTTACTGAATAAGCTACTAAATTTCAAAACATTATAGCAACAAATGTACCAAAGATTTGATCATCTTGTACGCTTGAAATTGAGCGAACCATGAAAAGAACAGGCGTAAATGTGTTCATTTCGGTACTGTAATTGTTCGGTATTGATCTCTATATCCCAAGGATGACAACCTGCAGATGATAAAAAGCGATATATTTTCGTGGTGCAAAAACTTGGAATCAGTTTCCATTGGATAAAAAGCAAGCAAATTCGCTTAAATCGTTTAAATTCCAACTGAAGAACAGAACCATGCAGCTTTCTGTTTGAACATTATGTTGTAATTTATTGTCCCATTCACCAGTTTTGACTTCTACTCATATTAATTTTTTATCATGCGTACTTAGGGATCTTCACTCATATTGCGCTGTCAGGGGTCTGAAATTTTTTGGTGAAAATTAGATGGGGTCTGAAATTTTTCATCGCTAGAATGTAGGGGTCTAAAAATTTTTGGGCAAATTTTCAAACTGCTTCAACACCCCCTCCCTGTTATTAATAATGACAGGTCCCTTAGGAGATTTTTTAGATTATAGTGCTTGTAATTAGGTTTTATTAGGGAAGGATTCTTAATTTTGTAAGCTTTTAAACACAGCCACCTGTAAAGCAGTCGTCGATTGGTAGGGCCACCGTATATAAATAAGTGAAAATGAAATTAATTAATCACTCATTTTCGTCCGTAAGAATACGAAATATTCATGTACTACCGTACAAACTGCATCTGAACCTTTCTCTTGTTTTTCAGAATTGGTGATGTTAAAACTTTACATTTAAAGAAGCATGGATTCATGCGTTCCTTCTCTGTCGATTCGAAGCGAGGCAGACAAGACTCGTTAGGCAAGGCTGTGGTCAGAATTTTACAGTGCGTTCCCGTAGAACAGTTTTCATTGGTTGATTACGTAAAGGGAAGCTGCTCCATTAATTTTGTTGCTGCTGTTGATTTTTCATCATCGAATGTGGCAGAGGAGGAGGAGGAGCATTTCCCTACATTCAGTGCGGAAAGTGAAGATCAGTTTCAAAACTTCAAAGAAGAGAAAGTAAGTCTTAAACGTAATGCTAATGACAGTTATGGAAAGTATGGCTAAATTGGTATTGTTTTGCTACAATATGCAGATGAAGAGGCAAGAGTATGTTCCAAAATTTATAGAAATTCTGAACATCGAGGAGCAAATTACTCTTCAAAAAAGGGGAGCAGATTTTTTATGAGCAAGAAGGGAATTCCAGAGATTCTTGGGAATTTTTTCTGGAGAATAAGAACAACGCTTGAATGGCTCTCCTTTGTGTATTGACACATGTTAGGAACGCTTCTTTTACCGAATGGGACAGCTAATGTTTTACACATAAACCTGGCAGGTGACTGAAGCTACTAAGCTACAATGCATAAATGGCTCTCCTTTGTCTATTGACACGTGTTAGGAACACTTCTTTTACCGAATGGGACAGCTAATGTTTTACACATAAACCTGGCAGGTGACTGAAGCTACCAAGCTACAACGCATGAATGGCTCTCCTTTGTGTATTGACACATGTTAGGAATGCTTCTTTTACCCAATGGGACAGCTAATGTTTTACACATAAACCTGGCAGGTGACTGAAGCTACTAAGCTACAACGTATAAATGGCTCTTCTTTGTCTATTGACACATGTTAGGAATGCTTCTTTTACCGAATGGGACAGCTAATGTTTTACACATAAACCTGGCAGGTGACTGAAGCTACTAAGCTACAACGCATAAATGGCTCTCCTTTGTCTATTGACACATGTTAGGAACGCTTCTTTTACCGAATGGGACAGCTAATGTTTTACACATAAACCTGGCAGGTGACTGAAGCTACTAAGCTACAACGCTTGAATGGCTCTCCTTTGTCTATTGACACGTGTTAGGAACACTTCTTTTACCGAATGGGACAGCTAATGTTTTACATATAAACCTGGCAGGTGACTGAAGCTACTAAGCTACAACGCATAAATGACTCTCCTTTGTCTATTGACACATGCTAGGAACGCTTCTTTTACCGAATGGGACAGCTAATGTTTTACACATAAACCTGGCAGGTGACTGAAGGTACTAAGCTACAACGCATAAATGGCTCTCCTTTGTCTATTGACACATGTTAGGAACACTTCTTTTACCGAATGGGACAGCTAATGTTTTACACATAAACCTGGCGGGTGACTGAAGCTACCAAGCTACAACGCATAAATGGCTCTCCTTTGTCTATTGACACATGTTAGGAACGCTTCTTTTACCGAATGGGACAGCTAATGCTTTACACATAAACCTGGCAGGTGACTGAAGGTACTAAGCTACAACGCATAAATGGCTCTCCTTTGTCCATTGACACATGCTAAGAAACGCTTCTTTTACCGAATGGGACAGCTAATGTTTTACATATAAACCTGGCAGGTGACTGAAGCTACTAAACTACAACGCATGAATGGCTCTCCTTTGTGTATTGACACATGTTAGGAATGCTTCTTTTACCGAATGGGACAGCTAATGTTTTACACATAAACCTGGCAGGTGACTGAAGCTACTAAGCTACAACGCATGAATGGCTCTCCTTTGTGTATTGACACATGTTAGGAATGCTTCTCTTACCGAATGGGACAGCTAATGTTTTACACATAAACCTGGCAGGTGACTGAAGCTACTAAGCTACAACGCATGAATGGCTCTCCTTTGTGTATTGACACATGTTAGGAATGCTTCTCTTACCGAATGGGACAGCTAATGTTTTACACATAAACCTGGCAGGTGACTGAAGCTACTAAGCTACAACGCATGAATGGCTCTCCTTTGTGTATTGACACATGTTATGAACGCTTCTTTTACCGAATGGGACAGCTAATGTTTTACACATAAACCTGGCAGGTGACTGAAGCTACTAAGCTACAACGCATAAATGGCTCTCCTTTGTCTATTGACACGTGTTAGGAACACTTCTTTTACCGAATGGGACAGCTAATGTTTTACACATAAACCTGGCAGGTGACTGAAGCTACTAAGCTACAACGCTTGAATGGCTCTCCGTTGTGTATTGACACATGTTAGGAACGCTTCTTTTACCGAATGGGACAGCTAATGTTTTACACATAAACCTGGCAGGTGACTGAAGCTACCAAGCTACAACGCATAAATGGCTCTCCTTTTGTATTGACACATGTTAGGAACGCTTCTTTTACCGAATGGGACAGCTAATGTTTTACACATAAACCTGGCAGGTGACTGAAACTACCAAGCTACAACGCATAAATGGCTCTCCTTTGTGTATTGACACATGTTAGGAACGCTTCTTTTACCGAATGGGACAGCTAATGTTTTACACATAAACCTGGCAGGTGACTGAAACTACTAAGCTACAACGCATAAATGGCTCTCCTTTGTGTATTGACACATGTTAGGAACGCTTCTTTTACCGAATGGGACAGCTAATGTTTTACACATAAACCTGGCAGGTGACTGAAGCTACTAAGCTACAACGCATGAATGGCTCTCCTTTGTGTATTGACACATGTTAGGAACGCTTCTTTTACCGAATGGGACAGCTAATGTTTTACACATAAACCTGGCAGGTGACTGAAGCTACTAAGCTACAACGCATGAATGGCTCTCCTTTGTGTATTGACACATGTTAGGAACGCTTCTTTTACCGAATGGGACAGCTAATGTTTTACACATAAACCTGGCAGGTGACTGAAGCTACTAAGTTACAACGCTTAAATGGCTCTCCTTTGTCTATCGACACATGTTAGGAACGCTTCTTTTACCGAATGGGACAGCTAATGTTTTACACATAAACCTGGCAGGTGACTGAAGCTACTAAGCTACAACGCTTGAATGGCTCTCCTTTGTGTATTGACACATGTTAGGAACGCTTCTTTTACCGAATGGGACAGCTAATGTTTTACACATAAACCTGGCAGGTGACTGAAGCTACCAAGCTACAACGCATGAATGGCTCTCCTTTGTCTATTGACACATGTTAGGAACGCTTATTTTACCGAATGGGACAGCTAATGTTTTACACATAAACCTGGCAGGTGACTGAAGCTACTAAGCTACAACGTATAAATGGCTCTCCTTTGTCTATCGACACATGTTAGGAACACTTCTTTTAACGAATGGTACAGCTAATAGCTTTTGCACATAAACCTGGCAAGTGACCTCAGACCTCCTACTGATTTGTTTGTCTGTACATTGAGGGGCGTTGCAAAGCAGGACTGAGCAATCTCACAAGCTCACAGCATCAAAGGAAGCATATTCAAGCTTGTGTGTCATCCTTTCTCAAGAAGCATGACAAAAGAAATGAAAGATTAGCATTATTGCTTGGAGATATTATGCAACAACTCAATAGATCTTTTTCCGCAAGCTCCATGTTGTTTAAGGTGAACTGTAGCTGGTATGGCTGGCTGATTTTGCAAGGAAGTTAGGCTTCACGAATTCAAAAATGTACTTTGCTACCAGCTGAATTGAGTCAAAGGTCTTGTAAAGCATCAGAGGAATCTTTAGAAATGGTACATAAATGCCTTTTAGTTATTCTCTAAGGGTTTGGAACGAGAAAAAATTTTCTCACAATTTGTCGAACTCTGGCAAATTTGTCAAAAGAGGTTAGAAAAAAACTTGCACCCTTTAAAACATTCTGGACATTAATCTGAAGGATCGATCTAAAAGATTCTCGCTTTAAACTATCGATAAAAGTCAAACTTAAATTTAAAGAACAAGTTTGAATACCTGAAATCAGTGGACGAAAGAACCTTTCTAAATGTTGATAGTAGCACACATTCGCAACCTGCCGTCACCAGCACTCATCACAGGACAGATGCTCCTACTCCGAATTCTGAGCGGCGATCAAGCGAATCATCTGATTCCCAAAGTAAAGGACAATCAATGTCTCCTGAACAAGCCATGAAACTTTACATGAATGAATTATCTACTTTCGAACATCACGAGATATTCAACTACCCACAGATTTATTTCGTTGGGCCTAACGCGAAGAAAAGGCAAGGCGTGCAAAAGTCTAAGTCCCCTACTAAATTTGTCCATTTTCATCATTTGTAAAAAGCAACACAAAATTTGTTTTAATGAAGTATTTGGTTGCCGACAATATGTTGTAGCATTCGTAATATCAATGGTTTTTGCTGATTGAGAATCTTTTATAAGGCTCTTTTGAAGCCTAAGTCTAGTCAGTTTTTCCCTTCAAAACAGCCTTAAAGGGTTGGTATGCAGTGGCGTACGCAGCACTCGAGGAGCGTAGCCCCAGAAATTTGTGTGTGACCACGCCCTTAAGAAGCTTGGAAAATGATAGCCTGCGTGCAGACTCGACTACTCGAAAGTATACTTACGTAGTATACTGTCGAGGAGTTGAGTCTGCACGCAGGCTAGGAAAATGAGGGAAACGCCCTGTTTCATTTTATTTTGCATCGTAAACATGGCTGGAATGAACACAAAATAGACAGGATGTTTTGTTTAATTTGTATTGAGAATTTGTACCCAACATAGAAAAAGCTAGGAAAGTAGACGAAGAATTGTTATTCGGAACAAACAGTCCAGCACATCAAGTACGAATTACCAAATTGCTTTTCTTAGCTTTACTGCAGAATGAATTATGCGCTGGTTGTTCAATCTTGATATTGGAGGAAATGCCTCTTTTTGCCATTTTATCATGGCATCGTATGCAAGAAGCTTTTGCAAAAGAAATGGCTGTGGCAATTCAAATTATTTGAAATAAGTCTGAGAGTACAGCTCTTCAAATCATTTAATGAGATTGTTTCAAGGAGCAGTAGCATATAGGGATCCCTATAGCCAATAGCACGTAAATGCTAGGCTAAGACAAATGGGGATCTTGAAATGAGTGGATCGGGGGCAACGCCACCAGCAAAATTTTGAGAACATACATTCTACTTTGGCTTAGAATGCCTCTCGCAACATCGTTCAAGCGTTTCTAAGAAACCCGAAACATTGCTCTACCAAACCTTGACAAAACCATTTTCTCCTGACCTTGCAAGAATCTCAAAGAACACCGCTTGACAGATCTGCCTGACCCCCCCCCCCTGAGGTACAAATTTTATTGCATTTTCGTACGAATCTCGAGGAGCATCTTTTTGAAAAGTGGGGGGTCCGGACCCCCCATTCTCCCCCTTGGGTACGCCACTGGTATGGTGCCAGGTTAAAAGCTTGCATTTGCAAAGAGCAGAACAATCTAAAAAATAGCCTATTCCAATCGATGTCTCACACATGCTGTCAGCAATTGATAGCCAAAGAAACAATACTGTGTCTAAGTGTCCTTTTGTTCTATTCGTAGATAATAATAATAATAATCTTTCATATTTATATAGGTTGTTCAGTAAATAAGATTACTGTTATCAATCAAAGATCTGTATTTTACAAAATAAAAGTCGATATTTACAAGAATAAAGTTAAAAATTTACAAGAATAAAAGTTCAATATTACAAGATTGAAATTACAACTGATAAATGGCTAAAAGTCTAGGTTCGTGTCCTTGCTGGATGCTTAAAATTTCAACAATGATGTTTCAGTTTGTAAGTTATTTGGTAGATTGTTAAATATTTTTACTCCTTGAAACGCGAAGGTTTTGCATCCGGTTTCTGTCCTAACTTTTGGAATGACGACGCTTTTGTTGTTTTTACAGGTATTCTTTTTGTGGTGAAACGTATATACCATTGTGGGAGATCGAAATGAATAAGGAATGAATTGCTTTGAGTTCAAGGCCCAGTGGTCTTAGCCTGCGTGCAACGAGCCTCCTCTCAGGCTATGTGGCCTTAGTGTGTACAAATTTGCATTCCTTTAATGCGAAGCAGTTACTAAACTTTCTTACAACAACAAGCACCCTTTTTGTATGGGGAGAAGCAAACGATCTGAAACCGAAATCATACCGGATGAGCCAATGAAACTGTTTCCGTCTGAAGCGTCACTGCTCTCTCGTAATCAAGGCAATAATATTGGCGAGTATATTATTCAGCAGTGGACATGTTCAAATATATTTTAAATTTTACCTTACTGAATAGGCTACTCCATTCATAAATTATGAGGAATTTTCTCAAGAACCTTCAAGAAACTTTGGCTACAGGCCTAAAATCACGACCACGTTTTCTACCTCAACACCAATGACTTTCACATGCTTTAGCAGGTGTTATCCCTTTGGGAGTATGAAATTATCATATCTGGGAAAAAACACATTATTCCAGGCGATTTCATCCTCCCTGGAGGATAACACGTACTAAAACGTGTTGAAGTCATTAAGAAAATTAGACCGTGACTTTAGTGTGAAAATTCCTGAAAGTAACCAAATTTCTATTTGTCTCTTTGCAGGTGGATACTTGCGAGGCAGCTCTTCATGAAGTTGGCTCATGGTTATGTTATTATGATCCAAGAAACCGTTATGAATTGTATGGCTTTGGCGGTATTCTAAATGGTGACAAGGCTAGTTCTTCGTGTTTCTCGTTGGAAAGAGTCAAAAGTAATAAGATGTTCCAGGGTGGGCCTTCTGCTATTGAGGTAAGTGAACAGTGCCTTTTATACACTTTGAGGGTAGAAGAATGAAAGAACACCATATCTAGGAGTATGTTAGATTGCTGCCAGTAAATTGTGCAGCCAAGGTGCCTTGCAGTCGATGTTTCATAGATAATTCGTTACTATTATTATCATCATTATAATTGTTAGTAAAATAGAACTTACTTGTAGTAAAGTAGAAGTTTAGACCATGGAACTTCTAGATATTCTGTCTTATAGATAACAAATATAGGCAAATCTGTTGAGCTTTGGTTCTAGTTTGTTAAATACCCTGCTGTACTGTTCAACTCTTTACAAGGTACATCTGCTGGCAAATGTCGATTAATCTCTTATAAAATAGGAATGGAAAAGCGCTCCTGGATTTCGATGTTTGACACGAGGATGGTGAGTTTTGAAATAGCCATAAAGGAAGGTTGATAAAGCAGTCTGCAACTTTACTTCGCAAGGACTTAATAGTTAAGTTTTAGTTGTTCCGCAATCATTTTAAGTGCAAAGTAGGAAGTATGAATTCAGCTTTGCGCATAACTGGAATTTTTATTGCCCTATTGGGTTGGCTCCTTAGCTCACTATGATATGTATTGTTTTTTTAGGAACTTGTGCAGCTTTACCGCTCCAACCTTCCATACATAGAGCCATCAGGGCCTACCCTCTTCACGCCATTAGTCGAGAGAATCACAGCAAATTTAAAAACTACAGTTAGCCAGGATGAACAGCATTTTACATTAGCGCTCATTGTGACTGATGGAATCTGTAATGATATGAAAGATTTGGCTGATGCATTAGTAAAATATCGAGATCATCCAATCAGCTTTGTTGTTTCATGTCTTGGACCACTCAGAACAGAGACGATGCATTATTTCGCTGTGAGTACATTTGAGTAATTTGTTCTGTGTTTTAATCCGCTAGTTGAATTTGTTTTCATGCATTATTAACAAATCGAAAAAGAACATTGATATACCAAGGGCGCCTACCTTGTAGGAACTGTGTTTATTCCCAGTACTGTTTTCGTTATATAGTAGCTACAGAGATAGCATGCGTGCAGACAGTTGAGTCTGCACGCAGGCTACTACAGAGAGTAATTGCTGTCCTGTGAAGATGACATAAGAATAATTTTGTGGTGTCAAATTGGTTGATGTAATACGAGATACTGTTAAACGAAATGACCACAGGGAACCAGACAGAGTGATTTTTGATTGGTCAACACTGACAGACGTTAGAATTTGAAAATCACATATACACGGATTAACAGGACAGCAATTACTCTGTGTACTATGTCACGAAAACAGTACTGGGAATAAAGACAGTTCCTACAAGGTAGGCGCCCTTGGATGTATCGGGTGATGATGATTCACAATAATGTATCCACTGTTTTGAGAAATCGCACAGGAAAAGCAATGCAATCAATCTGTAAAATTTTACTTCCATCATCTTACTGAGGCTAACAAGGACAGATTTTATAAGACAGTAGCATGAGTTGCTTTAATTGACACCTCAATTCAAAGGGATTAGCGATCGCAGACAAAGGAAATTCGCTCAACCAGTAATTCAAAACAAACAAAGCCGCAAAAGTTTCCCTAAAACCCAGGTAGCTAGCGCGCTCGCTGTGCATTCCAGAAATTGTTTTCAAGAGCAAATATGAGCATATATCGAAAGAAGAAGGATACATCTACACATCTACCTCGGGGATTTTATTTCTTTGGTTCAGAAGCTGAGCAGTAAGTCTTTTAATTACACCAAAGAATATAAGAGAATTGAATCGCCTCCCGACCCGACCGGCTTCTGGACCAAACTTTTGTCAAATACAAAAGTAAATTTACGATAGTACAGGTTCCAGCAATGTTTCATCCCCACAAGACCAGGAGAGGGGTGTATAAATCAACTGTATTGCAACGTTTTAGTCCTGAATTAAAAATTCATGGTTTTTTGTTTTCTGTTATTCTGGTGATATGAAAATGTTGCATTTATCTCTTCATCTATCTCTTGTAGATACTGAATCAAGATTTAATAAGAAGATGTGGTAGATCAATAATTTATCCCATTTCATTCTGCGATGAAAAAATGAACCAATCCCTTCAAGTGGTACGTCAAATTATCAATCTGATTCTCTATGTACGTCACTAGTCTCCTATGTCATTTTTTGCAAGAACAGACGGTTTTAATTATGATTCTGTCGAGGCAGTGTTACACGGTGCTAATTTTCTCTGCAACTTGTCTTGCAATTAGGATTGAGGAAATTGTGAAGAGTTTTGAGTGAGGGCGTTACACACTGCTATGATTTCTGCAACTTGCAATGATTCAGGCCGCGCAGCTGTCGTGGAAACTGGGTAGCCTCATTGCGCAGGGACTTACGCTCATCCAATTGAAGTGAATTGATGTTGTCGTTGTCGCTTTTTTCGGTAATTTATTTTGATCAGTGAGGGCTTTATTTTCAAACTCTTCTCAAACGGCAAAAAACTTCCTGCGGGGCCAATTTCTTGGCCCCGACCAATCAGGGTGCAAGACTTGAAATAACTTCCGCCAGAGGCAAACAAACACGCGCTCGATTGAATCTCGAAGTAGCGAGCAAAATTATGAGATCTTTTGCGTCCCTAAACAAGCAGAATATCACTTGTAGGTGGTTTTTTTTACTTTAATAGCTCGAAGGAACATCCATCTAAGTACTGATAGCTTGCTTTATAGTGTAGCACTTCAAGAAAACCGCTGTTTTCTGTGTTTTAGGGTGGGCGGTTTTGAGATAAAATAACCAGTGATTTAGGCCATCTCCGTTTCTGGAAGCGTAAGGACATGATTCGTAGCCTTAACCCTAATCCATATGGGCTTTTTTTGAGCTACCATTTATGGGGGGGGGGGGGGGTGCTTTCCACCCCCCCTCTGAAAACTGCCTTAGACGCATCCGAATTCAATAAAACTTGGCACAGTTATAGAACAGGTAATATGCAGCTTGTAGCGTAATTTGGGTGTGGCTGCCACGCCTTGTGACGTCACAGTGACGTCACAAAGCTGAAAATCTGTGAAAATCAGGCTTCCAAGTTGAATTCAAGTTTAATGAAGATTTTGCATGAACTTTATGCAGTTTTTGGTTCAGTTTGTCAACAAAAATGGTGATAAGATATTGTTTTATTGAAAATAACGATTTTGGAGTGATATTTTGGCAGAAATTAGCCGATTCTTATGACGTCATTTGTGCAATTAATTTATTCTATGTAAAAAGAGACCAAAAGAACCTGCAAAATGATGATTATCCATGACAAATGTATCATTAGAGTGTTTTTCATTGAAAAAGTTCGAAAAAACTTGAAAAAATTGCTAATTAGTCCAAAATGGCGGCCAAAATGACGTCATTATCAAAAAATGCTGACATCATCAAATTCCAGAAATTCCGATATCAAATTGAAGCCCTTTGTTTGCTGATTCATTTGATGTATAATACTTGATAATTCAATCAAATAATTCCATTTAAATAATTGAAAACAATGATTTTGCTGCTACCTCCTTCCAAATATGGGCATGTCACGTGACCTGTGAGTCCTATTGTTCAAAAATTTTTCCACCAAAATGTGGCCAATAGATAATTAGTAAAAGTCAGGGAGGCTGGGGGACGTATCAAATGTCGTTTAAAAACGCGGCGAATAAAACCTTGAGGGGGGGGTGGAATCCACCCCCCCCCCATGTGGATTAGGGTTAAGATGATACTTTTTCCACTATTTTTCGCCTTTTCCTTGTTAAATTACGTATTCAAATAAGCAATTTGAGCGAAGTGATGTCATATTGCACAAACGAAAAGGAGGTTGTGTGATTGTTTTTTCGCCTCTTTATTGTTGCATACCTCTTTATCGTATTCTTGAGCCATTTTCAATCATGAGTACACGATAAAGAGGCTTGCAACGATAAAGAGGCGAAAAAACAATCACATAGCCTCGTTTTCGTTTGTGCGATATGACGTCACTTTGCTCAAATTGCTTATTTGAATACGTAATTTCACAAGAAAGCGAAAAATAGTGGAAAAAAGTATCATACATCATTCATAGCAGTATCATCTTGTATTTTATCATCAATCATACCAACCCCGGACTTGTCCTTTAAGCCCCCCAATAATTTTCAAAACAATTGCGCTACGTCACGAGCATTAATTAGATGTATTGTTCTCTATTGTTTTAAGAACAAAAGCCCCCAATCAGCAGCTGCTGATTCGTCTTCATCAACGATCTATTAAGCCAATCTCTTTTCTTTTACAGATTCGGTCGACATTTGCAAAGCTGTCTTCAGACATCGTCAACTACTTCGTATCACGTAGCATACGACCAAAAACACCAGATCCGAAATCACCAACGACACCACTAGATACCTTTCAGAAAACTTTAGCAGCTCAATTAGAAGATCCACTGACTTCTGTTGAAAATGACAACTGGCAAAATTTTCTTAAGGAAGCAACTTCATTCTGTCCTACGTGCGGGTCACATAGCTCAACTAAGTCGAATATACCAGATGTAAATATTAGATAATGTAAAATTGTTACCGTGAAACGATTATTCAGCATTGGTCCCAAATCTTTAAAAATGTCGGTGTAAAATTATATGACCTATTTCTTTGAAACTGAATGATTTGAAAAACACCTTAGCTACTGTGTTTTAATTTTACCATTGGACCACAGGGCCATGGAGCCCAGGAACAATGAGCAAACTCTAAAATAAATTGCCTGAAATAAGTGCTGCGGAGGAAACTGCGAAGAACTTGCGAAGCCTTAGCTTCGTAGGAAACTGCGAAGGATTCACTGCGGTTAGAGCTACGAGGTTAGCACTTATTTCAGGCAATTTATTTTAGAATTTGCTCATTATTCCTGTGATGGGACCTTTTGTCAAATCTTCAACATTTTCAGAATAAGAGGATTTTTCTTCTTTCCTAACAATTCAAGAAAAATTCAGAAAAAACTCAAAGCCATCGTAATTTCTAAACACTTTGAGAAAACATAGAATGACTTCAAAGAAAACCATAGTTTATGAATGTTTCTTAAGCTAAAGTTTCTTTCAAGCCATTCGGGTCAAGGAAATAGGTCGTAGAATCTTATAGGATCTGCTGGGGTAAAGTGGGTAGGCTGGGGTAAGATGGGTAGTGCTGATTGTTGGAAAACCGTAGACCCTGAAGTGACGAATCAACATTCGCTATGCCAAGGAGGGTTGTTCGAGCAGTTGTAGCTGGAGGAGAATTGCAAAATAAGATTTTATCAAAGTTTGCCCATATTTTTCCCCTACCCATTTTACTCCAAACTTACCCATTTTACCCCAGTAGACCCTGCCAACATTTTAAAAGGTACGCTCTATTTAGCCCCTTTTTATAGTAAGCCCCCTTTCTAATCAACCCTTCCCTTGTAAGCCAGAAGTCTAAATAAACCCACCTCGCTTTGAAGCCCCCTCCCCCTCTATCATCCAGCACATGAGGTTGTTGCCAAACATTACCAACTTATTTAGCTGAAGAAATTTACATGTTACTTTTTTTCCACGGGGCACTTGATTTCAAAATGTACGCAATAGTGCCACTGGGATACTGAATCCCCTCCCTGCGTGGGAGCAAATTTTAAAAATTGATTGCCCTGTCTGGGATGGAACAAACTGGCGAGAAATAAAAATCAAACATTTATCTTTTAAAGTCCAGTACGAGAGCAATTATTTCAAAACGAGCAGCCCCTTTGGGAGCACTTTGTGAAAAAAAAATACCCAGTTTGGAAGCAAAATTGCTAAAAATGATACCCTGTTCAGCGGAACAAGGGCAGATTTTGTAATTCAATAGCATGAGTTACTTTTGTTGACACCTCAATTCAAAACGATTAGCGATTGCAGACAAAGGAAATTCTCTCAACTATAAAGTCAAAGCAAACAAAGCCGCAAAAGTTTCTCTGAAACCCGGGTAGCTACCTCGCTCGTTGTGCATTCCAGAAATTGGTTTTAAGGGCAAACATGAACATAGATCGAAAAAAGAAGGATGCATCCAGATGCATCTACACATCTGCCGCGGGCATTTAATTTGTTTGGTTCAAAAGCCGTTTGGGAGGCGATTCAATTCTCTTATTTTTTTGGGTGTTATCAAAACATTTACTACTCAGCTTCTGGATCAAAGAAATGAAATGCCCGCGGCAGATGTGTAGCTACATCCTTCTTCTTTCGATCTATGCTAATGTTTGCCCTTAAAAATAATTTCTGGAATGCACAACGAGCGCGCTAGCAACATGGGTTTCAGAGAAACTTTGGCGGCTTTGATTGTTTCGACTTACTGGTTGAGAGAATTTCCTTTGTCTGTGATCGCTAATCGCTTTGAATTGAGGTGTCAACAAAAGCAATTCATGCTATTGTACTACAAAATCTGCCCTTATTGTTCAGCGGCACATACCTGGTTCAAAAATCATGGGCAGTGCCCTCCTTTTGGGGTTTTCACATGATTTTGGATTAAAACTGCGTTGAATTTGTGCATTGGCTCGGAAAAATTGTGGTCGATTCCGAAAAAACACGAGGTAAAGAAGCCAAAGCCTTTCATTTTAGTCTTGTCATTTGATTTTATGAATAAGCCCCCCCCCCCCATCTTTCTGGAGTCTCAGAGATTAAATAAACCCCCCAAGGAGTAACTATGTATGCAGATGACACCAGCCTTTCATAAAAATCGAGCTGCCAGAATTGCTACAAATAGCAGTTATGATGTTTCAGCAGCTAGTCTGATAAAAAATTGAAATGGGCAAAAATTTCTGATATCATTCAAAATGAAACAGCGACTGTAATGTACAAGTCAACAAATGGTCTTGCGCCTGAATATCTGTCTGAGTTATTTGTAAAGAACTCAACTCATAATACACCGAGACTAAGAAACACCGAAGCTGAATTGCGTGTTCCTCTCTTCAAAACGTCAAATGGGGAGAAGTCTATTTCATTTCGTGGGCCTAAGATTTGAAACCAATTGAACTTATGCAGATTTCAAACATGCACCCTCCCTTCTTACCGTCAAGAAGAGGCTAAAAAGAACTTGTAGAATGTAGAGGGTTGCTTTTTTATTTTTATTTAAATCAGCGTTATTTATTGTTAGATTAATTAGATAACAAATTTGTAAATTAGGTTTTTAATTTTTGTAGTATTTTTGCACGGGCCCCTGTAAAGCAGTCTCTGGTGACTGACGGGACTACCGTGGCTAAATAATAAAAATGAATAAAAAAATGAAACGAGAGGATTTAAAAAAAACTTTTATGGTAAGAACTAAAATCTGTCTAACCTTTTTACCCCAGCCAACGTAATAAGAGTTGTTCAAAAAAGAGAATCTGGATTTAGCAGTAACTTTAATTTCATTTAAGTTAACACAAACAATGAAAAGTACAAATTGTAAGTAATTTGATTTGCTAAACAACAAGATTTTACATAAGATGTCAATGCAGTACACAAGAACGTTTTGTATTATTAGAAAATGTCATACAAATATACATTGTTATACATTTGAGTTCTAAACGAGGATTATTTATTGAAGCTTCTCTTTCTGTTCTACTGTTATGCTCCTTTCTACTTGATTATGTTCTTTAAGAGTCTGTATCATATTGCTCGCTTTAAAATCCTGGCAGTACCACCAGGACTCATTAAAATATTCTGTACCTGCGAGCAAATGTCTTAGAAAGATGTGCCTGCAATAAGGGCATTCTGAGTACAGTAAAGGTGCAAGCAACCAACGTGCAGATTTTGTGCCTGCGAGCGGCGCGTTCATTAATGAGGCCCGAGGATTACGCAATCATCTGCCCCTTTGGAAGTTTCTTCTATCACTCTGCATTTGGATTTCTATTGCAAACACTCCAAACCACAAGACGGCAGCAGAAGACTTGTGGGATTTTTAAACATTGCCCAACAACTTCTGGTTAATTCTGCTCGTTAAAAATGTGTTGATTGATTGATTGATTGATTGATTGATTGATTGATTGATTGATTGGTTGATTTCATTTACTTGAGGAGGGTTGCACTTCAGGCGAAGCTGTTTTGCAATGGACCCTCCACTAAAAAATTAATTAAAATATCCTTAAAATCAGAATTAACGTTGCTAGGACTCAACATGGAAGAAATTACTTTGCAAGCAAATATCAAAATTCCATATGAAAACTTCAACTGCGCTATTGTCACTAAGATGGATTGAAAATTTGTCAGTTGATTTACCCAACTGATATTTCAAGTGCTAGTCATCTAGGTTAGGGTGGGGGCGAGTTATGAATTTCGCTGCCATGCCATGGTGGTTACGAGTCGAAGAACATCAGTTTCTATCATGAAAAACGTAATCTTGTCCATCAAGAAAGCTGCAAGTTTACAAGGGAACGTCAGAAATGATCGATATACTTTCACCAAAGTAAAATCCCTTAAATAGCAGAAAGTTGTGGAAAAAAGCCTATAAAAACCACTTGAATACTCGCACTTGGATGATAATATATTTTCCCGACTTTATGCCGAAAAGATGAAGTGACAAATGTTTCGATTAAACTCTAGAAAAATAGGATCTTTTAAGCGGATATTTGGTTGTTTCTCGCTGAACAGCCAAATTGGGTTGCTGAACACCTGCTTAAATAATACCGGCACTTGGATCAGGATGATAACATATTCTCCCAACTTTATGCCGAAAATATGAAGTGCCAAATGTTTCGATTAAACTCTAGAAAAATAGGATCTTTTGAGCGGATATTTGGTTGTTTCTCGCTGAACAGCCAAGTTGGGTTGCTGAACACCTGCTTAAATAATACCGGCACTTGGATCAGGATGATAACATATTCTCCCAACTTTATGCCGAAAATATGAAGTGCCAAATGTTTCGATTAAACTCTAGAAAAATAGGATCTTTTGAGCGGATATTTGGTTGTTTCTCGCTGAACAGCCAAGTTGGGTTGCTGAACACCTGCTTAAATAATACCGGCACTTGGATCAGGATGATAACATATTCTCCCAACTTTATGCCGAAAATATGAAGTGCCAAATGTTTCGATTAAAATCTACAGGGTGTCCCAAAAAATTGTGTCCCGTTTGTCTGAAGATTGTGGCAAAACGGCAAAAGATTCTCGCCAAACTTTTGCATGATGGTGCTCTTCAGATGTTCAATTAAAGTTTGCAGCCATCCCCATAAAAATCAGTTGAAAAATGATGGAGCTATGACCTTCAGGAGACCAAATTTGCCCGATCACTGAAACCAGCGGTCGGCCATTTTGTTTTACTATTTTGCAGCGATAAATAGCTTTATGGAATGAAAATGAAACAGCAGCCTCCAATTTCATAGCTCTCGTGAAAATTCCGATAATCCTCGGATAGTTCCACTATTTCTGACCTCACAGAAATTATTTCTTACCTCATGTGAAGATACTTATCACTGCAAAATAGTAAGGCAAAATGGCCGACTGCTGGTTTCAGTCGTCAGGCAAATTTGGTCTTCTGAAGGTCGTAGCTCAATCATTTTTCAACGGATTTTTACGGGGATGGTGGCAAACCTTAATTGAACATCTGAAGAGCACCATCATGCGAAAGTTTGGCGAGAATCTTTTGCCGTTTTGTCGCAACCTTCAGACAAACGGGACACAATTTTTTGGGACACCCTGTAGAAAAATCAGATCTTTGGTTATTTCTCGTTGAACAGCCGAATTGGATTGCTAAACAACTGTTTTTCAAAATGGAAATATCTCAATACTTAAATTGCAGATGAAATCTACTTTCAGTAAAATTTGGCTGAAAACATCCAATGAAAAGAATCGCTTTGAAAATTATTCAAAATTCTCTCATATGAAATTTTAGAAGCTAAATTCGGATTTAGCACCCAAACTTTAGTCTAAGTACGAGTTTTTATTTTGGTAGCGTTCATAATGTAAGTTCATGGCGATGTAAACCTATAAGGGATTTGACCGTGAAAATGACTCGCGGTGTAAAGTTTCACCCAAAACGATTTTTCACAGTCAAATCCCTTATAAATCTTTAAACTTTACATTGTCATGAAATCAATATCACAATCGCCAGCAGTGTAAAAGCGCATAACGATACCAAAGTTTGCGTGCTAAATCCAAATCTGGGCTTAAAATTTTCATATGAACAATGGGAAGAAGTTTGATGCTCAAAACGAGGTCGCTTAATTAAAGTGGTGTATTCGGATGTCACTAGCCAAGGACAGCTTGCTTCTTTTAAGAAGCAAAAGTCAAGTGACCCATTCTCTCCCATTTATTAAGTTACAAAAGATATCATAGCTTATGAGGTATTTATCATACTTATAAAACATAAGAAATAAATACGAAGACTTCAAAAAATAAGTTACTATAGTAGCAAGATATAAAAATACTAAGAGTCATTATAAATGTGGGCTAGAAAAACGGTAATACGAAAACAATTCAAATCGTTACTGATGCATTTGTATATATTAATATTCTAATTATCGATATACAAATATCAACGGGAAATTATCTGTTTTCCTAAATTTGCCAAGAATGTACCTATTAATATTAAAGTTTGAGTTTACAGGCTACGCGATAGAAAGCCTATGTGTGCATAATGATTCAATAGTCACACAGACCTAAGTTTTATACCACTAGAAGAGTCTTCAGCATTGAAGGAAACTCTAGCAAACTTGTCTGTTGAAGAAAATGACCACAGAGGTGTCCACTCCCAGCCTTTGATAATATCCGATATACAATCTTGACGGACATGATGCTGACAAAAATGCTTGTTTACTGCACAGCATCGCCAGTTAGGAACCAAATGTTGCCTGGCTCACAAAATTATAAATTCTTCACAAATGAGCCATCAGATTTCGCAAAGAAGACTACAAACACACATTTAGGCCCCGTTTGTTCGTATCATCAGCGTTGTTTTTTGCTGTGTGGACTAACTGCGGCGAAGCCGCGTTAATAGTTAAGTTCAATCAGAACTTGCGATTAATGTATCTTTGTATGTTTGTAGGGGTCAAAGGTCATGCGTCAAAGGTAACAAAGCGTTCTTAATCAGTCTCTTCTTTTATGGGATATGTATGTTTCTGATTTCAGTTGTGGCCACAAAACAACTTTCATGGATGAGTGAAATTTTCAATTGTAAATGAATAATGATAAAAGCATTAGCTGAATGATTTTTGAGACGGGAATTGGTTTTGATGTCAAAGAACGAGCAGGTAGGCATCGATAATTTAATGCCAACAGAGCTACAAAGACCCTTTTCATAATTTGCTTCTGTTTGTTTCCAAAGCTCTAATCGCCGCACTCACTATCTGTTGATATTTTCAGTTCTACATGCAGTTCGTTTCAGCTGCAGCTACAGCAACGAAAACATGTTTCATGCCGGGTACTACGAGATAAAGCCTGTTTCACTACAGCTTTTCCCAATTTCTTTTTACTTTGAGCTCTCAGTATGTTGAAAACAGACAACAGGTTTTTAAAGGAACTTTCACTGAGAGGATATGTTTACTTAACCATATTGTGTAGGACGATGAATCTCCCCTTACCTGGCATATATTGAGCACAATTCTGGATTGTGGCAATCAGCTGGCCTACGTACTTACGTTCAACTCTATCCATTGCAGGAACATGTGCATCATTTTTAAGCCATCGATTCATCCAAATCGTAGTTCTTCGATACGTCTGCTGTCGTATCAACGAAGTCTTTCAATGCTTGGTAACAGAAGTAGTATTGATCCTGAAACAAAAAAATAATTGGAGAGCAATTTCAAAACATTGATTCGATAGATCAATCTAGAATTTGATCGAGATCTGGCAAATAGTAACAGGAACTTATTTTCCATATTCTTATGACGCCCATTTAAACATCGTTCTTTTGCCATGTCGAACTTAATAGATGCTGCTAAAAACTTCAAAGTGTCAATTGAATTCAACACAAAAACGATGCTTAAATCACCTGCCGTATTAAAGAGATAAAACGGCAGGAGTTCACCAGCCCTGTCATATCAAATGGCAGAAAATGATTTGATTTAAACATCGTATATCTGCCCCGTTTAATTAATCAATTCTAGGCCATGGTCCACGGCTTCTACGTGTGATCAGCCACTGCGCTTGTGCATTTTGAAAAATGGCCATTTTCACCATTTTAATTTCAATTCGACACGGCAAAGAATAATGTTTAAATCAGATTTTTAGAGACGGCAGATTCTGCCGTTTTTAATAAAGTTCGATTCGACACGGCAAAGAAACGTTATTTAAACTAGGCCCAACAGCGTGTCCTAAAAAATTGTGCTCCATTTGTGTGGCTGTTGTTGAGGAGCAGCCGTGCAATTTATGGTCCTGTTACTGATACAATTGCATAGGAATTCACGTGATTTTGACACTATTGCAAAACAAAGAAAGTGCCGTCTTGAAACAATCACTTCTCAATTTTCTTGTTTGTATCATAAATCAGCAACCACTTTCCCAATTGGCTAAACAAGGTCTCAAACTCTATGTTGAAGCTTATCTTATGCAGCTGTATCAAGTACGGAACAATAGAACGTAAAACTCTTTTGCAGCAGCCGGACAAGCGGGGTACAATTTTTCAGGGATACCCCCTTGTACAGGGTGTCCCAAAAATTGTGCCACGTTTGCCTAAAGATTGCGACAAAACGGCAAAAGATTCTCGCCAAATGTTTATATGATGTTGCTCTTCAGATGTTCGAATAAAGTTTGCTGCCATCCCCGTAAAAATCAGTTGAAAATTATGGAGCTACGACCTTCAGAAGACCAACTTTGCCTGATGACTGAAACAAAAGGCCGGCCATTTTGTCTTACTATTTTGCAGCGATAAATTGCTTCACGTGAGGTAAGAAATAGTTTCTATGTGGTCAGAAATAGTTGAACTCTCTGATGATTATCGGAGTTTTCACGAGAGCTATGAAATTGGAGGCTGCTGTTTCATTTCATCCATGAAGCTACTTATTGCTGCAAAATAGTAAGACAAAATGGCCGACCGCTGGTTTCAGTCATCAGGCAAATTTGGTCTCCTGAAGGTTATAGCTCCATCATATTTCAATGGATTTTTATAGGGAATGGCAGCAAATTGAATATCTGAAGAGCAACATCATGCAAATGTTTGGCGAGAATCTTTCGTCGTTTTGTCGCAATCTTCAGGCAAACGGGGCAAAATTTTTTGGGACACCCTGCAGAACAAAGAAAGCACCCTGTACCATATTTCTTGGTTACCCTTAGTTCATTCACGATTGACAAGCTTCGGAGTTAATCCAATATCGTAATGTTGACCAGATTCTTTGGCCGGACCTATGGCTATTTCCTGCATGCTAATCAAGTAAGATGCTTAAAAACGGCGAATGCAAGAATACAGTAATGGGAAGTTTAAAACATGTTCGTAATCTACAGAGAATACTTACGATTGTCTGTACCATAGCGGGTCTCTGTGTTCTCAATTGCCGAACAGTTTGGAAAATATCAACACTGCCTTCTGATTTCAACTTCTGTATGCATGTACAAATTGCAATAAATGTCCCAGTGCGCCCAGCTCCACCACTGGAATATCAAAAGATTTATCGTTAAATAGATTAACATTTCCTCTTTGGGTACAAAATTTGGGGTAATATTCACTCAACCAACAAGGACAGATAATGTTACAATAGAACTCGCTACTTTTTATTGACACCTAGATACAAAGCAATGTATGATTGCAGACAAAGGGAATTCCATGCTCGGTTGGTCAAGAAATAAACAAAAACAAGGCAAGCTGCAAAAATTTCCCTGAAACTCGGGTCGCTAGCGCGCTCGTTGTGCATTCCAGAAATGGTTTTTAAGAGCAAATGTTAGCACATATCGAAAGAAGAAGGATATATCTAAACTTCTGCCTCGGGCATTTTATTTATTTTGTGCAGAAGCCAATTGGGAAAGGATTCAATTCTCGTACTTTCTAGGTGTAATTAAAACACTTACTGCTCAGCTTCTGTACGAAAAAAATAAGATGCCCGAGCCATAAGTTTAGATATATCCTTCTTCTTTCGATATGTGCTAATATTTGCTCTTAAAAACCATTTCTGGAATGCACAACGACCGAGTTAGCGACCCGGGTTTCAGGGCAATCTTTGCGGCTTTCTTTGTTTTTGTTTATGTCTTGACCAAGCGAGCATGGAATTCCCTTTGTCTGCAATCAAAAATTGCTTTGTATGTAGGTGTCAATAAAAAGTAGTGAGTCCTATTGTAACATTATCTGTCCTTGTTCACTCAACCTATCACTCTCGTACAACCGGTTGCATGCATTTGTTTTGACAGGGCAATGATAATGAAGAGCTATAAGTTCTATCGAACAGGTCATGCTTTGATACATGTTTGAAAAGAACAACGAAAACTCTCCACTGGGTGCTCAAAACGCATTAGTTGTTCACAAGCAAGAATAATGAAAACACAGGATCAATTCGGAAGATTGATAATTTTAATTCAGTCAATCCTGAATTAAGGTTTTCTCCAATTTCCTCTCGAATTTGTTGTCGGATACCTACCAAGTCATAAAGATCTCTGGAAAATCCTTGGAAAAAAAAATATCGAAAGAAAGCATCAATCAAATGGACTGAAACTGACAGGGCAAAAACAAAACTCGCAGAGAGAGAGAGAGAGAGAGAGATCATTTGGGAATTTAGTGATGGTGCCAAACAGGAAACATTATTTCACTAATAAATCTCTGATAAATGCAACAATAAATCCACCTACCTGCAATGAACCAGAACCGGACCAGATCCACGAGCACCAGTCATTTCTTGAACCAGTGAGATGAGTTTAATGATATCAGTTCCTGAATTAGGAGATCCATATTCCGGCCAACCAGTGTACATATAATGATTCACTCGCCTTGATCTCCCAGTCTGTCGAAATGAAACAGTATTGTGTTTAGGGGGGCTCTCTTCTCGATCAGTTTACCTATTGAATGAGCTCCTCCTTTAAGTAATTCCCTGTATACAATTTATTTACTTCCTGCTTGTATTTGTATATTGTATTAATTTTCTGTGTTACTTGCTGTATTAATTTTTGGTAACTTATCCTTTATCTTTGTAGTTTAGTTATTTGTTTGTATAGTTAGTAGTTATGTATGTAGTGGAATTTAAATTATATGAAACTGAAACTGAAACTGTGTGAAGTGCATAAAAAAGGGATCAGCCATTCAGTGTCATGGATGGTGTACAGTATCTTACCTTTAGTTGTGATTAGGATATCCAAAGTAAAGCTATTTCCAGATCAACTAATCAACCTCAGTTACAATTCTTACAGCAGGGCAGATCCAAAGCAAGAATCTTTTTTTATTCATATAAATATTACAATAAATATTACATACTACTACACGTTCCAAATTACTATACAACACTACAGGGACGATACCAAGGGGAGCGAAAGACAATGACTATCCCATGGCCAATCTAAAAAGACATGCAACGTTGAACTAAATACAACTACACAACGAACGATCAGAAACTAATGGATACCATAATAGATTCTGTCTCACATCAGATGTGAGCTCAGGCAAGGATCGTATTGCTCGTTAGACCTCAAAAAGCTTACCAAGCAGGTCAGGTCTAATATTGCATTGCAAGACTCTTACTCAACTGATGAAATTATGCTGAGGTATGGCAAGCTTCAGGACACGTAAATCTAAAACTTGATTGATAGGTATCTACAGAAGCGTTTCTTTCATCATATGTAGTGAATATATTATATGTAGTGTCATTATATGTTTTTATATTTGTATATGTTTTTATGTTTTTACATGATTTTATATGCTATATGTGTTTCATCATATGTAGTGTCATATTCATACGAAAAACATACTTTATTACAGTCATAATCATACCTCACTGTATGTTAGATTTAATTCCCTTCTTTTCACATTTTCACATTCATCATCAGTCTCTCGTAATTCATCAACCAAGAACTTTCCATATACTGCACTACCGCAGGATGGCCAATACTGACAACTCCGTTCCTGATAAAAAATAGAGAATGGTTAGTAATAGCCTAAAATAACGGACTCATCATATTAAACCCATAAACGCAACAAAAACACCGAAATCAGTAGAAAGAAGACTGTTAACTCCTGTACAAGAAACAATAACCAAAATAAACCTGTAACAAGAGAAAAATTGTTAAATCCTGTAAGACAAAACCGAAATAATCTTATTGTTTTCTTATTGTTATTGCTTTCTCTATTTTTTCTCTTGTTACAGGTTTATTTTGGTTAATGTTTCTATTACAGGAGTTAACAGTCTTCTTTCTACTGATTTCGGTGTTTTTGTTGCGTTTATGGGATTAATATGATGAGTCCGTTATTTAAGACTATTTTTAAATTTTGTACCACGACTCATTTGTTTAAAATGGTTAGTGTTAACAGTATACCAAACAACTCTAACTGCATCAAAATCTGTTAGGATTTTAAAGCTTCTGTGGAATTGGTATATGAACATAAATTCAAAATTCTTTGGAATTTACAGGGCAAGAATAACATGCAATTGCTTCACAGGATAAACCATAAAGTTTCCGTAAATACCGGGCGGTACAAATCACACCATTCCACACCCTAGCATATATTGCCAAAGTCTTGAACGTTCTGCACTATCGAATCGGAATTTTGGTCGACTTATATCCAAAAAGTAAACTGGCGAAGAAGGTTGCCGTCATTTACAGCAAAAACACATGAAGAGCATAGCAGGGTGAAACCTTAAGGGAAAAATCTTTACTTGGTGAGGACCAAATCTGAGTTATAAAATTGGAACAATGAGACAAAAACAACCATATGAGTATGAGTGTGGATATAAACAGTGATTGAATATATAACACACTCAATGTAAAGTAGAAGCCCGCGTATAAGAACCTAGTGGATTAAGTACCTGCAGGTCGAAATTGTCCAATTTTCAATTGCTTTATAAGAACCAATCCATTGTATTCATTATTCTTAAGAACCCAGGCTGACTTGCAAAATTTCAGGTTCTAATATGCAGGTTTTTACTGCACTTGAAAAGGAGATCCAAGAGAAGGAAAAACCTTTTTGAATGTGTTTTATAATATAGCATGTAGACAGCAAGAACATGGTTTTCTGTAGTTCCCTTGTGACCTTTTGTTCTTTACAACTCTTCACTGAGCCAAACAACATTGGTGATGCTCTTGGCTCCTTTGCTTGTATACTGGCAAACACACACGTTTGCCTTGTGAGGGCAAACAAACTTTAAAGCTCCAGAGTAAAGACTTGAAAAAATGCGAAGAACAGTTAGCCCTGGTGTTAAGGGCCCTCTATTCAGCCACTTTTTACGTACCTTGCCCTTTTCCTTGAGTTTCGTAAGCATGACAATATTGTGACAATTCTGTTCCCATACCATTCTCCAAAAGTCACTAACTGTGTTTTCTAATGGACCTTGTGTTGCTATGAAAGCATGGCGTTGACGATATCCCTGCAAGGAATGAGATACTGTACATTAAAGCATGCTTTCTGTATGATAAGCCACCATATACAGCGAATAATTGTGCATCAAACTATGGCTAAATTAACAAATGTAGGCAAATTTCAGTCAAATTTCTATTCATTTTTGTTATTACTCCATTCCTTGTAAACTCTTTCAACAAAGTAGCACCGTGAGCCGATAAAGATTACTTTTCATTGGGCCATGAATAGATCCTTTAATGCATTTCATAAACTGGGCTTTCTTCAATGCATGCACAGAGAAGAAACGCATTTAAAGAAGAGAGTTAAAATTGAACAATTCAGCTATGAAACAAGGGATCCGTATACCAAGTGCTCCTGGATGGTCAAAGGTATCGGAGATTCGTGGTTTCAAATTATTCATTCCCAATAATTAACTGCAATCAGTGTTTGAAGATAAGAAAATGTGGAAACATCTATAAAGTTTGTCCCTTTAAGAAAAACATGTACCGATCTTAAGACCACTTGGAGCAACAGAATATAAATCATTGATATAAACATACATCTATGAAACTGGCGTTGATATAATCAGATCCCTTTTGTCCATAAATAAAAGCCAGTTTGACTCGGTTTCTGTTATCTAAAAGAAAGATCGTTTATCGTCACAAAATAGTATCAATTATAATCAATAGTGGCAATTAAATTATAATTGTTCAAGTCTCACTTTCTTTCATCAGTATTTTGAGTCATAGGGCGCTGCAGGGGAAAGACTTTTCTTTCTCCATTCCCCCGCAGCGCCCTACGACTCAAAACACTGATGAAAGAAAGAGAGACTTGGCAAAGTCCATGCCTACATAAGAGAGGCAGAGTTTAGCTCAAATAGCTGATGGGCAGAGATGGCAGTTATTTAGCTCAAATAGCTAAAGTAACGCTGCTGTCTCGCACAACAATGATTTTTTCATTTCATTAAAAGTTTTACAAAAACGTATTACCGATTACATTACCTACAAATTACTTTTCAATACTACAGCAGAATACTATGACTACCCCATGGCTATTACATGAAAGATGTTAAACTACATACAACTACACACAAATACTGCACACGATTGAAAATTACTATATACTGTACGAGGGTCTCAGAGTCCGTCTAACATTACATGTCACGTCAGGGTTGCGATAACTCGAAAAAATGTTGCCACAAAAATCTCGTTGTTTTATCACGGATAATAGATGCCTGACATTAAATGTGAAATAATCTGTTGGGTGATATGAAAGAGTTTAGTTGTTTTCTTGTGTCGATGAACAAACTCATTTAAATTAAAAGCAAAAACTTTGGACTAATAAATTTCGGACAAAATATTTTCTGACAAAAAATTTTCAGACGTTTTTCACAGAATTTCGGACATTTTTACAGAAATTTTGGACGGCTAAAAATCTATATATTTTCAGATTATTTTTGCTTATTTCATACTACAAATGTCCCACATATCAGGCATTATTATCAGGGCGCTAGGTCAGAAATTTCCACAAATGATTATTGTTGAAGATGATGAGAATGATTGTTAAGATGGATTTAGTTTGAGAAAACACATTTTCAATAATTAACACTCTTCCCACGTCCCTTTTCAATGCAAAGCGTTTCGTGAGCAAGATATTACGTTTTCAAAGAGCGGAACTGCTTTGCAGTGATTTTTCTATGCAGCAAAAAGTTTCAGACACTAAATATTTCCGACTACAAAAAATTTCAGACGTTAAAATTTTCGGACATATGAAACGTCCGAAAATATTAACGTCCGAAATGTTTGGCTTTTGATGTACTTATACCGTATATCCTACTTGTAGCTCAACAGAATTGCGAGCTTCAACATTTTTTGAGTTATTATGACCTTGAAGCATGCTCGAAAACGTGAAGAATGTCGGCAGTATGTACAAAACCATTCTCGTTTGAATCGAACCATTCTCCTTGAATAACGAGGCAATACTATTGGCAAGTGATCTATTCAACAGTGGACATGTTCAAAGTGATTTTTAAATTTATCTGACTGCAAATTAACTACTCCGTTCTGAAATTTTAAGGGATTTTCTCGAGAAAGCCCCTTCAAGAGACCTTCAAGCATGCCCAAAAATCACGACCAAATTTCCTGCCTTGCAGCAATGACTTTTACATGCTTCAGCACGTGTTATCACTTTGGGTAGGACGAAGTTGCAATCTCTGGGAACATAACAATATTATTCCGAGCGAATTCATCCTCTGGAGAAGATAACAAATTAACACATGTTAAACTAATTGCTGTAAGGCAGAAAAATTAGGAAACTTGGTCGTGATTTTAGGCCTGTTTTGAAGGTTTCTCGAAGAAGCTCACAGGAGAAAATCCCTCATAATTTTGGAACGAAATCGTCATTTTTAGTCAGGTACATTTCAAAATGGATTTGAATATGTCCACCATTAAATGATGTATTTACATATTGTTGTCATGGTATCGAGGAAGCAGTGAATTTTTAAACGGCGATTGCTCTTTTACTCACCCGAAAGAATATTGCTAATGTTGACAGGATTTTAAATAATGCATTCGTTTGTGCTGTCAATTTGCAGAGAATATTTGTTGAGGAGGCGCTCCCTGGTTGAGGATACCGAGGACTGCCTCTCGTCTGAGCCTTTTGTTGTACTGGTAAAGTTCAATGCAGATCAACAGCCGGGAAACCTATTGCCATGCGCGAGAATTTCTTCGTTTCCTTGCTAATTCTTGTTTGCATTATTGTGGCTTAATTACCCGCCCACATTCTTCCACAAACCAAACATGTGCATGATCACAGGTTTCCTTTTTGGGGGATAACCGTTGCCTTGAACTTTTATGATTCGTATCCGCAACAAATATCACTTACATGGCAAGATATTCAAAAATCTGTTCTTCTCTTTGTTTTCTGGTTGGTTTGCAATGCTGAATAATTCCTTCTCTTGACTGCTCAATCCAGCTTCAAGACGCTAATCAAAAGAAGAGTAAATATTTGTGTAATATGGTGCATTCAAGACAACAAGGCTGAATCAACAAATCAGCCGTACTTCTGAAACTTCAGAAAAACAACTGCAAAATGCATATCTTGACAGCTGTTAAACACAGGCCCACTACCGTAAGTCTGTATATTTAGCAAATTAAAACATGTCATATCATATATTTGGTGGAGCACACAAGAAAAGAGATAGGCCAAAAGCCATGTGCCCCAAGAAAAATAGCAGTAGAAAAGGGCCATAAATATGATGTCGTAAACCGGGTCACTAGCTAACTAATTCATATCAATAGATGATCACGCTAAAGATGGCAGCCAGGAATTTCTTACCGACATGTATTGCATTCTTTAATTGAATCCCTATAGCATCGAAAGATTCATAATTAGAGCGCAATGCATCTTGGCAAAAAGTTCCTCGCAGCCATCTTTGGCGTGATCGTCTATTGCCTGTTTCGTGGACCAGCAAGCTTTAATACCAAGGTTATTGTAGCGGCATTGAATGTTGCTAGATTGGTTGCTTGAAATTATACAATGTAGTCATCGTGATCGATGAACCATCCATTTAATAATGGGCCTGACAGTGGCTCTGTGTTTCTGTGGTGAGAAGTATCAATTGAATACCGTAAATCACCGCATATAAGAACCTACATTTTTGAGAGCCAGGCTGAATTAGGTTCTTATTTCAAAGGTTCTTAGATTTATTTCAGGGTATAAAGGTTGCTAATGGTTCTTATTCAAAGCCTGGTTTTTGTAAATTTTTATCAAAGGATCAACAAGAGATTTTAAAACATTTCATTTCATTTGGCAATATTATTATCAACCTTATACATATCTACTCTGAAACTTACAAATAGCAAGGGATGAGGTCCAAATTTTTACAGCCAATCGGAGATTAACTTTATTACCCTTGTGATAAGAACATATTGGTTTATCAAAGTGAAACAGGTTCTTAATAAGAAGGTGCATAATTCAGTAAATACAGCCTGCAAGTTCTTATTTTTGTAGGTTCTTATATTCAAGGATTTACTGTATCCTACCATAACGAAAAAACCAATGAACAAACCACTAAATGGACGAATAAATTTCAAACAAGTTGATAAATGATCAAACGAATTGAATGAAAAGGAGCAATCGCAAAATACCTTAAATTCCTGCATCAAATATGTATCACATGTATCTGGGCTTTGCTGATTCAAATATCGTAACTTCAAAGAAATGTCATGCGCAGTAGCCTCTGTGTTACCACAGATGACAGCGTCTAATAATGCATCGTATATGAAAACATATTGGGCCTGAAAATAGAAACAAAGGTATCTTTAATCAAATCTCTATTCCCGATCTAACTTTGAGACAGGCCAAGTTGTAGCAGGCTGCTAAATATACATGGCAAGCAATGGAGTCTCATTTGAGGTTCTTCGAGCTGCGTTCTCGCTTGGTTTTCATTTTGTGAAAAGAATTAAGACTCAGGATTTTTCCTATAATTCTACCTAAGGTGATTTTAGGACGTTGAGAAGCAAAGCTTGTCGAAGCAGCGTCCTAATCATTCCTCTCGATGTGACCACACCTCGTGATTCCTTTTAGCTTGGAATTACAGAGAGTTGGCGACTCTCCTCAATCTATGCAAAAGGATCGGCAGGGCAGGGACTCGAACTGTCAACCTTCTGATTGGTAGTCAAGATCAAGATATCACTTCTCTCAGTACAAGGTGAAGGTGAAGTGGCGCCTTTCAGCGCCAAGCGCTGGGATCGCAGAACTAGAGCAGAGCTAATCGAGTTTGCGACCCCTTGTCATGACACCCGAGTGGTGGGGTCCTACCGGGTATCGAGCCCACTCCGCCTGACTGTTCTGGCTGCAAAGTCAGAGGATTACACCACTGCGCCACAACACCTAGTACAGTACAAAAAAGTGTCCCTCACAAGGAATTATCAATATATGACGTTTTTCGAAATGCACCCTGGCGAAGAACAATAAATATATGAGTCGAATCTGAGAAACAATAAATACTATATAGGTCGTTTCAACGAGCTAATTGCAAAGATTTTCCTCCGGTAGATACAAATGCATATCCCATGTTTGATAAAAGCATACCTCAGTCTGGACCATGAAATTCCTTTGTTTTCTCATAGTGGATACAAATTTGTAAACATCGACGATACTTTCATCTCTGATTTGATTGAGCATTGAATCGATCACTATAAACGCGCCAGTTCTTCCGACGCCAGCACTAGAACAAACATGCCAGTTATTGAACAAATAAATGTGGAATTAAAGAGAATAACTCGAGCTAAAAGATGAGATCTCATAGATTTATAAATAACCTTTTGTATTTGACAATCCAACGCATGGCGAAAGAAAGAAAGGACAAAGAAAACGATGGTGTGTTTAGGTTTCTCTTTGTCCTATTTTTAGACGGGTGCTATGTAGCTCAGGTCATTCATTTAAAATTAAACGGATTTGATATCACGCTGCTACTTGATGTGTCAGAAAAATGTCTTAGATGTAGATGTAGCTGTCTGTATAGCCTGTTGTAGCTGTCAAACTATCTATTAGGCTCAGTTAAACATCGTTTTTTGCTGTGTCGAACTTAATAGATACTGCTACAAACTTCTAAGTGTCAATTAAATTCGACATAAAAACGATATTTAAATCACCTGCCATTTGAACAGATAAAACGGCAGGAGTTCTCCAGCTCTGTCGTATCAAAAAGCAGAAAAAACGAATTTATTTAAGCATCGTATTTCTGCCGCGTTTAATTAATTCATTCTAGGCCATGGCACGCGGTCTCTACGTGTGATCAACCGCTGCACTCGTGCATTTCAAAAAAATGGCAATCTCAACCATAGCAATTTCAATACGACACGGCAAGAAACGATGTTTAAATCAGACTTTTAGACACGGAAGATTCTGCTGTTACGATTAATTGATTAGTAAAACCATGGTCGATGGGAAGGCCTAATGTTGGACAGATGGGTTTGCTCATTTAAAAGTTTAGAATTACCTGCAATGCACGATGATAGGTCCTGGTTTTGTTGGTACATTATCCATAACATATTTGGTGAATGTGACCATGGATGTAGGGTACTCAGGCACGCCATGATCTGGCCAACCAAGATAGTGATATTGTTTAACCTCTCTTCCAACCGCTTCTACGTCATACGCCTGAAGAAAAAGAGGTTTCAAATATTCAAATCCAAACAAAAACAGTTGCCACACAAGATTAAAGCGTAGATAATCAATCATTTCTCCATAAAAACCCATTGTCAACCATGATCCTTTGTGCACAGAATGAAAAGCAAGACAACGAGAATTTAGGCCAAAAACGACTAGATAACACGAAAGTCGACTTAAGCGCCACAAAGGATCATGGATAGCAATGGGTCTTTAAGAAGGAGGGCAGCTGAGACCGCAAATCAGAAGATATCTCGGTTAAGAAATCGATCGTGCCTATCAGAGAAACATTTTTATTTAAGAAATTACAAATTTTCCTCCCGATGCTTGAGCAGGGATGAATTTGTGAACAAAAGAAAAAGTTCTGACAGCCCCGAGAATAGATTTCACACCTTCAAAGCAGCCAACCAATTTGCTTTCTCTGTTTATTTTGATTTGATTGAGTGAACCCAGAGGTGTGAAAACTATTCTTCAGAAAGGCAGCCCGCTTTTTCTTTCAGAAACCTGAATCTTTTGTTTTACAAAATTTGCCCTTGCTATGCTTGTGTATAACAAGAATGGAAATCTCAAGGCAGATTGATATAATTAAACATCGCAGTCAAAGAGCTATCCACAAGAGCATAGGCCTCAAATCTTTCAAATCTTTAAAAATTTTAAATGTATAATTCTATGACATTTTTCTTTGAATTGAATGGCTTAAAAGGAACTAATGGTACTTTGGTGTAAATCTGTCATGGACATTAGTGAAATCTTGATTTTTTTCAAAATAAACTACGAACTACAATAAACTGTGAAATTCATGGCGAGGAAAGACACGAGGCCACTAAGTCCTTACCGTGAATAAGCTTGGGCAATCACTAAGGGGGTTGATCTCTGTTGAAAACTGGGGTTGATGGGGTGCGGTTGCCAACAATTATGGGCAGAACAATGACTTTTCGTTTGAAAAAAATGGATGTGAAATAGCATTGCCCTCCCACACAAAGTGCCCACCACTAGCGCTCGTTAGAGGCAATGTGGTAGCCAAAATAAACTCAAGTCCAAATATGAAGAAGGAAGTGCTTACAGCTTTGATGGTGAAAGTCCTGACAACATAATCACTCAGTTCCGTGATATCTATCAACTTGACAACAATTTCACCATACTGGACTGTTCCATGGTCAGGCCAGTACTGCTCACATTTGACCTAAGATAGAAAAAGAAAATGAAGAGATGAAAGGATCGTTACAAAAAATGAAGTTGAAACTTGCTTCAGAATTTTTATAAAATCTATGGCACATTCAACAGTTCATCGTATGAAGGTTACTTTTGACCTGCGTTACATTGCAAGAGCCATCTTTCCTTCAAGAACAACATTAAAGGGGCTCCGTCGCCAAACTGTAAACAAATATGTAAACACCGCACGTGTGCATTGCTCTCCATTGTCTTCTGCAGTTTGATTGGCAACTTCACCCAAGCCATCAAAAAGGGCTCGTTAAAAATCTACTTATATCCAAGCAATCGTAAAAGATATGAATGTTTGGTGTTTTCCTCTGTAAAGCACAGAGATTATCTTCAAAATGATGCATCATTTTTTTAAAACAGGTAAACGTCTCTGTGATATTGCCCATCAACAAGCTTCAAAATCACCGTTTCGAACGAAATTTGGAGAAGGAGCCCCTTCAAGGAGACAGACATAAAAACTTACAAAACAGTTGCCTTTTATCAAATTCAGTTTTGCGATCTTAAATAAATAAATAAATGATTAATGCATATGTCAATGCCCTTTCCATCGCGTGAGTAAATTTACGAAATGATATTAATCACTACTTACTTTAAAATCTTCCACGATTCGTGTTAGCATGACGATCACATGACTTCTCTGCTCGTAAAGCATTCTCCAGAAATCATTGACAGTCTCAGGAAGAGGGCCTGCAAAAATGAGAAAATAAAGTATGGACCAGATGCATGCAAATAATGACACAAGGAGCAAGATGTATTTTTCCACGTCAGTTGTATGGGTACAGATTAAAGATTAAAAGGGGTCCGTCGTCAAAATGTAAACAAAACGATGATTTTTGCAGTTTTTTGAAAGGTGATATCACACAGGATTGCCATATTTTTTCAAAATGAAAGTTGCTGTTTGGGCATTAATCTTTGTATTCACTAAGGAACAAACCAAACATTCATATCTTCTATGATTGCTCGGATATAAATGGATTTTTAACGGTCACTTTTTGGTGGCTTGGGTGAAGCCTCCAAATAAACTGCAGAGAACAATGGATGAACAATGGATAATTGGCGACACGTGCGAGTTTACGGATTTGTTTACTGTTTGACCACGGAGCCCCTCTAAAGAAACAGATAAAGGACAAAAAGCTTGATCGAACAAATCTTGAATATAACCGCTTCTATGATTTTTATTGCTAGTTGTCATTTAGAATGAATTGTTTATTCTTAAAAAAATACGGATACACTACCAACCTTGAGAAGCGATGAACTTCCTCGGATGCTTGTAGCCCTGTAAGAGATTTAAAAGCAGGGTATCAGACAGCTGCGATAACAGCGTTTGAAAAATGCTTTAAAAGAGATTCATGTGAAAGGGCATTCTTTCAGCTCCACTTCGGATCAAGGGGACAATTTGTTTAAAATGTCCCAACAGGAATTCAATTTCTTAGAAAATAACGATTTGGAGATGAAATAACCTCTAGCAAACAACAATTATTAAGATGAAGAAAGCCTGAATTAGATTCTAAGACTTTTTGCAAATTTTTCCGTTTTCAGTTCTTAGAGCTAGAACCAAGTTTCTTAAAATGTTCGTTTTCGAAAACATTGAAAACGATTATAAAACGTCGATCAAATTTTAAAAGATTCAACATGTCTTCAGGAGGATTGGAGGGTTTAGTACGAACTCTCGTACAGCAGGTTACAACTGGTCGATTGCTAAATCGCAAATCACCACGAAAAAGTTCTCTTTTTGTCCATTCATTTTGATTCTTTAGAAAATTTGATCGATGTTTTTTGATCATTTTCAATGTTTTCGAAATATAAAATTTTAGGGAACTCGCTTCTAGCTCTAAAAACTGAAGAAAAAAATTTTCAAAAAATTCCAGTATCTAATTCAGGCTTTCTGCTAACGATTAAGTCATAAATCTTCAAAATCGGTCCAGTGTACGATTTATTGTGGCCTGCCAAACGTGCATAGTTTATTTTTAGGATTACGAAATCAATAGCTTGATATTGCAATGCCAACAGTAAAGATACTTGTTCCGAACCGCTTTGATAGGAAGAATCTCACCAAGATCGACCAACAAAGTGTAGAGAGCGTAGCAAGGGCTCTTTAGAATTACCAACACAATTCAAGAAGACACTTACGTCAATGTAATTGGCATTGATATATGTTTTGCCTGGATCATCGTTTAGTGGACTCAGTATAACTCTAGTGTGATCATCTGAAAGAGATTATTCACATATTAACAAGTTTTGCGTAACAGATTGGAAACTTCAATCATTAAAAGACTAAAAAAGACTATGCACTCTTAAACGGCACTGATCTCAAGCAACGTGAAGCTATTAACAGCAACGATAACCAATATTATTCTTAAATGAAAGATTCTACCAAGTGAATAAGAAAAAACAATCCCCGTTTGAAAGGGCCACTGCCCCATTAATATATCAAAGCAATACTTTTGGCAAGTACATGAATCAATAGTGGGCATGCTCAAATATATTCTAGAATTTACCTGACTGACATTAGCCACTCCCTTCTGAAATTATGAGGGATTTTCTCGAGAAAGTCCCTTCACGAAAACTTCAAAACATGCCGAAAATAACGACCAGATTTTCTGCCTTACAGCAATGACTTTTACACGATCTAGCACGTGTTATCCTTTTGGGAGGATCATAGTCAGTAGATGAGGATGAATGTGTCATCCAGGGCTCAAAAAAGCGAAGTAGCATGGTAGTGGCGCTACCAAGAAGGAAGCTGAAGTGCCCAAATTTCCCAGGAAGAAAGAAGGGAAAAGGGAAAAAGAAACTAAGGAGAAGGGAAGTGAAAAGGAGATAAGAAAAGGGAGGGAAGGGAACGAATGGAAAGGGAAAGGGAATCGGAAAGAAAGAAGGGGAGAAAGAGTCGTGGGATAGAGTTGGGCAATATATTGGGAAAGAAGAAGAAAGTACATAAGAAGAAACAAAAGTACTTATAGCTTGCTACCAGGAAGGACATTTTTTGAGCCCTAGTGCCATCCCTAGGAGCATAGCAACATTTTTGTTTGTTTTTATTGTTTTTTCGAGAATTCAAACGAGGATTCAAACGGGGATTCCATTGCCATTCAGCACTCTCCACAGTACTGATGATATCCCTCCATAGAGCAGATAGTATCCCTCAAAAGTGCTGACGGTATCAAATGCTTGCTATGAATTGACTATGTTAATACTTACAAGCAACAATGTTGCTGTATCTGTTTTTGTGTTGATTGCATTGCTGTTGGCTGTGCTCCCATGTAAGATTACCAACTGATGGTCTGATTGCCTAAAAAATGAGCAAAACGTTACACAAAGAAAGAAGAACTCTTCACTCGCACATGCAAGAGCTCAGTTTGGGACTGGGGAGACAGCTCTATTAAGCCCCGGGGGAGGCTTATTTAATTTCGGAGACTCCAGAGGAAGGGGGGTTAAAAAAAGAGGGAGCTTAATCACAAGATCAAATGACTAGGATATAAGCGATAGTTTTTTAAGTTCTCTTTTCTCATATTTTGCGGAATCAACATACAATTTTAAGAGCCAAATACACAAATTCGTCACAGTTTTAATCCCAAACCATATCAAAATCAACATGAAAACTTGTTTAGCTCAAGACGTGGAAAATCTTTGGTAAGCTCTGGCATTTGATTTCAGTAGAGAGCTTAATAGAGAGGGGACTTATCTAAAATTTTGGCTTAGAAAAGAAGGGTTTGTTAGAGAGGGGGCTAAATAAGAGCTTGTACGATATTTAGAGCCAACAACATGTTAGCTACAACGCTTGGCAGGTGCAGGCTAAGTGTAGAGCAACATCATTTCATCAAACAGCTAGATCTAACCAACGGATTATCGTGCAAAAATAAACAAAAGGGGCCTGTCAAATATTCTTGGGGCTATTTTGATACATCAAGGGCTGTTTAGCAGTACTTTACAAAAATAAGGCAGAAGTTGTACATAAAATAGATTGAAAAGATAATTTTCCGCAGAACAACATAAACAACACACATTGCGATGCTTGATAGACGTGCAATATTTCTATAATCAAACAAGGACAGATTTTGTAACACAATAGCATGAGATTCTTTTGCTGACACCTGAATTCAAAGAGATTAGTGGCTGCAGACAAAGGAAATTCTCTCAACGATAAATTGAAAACAAACAAAGCCGCAAAAGTTTATCTGAAACCCAGGTAGCTAGCACGCTGGTTGTGCATTCCAGAAATTGTTTTTAAGAGCAAACGTGGGGATATTTCGAAAGAAGAAGGATATACCTACACATCTACCTCGGGCATTTTCTTTCCTTGATTCAGAAGCTGAGCAGTAAGTGTTTCAATTACACCCAACAAAATAAGACAATTTAATCGCCTCCCAATCGGCTCTTGAATCAAATATATTAAATGCCCGTGGCAGATGTGTAGATATATCCTTCTTCTTTCGATCTATGCTCATGTTTGCTCTTAAAAACAATTTCTGGAATGCACAACGAGCGAGCTAGCTGCCTGGGTTTCAGAGAAACTTTTGCGTCTTTGCTTGTTTTGACTTACTGGTTGAGAGAATTTCCTTTGTCTGCGATCGCTAATCGCTTTGAATTGTGGTGTCAATCAAAAACAACGCGTGCTATTGTCTTACCAAATCTGTCCTTGTTCTATAATCACGAAAGCTGACATGGTTGAACATACGAACCTCATATTCAGTGAAAAATCCATGATCGCTGTTTGTATGATTATGTACGACGTATTGCTTAAGATTCGCAATGTGTATTGGTCGGCTGTTTAGAACACCGTTCATCTCAACATCTTCCATCGCCTCCTTCACTTCTACATACTTCGTTTTCCTACAGACAAAACAGAACTCAATAGTAATCAATAATCAATAAAGCTTTGATAAAAAGACCAGTCAATCATAAAAATATCCTGTTAACACGAGCATAGGGCTCAAATCTTTCATATCTTTTAAAAGGTGGGTGTAAAATTCTATAAAATTTTTCTTTGAATTGAATGACATGAAAGGAAGTATGGTACTTTGCTGTAAACCTGCCGTGGAAATGTTTTGATATCAATGATGTTTTCAAAATGGCGGCAACTTAATTATTTTTGAAAAAATTCATGTAAAATTAAACAAAATTTAAATCATCGTAAATACTAAACCAATAGAGGAAAATGCTATAAAAATTCAAGAAAACCATGGTTTGTGAAGGTCTACAATATCGTAGCAAGCAGGAATCTGTAGCTTTTTTGGGTTTAGGATTTAGAAATGTGATGAGGTCATAGCCTCAAATTTAATAAATGCCACCATTTTGAAACTAATCAAGATATCAATAAATTTCCACGGCGAATTTACAGCAAAAACCCTACACTCCTTCTAAGAAATTTAATTCAAAGAAAACTGAAGTAGAATTTTACACCACCTTTTTAAAGATTTGAGCCCTACGTTGTTAACACCCTGCTTCCAAAAAGAGTCTCTTCTCTTCATTTAAACTAAGCTGGCGCAGGCTAGCGCCTGTCAAAATGGAATGGTGCCATGGTACAGAAAGTGCTTAATAAGATCGTTGTTAAAGAAATTGTAAAGTGCCGTTCATAACCAGAACCAGATGACGTCATGTCTATTTCTGCTATGGACGGCACAGAATATTGTATTTTGTTGAATTTTAGTTTTAACTGTGATGTAAATTAATATTTGGGTCGATGAATATGATGTCTTTGATCAATCAAAACGCATCTTGCAAAGATGTAAAAGTGAAACACGAAGCATTTGTATTCATCAGGTGAGTGAATAAAACCTGGCATCCTTATTACTTTATGTCTTTTCACATTTCATATATTTCATTCATTTAAGGAGGTTTGCCCTTCAGCAGAAGCTTCTTTTCAATGGGCCCTCCCATAAAAACTTAATTGCAATATGCAATTAAAAATAATGAAATATTAGAATATAAAAATCATAATGTTAAAAACTTCTTTACAATAATATGAGATATTTACAATAGAAAGAGAAACTTCAACCATTAATAGATCTTTTAAACTATTTAGGGAGGATGCCATCTTAGACTCAGCTGGAAGGCTATTCCACAGCATAGCTCCCCGGAAAGAAAACAAGTTTTTCCCACTGGCTGATTTTTTCTTTGGAAACCTTAAAACAGTTTTGGCGGAAAAAGTCCAACTTTTCTTGTTCAAACTTTGCGGCACAGAAGAATCACATTAAATATGAATATGTTACAGATGTAAAAATTCGTTTGGGTGAAATCAGTCTCACTGCTCTATAGAAATTACCAACAATTACAATAGAACAATCAGCAATATCAGCAATTACCAAGAAAGTTTTCAACAAGATTCCCGAAGAACGGCTAGATTTGAAATCAATTACATACAGTACCTTCGACACAGCAGAACGATCGTCAAGATCAAAGCAACAAGAACAACGAATCCAACACATCCACAAATAATTAGCAGCCAAGGAAATGAATTTTTACCAGCTAAAAATAAAAGAACATGTTTAGAACACAACTTCATATATAAAATATTCCTCCAGCTTAATTGAAAGATTATCGTAATGCGAAAACTTGTTGGCGGAAAATCCATGTTTTAATTGGCTGAAAAACTGATGCCTGACAGAAATGGCGGAAACATTTTTAACAACAAAGATTCTGGCGGGAAAATCAATAGGTTTACCCTTTTGACCCTTTCATCGTGCAAGCTATCAAAATTTGTTTGGCATATAACCTTATCCGAAGTTTCCTGGCTTGCACGATTTCTGTAAAATTCTTTGGCATGACCGATAGTCCTGCTTTGTTGGAGAGATGAGATCGCTTTGTCCGAGGAAACTTACGTGTCCCCCCGTGCAGTGGGTCAAAGCGCATGCGCCCGTCAGAGCTTCAACCCCAAAACACTACTGCGCATGAGCTTTAACCTACTGCACGGAGGGAAGCATGGGTTTCCTCGGGTGAAGCGTATCTCGTCTCCCCAACAATGCTTAAGAATGGCTTGGATTAGGAAAGGAGAGTTTGGTGTGACCGCACTCTTCTACCGGCACAGAATCGTGTAAGTGAGGCCTCGTTCCTTTTTAATACTTGCCACTGAAGGGGACCATCGCGGTATCTTTGACAATATCTAAGATTTTTTTTACATCATCAATTAAAAACTTACAATGCACGATACTCATTACACTACTAGTGGAATGAAGATGAAAAAAGTGCGAAAACTACATGTATAACTACCAACTCAAAAGGAAAAATTCACAATCAGAGGACTTAGTGGATGCTTAACGGATGGCAGAAATTTGAACGAATTTATATCTATTTTCATATTTCATATATATATTTCATATTTAATTCTTTTAAGGAGGGCTGCCTTCAGCAGAAGCTGGTTTTCAAGGGGCCCCCAAATGGTCGTAATATTGCAACGACTCCAGCGAGAAGATCTCGTCATTGAATATCAAAAGGCGGACACAACAAGAAAAAGTGTTCCGTATCCTCCATACCATCGTTTGTAGGGCACATTGGATTGTTAAGGACCATAAAGCACACGAGGCACAAACTCGAAGATGAATGTCAATAAGATTGTCTGAATGTAACGAAAAACCAGCTTTCCATTATCTTATTTTCTATAACAATGAATAATTACAAAACTATAAACAATTTAACAACAAGAAGTGATGCTAATACAATTTAAAAATTTTACAAGAAACTTATTCTGTAACACAAATTGCGTTAAAAATATGAATACAACATGATACAAGATGATTCACAAGAGACCCCTGCAGCCAACAAAACAATAATCAACAACAAACACCGAATAATAACAATAATAATCTAACAGTACATTTGAATATCCAGACTAAAACAAGTCAAAAAGTAACAGAAGTGTGAATTGGTAAAATTTCACATATTTGGGAATGGTTGCTCAGCGTGAAAGATGTCACATGGAAAGAATGATGGTGCTTACCGGCAGTCGTTGTGGAAATCATACTCATTTGCCCTTTTACTGAACTTACTGCAAATACCTACAAATGAAAAGCAAAACTCACAGTGGTTAAAAACACAAGGGTGAACAAGACAAATGAAGACTATAAACGAAGCCTTCTTCATGGACGAACCATCACATCAATGATAAACCTTAATGACAAACGCAAATCCTTGTCCTTCGAAGTTGCCAAATAAGTCATACGGATATACCAAGCTTTGCAATTCGATTTCGCTTGAAATTTAGGATAATAATTTGTTTGACACCAGGAACTCTACTATTTTAGAACGCAGGAAGCGGCAGCAATGCAGGTAAATCTTAAAAATATATTCTACAACTTTGGATATTACTGCTACAAGCCAAAGAACTTATCCACCAAAGTCACAATGGAAATGAACTAAAAAAAACATCACATTTCATACCAAAGATCTCTGACAGATCTCAACGAAGAGTTTTCAAGTAACCTACTATCACTTGACTTCAATATCTAATCTATCCAAGGATAGAATAAAATCTAAAAAGAATTAAATTCCGTTCTCAGTAAGATAGATTTCAAAGGACACAACAGCTCTACGATAACAAGGGCAGATTTTGTAATACAATCGCAGCAGTTGCGTTTGATTGACACCTCAATTCAAAGCGATTAGCGACTGCAGACATTGGAAATTCTCTCAACCAGTTTTTCAAAACAAACAAAGCCAAAGCCGCAAAATATTCCCCGAAACTAGTAGGGCAAAATCTCGCCCCGTGCAAGCGAAAAGTGGTTTTTAAAAGAAGTTACGTGCTTATAACGAAAGAAGAAGGGTAAATCTAAAGTTCTGTCTGGCGGATCTTGTTTATTTGATTCAAGAGCTGTTTTGCAATCGTTTCATTTAAGTCCTAAATACGCGAGAATTACAATGCCTTCTGCTTGGCTCCTGAATCAAATAAACAAAATCCGCCAGAGAGAACTTTAGATTTACCCTTCTTCTTTCGTTATAAGCACATAATTTCTCTTAAAAACCACCTTTCGCTTGCACAAGGCGAGAGTTTGCCCTACTAGTTTCAGGGAAACTCTTGCGGGTTTGTTTGTTTTGAATTATTGGTTGAGAGAATTTCCTTTGTCTGCAGTCGCTAACCGCTTTGAATTGAGGTGTCAATCAAACGCAACTGTTGCTATTTGTATTACAAAACCTGCCCTTATCCTCTACGATATAACCTGTGATATCAACGCACCATAATAGTTGTTTCTGTTTTTCTCTTCAATCCATCACAAGTAGCTTGGTAAACTGATACTGAACTTTGAATAGTGATATTCTCATTGTCTTTCAATGTTGTTTTATCTTGGTAACACAGAACCGTAAAGACTTTGATAGCTCCATTAGGACTGCGAGGCATTCTCCATTGAAATGTAACACTTTTGCTTGTCTTTGATTGTAGGGTTAGATTTACAGGTGGGCTGGATTCTGAAACAGAATACATTCGATAAACTATCTGCAAAACGTACACTCGAAGTCTATTCCCGGGGGGGAGGCCAGTATTACCCCGCTGCTCGAACAGTATTGCCCCGCTGATCGTCCATGCTGTTAGCAGCAGCCAAAACAAAACAATTAATCGACTTTAAAGTTTTCCTAAGTAAGAAACTGACTTATAAGAAATTGCAGCAAAATTAAGCACACAAAACACTTCAATCGTTTTCACTGGAGTTTTCATCTGACATCTAATTTTAGACAGAATTTAGAATATAATTGAAAAGTTGCTAGGAAACCAAATCCTTACAATGCATCGCTGAATTTTTATAGTCAGCAAAAGCTTTAGCTTCTTAAATTCCCTTACGATTTTAAACAACCATTCAATTTAAAATTACTTTGAAAAGCTACAAAATTAAAACATCGTGATTCAATAGTATAGATTGATGAATATATCAGGAACCCAATAAGTTCATGTCAGTCAAGAAATATCAACCTGATCATAAGCGAGTAGTGCTTCCTTTTATCAAGAAACGTGCAAATATGAATTGATCTTTTTGGTCCTATATTGTTTATAGCGATTGAAAATATACCAAAAAATGTGCTCCTCTTGTACATCTGTTTCCTATGTGCACACCTTGTAAATAGACAGCAGAGATTTTTGTCGATCAAAATAAGATAACAAATAACAAGCTCATAAGCTCATAGCTCTAAACAAACATAAAGGGCCCTCCTTGGGCAATTGAAAGCAATAGCAAGAGTTTAAAATCACTCTCACTTCAAGCCTTATAAACCAAAGCACATTGAAAACTAACATACCTCCTTCAAGAGTCCCTGCTTGTATCGGCTTCGTAAACGGTCCCCAGCCTTGGGCAGTTCTTTCCCTAACTCTGAAGCTGTATGTGCTATATGGAGTCAAGTTCCTTATGAAGTATTCTCTGATCTGATTCAGGTCTTTCAACGGTTTGTTTATGCTATTTTCATCATTCACGAGAGCAGATCGTCTGATTCGATCAATTTGGTCTTTTATTTTCAGCCAGTTTATTTGATATGATATAATGATCCCGTTTGTATTCTGGGGTTGCCTCCATTGCAGCCTCATTGATGTACTACTAGCAGCAGAAGCCTTGAAGTTACGTGGTACCGATGGAACTAGAAAAGAAACAATACGTGTTGATAAGCAAGGAAGTCTTTTATAAAACAAGATATTCAGGTTTCCGAAAAGACCAAGCGATTGACCTTAATGAAGAATAGATTTCAGGCCTTTGAGTCGTCATCATCATCATCATCATCATCATCATCATCATCATCATCATCATCATCATCATCATCATCATCATCATCATCATCATCATCATCATCATCATCATCATCATCATCACCATCACCATCACCACCATCACCACCATCACCATCACCACCACCACCACCACCAACACCACCACCACCACCACCACCACCAGCACCACCACCACCACCACCAACAAAACAGATCTTTCAGCTATGATTTTCACCACTTCCTCGACAGCTCCTTTCAATCTGGCTATAAATCAACAAACCTTCTTCTACTCAGACATCAGACAGTAATTCACAAGAAAACAATATGAGGGAGAACAATAATTCGTTCAAAAAAGCTCACGGATAATGGGCAGTAAGTATGACTAATATGTACATAGAATGATGTATTCCTGCATAAACGTAGAATGATGAACATTTCAATTCAAACAAAGTTTTGAACTTCATCCGTGAGAGTCTTCTGCTAACTTCAGCAGCAATACAAGTTGATGGATATACAGATAACAAGTCACAGCATGGTATCAAGTATCAAGGTCGATCAAATCTTCATTCTATTTGGTACAAAATTGGCACAATTACAACATAGGGCTCAAATCTTTTGAATCTTTAAAAAGTTGGGTGTAAAATTTTTGGAAAATTTGTTGGTATCTTGATTTTTTTCAAAATGGCGGCAATTCTATTATTTTTGAAAGAAATCATGGAAAATTTTGAAAAAATTAAATCGTCGTAAATCCTAAACAAATAGAGGGAGAATGAAACCATAGATATCTTGATTAATTTCAAAATGGCGGCATTTATCAAGTTCTTCTACTGAGGACCATATTGAAAACATACATGCAGCTCTGTACTTCCTTTTTCTTTGTATTTCCGTTATACAGCACCTCTAAGGGGACCATTATGGAAATAAGGTCAGCTTGACCTTTTAGTGCCATCCCTGCCATTGTAATTAGGGGTGTTTATCTTTACGTTTTTAACGTTTTATATTGTATTGTATATATTTTTTATTATAAAACTTATAAATATTCATTGTGGCAAATTGATACATACATGCATACATAGGCTCTGACGTCATTAAATTTCTAAATCCTAACCCAGAAAAGCTACAGATTTCTGCTTGCCACCATATTGTAGACCTTCACAAACAATAAATTTCCAAGACAGATATACAGCAAAAACCCTATGTTCCTTCCAAACCATTTATCTAAAAGAAAATTGTTAATAGAATTTTACAACCGACATTTTTAAAGATTTGAGCCCTATGTTCAGAATTACCCTCAGGTCCTTACCTCCGTCAGCTGTGAAGAAAATGAAAGAATACGCTTTCCCGGGTCCAGCTCTTGTGAAGCCATAAATCTTCAATTCATATTGGCGATGTGGCTCCAAAGAATCAATCTTAATCGTAGTTTGGCTTGCTGGCATTGTTTCGTTTATTACTATATGTCCTGTTATATTTTCAACAATAAGTTTATAACCAGTAAGATCACCATTGAGGCTTGATGTTGGGATTTGCTGCCATGTCAAAGTTATGAATGAGTTGTTTCTCAGCATAACTGACACATTCTTTGGTGGCTCAGCTGGAACTAGAGAGATGAGAAATTTCGTTACAGACTAAAGCATGATTCTTTTTTTCTATTCATAACAAATTAAAAACTAAAAAATAGAAATACCGGGTGAGTCAAAAATAAAAGGAATCCCGGTTGAAAGGCCACTACTCCCTGAATTTCAAAGCAATAACATTGAACACTGTCTTGTTTTATAGCCAATATGTTCAATTAGGTTCATGAATATACCCGGCTTTAATCGGCCTTTCCTCCGCGTGGATATGGGAGATTTTCTGCAGAAAGCCCCTTCCAAAACCTGCAAAACGAGTGAAAACAATGAGCAAATTTTCCTTGGTTTTCCTTCCTAAAAATGATGACACTCGCATGCATTCATGTATTTTGTCCTCTTGGGAGAATGGAATCCCCCTGAAAAGGCCATTCATACCAGGGGGAAGACTTGTTCCTCCCAATAAGATGGCACGTGTTAAAGCGTGCAGAAGTCATTAGAAAAAAAAAAAAAAAAAGAGCAAAGAAAAACCACTGAGTGCTGAAATGAAGGAAGCAAGATGGAGAACATTCGGTCATATATTACGATTACCAATGAACACACCATGTCAACAATCAATGAAGTACTACTTTGAATGCCCACCTAAAGCAAAGAAATTCCGTGGAAGAAAAAGAATAACCTTGCCTGTATTGCTTGACAACGACATCGTAGAAGCAGCAAAATACCATCAACAATTGCAAATAAAACAGTTTAAAACAAGAGAAGACCTTAACATGCTGAGAAATTACGCAAACGATCGTAATGGATGGAAAAACTTGACTAATTTGATTTGTAGTATCGCGCAAGGTGAACAATGATACAGTTGTAAGCCGAATGCGCAGTGAGAGAGAGAGAGAAGTCATTAGTGTAAGACCCGTGTAAGGCAGAAATGTTGGAGAAATTTGTTCGTGTTTTTCGGCACGTTTTGAAGGTTTCTTGAAGAGGCTTTCTTGAGAAAATCCTTCATAATTTCAGAACGGAGTGGCCGATTTCAGTCAGGTAAATTTTAAGATGGATTTGAACGTGTCTATAATGAAACTATATATTTGCCGATATCATCGTCTTGATATCCAGGGAGCTGTGACCTTTCAAACGGGGATTCTTTTTGTTGACTCACCCGGTACACAAATACTGTACTGTTCTTGGCGTAGGAAGACACAAGGTCATCTGGCCTCCACCAACAACATTACTTACAATATTACAAATTCATCTTCAAAGCAAAAAGAAACAAAACATACAACATACAAATGGTTAAAGAAAAAAGGGAACTGGCAGTTCCGCACCAAACCATGCAGTGGGCCTAACACTTATATATCATAGATGAACCATCAAATCGCAATTTGGCGGTACAATGACGATGAAAATCGAGCACTTTGAGGAAATTTGGATTGTTTGGTGTGGAACTGCCTGGAAGATAGAAAGGGGAGCTGCTACACGATTCTGACAATTTGAAAGTATGATTCTGTCATAGTTTAAGAGAGAATGAGCTGTCTTGTTTGCTTGTGAAGTCGATTGCTATGATCGTCCTGATTCTTCGTGCTGTCGAGTAACAAAGAAAACCAAAAGTCAAATGTAAACAAGCTTTCCCAAACATCAGGGAAACAACTAAATACAACTAATACAACTAGTTAGTTTCCAACTAACAACTAATACAACTAATACAACAACTAATTACTAACTAATAACTAACTAATAACTAACTAATAACTAACAACTAACTTACAACTAACTTACAACTAATACAACTAGTTAGATTCCAACTAACAACAAATAACAACTAATACAACTAATACAACAGCTAATAACAAACTAATAACTAAATAATAACTAACTAATAACTAAGTAATAACTAACTAATAACTAATACAACTAATACAACTAGTTAGTTTCCTGATGAAGAAATTTACCATGAATAGGGGCTGTACACGATTTTGGTAAGCAAATAAACCACATACAAATCAGACAGCTAATATCACACATTCAATGAGACATTTCTCCCTAATTGAAGTGTGGCAAAGAATCTATTCAGCCTTCCGTGTGTTCAGGCTCAGCATGTCTAAGGCTCAGAATCCACACGTGTCTATAAAATTGCTCATGGCCCCTCAGAGTTGGTTTCTTAAACAGAAAGAAATAAAAATGAATAAAATATAAATAAAAAGTATAAACTTGAAAGTGCTTTTTGATGAAATACAATATAGTAAGGCCGAATCACGAGTATACGTAATAGAGCATGTAAGGTGTCAGTAGTGCACATATACGTTATCTTCCTCTCTCTTTACATTCTTGAAAAACTTTCCTTTGATTTTGTGTCTTCAAGCGTGTTGATATTGTCTGTGGATTTTAAGTCAGATGCTAGACTATTCTACATTTTTGGCCCTAGGTAAGATAGACATTTTTGGCCAGCGATCTTTCAGACGTTTAGTTTACACAGCCCCTTTAACGCTAACTAGACGAAGCAGATTGGAGAAATCTTAGGATTCAAAAATAAAAAGATTTGCTGAATAAAACATTTGCTACATCATACCTCCTTCTTTAGTCTTAATAGGAACAAGAGCCATTTCACTCCACAAGCCAACTTCAGTTCTTTCCCTTACAGAAACATTGTACAGTGTATTCATCATTAAGTCTTTTAATATCAGCTCCCGTGTTGGAAACACAACAGCATTAATGCTCTTCTTGTTAGCAACATGAACCATCTTGTCCTTTTCATTATAACCGTACTCTATCTCAAACTCTCGTATGATGCCATTCAGATCTATTGGTGCATTCCAAGTTATTTTGATTGACGACTTGCCAATCAATGTTGCTTTAATATCGCGTGGAATGGAAGGTGCTGTGATATGAAATAGAGATTTAGAGGGATGTACTTTTTGCGAAGACAAAGGCAAATCACTGATGTAAATCAGAAACAAAAGTGGACCAAGACTAGAGCCTTGAGGAAATACAAAACCTATGCCTTTCACATACAAGGAAGCACCATTGATCTTTTGCAATATACGCCTTTCCAAATATCATGTGAACCAGTCAAGTTCCAGGCCAGTCACTCCATACGTTTCAGCAATGATGTCAAAAGCATTTTTCGGTCAATGAAAATGAGACCAGCAAATATTCCTTTAATGTTATCTAGGTACCAATCATTGGTACTAGCCGCAAGAGCTGTGACAACCGAATTAAAGATTCTAATACCAAACTGATGCTAGTATAATAATATATCTGCATTCAGGTATTCATAAAGAAAGATGCATGTACTTTATTGTCAGAGGGGAAACAGGAGATCGAATAAATGGGTGATAAAATCAAACACTTGAGCTCAAAGCAAATTCCAAAACAACTTTTATTGATCTGTGGTGCTGTGGCGCAGTGGTGTAATCCTCTGACTTTGCAGCCAGAATAGTCAGGCGGACAGGGGTACCCAGTAGACCCCCACCACTTGAGCGTCATGACAAGAGGTCGCGGACTCGATTAGCACTTGGCTACTTCTGTGATCCCAGCACTTGGTTCTAACAACCGCAACTTCACCTTCCTCTACCGGGTTCGTCAGAAAAACCTGAGGCCTTTAACAAGCCAGATTTTGATGAAGAGCAACTCATATTTTGTTTAGTGAAGTTTTATAATGCAAAAGAAAGGATAAATCATTTGCAAAACTTTTGTTCGTAAAATCGGTCATTTCTTTCCATAGCTATTGGCAATTTTGTGATCTGGTAATTTTGGACAAACGGTATCGAACTTGCTGCTTCCAAGCCGTGACAGCTAAATGAATAGCTCCCTAGGTATACAAAATACATAACAAAGTATTTTCTTTTGTGCTATAACACAATGCATGCTTTGTTTCAGCAGACTTAAAATAGAACTGAAATTAAAGAGGCAGATATATTCTTATTTTGTCGGTATCAGCTTGTGTTTTCTCTCAACAACCCTCTTTCCCATGCACAGCCAATGACTTAGGCATACAATATTCCAGGGCCGCTTTCTCTTCGTTCATTCATGGACTACAGGCAGTAGAAATCCCTTCCACTACCAATAACCAATCCAGCTATTAATCCCCAAGTCGTTGCCTAGAGGTTTCTCATAATCCAGCTGAGTGTTTAGAAAACATTTGATCGATGTAGGTTGGTTTCAATGTTTAAAATTTTAAGAAATCGGCTAAAACGCAAGAAGTAGGTGGCAAAAAAATTGATAAAGTGTGCGGAGTATCATTTGGGCTTCGTCCACGGTTATCTATCTTCAAAATCTGCCTAGCATACGATTTATCATTGCCTGTCGAGAACAGATTCATTTGGTACATTCGGAAGTGTGTGCATACCATGTGCATACTAACCGGTTTTGTCGTTGTACAGGAAAATATAAGATTTGTCTAAACAAGTTCACGGGGTTGCTATATCGTGTTACTTTTGAACCTTAGTCATGTAATAATAGCTGGGTAATAACCTCTAACAATAAAAGCATATTTAGAGTGTTCACTGACCTGCTTGTTTAGTCGTAACTGCCAAGAACTGACTTTCAAACCCTTGCTTTGCAGATGTCGCTATCTCCCGTACCTTTAAATTATACTCAGTGAAAGGCTTTAAATTCCTAAGAGTAAAATTTTTGTGCCATTTGTCTCTTTGGTATTTGGACTCATTAACAACAACTGCTTTCTGCTGAACAATAACATATAAGTAGTTGAAGATTGATGACGTAGTGGCATTGCACTTGTGACTCCATTCAAGGTCTACCACTGTGGATGTTATTTTCTTTGTCTTCAACGTTAAGCAATTGGTATATTCTAGAGAAAAATAATACAGTAATTACAATTTATGAAACAGCATGACGCCCCAACACCGCTGAAAACACGACACCATCTTGTTTTGGAAGAAATTTGCAGAGAATTCTATACAGGTTTCCACACAAAATTTGCAAAAAGGAGCAGAAATGTTTTCTTATATTTTCCCTCACGATAGCAAGGAAGGAAAGGACATGCAGCGATTTTCAGTCAGAAGTCCGACCTAAATCAATGAAATAATTGTACAAATCGGTACAAATAAGCTGTTCTTGAGTGCAAACCATAAATCTAGTTCGTGAAAACTGAGGAAAACCAGTGGAAGCTGTGGAAAACTTGCCTTTGTGACGTCAATTTTAAAACAGCACTCTAAACTCCATCATCGATTGTGAGTTATCAGCATATGCGCAACACCTTTTTCAGTAATTTTTTTGAGTGGGCTTGAAGGAATTCTAGCTATTTAAAGCTAATCTAAGCCCACTATGCATGCCGCATCCACGCATGGGACTCCTAGTTCAAAGTCCCTTCCGAAAGGTGGCGAGCTGAGTTGCAAGGTCAGGCCTCCTGGAGGTCCCACATCCGGAGTCTGACCTCACTCGACCGAGCTTAACTTCAGTCAATTGACGGAAACTGTATAAGCCGCTCGGCCATTCACCCGACCACTCACCCCATGGGCCCCATACTCTGGCAGCAAAAAGAGTCTAGTTATGAGGAAATGTGATGATGATGATGATGATGATGATGATGATGATGATGATGATGATGATGATGATGATGATGATGATGATGATGATGATGATGATAATGATGATGATGATGATGATGATGATGATGATGATGATGATGATGATGATGATGATGATGACGATGACGATGACGATGACGATGACGATGACGATGATGAGGATGATGATAATGATTATGATGATAATGATGATGATGATGATGACGATGACGATGACGATGACGATGACGATGATGATGACGATGATGAGGATGATGATAATGATTATGATGATAATGATGATGATGATGATGACGATGACGATGACGATGACGATGACGATGACGATGATGATGACGATGATGAGGATGATGATAATGATTATGATGATAATGATGATGATGATGATGATGATGACGATGACGATGACGATGACGATGATGATGACGATGATGATGACGATGATGAGGATGATGATAATGATTATGATGATAATGATGATGATGATGATGACGATGACGATGACGATGACGATGATGATGACGATGATGAGGATGATGATAATGATTATGATGATAATGATGATGATGATGATGACGATGACGATGACGATGACGATGACGATGACGATGACGATGATGAGGATGATGATAATGATTATGATGATAATGATGATGATGATGATGACGATGACGATGACGATGACGATGACGATGATGATGATAATGATTATGATGATAATGATGATGATGATGATGACGATGACGATGACGATGACGATGACGATGATGATGACGATGATGAGGATGATGATAATGATTATGATGATAATGATGATGATGATGATTGGATAATGAACGTGAATCATGAATCATGAAAATTAATAAAAAATGATAAATAGGCATACAACAATTACCTGCACTTTGAGTTTTAAATGTCACATATGACCTATTCGAAGAACCAATGTCATTCCTTGCTACGATTCCAAGTTGATATTCAGTATCAGGCTCCAGGTATTCAAATGTTGCGCTGCTCTTGATATCACTAGATGAAGACGTGCCCCTGCTGTCTTTCCGTTTAAGTGACATATCATAGAGGGTAATAGGGCTTCCTCCATCAGATATAACTTTCCATGATACTGTGGTGGCTCCTGAGCTTGCATGCTGAACAGTGAAATGGCAGCAGTTAGGCACGTCTAAACAAGGCAAGAAAACTGAAATTGAGGAAAACTAAAGAATCTGCACAATGGGTGGTTTCTAGCAAACAGAATAAGATATAATCTAATATTGCTCAAACATCATCAAGGCTATCTGATTTACTCGCTGTACTTCAAGAGTTTGTTTAGGCCAAAACGTCATAGCTCTGGTTTAGAAGTGGATGCAAATCGACCTTTCAAGATCAAAAGATCAATACTTCTGACCTCAAAGCTCCAGTACAAAAAAACGAGGTATATATGTTTAAGTTAACTATCGAAGAACATTTTGAAAGAGGTTAGCTATTGATTAAGACTAAATTCACATTGCTACATCAAAAACATCCGTATACTTTTTTGGGATACCCCCGGTACTATGACCCATTTATGTTTGGGTCAAAGGGATATCGATGAAAACAACGGGGGGGGGGTCATATTTCGTACTTTCGTGTTTATTTCTTTTAAAGGGTGCTGCTATTCAGCAGATGCTATTTTTCAACTGGTTTCATGCCACTTTCAGGGCGTGCTCATTTCAAAACACACAAAAATGGTATGAAGCATATCGGACAGGTGCGTTCTCGTGTAAAAATGCGAATCCCACATAACATGAAACCAATCCGATATGTGATGAAAACGGTATCATGTAAACGGGGCCTAAAAGACCAAGTTTATCGAGTATAACCCTGCACATGTTTCAATAACTTAAGATATAACTACCTCGAACGAAAACCATTGCCATCGCTCTGTTCGGATCTGAGAAGCTATTGATCACAAAACATGTGAAATTTCCACCATCTTGTTCTCTAATTCGACGAATCACCAGCTTACTTTCGATGACAAATCCATTTACCGAAGATTCACTTTGAAAGTGAGTCGTATCTGAAATATTAGCTGTTGCGGGAAACCAGATGATTTTTGGGATCGGATTTCCAAATCCAACACATGTCAAAGTGATAACTGTTCCTCTCCTGACATAGTTATTGAATTTTGGAGGTTTCTTTATATATGCACCAACTGGGTAAAGAGAAAATTTAATTGTAAAAGGGTTTATGGTTAAGGGGTCAGTCATATATCGATTTCGTCCTTCTTAGCGTCATTTCGACGCTAACTTTCAGACCCCTCACCCCCCACCGTTAGCGTCGGTCGACAATAACAATAACAATAACAACAACAACAACAACTTTCTTTGAGAAGCCTTTGGACTTAGGCCATTCGAAAAACTAGAGCTGGCGCTGGAAAAGGCTCTCCTGTAAGGTATTTTCTTCTCAGGACATTACCCTCACTTTGTAATTTGTGATATGAAAATCGATGTAAAAAACATTTTTTAGTGTCATGGCTGTTGACCAATTGCATTACTTCGGTCTTTGATTACGTGCCCCCCCCCCCGCTCCCCCCGTTTCGATGCTGCTTGAAACCAACGCCATTCGACCGTCTCAACATTGAATTAGGGGGAGGGGGGTCAGGAAGTTCTAACTGTATCTTTCTGCCTCGATATTTAAGGAAATATCACGAAAACACTGAAATTTGCCCATGTCCCAGCTTCTTTTGGCCAGGATTGTAGGTTGCTATTTTCAAAAACAAACGCATTGATCTAATTTTCAACTGTAACAATCCAAAGCATTATTTTGATTGTTGTGCAAAATAGAAAAAGGATTAATATTGCTATGCTCTTCAGTTATTCTATGGGCGATTTGCAACAGAATACAAAGGCATCAACTTTTTACAGACAATAAAAATAATACATCGAGCCAAGTGCATATTTTAGCGCAACTGCTAGTTCAACCAAAAATTATTGCGAACTCAGAGTTCCTTCTTGCAAAGATGAGTATTTCTGGGAAAAATCGCGAAAAACTTCTCTTCCAATTTAAAAAGCAACAGAACACACATACCATAAATTTGTATAGGTGCCTTATGGATTTTGAAACCATGTATATTGCCAGCCTCACAGCTGTATGATCCATTGTGTAAATGTGATGCTGTTACAACCGTAAGGCTACTTCGAACTGTGGTCCCAATTGTCCTACTTGTTATTGAAAGAACACCAGTCTCATTTGCCAACTGGACGCCATTTCTTTCCCATTTGAATGTAGGTACGGGGATGCTTTGCGCAGCACATTCAAGGCTGAAATTATGACCAGCGAAGATGGTCTGTGGACCGAAGACTTCAACCAATGTGGGTTTTCCTGCAAGATGAAAAAGTTTTTGTTTAGATGAATAATAATTATGACATCATGGCAGAAAAGTCATGCCGAAAAAAGGGGATATTTACTTCCAGACACTTTCATATGAGGCATGAAACTGATTCTAATCAACCTTGATTTTTAGGTATGTACTCACCGCTGCCAAAGAAAGGGTGGACTTAATAACTGGAGGATTGGTAACTTATGTTATTTCCTAGTTCATTTCATTCAACCGAAAATAACTACATTTATTTAGCATCTAATTACAGCTATTTGTAAGAGTCTTTCATAACAGTAGTACTAGTCAGCTTGTGAAAAGACGAGTGCATGACAAACAAGAAATAAGAAAGATAAGGCAAAACAAAAATTCTACAAGATGTATTACATAGCATATTCTCAAAATTTAACGCAATAGTTGCTGTGCCTATCCTGGTTAGAGCATTATAGTAGCCTGCCAGATTGATTCTTGGATTGAGGAAACATCCATTTGGATACTTTTGGCTTTTGTTCATTGCTAACGTCACTCAAAGCTTGAATTTTGAGGCGTTTTATTATCTCTGATGATTGAGCCGACAAGTTAGGCCCATCCGCTATCGCCTGGAGCACTCGGCTTTTCGTACAGTGTTGCTATGGTTTCCATATCGGACGTGACGTCAAGGGCCCGTACGAAAAAAGCTGGGAATAAAGCTGGGAAAGCTGGGAATAGCACTTAAAAGCTGGGATTGCCCCAGCTTTCCCAGAAAGCTGGGATTTCAAAGCTGGGAAAAGCTGGGAAATGAAAACCCAGAAAGCTGGGAAAGCTGGGACTGACGGAAAATCGTGATTTGAATAGAAGGGAAAAGCTGGGAAAGCTGGGAAAGACTTTAAATCTTCCAAATTGTAAGAATTCCTAGAGCTGGGAAAGCTGGGAAAGCTGGGACTGACATGAAATCGTAATTTTACAAGGAAGGGAGAAGCCGGGAAAGCTGGGAATCGCAGACAAAAGCTGAAAATGCTGCGACTTTTCGACTTTTCGAATCGAATTACTCGCGCCATTTTTGCACTCGACACTTTTTCAAACATTCTTCGGCTTTCTGGAGCGAGCGAGACAACGAAGCGACGGTCGCTTCTTGAAGTTTTCTGGCCGCTTACAACAAGAGCAAACAGGTTAGTTGTTGCTTTTTTCTTCACAACTCTTTGCTTGAAAACATGCTTAATATTTCACGACTATATTTCGTTGGTATCTATTTACTATACGCTAGGTAGGCTGTCTGGGAAAGCTGTGCAACCGGACAAGACCATAAACTTTCACTTTTTGATTGTCATTAAAAACAAATGTCGAATATTTGGTCCTTTCATTTGATATGATTACGAACGCCGGCTTTCCAATATGAGTTTCCTTTACAATCATTTTGAACTGCTAAACTGCACTCGCCCTTATTATTAATCCAGCGAACCCATTTTATCTGGATTATTATGTAAACAGCATATGTTTAGAATTTAGGGTACCTACCTTGAGGAGTTTCATATTTTACAGCATTGTTAGGTAAATAGAGTTTCGGTTGGAATATCGGAGAAGTATGTTGTTAGATTATTAAAGAAGTATCGTATTTAGATTATCAAAGAAGTTCGATTATCATAGAAGTATCTTATTTAGAGTATTGAAGAAGTATCTTATTTCGATTATTACATCAGTATCTTATTTAAAGTGTCGAAGAAGTTATCTTGTTTAGATATCATAGAAGTATCTTATTTAGAGGATTGAAGAAGTATCTTATTTCGAGTATTATAGCAGTATCTTATTCAGACTATCGAAGAAGTTATCTCGTTTAAAATTTAGAGTATCGAAGAAGTATCTTGTTTCGAGTATTATAGCAGTATCTTATTCAGAGTATCATAGAAGTATCTTACTTAGAATATTGGAAAAGTATCTAATTTAGAGTATAGAAGTATCTTGTTAAGTACAAGTATTTTATTTAGAGTGTTAGAGTTCATCTACCGCATTAGAGCGCTGTAGCAGAAAGTGTATGGAAATAGAAGTAGATTAGTTGTTTTACCATAGTGACTCTCTAATAGCCCCCTCCCTTCTAAGCCAAATTTTGTGTAAGCCCCACAGCGCTTACCCATCTCTAAACTTGAATATTAGGTGCTATGGAAAGAGTTCGACGACATTTTCATGATTTTATTGACAGAGCTCTGACATTGCTCCATTTCTCTTTCAGGGAAAAACAAGACTGAAGACAAAAATTCCAAGGAGAAAACACACAAAAACAATGTTCATAGAATTATAGGGTGAACTAGAGAAACAATCTACCATCTGCAATCTACAATCGGAAGCATGTATTTTCCATAATCATCAATTGCTTTGCCTTCTTGACGTACAACTTCTGATGTTCCGGTCTCCATTGCCGATTTGCAACGCGTATGTTCTGATTATCAACTGTTCTGAATATCATTTATCAACGCTTTTCTCCAGCTTTCCCTCATATCTTTAGGAATTTCTGCTACTTTATGCAAGCTTTCCTGGGAATTTCCCCGGTTCCTACGAGTCCCAGCTTTCCCGGCTAATCTCATCCCAGCTTTTCCCGGGAATTTTGCTCATTTCCCCTGCTTCCCCAGCTTTCCTGGGAATATCCCAGGTTTTTACAATTCCCAGTGTTTCCCAGCTTTCCCGGGAATTTCCCGGGTTTTTACAAGTCCCAGTTTTCCCAGCTTTCCCGGGATTTCCCGGGTTCTTGCAAGTCCCAGCTTTCCCAGCTTTCCCGGGAATTTCCCGGGAAATTCTGTATGTAAATTGATCCCAGCTTTTCCCGGGAATTTTACTCATTTCCCCAGCTTTTAAATCTCTGGGAAAGCTGGGAATGGATCCCAGAAAAATCCCGGGAATTTCCCGGGATTGTCCCAGCTTTTTTCGTACGGGTTGATCTTTCGTCAAAATCCTAAATTACACTTTGCGCTTATTCTCGATTTTTCGACAGCCTATTTTTCGAGCTATAATTGATTTCTCGAAATCTCTTTGTTTGGAAGCGGCCTAAAATGAACAAACAACATCGATCAAAAGACTGAGCTGGACAGGAAAAAGTGTAAATCCTTCTCAGATTAGAAGTTAGGTGAGATTTGCCATAACGCAAAATTAAGCACGCAAAAGACTTTGATTGTTGTTATTCGCGAGCATTTTCACGTGACATCTAATTTGACGCAGACTGAAGTCATGCAAGCATTGCTAGACTACTGCTTCTTTCTACACATTGAGAGATAAGCCTCTCTTTTGGGGAGAAAATCCTATTTATACGAGCCAGCTTACTTCTTGCGTGCAAAAAAGATCAGACTGCAAAGATAATTCCACTTGCACCCGCTTACAATTCTAAGGGATTGTGCGGATTTTAGGCAAAGTGGCTGCATGGCAACAATGTACTGTATACCTGACTTATAAAGATCAGACAGAGTGTAACATTGTATGTTTTATTACTTGAAACGATAGCAAACAATTTATTTATTCAACTGAAAAGCAAACAATCATTCGTTCGTAACCGGGTGAAAATACTACACACCTTTGGAAGAAATATTTTATAGCTAAGGTTAATGAAAATTTACTAAATCAATTCTCTTCTTATAAATAATATCCAAATATAATAAGAAACTTTCATAACGATGCTTTAAAAAATGGCTCCAGAATTAGACATGTGTTGAGAATTACAGTAATGCGTCTTTTGAGATTCTATATGGAGGACGACTTTCTGCTTGGGGACATTGAAAGTTGCAACCTTCAAGGTTTTAAAAAAGCATTCCCTGGAAAATATTGATCTAAGCATTGCATCTTTGACCTTACAAAAACTCAAATAGGCTTTCAGATTGATCTGCAAATTGCCATGTAACGACTTTGAGGTTGTCACTCCGTTCAAGTTCTAGGAGGGCCACAGAAATCCAAGTTTTTGGCACCTGGTAATTAGAGCCACTGACTCTCACTGATGAACAATTTTGAGTGCCTTTGACTATAGTTTGTCCTGCAAAATGCTCTACGACACAAAATACAGCTCTCCTTTGAAAAGTATCCAGGTGCTAGCTTACTAAACCTTTCATTCCAAAGTTGGTGCCTGTGCCTAGCAGTGGTTCCGATTTTTCCAGCTAAGCTGACTCTGGCTGTTTAGCCAGGCAATAGACAAATTTAGCGAACACTGTTTAAATCCATGTCAGGTCAAGTGACCATATATTTTTTGGTATGCAGGTGAGGAATATGGCAGAATTGAAATGCTGATGTGGATACACCATACAAAAGGGAAATCATCTCTCTGCCTCTTAAGATGCAATTACCCAAATCAGGTTTTTCATGGCACAAAGCTCTTAGCTTGTGTGAAAAGAAAGCATTTTATTTAGGCATATTTAATGTCCGTAAACCAATCAAGATGAGCTGGGCTCCTGACATTGACATTTCAATGACATACCTGACCGGACATCTAATGTTAGACAGAATCTAGTATAGTATCCATTAGGTTTTAATTGTTCATAGTGTACTTAGTTGCATGTAGTTTAGCATTGCATGTCTTTTATTGGCCATGTGGTAGTCATTGTCTTTCGCTCCTCTTGGAATCAGGTATAGTAGAATGTATGATTAATTGTAAAATTTTATATGAATAAAAAAAGCTTCCCCAAGAGGAAGATCATGTGATCTGAAATGCCAACAACATTAGCTGAATTTTGCCATTACAACTGTGGAGCATAACACCTTTAAATCACTAAACTCTGAACATGTTTTCGAAATTGATAGCATTAGTGTCCTAAAACTAAGATTCCTAAGACAATAAATCATAAAAACTTAATAGCCGTATTTAACACTTTGACAGAAAATAGTATTAGCCTATAAGCACAGAAACAGATGGTTGCAAAAAGCAAATCTCCACAGCGAATAATGTGAATTTTTTAAGACAAGATCTTAATATTTTTAATTTCCAGTCAAGGTCATGTCAGATTTGCATTAAATCTAATTCCAAGCAGTATTATGGATGTCAGAGATTGTATCCAGTAATAGATTGAAGTTTAGTGATTGTCTGGATAAAAATGCACTATTCTTATCTAACTTGAAGAAGAAAGTCTTGAATGAATAATTAAATTGCAAAGATGACAACAACTGAAAAAACATAAATTAACAACAATAAGTTTGGCAGGACCAAGTCTTTAATACAGTAGATGTTTGTTTGAAACTTCTCTGGTGGCAAGTTTTGCTTTTACAGAAGCTGTTGAAACTTTCAATGGGTTCCATTTTTGTTTGTAATTCTCCATTAAAAGAAAAGCTATAAAGCCAGTTCATGCTTTAAAATGGTCAGTCAGGGACACCATACACCATACAAATATGGTTGGGTTAAAAACATAGATAATATGGTTGGGTTAAAAATAATAATATAAACTGCTAATATTTTGTCTCACCAAGCACGAGGTCTTCAGGGATCTTGCACAAGAGGATTAAAATACTTTACACTTGCTTGAAAATCAAAGGGAACCTTCTGGTGACTCATCAAGTTGATTCATTAATATCACCAATCTATAGTAAACCACCATAAAACATTCATAAATTTGCTTAAAACAACCTTTTCTGAAGATGTTTACATCCAAATATGTTAAAACTCTCTCAAAATATTTCCTATGTATATATGTAAGTACATGCATTTGCCACTAAAATAATTAAATATTTACAATGTTTCAAAAGCTAAAAATAGATAAATTACAATAACACAAATTAAATAAATACATATGAAAACACCATTAATTGTAGTGACAGGGATAGCATTAAAAGGTTGATTGACCTTATTTACCAAATGGTCCCCTCAAAGGTGGTTTCTTAAACGGAAAAAGTAAAATTGTCAAACAGACAGACAAACAGACAGAAAAATAAATAACAATATAACTTACAGTGATTTTTAATCTCTTGCTGCTTTTTATTTTGCTAAAACATTCTCCTCCAAATTGTTTCAGTTGTTAATACAATGAAATTAATGATGCATACCTTCAACTGTCAGCTTTACAGTGCTAAGAAGTACTGCTTTTGAATAACATATGTACAATCCGCTGTCTGCATATTGAATGTTATTTATTTCCAAAACATATTTTGTGGTCTTCTTAATCCTACTGCCATCAATAAAGACTGATTTCCCATCATGCTGCCAATCTATAGCAATCACATCTTTAGTTGCATTTCCAACATTGCAATTTAAGGTCGCAGTTTCACCAACTAGCTTCTTTGATGTTGATTCCGTTTGGACCAGTGTTGCTAGAATAAAGCATGAAAGAAATTTTAAGAAAAGGCGTAAGACCCTGTTCACTATTGTCTGTTTTTCAATGAAAATGGTCCCGTTTCATCTTTTTCGGTCTTCTGAATTCTGTATGTTTACATTCATCTTATCAAAGATATTTTCTAATCAAAATGCATTATTTTGTCATCATTTTAATTATTTTTTATCATTTTCTAAATATTTTGTGATTATTTTATGATTTTTGATTATAATTTTTGAAAACTATACAGTATAATAGTGTGATTATATTATGAACATTTTGTGAAATATTTTATGATCATTTTGGGACCGCTACGATTTTGTGATAATTTCATGATTACTCATGGGCAATAATGCACCATTATGATGTGGCCTATATTATGATCAGAATTGTATTTTTACTCACTGTGTTGTTTCTCTTCCAGAAGATTGCAAGTAAAGCTTGATAATGTTGCTACTCCTTCGTTCTTCTCGTAGCAACATTATCAAGCTTTACTTGCAATCTTATGGAAGAGAAACAACACAGTGAGTAAAAATACAATCTTGATCATAATATAGGCCACATCAATGGTGCATTATTGCCCATGGATTACTAACTTATTTTTGGGACTATTTTGAAATGATTTTGCTGATTTTGTGATTATTTGATTATTTCGTCATATGTCCATTAGCTAGATTATTTTGTCATTATTCTGAAAATGTATGAACTTATAATTAGTGATTTGCACCCCATTCAAAAGGATGATATCATATTGTTGGTCTGAGATATGTGTCAAGTCACTGTTAGCATTATTTCCAAATACTTTTTGCTCAAACCAAATAGAGCAATATGGGCTGACTAATGTTTTTAATCATTATTATCCAAAACAAGATTAGAAGCAACATTTTCACATTAACATGGATCAGTGTGAAAAGACTGAAGGGAGACCAAAACAAACACAATATCTCAATTATACAAAGATAAAAATAATCTAAACAACATTCCCATCCATATTTAATCCCCACAAATGTACTGAACTTCATATTAAACTTTTGTTTGTGCATGCTGAAAATCAGGTTTAGACAAAACTGGTCTATTTTCATCAGTGTGAATATTGTATAAGATTTGGATTTATGGGAGAAGAATGAAACTCTACTTTCACAGCCACTGCTAAGCAACTGTGACAAATCATATGCACACCTTTCCAAATTCAATTCAAAAGAACTTATCAACATAACATTTATTATTTTGCAAAACATTAGTTGTACAGGGGAAGGTTGTTTTGAATTTAATAGCCTGCATATATTTCAATTGCATTCTGCCAAATTCATCTTGGTAAATATTTTCCCTCATTTGTTGCATTTTGTGTGAGTTATTTTGCTTCTTGTTTTGTGGCTTCACAGTTACCTGAGCTTGTTGCAGATGATTTGAATTCCCAAATAATGTTTTGATTGGTAAATAAAACATCAAGTAAAACTACAAGACAATGAATACAGATTAACAACTACTACAAAACTAACTAGCACAGCTTTCTCATTTGCAAACAGCTCTTTCTGTGAAGGTGTTGTGGCGCAGCGGTATAATCCACTGATTCTGCAGCCACATCTGTCAGGCGGACAGGGTTCGGTACCCGGTAGAGTCTCACCAATTGAGCGTCATGACAAGGGGTCGTGGACTCAATTAGCGCTTGGCGCTAAAAACCGCAACTTCACCTTCACCTTTCTAAGTTCTACAAATGTCAGACTTAGTTACATACCACAATCTAATATCACTCATATTCGTAATCTTTAGGGAAACTTATTTGAGAAAAAACAAAGAGAATTTAGTTCTCAATTTGTCCCAATTTGAGAAAATGTGTTTAAAGGAGAGTTTCATGCCAGCATGAGTTTCACGTTGCCCTAACATCATGCAAACACAACAGTAGGTCAGACCAGCACCTGAAATGAAACTTGTGCCAGCATGAGTTTCATGTTGGGTTTCATCAAGGACATCCATTTGGTTATCATTTGGTTATCATCTGTCTTTGTTTTAATAAAATCTTTTTTGTTTCTTTGTTTTGTTTTTTGTGGGGGGGGGGCTCTCTCTCGATTAGTTTATCTACTTAGAGAGCTCCTCCTTAGTCAATTAATCTTATCTACTTAGAGAGCTCCTCCTTAGTCAATTAATCTTAAATACAATCATGTAAAGTATCTTTTATATTCATTTTAGTTTTTCTTTTCTCAATTTCAGATATAATGTTGTTATGTATTTAATAACACATGTCCTTTGATCGATGAAAAACTCAGAACTTTGTTCCAAAGTAACATAAAATGAGTGACGTTAAACGTTGTTATCTTCAATGGGTATTCTGTTGGTGTAACCATTGTGTTAAATTTTAATGTTGTAATGTATTTAGTTGTAGAGTATATATGTTGAATTGTATTTGGGATTAATTGAAAATGAATGAAACTGAAACTGAAACATACATATGTTCTGCCTTTAGGAGTGTAAAGGTTCCTCTTGTTAGCTTTTTGTCTAAAACCTCATTTCAGACTTATTATTGAGTATCATATTAATTCTTTTACACCATTCCAACACACTTAATGCAATTTCAAAACTTTGAATCACAAGAGACCGGAAATTGAATCACCAAAAGGCCAGGAAGTTGTATCCCATGTGAATAAATACAAAAAAGGGGTTTAGACAGACAGGCATATTCTTCTCCAGCTTTCTTCTCGTTGTAATCTCACGGTTAAAGTTGGTTAATATATCACTGTAAATCTCTTCAGAGAAACACCGAGATATTTTCTAAGACTGTTAAGGATTAGATAGGGTGGCACGCCCCATATAACTTGATATAGGCTAGATGTCTCATCTCCATCAATCATGGTCTTTACTCTCATCAGAAGAGAAATCCTTCTTTTCTAATTTGCTTGAAAAGAACAGCATAATAGGAGCAACGTAAATGAATTCTTACCAATCAGAAGCACCATCATTATTCTCCAAACATTTCGGCTCCGTGCACCAAAACCTTCTTGGCAACTCTTCATTGTGTGAATTGTGTTTTCTTACACCCCACTGTGGGAAGCATTGAATAGCATATATGGCCTAACTCGGCGGCAAACAGGTCTTGCAGCGTTCTCCTCCTCCAGTTAGCTTCTCTTCACAGTAATAACAATTTCCAGTAATTCCGTTATTTTCTGGATCCAAAATATAATAGTTTGTAATGAAATTGTTGCCAATTTAAAAGTAAATTACGATAATGTCGTGTTTTGAATTCACCGCACAAAATCTGATTTGAAACCACGATTACAGTGATCATGCAAATGAGAGCAAAAAGATAGAATCACATCCTTGAAATCGACTGGGCTAACATAATTCATTGGCAGAGCCTCCTCCACCTAAACACACACAAAATGTTCCAAAATGAAATTTTCGAAAACCATTCCAAAGGGGCTGAGCTGTCCACGTATTTTTTCATCAGAAACTAAAAGTTTGAGCCTGTGCTGAAAGTTTTTGAAAATTTTGTGATTTTGATATCTGAATGATCTGAGCTTCATAAGAGTTTAATCATCACAGGTTGTCCCTAAAAAAATTGATCGACGTTGGACTCCGTGATGAAATAGCCAAGTTCCTGAGACACCAAATCTTAGGCTTGGCTTGTCTTAGACACCAATCTTCAATCTTAGACACCAGGTTCTTGCAAATCAACTCCAAAGGAAAATTCACTGCAAACGCTGAAACTAGAGACCCCAAAATGACTCGTTTTGCAAAAAAACCTCCCAAGATCACTGTAAAAAGAGTTATCCAATGTCATACCTCTGATTAATACCAGAGTGAACCGTAACTAATGTCAAAACTATTTCAGAATGCACGCAATACAAGTGTAAAAAAATTAAGTGAAATTTCAACAAAAATTCTCCAAGCATCCTAACACTTGAATTAATGTTCGACAAAGTTTGATTATCGAAAATCCTTTCCAAAAATCCTTTTTGATTTGATCTGAAGCAAGTGAGAAAAGAAATAAATGACAGCACCTTCTCTTTTTATAAGAATAATGTTTATAAGAATATTCATGCTCAGATTCATCATATTTTCAAAAATATTATAAGAATATTGCTCAGGCTCAGCTCAAATCTTTGTGTCTCGTTTTTCAGCAGTTGCTACCCTGGGTACCAGACTCTCTCTAACATAGAAAGTCTGGTACAAAGGGTATTATAAATGATGCGAAGTTAAAAAAACCCAACAACACTACCATTTTTTTGTGCAGCCTCAATACTATAATTAGTCAAATCTGCTCAACGTCTAGATATTTCATATTTGCTTCATCCATAATCATTTCTTGGGGCACCCTTGTTTACTATGCAGCATGATCCTTGAATCTAAAGATGGTGTTGAAAAGAAAGCATTATGTGAAAGAAATTTCTTAATGGATATATAAGCAATCAGCCAGTCTCATTTGAACATATTTTCTTGCATATAAGAAACCAGATAGTCTGATTTGAAAATTTGAGTTTCTTATATGAGGGGAATTACTGTACTGTAGAATTCTTAAAGGTTTTTTCATACATTCATGTAAAAAATTCAAAAACGAAATTACTTGTAAACGAAACTACAAGGACGTACAGAAGAAGAACATGGAACAGAGAACATGACTACCCCATGGCTTTAACCAAAGATGCTTTAACATAAAGATACTCAAAAGTGTCTTGACATATAAAAGATCAGATGGAACAAAACATTTTACATCACATTCAAAGCTTAAACGAGTGTTAATGTTGCTTATAAGCAGGATTTCAGTAATAAATTTACCATACTATCTTTCAATCTAGCTTTCGAAAGTTTCTTAGCTCTTTCCAAACTATTTTCTAAGCCTTAAACCATCCTAGTACCAGTTCCTTATAAATAAAAAGATAATGGTAGTGTTTTGCAATTTAGTGCTTTGGGTACCAGACTCTAAACTAGAATCACAATTTTTATGTCAAAGAGTCTGGTACCCAGTGTAGCAATTTAGATATCTACTAATATTGTCTTTGGCATTTATTGGTATTCAGATTACTGTGTGTAAAAATCAGGCAGTTCGTGAAAAAAACACGGATTCCAACCCCGAGAATAAACTCGATTGGCCATTGATACTGTAAGAATAGAATACACTGTAAACACTGAAAACAATCAAATTTTGCGGATGTTACAAATGGACTTGGAGGTCTTACTAATGGCAATTCGCCAGTAGTTAAATTTCGTTCCACATGAAACACTAAACAGGACACACTTCTGGAATTTTCGGTTCCATGTTTCATTTAAAAGAAGCTTCAATCGATTGAAAAGAACAGTTGAGCGATGGAAACCTGGTGACAGAAGTCTTCCACTTCAAAATTCCCAGTTTCAATCCTACAATCATTGGCAAAATATATCGAGACCTTGATAAAGGTACATAGTTCTGTTCTGTCCACCCCCTATCAAGAAATTTTGTGATGCAGAATGAATTATACACACATAGCCTAAAAATGGAGGGGGGGGGGTGCAGTCCCGCCATTCTTGTGAAATAAGAAATATTGAATAAAACTCAATGTATCCCAGAACCCGTGCACAAAATAGGATTTTGCTGATTATATCGATGTGGAGGATGCTTATTGTGTCGAATTTATGGCCAATATTCAAAGACGGGCCTCGATTTCATTTGGGACGGTGACGTCACTCCAGATGTGGAGTGGTAAACCACCGTGGTCCGGCTCTTTTTCAACAGTACATTATCTTTCCTGGAAGTCGTTTCACATCTTTCTAAAACAAGGATAGGTTACACATAGATAATGGAAATAATTGTTTCCAACCTAGTAACGTAGAGTGTGTGGTGCTTCTTGAGTTACTCATGTGTTTTATGGATCCCGCTTAGACGGATTAAAGATGGTGGTAATCTGCAAAATATGGCCATATGAGTATCAGCTGCTGTGGGAATGAAGGATGTCCTAATGAGCTTTTCTCCACTTTGAAGACCAGAATTAGTCATCACCAGAACAGGATTTTATATACACGTAATTTTTTATATAAAGAAACTAAGAATTTGGCCCAGTACTGAAAGTTTCTTAAAATTATCAGATTCTGAGTACTCAGAGTCTCTTACGAGTTTCTTAGAGGTGCCATGACAATCTTCATGTTCACTGCCTATGCCCTCGTGAACATTTCAAGACAAGGTTTTTTAAGGCTTTCCAATGTTTAGACAATACTCAAGTACCTTACGAGTAGTATGATACAGAAAGCAAGTGCAAGTAAAGTAAAACTGTGTCAAGGATTTCCTTTATCAAAACAAATTATTATTATTATTATTATCAAATTATTTACAGTTGGTATAAGACATAGTAAAAAAAAACTAATTCAAACCAACTATTTACAATACTACGAATTAATAAAATAAAATATGGGATCCTCACTATCACCTAACTTTCTTACTTAATTGCAAATTTTGCATGTACAATTTTGCCCATTCCATTCTTTGATCATTCTTTTAAATATCGCTGTTGAGTTTGAATTTTTTATGGTATCTGGTAGAGTGTTCCATAGGAGAGCGCCTTTGAATGCAAGTGAATTAACTCCGAATGTGTTTGCATTTCTTTTCGGTAATTGCAACAGATTCTTTGTTCGTAATTCATATTTTATGTGTTTTCTTTCAAAGAATGTCCACATAAATGATGGATTTTCTTCTGAAAGGCACTTAAAGATTTGAAGCATCAATTTTTGCAAATTCTTAATGTGGACTTTTCGTTCATCTGTTCTTTCCAGTAGTACTTCAAATGGCATATTGAAGTCATTGTGCAAAATTCTTAATGCTCTTTTTTGGACACGGTCTATCTGGTTGTTTGATGTCTTCCCATGGTACATCCAGATCAAAGGGCAATAATTGAAATTAGACATAATAAATGTATTATAGAGGATCTTACCCTTTTCTTGGTTCAGATAGGGAGCCACGCGCGAAAAAGCACTCACTTTCCTGTTCGCTTTCCTACAAAAGCAACGAGCATAATGTAATGGGTGAATGTGGTTCAAGATATACACAGAGTGCTCAAGTTGTCACAAGAACAACGAGCGTAATACATGTAGTCAAGAAACCCAATGTGCCCTCCCGGTTATCACCATGCTGGCTGCATGACAACTCGTGAACTTGGGCACACAATGTACGGTTACACATTTTTGGTATTCAAGAACCAAAGAGTGCTCAAGTTACTACAAAAGCAACGAGCATAATGTAATGGGTGAATGTGGTTCAAGATATACACAGAGTGCTCAAGTTGTCACAAGAACAACGAGCGTAATACATGTAGTCAAGAAACCCAATGTGCCCTCCCGGTTATCACCATGCTGGCTGCATGACAACTCGTGAACTTGGGCACACGATGTACGGTTACACATTTTTATTATGTTCGTTGCTTTTGTAGTAACTTGAGCACTCTTTGGTTCTTGAATACCAAAAATGTGTAAACGTACAACGTGTGCCCAACTTCACGAGTTGTCATGCAGCCAGCATGGTGATAACCGGGAGGGCACATTGGGTTTCTTGACTACATGTATTACGCTCGTTGTTCTTGTGACAACTTGAGCACTCTGTGTATATCTTGAACCACATTCACCCATTACATTATGCTCGTTGCTTTTGTAGTAACTTGAGCACTCTTTGGTTCTTGAATACCAAAAATGTGTAACCGTACATTGTGTGCCCAAGTTCACGAGTTGTCATGCAGCCAGCATGGTGATAACCGGGAGGGCACATTGGGTTTCTTGACTACATGTATTACGCTCGTTGTTCTTGTGACAACTTGAGCACTCTGTGTATATCTTGAACCACATTCACCCATTACATTATGCTCGTTGCTTTTGTAGTAACTTGAGCACTCTTTGGTTCTTGAAAACCAACATTGTGTAACCGTACATCGTGTGCCCAAGTTCACGAGTTGTCATGCAGCCAGCATGGTGATAACCGGGAGGGCACATTGGGTTTCTTGACTACATGTAATGTGTTTCTTATATTTTTAATGCCGGAAGTGTAGAGTTGATTTTGTTTTGTCTTCCCAAATTACTTGGTAAGGTCTCAAAACAAGTAAATAACATAATTCGCACACAAAATGATGTCCATACAGTTGCTATAGCCGTACACTGTCAAAACATTTTTGAGTGCGATGAGAAAATCAAAAGTGTAAATTACAGAAGTTTCTTAGCTTTTTCAGTTCAGGTAGGGTTGCTCCTTAACTTTCGAAAAATTGAGCCTACCGTTTCTTATAAGCGGTTTCTTATAAAAAAAAAATGAGTGTAGTTTCTTAACTTATACTTTCCCAATGCTGGAGTTTCTTAATCTTTTGGCGATCTGAGGGTTGAGTTTCTTATGGGCAGTTTCTTATAAAAAAATGCGTGTATGTTTCTTAACGAAGAACCAAGATTACAAATATATATTGCTTTCCAGTGACGCATCCTAATGCTAAGATCATTTACTTTTCAGGTGAGTAAAAAAGTAACGACCCCCGTTTGAAAAGGCCACTTTCTCTGGATGTCAAGGCAATAATTTATTGGGAAGTATGTCACTGAATAGTGGACATGTTCAAATAAATTTTGAAATTTACCGCACTGAAATTGTCTACACTCGTTTTTTATTAGAAAGGTGTGGGCTTTTTACGGGGAATTTCTTAGATTTTAAGGCACTTTTGTTACCATAAGTTTTTTACATGTTTCTAATACTTTTGATACCCGAACAATCTATTTTTATTAGAAGGTCTTCAGATTGCTAGTAAGATCTAAAAACAAGTAATAACACAATTCGGTCTCAAACAATGTCAAAACAGTTGCTCAGTATTAGCACAATTTTTAGACTACCTTTTCTTATAAACGGTTTCTTATAAAACAAAATGAGTGTGCCCCGTTCTGAAATTATGAGGGATTTTCTAAAGAAAGCCCCTTCAAAAACCTTCAAACAAGCCTAAAGTCACGACTAAATTGTGTGTTTTTACAGCAATGACTTGTACAAGCTTTGGCATGCGTGATTCCTTCAGGAGGATAACATTTTCATACTGGGAGCATAACAACAATATTCAGGGCAGGAAGATACCTCCCAAGAGGAAAGGAAAACACATGCTAAAACATGCTGAAGTCATTTGATGTAAGGCAAAATTATTTGGAAATGGTCGTGATTTTAGGCTGCTTTAAAGGCTTTTTGTAGGTGCTTTCAGCTTTCTCGAGGAAGTCTCTAATAATTTTGGAACGGAGTGGCGGATTTCAGTCGGGTACAGTTTAACATGGATTTGTACATGTCCACCATTAAAGGAGTTACTTTAAATTACATATTTGCCAATGTTACCGTCATGATAGCCAGGGGGCGGTGGTCCTTTAAACGTTGATTATTCTTTTTTTACTTACCTGGTAGAAAAGTTCAGTCTTTGGTTCAATCCACACTCCAACTGATGGAAGTATCCAAGGGGTGTATCACCCTGTAAAAATCTCATACTCCTTTGGCAAAAATCCTTACACCTTCAAGAAAATTCCGCAAAAAAATCCTAAAAAATCATATTGTTCTAAAAATCTCGTCCGCCTTTTCGGAAGAGTGATACACCCCTTGGAAGTATCTTCAATCCTTGCCAGCGCAAGTATCGAATGAAGTGTTCACATTTATAGGGTCAATGCTTGTTCATTTAAAATTTTCCACACAATTCATCTTGGTACTTATCACTTCTGACCAGATATACTACTTACTTTCCTGCAACGATACACCTGAAATTATGTTATGGAGAATTGACATTTCTCATTGAATTCTTCTTCTTGCTAGATTATAATTTCTCATCTTTTTGGAATACGGGTTTTTTAGAGGTAGCAAAAGGGAGGCACAAAAAATACGCTTACTTTATCAGTAACTAAAGAATTGGGCTTTGTCAGGAGTTTCCTAGTATTCTCACAGGGGGTCCAGGAATGTCAGTGAAGACTGTAGTTTTGGCACAGGGGGTCTAAGAATGTCAGTGAAGAGTGTAGTTTTGGCTTCTTTGACTCCCCGTGATCCGGAGTATGAAAACAACAGCTGCATGATTTGATACAGATTACATCATCAAGCACAAGGAACCAAAGAAACCAAAACTACAATCTTCACTGACATTCCTGGACCCCTGTGGTATTTTTGGTATTTACATCCAGTGTTCACAGCGAAAATAAAAGTAAAAATATCCTGTGGATTTCTGTGACTAAAGGATGTTCTTATACAGCTCCTTTACAGTACGGAAGCTTTCCTAACTTTTAGTGATCTGAGAGTTGAGTTGATTATGAAGAGTTTCCTCGAAAAGATCTATGTACCCCAACTTCGTCCCCTGGGCATTTTGTCATATTGGGACGGAGACGGAAAGGCCTTTTCGTCTCCATCCCAATTTGACAAAAGGCCCTAGGGACAATGTTGCTCTGTAAACCTCAGTACTTTATTTGATTAAATCTGGCAAAAAATTCTATGCTGGTATGGGGACCTTTCCTTTTTCAAAAAATGTTTCACTAGCACAGGATATACTAACAAATATGAACCAGGCTGTCCCAATAAATTGTCCATATGTTCTGCTAAAAATCCATACACAAAAATTTCTACAATTTCCATTTCTACAATTCTAATGTCTGAACCCTTTAATGTTAATTCCTAAGTATATTTACATTACAAGAACTCTTAGATCATTCGTACATATAATGACCCCCCCTACATTTTTTCAAAATACATTTTTAAATTACGTTAAAAGTTTTGGACAAAAGTCTGTCTGAAACTTCTGTCATATTTAGGGAAGGTTTACACATTGTCATAATAAGAAACTGATGTAAAATTCTGGGTTACTATGGCCAGAGCAACTGGTCGATCAATTTTGGCGTTATACTCAACGCGAGTATTTCGAAGAGTTAGTTATTTTGACTTGATCAAGTGAGGAAGGTTTTACCGTAAAGGGTTTGTTTAACCTCATCTCAATACTGCTAATCAAAACATCCAATCCCGATCTTTAAACACAATTAGGTTAATGCCGTTAATGCTATGCCAAAAAAGTCCGAAACTTTTTGTCTAAAATGTTTCCGTCGAAATATCTCAGTGTTACTGTAGACCTTCCCAATGCAAACGGCAGTTGTTTAGACTCATTACATAAGTTTCAGCATCGCTCATTAAATTGGATGGTTATCAATCATACTGAGTAAGAATAAAAATGTTGAACAAATACAAGGAATCACGTTGTAAGTCTAACCGCAGTTGCGAAATTCCACAAATGTCAACATTTAGTAAAGTCTTGCTGGAGCAATTTCGTTATATCCCAGAACTCATCTGACATGACTAAGACCAACAAGTAAAGGGTAAGTTATCAATCCTAAAAGGTCCTTGACCGTCTCCATACATGGACTTCAAGGACTCAATTTTGCTCATATTTACCTTTTTTTTAAATAATTCATCAAACATATATAACAAAAAAGGTTTCCGTTTATCTTCCTATGACGCATCAGGGCATGAAATTTAGAAAGAGAAATTCAAGAAATGGCTCGCAATCCCAGAAAAATATTAACCCAAACAAATCGTGAACCATGTTTTGAATAATATCAGTGAATCGCTCAGTGTCATGGCCAGGGCAAAAGAACCTGGGGCCACAAAGAAATTTTTAAGGACAAGCCTATACTTTGTCTTAGAACGCTTTTCCTGATCCAATGTTTACCAGTACTAAAATGTAACCTTCCAAACTTATGTAAAACTCCTTAATTTGGCTCAGAATGCCTCCCTCGATCCCATATTTGACAGTGCCAAAATTTAGACTGAGCCAGATTTAGTCTTTTTCCCAAACCTTCCTCAATTTTTTGCTTCAACCTTCCTCCAAACCAAGCTTGTAGGTTTGTGGGGTTTTGTGTCTCTGCTAGCCACACTCCACACAACTTTATTCGGTCAGAAAAGTTACGGATCATTCAATTGTCCATTTTGGACTGATAACTTTTTCCAGAGATAACCGACCATCCAACACAACATTAACAAATTACAAGACCACAGTACAACCACATAATTATATATGGCTACATCTTACCCTAGGAAAGTAAAAAATCCAGCAGTGTGGGGATATTCCTGCGAGGAGAGGAAATGCATTTGAAATTCCACAAACCAGACACGGAATTTCCAACCAGTTTTAGTTCAAAGGAGCTTTTGGGGTGACTCACGGAACTTTTATGGATGCAAACCTCATTAATGGAAGGTTTATTAAACTCCCTGCCATCAGTTGTCCCATTACTCTTAACCATATGCTGCTTCATATTCTTGCAGGGTCAGGTTTTCTCAACCAAAGTCAGCAAAACGTCCCAATTTGGTTTACCATATTGATTTTTATTCCCTCCCAATAGCTCCGTGAGTCAAGAAGAGAGATCTCTTGGGAAAACAAATCTAAGCGCAAACGTATAAGGAAGGTCTTTCAAATCCCTGTCATTAGGTGTCCTATTACCCATAACTACATGGGGCTTTTTGATCAGCAGACAGGTTCAAAAATTCCTCATTATCATTATAGCAAAACAACCTCCTTTTCTTTATCATAGTGCTTTCTGCCCCTCTCCACTTAAAACCTACGTTGGTTCCTAGCCTTGAGAATTTCCCAATCTGCTATATCATAAAGCACCGTTGGTTGTCTTATCAGTGTTGACTCCTTTTAATGAGACACCTATGGCATAAAATCTATTAATATTTCCGTTCATAGCTGCACTAAAAGAAATTCCGTGAATCACTCCTAAGGTTTTCTTTCATTTAAGACCAGTGGAGATACCCATTGAGCTGCTCATTGTGTGATTTATGGAATTTGATAGGCATTTGCCCTTTCAGGGACATGCTAACACCCATGGATTCTTCACTTCGGTTCGGTTAGAGTGAAAATAAATTTCGGTTGGGTTCGTGGGACAACTTGAACACAAAGCCAAGAGACCGGAATGGCTGGAAGGAGATATCAAAGGCAGCTGCATGTTCAGATGCTACCCTAGTTCAGATGCGTACTTTGCAGTCGGCGGAAGAAATGAAGAATGATGATGGGTTAGAGTGGTACTATTGTCTCGTATGGTATGTAATGTGACAATAAAAATGGATGAGAGTCACAAGGGAGCTACAGAGTGAAATTTGTAAAACAAGAGATTCAGCTCTCCGACATTTCACACTAGCCTCACTACACAAGGACCCTTCAACTTACGCTCTGATTGAAGTGAATTGATGTTGTTGTTGTTGCTCCAGTGAGGTAGTTATAGCTTCCATCAGTTTATCAATAGCGATACAGTAAGAACCCGCAAAATAGAAACCATTCTATAAGAAACCTCAGGCTGATTTTTTCGAGAAATGGTGCCCTCATGCCCTCATGGTGCCCAAATGGTGAAACTTCTCAACCTGTTTCTTGGAAGGTTTCCTAAAGGAGGATCCCAAAAAAATTTCATATTTAGTAATTTTTGTTAAAATCAGGTGCTAAATACTTTTTAGAGATTTCATGCAAAAGCATCTCCATCTACTTGGCATGCATGCTATGATTGACCAAATTTGGAGAGAATGCTACGTAACAAGAACATACTGAAAGATTCAAAGGTTTCTTAACCATGTGATAAGAAACATTTCAGCCTGTTTGCAGATTAATGCCCTTTAATAAGAAACCCAACAGGCTGTTTTGAAAAAACTGGTTTCTATTTTGCGGGTTTTACTGTAACCTACAAACATCTAATCAGTCTAATTTCGCACCTTCAGCGCAGCCGACCATGATGTTTTGCACTCCTTGTTTATTTTGATTTGATTCAGTGCATCGAGAGGTGTGAAATCCATTCTTCAGAAAGGGAAATTGCTTTGTGATGTCAGAGAGCTGAATCTTTTGTATTATAAATTCACCCTTGCTGAGCCGAAGAAATAAAAGAACAAGGCATTCTGATAGACTCCATTGGCTAAGGTGCTGTTTATGTGAGAAGGGATAGCCCGCCTTGAGGTCAAGCCCTCTCATTCACTTGCCAAATTTCCAGCTCTCCTAAGCGAGATCTCGGGTACTCATTAGTGAGATCTCACACAGTAGGGCTAGCCCTCCTCTCATATGAATCATATGAACAACATAGGATTAGACCAGACGGTGAGAACTCAGCAAATATGGCTTGCCCTCCTTCTTATCATGTTCTTATAAACAGCACCTAAACTAAAGGTTTGTTTACGCAATTCAAGTCATGTGACCATACTCTTGGGAAGTTTTCGTATTGCACCATTCTTTGCATTCGTGGTACAAGTTTTCGTGGCACAAAGTTTGTTGACGAATTCAAAAGATATTTATCAAGGGATTGATCACTTGACTTGAAGTGTATGTAAACAAACCTTAGCTGATTTTGTTTATTCAGATTTCTTATCTTCGGTTGGCTTTCCTTACTTGGTAGTACTTTGGATGCCATCGATATTCTTTCTGCCCTGCCGTTCACCTTTAGTTCTTCTCTTATTGGGCATTCTTCTATCTCCAAGATAGCTGTTGTGGTTCGTCCCTGCTATCGAAACTTTCTTGACAGCTTTTTTCAGTTTTTCAAGTCGCAGCTTTTCGTCTACGCCTGGTCGATACGAAGAAGTAAACTCGACAGAATTCATCCAGTTCAAATCGTTCAAAACACACCTGTAGTCAATTTTTCCAATAATTTCGTCCGATTGGTCCGACTCACGCCGTGCTTGTGGGTGAAAGCTGCCCACACCAAGAGACACCGGGTCGCCGTTTTTCCCCTTCCTCCCAAGTTTCGGCGCAATGTGGCCTGGTTGATATCCTTTGTCTTTTGGTATTGGGGCGATCGGGGGGAGTACCACATGCTGATTATGATCGTTGATGTATGATGCTGTTTGATTCTGCGAAATTTGGTCTGCAATAGGCGCTAATTCCCGTGGCATCCTTCTTGTAACTTCCTTACACATAATTGAGCATTGTTTATGGCCTAATTTCAATGCAAGATCGGCTGCTGAAAGTCCCTTTTTATTTTTCCCAATATCCTTCACACAGTTTACTTTGTACAGTTTGCAAACGAATCGTACAAAGCTACAGTTACCAGTTTCCACAGCGTAAAACAAAATCGAATTTCCTTTGCCGTCCGTCATTACAAAGTCAATAGAGGACTGGGAACCAGTTAGTGCGTTCATGATTTGCTTGTTACCTTGGAGACAAGCCCAGTGTAGCGCGTTACGTCCTAGTTTGTCAGTGTTATTCGCATTTGCCCCGTGCTTCAGCAAAATTTTGACCATCCTTTTCGACAGATCTTTATCACCAAACTTACAAGCTTCTATCAACGGAGTTGTTCCAGTCTCGCTGGAGTTAAGAGTCACGATCTCTCCACTCATGATAAGTTGTTTAATTTCCTTGATGTTTCCTTGCTTGATTGCTTGATAAAGAGCCATTCGTTTAATGCAACACTGTTGCAACAGAAAACGACACAAAGCTTTGATTACAAACAGGAGAATATTGAAATTTGGAACTGGTTTTTTCTTCAGAAAGTAAATCTTCCAAGTCTGTTGTCGTTATTGGTTAGTCCTGCATCTCTGCAACACTTCCTTGGTCATTGTGGTTTAAAATGTATGGATGAATCCATTTGATTCCTGTGACGCAATGAGTTTTGGCAAGCATTCCCTTTCTCCAGCTAATAACATCCATTTCTTTCCTTTAACTCGCATCTATTCGTCCAAAGAAAGACTGATACATTATGCATCATCAAAAACTGTAGCAATCAAATTTCCAGCCTCTGAGCGTCTTAACTTCAACTAACAAAATGTTCTCTTGTGGTCTATCTTAGATCCACAAGACTGCACACTAGCAACAATTTCGACAGGACTTGCAAAAACACTAACTCTGTATTCTAATGTATTCGATTTGAGACAAAAAAACCCATATCAGCGAAACCAAGTTCATTTAATAAATAAATGGCCTAGCCCAAAATTTCCACTAACGATATTTTTCATTAGATTATGGTCGTACCAAGGTGGCGTTATTTACCAATGCTTTCTGTCGGTACGCTTTCTTTTACCAGACATATTCATCTTAATTTATGACTTCTTTTGTGAGCTTCTTCTGCGGTAAAACCACCCAAAGAAAACTCCTGGAATCGAGTTAAAATAAGGAGACTTTTAAACAGGAAGCCATCAATAACAATTTCCAATGCACGGAGCTCGGTTGTGTGTTGAAGAATTTACGTTCCATTCCTTGTTGTATCAATCACAAGACATCCATTCTTCCTCAAGCCTGTTTTGGTTGAATCTCTTGGCTTTTTACAATCTTTTTTTCAATGCATAGATCTCCAAAGGTCTATTCTAAAATTTCACAACTTGTAATTGGGCTGTGAGTCGAAATGAGAAGGTCCTTCGGGTGTGAACGTTCAATGTGTATTAAAGAATTTAAGTTCATTTCCTTGTATGCTTGTATCAAACTGATAGGAGATTCCTTCGAAGTTCCCTTCTCTTGCCTCGTTTTGCTCGAATCTCTTGACTCCTTACAAGGTTTCTTCCAATATTCGGATCTCCAAAGGTTGTACTCTAAAATTTCACAACTTGAAGGAGGGCTGTGAGTTGAAAATGAGAAGATCCTTTGTGTGTGAACGTTCAATGTGTATCAAAAATTTATGAAGTTCATTTCCTTGCAACAAGCTGACAGGAGATTCATCTCTTGCCTTGTTTAGGTTGAATCTCTTCACTTTCAATGCATGGCTCTCCAAAGATTCTGATCCTATTTCACAACAGTGGAGAGCAGCACTTCATTTTTCAACGAATGACAAAAAGGCCAGAATATAATTCAGGTGTAGGATTACAAGCTTCTTGTATTGCCATGGGCTACCAAACTTCTAATCTCTTGGATATTTCAGGAAACGTGACACTTCAGTCCACTGAGTTCTTTTCTGAATCACTCACATGGACGAATGTTGACAGTAGAATTTACTGAAATAAAACCTGCTAGCTTGTGTTTGCAGAAAACTCAAAGCTTTAACTTCGATTCTATAACATGTTTGCCTAAATTACAGATATTTATTTGAACTTCTTTTGAATCAATTACCGCCTATTCGTGACAATTGTCTATTTTCAGCGCGGTTCTTTTGACATAAAGACTATGGATGGAGGTGGTGGGGGTGGTGGGTTAACTACGTCATGACTGTTCACAAAGCTCCCTGGAGAAACTTCAAATTTTCGTGTATTACCGATGAGACAGAGGCCTAGAACAACGTAAACATCAAAGGTAATAGTCCCACGCAACTTAATTGTCGTACAGGGCTGAAAAGGTAGGTTGCCTGGAATTGATGACAACAATTGCCATATAGTCCTGTCAAACTAAATCAGCCTTGATATGAAGACGAGGTAAGCTCATGGGGCCTAAGCAATAGGCCTAAGCCATAGGTTATAAAACACAATTAGATCGTACCAGGGGTGGCACCAGGGGAGGGCTAGAGGGGGCTACAGCCCCCTTGCCAGAAGCATCTAGCAAATTTTGGAACAAATTTGGGGTTATTGTCGGAGGAAATTTAGCAAGATGACGTACGAAACCGGCATTTTTAGCCATTGTAGCACCCCTGTCGAAAGCTCCAGCCCCTCTGTCGGAAGGTTTCTGGCGCCACACCTATGACTGTGCTGCTTCAGTGTCCCCCGGCCCATGTCGACTTTACAATAAGAGAATGATCAGAATGCACGCGAGTAGCTTCCCATAAAATAGAGCTAGTCAAGGATTACGAGACAAGGAACAAGAGCAATGGGAGCGCTAGAACACGTATCCCTCATCTCTGGCTGATGTTTATCAAAAGTTTGCCCCGTTCGAAATTGACCGATCCTCTTCCGACTCCGCAGCTGCACCATTCCGTGATCTTGAGTCGTAACCCCCGCTCCAGCAGCTGTCCTTTCTTGTCAATTTGTCTTCTTCGCAGCAAATCCACGGAATTACGGAATGGGATAGGTCAGACGGACTTTGCGAGGTCATTTTACTACGGCAAGTCAATATCTGGCATGTACAAGCTTTTCGATGTGATTTTGGGTAACGTGCAATACGTATGATCATGTAATGCTCGCCTCGTCATTCCTAGTGTCGAGGGGTGTATCACTCTTCCGAAATGGCGTTCGAGATTTTTTAAAACAATAGGATTTTTAAGGATTTTTCAGTGATTTTTCTTGAAAACAAAAGGATTTTTGCCAAGGGTGTACGAGATTTTTACAGAGTGATACACCCCTCGTCTAGTGTAGTGTCCCTTATCCTTTCGATACGCTTACGATACATCGAAGTTCCTTTCGAGTCGGCTTATGGTTGGCTGATTGCTTTATCTAGGGAAGAGAATACGGGGGAATAAACCCAATACCGCATTTCGCATTTCGCGTCAGTTTGTGCGATACAGTATCCTGCTGTCAAAAACATTGAGTCATTCACTAAGAAGATCAGCGTGAGGATAAATAACGTCACGAAAATGTTCATGATATGAAAAGAAATGACATGATGCAAGAAATTAATGAAATCCTCTTGGGAACTCTTAATTAGATAAACATAATCGTATTTTCATTAGATCTTACACTAATTAATTCTACACTTTGTGTATCTTTGATTTCTCTATTAATTTCAAACAGGATTTGTGGAAAAGGGCTTACCATCCATGAGCAAATAGTGCATTTGATTTGATTTTTCAAAACTGTAGGCTTTAAGGTTACTGTAACTCTTTAAAGGACAAGTCCGGGGTTGATGTGATTGATGATAAAATACAAGATAATACTGCTATGAATGATGTATGAGACGTTTTTCCACTATTTTTTGCCTTCTCCCTGTGAAATTACGTATCGAAATAAGCAATTTGAACGAAGTGACGTCATATCACGCAAACGAAAACGAGGCAGTGACTGTTTTGTTGTCTCTTAATCGCTGCTAGCCTCTTTATCGTATACTCCTGCATTGAAAATCGCACAAGAACACAATGAAGAGGCTTGCAGCGATAAAGATGCAAAAAAACAATCACACAGCCTCGTTTTCGTTTGCGTGATATGATGTCATGTCGTTCAAATTACTTATTTGAATACGTAATTTTGCAAGGAGAAGGCGAAAAATAGTGGAAAAAAGTTCAATCATACCAACCACGGACTTGTCCTTTAAAGGTTACTGTAACCCTTCAGTCGAAAAATTCTCGATTTTTTGTTTTTTGTTTTTCATATAAACCAACTCACTTCAAGAAATAGCCGCAATTACTTGGAAATTTTGGGTTGTGGTCGAACAATGATCGATGGGGGACACAAAGATTTTTTTGCAAGGGTGGTCGATTTTGCCTAAAATCTAGAATCAATCATTTGTAAATTTATTAAATCAATTGAATATATTACTATGATATTCTACGCAGGGACCGCGCAGCGGTTTTAAAGTGGGGGGGGGGGCGAGCGAAGTGAATGGCGAGCGAAGCGAGCTAAAATGGGGGACCGGGGGCTTGCCCCCGGAAAATTTTTTGAGACCACGCCCTTTAGAACGTCGGAAAACGCCCTTTTCAAAAAAAGACTTGACTATTTACGTCCATATTTACATACAGTCAGTTTGGTTCAAAAAAGATTTCAATTACTATGTAAAGAGACATATCGTTACAACCAACAAAATTAACAGCAAAGCGTTTTTTCTCATAACTATTACCACTGAAGATCTGTCAGAGCAAACGTGCCAAAGTTGCGATGCCCATTCTAATTTTTAACAAAATCGTCAGCAATATCCAAGAGGGACATCGCGTTGCTCGTTGTTTATGAAAGTTCAATATCGCTAGATTGTTGAAATTTGACTGCTTCATATTTGAATGAAGTCAGATTTTGAGACATCTAGCTAGCCATTGAGAAGGTTTCTCAGCAAATGCAGCAGTTGCGTGTATGAAAATATTGAAAATACCATATTATTGAAATATTTTAGACCTATCTTTGAAAAAAGTGGGGGGGCTTTAGCCCCCCTAGCCCAATGGCTGCGCGGTCCCTGATTCTACGTTTAATTCTGCGTCGAACGATGCATAAGTTTTTTTGGTATGTTTTGACGAACGGCCATGGTAAAAGAAATCTCTTAATCATTGCCTGAAGGGTTACAGTAACCATAACACGAGCTCTTGCCGTTGAGCAACTGATCTGGGAGATAGGATTTTCAAAAGGGCCTTGAGTGGCTTGCAAGTTGTCACCAAGAAAATTCTTCAACTTTGTAGTGCTCAAGATGTTCATGATTTCATAGAAAATAACTGAAAATGTGTTATGACGTCACAATTCAATAGACGAATAAGATGGCCATGAAGACATTTTTGCCAAGATGCATTGCGTTCCAATTACGAATCCTTAACGATGCTATGCGGATTCGATTTTAATGTATGTAAAGCATCTCGGGTAACATGTTCATCACCACCATCTTTAGCGTAATCCTGTATTGTGTATTCTGATACTTCAAACAAACTCTGGTGGCTCGTTTTTATCTACCCAAAGAATTCTTACGATCTAAAAACTCATCTTGAAACGATTCATGACTATGACAAGAGATGTCCTTCGTATGCAGCATGCAAAATAATACCACTCCACCGTTCCTCATCTGGCATATTTCCCCATTCCACAGTCTTCTTTTCCTGGCTGCAGGTAATTGCAGAATGGGATTGGTCAAAAGGACACTATGAAATGGACTTTGGTCGAGTGCCCAAAGAGTCGAATAGCTGACAAATGCATTGAGGGGACAAAGGGGATATCAATATTGCAAAAATAGAATCAAGGTGCAATGGAAACCGTTGCCCTTGCAAATTGCCAGAAATTTGATTCTCATGGAGAAAAGATTTACCTGTCGAAATTAAGGCAGCCATTTACTTGTCGTTAAAATTCAATTCATTTGAAATTTGATTACATGCATCAACAAAAGATTGCAAACTACTTTAGCTAAAATAAGTCTACTCCATCATACAACAAAGGATCATTCACAATAGAGGCAAACTTTTTACATAAAGTACCAATCATATATAAAATTGCGGAGCACATAATAATTGTTTTCATTTATTTCTTTATACATAAGCAAATCATGACTAACTACAAAACAATATACATTACCTTCATGCCATTCACAGCGGGAAAAGACACGCGGTCATCTAGTTCCCACTGTGAATGGCATCTACATTTTTCTAACAATTCTACAGTTAAAAACAATAAAAAAGGAAAGGGGAGTCACTGCGACGGTATTATCATGCGCACGAAGAAACTTGCGCAGGCAATATTTACAACATTGTTATCCGAATAATTTCAGATCTGTGTATACTCCATAAGGAACTTGGTTTGAAATAGCACAAAATTGGTAATTTTTTTGAAATTGTCAAAGTTACCATTTTTTTTTGGTAAATTCCTAAAGCAAGCTCTTTTTACTGAACTGTAGTGTACGGTACGGTATAGTCTTTTTTATCCCCTTCATTTCATTACTGATAGGAGAGCTTCATTGTCTTGCAAAACGAAATGGGGCAATTACTTTTTTTAGCTTGTACAGAACTGGGTCAACACTTTTGACAAAGCAAATATGAACGGGGCAGTACCTTTTTATAAGCTCAAGATGAAGTTTGAAATATAAAATGGCTCATTTTGAGGATAAAATTGTGGATCATGCAAGCTGAGAAATGCTTGGAAGGGATGTGTATGCAAATGACGCAAAATTTCCTTGTCAGTTGCTTGCAAGAACTATTCATCAGTCATTTCTCTTCATCTTCAAAGTCGATTTCTTCGTTGACAAAGTCTCGTAAAGGCAAGAATTGATTTTGTTATGGTTTTTGGCTAATTCATCGGTGGGACTATACAACATCTGTTGTTCATGAATACGGGACAGATACAATTTTGAAGGAAAGGGTGTCGAGGCAGTTGGTTTTTGTTTGCAATAATTTATACAGGGCGGGCAAATTTTTTGCAAGAATTTTTGTTCTCCACCGGCCAAGTAATATAATAAATTTTGCACTGTCCCTTAGCAGTAGTGCAAAATTTATCTTTATTAAAGTTAGTTGACGGAGCTAACTAGAGGCAATCTATAAATAGGACAAAGAAATGCCTACGCACGTAATTGCTCCCCTAGTGAAAACATATGCACGCACGTGTCAAAGATAATAGGCTAAGTTTAGACATGCATATGCAGCTCTTGAGTTAGCTATTTATCTCTGTCAACTAACTTTAAAATTCCAGTTGGTATGTGACACATCTATAGTGCCATTAATTTCATACGGCGCTGTTTTTCTTGTTCTCCCTCCAATTGGGCTTTGCCATTCTAAGCTAACATGGTTCCTCTTTTTGCTAGCTGTCTCACTGGTTTATATCACGGTCTCTGGAGATTGTAGCAACAGCGCAAGTTCATCTGCATTAAATTCCCACTCAAAATGTGACACATCGAGTGTACTGTTCATTTCAACAGGCGTCGATTGTTCTTCTTTAATCTTTGGATATTTCACCATCAAGGCAGGAGCTTCCTCATCTAGCATCAAACTAGCTGGCAGTGACAAATTTTTCTTTCTCATAAACACAAATCCTTTCTTTTGCTTCTTATTTATAGGCTCACTGGTACGCCGAATCTGTTCTTGTATTGCCTCACGTCGGTAGGGTGGCGGAGTATCTGTGATGGTGGGTGCTGAAGATTTCTTTCGCAATTTCCCGACCCTCGTGTTACTGTGTGTCACCTCTCCTGGGTTAATGCACAAAATAGGAGCACCATTCTCAAAGGGATTATGTGGTAGTGTCTCATTAACAGAAGGATGTCGTCCATCGCTTCTTCTGCTTCTTCTAAAACTGTTAAGTGATGACATGGATAAAAATTTACTTATCATCGTGAATCGTAAAATGCTCTTAAACGCGCCTTTAAAATCTTTCCTCCCAATGCCATATATGATAGGGTTAATTGCACATTGTACGATCATCATTAAGTTCGAAGCTTTGTAGACATGTTGCGACAGCTCGTGTTGCTGCTCCAAGTTGCCAAACGCATACCAGAAAAAAACAATGTGTTGTGGTGAGGTGCAAATGATGTAGACCAACGCAAGAGCAACTACCATGTAGATCATTCGTTTGTGCTGTTTATGCTGTTCAGGTTGCACTGAGTGTGTTGTTTTCCCTGATACTGATTGCATTATGTATATCATGTGCGTGTTTGCTACAGCGATGATGAAGAAAGGTAATAATACCTGTATGACAAACATTGTTGTCCAGTAAACCCTTTCATCGAGTTTACCCCACCAGCCTTCAATACAGTAGTATGCGCCTTTGTCGAACACAAGTGTTGCAGTATTAAACAACGGGAAACTGAATGCGATTGCTATGATCCACATCGCCGGTATTGTAGTCAGCAACAGCTTTCTCGAGTCTCCTCTCCAGTGAAACGGCCTGGTTACGCCTCGATGTCGATCTAATGTTATGGCAACGATAGTGCAAATCGAGGCTGTCAGTGACATTGGTGTGACGATGTAATTGATTTTGCACATTGTTAGGCCCATAGTCCACGCGAGGTCATATTCATTTCTGACAATTTCCACTGGTATGAACAATAATATCACCATTAAATCAGCGACAGCCAAGTTGAACGCATAAATGTGTATGACACGCCGCATAAACTTGCGCGAAACTATAATGTAACAAGTGAGAACGTTGCCAAATGTGCCGAATATCAGAATAAAGGAATAAAAGCACCGCGCGATGATTTTCGACACATGGCTCACCTCTTGTGGCATTGCAGTTGAGTTGTTCGTGATGACTGTAGAAGGCATCGAGGTATTCATTTTGGAGGTTTTAACGGCTTCTGGGCAATTAGACTGTCCTTATCTACGAAGAAAAGAAGAGTATATACCAGCTACTGGGAAGAATGAAAACAGATAGCCTTGAAATGAGAACGTGACCTTTTTACAAAGACAAGAAATAAACTTTTTGGACATGCTCCCAGGGGGTCATTTCAATAGGCAGATGACGGGGGTGTGGCATTATGACTTATGAAATCACTCCTAAAATTTATAAAGTTTTCAAAAACCATACCCCAAAATTTTACGGGCCATTCAAAATATACATCCTAAAATAGCGACAAAAAATTCTAAATTCTAATGAGGTATATAAAAAAGATCAAATTTGATACCCAAAAGAGTTATTCTTCTAAAATGACACGCCAAAAATTATGTCCATTTGTGATCTTACCAAAAATGACACCCTAAAATTCATTTTCTGCCTGAAAATACGCACCCCAAAAAATGGCACATCCCATACCGGTGAATATGGCAGTTACCCCCCCCCCCCGGGACTTGCTCAAGTCTCACAATATAGAGTGATAAAACTGGTACAGTCAACAGCTCTGCCGCATAACAAGTTGCAATGAAACGCCTTGCAACTATCACAGCATAACATAGCAAGAAACAAATTTGCATGACACAACAAGACGGGCCCCTTACGAAACTACCAGGACCGTCGAGAGGGGGGTAGCCACTAGCCAGGGTAGTTACCAGGGGGCCCGGGGCCCGCAAGAAACAAAGTATGTAGTTTTTCTTTGTTGTAGTTTTCTTTCATGAACGTTTTCAGGCCCGTGGTCCCACTAAGATTCTAAATAAAATCTAAAAGCAGCGTTTTAACAGTGCATAGGAGGGCGTGACCCAAAGATAAAAGGGCGCGGCCCGAAAAGTTTTCCGGCGCCTTCGGCGCCGGGGGCCCATTACTACCCTCACCCCTGGGGCCCGGCCATTCTCTCGACGGCCCTGGAAACTACGCAGGAACAAGCCATCGCAATTAGCAGAGAGCAGGAAAACATACTTTGCCCAACCCTAACCCCCCCCATCAAAATATGTCCCAACAACGGATAAATAAAGGTTGGTGCTTTGATGTTCAGCCAGCCGTAGGATCTGCTTTGCAACAGTAAAGTTTCGAATTAGTCATCAATGTAACCCCACCAACTATCAATATTCAACGGCTGCCAACGTTTTGGTGTTAAGTTCGTTCTTGTTTAGAAACTGAGAGTGATGGCCTTTTTCAATCCATAATAGATTAAAACTAAGATGAATACATGAATATTGTACCGTTTTTGGCGTAGGAAGACACAAGTCATCTCTCCTCCATCAAGAAGATTTTTACAAATAATCCAATTTCAAGACAATTGAAATGAAACAAGGAACAAAAAGGCAACACGCAAATGGTCCAAAGAAAAGAAGGGGACTGGCAGTTCCATATTATAAAAACATGCAATCGGGCTGACCCTCATTTATCATAGATTTTGTCTGATCGCCTGCTCCACCTGGCCCGCTGCTGCTACGAGAATACTGTCCTTCCCTTCAGTATCTTGGTTTCTAAGCAGAAGATTAGTATTGGACGTCAAAAAGCAATGCGCAGTTAACACAAATATGTGTACTCAGTTTACTTGGCACATAAAAACCTCAGTAATGATATTAGATAACTTACCAATTCACATCAATGCATCAGAGGAGAAGACAATTGACAACTAATACGCTGCACCGAATAGCATAGAATCCAGGAAGTAGCAAAAGCAATGTTCCCTTCAGAAGGCCCGTCAGAAAATAAGCTTTTATCTCCATTCCATTGAGACATATTGAGGCCCTATGGTCCGAAAGAACCAAAATAAAGGTGATCTTTATGATCCTTGAGCATATGACTTAACCTGGCTTGCAACATCTTTCCAGGCAGATCTTAAACCAAACAAAATTTAATGGACACTTTTATTCTATTTTTACATCAAGATCAAGCCGCGCGAGATTTATCCACGATTGATTTGACGACTTTGATCTGACATATTAAAAATTCAATTGAAGACCAATTGCGGACTGTAATCCTTCGTGATCCCTGAGTTGACTTGACTCAACACAGTCGCAACTTTGCTCTTTGACGGAACTGATACCGCTACAACTGCTACAATATTGGTTGCACCTCACTGAAGCAACAACAACATCAATTCAATTCAATTAAATGAACAAAAGTTGAGGGTACTTTGTGGAATAAGGCTAATAAGGTACTTTGTTTTGTTTTTCATTCTGCAAGTGAAGGATAATGGTTAGGAATTGATCTTTTAGCTTCAGAGAGGGGCCACTGTTGGTTTCGAGGGCTCTAAGGTACGCCTAAAAGCCAAAAGGATCGTCATAACTTCCAACCAAGAAACTGTTGAGAAACTTTCAGCACTCAAAATCTGATAATTTTAAGAAACTTTCAGTACTGGATAAATTTCCTGGTTTCTCAGAAAAAGAAACTGAGATTCTTTCCTTTGTGAGTTAGGTTGTTTGTAACAATTAGCAACATAAACAAATATTCAAAGCAGCATTCACTTAACAACATTAACTGCTAGTATAACATACTAATTGGCCTTGTGCAGTCATGTAATTCAAGAGGGGAATTTGGGAAAGTCCTTCACAGTCCTGGAGCTTATATTAAAGAGTCCTTTGCAACCAGCATGCTTTGTAAATAGATTCTTTCGTGGACTTTTTATAAAAATTACCGCCAACAAAGAGATAGCAAATGCAAGGTGTGCTGGATGGAAAGGTCCTTCTAAGGAGCCTTTCATTAGCAGCATAAACAAATATTCAGAGCAGCATTTACTTAACAACATTTACTGCTAGTATAACATAGTAATTGGCCTTGTGCAGTCATGTCATTCAGTCAACGTATTTCTTGAGGAGAATTTGGGAAAATCCTTCACAGTCGAAAATGTTGCCAATTGTCACCCGGGGGCCTTTGCAGGCACGCTGCAATTTCACAGTGCCTGAAAATCAAATTTGGCGCGATTTGGCCTGCAAGAAAATATGGATCGGCAATGCGGTGATTCAAATGATAAAAAAGTTTGACTAGGTGACTTTCTATCAGTTCTACCGAGGGGCGTTTCACTCATTTGAAAAAGTGTACGAGATTTTTTCAAAACAAAAGGATTCTTACGGATTTTTGATGAATTTTTCTTGAAAACAAAAGGATTTTTGCCATAGGTGTACGAGATTTTTTGAGTGAAATGCCCCTCGAGTTCTACTAAAGTGTGGACAGAGTCTGATAAATCTAGTACTTTCCATGCTTCCGTACAGACAGTCTAAAATTGCAGCGTGCCCGCAAAGAACCCTGAGCATGCCCTGAGTGACAATGGCTGTTAAAAATCTCGTTCTATTTGGGTGTGGACGGCAGTCTGTAAACCACGGAATCACGAAACGACGGAACGAAATAACGAAATCAAGAAATCAAATGATGCAATCATATAAGAGTGTAATAGTTCTATTTGGTAGGCTCCTACTAAATGTAAACTCCATACGAATACCGCAAGTTTTCTTTTTCTCAATTGAAGACTAAAACTTTGGTAACATGCCTTTACAAGAGCAAGACAAGTTGTGGGAGGATTCCCAGTGCTTTTAGAACTGCCTAAAGGAGCAAAGAAGCCTTCCCTCCATATGTGTATGTGAAGCGTTGTTTGCTTAAAGGACAAGTCCGGGGTTGGAATAATTGTTCATAAAATGAAAGATCACAATGTTGTGAATGGTGTGTAGTACATTTTCCAACCTTCTCTGTCTTTTCTCTGCGAAATTATGTATTGAAATATGTGAAATGAGCGAAATGACATCATTATTCATAACGTAATTTCACCCATTTCGCCTTCGACCTGAACGAGGCTGTTTTGTTTTAGAACTCTCAAGTAATTTCCGACGTCACAATCGAACCTCCAAACCGAAGCTAGCCATTTTATCGCGTTTTCAAAATGGCGACGACATTGGGCCTAACTTACGAAAAAAGTCGTACGAATTTACAACGGAAAAAGACATCAAAACACGGAAAAAAGCTACAACTGATGTTTGGCAGTTGGTAAGGCTGCTTTTTGACATAAATTGTAGAAACCTCAGACTTGTCCTTTAATTTATGCATGTAATGTCATGATTTTGATACTATCCACTGGTAAATTCGTGATCAAATAACATTTCATGCAGTGTGGTTTGTTGAAAATAAGATAATAGGGTATCTAATCTAGTAGCTAGTAGTGGCTAAAGCCCACCTACATTTTGCGAAGATAAGCTGAAGAATTTTCACAATTTTCAAATCAATGCTAGTAGAGGCGAGGATGAAGTCCCAGGGGGGGGGGGGCACTCAGCACATGCAGATACGGGGAGGTAAGTCCGACATTTTTGGGTCAGAATATTGCCGAAAGTGATATTTTTGGGTCCAAATAGATTTAAATTCTGTTTTTGATATTTTTGGGCATCAAATATTGTGAAAATGATATTTCTCGGATGATATTTCTCGGTTCTTTAGAGGCAATCCTGGCCTCAATTTGCATCGTTTCAGGATCTTTTATGTCCGTTTACAGATGTCAAGGTATAAAATGAGCTGATATTTTTGGGTTGTAAATAAGCTAAAATGATATTTTTGGGGTTCCTGAAAATCTATGCGTATGTGGCGAGTGTCCCCCCTGGGGATGAAGTTCTTTTGACTTTCTGAAGAAGGCGAAAAATAGTGTTACCAAAGCTTTAGTTTTCCCTGGAGCAAAAAAGGAAACGTGGAGTATAATTGAACGGCGTTTACATTTAGTAGGAGCATACTAAATAGAAATATTGCATTCTTATATAATTGCGTCATTTATTCCATCGTTTCGTCATTCCATTCCGCCAATTCGTGATTCCGTGGTTTACAGACTGCCGGTGCGGTATTACCAGTAAGGTATCGAGAGAGAGAGTGTCTCCTGACAAAATCTGCAATAGCAGAACAATGTATAAATTGGATAAATATTAATGGCTCCTTCTTATCAATAATGTTTAGATAACCATCTCTAATTTGTTTTATAGACATCAGCAAAGAACTTTTCTTCACGTCATGATTATTTACGACTTTTTATTAGCTTTCTAAACATAATTGGTTACCGCGCGCAAATCATCACAAATCTATAGCACAAAATTCTAATGACGATAACAAGTCAGACAACAGAGGGGTATTTTGAAGACAGCCGAGGGGAAGAGTAAAAACATCCAAATCTCGAAACTGCAGCTTACCCCTGACAAGTTACACTTACTGACTGACACGTTGACCATCGATGTTAACTGGTGCAAGCGGCGTGTTTTACCAAAAGTATTGATGGTATGAGTACTCAACACTGAAGAGAAACAAGATATCACAAAGAACTACAAGGAACTACAGGCTCTGAATGTGCAGCACTGGGATTTTCTCACGCTCATAAATCACCGCTGCGCTGGCAACGATGTTTGGATGGCAAAATTTACCCATTTTCTGATATATTTCTTACAAATTCCAAGGGTAGGGTACAATTTTGCTTGAAGAAACTCAAGGACAGGGTATTGTTTTCGAAAATTGTACTCAGGGACAGGGTATAATTTTTCAGGAATTTGACTCCGGGACAGGGTTTTGACAGATTTTCCACCGGCACCTCTCCGTATGTTCGTATACCAAGTACTCCCCCGCCCCTATAGGCTGTAAACGCACTCTGGTAAAATGGCAAACAGATCAAAATTGAAAATACTAGATAGTTAGCAGCCTACTCTGCTTACTCACCAACGCAAAAAAAGTTGAATCTTCCTTTACATACAGCAAAAATTCCTGCTATGCCTTCTCAAACGCCATCGAAATTCCCACTACTTCTTCGTCAAAACCATGAATAAAATATCAGCCTTCCTCAGTTGTCTCGGAAACCACCATACAGCGAAGTTGAATATCAGTTTCTTCCAATAAAAGGTATCGATTTCTTGGGCACCAAATTGGTTGTGTTTTACCATGTCAAAATTCACTGTACTTTTTATGAACCACGCATAAAATATGAGTCCTTCTCAGTCTTTTCGGAAACCACCGTGCAGAGAAGTTGAATGTAAATCTCCTCCAATAAAAGGCATCGTTTTCTTAGGCATTAAATCGATCAGCACCAGATCTGTTGTTGCTTACTTCCATCAACAAACTCCTGCAGAGAGAAACTGATCATTTGTTTATTCAGTTTTAACGAGGCACAAACAAGAAGACCCATGATATTGTTGCTGTAGAATGCTCGTGCTTTTCAAATCTAGATTAGCTGAGATGCCCTCTTTTCAAATCCGCATTATTTTGTATGCGTTGTAATGAAAAGCATGATTTCGGGCATCGCATCATGCAACGAAGCGTAAACAACTTTTGAGGTTTGTAGAATTTTGTTCTATTTCATTAGACCCTAGCTAAACTTTTTACCAACTAATAATCTACCAATTCAAATGCAATTTTGATCCCCTTTGAGACTTGAAAACCTATTAAACGAGCGTGGATTTGACACTTCATTGCATCAAGTTGTTTCTTCTAATTGTTTTACTTATGAAACTGAGTACACTTTTGGATGCATTCCATTCCGTTGCTGTCTTTGATTATACACAAAACTTGCGGAAGAAGGTCACTCTCCTTCGAAGTGGTTCTAATTCGCATTTTCGTTCGGACTCAGGCTCAATCGAGCTACACGTTTCTTCTTCGCAGCGCAGAACAGTTATCTGTCAGCTCCATGATAGTTCTAGATGTTAGGCGTGAATCAGGCACAAATTGGAAGAAGTCAACTCGAGGTAACAAAGCACAATTGATTTACTATATTTCACATCTGAGCTCCTACGCAGCGACGCCTGTAATTTCAAACTGCCAAGTTTGAAATGAGAAGCATCGCTGCATAGGAGCTCAGGCAGTGGCGTAAAGGCGGATTTACACTAGACGAATATATTCGCGCGAAGCGAATTTTTCGATCCGAATTTTTCGCCTTTAATATTTCTTTTGATTTCCACTATGCGAGATTTTAGAGCCAAAACAAGGAAAACATGGCGGCTGTTAAAACCAAATTATGCTACATAAGATAAGATAAAGTTATTTGACAGCTTGCGTCTAATCTTTAGGGGCAAAGAAGCGAAAGCCACATCGGCCTACCAGGGGCGGATCCAGACAGTCGCCACAGTCGCACGGGCGACGGTCAACTTCCCAAAGCGCAATCTTTTTCAGTTAAATATATCTGATAATTTATGATGTGTTATCAGCGAAGGAAAAGTCAGGCATCAACCTTCAAAACTGAACTTGTAAAAAATTAACATTCTATGTTCAAATACTGATCTTTCGTATCATTATTTCTTTTCATAATTTTGATTGAAGCGAGTATAGTACTACCATTCATCTCTGTTCATGTCACCTATCACCTTTGGAGAGTCCCTCTTTCATTTGCCTCGTTCTGGTTACTCTGGTTTGAATGCTTTCTATATTTGGAAGCCCTTTCTTTACAAAACAATCGCAAGTTTTACGCATACATTAGAGAACAAGCGTGCGACTGTACGCATAACTTAAAACATGTTTTGAGGCTGCGCGCTCATAAAAAAACAATCGTTTTTGCGACCAATTTTTTTAGCATTGTTCTTGTGCGACTGTAGAGGCGAAGGATGATAAATGGCATCCAATACAAAATGTATAGGGGGAAAATTGTGAGTCTGTCGTGGCGATGTATGTGATCTACCACAGTCGCCAGATCACCAGCCAGCAAAACAGCCTCACTCTGATAACTCTTTGCGTTTGGCCTTTGGCCTATGCACTGGCAAGGTTTGACTGCCTGAAAAGTGTACGCGCCAAAATATTTGGCAACATTGTTGTCATCATAGACAGCCTTGAGAAAGTTAAAGATTTGATTGAGACAAGAGATGCTCCAATTAATGAAGCTGCCAATCTGCCCTGTCTCATTTGTTCCTAACCAGCGTGAAGCACCACTTGAAGGAATGAAACTGTTCTTTTGCTGGCAGGTAATAATGATTGATTGCTTTATTTGTTGATTTTTTTCTGATTTAAGTTAGGCTACTAAATTATGAAATAAAAAATCAAAACTACCGCACACATGATGGACAGTCAGCAGCAAATTTCTTTCTGACAGAATCTGCTTGAGTCTGTTTGTTTTGTTAGTAATTACAAATTAGTGAATCTATTAGTAACACATCCAAAAACAAAAGGCTCAATTGACTTGATTAACTGGGCACATACTTTCATTTCAAGCAGAAACTTGTTTGTGAGGAACCTGATACAGTACTAACCAGACCAGGCAGGATGGCCAAAAATTTCTACAACTCACAGCTTTATGTTTTAGAATGCTGAGAAACTTGTGAGAGCTAAATTAGTGAAGATCATAGCAAAATTGTTGTTGAACTTTTATTCTTGAATACCATATAGGTAGTATAGTATTTACAATGTTTTGAGCGAAATACAACTCCTTTTCACTAAGCAGCTGTATGTATGCCAAGAGACACATATCTAGCAGTTCAGTTGTAACAATTATATAGATTCATGCTCCCAAAAGTAAAAAACAAATTATGAATCGTTCTTTTCCAAATTTCTAATAGATAGGATAAAAAATTTTTAGTCCAGGTGTTTAGCCAGAGGGGGGACGGAGTACTTCCTTGTTAAGTGATTTGTTCTGGACTTGCCGCTCATATCGATGGATGTTTTCATATGAAATTCCCTACATATGAGTCTGTTTTTAACCATAATTCTGGCGGGGTAGTAGTTTTTTGAGAGTATGTTGTAATCAATGGGTCCCATAATGATAATCCCCACCAAACAACTGAAATTATCCTTTGTATTTTTTCAACAAATTCCTATACACATGGGTCAGAGATTTCCTGATATTTATCCAAATGGGCTCAGAATTCTTGAATGAAGTCATACAAATGGGTCCTTTTCTGAAAGTCCAGATGCAGGTTGAACCACTTTCACAATGAAGTACCCCTCCCCATGTATTCAGGCTCTATGTTTCCATTTAGATGCAGCATCAGACCAAACAAGATGGAGAAATTATTCAATTTAAAGTATTCAAAGTGTTCAACACGGGTAAATTGGTCTTTAGCCCAATCTATTTTGAGTGTCCACTAGAATTACATACAGTTTTTAATAAGAAACTGAGGTCTGGGGCTGGTAGGTAGTTTCTTAAATAAATGAAAAACTTTTGATGCCAAAAGTTTTCAATGAGTTTCTTATATCTTTAATGCTGTAGGTGTAGAGTTAATTCATTTTTGTTAGCAGGGCTCATAAATTACTTGGCAAGATCTTCAAAGAAGTAATAGACACAATTCACACTCAGAACAATGTCAATATGGTTGCTATTACTGCAAAAAGCTTTTGAGGGTAAATTACAGAAGTTTCTTTAGCATTTTTAATTCAGGTAGGGTTAGTTTATTAAGTTTCAAAAAATGTAAGCCTGCTGTTTCTTATAAGCTGCTTCTTAAAAAACGAATGCATTTAAATTAGCATGTGCTCCTGTTTCTTTGTCTATTTATAGTCAGGCATATTTACCAGTGACACTTGCCTTTAAAAGCTCCTGTTTTGGAACTTTGATTCCAGGGTATTTAACTTTGGCAAGACTAAGAAAAATAAACCTATTCATTTTCTATAGGAAATTAAGAATTCTGGTCAGTACGGAAAGGTTCTTAAAATGATCAGATTTCAAGTACTGAGAGTTTCTTACAAGTTTCTTGAAGGATCTATAACTATCTCCATGTTCATTGCCAACTGCCATTTCAAAACAAGGTTTTTTTAAGTCTTTCCAATTTTCAGACATTTCTCATGTACCTCTCGAGTAATATAATACAGGAAACGAGTGGAAATAAAGTAAGATATGTTTTAATAATTTTCTTTGTCAGTAACAAATAGTTCCCCAAGCTATATTTCCCCAGTACTGGAGTTTCTTAACTTTTTTGGCAAGCTGAGAGTTAAGTTTCTTATGGGCAGTTTCTTATAAAAGAATATGTGTAGTGTATTTGACACATGTATGCTGCAAGTCACACAAAATTAGATCCTATGCACATCAGTTGGGCTTTGGGTAAATTGCATTTTTATTTATTCCAAAGAAATCCAATAGACAATATCCTTATCCTTATATACTATTCGTTATAAGTATTATTGTTTTGCGAACATCCATCGTAAGGATTCTTCCTAATATCCATCAATAATTAGCATGGTACTATTTCTTGAAAAAATGATTTGCAATGCAGACACAGAATCTAAAAATGGCCTTTAATAACGAACTCATGAAGCCCCGAACGCAAGATTAGACATGGTACTGTAGCCTGTGGAAGAAAAGTGTTAACTCCTGAAAAAGAATAACAAGCAAAATAAACTAAGGAAAAAAATGTTGAATCCTGCAAAAGAAACAACGGTATTCTGAAAGCTACAATAAAGATCAACGTTGAATAACCAAAAAACACCTTTCGTCTCACATTCATCAAATCGGCGTGAGTGGCGCGAGTTCGGTTTGTTCGATGCAGAAGCCGATGCACTGTAACTGCAGAAGAAGAAAATCCAAAATTTCGTGACCAAAGCCGATGATTATTTCATGGAATAATGGAATCATTTCCGAAATATTTCTTTCGATACTGGTCGCAGCATATCATCAGATAAGATTAAAAAGTGAGCTATGAAACCTACTCCCGAGAGTTTATTAGAGCAATACATAAATGCAATGCAGTGCTGCATCAAGAAATGCAACGGCTCAGTGATCATTTTGTCTGATACTACTCACAAGCCAGTTTTGTTTTCAATGCTGTTCAGTAGCTGGATTGACTTCCCCAATCTATCGGTGAGTGAATGTTGGTTCGATAGTAATATGAACTAAATTTTTTTTATTTTGAGTGATACTTTATTCCAAAAGGGTGCTTTCTGCCTCTAATATGCCTCTAATAAATGCACAGATGAGCCACTCTCTTTAATAAACAGGGCGTTTTCCGGCAATCCTAAGGGCGTGGTCCCCAAACATTTTTCCGGGGGCTGCGCCCCCGGACCCCCAAACTCCTCGCGCTTCGCGCTCGCTGCTCCAATCCATTTTCAACTCGCGCTTCGCGCTCGTGCTGGCGACTGTCAACTTTCGGGCTGGATCCGCCCCTGCCTACCGTTGTTATTTCATCATCCAAATCGTCATGTGCAATATCTACTTGTGATTCTCCTGTCTCGGCTGACAATGACCGACCATCATGGTCCTGCTCTTGTTGCACAGCAGCAAGGTAAGCAGATATCATATCTGCATAACGGAGCAGCTCGAGGCCCTTAGTAATTTAGCCATATAGGGACCCCCCTGAGGCAGCAGATTCAATGAAAAAAGTTTGCCAAATTTCCAAGATCAAAACGGTGTGTTTATCCGCAAAATCACTTTAAAGGCAAGCAGCACATCAAAACCTCAATGACAGGAGTTTATGGATGTTTTGTAATGGATACGAGGGGCACGTTGGCACAAAAACATATTAGAGAGGGTGGCTAAAATTGAATGCGAGCGATGCGAGCCAAATTTTGGGTCCAAGGTATCTCCTGGAACAGTGTTCGAAGCACGCTCTTTAGATTGTCGGAAAACTCATCTGCCGTAGATGATTCGCCATTGATTGGAGAAATAGATTGTGATTGACGATAGGCTTCCCCAGGAAATTTCTGAAAATTGAGCTGAAAGTATCGTACAGAAATGGATCTTTTGTCAAGTAATAATATGCTAAATGCGTTCATGTTCCCTAGAAAGATAAAACACATGTTTTTTATTTTTAATATCCTTGCGTTCAGTTCAATTAACAGCGGTGCTCAATTCACTAAAAGTCTTGGGGTCTCTTTTGGAGGCCCTAAAGTATTTAGTGTAAATCAACACTCTGTTTCTCCAAAGTTTATGTAAGTAGCTACTTTACTGAAAATCGTAGGTTGGGGGCCCTTAGGAGTTGCTCTAACCCCAACCAGCCACCATGCGTTACGCCACTGAGCTCAGGCGTGAAATGCAGTTTGGTTATTGAACATTGAATGCTTAAAAAAGTCGTAAGGAGGGGGGCTTTGGGGGGTACTAGAACCCGCAAACCCGGACCAAAATTAGCAAAAACCCGAAAACCCGCAAGCAAAAAATTCGAAACCCGAAATTGCACTTCGGAACGCAAAATTTCAATTTTCGGTAATAATCTTCGACTATTTCCGACATTTTCGTTCTCAGTGACACTCTGTGCATCGTTTCAAGCATTCGGAAGCTGGTTTTTCGATCTCAGCTAACTAAAAGGGAATTGATGACTTCGAAAACCCGAAAACATTGGAATTTTTGAAAGAAATCCCGAAACCCGAGCATCAAAATTGGCCAAACCCGCAACCCGTGGCGCATCTCAAAACCCGAAAACCCGCACGATTTAGACGTAAAACCCGAAACCCGCGTGAATGTATGAACTTTTGCTTTTATAATTTCGCTTAGCTGAAAGACTGAACGCAAGCACTAGAACTAATTATATTTACTCGCGTATTCAATTATATTGTAGGTGCACTTCAAGGACAATAAGCTAATCCGTTGCTGTGATTTATTATTTGTTTTGTTATGTGTTGTTGTGATAAAAATAGGTTTTAGTTAGATTACAGGACAGACAAATATCTGATGAAAGTTGAGACGATTCAAGGACAGAAGTAACACGAAATTCTAGCGATTCTAGCAGTTATAATCTAAATCTATCGATCGAATACAGTCCTCTAACTAAATCTATCACACGTACGTTTTTAGTCTACATTCTGCTACGATTCTACACACAAACCAGCGCAAGTCGAAGACATTTCCGACATTTTGGTCAACCGTGCAGGATTCTACGAAGCCTACGAAGTCTAAAGAGAAATCGATAAACAGAAATCTACAAGAATCAAGTCTATCTAAAGCGATTTATTAACGATGAAAGCTACACGAATCAAGCCCGTTTGAAGCAATAAATCTGCGAAGAAATCTATGCGAGTCAAGTCTATGTGAAGAAATCTATTTACAGAACTGTACGAACGAAATAAATCTAGAACAACGAACAAAAGAGAAGTCAAGTCAAATCAATAATTCTATAAAAGATCAAAAAGAAATCTACGAGAGTCTCAACTACACCCCGTCCTTTCCCTCCCCGTCCTTTCCCTCCCCGTCCCTTCCCCTTCCCATTACATCGATGCAGAGAGAGTCAAAACTCAAAGAGAAATCAAGTCAAAGAAAAAGTCTTAAATCAAATTTCAAAGGAAAATCTATCGAAGTTTGAACAATACCCCGTCCTTTCCCTCCCCTTTCCCTCCCCGTTCCCCCAGTAATTTTCCCTGAAGCAGAAATCAAAAGAGAGAAGTCATCAAGATGTCTACTGCAGATGAAACCGAGGCTGCCACAGGTGAACCAACAGTGAATATAGGTGCTGAGATGCCAGGAATCAACCAACCTGGGTCAATTTTCGGGCTAAAGACACCAGAGATGCAATTAGAAGAGACAACAAAACTCCAAAATGTAGCAAAACAAACTTTGAGCATTTTTCAAGCGAACATTGATGGAACCATTCAGAGAAGAAGACCAATCGAAATGCAAAGAACAAAAAGGCGAATAGAAGAACAATTAGAGAATGTAAAGCAGCTGAACAAGCAAATGACATACTGCATGGTACAAGCAGGTGTCTCATGCGAAGAAGTAGCCAACTTCACATATCAGAGCGATGTTAGCCTCGACATTTACGAAGATATGGTTTTAAAGCTAGGAGAGGAGTTGCAGTCAATAGAAAGTAGCAAGGACGAGCAGTCAATCAGTGAGCCATCAACAAATGAGAGAGCTAAGGTACCAAAGCTGGAGCTGACAACTTATGGAGGAGAAACATTAAAGTGGTTTGAATTCTGGGAGCAATTCAACAGCGTTATACACAAGAGCAATTTGGCGACAACCATGAAATTTCACTATTTACGCAAGGTATTGGTTGGACGAGCAGCAGCTGTTATCAAGGGACTTCCTACAACAGAGGAGAATTACATGGTGGCAATCGATAAGCTACACAAGGAGTTTGGGGATGACTCTAAGCTGCGAAGTGCTCATGTTAAAGCTATTCGTGACATATCGTCAGTGCCAAACGCCCATAATCTGTTCAAGCTGAGGAGATTCTACGAAGAAATTTCAGCAAATTATGCATCACTAGAATCAATGAACTATGAAGAGCAAGTTATGTGTCTTGTTGAGGAAACTGTGATGAAACTACCACGCAGTATACGCTATGAAATCACGAAAGATGACCGACAATGGACACAATGGAAATTTCCACAATTCCTGGACAAGTTATGGAACTATCTCAAAGCATGTGAAGAAATTGAACCCATGGAGTCACCAAAGAGTATGACAGAATCACACAAGACGTCAGTAGCACACACAACAACGAATAGAGCAGTGGAATGTGTTTACTGCAAAAGCACAAATCACAAGTCATTTGAATGTACAAGTGTCATCAGCGTTGCAGAAAGAAAGGCTATCTTGCAAGGTCAAAAAAGATGCTTCAACTGCACAAGAGCAAATCACACGTTGAGACAATGCAAAAGCAGAAATCTGTGTTACCACTGCAAGGGAAAGCATCATTCATCTATATGTGGAACATCAACAACAACATCAGCAGACTCAAGAAGCACTACAACAGATGGAGTTCAACACATACGAAATGGACCAGTCGCCTATCAGACTGTTCAAGCGAAAGTTGGAGGTGAACTTTGCAGACTTTTGTTGGATAGTGGAAGTGGAAAGTCATACATTAGCCGAGAACACAGCCGGAAATTGAAATTAAAGCCCATTCGAAAAGAGAACAGAATCATTGGTACTGTAAATGGAGAGATGGAAGTCAATTGTCCAATCTACAATCTAGAAGTCAATGGTGTTGGAAATGCAAATGGCAAATTTACTACAGAATTCGCAGAATTGGATCTATTTATGCTGAGTTCAGTTCCAAATATTCATCCTGAAATCCAGCGAAAGAAGTATACGCATCTCAAGGGAATATGGTTTTCAGATGTCTCAGGAGCTGATGAATTGCCGATACATGCGATCCTGGGAGTCAAGGACTATGCACACATTAGAACAGGACGCATCGTCAAAGGAAACAAGCATGAGCCAATAGCAGAGGAAACAACACTAGGATGGACGTTGATGGGGGCAATTCAGGATTATCAAAAGGCCAGAACCAGAAGCAAGGTCAATGTGATGGTAGAGAAACCAAATTCAATTGAAGAAGGCTTTAAACTGCTATACGATCTGGACATCCTTGGAATCAAAGAGCACATGGAGACCTACAAGAGCGAAGATCCAGAATTTGTGAATCTTGTCACAAAGGGTTTATTTGTTGATGATCTAGCAGCTGGAGGCAAGAACACCGAGGAAGTTACAGTGCTGAAACAGAAGCTAAAGGAAAGATTCAATGAAGGACACTTCAACATGCAAAAGTGGAAGTCAAATGATGAAAATCTACGTGATGCAATCAAGAAAAGTCCGACAGAGGGAGACATTGCAATCAAAGAAGATAGTCAAACAAAGGTTTTGGGAGTCAGCTGGAATCAAGAATCAGACGAAATGGCAGTTGACTTTGAGAAAATTTGCAGCTTGGAACACGAGCCAACACAGCGAGGGATACTGAGAACAGTCGCAGCAATCTATGATCCACTTGGCATATCAAGTCCAGTTAGCATTATGGCAAAGATTATGTATCATGATGTATGCATGCAGAAGCAAGGATGGGATGAACCAATCAACTCTGATCTCTTGAAGAAGTGGGAGAAGTGGCTGAAAGAGCTCGCAGAACACAAGAAGATCACATTCGATAGATGTTTACTGTCATATCCGAAAGAAGACATCATCAACCTTCATCTGCATGGCTTTGCTGACTCAAGTATAAAGGCATGTTGTGCAGTTATCTACCTGGTGATCACACAGACGAGTGGCACATATGCAAAATTTCTAACTGCGAAATCCAGAGTTGCAAAACCAAACATGTCAGTGCCAAGATTGGAACTTATCGGAGCACAAATGCTGACAAAATTGATTCAAAACGTGAAGAGTGCATTATCTGAGGAAATCAACAAAACGTATGGATGGCTGGACAGTCAAACAGTCCTATGTTGGTTACAGAACAAAGGAGAGTACAAGCAGTTTGTCAGAACACGCATAGATCAGATTCTTGGGGCAGAAGACATCAAGTGGAATTATTGTCCAACGCAAGACAACCCAGCAGACCTTGGTACCAGAGGAACGACATCTACAAAACTACAAGAGAACCAAACCTGGTGGGATGGTCCTCAGTGGCTAATTCACGAAGACCAATGGCCAGAACAACCAGAATACCTAGAAAATGCTGCAGCCCAAGAAGAAAGAAGAGAAACAACCATTGTGACAACAACTATAGTTCAGACAACTGGTTTGAGCAGCTGTATTGACACCAATCGATTCAACAGTGGTTTAAAGATGTTCAGAGTTACAGCATGGGTACTACGATTTATCAACAAAGCAAGGAAGAAGTCTACAGAGACATCAGAAGGGCCAACTAAGGAGGAAATTGATGCAGCAGAAATCATATGGACCCGAGAAAGTCAGAGATTGTATCCACCAAGCAAACAACAGATCAATCAGTTGGGTCTCAGGAGCGACAAGAACGGAGTCCTTAGATGTCATGGAAGATTCAATCTTCAAGAAGACCAGCAACCAGTCTATATCCCGAAACAACATCATCTCGCCTTCAAGCTAGCGACAGATGCACACAAGCGAACGATGCATATGGGGGTGGAGACCACATTAGCAGAGCTTAGAAGCCGATTTTGGATCCCGAATGGACGCCAACTAGTCAAGAAGGTGATCAAAGTTTGCAGACGTTGCATAAGATTCAAGGCGAAACCATTCAACGACCCAACAACAGCCCCGATTCCAGACTTCAGAAAGACACCTGGCTATGCATTTCAAACAACTGGAGTTGACTTCGCGGGACCATTTTACTACAAAGATGGCAAACATCTGAGGAAGGCGTACCTAACACTATTCACCTGTGCGACAACTCGAGCGGTACACCTGGAGCTAGTGAACGACATGACAGCAAGCACTTTCAGAAAGAGCCTCAAGGGATTGGTAACAAGAAGAGGATCCCCAAGTTTGATCATATCAGACAACGCGAAGACGTTCAAGGCTACAGAGTGGCTCAAGTCAATCTACAAGGACAAAAGAGTTCAAGAACTTCTCCAAGAGCAGAAAATCGATTGGAAGTTCAATCTATCTCGAGCAAGTTGGTGGGGCGGATTCTTTGAAAGAATGGTGGGCGTGGTCAAGAACACAATGAAGAAATCTCTCAGTCAAGCACACCTGAAGTTTGCAGAGCTACAAGAAATACTCCTAGATGTCGAATTCAACTTGAATAACAGACCCCTAACCTATCAAGGAGAAGACTTAGACAGTGAAGCCTTAACACCAAATCACCTCATCCATGGAAGGAGAATCAAACCAATGAAAGAGGAAGAAATCTTCAGCGACGAAGACGAAATTGCTGATGCCAAACGAAGACTGAAGTATCTACAAACATGCAAATCGAGATATTGGAACAGGTGGTCAAAGGAATACATGACAAGTCTTCGAGAACACCACAGAATCATGTCTGGTAAAGCGAACGACATAGAAATTGGAGACATCGTACTGATCAAAGACGACAACTTGCCGCGAAACATGTGGAAAATTGGTAAGGTAATCAAGCTTATTCAAGGCAAAGATGAGATAACACGTGGAGTCACACTCAAGACGATCACCAAAGGAAACACTTACGAGATCGACAGGCCAGTTCAAAAGCTATGCCCACTTGAGTTGAAAGCAGAGACTGGTGAGAAGCATCAAGAGCAAGACAACAATGATGACGAATTGACGGGAAATTTGAACAATCGACCGAAACGCAGAGCAGCAGTGCATGCTGGGAACGAAATCAAGACAGCATTGATGTTCGAGGAAGAAAATCAAAACTCTGTTTGATTTGGGGGTGGTGTGTCGTGAATGTATGAACTTTTGTTTTTATAATTTCGCTTAGCTGAAAGACTGAACGCAAGCACTAGAACTAATTATATTTACTCGCGTATTCAATTATATTGTAGGTGCACTTCAAGGACAATAAGCTAATCCGTTGCTGTGATTTATTATTTGTTTTGTTATGTGTTGTTGTGATAAAAATAGGTTTTAGTTAGATTACAGGACAGACAAATATCTGATGAAAGTTGAGACGATTCAAGGACAGAAGTAACACGAAATTCTAGCGATTCTAGCAGTTATAATCTAAATCTATCGATCGAATACAGTCCTCTAACTAAATCTATCACACGTACGTTTTTAGTCTACATTCTGCTACGATTCTACACACAAACCAGCGCAAGTCGAAGACATTTCCGACATAGAGATGAATGCGGAGAGTGAGGAATGTGAGGAACAACGTAGCATTGCAAAATCAGGGGAATTTTGGGGGTAGGAGGCAAAAATTCTGACTAATCAACTCTCGAGTACAGTCGTGGCCAAAGATTTAAGAATAATGTCCACACCTTTGGCCTGAAGGCCCTCGTCAAACTTTTCCCCTGATTCCGTACTTTCGTGGAGTTTGAATATTTTGCAAACAAATAAAAGAAATGAATCTTGCTAGATTGATGTCAAATCCAGCCGAGTGACATATTTTTTGGGGTCAGCCCCCTTGTCGGCAGGTCCACTATAATTTTCGAGAAAATTGAAATTCGGAATGAATTTTCATGGAAAGTTGACCTGAAACCCCTGAAACAACTAAGGGAGAGTAAAACAGGCAGAGCAGTAGCATTGCATCTCCCTGTACCAACGAATGTTACCGACAACAATGTGGTCTCAAACTACAGTAAATCCCCACATATAAGAGCCTACAAAAATAAGAACCAAACACGAATCATAAGACTGTTTTGCCCAAATCATGCAACTTGTAATTAAGAACAACTTTCAGTTTGATGAAACATCTTCTCGTTGCAGAGGGGTAGCAAATTTGACTTTTGATTGTCGTTATTATGTTCAGTTTTGTCCCAGTTGGTGGACTACCCAGTTGGCTGTTAAAGTTTGAATCTCCTCCTCTGCTGTTTGTAAGCTTAGAATTGGTTATTAGATACATAACAACTTTGCCAAAACAGAGTCAGATACAAGCTACTATAAAAATAAAAACTGCTTCAAATACTCGTGTCCTACGCGACCCAAGAAAAGCAAAGGTTATCTAGCTTGGATTGCTAAAGAACATTTATACCTTGAAATTTAAGATGGACACTTGCACTGTTATCTCTAAGATAGGCAATCTCCCATTTGGGATCGATTCCTTGCACTGATCCCTCGGAGGTAGGTGTCTATCTCGTTCGATTCCGTCATTCAGCGTGTTCAACTCAATTCCATCATTTTGCGTGGTCGCACCAAAGGTAATGTTAAAACTTCAGTCGTCGTTTTCCAATTTAGTTTTCTAATTTAATGACCATTGCATCCCTTGATCCCAATCATAAAGATGATGACTATAGGATCCAAACTAATCCAGATCTGGCTTTAATCAGTGGTGTGACACTGTGTGCTGGTTTGTTTACGTGTGACCTCAAGACCTCAAGGTCTCCTGGCTCGCCGCACACCATCATCACTAAGCGTACCATCATCGTGGTTGTCATATGGAAAACATTATTAAATACCCGCTCGATCCAATGATTGGGAGATCGAAACGCTATTAAAAACGAAACTCGGCAAACATCATTTTGATGCAATGCACACTCAAACTAATGCGGCAATAACATTTTTATTCAGGTTTTGAGGAATTCAAAAGTGACCAACTTTTTGGATGACCAATCAGAGAGGAGGATTTGCTAATCAAAATGCTCTGATTGGCTATTCAAACGAAGACGCCACACTGGGGCCAAAGGGGTACGTTGAATCTCGAATTGACAATAAACATTCATTGAATCTATGTTGTTGTTGTCGCTTCAGTGAAACTACGACATGTATTGAGCTAAAAAACTGGCTGCAATGGGTCATCGTTAATTTCTTACATGAAATCTATTAGGCCATACGCGTGCCTAGAAAAGCGATAGACGCGTCAAGAAGACGTGATAGTGTGACCTGACGACGATGTGACGGACGAGCGTCAAATCATATGGTCTGCTGCATGTGGAGTGTGAGACAAATACGAATACCACTATGGCCATAGACATGGGAAAATTACGTCAAAAGGGCATGTTGGGTTACAACACTCGCTCCAACCCACAACCCACTCTGCAACTCTAGCGTCTCTGGAAAATATTTGCAGATTGTCCTTGAAGCAGTGCAAAGGATCTCCTGCGCGAGGCAATCTGCAGAATTGTTTTGCAGTGCTTTTGAACTCTTGGTAACGATTTTCGAATCATTACAAACAACAACAACAACGACAGCAACAACAGCAACAAAGAGTGAAGGTCAGGGACTTGCGTAATGTGTTTAGCATTTTTTGGTGTAGCTCTTACTCCAGGTTGTACTGAATGAATGATATGCGATAGGCCGTTATCTAGAGGATCCAAAGTGACTATGCTGAAAGGATTTGCTCTTTGCCTGAAAAAAAATTTCACGTCAGCAGAATTTGTTGATTTTCACGTCAGCATTAAGCTTGTGATGTTTTCTTTGGCTTAGTTATTGCGTATTCTATCGTTTCATGTGTTGCTGTCTTGTGCGTCACGGCACAACCCTTAACGACCTCAATAAAATCCTTTGTGAGTGACAGGGCGTCAACTTTCAAAAGTGCTTTATAACTCTTTGGGGTATCAAACGGGGAATTTCTACCTTTCCTCTGGATATTATAGTAACAATTTTCCTCTTTCCTTTCATTCATTTGATCGCTCTGATACCCGTAGTAACACAAAGGCTGTGGTGTCTTTCCAGTGAGCATGCTAGGTGAACGTGAAGTTGCGTTTTTCAGCGCCAACCGCTGGGATCGCAGAAATAGAGCAGACCTAATAGAGTCCGCGACCCCTTGTCATGACGCTCAAGTGGTGGGGTCCTACCAGGTGTCGAACCCACTCTACTTGACTGTTCTGGCTGCAAAGTCAGAGGATTACACCACTGTGCCACAACACCTTCAAGTAGCAGCTAGACGATAAATATGCTTAAAGTAGGCAAGTTGTTTCACAGGGCACATGGGATATTGCTCTTGGGTCATGAAGCCTTGAAATTATATACTTACTTTCCTAGTTGCCAAAATTCATAAAATCTGATGTTCTCGTGGTGTAAAATTTATAAAATTTAGTGGTTATTTAGTGGTAGAGGCTAGCATTCCCAAAGAGGGAAGACAGACGGATCTTGGTTTCCCCATTTAAAATTCAAATGCGGATAAAACTGGTTCAAGTTTTGATCGTTTTTGCGGCGATATAAGTGAAGAGCATTAGTATCCATCAAAGAGGGATCTCAGACGGATCACAGTTACACATATATACCTCAGATTTGGATAAAAATTTTTCAACTCTTAATCCTTTCCAGCACAGCAGCAATACAAGATAAGGGCACATTTACCGTAAGCTATTCGGTTTATCGCCAAAGCGACTGCTAGACATAACCGGTGTGGTGTAATGTCAAGGGATTCTATACTTGAGCTGTTTTGCTAATAGTATTTCTTCTTCAGTTGCAACTTAGCAGTGGTGCAGCAATAACTAATCCAAATCAAATCACATCAAATCAAATGAAACAGACAGTTGACAGTTGCAAACACTTTTCTCACGATTATATATAGACAAACGAAGGTTTCAAATCTTTAAAAAGGTTGGTGTAAAATTCTATGATCTATTCCTTTAAACTGAACGGCCACAAAGAAACTTTATCTATTTTGCCATAATTCTACCGTTGGACTTTCAGAAGTTTTCAATATTTTCAGAATAAGAGTGTCTTTCTTCTTTTCCAAGAATTCAAGAAAAATGTTGAAAGAATCTTGAAACCATCGTAATTCCTAATCCTTTTTGACGAAATATGATATCATTTGATAGAAAACCTTAGTTTATGAATGTCTACAATATGGTATTAAGTAAAACTTTGTCACTCTTCTGGTTTACGGCTTCTAAATTTGATGACGTCACATCCTCAAATGAGTTGAAATTTAAACCACGCTATAATTTTAAAAAATATTCAAAATTTCTTAAAAGTCCAACGGTAGAATTTTAGTTCTTCTCAAGTTATTCAGTTCAGATACATAGGCCATAGAATTTCACGCATACCTTTTCACACCTATTTAAAGATTTGGAACATATGCTCAAATAGCAATGTTTCAGAAATGATTTACCCTGTTGGTATCTTTTGAGATTGGTAGAGTTAGAATGACATAAAATCCCGTCGTTTTGGTATCACTCTTCCAGAAATTATATTCTTCGCAGGCTCAGATTCGTTCTTTACAAAAACATAATCTTTTAGTCATGTAACTCTTCGGTAAAAATTCGCAAGATCTTTCTAAAATTATTTTTTCAAGATTTGTCTCATTTCTCAGATCTCTACTGCTTTAAGAATTCTGATTCTTTTTGGTTGAAGAGATTTTTCTCTTTGAAGTCTGCCATTGTCATAATATTTCCGAGACTTTTGAAGCCCAAAGGAATGCACCCTTCGATTCTCAATTTCTGTCTTTCCTGGGGAGGAAAATCTACCACCAAAAAAATTTATCAAATTTTAAAGATCAATCAAAACAAAGTTTTAATTGACTAATGTTAAAGTAACTAGAGACAATCATACATTGTGCTTATGTTATTGTTGCTGGTTTCATTTCCCCCTTCAATATCAGCAACAGGTTGCCCCCAAAACACACAACGTTTTGATATTAGTTTTTGTTGTTGACAGAACCTCTTTCAAGCATTAAAAATTAACATCAAATTTAAAGAGCCATTGTCACCCAGAGTCCTTTGCAGGCACGCTGCAATTTAAGACTGCCTGAAAATCAAATCTGGCCTAAGCGGAGAAAATAAATCCACACCGCAGTGCGTAAACTGATGGACAAGTTTGATTGTAGTTGACTTCTCTGTTTGTTGAACTACTGTTGTGTCTATCCATCTTTTCCACTTACTCTCGAGTACAGAATAATCGTCCCACCCAGGTTATAAAAGTTTGAAAAATTGTCCAACCTCCCCACTTTTATCCCAACCCCCCTTTATTCTTGAAAAATTAAGAATTATAGTGAACATTCATTTTGAATAAACATAAAAAAGATACGTGTTTAACTAAGAAAACGACTATTTTTCAAATTTTCGAACCTCCCCCCACCCCGATCGTTCCAACCCTCGATTATTACAATGTCGAACCATTTCCAACCCCCCCCCCTCGATAATTCTCACCCCTCCAACTTATTTGGCACTTGAGAGGAGGCCAAACCCAGATTAGATTGTCAGACATTCTGGAAAAGCAGCGTGCCGGCAAAGGACCCTGGTGACAATAGCTCTTTAAGCTTAAATGTCAATGTTAATTTTGATGGCTTGGATGTAGTGCTGACTGGGATACTGCAAATCAACGACAAATTGAACCCCGTTTCACTTTCTGTTCAAAACGCTGCCTGCATGATAAGATCTCCTTACGAACTATTTGTGGAGGCGAAAGCGAAGCGAGCGCTTTACCTTCCTATAGTTGTATATTGAAGGTGCTTTGGCGTAAACCTCTGATATTGCAGCCAGAACAGCCAGGCGGACAGGGCTAGATCCCAGGTAGAGCCACACAACTTAAGCGTCATGACATGGGGTAGCGGACTCGATTAGGTCTTCTCTACTTCTTTGATTTGAGAAATGGCGCAAACACCGCACCTTCAGCTTCACATTCACTTCATATACCCTGTTCGCTGCTATTAACTTCTTACCAAGCAGCAACCTTTTGTTTGAAGTGGAGAAATATTAGAGACGAATAAGCTCCAGAAAATTGAAATGAAATCTTTCATGCTCTGCAAAACATTCTTCAAATCACAAATCTAGATTCTTCATGTGCCTTACATACATATCTACGCAAAACAAAATACTGCAGACGAAAACAAAAGAAAACACATCATTGATTTAGGATAGCAACCAAAACTGTTCTTTTCAAATAACATAGGTCGCCAATAGCATAAACATGATTAGTTGAGACAACTTATGACAATCAACCAACTAGAACCGCTTGATGGATAAAAAATACGCCATTTTACATGCTAGAATGTCCCGTGGAGCATTTCTCCTGCATAAACATTCTCTTAGTGATTATGACGCACCTTTGAAAAGGTTTCTCTTCGTTCAAATTTATTTAATCTCTAATTTTTGACGAAATTTTACCTAGGGTTTGCAGCAACGGCAAAACTACTACTGCACGTTGTAATACATTAGCAAGAATGAATATTAATCTCTATTTAGGGATTTGCCATTAATTGGAAATTCATTGGTACTAGGGCACCTGTCATTCGTGAGAGAAAGTTCGTAACAAGGCCGTAATATTTCGTCATGTCCTGCATAAAACTGTATCTCGAGAAACCCGTTAGCGTAAAGCGTTGCACAATTCATTCAAGTTTCGGTTGCAAGTGCTACAGCCATAGTTTCTACCTGTAAAAGTACAGTTCTGCTCACCGGGTAGGTCAAAAGGAGTTAACACGTTTGGCGGGCTGTGGAACAAAAATTACGCGGCCTATATTCAAAACTGAAATGTTAATCATCAGTCAAAGGCTAAATTAGATGTGAAACTTTGTTTGGCAAAACACAAATGAGGAACATGCCCGTAAGGGGCTCGTATGGCAACGAGAATTCCACATTCGATGGTCCATTATTTACTAGCCATTGAAATTTAAATTCTATTTTTGAAACTGACGTTGAATTTGAATTCCAGTGGCAGGTAAATCAAGGACCAGAATGGAACGTGGAATTGACGTTCCCATACAAACCATTTACCAGCATCTTCCCAATTTCTCGCTGAGAGATGAGTGATTTTACCAACCAAAATTTCATATCTAAGTTAGCCTTGACTGATTGATTAACATTTCCGTTTTGAATATAGGCTTTTTTTTATATTCAGCATAAAAATTTACAAAAACGGGATTACTTATAACAACACTTGCGAACTACTTTACTACACTACAAGGACGAGATACCATAGGGAGCAAAATACCATGACTACCCCATGGCTTTGACATAAAGACGAGCAACTAAATTAAACCTACATACAATTAAATACAATTACTACTATAATTACGCGCAAACAATCTCTACTGATAAACACTGGAGTCAGTTTCACATTGGATGTCAGGCAACCATTTGAAGGCTTATAATTTAAGTGCGAGTTACACGTCGATCACAATAATATTTTATACACTGAAATTACCTAACATCCAATGCAAAACAGACGTACAGGAGTGAAAAAAAGGAAGGAACAAAAAAGGACTTTATGGCTGAGTGGCGTAGAACAAGGATTCAAATCTAATCAAACCGACCTGTTTTTTGTATGAAATCAAAAATATAGGCTGCGTACTCTTTATAGAATATAGGCTGCGTACTCTTTATTCCACAGCCTGCCAACCACATCTCACCAAACGTGTTACCTTTGTTTACTCACCCAGTAGAAAACAAGCACAGCATATTAGAAGAGAGAAGCATTTCCCACCTCTTGTAACTTGGCATTGCAACACTTCACTGCACAAACCAATTAGACATGTTAATTCTTGCGAGAGACTCAATCAATGGTAAAGCATTGCAAAGCAGGGAAATCTCTCTCCGCTAAAACACGTAAGAGGTTTCCATGGACTTAAAGTCCATAAATTAATTACAATATTTCCGGCCTCCTTTAAAAATTTCATGAATTTTTCATTTCATTTTCTAGAATTTTGTACGGCTTTCTACAAGTTTATATGTTGCATTTTCCACACACTATCGAGAAGTTTTTTCTGTTTTTGAGGATTTGTGGGATATTTTCAAACTTCTTTGCCAGATTATGAAGACATTACAGTTGGATTGTTGAAAACATGTGACTGGATTATTAGTTATTCATGCAAAGCCGGCTGAAGCCTGTCTAGCTGTCTAATTACCACTGCTCACGTGCTTCAAGTACAAATTTCACCGAAGAACAGGGTCTCAATGCTTTTAGGCTTGATAGAAATCTTCTGAAAAATACCAAGCTTTGGATTGAATAATCCCATATAAAGATTCATGTTGGGAGATAAGAAGGAGCTTCGTTTCAGACGGAAATTTACTCCTTGCGATCTAAAAGTAAATAACAAAGAAGAGACTCAATGTATCTGCTTCATAGACCTTTTACTTTACCCATATGCTTTGCCAGACTGGACTTTTTACCTATTCTACAAAGAAGGGTCGAACGATATTCTTGTACACTTCGTAGAATTTTCGAATGTGCACAATCGTAATAGAAAATACCACTCAAAAATTTTGCTCGATCCAGACTCTTTTGTAGAGCTAAAAGGTCTGTTGAGGTTTCGAACGAGACGAGCGGTTCAATCTGGTAATCTTCATCATTTGAAGTCTAAACAATTAAGATCAAACCTGAAATTCCAACATCTAACAAAGAGAATCGCTCAGTCGAATATCTTTTTCAACTTAGTAAAGAGGTCCATTCGTTATGTTCAGTCTATATCGGCTTTAAGCACGCTTGTTTTTTTAATTTTCTCTCCCATTTTGTGAATCTTGACTGCTTTCTGAAAATGTGGTTTTAGGAATTTTCTTCAAAGTCTGTACAGTCCGTACAAAAACGGTACACTTTTCAGCCAGAAGATTGCAAAGTCTACGAATGCCCACAGATTCAAGCTTGAATTTTAATATCACATTAGGTAACAAACCATCCCTGCCATCTTCACTGAGCAACAATTTTATACTTACGTATCAATCAAAGACTTTTAAAAATTCTAATTACTGCTAAAAAGCAACATAGAATTAAAAAATATTACATTGTACAGATAATTTGCTATTTACAATCGATGACAAAATATTGGGGCTTCATGAAAGCTTTCCTTCCTCTAAAAAGGTGCTTGCGAGCTTATTACGCATGTCACTATTACCTTTTATCTATATGTGACATCGATTGACCATCGAACAATATCCAATGTTCACATGCAATGACTCACAGCAACAGTCTTAGTTATCGTAAACATAAGAAAACAACAACAAAATTTGTTTACATTTTCTAAATTGAATTGAATTCCTCAATAGCATTAACTACAATTAAGTGATCAGTCTAAACCAATGTAAAACGTAATGTATCCCTGTTCACTAGTCACGGGCTTGACAACGTCTATTGACCAAATCAAAATGTTTTACTGTTTCAAGATAAAATACGTGTTAGGCACAGCAGTGGATATAATGTACTGGCACTGGGTCTGTGTTTATGAAGCAGTATGAGAAAGGAGGTTGTAAATTTCACGAGGCAATCGTTGAAATGTGGAATTAAAGGTGAAATCGTTTGGCCAGGAATATGATCGGTGACAAGGTGTGTATCAACGAACGACTTAAAGGGGCCTATGCAATCGGCATGCTTTGTGAATACATCCTTTTGAGTTTTTGTTGTCGCCATCGTAATGGTCCACTAAAATGGCTGGCAACATGGAGATTGCAGGTGCAAGGCTTGCCGTTTGCAAGGTCCCTTTACGTCATTTGGTGATATCTATGGTGATATACATCAAGCCACAATGACACCTCAATTTCAGAACACGTAATGGAACTGAATTACACAATAGTAAGGAAATCCACACTTCAAACTGAGTATTTTCTATGCATCATTGCATAGAGTGATTGGTAGGCCAATTTTCAGAAATTTGATTGACAAAAGGACTGAAGCCGCCTGGAGCCAGACCAAATAAGGTAAGACTTTCATTGAGAGGTGGACCAAAGGTATCTATTCCACTGACTGTAGGGCAGGTATACATAATGTGAACTGTAGTGTCAGGTCTTTAAATATCTATACAAAACACATAGATTTCCACAACGTAATACGACGAATTTCACTTGAACTATAAACATAGAATTACGAGTTAGCTAATGGGCCGTCGACATTCGACTTTCCTATCTTTAGCGGCATTTGGCCGTTAACAGCATAGGTTCCAAATCTTTAACTCGGCGTAAGAAGGTGGGTGTAAAATTCAATGACCTATTTCTTCTGATTGAATGGCTTGAGACAAACTTTAGATACTTATCTATAATTCTACCGTTGGACTTTCCAGAAATTTTGAATATTTTTTAGAATTACAGCGTATTTTACATTTCAGCTCATTTTCGGATGTGACGTCATCAATTTTCTAAATCATAAACCAGATGAGTGACAGACTTTTGCTTGATACCATATTGTAGACATTCATAAACTATGGTTTTCTACGAAATTACTTCATGTTGTGTCAAATGGTTTAGAAATTACGATGGTTTTAAGTTTTTTTGAAAAATTTTCTTGAATTCTTGAGAAAAAAAAGGAAAACACTCTAATTCTGAAAATATTAAAGATTTCAGAAAAGTCCAACGGTAGAATTATAGAGAAATAGCTATAGTTTCTTTGAAGTCATTCAGTTCAAAGAAATAGGTCACTCAATTTTACACCAGCCTTTTTAAAGATTTGGAACCTATGCTGCCGTTAACAGGGGGTGGATCGCACAAAAAAAAGAAAGTCTCCGGGGCACAGTTTTACTATAGAATTGATAGCGACTTATCCTCATTTTCAATGCATATTTAGAAGACCTAGCGAGAGTTAGCAGGCTATTAGTAGCCTAGGCCAAAGTGTTCTAAACCTTTCTTTCTGCTAAGATTTAGGACATGACCGCTAAGCAATGGGAGGAGGGAGAGGGTTTTGAGTTCAAAATGCCATTCAGGGAGGAAACTCTTGGTACTCGTGGAAGATCCCACAGATGCCTTTCAACTAGGCATGCTCTAAGTCTATTTCGTCAACTTCATCATCATCATCATCAATAATTTATTTAAGGCTAAGTAAAATAAAAAGAATAGCTAAATTACAGCTAATTTAGGCCTACTGAATACCATTTAGACCACTACTGAATACCACTACCACTACTGAATACCAACTGTAATAAGTCTGTCTGATAGGTTAGGGTTAGGGTCTTTCCACTTATACATTTCTTTTTTGACGAAATAGACTTGGGGCAGTCTACCTTTAAACAGTCATTAATTTGGTTAATAGGCATTAATCTGGTGAATTTTGGTGAATTTTGCCATTAATTTCGGTCATACAACCATGCAGTAAAAAAAACAAAATTTTACTCACAACAAAAATATCTACAAATACAGGCGAAATATTCTTTCGTTTTAAAAGGTAATTTCATCGTTGGGGGGGGGGGGAGGCAAAAAGGTAACGCAGTGGGAAGTTGCGCAACACAATAAATCATTACAGGAATAAAGGGAAGGGGACAGGGAATGGTAAAGAGAACATCAAATATTTACTTGGGACCAAAGATGAGATTTCTGATCATCTGTCAGTAATCGACAAAGTAGATTTAACATTAGAACAAGTGCATATTTTTGGAACCCAAGCAAATCAGTAGGAATTGGGCGGCATTAGGTCGTATGACGTAAACAGAGCGAGATTCTGGAAATTTACGACGGGCCATTTGGAGGTTAACATCTTTAAATTTTCTAAATGGTATTTATTTCATATCAGTCAGAAGAAAGCACATAATATCCCTATGATACATGACAGTATCGCTTTGCTTTCCTTCTCCTGTATGATAAAGACATATATTTTCACTGAAATGTTGATAGACCTAATTAAGCCCAATGGAAAGTGGCTACTTTGTGACGGGCCTCCTTGTGACATTGGGGCAGTGACAAGTATATAGAAATCAGTAAATCCTGCATTGCACAACAATAAATAAAGCATCCTTTGTGTATGGAAGTTTTCACCTCGTTTCCAAGATTTTTTACCTAAATCTTTCCAACAGCAGGTGATGGTGAGCGTCTTGTTCCAAGGCCAAGTAATGATTGTCTCTGAAGAAGGAAAAACATGTACCATTAACGCGCTGTAAGCTGAGAAGCTATTCGAGAACCTTGTCACAGTTTGAATTTTCAACTGTCAGCAACAAACCACTATCCCAAGGATCTTTACAAATCACATTATAATAAAAACTCGGGCTAATAACCCCCGGGGGTACTTATAGTATATTTGTCCCACGGGGATGTGCTTTTCTAGCACAGGGTATGAAAATAAAGCAATTCTAGATTTTTTAGCACAGGGTATGAAAATATGGCAATCTTCTAGGGCAGGTTGTTAAACATGTCAAACGGGGATATTTTGTTCGATCAGGTCGTTTCTCGGTCAAATTTCCATGTTTTGGAGTATGCTTTTCACCAATTTTTTCTAGAATCGGTTATCATTTGGAGCGAAAAATTGTGGAGCAGGGTAAAACAATTTCGTGGGCACATCCCCGTACAAATTTAAGTCAAGTACCCCCCCCCCCCCCCCCCCCCGGGCCAATACGTAATTTTATCAAGCTTTGTAGAGCTTGAAAGCAAGCAAACGCAGGGATGTGAAGGTTTTGCGTTCTTCGCCAGCTTCATACATTACTTATACCGGTAGTAGGCACCCGATTTGACCACCATCAACGATCAAGGGTTCATGTCCGAAACTAGCTTCGACTTCTACTAGTAGTCCTAGTATAAAGATTACAATGTGTTCTTCCAATCAGCTCACATTTCGGCAACTTAACCTCTATCATGGCATTATTTAGTCACAAGTAAGATTGCTCATGTAAAATTCTTTTTCATAGCGAAACACCACGAGCTGGGTATGAGGTAGTTTGTCCATCGCTGAAATAACTATGAAATGTTCCAGTTTAGAAACAATTTTAAGAAAAATAGGACAGCCTTAGATGTTTCCACCAGAGTAATTATTGGCAGTCAAGTGAACAAGGTTGTAGCGGTATGGAAGTTTCAGGGAGGCAAAAACATTTCGAGTAATCAAATGATAGTGCTTGAGTTATGCAATAAACACAAGTCTTCGCACGTTGAAACTAAAAAAGAGGGAGCGTACAGGAGTTCTCCCATTCTGCAGACACTCTTTATACATCTGTCCAGACAAGGTTAAGCCATGGTATAATCAATCTAAATCTAGACATGACTGGAATCAAATCAAATACATTCCTAAAACACTGATGACTAATTATGAATACAACCCAATACAGTGGGGAAGCCAAGGGATTAAATAAAGCGAAATGAAGCTTGATTCGTTTGCACAAGTGATATGATGAGGTCAATTGACTTTGAACGGGTCAGACCTGTCTTATTAATTTGCTACACTGTATGTAGTTTGTTACAAAGTAATGAGTAATGATTTCTTTCAACCCATTAGCTGGTAGCTATTTGGGAACCACATACATAGCTCATTAGTGAATTTCTTCGTGTGAGGCCTGTCAATTATTGTCATCGAGACTCAGTGGTGGAAAAAATATTTGCCTTCCTGTGAAGCAATGCTAAAGTAAAATTCTTCCTTCCATTTTTTTATCAATTTTCTCTCGTGCCAGACTTCTGTTGAACTCTTGCATAACACACATTTCAGTTTTCTTAGGGCATGTTTAGAGTCATTCGGAATAATCATGTTACAGGAAGCAAACAAGTTTATTGCTTTCCATGTCATTAAACTTATCGCCTTAGGCTAATTTCCAGTCAGTAGAATTTTCCGAGCGGGCGGAATTTTAGACAATAAAAGGTCGCTCAGCCGTAACTTTCTATTCAATTCCAGAGCGACTTTTTCTCTCGCATACAATAGAAATTCCGCCCGCTCGGAAAATTTCACTGACTGGAAATCGGTCTTTACAGAATGTCACAATTAAATGACAAATAGCATATATTCTATTATTCCTTCCTTTGGTTTATTCCTTCCTTTCCTCTCTGAGTTTTCAACCTTTTTTCTCTTTCATTCCATCTTTTTTCGTCCATCCATCCCTCCTTCTTCTTTCTCCGTTCATTTCTTCTTTCCTCCCTTCCTCGTTTATTTCACTCCTTCTATTCCTCTTTCTCCTTTTCCTCCCTTTTCTTACTTTCAGACAAACTAGCTTCACGCACCCACCTCTGATCGAGACACGGACTGGAAGAGTAAGCAAGTAGGTGCAACCTTTACTTCATCAACGAAATAGAATGATCAAACTGAAGCTGAGCAATGTTTTATTTATTTCAGGAAGGCGCATCGATGAAGGATATATCGCTGGGGAGACCGGGGCTAGTTGTAACACTTTTTAGAAAAATGAAATGTTCTCCTTATGAGCAAAACGCAGACCTGTCTTTATACCACCATATGTTGTGTTTGACCATTGGCTATATATTGTTTCACAAATATGCCGCTTTTAGATTCTCGGTGAATTGCAAATGAAAATCATAATCGGAGTGTTACAACTTGCTCCGAGCTTGGGGCAAGTTGTAACAGATACCGAGGCAAGTTGTAACAGAACAAAATAAACAGTGAATAAAGTCTGTCTGCCAGTATAATCCTAATTTTGACATCAAATAAACTCAAAATCAGGGAAAATATAATCAAAGATAAAATACATTTCATTCAGCATTATTAATCATTAAGAACCACTGTTTAGATTGAAGGTACTAGCAAGACATTCATTCACAAAAAAGCTGGAAAGCACAGCTTTGATGGTGAAAGAGAAATACCCTCTGTTACAACTTGCCCCTGTTACTTCTAGCCCCGGCCTCCCCTATCACATATTGCTTTTGTGAGGACTCTAACCACCCCCCGGGACTAAGGATTAACCCCCCTAATTAAACTGTTTTTCTAACGGAGTTGATCTGGACACGAATGGATGAGAGAGACGATTTTACTGGAATTTATGTTTGAGTCGATGTATTGGAATTTATGTTGGAGTCGATTTACAGGAATATATGTTAAAGTTGAGTTTACGTGAATGTGATTTACTTCGATCGTGATATCTGCTACACTTTCTTTACAACAAAAACCGACCAAAACAGTGGCATAGCGATAGCTGTGGTAATGTAGGACCCGCTAATGAAAGGACTGTCTTAACTTACCATCCCCTAAACCTAAAATAGGATAGGGGCTTCTAAGTGGTTCGTTTCAAGGAATTGTACACAACAGACATTAAATAATTTAGTGAAGTTGAAGTTGCTGAAGTTGTGTTTTAGTGCCAAGCTCTGCGATTGCAGAAGTAGAGAAGACCAAATCGAGTCCGCACCGCAACCCCTTGTCATGGGGTGGTGGGGTTCTACCTGGGATCGAACCATGTCCTCTTGACTGTTCTAGCTGCAAAGTCAGAGAATTGCATCACTGCACCACAAAACCGTCAGGCTTGCTAACCCGTTATGTCATAGTGGGCCTTATGATTCAATCCTTCCAACTTAAAGGCACACTGTCACGGCTGTGATTGGCTAGTCGTTATGTTGAAATCACTAACAATGAATTTGGCCTCTGAATAATTACCAAGCGTTTATGCTGTTGGGTCAAACTTTCTTCTTTGAATAAAGGGAGCCAGATCGTTGTCACCTTCATGAATTTCTTGTACAGCGTAACTACCGAAGCTTGCCTAATTCTATTCTTTTTATTGTCTTATTTACCCAATCAGTGCCACGACAGTGTGCCTTTAAAGTTACTTGATGGAAGCAAATGGCTAACTCAAGAGTTATAAAGCTCTAAAATTAGCCTATTGTACTAGTTGATTTCGACACGCGCGTGAACATTGTTTGGCTAGAAGAACGATAACGTGCGTGCATTTCTTTGTCATGATACATTACCTCTGTTCATTCATTTCAATATGGATTTAGAGGGTTAATATTTCAAGTTTTGTCTCGAATCTTCATTCAAACAACTACTAAATTGAGCAATCAATCAATCAATCAATCAATCAATCAATCAATTTTCTGCACATCAGTCAATCAGTTCTCTCCACAAATCGATCACCCAGTTTAGTATCACAGATACTCTTCCTCAGCTACCTCTTTAATATTTTACACAACGGCCTGCCTGAGCAACATTTACTTGAATTAAAAAAACCCCAAAATTTGACACACTTCACTCCAAAAACATGTTTAGGTACCTTCATTGTTTCTCTATCATTTTGGTCAAGCCCCAATTTGTTGATATATTGCAAGGAGCACTCCTTAAAGATAACACGAAAGATACTAGAGGCTAGAAAGAAATATTCTTACATCCTGATGCTCTTCTTGTACAAGTTTCAGTTTGATCATTTTGATCAAATCCCAATTTGTTGATATATTGCAAGGAGCACTCCTTAAGAAAACCACGATTGAGTCTAAAAACACTATAGAGTCTGGAAGAAGCCAGAAAGAAATATTCTTACATCCTGATGCTCTTCTTGTACAAGTTTCAGTTTGATCATTTTGATCAAACCCCAATTTGTTGATATATTGCAAGGAGCACTCCTTAAGAAAGCCACGATTGAGTCTAAAAACACTATAGAGTCTGGAAGAAGCCAGAAAGAAATATTCTTACATCCTGATGCTCTTCTTGTACAAGTTTCAGTTTGATCATTTTGATCAAATCCCAATTTGTTGATATATTGCAAGGAGCACTCCTTAAGAAAACCACGATTGAGTCTAAAACACTATAGAGTCTGGAAGAAGCCAGAAAGGAATTTTCTTACATCCTGATGCTCTTCTTGTACAAGTTTCATGCAGGTTTTCATGGCAGTCAGTTGATTTAGGAGTTAGAATTCTTCGACAGAGAATTAGAGCGTCAAGTGAGGGCTGTTATGTCTTCATAAAAGCCCCGAAGAAGACGAAATATTAGTAAAAAATAACTTCACACACATTTGCTATTGTTCTTTCTTCGTGTTGCGGTGTTTCTGCCTAAAAATTTATTTGTTTACTAACCCGGCATTCAGCACCACGTTGCTCGAGTGTTGAATTTCAAAGTATGGTTGCAGCTCTAGAAATTGAGAACAAAACGCACACTACAATTTGAAAAGCAAGCAACGCTCTGTCAAAACTTACCGATGGTGTTAGTTTGATTCTTCCACGTGCATCAAAATTGAGGCTTCCATATATGAGCAAAGCCAAATCTCTTCGCTTGGCATCCATAGCAATACTTAAGGATGTACTGCCCTCCTACGGAAAAAATAATAATAATATCACATATGAAACGTACAAAACACACAAAGACAAAAGTATTCAGAAATCATTTGATAAGAGCACCAGAGCTAGAATCTAAACAAACGATTGTTTTAAATACAATACTATGCATGACTGCATTTAAGTTTTCTAATTTCAGCACTGGTTGAAAGCTTTGCACAATTTCAAGAATGAATATCAAATTTTGAAAGTTTGTCCCACGTTAGATGTTAGTTGAGATTTGCTACAACGTAATTGGACATCCAGAACCGTCCAATTTTCTTTTTTTCGTGATAAATTTACCTGATATCTAATGTGAAACAAACTTTATTTTATTGTTACACACTTGTTGAATTGTAAGCAACATATGCAGTTGGGACCAGATGATTTATGTCCTTTCTCGCTGTATAAGGTGCAAATAAAGTAAGTTGCTTTCTTAGATTTGTTTTGATTGATGACAACGTTTTTTGAAAGGCTATGAAAAAAACATACATAAAGCAAACTGCTACGTTTTAAATTGCATGGTGATTGTAATTTAGGATTGTAAATGAAACGTAGCTATATGTGGCTGTTTTGATGATGGTACCTGATGGTACTTTCTTTAAGCCACAATCTCTGCCAAAACTCTCAAAAAAATTGCATGTTTTTGCTCTTCTCTCCGCCTCCCTCCTTTTAATGTTGGTTCCTTGTGCGATTACGCAGTGCTTTAGTGCACGACAAAGCTGCCGAATTGCTTTTCCTCATATCTGGTGATGGTATTTTCGGACCAACATTGTTCAGAGGGGCAGGGGGTAGGAAAGATATGAAGTGAAGTTTCCTGCTGTGTATCTTGGATGGTTAATCAGACGGAGAAAGCAGCAAAATGACGTTTTTTCAAGTTGTTTAGGCAAGGATTGTAGCTAAAAACAAGCGCAAGAGCAGAAAGATCCAGCTGTCTTGCTCAGCTGTGCACAAATTGATCCTTTCACAGGGTTCTTTACTCTCGCGGACATTTCTTTCCTCACTAATTCAGTCGCAGCGTATCTTCAGGGTGTTCCCAAAAATTGTGCCACGTTTGTGTGGCTGCTTTAGAGTGCTTTACACAGTTGCATAAGTCAGGCTTTAACTCAGAGTTTGCAACCTTGTTTGCGTCAATCTGACTAGTGCTTGCCTATGTATGAAGGACGAAAGGATAGACAAGTGGTTGCTAATAAAACAGCATTTCTATTGTTCTCCAGCATTGTCGCAATCAACTTAATCTTCAAAGAGACGGTTCTAGCGATGTGGCTAAATTTTTTTCTGTATTTTTAAAGGGGTTAATAGTGTTGATTATCCATAAGACAACACTGCCAACTCTACCAAACATGCAGAGAAAATTTGGATTGACGCTCTTATGAGCATAGGTTCCAAATCTTTATCTCGGCGTAAAAAGGTGGGTGTAAAATTCAATGACCTATTTCTTCTGATTGAATGGCTTGAAAGAAACTTTAGATACTTATCTATAAATCTACCGTTGGACTTTTCAGTAATTTTGAATATGTTTGGAAATTACAGCGTATCTTACATTTCAACTCATTTGAAGATGTGACGTCATCAAATTTCTAAATCATAAACCAGATGAGTGGCAGACTTTCGCTTGATACCAAATTGTAGGCATTTATGAATTATGGTTTCCTTCGAAATTATTTCATGTTACGTCAAACTGTTTAGAAATTACGATGGTTTTGAGTTTTTTTGAAAATTTTTCTTGAATTCTTGAAAAAGCAGAAAAGCACTCTCATTCTGAAAATATTGAAGATTTCAGAAAATTCCAACGGTAGAATTATAGAGAATTAGCTAAAGTTTCTTTGAAGTCATTCAGTTCAAAGAAATAGGTCACTCAATTTTACACCAGCCTTTTTAAAGATTTGGAACCTATGCTGCTCTTATGTTGTTGCATCTTCTTCAATCGTACACTATGGATATGACGCTAGATAGAGCCCTTTCTTTCAAATACTATTTGATTATAACATTGCTGGAAACAACAGAAGTGCTGCCTTAGAAGCAATAACTTGTCAGATTGACTCAAACGAGATCTCAAACTCTAAGTTAAAGCCTGACCTAAGCAACTGTGTAAAATTCGAGACAATTCAAATTAAAGCTTCTCATCAGCAGGCACATAAACGGGACACAATCCTTTGGGACACCGTGTACTTACATGATCTTCAGCAGTTGCGTCACAATCTGGATTTGACAGTAACATTTTCACCAAAGGCATGCTGCCATTTTCACATGCACACATCAATGCAGTTGAGCCATCCTTAACAAGAAAATGATCAAAAATCTGTTTCAACAAATGAATTGCAACGAGCTAAAAGATGACTGAAATAGTAAGTTGCTGGCGTCAAAATGAGGATATTTTTCTTTACTTTTCTTTCCTTCTCCATTTTGCATCTAATATAATTGCCTTGAGCTTTTGATGAACCCAAGGCTGGACAATTTATGCTTTTCGTGATTAGTGATTTTATTATGTGGCGTTAGGGACAGTCTTTCTATAAAACCTATTTCTCCGTAAATACCGCTGACAATGAACAGATTTTAATTCAATAGGTGTATTCTATGTTGTTAGCGCCGCATAAATTTAATCAAACTCCTACATCTAAAAAGGTTTCAGAAATTTGTTATTTCGGGGTTACTTTCTTCTGGCCCGTCACCCTTTGTGTTTTCTTGAAAGTTCCGCAAACTTTCCTCCATTTAGTTGGAAGATACAGTGCTTTCAATTACTTCAAACTTTGCATTAGCTATTCAAGAAAACGCCCGGGAGAAAACGCTATAGTTTTGAGCAAATCAAGATGAGTTACAAGCGAAGAAACCTAAGAAACCATTTATCCACAAGAAAGAAAGATAACGACCATTTACACTGTCTTTCTTAAAGATTTTAAAAGGTGGCCTGAAGAGAACCTTTTTATTTATGCAAATAAATAACACTGCTAAATGATAACAAGTTCTGTTCAAATCTTTTTGATATCTCATTTAGTTGTATAGAGCTATCTACTGATCTTAAGTATCAGCTGATGACGTCATTTTGTTTGCATAATGCATTGAAATATGACTTAATTTATCTTTGAAAGGTTACAGTTGCAAGAAACTTTGTAGTTTAGCTTAGCAACATAAATGGAATATGAATTGTTTAGCAAATTAATATGATGCGTAGAAAGGCATGGTAATTGTAAAAAAAATTCTGAATGGATTCGCCGATGGAAACGTGGTGAACCTTGCATGTTTTCTTGACATCTTGCAAACAAAATGACGTTATTAGCTCATCCTTCAAAATGGCAGATAACTCGAAAATTTTAAACAGGAGTTTTCATTATTCAACAGTGCTATTTAATTGCATCAATAAAAATTTTCGGTTCAGGCCACCTTTAAGCGTATGCTGATTCTTACATTATCGGATTCATTAATGTCAGCTCCAGCATCCAAGAGCAATTCAACCATTCCAGCATGACTACGACTTACAGCTAACATCAATGGAGTTTGGCCAGACTGTAGGAATAAAAATGACATATGTGTAAGTAAAAGATTGCCGTACACCAAATTTGCCCAAAAAATCTTCTTGTTGATGTAGCGCAATTGTCCAATCATAAACAAGTAGATAAAGTAAAACGAATTGAAATAAGCACGACGTTTCGAGCATAGCCCGTTATCAAGCAAAGAAATATTAGTAGAAGCCATATTAATCAAGCTAAAAGAATTCGTTGGGGATACGAATCATCAAAGTTCAAAGCAACGGTTATCCTCCAAAAAGGAAACCTGCGATTTTTGTCCATCTTTGTAAATATTTTAATAGTATATTCCTTAATTGTAAGATATTTTACGGAGGGCCCATTGTAAATCAACCTTTGCTGAAGGGTTACCCTCCTATAAATAAATGAAATGAAAATGAAATAAAAAAATGAAATCAAGGAAGAAACGTTACCTCTCTATTTTTGCAGTTAATGTCTCCAGCACGTAAAAGTCGCTGCATAACGTATTTATCTGTCTTATTGTCAAATCCGGCAAGAGCTGCAAGCATAATCGGTGAATAACCAGCCTGAAACGTAAATAAAATTCTTACATTAGCATGATATTAGCAAATGTGAAAAGTAATTTCATCAGTCTATGTCAGCAATATACCTTTTAGCTATTCTAAAAAGAATCAGAATCGAACGCTACTTTGCTACATTTTGTAGAATTTTCGAATGTGCACGATAGTGATAGAAGCTCTAACGCCACCCCATCGAACCTTGCGTATAAAAATGTACAAAAATTACGCTCGATCCAGGCTATTTTGTAGAATAGCTAAATGGTCTATTAGCAGTCAGCCAACTTTGGCATAAAAGATGTGGCGTTACTTGTTTACTGTACAGTTGTGGGCTGTTTAAGTCGATGGAAACCTTAAAAAAGTCCTTTCAAAAGGTTACATCCAAGCGATACACTGATGGAATGAGTTTTGGCTTCAAATTCACTCCTAATGCAGCATGGGTTTCAAATCTTTAAATCAGCGTAAAAAGGTGGGTGTAAAATTTAATAACCTATTTCTTCTCATTGAATGGCTTAAAAGGAACTTAAGCTACCTATCTATAATTCTACCGTAGGACTTTTCGGAAATTTTGAATTTTTTAAAAATTAGAATGTATTTAATATTTCAACTCATTTGAGGATGTGACGTAATCAAACCTCTGAATCATAGACCACAAAAAGGCAGACTTTTGCTTGATACTATTTTGTGGACATCCATAGATTAAGCTTCTCTTGGAAATTATCTCATATTACATCAAACAGTTTAGAAATTACGATGGCTTTAAATTGTTTTGAAATTGCTTCTTGCATTCTCGAAAAAGAAGAAAAACACTCAAATTCTGAACATATTGAAGATTTCAGAAAAGTCCAACGGCAAAATCATAGCAAAATAGCAAAAGTTTCTTTGAAGCCATTCAGTTCAAAGAAAGAGGTCATTGAATTTTACACTAACCAAGATTTGGAACCTATGCTTACCAATGCTTGATTTTTCCGACTAGGCTTCATAGGTATGTAGTTTGCTGGGTCAGTAAGCTTGCTGATCCAAGCGCTTGAAAATATTTTTTGTATTTTTAGACGAGGAAGAACATGTAAAATATGTCCTCATTTTCAGAAATGGTGGAGCACGCTATGGGCTATACAAATGTTTGGACGAGTGTGCCCAATTTCCATTGTGTCACAAAGATCTATTTAAATGTTCAAAAGTATGAGGTATTTCAAACACTTGCATTTGCAATGAATATAATTCGCAGCTCTAATGCCTTTGAAGTGGATATACATTACCGCATTTACACTAACACAGATAAACCAGTTTGACATGAACAAGGTTCAATTCAACCAATCAAGGCATTGGATTTGTTGGATTGGCCAATTAGAAGGCTCCATTCGATAACCTGCATTAGTTTAAAGGTAATTGGCAGGGTCAAAAGATGCGTTCATGAACAAGGGGTTGGGCAAAAGTAAGAAACAATTGAAAGGGGTGAAATTAACACGTGCAAGAGCTTAGGAGACAAAGAGTGCGTGGGTTTTCCTTTGTTCTTTTTACAGATGGACGCTATATACCCGTGTACTCGTATATTACCTTTAAGCTTATTTAACTTGCAATGTGAATAAGGTAAAAGACATAATCGGTACAGAATTTATAGTGTTCACTTACCTTATTATGAAAATCAACTTTGCATTCTTGAGAATCTAAAAGGATGCTAACAACGCCAGTATTCCTGTATGTCAAAGCAAAGTGTAATGCTGTATTCCCCTGTAACAAAGAATGAAATCGTTCGTAGGATTGCATTTTACATACAGTAAAAGTACATGCATAAGAACCTACTGGATTAAGAGCCTACAGGCTGAAGCTTTCCAATAAGGCTACCATTTTATAAGAACCTATCTATTATATTAACTGTTTAAGGACCCAGGCTGACTTGGAGAATGGTAGGTTCTATAACGCAGGCTTCTACTGTATACTCGTGTCCTTGTGTTCAAAGTAACAACAGATCTATGCATCGCATCTATATATTGCTTGTAGCTCTTTACATTCTAAGATATTTAGAGTCCTAGATAAAAAAATAATAATAAGAATATTCATCGTCATTGTCATTGTCATCGTCATCGTCATCGTCATCGTCATCGTCATCGTCATCGTCATCGTCATCGTCATCATCATCACCATCATCATCATCATCGTCATCGTCATCGTCATCGTCATCATCGTCATCGTCACCATCATTATTATCATCATCTAGACTGATGATATGGTCGTAGTTATCGCTATTGAAATACTGCCGGACGCTCCTAACTACGACTCATAATCAAACGCCATTATTTTGAAATGACTATGACTGCCTCGTTTCGATAAGGGCCTAGGCAGAAAAGCACAAACATTTGTAGTTTTCAAATGAAACACATTGATTTGAAAACTTCACAATAAATCAGTTAATGCTTAGCAAAAGCAGCAAAATAGTACCTACGTACAAGATTTGATATTGTCTCAAACTGTTTTCATGGTATTCTTCATCGTAAGATCCGGCCAAGCTCCTTGAAACTCTGCTTTGAGCTTCGAGTTTCCGTTGGTCAACATCAATCAATCGAATTTGCAGAAATTCTAATGGCGTTGTATTTTGTTGTATACTTTGTACATGACTGTGTATAGCAGCCTCGTTACCAAGGGCGTTCAAAAGTGAAAAAAGTCAGTCCAAAAATATTGCCGTAATAATATGAGTCCCAGTATGAGCGGTCTCGGTCTGGTGTAATGGTCTCGTTTTGAATAGCGATTACTGGGACTCATTGTAATCAGTCTATCATCATCATCATCATCATCATCATCATCATCATCATCATCATCATCATCGTCATCGTCATCGTCATCATCATCGTCATCGTCATCGTCATCATCATCACCATCATTATTATCATCATCATCATCATCATCATTGCAAACACCGGAATTACAAAGAACTATAAGCTAAATGCTTACAGGATACAAAAATTCTAAACGAAACGCAACAAGCAACTTCTAAACATGTACGTAAAAGCAAAACAACTTGCTATGATTGAGCAATGGGAGGAGATGCAAGGGCATTAATCCGTTGCTACACGTGAATGGTCAAGCGGAAGGTCTTGGCATATACAATATACACAATGCTCTGTGCAAAAACATAATAGTTGCGGTATTTGTTGCGATATGCATGCTACCAAGCATTTTGATCAAAAATCAGTTGTAAACCCTATCCCACTCATATTTTCAAAATACTTGTTTCTGGCTTCAATAACTCTTGGTTCTGAGCATCCAAGTTTGAAATGGACCTCATTACCCTAAAACCTATTTAATTTAAATCTAATAGAGAGCTTATACCCTCATTACATAAAGAGGAACTTCAACCACGACACTAACAAGCATTTTAAGAAGCTCAGCGTGACAAAACTGAATTTCGTATTCGTCTCTTGAAATTTCGGAGTACGTTTCAAAGTAAAGTAGCTTATAAAACATGATCTTACACTTAAATCCATTTCTACAATATGCAATAACTCCGGCCAAATTTAGAGATCCCTTCGACACAAATGCACAAAACGAGACTTCGAAGATCAGTAATGTTGTTAAATTTCATAATTTTTCAAAATCAGGTACCAAGTGTACAAGAAGGAAATTACTTACGTCCTGGTCCATGAGGTTGATGATAGTATCAAGCAACTCTGGAATTCTGCTCTTAAATAAGTCGATGTAGCTTTTAACAACAGCTGCATTTGCTCGTTTTCTCTTTACTGTTTGGAACCATAGAGCTTCAATGTTCGCTAAATATTTCAGCTACGAGAACAAAACATTGTGATTGCAACATTCCTAGCACACGGGGTCAATATAATGGATCTACGTAGCATGTAAATAAAGTAACTAGGAAGGGGAGAAAGGCATCCAAATATCACACTTTAGTGCAAGGATGAACACAAGAAAATTACGACTTGGAGTTCTTCACTCTTTTCTTTTAATCTTCTCTGCTACTATTACGATATACACACTTAAGTACGATATATACTTTCTAATCACATTGGTTAAAGTTTAGGCAGCACAAGCATTTCGGCTCTCTTGCATTCGAACTGTCTCGGCAAGGCGAGAAGAGATAAATTCTCAAAATACAAATGAAAAACTACCACAAGCTGCTTTATACAGGATGCCCCAAGAAATTGTGCCCCGTTTGCCTGAAGATGACAACAAAGCGGCAAAAGATTCTCGCCAAAATTTTGTATGATGTTGCTCTTCAGATATTCATATAAAGTTTGTTGCCAACCCCATGAAAATCTTTTGAAAAATTATGGAGCTATGACCTTCAGGAAACCAACTTTGCCTGATGATTTAAACCAGCGATCGGCCATTTTGTCTTAATATTTTGCAGCGATAAATAGCTCCATGGATGAAATGAAACAGCAGCCTCCAATGTCATAGCTCTCGCGAAAATTCTGATAATCATCAGAGAGTTTTCAACTATTTCTTACCTCACAGAAACTATTTCTTACCTCACATGAAGCTATTTGTCACTGCAAAATAGTAAGGCAAAAGGGCCGACCGCTGGTACGTCCGACTCCTAATTCTTTGCACAGTGAGTTAAAAACCAAAGCGACTCACTCACCATCAGTTGTTGCTTCAACGGTTTTTCACCAGATAAATGTTGTTGTAGCATCTTACAAGATTCAACAATATCATTCTTTATGCTAAAAATTTAAGGATAATTGGGTCAAAATTGGAAAAAAGCGGGAGTAATAAGAGAATGGAGTACGAAGATTATATACCGGGTGTCCCAAAAAAGTTCCACGGATTTGGTTGACTCCAGCGATGTGAATTTAGCTTCAATCAATGTCTAATCACTCTAAAAATGCTACTTGATAGTTAACTTGAACATAGGTACCTCGTTTGTTGGTATTGGTGCTGTGAGAGCAGACAGGTTAATCTTGAAAGCTCGAATTTGCCTCTTCCTGCAAACCAGACCTTTAGCCTTTTTGCCTAAGCAAATTTTCAAGCCACATCATATACATTAATGATATCCTTGATAAAAATTGAACAATATTAGATATTGTTTTATTCTGTTTTCCAGAAGTCACCCCCAAATCACCCATTCGGCAGTTAATTTCGATGTGCTTCAGGAACTTGCTCAGGCCAAAAGGCCAAAGCTCTGGTTTGCAGGTGGACTCAAATTTGAGCTTTCAAGATTGATGTTTCTGCTCTCAAAACACCAGTACCTACAAACGAGGTATCTATGTTTAAGTTAACTATCGAGGAACATTTTGAGCTCAATTCACATCGCTGGAGTCAACCAAATCTGTATACTTTTTATTGCGACACCCGGTACACGTTCAGTTACTTCGTTCTCTCTAGAAAGGATTCGTACAACATTGATGTTCGATATTTTTGATTGCATGGAACTCATTTTAGATAACGTGAGTGCAGACCACAGGAAGCCCATATTACAGTTAATTCAAAAAATGTTTCAAAGAATAATTTATCAAAAAAAATATTTTCCCTTTTGCCACTATATCGTGTGTTGTTTTCTTACGCCTTTCCAATTTGTTATTTGCGAAATAAATACTTTTTTGAGAGAGCACAAGGAAACAAGAGAGTCAAAAGTAAAAACGGCTGTTTCCCTGTGCTCTCTCAACAAGTATTTATTTCACAGATAACAAATTGGAAAGGCGTAAGAAAACAACAACGCACGATATAGTGACAAAAGGGAGAATGATTTTTTGAATAAAACTTTTTTTGAAACATTTTTTGAATCAACTGTAATATGGGTTTCCTGTAAGCAGACTTTACTTTTCCACTGAAAGAGAGAGTCAACAAGGAACTTGTAAAGTTCCTCATTGACTCTCATTCGCAGCGGAAAATTATGTTCTGCAGGTAGGCTATATTCTAGGATCTTTTTGTATCAATTCAACGAATGGATGCCAGCCACTACGAGAGCTCTTTTTTCTGAACATCGCCTGCGATCAAAAAACTTCCAACCAAATCCAACATTGTTGGAAATAATTAGTTTAGGGCTTAGGCAATATATTGAAATTTTACCTTTCACTCATGTCTTCATCATCAGATTCACTGGATATATGCTCCTCCACACCCTCCACATAATCATCAAATACTGCTAGATTATCCAATCCTTTCGCACCATCAAGTCCATTTCTTGTGTACGATCCTAAATTATTTCGCATTGCAATCAAAGCCATGTCCAAGTTTTTATCATTTAAATCAACTTTATTGCCACAGTAGTTGCATATCACGGGTTCTTGTTGGACCTCTGTTGATATAGTGGTATTGGCCATGATTTTGTAAACTTCCTCGCAAAATTCAGTCTCTGAGGAAATTGACGTCGTTCTCCTCTCGGCTAAAGTCTCGCTTTTGCGTCGTCTCCTCTCATGTCCGTTACTGTACGGAGTGCCCGGCTCGAGCTCTGACATACTGACGTTAACAAAGTCTGTTGTTTGATTCAATTTTTCACATTTCGCGCAACCAGTCTCGAATACATCGTTCTCTCCCACACCAATTTCCTGCATCTCTCCCTTGCGCAAGCACTCGTCACACAGCACAATATTAACATCACCTTCTCCACAACTTTTTGTTTCCAATTGCAAATTTTCACATTTATCACAAAACGTATCATCAATCCGATGCTCTCCACATGCTACAGAACTGCACTCTCTGTTTTTACACAAATCACAAATTACATTGTTTACAAGGGAATCTCCAATTCCAACATCGCATAAATCTGGTTTTTGACAATCACATAACTTATCATCAATTCTGCATAAATTATCACTAAATTCACATAATTTAGCATTCTCAATATTACCGTACATTCCGACTCCGACAGATACAAGTTCAATATTCGCACAATGATCACATAATAGATCCGTTGTTGTGTCATCCCCTATCCCGATGCTGATAGCCTCCTTCGCATCCAGATTGCAACAGGCCCCGAACTCGTTTGTTTCCCATTCCACTGGACTTGACGCTACGTCCTGGAGCACAATATTTTGTTGACACGACTTTGTGGATGTGAGTATCATTGCCTGCCCATCACCGCACATAAAATCAACGGTTGGAACATGGGCTTCTACGGATATAGATCTGATATTTTGGAACCCATTGCCACACATTATACTTTTTTCCTCTACGTTGACGACATTTTGCACTCCTTTATCCTCCATCTCCAACAATAACTGAGCCTCTTTGTCAACCAAGATCTTCTCGGCTAATTCATCTCCAAACGAGGCATCCCTACAACATGGTGAACATTGAACTTCAGTTGAGACTAACTCTGAGCATGCGCATCCAGCCATCGCAGATTTACTTTCACGAGGGCTTTCGTCGATTTGTGAAGACATATCAGAAACGGCAATAGACTCCTGCGTTGAAACATCGCAGATCAATTTCTCCACAATGTCATCTCCCGTCGAGGATTCTATGAATGTCTTAACTTCAGTTTCAGTGCTTGCATTATCTGTGTAAACAACAGCGTCACCATCCCCGACAGCCATGTCTTTTAGTTTCATTTCTGAGGTGGCAGTTTCGGCATGACACACATCAAGATGATGTTGAACACCCACATCAATAAGTATTTTTTCTGTTTTAAGCGGTATCTCCACCACCTTGGTGTCTAAGTCATGACTCTCGAGAATATCAGAGCTGCTATCTTGTGATGGAGCACTCTCTGCGAGAACTGTGTCGGCTTCAGCGATTATTTCCTCCGAAACAATCTCTTTCGGACTTTCATCAATGCTTCGACGACACATAGGGCAAATAGACTCAGAATCTGAGAGCCCACAAATCTCTGTCTGCGTATCCTTGTTGAGCTTGGCTCTTTGAGGACAAGGGCGAATGAGGAAATCGTCATTGGTCTCTGACTGGAAACTTACCGGTGACGATTGTGGTGACGAGCCTGTGCTAGAATGAAGGCTTGAAATGCTCTGTTTTGCAGTACGTTTCTGCTTTAACATGTTCAATAACTGTCGCTTTTCCTCCTGCAAAACAGCAAGCTTAACTTGCAGAACAGCCAAGAGTTTGTTTTCATCTTCGACTTTTCGTAAACGCGATAATTTCGGTTGTATCTCAGAACGAATAGTTTGAAGAGCCTTGTATATATCTTCAGACATTGCGTGTTGAAAAAGCGGTTGCAACAACTTCGAGGTTGGTGATTCAGATCGAAAGCCTTCGTAAATCCGTGTTTCGCTTTGTTTCGATATATTTTCGCTCTTCGGTTCATAAGCAGTGATCTTCAAGCCTTCAAAAGTCGGGGATAAGTCACTACTATCTTCAGCAAATGACTTCATAGCAAACGTCTCCTCCACAAGGTTCAAATAACTTGTACTGCTATCAGCACTGTCCGGTCTGTCCGGCATCGTGGCTGCCTGTTCCTTCTGCCGATGGTTATCTTGTGCTTGAACACCCGCAACTTTCTCTGATGTCAAAAGCGGCTCGTAAGCTTTCAGCGAAAGAAAGTCATCTTCTCTGGTAGAACTGAGGTCACTGAGGCTAGCTGAGCTGAGATGAATACGAGGTCGTGCCGGTCTTCTTCTGACAACGGCTGATGATGTTGTGGATTCGACATCAGAGGAATAGTCCGATGATAGCCGGCTTGCTGTTGAGCTTGGACTGTGAGGTCGGTTCAAGGATGACGTTAGTTGATCTGGTTGTACCGGGAAAAGTTGACTTTGCTCCTTCGCATTGTTGAGAGAAAGACCATCGAGCGTTTGCTCTGAATTTATTTCCTGCAAAGAAATTCAAAAACATTTTCAAGAAAACGTGAAAATTCAAACTCTAAACTAACATTGTTGTTCATGTTCGACATATGAAAAGGTAAGGTTAATAACCTTATTACCATGCAAGGACTTGTTTTCGTAGCCAGTCTATGCTCTCACTTACTTTAACGATCAGACCATTTTGCCCAAAGGAAGCACAAGTGCAGTCTCTGTTATGTACAACGGATGTATCAAAACGAGGCTTCAATCACTAGATGTGGCACAAGCAATAATGCACCGTTTTGTAAATCAACATTTATCAATTTAATCTATTTCGTCCTTGATGATTTGGCGTCTATTCTTCTTCATTCTTGCCTACTCTCGACTTCACCTAAACTCCACACATACTCAAATCAAATTACAACTGGTTTTCGTGCCTCTGCTATGTGATGGTCATCTGCTTCGCAGCGATGCTTCCCGTGTAAGTTCTGAAGTTGATTTGAGTTAGTTGCAATTTGAGTTGAGAGTGGGGTTCAGGTCAAGTCGATAGCAGGCAAGGAGGGAAGAAAAGCCACACTATCAAGGAAATCGAATATACTGAAATAATTTCCAACATACAAACAGGTGCATTGTTTTGGCGTTTTGGATAAAGTTGGATATAGTTGCAAGCAGCAACATACAAGACCATACATCAAGTTAAAGTGGCCACTAGAATAAGTCTGCAGGACAATGAGGATCAATGCGACGGTCCTCGAGTTTCAAGTGCAACAACATTTGCTTCAGAAAATATCTGCTTAACCGATCACTTTTGTCGTTGATGTTTCGTTAGGTTCAGGAGATAAAGTTAGACCATGACTTCCAATTTCTTTCAGCCTCGTGACATTTACTAGACTCCCATCAATCAATGAAGCATTTTATCATATTTCATTTCAGATATATACGGAGAAAAATCGAGGAAGGTGTGGCGTTGAGAGCTTTGTTGCTCACATGAATCGAATCTTCTTTCAAGCAAATATGATCACTACAGATTAGTGTAAATCAGCCTCATGGAATTGATAAAAACATATTATAGAATAGATAAGGTTAAAGAAATACAGTTTCAATAAGATGGAATTCCTTGGCCTTGGACCTCTGCGCTAGGCAACGTGCAAAGCTCACAAAACATAATGTTGTACGAAAACCAGTGCTTGATAAAATTCTCTCCATGTCTGTGGCTGCGGTTAAAAGCCAAATAACTCATCTGTGCTCAGTGGAGGGTAGGCCATGCTCAAGTAACCCTCTTAGTCCCAGTTTACACTGTATCGGTACAACTTTTGATCCGTAACAAAAGTGTCGCAGATTAGCCTCCAGCTTACACTTTTCCTGCTAATCAGTCACATTTTCGTTCCCTCTATCAATTGAACAATTATGTTCGGGAGCAGTGTGAACGGTCTTCAGCCCTAACAACTTTGTAACGGATCAAAACTGTACCCTCGGTACAGTGTAAACGTGGTCTTAAATTAGAATTATTACACGAGTCCTTGTTTTCGCTTCAGTAAATGATAATTCAATTCAATCGAGCAATACTTAGATGAATGTCATCTCAGTTTATTAGTCTTAGGTACCGAGTGCAGGTGAGAAATTTGCTTTGTTTTTGTCTAGCAAGATTCTTGCAATAGAGAGAAACACAAAATTTTCTGTGAATCAGTTGTTACTTTCAAAGCAGTGTCTTCGCGGGCTGTCAAGTTACCCTGAATCTTATGGATAGCCAGTTTTGCCAAACAAGCACAAAAACCCACCGGAATTTGAAAAAATTGAGAGTTTTTACGTCAACTGTCTTCTCTCCAGCACCGACAGTCTCGAAATTTCACAAAAATGCAATCTTTGAAGGGAAAGGAACCAACATTTCAAAATGGATCTTTTTGTTGTTGATCTTTAGACAATTTTCTGTATGAATATGGATCTTCGGAGTCAGACTGGAACAGCATGCGCGCTAAGAAAATGCGTTGCTGTAGCGCATGTTATGTTAGGGTGCTTTTAGCTAATTTATGTATGACTCTATTAAAAACAAATTTTGCCACTTTTTAATAAAAACTTTCCCTTGTAATTTGTTTGTATATTTCCTCTATCAAAACAAAGCAAACGATTTTCGACTGTGAGAAACAGGGATCAAATGGAGCAACGACCCAAGCAAAATATCATCTCATAAATATCAAGGTGTGATAAAGGTGCTAACAAAAGAAACAACCAGCATGGTAAATATCATCACGTCCGGAGCAAGGAAGCAAAGGCTGCCAAAAATTTTTGCAGGGTTTGATTGTTTTCAAGTTTTAGAAATCAAAGTTTGGACAAAAAATTGATGTCGTTAGTTGGGGACCTATCATGATCTTTTTTAGCCAACTGGTCAGTCAGATTCCCCCTAGATTCTCATCGAAGTTTTGCCCAGTTTGTTACACACAAGTGGCACTGCCTGCCTCTCTCTTTATTTATTCTCGTTTAGCAAGCACAGATACCCAGAATCGGCACAGATCCCCAGAATCGGCACAGAAAAATGGCTGAACGATGATGGCTGACAATGAAATGATGTCATATTAGAAATAAAAAATGACTTTGTGTCAAAACGGGACGGCAAAACATTGTAGTCCTCCCTCTACCCCTATGCCCTATTCTTTGGGTGTAGATCTCGAAAATAGCCTCAAAATGGCCCCTTTGCACCTTAAATACATTCTTGGGCGAATGTTTCTCGTTTGCGAGAAGAAACGTTCATGCTCACATTTTCTCCCAAATGGGAGAAAATTCTCCTGTTTTGGCTCATCTCACTGGCTGCCCAAAAGAAGCCTCCAAAATGTCCTAAATTGAAACGTAGTCGATACCTGAAGGTCTGTACCACTTCCAATGCCATTCACATCAACGTAATCGCAGCTAACATAAAACAACTTTGATTTTCTCTTCCGCTTTTTCATTTCCATGTCATCCTCGTTCGACTTTGTTTTTCTCCTTCGGTTTGCCGCAACATTTATCAAAATTGATTCAAGATTGTCTTCGATCTGCGTACAACTTTCGTTATTATCATTTAACACAAAACAGCTCACGTAGAACAAGTTCGATTTACGCTTTTCACTCTTGTCTAACATGTCGCGGTCTGTGTGGCTCGGCCTCGCCATTTTGATTTTGAGAAAGCAAAGAATAAGAATCACAAGTCTTATTTACAAGGAAAATCATGTCGATTCAAGTGGAGTGAGGCGTGATTTCCGGTTTGATTTGTTTTTAATTCAAGGTTGCAAATATAATCATCGACAATTTCCTTTGCCCGTCTATCAAACAGCTTGGCTTTCATTGCTATGACAACTGACTACATAACCAATTTCTTTGGCAGGAAAGCGTTCTTTGACTACCAATAAAAACTTTCCAATTGCAGAAAGAATGGATTTGTAACTAGACAAGACATTTTAGCCTGAAACAATTATTTCGTCAATATGTTACCAACGGGTTACATCTGTGCTATTTTCTGACTGCAAGACAATAATAGGAACGAGTCAACCCAAACGAAGATGTGGGAACATAATAGCCTGCGTGCAGACTCGACCATCCTAAAATAGTTGAGTCTGCAGGCAGGCTATGGGAACAGCAACTGAAGAAGGCCCCAAAGGATGCTGGTCATTAAAGGGAATCGACATAGTTAAAAGTTGGCCCGGGCCAAGTTAAAAATATGATCTATTGTATTCAACAACTTTGACGCCTGCCGTTTCATTGTGTTGCGAAGGAAACAATGGGTTTGTGGGCGTTTCTTCAGCCTATTTATAGCAGCTTGTCGATATAGCTATGTCTATTCCCTTTAAAGGTTCTTTAAACAGAACATAGATTTGAAAGCATTCACCACTGTCAATCAATGGCATTGGAAGGATCAAATTTTCCAACATTTCGTCAAAAACACTGGACTTCCATTTCGCCTGAATCATATGAGAAATGCCTGATCCAATGTATAGGTCATAGGTCTCCTGGCTCCAGCTCCTGAACTCTATCAAAACCCCTGATCTCCCTTTTCTTTCTGATGCTATATACAACCAAATTTAATAAGATCTGTTCCTCGTTCTGTTCCACACTGAATTTGGCTTCAGCAGAACTCTCTCAATATACAGACAATGTGAGACTAATTGGAGGACGCTTGAAGGAACAAAATGGTACAAGAACTGGAAGAAATAGATTGTTTTAGGAGCCAATCAGCTGCGTGCATTTATTGCTCTGACAATGGCATTAGGTACTTGCCCCTTGGGAATTGAAGGTAATCGGGACTTTAACTACGAACCAAGCCCCAACGAATTAACCAACAGGGTGCATATTAAGGATTAAGTCGGATCTTGTTTCAGATTTGTGACAGACAAAAAGCTGTGGGGAGCTTGAAACCACCATCTAAAGTCACAATCTGAGACTTAACAGGTAACGTCTGTTCTAAGATATAAATCTCATAATCGTTTTAAGTTACAGACATTTTGTTACAATGTGCAACCCTGCTGTTCAACATGTGAGGTGCGCCAGCTGGTATTACAAGAGTATCATCCAGGTAGCCTGCGCGAACTTTAGCTTTTCCTTGGAGGAGGAATTGAGGCTGCGCGCAGGCTACATGGAGTCCTCAAAACTGTACACAATAATTTATGAAATATGGTCTGCAGCTTTCGAATAACAACTGATATACCTGATGGAAAGTGAGTGTTTAACATGATTTAAGAACTTTCCACGGCACACCACGGCCGATACCATAGACTGATTACGATTGAGTCATAGTAATCGCTACCACCCACCCACCCTACTCGCTCATACTAGCGAGGCAAATCCTTTACAGGGCCAGCCATTTGGCTGGGAAGCAATGAGTCCTAGTATGAGCGAGTAGGGTGGGTGGGTGGTAGCGATTACTAGGACTCAATCGTAATCAGTCTACCGATACCAGCCATGACGGCATAGAGGGCAACGAAGCAAAATTTTCCGACGATAAATTATCGACTACAACAGCAACAGCAACAGTTTTTAGGATCATACGTTGAATTCATGCGTGATATGAGCCAAGTCACATTTTGCAATCCAACTTTGCAGCCCACACAATTAGTAAATATGTATAAAAAATACGCCGTAAATTCAATAATTCCTGCAAGAATTTATCTTTTAATGTCAGTCAGCTCATGTTCTATGCACCATTTCTCCTTCAAAATCTTAAAGTTTTGGCTCTGGCACCCAGGGTAAAATCACGGGGGGGGGGGTTCTTGGCCAAATTTTGGGTAGGGGTCTGCCGCGAGCATCTTCAAAAGGCTACCGTTGGCTAGACCAATTTTTACGAAAATGGTACCCTTGGCTAGACCAATTTGACCATTGTCTGAACCAATTTTTACGAAAATGGTACCCTTGACTAGACCAATTTTGACCATTTCCTCGACCAATATTGTCAAATTTGTGCCAAATATGATATCATGACCCTTGGCTAGACCGTTGTTGGCCAAAATTGCAAAAAAGTATACCCTTGGCTAGACTAGAAGTCCGAAAAAGTATACCCTTGCTCGCGCCAATTCCCCAGGTACCTTTACTATGGAAGAACCCCCCCCCCTCCGTGGGTAAAATGGTAAAATCTTCCAAGAGTACACCTGTACATCACAAGAAAGCCGACAAGAGAGCAAAATTTCCGACAAATAATCTCCTGGGGGGCCCGTCCCCCAACTGGCTTCGGCCCTGGGCACGCCGCAAACATATCAAACTATCAACAAACAACTTTCATGATGAAAATATCAACTACTACAGCTATCTCTCATAGTTCGAAGACCAAACTGAGTGAGAAGAATTGTACATACAGTTGATAAGAATCGTAGTCTAGCTTATGTTTGTTTCAGCTGCCATGTATAAGTAAACATGCTACTTTTTGGGATTTGTCATTGGTGTGGAAGACTAGTTAGAAAGAAGTTAGTCAGAAAGTTAGAAATTCTGGCCAAGAGAACAAGAGCAAGGACTACGAGTACGCAGGTTTAGGCCATTTTGGCTCTTGCATACCAACCTGCCAAAAAACTAATCATACGGAAGAAAATGAAGATTTTGGGAACCTTTTCAGTTGCAGATATTTGGATAGATATACTGTACCATAAGCGTACGAGGCGGGGGGGCCGGGGGGGGGGGGCGGCAGCCCCCCTAACTTTAGAAAAGTTATCGAAAATGAGCCCCAATCGGGCAGAAAAATGCCCTCAGTCGGGCAAAAATTATGCTAAACAATGGACTTTGTGTTGGGCAGCCCCCCTAGATTTTTTCTTCCCGTACGCTTATGTACCGTACCGTCTTTTAGAGAAACGAGGACCATTCTGGATGATTCTATTGTTATTTACTGTACATGACACCGAACTCTTCCTATGGTCCTTGGTCTGATAAATCAACATGCATGGACTTCAACAACGAAATGTACACTCGAACGTCAAAATTGACATCAAAGCAACCAAAAAAAATTAACAAGCATACAGTACCTGAAGCCAAAGGCTAGTTACAGTTCTTACTCTTTGCCCAAAGCTTTGTAATTAAAGTTTCAAAATCAAGAACGGTTATTCTTTGATCAAAACATCGAAACAATGATGCAGCAGATAAGCAGACACTTTCAGCGTTGATACCCTCATAAGAAGGCAAAGAAAGTGCGCATAATGGTGCGGATTATAGCTTTCAATGCTACTTCTTGAACTAGATGCATAGGATCAGCATTTCATATCAGATGCGGTAAACAAAATTATAACATGCATTTAATTTGCAAGTCTTTAAGTAAAGAGTTGAAGCTGCTTAGCCTGTGTGTAACTATTGCAAAATAAAATTCAACCTTTCGATGAATCGATGCCAAGCTCAAAATGTCATGTCAATTTCAAAGCCTTCTACCAAGAGACAACATATGGTTGTAGACGTTCAACAAAAGGTCAAGTAGTTTCAAAGTACCATTTAGCAACAGTTTTGGAACTGAAATAATACAAAATTAGGTCTTACCGCCATCTTGCTGAACGAAATCAATCAGTAACATGAAAGCAGCTTCATAGATGTAGGAAAAACTTTGCTCGAAGTCAAGACAGTCAATATCGTGGCTTGTTATGTGACGCTGACGCATGAATTTTAACATAATAACCTTTACACAATTGAGGTTTTAGCTTCAGGCTTTCTTCTAATAGAATTGAAACCTTGAACGTCACACAGGAGGTTTCATTATATATGATAGATAGAAATATCTTGATCAAATTTAGGCCTGTTACTAACTGAAGCCTATTCTTTATAAAGTTTACTTCCATGACCTAAAAATAAAGATTTCTTTTAGTTTTAAAGATGGCCTACTTATCAACATGTGATATTGATCCATTTGACTCTAGAACTCATGCTTTAACTGGTTCCCCCGTCACCCGTCTCTGTCTGCTTGGTTGGTAAAGGGGTCAGAGTTTAGGGTCAGATAATTGGTGTCTGGTTGTCAAGGTGTAATAGATAACATGACTCGGTGACCATTTTTAACAAATTGACCAAGTAAAATATATCATGGGGTTCTGCGAACGGTATTTAAATCATCCATTTCAAAACTATCTTGCCAGCATTGTTAAAAATAGGGATATTCAACGGTGGAATGTTTGAGTGAAACATTATACGGTACTTATCATGTTGACTCCAAACTTAGCCTAACCTTAGTTATGCAAGAAACCGTGGATTTTAATCTACTAACAACACACAAATTGCTTGTTGTCCATCAAATCCCTTTAAAATGAGCCAAACAGGAAAGAACTCAACAGTCTATATTTGGCTATCTGCAGTCCTGTAAAGCGCAAGGTCATCACAACCAAGCAATAAAAAAGGGGGCTGGTACTGAGCCTTTGTTTTAAGGGTCGTATAAAGAATACGCGAGGGCAAAACAGGCAAAGATTAGAAAGGGTAATTAATGGCTCAACGGAGGTTTTTGCTCCATTACATGTGTTAACAACAAGGATCGTCCTTTAGTTCTGTCAAGGGAGAAGTTTAACAGATTATTCGCCGTGTCGATATTTCCCCCGGTGAGGATACATACCATGTTCAGTTCAGGGTACGGGTATGTGCCGCCGTACGGGTGGGTTTTTGGGCCCAAAATTCTCTAAGCAAGAGTCCTTTGTTGGCAGATGTTTCATAAAAATGGGCGGGGTTTCGCTGAAATACGCAAAAATAGTTTAAAATGGACAGTTTTCCGCCAAAATTCATCATAAGAGTGGCAAGTTTCGGTAATTAGAAGAGGGTAACTTTCTGAAAAACAGGCGGCATAGACCCTCCCCGTCCTGGGTTTCTATAAGCATAAGATAAGATGAGGTGTAATCGCCACAAGACGATTAGGCACATGGTGAAAAAATCAGGGGAGCTTCTTTAGCAACTCCCAAAAACCGATAAAATACAACCATGGTATTTGCTTTTGTTGCTTATATGAGAATAGGTATCAATGACGTATTTTTACGACTTTTGGCAGCTGGCTGAATGGGTGGAGCTACTTGATCATTCACAAACGGGAATGGCTGTATTTCGTTGTTTTATTACCCTGTTACGAAGTATAACATGTGTAGAAATGCTCGAACTTCAGTTTGTACGCTCATTATCTTAATAACTGCTTTATTCTCTCTTTTTCGAAATGTTGCTGACACATACCGGCTAACCCACACACACAATGTCACAAGCTCAAATGTTGTGAACATAAACAAGGTATCAGCATGTAGCTGAAGGGCTTAGTAGGTTGCTGTTTGGTCTGTGGTCAGTTTAAAAAAGGGAATTGACACTGGTAGCAAAGCACGCGTGGGGGGGGGGGGGGGGTTCTTGGCCAAATTTTGGGTAGGGGTCTGCCGCGAGCATATTCAAAATGGTACCATTGGCTAGACTAATTTTACGAAAATGGTACCCTAGGCTAGACCAATTTGACCATTCTCTAGACTAATTTTTACGAAAATGGTACCCTTGGCTAGACCAATTTTGACCATTTTCTGGACCAATATTGTCAAATTTGTACCAAATATGAAATCATGACCGTTCGCTAGACCAATATTGTCAAAAATGATACCCTTGGCTAGACCATTGCTAGGCCAAAATTGCATAAAAGTATACCTTTGCCTAGACTAGAAGTCCGAAAAAGTATAGCCTTGCTCGCGGCACATCCCCAGGTACTTTTACTATGGAGACCCCCCCTTGTAGCAAAGATGCGCGAGTTAAAAATAAAAAGGATGATGCGCCATCTAATTGGACCGATTGGAGCGATTGGACCTCGCATATAGATGTGGCACAAGACCAATTTGACCATGTCGATTCCCTTTAAATCATCACTGCCCTCCAAAAATCCAGTTTTCAAAATAATGTTATTCATTCATTTGTCGGAATTTGCTTTTCTTTTCCTGTCCATGTTTTGGAAGATGGGGGAAAACCGAATTCCAAATTTGCATGGAAGCACGAAATTTTAATAAGGAGGTCAAGGAGCAGAGGAGAGGTCAATCACCTTGCAAACAGCGGATTTTACCTAAAGACTTCAAATCCTTCTCCACGTTGAGTTTTTTACTTGACCGGAAAAGGATGACGATTATTTCACTGTAAAATTACGGAATAAAGAAACGACGAAGCGAGGAAGTTTTAGCAGTAGATTCCCTGCCTGCTGATGATAGAGCAAACTAAATAAAAGGTGCAAGAATTTTCAAGATGAATCTCACAGATATTTTGAGTGCTGATGAAATGAATACGACATACCACTGTCAATATGAATACGACATACCACTGTCAATATGTCTGTTATTTACAATTAACTCATTTTCGGTTTTGGAGCTGTTGTAGGTTGCAATTGGTACTGTGCAGATGACGCAGTTGAAAAAAGTTTCTATCTTTAATAACATCCAAATAAGCGTGTGAATATTTTGACTCTTGCGAAGTGTTTTACTGCATATTGGAACAAAATTTATAAAGAAATAGTGGTCTGGATCGAATTGAAAGGTACGATGGTAAACAAATAATGACGTCATACAGAGGCTGATTCGAGCTTCGAGCACCTCTTACAAGACCATCATATTGTCAATGGCGGAGCCAGACAAAAAATAGTGAGGGGGTAAAAGTCCACAATTTTATGACTGGGCATGTAAAAAGATATACCCAGGCGTTTTTATGACATTTTTCGATTAAAATTTCAGCCAGATTTTTGAACGTTGGGATGTATTTACCCCTTCATTAGGCTTGCTCCAAGTCTATTTCTTTTTTCGTCAGTGATTCTTCGTTAGTAACGAAAGGAAGGAGGAGCCCTCGTTCGGCCTCCTTTTCAATCATTCGCATGCTCCTTCGCATTTCCTCTCTATAAATTACTGACGAAGAATCACTGACGAAAAAATAAATAGACTTCGAGCAAGTCTACCCCTTCATACAATCCCAGTGACATAGTTATTCATCATTTTATAGTTTTATGATGCAAATTGTCAGTGACATAGTTATTCATCATTTTATGGTTTTATGAGCCTTAGAATATTATTTTTAGGTTATTAAATCAATGACAATGAATGAATGGTTCAAGGTGTTGATTGACCTAGCCCCTCTCATCTCACCCTCTTTTTTACCCCCAAGGGGAGAGTGGACTGGCCAGGGCAATAGGGAGCATCTTAAATTTGGGGCAGGCATGTCACGTCACTTCAAGTTCAAGGGCACGTTTAATTGAACCAAAGGGGAATTTCCTGAAATAAAAGGGCGCATGTTGTCATAACTGCAAAATCTTGGGTGGGGGGCATGTGCCTCCAGTGCCCCCTGGTTCATACATCTCTGGGACTAGCTGATCAACAAAGTCTCTCAGCAACACAAAATCTTGACAATAAAATTGCAAGATGATGCCACAGGACAGGGAGCATGACAGTACACAGCAACCCTGTGACCATTCTCTCCTTTTTTGGGTGGCCTTAGAGGCAAGGTATGGCATGCATTGGGGATGGCATTTTCTGTAATTTTTTGTCAAAGACATCGTAATGACGTAATTGAATGCTAATTTTCTCTTGAGTGGCCAGTGGCCAAAAGAGAGGTTTATTGTTGCATTTTGTACAATATTTCTATTGATTCTCAGGGTGTTGCATTCATTTGAAAGGTGTATTGAAAATCTTGCTAAGTAACGTGTGCACGAGAATGGCAAGAACAAAAGAACGATTGTCGGAACTCATAATAACATTAGAGCAATTTGCACATAATGGTGGATCAACCGCTTCTTTTTGACTTATTCTATTGCATTTGGCCGGAATAATAGAAGGGATTATGGGTTTATGTTGCTAGGTCAACCAAGCATGGACATAGCGTGCAGAAAATGAAATACAAATCTTAGATGATAAAAATTGTGCAATATTTGACTACGATATGGGGTGTAAATGTGGCAAAATTAGGTTCCAGATTGCCGGGGTTTTCGACCACATCATCGTATGTTCTCGTATGTTTCTTTTATTGATTGTCCGTTCAGATTTTGCACAAATACGAACTTGATCGGTGTTTTCTAGGACACTTGACCCAGCGTAAGATTTAGGCCCTGGGTGGAGCAAAGTTTCATTCAAAACATTGGATTAAACTTCGTTGCAAGGAAATGAACGAAATATTTTCGAAAGTAACTTTTGGACAACACTGTTTCTTGAATTTTACGGGCTTTTCCCATCAAAATATTGCATTCACAAAAATGCAGTTAGTTACCGCACCGTTATCTTGATATTGCGTGTCTTTCTTGCCTAGCAGCGACACGATAAAATAAATAGCTTTCAAAATTTCACAAGAAATCAAACATCTATTTTCAACTTGTTTGTAAGCTACAAACAGTTCTGTTGTGAAATTAACAGCCTTTTTGGGCTTAAATTATGGCTAGCAGAGCTCTAGCAGGTGCTAATGTAATCAAACGCGCAAGTGCTTACCTCTATGCATTGCGAGCTTGAAAATATCCCCTTTTTGTAGGCATTTCGCAACATGTACAATCCTTCCAGTAAATCCATTTCCATCTCATCTATATCACCGAGGTCTTCTAATGTTTTCAACCAATTTTTGTCTTTTACATCCAGCTTCAAATCTTTAACTTGCGTTCGAAGTTTCAAGACAGCTTCCTTCAACTCTTCATTCAAAAACCCTTCATCGCATGGCCGTTTGCTGCCCATTTTCGGTTTTATGCCAAGGATTTCTCTGAGGAAGGCATAGTCCACTCTACTTTTGCTTCTTTTAGGCTTATTCATCCTTCGTTCTGTTTGATGATCTCCCCATTTTCGTGAACTGCTCCCAGATATCTGTGTGCTGATGTCCGTGTAGGAGTGCGATTTGCGCGTTGTTGACGAACGATCAAAAATTTTTCCAATGTTTGCTTTGTTTCCTTGATAATTCATTCTGTCCTCACTTGATTTCAACTTGTCATGTCTTGAAAACATTCGCTATTGTTTTTTGTCATCGTCAGAAATTTGATACAAACCTCAACCAGGCCTCAACCGTGACGTGATGCCCATCAAATACAGGTGAAAGTGATTTATTTGTGGAGCCAATCCACAAAATTTGCATTTAAAGTAGGTTAAGGCTCTTTCTTCGTAAAATCCTGTTGTAAAAATCTGAAAAATTCTCCAATCTTGTGTGAACTGTCGAGCCAACTGTGATCCAGCAAAAGCAAAACGGTTGTAGAAATCTGCATTGCTATGGTTTCTTTATTGCATTGGAAGGGTTTCTTCATGACCATACAATGGCCTATAATTGGTTTCTCTTTCGAATGGGACTGCTTTTTTGTAATAGTTTTCCTATTGCAACTGCAATGGAATGGTTTCTTGCAGTCCCTCAGCAGAGTGACAAAAATAAAGATGCCGGGTCATGAATCCCTTGTTGTGTTGATAATAAATCGATCCGAAAGAAGAGCGAAGTATGAAAAGCCAGAGTAAAAGCTGCTAACGACTGTGTCAGATCCAAGTACACTTCTTGAGAAAGCTCTCCGAGTTCGAGGCGTATTCATATGTCACAAGTTCACGGGTTTATTCATAATTCTTTTTCACCGGCAAACCACGAAAGAAAGTCTGTCTGATCTGGGATGAAGGCTTGAATTAAAATATTCGTTGAATTGCACTCGGAATTGCACTGCTATGCTCCAGAAAGGCATTCAGATGTTACCTGCATCATAAAAACAACGTTTGAGTGTTAGACCACCAAATAAATCGATCCCAGTTATTCACAAAATATAAACACATCCATTGATCTTTTTCCCAGCATATTCACATCTTAGAACCAGGGTATTATTGTTCACAATCAATCATTCCCAGCACAGATCTTGGCCTCCCAAGAGCGGTAAAATCTCCTTATTCAAATGACTTTGTTCTGCTGTGCACATGAAATAAATATTGTCTCAGGAGCGACCACTAAATCTCAAGAACACAATTGTTGCTTATCCGTTTGTTTGAAATGAATCAAAGTACCTTCGGAAGAATTATATGTGAACTGGATACCAAAATATCCGAAATACTGTGTAATCAGTAACAATTAAAGTTGTTATGACAATTGAAAATAGTCAGCTGTTTCAAACAATGAGATCCTCCTTTACTTGGTTACAAAATTTGTTGCCTTGATGGGATCAAGTTTGGGTGACATACCTTCCCTTCAAAGTGACTTTACACTTACCAAAATCTCCCAAAACACTTCTAGGTTCTGTGCAAGAAAGACAATTTCCACCAGGCCTTTAGCATACGTCAGACCATGGGTATGGTGGGTGGATTCCATTTGTGTGGGCCTAAAGGTGAGCTGTTGTTATTTACCTTGTTTGCCTTCTTTATTATTTGTTCTACCGGTCACTTTCTTCTTGTGGTTGCTTTTGCTTGCTGTCATTTGTTATGGCCTAAATTTCAAACTTTTACCGCGCTTTGAAATTTATAGCCTGGAAACTTCTGAGTTCTCCAGGAACAAATCAACATAGGTCTCCAAAGAGGCTTCTGAAGCAAACGAACTCATCTTGATTAGTTACTGAAATTTGAGGCTGTGACGCGTCATCAAATTTCTAAATCCTAAACTAGAAAAGCTACATATTTCTGCTTGCCACCATACTGTAGACCTCCATAAACTATGGTTTTCTTTTAGGTTATGTAATGTTTCCTCTATTGGTTTAGGATTTACGATGATTTAAATTTTTTCAAAAATTTCCATGAATTTTTTCAATAATTATCAAATTGCCGCCATTTTGAAAGAAATAAAGATATCATAAAATTTCCACGGCAGATTTATAGCAAAGCACCATGAGTTCCTTTCAAGCAAGCCAATTCAAAGAAAAATATAATAGAATTTTACACCCACCTTTTTAAAGAATTGAAAGATTTGAGCCCTATGCTGAACAAATCATGTCGGAGTCATTTGCAAATGACTTTCTTCTGACACTATACACCACAAAATACATAAATACCGCTACTTCAAAAGCACCGAACAGACTCCTCTTTGGTTGTTTCAAAGTGTCACACTCAGATAACACACAATTTTTAATACTGGAGAACCAGTTGTGGCCTGGCTCTTAATTTTAAGGTAGCCAATGCACAGTTAATCAAAAAATGCTTTATCAAAAATATTTCATTGAAATAAAATATTTTCCCTTTTTTCACTATATCGTGTGTTGTTTTCTTATGCCTTTCCAACAGAATTCCGTTTTGCTTTTCACTCCCTTGTTTCCTTGTGCTCTCTTGAAAAAAATATTTGTTTCACAGATAACACGTTCGAAAGGCGTAAGAAAACAACACACGAATACGATATAGTCACCCTGGAGAACGTCTGTGCAGTAGTGTAGAGGCTGTTTAGTAAGGCAGCGGTTGCCCAGTGCGATACAGGGATCATACGATGTCATTGGAGGGATCACATGCAGTAAATTTGAGGCTATTCAATTATTTACAGGGATAGCATACAGTAAATGAGAGGGGAACATAGTGTCATTGGAGGGATAGCCTCAGTAAATTTGAGGTTATTCAGTAAATTATAGGGCTTACATGATGTCGTTTGAGGGATCACGTCAGTAAGGGTGAGTCTATTCAGTTACATACAGGGATAACAAGCAGTGCCGTACAGTGATAACATCATGTCGTTGCAGGGATGACATCAGTACAGTAGCGGTTATTCAGTATCATGATGTGAGCCCTTCAACGACATCATGTAAGCCCTAAAATTTACTGAATAACCTCAAATTTACTGAGGCAATCCCTCCAATGACACTATGCTCCCCTCTCATTTACTGTATGCTATCCCTGTAAATAACTGAATAGCCTCAAATTTACTGCATGTGATCCCTCCAATGACATCATGTGATCCCTGTATCGCATTGGGCAACCGCTGCCTTACTGAACAGCCTCTACACTACTGTACAGACGTTCTCCACGGTGATATTGAGAAAAGGGAAAATGTTTTCTTGAATCAAATACTTTTCGAATAAAAGATTTGTTGTCGGATTCAATGCAGATAAGGCTTCCTGTGGTCAATGAGGATAGCTTGACTAAAAAGTAAAAATCAGGATTTTCGTGAATTTATAAAACGAGAATGCAAAGCATTTTCTTTCGAAGTGAAATTGCTTGAAATTTTTTCCCGATTTTGAAGAAGGTTTTCACAACGTGCCAACGGATAGGGTAGATTAGTCTGCTATTGGACAACCAATTTAATAAACAATTTGATAAGCCATTTCTAAAATGCTTCGAAAACTTTCACTTCAAAGATCTTTAGAAGAGAAAGAAGAATAATATTTCGTTGAGCTACCGGGAGTCCCAAAAAAAAGTACTCCCGTTTGAAAAATCACCAAAAATTGATTTCACGGCCGATCTTCAATTTTCTTGTTTTGTCAAGTATATCAAGGACCAAATTATTTTACAACATATAGCTGATCTTGTAATTGGCTTAAAAAGTAGCAAATTTAGCTCTTTTTCGAGCTACCTGCTTTTGAACCATACTGCAAAAAAGCACTGATGATTGCCAGATCAATTTCTTTGTGCATGTAAAAGCATCTAGTTTGGTCATAAATGAAAGAAAGAAATGCGCAAAAGCATGGCAGACCTCAATGGTGATAAAAAATCTGAAAATTTGACTTATAGGCAAGATTGACTATTTTGCTTAAAACTGTAGCTCAAAATTGGGTTTTTCAACGTGTAATTGTTCTACATTATTGCATCAAAAGCAAATATTTTATCATCTATGAATATTTTTGGGTCTTTGACAAAACAACTCAAAAATAAAATTTTATCAAAGGTTTGATTATCAATTTTTGGTGATTTTTTAAACAGGAGTGCTTTTTTTTTGGGACACCCGGTAGTAATTAACTTGCGGCAGCATCGATCCTTAATGAGCCTTTGCAGAAGGAGGATTATTTGATAATTGCATGCAGGATGATCCAAACATCTTAGGAAAGTATGCTGACATGTTTTTATTCAACTTGCCGAGAAAACGATAGAAAGAGAGCGGTTGTTTGAAGCAAAACAGAAGTTTAAAGGAAGATGTTCTGGGTAGTGTCATGCATTGACAACACTTTGAACATGATGCAGAATAAACTTCATGGAGTTGATATCTGTTTTGGATTTTAAAAGTGCAAGGCAAATTTTCATCCTGATAAAAATTGCCTGTATACAAAACAGTCAATGAAGGCACACTGCGACACTTCGAGAAAGCAACAGGAAAAATTTGCATGTTTGCATGGCTATAAACGAAAAAATTTATGAACTCGGTTCTCTTTCGAACGAGATCGTTTAGAATTAAGGCATTACCCTTCCCCGCTTGTCGAAAGGGAATTGCCAAAAAGAATTGGCTTGCTGCATGCGGAGACAACACTTTGAACATGATGCATAAAAATTTGCATGTTTGCATTGCTACAAACAAAAAAATTTATAAACTCGGTTCTCTTTCGAGCAAGATCGTTTAGAATTAAGGCATTACCCTTCCCTGCTTGTCGAAAGGGAATTGCCAAAAAGAATTGGCTTGCTGCATGCGGGGATTCAGTCGTTGTGCTTAAAATCAACTGACTGAACTAAGCTCAACTTAAACTACCCTAATGGGCTACTCGTGCAAATTGTAGCCGAAGTTATTTCTCGACACCACCCAGTTTTGGAGCCTTTTTGATCAAAATGGCTTCATAATCTTTTACAAAATTGTCGATCCCAGCAAAACTTGTAATTATTGGCCCATATCTCCCACTATCAATGGTATCAAGCGAAGCAAAGCAACGCTTGATTCTCTTTGCTAGCGCGTATATGCAAATTACAAGCACTTCCCTCACACTGAACCGAACATGGCGGCCAACAGCTTGGCCAACAAGGGTCAACAGCAAAGTGACTGTGGCTTATCAATTGTGTAAGTTATTGCATGCTCAAAGTAAATATGCAGAAGACTCATTACGTTGGAGAAGACCAGAAAGACAAAAATCCATTCACATTACCGTACAGTAACGACGTCAAGTACCCCCCCCCCCTCCCCCCATAAAGTTGTTTGTGAACCATTCTCACAACTCAATTCTTGGTGAGCAGTTCACCCGTAAGTGCCACACTATTCTTTTGGTCATGGGTGGGTCGGGCACCCTGGGCACTAAAGCATTAACTAATCAGACATCTTTAAGTCATATGAGAAACAATAACCGAGCTCTATAATGCTAATTGAAATTTGCAGCATTGATAAACGACCCTCAATGTAAACAGCAAAATAAATCTACTTTTAACTAAATCAAGGCACAAGACTGTTACGGCATGATGAGAAATTACGGAGAATGAATGTCAACATTTGCTAGATTCTGATACGCTGTGGAGTTTCACGTGATCATCATGTGAGCAATCTGATTTCATTAACAAACATATCTTCCTGTGTATTCTTGTAACGGCACTTCGTTAGCTTGTGCATTGAGCCATCTGTTGTAACATCCAACATACCTGGAAAAGAGACAGAAGACATAAAATACCGGGTGAGTCAAAAAACATAAGGTGTTTGTTAATTCCTGTTGATGGAGTTCACTTTGCAAATTCGTTTCTTGAAGTTTATTCTTAGAAAAAAAAGGCTAACTTAGATGTTAAAATTTGTTTGCTCGAAATCGGTCTCTCCTTACCATAAAAAAGGTATTTCGCAAGATTCCTAAAGCGTAGCCCTTTAGAAAGATTCATATTCCTGCTCGTGTGAACTTCTAATCCACGACAAGGTGCTTGTTTCTCTACCAACAAATTTAAACCCCAGGGGGGGGACTTGGTAGTTCAAGGTGACGTACCCGTTGCAAAATTTAGGGTCCTGAATTTTGCAATTTACTACCCTTTAGGGTAGAAAATTTTCAAATTTACTATCGCTTAGGGTTGTGAAAATCGATATGATTAGCTCGCGGAGTTTTAACAAAGTTTGATGAATTGAATTTTTGTTAGTAAGACTCTGTAACAAAAGAAATCAACCAGTTATCCAGTTATTCACTATCTTCAGCAGCACCTCAGGTTATTGCAATTAATTTTTATCAATGATCTACGATTGACCACACTGCCATATGCCCACAGAGTTGGAGAAAGTTCTCTAAATCCCACCTTTACTTCTACAGTATTAAACTTGCCTACTTTTGGTTTTGTTACTAATAATCACAGAAATCATGCTCTTAACTTTTGGCATCTACTTAATAACAAGCAGAGTCAATAATTTGGAGAGGAGGAAAGACAAATCTCCACTTTCTCTGTTATAATAATGCAGCCAATAATACCTAATCACTCAGGGCCTAATCATCATAATATAGATAGGAGCATCCTCTTTCTCAAACCTTCTAAAAGCTATACAATAGCACTATTGTTTCTGGAACAATTGACCTATTGTTATTGCTGCTTACGGAAAAAGTTACTACCGCTTAGGCTACAAGGTACTACCGCTTAGGCTAAAATCTACTACCGCTAAGGGTTTAGGGTTTTACAACATTTTGCAACGGGTAAGTCACCTTGAACTACCAAGTCCCCCCCCTGGGATTTAAACAAGGCATGCACTGTGTTAGAATACAGCAGGAAAGTTTATTACTATTATCCGCTTTTTACCCATCAGTGAATATTCATTAATTGCCATTGTTAGGAAGCAAAAGGCTTTAAAATGTGACGGTAGCAAAATTTGAGCTGGTGTTCACACGATACCGGCAAAATGCCGTTTTCAAGATGTGCCGGTTAGAGTTCCGTTATCAAAAATCTACCGTTTTCAAAATCTGCCGGGAAAAATTGTACCGTTTCGTGTGAACGGGAGGCCTATCCGTCACATTTTCACCGTTTTCAAATCGTGCCGGTATCGTGTGAACGCTGTCTAAATTTCCATAACGAGTTCAATCTTTCTTCAACAAAAGAAACGCTCAACGCAACGACTTGACTTGTTTTCACCAAAATATGGCTTGTTAACCCTATCCAGACTGGGCTTTTTGAGCTACTAGAAGACTGGGGGGGGGGGGCTCATTCAGCCCCCCCTCTCTAAAATCGCCATTCCTTCACTTACGAAGACGAAACTCACCATGCAGGTAGCCGTACTTATGATCTATCATTTCTAATAAAAAAATTTCTAAAAATAGATATGACGTCATAATTATTCAAGACCAACTGGCACGTGTCCACGAAAAAAATGAAAAAAACAACTTTTTTTTAAATCTTTATAATTTTCTAAGAATGATTCATGAAACCAAATTATGCCTATCAAAGCATTGTTAGAAGGTGAAAATATACTTATAAAGTGAAAAATTTGATTTTCGCAAATTCAAGATGGCGGACAAAGAGATTAAAAATCTTGTTTTTCTGAAAAATGACAAATGCAGCCATATTAGAGAATTTCTCCATAGTTTACAATGAAAACTACTTCGATGATAAGTGATCGTTGCATACTTCGTTTTTCCTTTTGAAACTTTTGTTTTGATTATTGCAAAAAATGCTGACATCAGCATTTTTTCCCAGTAGTAAGCAAATGAGTTGGAAGGAAGAAGGAAGGGGGAAAAAGGGGGCTGAGGATAGTTATTTGGTGAAATTTTGATAATATCTTGACAAACTAAACACTTTCAAGTCAAAAAAGTCTCACTGTAAAACAGATTCTCAAGATATGCATGAAAACTGACCGTTAGTAGTACTATGTGAGGATACCCCCGGGGAATCTTGTACCGTTTGCGGCCAATGATGCACAAAATTCAAACAAAATTACACAGCTTAGGTGGAAACAACCCTGTTGATCAGTTTTAATCTATTTATTGCCGCTGTAAAACATTTGGGGTCGAAATATCCTTGCAGAAAGTCCGCAAACTAATTTTTGCCATTTTCTTAAAGATGACGTCATTGATGAGGTCACGTGACACATAATTGTTCTATTGTTCTTGGAAAAAATTAAAGATACCTTACAGATTATAAGTTCACAAATGAAAAAGGATATTATCAAAGGACTATGAGGTGATCTGGAATTACATCCATAAGCAGCTTACCTAAAAGTTGGCCCCGACCACTCTGAAAAAAACAGCCACCCCCCGGCCCCCTAAATTTTTTTTTCAAAATTTCACACAAATTCACACTTCAAAAGGATAGAAACTAAAAGTCAAAAAATCATTTCCTGGTTCGTTGAACCAATTTGGAGCAGTGCTCAGTTAAGTAGGTGGGGGGGGGGCTGAATGAGCCCCCCCCCCAGTCTGGATAGGGTTAAATACCCCACGTTTTTTGTGACTCAAATGGTATGAATCTTAAAAGTGGAATGTGTTTTTTGGGATTATACAGGGTGTCCCAAAAATGTACTCCCGTTTGAAAAATCACCAAAATTTATTAAAAGGCCGATCTTCAAATTTCTTTTTTTGGCAAGTAGATCAAAGACCAAATTATTTTTCCAGACACAGCTGATCTTTTGATTTGCTTTTGAATCAGTGAATTTAGCCCTTCTTAATGCTGCCTGGTTTTGAAGCATATTGCAAAAAGCGCTGATGATTACCTGAGAAATTCCTTTTTGTATATTAAGCTTCTAGTTTGTTCATAAATGTCAGAATGAAATGCAAACTACTATTGTAGACTTGAAGGATGATGAAAAAATTCAATAGAATTTTGCTCTTAGAGCGAAGATTAACGATGTTGCTTAAAGAGTATAGCTCACAATGAGGTTTTTCAATGCGTTATTTCATGCCTTTTAAGTAAAGAAAACAAACATTTTATCACCTTTAAATATATTTGGATCATTGACAAAAGGGATCCAAAGAAAATTTTATGATAGGTTTGATAATCAAGCTTTGGCAATTGTTCAAATGGGAGTACTTTTTACTGGGACATCCGGTATATTGTTGCAAAGAATCAGAACTATTAGGCCTGCCTTTGTGTATCATCTGTGTATCGATCATCTCATCTGTCCTCTCGATGTTGGATGCTCAGGAGGCTGCATTCTCTTTTGAGTCCATTTCTCAAAGTGCCATATTGTTTAAAGCTTTTGTATATTGTTCAGTAAAGCTCCCCCAAAGGAGAAACAACATACAACAACTTTAAACAACATGGCACGTCGAGAAATGAGGTCGAAGAATAATGCAGCCTTCTGATTCAAATCGAGAGAACAAAAAAAGTTATCGATACATGAATGATGAGGTAGCCCTAATAGTTCTCATCTTTTACAAAATATATAATCCCATATAGCACATTCCATTCATTCAAATGCCCATAGTCTCACATCAGATGACAGGTGAGACTTGCGATAACGCAAAACTGCGAGGGAGACTTTATAGATTGCTGCATTTTCTTGTCTGATACTATGGCCAAGGGAAACTGTCAAGTAACATCTCAAAGGGGGGAAATGACAGTATGCAGTATTTACTTGAAATTGGCCTTTCCATTTCAAGCGCATGCACTAATGTCTGTCTCAAATTAGATGTCAGGTGAAATATGCGATAACGAAGAATTAATCATGCAAAAAATTGCTTTTATTCGTGGAAATTTTAACGTGAAAGCTGATGCAAGACAGACTCTAATGGTCTTGGATTCTAGGGATCATCATAATTGGTCTATCAGTTGATATGTAAAAAGTGGCAGGATTGCAAATGTGTTTGTGACAAAGCTCATTAAGTAAGAATTTTTACTGCAGACAAACTTTTCTCTTTCTTTTACTCAATGGCAATGTTCAGCAAGGGAATTGATTCTTACTTATGATCTACTGGAGGTAGGGTACCAGTAAAATTTATCAGGCAGCAGGATATATCAGACAATTTTAGCTTTCCACACCCAGTAACACCCCTTTATACATTTTAAAAACAAATCCAAACTTAGTTGAAGCTTTCATTGGCCATTGCTCTTCTATTCTGCACCATTATCAATTTGATTGCTCTGTGAAAGAAGACAGATGCAAACTGACTTTGGCCTAAGCCAAAGGTACGTCGTTGAGCATCTCTTAAAACAGGTATCCTCAGGTACTTTACTATGGAAGAACCCCCCCCCCCCCCCGTGCATAAAGCGATCGAAATGATAATAGTGCAGAATGGAAGAGCAATGGTCATCAAAGCCTCAGCAAAGTTTGCGTTTGTTTGTGAAATGTATACGATGTATTCCTGGGTGTTCAAACCTAAAACTGTCGAATATATCCCGCTGCCTGATAAATCCCTTTAGTGCCCTAAGTGATATGTGCTAGTATTGCTTTTAATAATCTCATGGCACATTAACATGTAGGTAAACAAATTCTAACTTTTTGCTGCTTCCAAATTGTTGTACTTCTACCATGTGCAGCTTCCAGAAGTCCAATCGACCATGATGCCACACTTTGATTCTCAACAGTTTGCCAAGGTTGAATTTGGTAACTGCCAAAAAGTCCTCGATGCTTCCACTTGCGATGTAGCGACTGTTGAAAGGAGATTTAGAAAGCATTAACGTACGCTGGAAACTACAAGTTGAGTAAAAAAGCAGTGGGGTTTGACCAACATTTAAGATCATAAGCTATCAACCAATATACCTTTTAGCTAAACTACAAAAGAGCCAGGATCGAGCGTTACTTTTTATACCGGGTGAGTCAGAAAAAAGGATCCCCGCTTGGAAGGCCACTGCTCCGTGAATATCTAAGCAATAATATTGAAAAATGTCTTGTTTTATTGCCAATATGTTCAATTAGGTTCAGTAATTTACCCGGTCTTAATCGGCCATTCCTTCCCGTGGATATGGGTGATTTTCTGCAGAAAGCCCCTTCAAAAAACCTGCAAAAACAAATGACAACAATAAGCACATTTTCCTTCCTAAAACTGATGACACACATAAATTCATGTATTTTGTCCTCTTGGGAGAATGGAATCCCCCTGAATAGGTCACCGATACCAGGGGGAGGACTTGTTCAACCTCCCAAGAGGATAGCACGTGCTAAAGCGTTCACAAGTCATTGCTGTAAGGCATTGTAAGGCAGAAATGTTAGGGAAATCTGTTCATGATTTTGGGCACGTTTTGAAGGTTTTTTGAAGAGGCTTTCTGGAGAAAATCCCTCATAATTTCAGAATGGAGTAGCCGATTTCAGTCAGGTAAATTTTATAGTAGATTTGAACATTTTCTACCATAAAGCTGTATATTTGCCGATATCATTGTCTTGATATCCAGGGAGCCGTGACCTTTCAAACGGGGATTCTTTTTTCTGACTCACCCGGTACATTTTTATATGCGAGGAGATTCGATCGAATGGCGTCAGAGCTTCGATCACTATTGTGCAAATTCAAAAATTCTACAAAAGGTAGCAAAATATCGTTCAATTCTGATTCTTTTCCGAATACTAAAAGGTATATTCAAATGAGCTGCATGCCACTTTCTGAATAAAAACGACGAGAAAACTTGCTAAGATGAGAAAACAGAAAGCGGATTTATGGCAGAGGAAAGGCAAAATAAGTGGTTGCTTCAAATACTGCACGTCTATTGTTCTCGAGCAATGTCAAAATCAAGTAAATTTTGAAAGAAAGGAATCTATCTAATGTTGCATTCAAATGTTTTCTACATTTGTAAAAGGCTTGACAGTGCTGTCTTTTGATAAACAACACTATTAACCCTTTTAAAAATGCAGAAAGAATGTAAATCCAACACTAGAACCCTTTCTTTTAAAATTTACTGAATTTTGACATTGCTGGAGAACCATACCGGGTGACCCAGAAAAAAGTGACCAAACGCAATCTGTTATAGAAAAAAAAGTAAGTGGCCGATTGAAATATTTCAAACGTTGTTCTGTCGCTAAAAGACTAGCCTATGCTATGAGTATTTTTTACAATTTTTTAGGGCACTGTAAAGTTCCTGAATGAAGGATTTTGAAGAATAGGGCAGGCTTGATATCCTCAAAAAGTCGTCAAAAACAGGGGATCGATTTAAAGCCATTTCAGGTCTTGAAAACAACGAGAAGCGTGTTTCATTTTACCTGAGAATATCTTTAAGTACATAGGGACAATAAACTTGCTCTGCAGACTTCCAACTGGGTTGCCTATTCCCAGGTTGAAATGAAACACGCTCCTCGTTGTTTTGAAGATTTGAAATGGTTTTAAATCGATCCCTTGTTTTTGACGACTTTTTGAGGATTTCAGGCATGCTCTTTTCCTCGAAATCCTTAATTTTGGAAATTTACCGTGCCAAAAAAAAATTGCAAAAATACTCATAGCATAGGCTAGTGTTTTAGCGACAGAACAACGTTTGAAGCATTTCAATCAGCCATTTACTTAATTTTCTGTAACAGATTGCGTGGGGTCACTTTTTTCTGGTTCACCTGGTAGAAGTGCTGTTTTTCAAGAAACCACTTATAATGCTTTTCCTCTTCCATAAGGGACCAGTCATTAAGTATCTGCTAGGGTGGATCGGAGGGAAAATCTAAATTGTCTCAAAAAATTTGGTGGCCCATCCTTTTATTTGTGGATTCAACAAGTTCCAGTTCAGAATTTGAAGAGGACAAGTTACAAAGAAGATGTCTCGCCCTTACACTTCGACACCAAACAGGTCTTGTGTGATCGTTAAGAAAGTCATGTTGTGATGAATTTTGCAGTATAAATCAATATATTTGTTTCATGGCCCGCCCAAAACTGAATAAATTATTTGGTAGCCCACCCAATTTGTAGGAATTGATTTCGTGGCCCATCCATATTCCCTCTGACCCACCCTAGTAGACACTCCATGACCGGTCCCTCAATCAGCAACAACTTCTCAGATTGACTCAAACGAGATCTCAAACTCTAAGTAGAAGCCTGACCTATGCAACTGTCTAAAATCCAAGACAATTGAAGCTGCAGCTCCTCCGCAGTAGCCACGCAAACAGGGTGCAATTTTTTTGGGACCCCTTGTATAGCCAGTTTCGGCCAAACAAAATCTCCAATCTAAGTAAGCATTTTCACAATAACTTGACCTATTCTATGTTTTAAATTTTAGATGATTCATGATTATACAGTTTGGTAAGTGCCGATAACTTCTGACTCGTCCGTTATTTGAGATGCAGAAGGCATATAATCACTCTTGAAGGAGCGAGAAATTACGTCACTAAAGACTTTGAATTTGTTCGTGAAAACCAATCAGGTTTTTATTGCAAGCAAGAGGGAAATTTGTACTCGATTTAAGAAAAAGACCAAAAAAGAGCCAAATCTTGTGTTTTTGCGCGTTTCAAAACAAATCTTCCGCCAACACAGAAATGTTTCGGATCGGCCTGCAGTGCTCTGGTCAGCGGCAGAAAAGATTCCTGTATGTTTTTATTGCAAAGGTAGCCTGCGTGCAGATTTTACCGGAGCAACTTGCTTCAAAGAGGTCAAGCCAGTTTCGTCTGCATGCAAGGCAAAAGGTGGATGAAACTTTACAATAATGGAGAAGAAGTTACAATAATGGGGAAGAAGTTTATTCGTTTTTTTGTCAGGAACTAGGGGCATTGAGTATCAATTCTAGTGATTCTTCGTCGCAAGGTGTCGACCCATGATGTCGCAGGTCTTTTCAACTATTCACGGATATCTGAGGCTATACAACATAACTTACTCTTCCAAATCAATTTGCTCGGAAACTGAGTTTTCTCCACTGATAATAAAGCTTATGGCTCCAGCAGTCAAATCATCAAAATAGCCATCGGAAGTGTGGAATGTCACTTTGTAGTGATACGCTGAAAATAAAATGAAATGTGAGACATTTTCAGCACTGAACCCGACTGAACCATTGAGTAAACTATCCAATATACAAGTTCTCTGTGGTGGGGGTCAAAATATTGGATGATCCAAACGTAAAACATTAAAGGAAATCATCAAAATTTGATCGTATTACTGACCAAAAGAGTTTTTATATGTCCATTTGTCTCGAGAAGCAAATTGATTTGAGACATATTAAAAGTCTTGGAATTGCTTCGAATTTGCTGGGATTTGCGTTTTGACAAGCTATCTGGTTTCGTATCCATCTAAATCACAAGAAATGATTGTAAAATCGCAATTTTGTTGATAAAAATAATGACAGAATTTTTGGTGATATTAAAATGTGTCTGCTTGCTTGAGATACCTGGTATATCAGAACTGCATGACAAAACTTACTGCAAAATGGTTGTTGGGGGCTTGTCCTCAAATAGAAACTTCCAATAACTTTATTTTTGTGTTCAATGGCATCGTATCCCATCATGGGACAACCAGTGGGAGGGCATGACGTGCATCGAGCCTTAGTGAAGTCTTTCCAGCTGTCACATTCATACGCTCTGAAAGGACATTTCCCATCAATTGATTCAGTGAAGTAGTGCACTGCTCTGTAATGGCTGCATGTGAAAAATGCCTTTGCACCTGAAATAAACAATAGACAAAAATGGTGACCCAAAAGTGTCACTCTTTTAAAAATCACCAAACTTTGAATATGCTGTTGAGTTAAGAGTCTTGACATTGGCTGTTTGGGCGTTTGTACTTCGCTGTATTTTGTCACAACAACGGATTCATTACGCTGTGATATGTGATCACATTTCGTTTTCATACACAATACTGCTATAGCGCTTTGGCCATGGGAGCTGATCCAATATGAGAACTATCAGATGCAAAACAACGGGCAAAACAAGGACTGGGCTATATTCTAGCGTTGTTTTAGAGAATAGAACAGTCGCAGCCTTGCGTAGTTTTCACATTATACAGCATACCATAGTGTGACTGGGTGTTGTTGTACCGTTATTTTGCCGTACTTTCTTGCCGCAAAAAATTACAAGAAAATGAAGCAATTCATTGTAACTGGAAAATACAACACCGTAGCCATTAACGTTTAATTTTTTCTGTATCATTTGTCAACGATGAGCGACAAAGTGGATTCAAAAGAGTTGCATGTTCTCCCCAGGGCGTGGACTTGGCCTTTCAGTATGACCTACAACTTGGAAAACTCAGGGTCTGAAATTTTTGCAATTTACCATCTCTTAGGGTAGGAAAAGCTTCAAAGTTGCTACGATACAGGAAGGGGGGGGGGGGGGTAGAACTTTGATGATATATGGACATCATTTGGAATCTTATGTACTCTAGTGCTATAGATGAGATTAAAAAAACGCCCTCCTTCTAAATCAGCAAATCTTTATATCATACAAATCATATTTTTACAATCCTATTCTGAGCCCATGAAAGTTTGAAGGCAACGAGAAACCATAAGCCTTTTTGCGAAGGAAGCAACTTGGGTACAAGCCAAGCAAGGTACCTAAACATCCGACAGAGGTTAGAACTATATGTAAAAATTCTGGATCTTTCTGAAACCACGCATCGAATACTAACAGATGCTCAAAACAAACCAGGCCGCAAAACGCATCGAATACTAACAAATGCTAAAGATATTCACAACGTGTAGCTAAGTTAAGGACTGTTCATTATTTACATAGAGGGGTTGATACCGAAGAGAAATGGGTTGGGTAAAAGAAATTTTCCGACATATAAAAGGTGGGTAAATATTCTTTCATGTCATTTCAAGGTTGGAACAAAGCTTTCCCACAAATTAATACTGAATGTTTAATCTCTAAAATTGTCAATTCCATCGCCAACATCATCACCACTATACATTTCACTTTCAGCGTCTATTTTGTTTTCATCTTTGTCATCAATATTTACAATATTTACAGTATTACATTTAAAATTTACATCGTTTGACATTGAAATCATGTTTATGAGTAGGGGTTGCGTAAATTTTTCAACCTGAAAATTGTTGGGTAGATGTTTTTTCTGTCGCGTTTAGAGTTGGGTGAGAAGATTTTCTGGACGAGAAAACATTTCTCTTCAGTACCAACCCCTAAATAATGAACCGTCAAGTAAAGTAAGTTAACTATAAAGTGAGGTGTCAAATTATGCATGAAAGCCAACGGGAATATGCAGGATGCATATCTATAGACACGGGAGAAGGAACTGAGCTGTGTAGCTAGTAAGTTAGCTGTAAAGTGAACTGTCAAACTATGCATGGAAGCCAACGGGAATATGCAGGATGCATATCCATAGACATGGGGCACGGGGGGAAGGAACTGAGCTGTGTAGCTATGTAAGTGAAAGCCAACGGGAATATGCAGGATGTATCCATAGACATGGGGCACGGGAGGGAGGGGGAAGGAACTGAGCTGTGTAGCTACTAAGTTAGCTGTAAAGTGAAGTGTCAAAATATGCATGAAAGCCAACGGGAATATGCAGGATGCATATCCATAGACATGGGGCACGGGAGGGAGGGGGAAGGAACTGAGCTGTGTAGCTACTAAGTTAGCTGTAAAGTGAAGTGTCAAATTATGCATGAAAGCCAACGGGAATATGCAGGATGCATATCCATAGACATGGGGCACGGGAGGGAGGGGGGAGGAACTGAGCTGTGTAGCTATAACTCGGTGGTGAGCTGAGAGAGTGACCCAAATGCGAAAGACCAACCAGACGAGACTTACCGTTATCTCGTGTATGACATCCTCGTTGCATATATCCGCCATTTGGATAGAAATCAATGTGGCCTACAGCTTCACTCAATCCATACCCAGCTATAGCAAATGTCTTTGAGTCAGTGTGAATTACATCAACGAAGCTTGCATCAGTTGGATCGAGCCTAACATCGATGTGCTCGTTTTGAAAATGAAGTGCGGCAGCATCAAGTCCTGGAAGAAAAGAGAAACATCTCAACAAAAGTTAATCTCCCTAAAATGATTGCTAATATTGCTAATATTTGCAAAAGCTAAGTTTCTAAATGTCACTAAATTATCATGCACATTTTAGGTTCCTTGCATAAATACCTGGCTGTCTGGGTTCTTAAATACACTGACGAAGGATTAATATCGAAACGTATGCACTGGAACAGTTGTATTTTATTGTTTCTTCCCTGCCTTATTCTGATGATGGCTTGAGATTAATATTTGCAAAAGCGTTAATAGTTGGGCATGTGCTTATTACGGGACCTTTGGTTAAAAACAGAAGTCTCTAGCTTTTCTGCTGCATGACTGAGCTCTACTGGACTAAAAAATTTTCATTTCCAAATATAGGAAATTTTGATACTAAGCAAAGAATAAGTAGACACGAGGCGTGAAATAATAGGATTTTTAAGGATTTTTGTTATATCCAGATAAAATTCTTACAATTGATGTTACTACTTACTCTACATATTGATACGATACAACTATACAACACTACAGGGACGATAAGATGACGAGCAAAATGGCGTGACTACCCCATGGTCTACATATAACAAAAACAATAAACACTACAGGACAATACGCAAAAATTAGGGCATGTCATGTTTTTCCTTGTGGAAATTCCTACCGTTGTTACTCCAAAATTAGGGCAAGTCAAAGATTTTTCTTGAACACAAAAGGATTTTTGGCAAAAATGTAGGAGTTTTTTTTACAGAGTGATACGCCTCTCGATTAGAAATGGGTAATGCCAGGGCTATTGAATAGAAAAAAAGCAATTGCCAATTGCTAGATGCATCCAAATATGCCATTAACAGAATTTACCTTTGGGATGTAATGCTATGGTTTGCTTCCCCGTATCTGACCAACCTACTATCTAAAGCGGGAAACGAAGACCCCGCGGGAAACGAAGACCCCGTTTACGCTGTACCGGTGCAGTTGTGTAGCTATCCGTAACAACAGTCGAACGGGTTAGCCTCGTGTTTACACCGTTCTTGCTAATCCGTAACATTTCCTTCCATGTTCCTTTAGGCCCCAGTTACACGATACTGTAGTGGTTATGATTTATCATTATCATTATTATTACTGTATGACTTCATGTGCCTGCGCATATGATTTGAATTCATTCTTATGCTATGCAATCTCCCAAATGCACGTGTCTATCTCTTACTTACGAAGTCCACAGATACCAGATTCACCACACACCGGATTGCTTTTTGCATCAGATAGTCGGGTGAAGTTACATGACGCCGAGGCAATTGAATCCGGTGCCACTCCACTCCGTTTTCGCAGAGTAAAACCACTCCGCTCTGGACGTGAGGTGAAAATCATTCCGATTCACTCCGCTCCGCATTCCATCTCGCGTAACTGCACTAATCCGGTGTCGCCCCACTCCATTTGGGCTTCGCAGTTGTCAAAGATAACAGATTTAGACTTCGCTGGGCAGTGTAATTCGGTGTCGTGTAGCTGCAATCAAAAATGGGTGCATGGTAATCCGGTGTCGTGTAACTGCAATGAACACGGTGCGATTTTGACGAAGATGGGTTGAAACCAATCTGATGCGAAAAGCAATCCGGCATCGTGTAACCTAGGCCTTAATCAATAAAACTTTGCAAGAACCAAAACTGTACCGGTATAATGTAAACATGGTCTAAGTATCAAAACTTATAAGAATGAATAGGTAAATCGAAAACAGTTATGCGAGCAATGAATACCTGTTATGCGTGCAATTGTTCCATTAATTCGTACGATATTTCTTCCAGCATAGCTTGCCAGTTGAGCACCGAGTCCGGAACCAATGACATGAACCCGGGAAAAGCTCAGTCCAAACTGATTGTTCATCAGCTCGATCAAGGCACTAAGCTGTGCTCCAACCAAGCGGATGTTGCCAACTGCTTGATGATAAGGGAATTTTGCGCCATTCTGCCAGTGAACAACGATTACATTTGCATCTTCCCTTTTCAACAGTTTGTCAATGAGAACGCGCATGTAGAATTCAGTACCGCTTTCTGAAAAGAAAAGACAAAGTTCTTGAGCGATTGAAAACTGTTTCTCACTGTTATTAGCTGAACCAAAGTTCCATGGCTCTCCACGGGTGGTAGGAAACGCTGAATTTAAAAAAGGTTTATGTAAAACATACGACTTATTACTCTAATTTATCATTTCATTCGTGACATATCGACTTTGTTTCCTTTTCGTGCCTACCTCTCCTGCGAATGCACCATTTTAATCCCCGCGAGTGACGGCAGATTGACATGACCTTGAGCACCCTGCTCAAACGCGTCAATCTGCCGTGACGCGCGGGGATTAAAATGGCGTCTTCGCAAGAGAGGTAGCCACAGACAGAGACGTAGGAACCGGGGGGCACTGGGGGCACGTGCCCCCCCAAGATTTTGCAATAAACAAAGAAGTGCCCTATTTATTTTCAGGAAATGCCCTTTCAGAGTAATGAAAAAGTACCCTTGAAGTGTCGTGCCCCTCCAAGTTTGAAATGCTTCCTACGTCCCTGGCCACAGAAAGGAAACAAATTCGATATATCACGAACGAAATGATAAATCAGAATAGGAATAAATCGATATATCATACATAGACCTTTTTAAATTCAGCATTTCCTACCTTCCGTGTGCTCTTTATGAAATTCTAAACATAATACACAACAAGCATATGCTTCATGATATTTAGGCTCGTTTTAAATGGTTCATGTCCTTTTCTGCATAATTTCGTTCGATAGAGAAATGTAACAAAACCTTTCCATTTGAGAATTGAGCATCAGACGTATGATATGCAAAAAGGAAAGATACTGTTGTGTTACTTCTTTCGCAGCCATGAAAAAATAACCACAGTCACCCCGAAGGATCAAATTCAACCGACAAATGGGGTGACTTTGATTGACAAGGACAGATCTTGTAAGACATTTGCACCAGTTGCTTTTGATTGACACCGCAATTCAAAGCGATTAAGCAAGCCGCAAAAGTTTCTCTGAAACCCAGGTAGCTAGCTCGCTCGTTGTGCATTCCAGAAATCGTTTTTAAGAGCAAATATGAGTCCACATCGAAAGAAGATGGATATATCTGCCACGGGCATTCAATTTATTATGTTCAAAAGCCGATTGGGAGGCGATTCAATTCTCTAATTTTTTAGGCGTAATTAAAACACTTATTGCTCAGCTTCTAAACCAAAGAAATATAATTCCCGAGATAAATGTGTAGATATGTCCTTCTTCTTTCGATATATGCCCATGTTTACTCTTAAAAACAAATTCTGGAATGCACAACGAGCGCGGTACCTAACTGGGTTTCAGAGAAACTTTTGCGGTTTTGTTTCTTTTGAATTACTGGGTTGAGGGAATTTCCTTCGTCGGCAATCGCTAATCGCTTTGAATTCAGGTGTCAACAAAAGCAACTTATGCTATTGTATTACAAAATCTGTCCTTGTTATCACAGGTAGTACGTCTAAAGACAGCGTATACCTAAGTATCCATGAGCGATGAAAATGGTGGGTTTTGAACCATCAAATGTTGATGTCTTTATACTTGATGGGTCTGCATCACTGATTATGTCAGGATTTTTACTCTGAAGTCTCGTGTATACCATGAATTTAGTGCCAACGACATGAGGCGATTCAGGAAGTTGCACTAATCGTCTGTTGAAGGGAGCTTCATTACTGAAGCATCCATATGGAGCATAGCAAATTTGGTCATCACCTGGAAAGCAAGAACGAACAAAATCATTGGACACCAAAAATACACGGAGCTGATAAACTATTAAACGCCGCCTCGTTTTCAATTTTCGCTCCTTCGCATTTCCTCTATATATTACTAACGAAGAATCACTGACGAAGAAAAGAAACAGACTTGGAGCAAGTCTAATAAACTACCTAAGTTTGGAAAAGCTATTGAATTACACTGTCTCGTATAACTATGGCTTCAATTTAATTTTGATGCTTATCATATACATCGCCCTACTTCGTTTTTGGTCACTGTTTTCACGAATTTCCACAACTAGGTCTCCCAAAGGAGTACCCCTATTTGAAAATTACCGAAATTTAATTACGAGGCCGATCTTTAAATTTTTTTACAAGTAGACCAAATACCAAACTATTTTCCCAGTACAGCCGATCTTGTGATTGGTTTCAAGGTTAGCAAATTTAGCTCTTTGTAGGCCTATTTTTATGCAAACTGCCAAAAGCAATCATAATTACCAGACTAATTTCTTCTTGTATATCAAGCTTCTAGTTTGGTTATAAGTGTCAGAAAGAAACACAAGCTATCATTGTAGACTTGAAGGATGATTAAAGATCTCAAGATAATGGCTATCAAGCGAGATTAACCATGTTGCGTAAAGAGTACAGCACAAAATAAGGTTTTTCATCATGTCATTCTATACCCTCAAGTAAAGAAAGCAAACATTTTATCATATTTAAATATATTCGGTTCTTTGGCAAAAAGATAAAAAGAAACTTTTATGATTGGTTTTATGATCAAATGTTGATGATTTCTTAAACGGGAGTACTTTCTTGGGACACCTAAGGGGATCATTTTAGCCCAAAGGTCACAAACTTTGAGCGGAAATTTCGACAATTGAAAGAAGAGTTGCACCAAATAAAAGTGGTTTTGTCTGGACGCATTCACAGAAAACTATTCGAAAACAGTTTTTCTTACATTATTTGCTTCACAATATTTACAGTGGTTAATAACTCTACAGGGTGTTTGGAAAAAACACAGCCCAACTGTAACTGAAAATTTAAAGAAATGATAAGATCTGGGTAGATTTTAAGAATACGATCTGAAAGGACAGTGTATCTTCTTTCCAATAATATGCAGTTTGGATACATAAATGGAATTATCTATCATTTAATCGATATTTTAGTAAGCATGGCCAATATATAGCATGCTGCAAGAGCAAATCGACACCTTTTTTACCGCAGAAATTACAATCCAGATGTTGTTGAAATATCTAAAGTCTAGCACTTGAGGTGATACCCTAAGGTGGCAAAAGGCATCTGAAATACACCGCATTTACCAAAACGTAAATTAAGTGATAAATCACTCAATTAATGCACCCAACAGGGATATCAACGGAAAGCAGAAAGATTGCACTTTCAAAAGGCGTGCACCAAATTGATCGAAATATTATACTTTCCTGAAGAATCTCGAAAAAAGTTGGGTTGCGTTTTTTCTGAAGACTCTGTAGAATTACAAGAAAGCAAGTCCTTAAATTTAGTTCGGACAATTCCTTCTAAAGCGGATCGTATCAAAAATGAAATTATCTGAATTCACTTGCATTAAAATAAGAAAATTACCTCGTACCAACCCAACCAAGAAAGCAAGGGCACAAATCTTTAATGCGATCATCTTTTACGTCTTTCTTTGAGAAGATCTTTCTGCGACAAACTTGGTCCCTTTTATCTTGTCCTTGGGTCTTTGAGGTGACCTGACGCAACCTTGCTTGACTTTATCAACACAAGGTTTGAGAGAGAGCCAATTTTATGCTATAATTTCCATCAACGCATTTGACACAGCTATACCAATAAGCAGGCAAAATAACCACATTTTATCTCAAAATCTTTCAAAAATCGAGAGCAGTTGACTTTAGTATTGGTTTGTTTCGACTTTGTAAACAAACAGATTAATTTTGTTTCGAAATTATAATTGAACTGGAAAACAGCTCTCCAATTTTGCATTCTAGACGAGCAGCAAATCAAATAACATGCTCGAAACTTTTAGTAACAACTTAATAAAGCTTTTAATTATCTTGACATCGCCTTACATTTGTTGGTACATCATGTTACGATTTCTCAGGCAGACAAAATTCGTATATGCACCCTTGATTTTTACTATTAGTCTAGATACTTGTTGCATTGTTGCCTTGGCAGCATTAGAATTCTAAGAAAACCTCGGTTATATAGCTCCTATTGTATTAAATGGCTGTCTCGACTTCATGTGAGCATCACATCAGAAAACAGAGTTGTTCTTGTTCTTTGTACATCGAAGGTTCTCAAACATTTTAGGGCTCTAGTAAGAGAACCAGTGCCACGATACAAACACTTGAAACCGTGAAATCCCGTTTCCAATTAAAGGTAGCCAGTTAGCACAGCTTCTATACCAGAAATGTCAAAATTGAGTTAATAATAACAGACTGAAATAAAAGTTTCAAGAAAGCACTTAAGGCGGGCCAGTGACACAGCGAAGCCGCACGATAGTGAGACTAGTCTTATTCTTAGTTTACAATGCTTAGGAAAAAATTTTACACAAGGCTTTAATGGGATAGTATTCATGCTAATCGTAGTTTAACATTCACGATTTTGAGATTCAAAAATGTCGAAGATAAGAATCTTTATGTCGAAGATTCAATCAAATAAGTATTTTTCGTAATAGCTAAGACTAGGAATAAGCTTCAAGAAGTTTCAATATAAGTCTCCTAAGAATGGCTGTTTCATAGACGGCAGAAGAAACTGAATAAAACAATGGAAATATTCTCCATCTGGCCATACCTATATTGCTGTCAGTAGCAATGCTATATTGGCGCTATAACGATGCACGAGTGAAGCGAGCGCTTGTTCTAAAACAAGCGTCGTTCAAAATCACAAACCTTCGCTCACAATCACCCTCAAATGACTGCAAATACATTGCACAACTTTTTGTTAAAGGGAATAGACATAGCTATATCTCGTAGCCGCTATAAATAGGCTGAAGAAACGCCCACAAACCCATTGTTTCTTCAGCTACACAATGAGACCGCATGCGTCAAAGTGGTCGAGTACAATAGAATGTATTTTTGACCTGGCCCGGGCCAGCTTTTAACTATGTCGATTCCCTTTAAAATCGCATGTAATTCTTTATGTGGAACTCTTTAAATCGCGTGACCAGAAGTGAGCATATGGCAGTGGTTGTGTTGTGCCATGGGGCATTATGCTTAACGAAACGCCAAACAGGTTCAAATTATTTAAATGGAACAGATTATCACAAATTATATAAAACAATTAGCCGAAGAATGACAAGAAGAAAAACTGGGTGGGTGGAATTCAACTTGGCAAACTGAATGAATGAACTGATTTTCTTTGCTCCATCTCAAGAACAGTGCGAGAAAACAGAAGTCTATATGAATCAAGAATACCAATTCATTGCACCTGTACTTTACTCTTTCAATACTTTGTCAAAGGAATGGATGAATGGATGAATCAATCGATGAATCAATCGGTGAATCAATCAATCAATCAATCAATCAATCAATAAATCGATGTCTATACGAAAGACGAAATGAATGAATGATTTAGTCAATAAGAATTTATCAAAGGCTCCAAATGATTTAGAGGTAGAGTCAGGAATACAAGTCAGTCATACGTCAATGGCAAAGTGCGGAGAGCTTTAGATACGAGTTTATCTGGTAGGAGGAAGGTATACACCGTATCTGGACTCTGGCCTCAGACAGACTCCAATAAGATATCAGATCTTGCCTTCAATGAAAACGGTGACAATTCAGAAATAAAACAATCTCGATTTTTCAAAAGCGTTCTGCATACAGAGAAAGACGAGATCTTTCTTTTGATGTTTTGTTATGAGACATACGCTAGCTTCTCCATAGTAGTAAATAATGTTTTCCTCCGCAAAAGAACAAAGCTGTGGGAATCAAGCACAACTGCGGCGTCTAACTACCCATGGACATACTTGCAGATCATCCTGTTGCAAGTAACAATACCAAGTTTAAATTATTTTTCCTGCCATAAAACAATCAAAGTCATGCACTTTTTAGCAATTTGTTTCCATCTTAGATTCTTTTATCATTTAAATCATTTAAAAATATCATAGGACAGGGGGGGGGGTCTCTCCTCGATTAGTTAACCTATTGAGAGAGCTCCTCCTTGAAGTAATTCACTCCATACAATTTATCTCATTTCTCTGTATTTGTATATTGTATTAATTTTCCGTATCAATGTATTAATTTCTGTAATATCTTATTTCCTCGTAGTTTAATTATCTGTTAGTAGAGTAATTTATAAATTGTATGTTGTGGATTTAAAATATATGAACTGAACTGAACTGACCTTTAAAAGACTCTTTCCCAGAATTTCAACTGAAGCTTACAAGGAAACGCTCCATCGTTAATGTGGTTGTGCAAATAGGATTTACTGGTATACAAGATTACAAGTCTCCCCCTTCGTTCCAATAAAAATCAATTACATCACTCTTCATTTTAAAACGAAATCTCAAGGACATTTCTAGTGTCTAACGACAAAGGATTAACATCAAATTGGTATTTTGGTCGTGTGATCACCAATGAAACAAACATTATCAACTCTGTTTACATATTCTTAAAATATGGCAGAAAATGTACAAGGGTGTATAAATATATGTTACAACGGAGTAGAAAATTTCTTTTCGAGCCTGTTGACTTATCTCAAAGCTGATAAAATAGATAATTTGTTTTGAAAAATGAAACCAAATGTCAATTAGCGGGCACATGAATATTTCGTATAAAAGAATTGGTTCTAAGTGAAAACATAAAGTATTTGGAGGTGACGACTGGACTCCCTTTGTGGGAGAGAATACTTTAGAGTTCTCGTGATTAAAAGGGGCACTATGATGTTGAACCAAATATTTGCATTGGTGTTGCTTTCATATTTTGCAGAAGGTAAGTATGGTTGTAATTCATAGCGTTTCTAAGAATCGAAGTTTGGTAGCCAATGCAGGGTATATCAGAAGTATGTTTGGATGTTTGGGAAACTGCAGTTTTCACACTGTTAATGAGATTCCTATGAACTAATCATATTGGTGTAGCTAGCATATTAGCTTGAACAAGAAAATTTAGCCTGTAAAAAAATCGGTCGTGTTCTCATTCTCTTCACCTCCAAATCCTACAGTAATTGCCAATTTGAATTAAACACCAATGTGCACAATGAAATTTTCTTGATCATTTGTATAATCAAATTTTGATGATTTTTCAAAATGTTTCATTTTCTTTGGGTCACCATGTACAGTTTCAAAGGGTCTATTACAAATCTGCATGAAGACCGTACCGTTACTTCGACGATCTCGCCAAAAGAGCTTCCTGATAGCATAAGCTTAATGTAGGTAACAGCAGCGGATTTGCTGCCCGAAAAATTAGCCACTGTCTGAAAAATCGTTCAATAAAAAGAAACCAACCAGATTTCAAACTGTTGAATCCATCCCTTTACTGCGCCTCAAAGACGTATGTAAGATTTTTCTCAAAATTTTGGTTGCGTTGCATTCTTCTTAAATTTTGAATTGGCAAACTATCATACATTTCGATAAGCCTAAAACAGTAATAACAAATGAGCGGTCAATAAAAATGAAAAAAAAAAACAGCTTTTGAGTAAAAGCAGTGTTCTTTTTGGTGCCACGCATCAGCTGCAAAGCATAATAGAACTTAAACAGTCTCAATATAATTAGATAAAAAACAGCAATGGTTGGAAAGTAAAATAAAATTGAGCCAATCGCCTCTGTTTTGGGCCAACGCACAAAGAAATCAGTTTTCGGTAAATTCTTTATCTAAAAGCAAGGTATTGCATGTAACTTAATAACGAATTCACAAAATTAAATGAAACCTTCAGCAAGGCAACAGAGCTAGAATTTTTCAAACCGGTTGAATGGCTTCTGTAGTATGTTTGATACAGTGGATACATTTATTGTTCCACCCGGTATAAGAATTATCCATGTTTAAATTACAGGAGGCGAAGTATGCTATCCACCATACGGATGTTTCACAGATGACGCCCCATTTGACAACAACTGGGTATCATTGCCACAGTCACCTCGATACATTGGCACCAAATTCATGCTCTATACCAGGAAACAACAAGTAAACCCCGATCTTTTGGATGACCAAGATGCGAGTACAATAAGACTATCAACATTTAACGGGACGAAGAAAACTGTGATCATGGCACATGGCTACTTGGGTAAGATTCAGTTTACGTCTAATGAATGTGAGGAGAATCTCAGCTCAGGTCTCCGATCATGGCATATGGCTACTTGGGTAAGGTTTAGTTTACGTCTAATGAATGTGAGGAGAATCTCAGCTCAGGTCTCCGATCATGGCACATGGCTACTTGGGTAAGATTCAGTTTACGTCTAATGAATATGAGGAGAATCTCAGGTCCGTGATTATCGTGATTATGGCATATGGCTACTTGGGTAGCACTCAGTTTGTGCGAAATGAATATAAGAATTCAACCATTCAGTACAGGGCCTCCCAATCCCAATTACTTTACTACAGTTGTCGCTTTCGCGAGTGAAATTAAAATTTCAATGGCAAGTTGATCATTAAACAGAAATAACAGAAAACGACGACTATTATTTGTCCCCTTAAAGCCTGGTTCTCATATAGCTTCAAACCATCGGCGACCTGCCGGCGACCCATCGGCGACCCACCGGCGACCTTGCTCCGGTAGTCTAATTTTAATGAGAACACTCAGCGCCGATGGGGCGCCGACTGCCGGCGTCCTGCCGCAGTCATTCGAAAAAGTTGAGCTGAGTTCAACTTTTTCACTCTGCTGCGGCACCGGCGCCAATGAAAATTATATGAGAACATGAGGCGGTGCAATGCCGGCGATGCGTCAGCGAATCATTTGCATTCCCTGTGATCAGGTGACCATAGCAAGCCAATCAAATACGAGGATCAGCGGGGAATGCACACTGAGATATGGTTGACGGCGCCCTGCCGGCAACATGTCGCCGATAGGTCGCTGATGGGTCGCCGACGAGTCACCGGCAGTTTAACTTTTGCAACGCAGTAGTGACGCCGATGGGTCGCCGTCGGGTTGAGATTATATGAGAACCAGGCTTAAAGAAAACGAATGCCCATGAAAAAGATAAGTTGTTACATGTTCCGCGAGTAACCATCCAATTACGAGAAATTATCATTTTGTCCCACAGAAAATGGAAATATGTTCTACTTCAGAGCAGTGATTGATGAGTTCCTCCGCAATGAAGACATGAACGTGATCATTGTTGGTTGGGGGCAAGGAGCACTCCCATATCATTATGCATATGGAAATGTTCGGCTGATTGGAATGCAGATCACAAAGCTCGTTGAACTGATGCACAGTCAATTTGGCCTAAATTTCAAAAATGTTCATCTGGTAGGATTCAGCATTGGTGCCCAGCTTATGGGGCATGCTGGGAAATTTCTCAAGAGGAATAATCATACAGTTTCAAGGGTTACAGGTATGTGATAAGTAAGCAGGCATAGAGCTTCGCTGGACGAAACCTAAGGGCCATGCTCTCCTCCTTAAAGGGAATCTAAGCATAATAAGCTTTTGACCAAAATAGCGATGCAAAGACAATGGAGATTTGCGTGTGCTGAACGATATTTGGGTAATTGATATGTGCAAACAGGAAAAACTGCTATGTAATTGGCAAAAATTTTACTGCAAAGAGGCTTGAGCCATTATTATATGTTCCGATTCCCTTTAGGAAACTCCAAAAATTCTAACGGGGGTGGGGGGGGGGAGTGGGGATGAATGTGATGGCTTGATCGTGAAAAGTATGTGAAATGTTGTGAGGGAAGTCCGATGTAGTGTGAGGATTGTTTGAAAAAAGATATGTTGTCTTCTGAGGTGGCATTGTACCGGATTCGTCCTATCTTCAACCGCATACACACGCGCCCATATATCCAAGATGTACAAATGCACAACTGTAGCCCCTCCTGTTGTTGGGAAGCTTGCTCCCCATGTAACAGAGCTCAACAGACCCTAGTGGGGGGGGGGGGGTTACTGAAATCTACCGACACACTTGTTATTTTCGAATGCTTCAAAAAATGAAAATGACACGGAGAAAATGAAAAATACAGAATTGATTGGTAAACAGGTGGGGGCATAAGCTTCGTGTTTCTCGTGCGCGTAAGAAATGTAACTCACGCTTTTGTTTGCCTCCTTTTACTTCATTATTTGGTATAAATTGCCACTTATTTTGATTTAAATTCGCTAATGATGAACCAAGTTCGGTTCGAAACGTTCGAAAACACATTTACGTCTTGTTAATTTATCAATGCTTAAACCATCTATGTATGTCTACTGGAATGTCTTAACCATTTGTGTCTCCTGTAATTGTTAATCTATATATTTACGACAAAAGCCTCAGTGTGCTGAAAAATCTGTCTGTTTTTGCGTCCGTTTTTCTCCCAGTACCTATTATTTAGTATATACTACAGTACCAAGTTTCTATTTACAACAACATGGAATATCAACAAGATGAAGTCTAAAACGATTGTCGTCGCTTGCCTCATTCTCCGTTTGGTATTAGAGAATTTAATTTGATCATTTTCAATGAATGAATGAATCATGAATGAATGAAAGAATGAATAAATGAATGAACGAATGAATCGATCGATCAATCAATCAATCAATCCATCAAACCATCAAACAATCAATCAATCAATCAATCAATCAGTCATTTAATTACACATAAACAGTAGTGCTCTTTCAATCGTTGACCTCTTGTTTATCAATAGTGTTACAGGGAGTTTGCAACAGCAAGTAGGCTGCTCTATAAATAGAAAATAGAAAGTACTCAGACACAGTATTGTTTCTTTGCCTATCCATTGTTCACGGCACGTGTGCGGCTTCCATTTGAATGGGATATTTTTAGATTTTTTGCTCTTTGCAGATGCAAGCTTTTAATCTTGCATAAAACCCTTTAAAGGTGGTGTGAAGCGAAAATTTTTATTGATGCAAATTAATAGCGCAGTTGAATGATAAAGAATGTCGTTTACATTTTTTTGATACCTCATTTCGTTTTCAAGTTATCCACTGATATTTAGTTGCAGCTGATGACGTCATTTTGTTTGCAAATTACTAGGATAACATATGGAAATATAACTGTATCTGATTTTTGAAAGGTTACAGTGGTAAGAAATATTTCAGCTGAGCTGAATAGATGTTATATTAATTGCCTCATGACTTAATATGATGTTTAGAAAGGCATGTTGATTGTACAAAGTTTTTTAATTAGATTTCTCTTTGGAAACATGGCCAACCTTGTATACTTTCTTTACATTTTGCAAACAAAATGACGTCATCAGCAAATCGTACAAAACAGTGGATAACGCTTTTCCCCTTCGATGTCGAAAAGTAAACAGTCTAAAATGAAATAAGGTATCAAAAGAATTTAAACGACAGTCTTTATCATTCAACTGCGCTATTCATTTGCATCAATAAAAATTTTCGCTTAACACCACCTTTAAGTTTGTTTGATTTCATATCTCATCCTAATTACATCCAAACATTCAACAGGACTGGATGCAGCCTCTCCTTACTATGAATTCCAGCCCCCTGTGGTACGACTGGAAAAAAGCGATGCAGATTTCGTTGATGCAGTGCATACTGATACCAGAACGATACTGGTCAAAGGGTTTGGCATTCAACAAAGATCAGGACATATTGATACGTACCCTAATGGTGGTTATGAGCAACCTAACTGCAGGACGTTAGATAATGGTGGGTACTATTTCAAACATCATATTAGTGTAGAAAAGATGTTTTTGGCTTATGAATATACTTCAAATGACTTCGTAAAGGCACATTCATCAGGGCAGTTGAATATGATCCCCTGGTTGGCAGTTCTCAAAAAGTATTAACAACAGCTTATGGGATCATGCAGCTGTACGAAAAAAATAAAGTTTCTAATCAATACATAGTTTAGAAAGGGAGGGTATCCATATTGGAAAGTTATGGGCCTTTGCCTGGAAAGACATTGGCTCGGTAGTGATTAATGCTGGACTTGGTAACTGCTAACTTGAAACAAAAAATGATGTTGCAAGACTATTTTCAGATCCAGCGATGGTCGAAACAGGTAATCACAAGTCTCAAGCATTTTGCATGTCCCTTAGAGAAGGCTGAGCTATCATATGAACATTTAATTCCAATTGAAAGTCACAGAAATACAGGATAGCACTATATAGCACATGGGACGAAATATCAGCTTTCGAACTATGGTTTAGAAGGAGGTTTTCCGACATGAGTTTGCAACTTTAACAAAACAGGAATGAAGTAGTTGTCACATCTGAAATTAATTTCGTGATTGATCCAACTGTACAAATAAAAAATTTGACAACGACGATGTGATCATATTTCGGTCTGTTTTCATCAATATGAAGTCACCCATCCTGTATACAAGCGGCGGTTATAATCAGAGCAGAATCATTGCCTAATATATTTTGTTCCGATTTCAGGAGCGATTGATTTTTTCACATGCAGCCACTACAGATCAGTGCACTACTTCACAGAATCAATAAATAGCAAGTGTCCATTTGAAGCATATCCATGCAAAAGCTGGGATGATTTCAAGAAAGGTCGCTGCACGTCATGCCCAAAAGGAGGCTGTCCCAAAATGGGGTATAAGGCAGAAAACAATGGAAATAGATTTGACGGAAGCTACTTTTTGTTCACGAGTGGACAAAAGCCTTTCTGCGGTAAGTGAAAGGTTATATGAAAAGGAGGGATATTCTTGAAAAATGACGAGTGCTCACATGGTCAGGTCGTACTATTATGCTTGATCATGATTACAGGCATCACCTGTTGTATTTCTCGAGTGTAACTCTGCGAAATTCCTCTCCTTATTGCCCTATCATGGCACATGTGTGCTTAGGCCAGTCCATAAGTGCTTTTCAAATCGAAATCCTTTCAACTTCAATTGCATTTCAGTTTTGAATTGAAAAACACCTAATAACTGGCCAAAGCGTACCAATGAAAGAAAGTTAGTGCAATTCGTTTGTTGTATTTCAAAACAGATAAAATTCAAATCTTGTTGACACGCAAAATCCCATTAAAGGCTGTATACCTGAGTGAGAGACATTTGGTTGAAGCAACCGCTGATTTCGACTATATTGTACAATAACACTGCAACTGCTTGTCTGATTTACTCAAACAAGATCTCAAACTCTAAGTTGAAGCCTCCCCCATAACATACTATAGAAAGGAGACAGCTAAAATCATTGCCCCTCCACAGAAGCTGTACGAACAGCGATCAGGTATAAAGGGGACACTTTATGCAGAACGAAATATTATTTTCTCTCTAGTGTATCATTATAAAGTAATATTCAACACTGGAGATGGTCTTTTCGGTGATCCTCACATCACGACATATCAAAATACTGACTGAAATATTATTTTCTTTCTAGTTTACCATTACAAAGTAACATTCCACACTGGAGATGGTCTTTTCAAGGATCTCACATCAGGACATGTCAAAATGATAATCAAAGGTGACAAGCATACATCGGAGTTAATCGAGCTGCCAGAGTAAGTTCTATTCTTAAAACGACTGTATGAGCTAAACATAAAAAACAGCGACTTTCTCGCCTTAATGCGGACAGATAGCAGCAGATACATTGCAAACGAAAATATTTTCTGTTGGTTTGAATTCCGTAGAATTAGCAAATGCAATTAGATTTTTCATATCATCGACGATTTTAGAGATACAGCTGGCTTCTCAGCCACGACTTCAGCATACCGGGTGAGCCAGAAAAAAGTTCCCACTTTCGGAAATCCGTAGCACCACAAGTACCTCATGGATTTGAATGATTCAAATTCTAGTTAAAAGCCAAAAGATAAAAAAGTATTTTTGTGATTTTTCTCGCCTTCTTACGAGCACTGCAAATATAGGTAAATTTAACTTTACAAAAATGTTATGGTTGCAAAATTACTGAAAGAGGGCCTAAAACACTTGATCAAATCGTTAGGACTCTCCTCACACAGAACAATACTCACGCGCGTTTCACTTCTCTCAAGAGTTATAAGAAAAAAATTCTCAAACAGATACTAAAGATTTTAAATCCCATGGCAATGAATGGGCATACGATAATTGAATTTTTTCTGGTGTTCTGAGCGAGGAGTCCTTTATGATTTGATCAAATATTTTACGCCTTTTTCAGTCATTTTGCAACCACCAAGTTTTTGAAGACTTGAATCTACCAATTTTTCCAGTGCTCTTAAAAAGTTGAGCTTGTCAAGCAAATATTGATTCATTCCAATTCACCCAGTACTCTTGATGCTATGAATTTTAAAAAGTGGGAGCTTTTTTCTGGTTCACCCGGTGTTCTTTGTTTACTAAAATCTTGCACAGCGCCTCTAAATTTAGTGATATACCCTGGGCAATTCGGACACTATTGTTGTGATTTCTGAACTAACCATGAAATAATAATGAAATAAGATGATTTACTCATCAAGCAAAATATTGTTTGTATTCCGTAAGCCACCCCTCACAGTGATCCAGAGCATGGAATAAATAGGAAAACATGAAGTTTCGAAAACATGCAAATTTTTACATCCTCGTTAAAGAGGGTATCCTTGGGCTTAACAGAAACCAAAAATTTTCAAAATCGGACTATCCAATGATGAGAAATGGAATTTTGAATTTTGTCAAAATTTCAAGTGGTTGTTTACATTAGAATTTCCGGTGCAATGTAACGTTTTGAGCCAACTTTAACGTGTCATAAATCAGCCTAGAAATGACCGATTTTCATGATTTTTGTACGAAATGGTCAGCAATTTAGTTGTGCTCAACATATGTAAAAATGTTGCATATCGAGTGTAAGATCAAGGGTAGATGGACACTATCTTGATCCTTACTTTTTACGAAAAATTTCGTGAAAAATTGCTACTCAAAGTTGAAAACAAAAAATCTATGTAATTCTATGTGTTAGATATTAATATGTTAAATTACTAGAACCTATTTGGAGCATTCCTGCCAAAGGGCCCGTTTCAGATCGTTCTAATTTTGTCGCAAAAAAAGTTTGAAGATAGCATGTGACATAGGTTTTTCTTTCCTGATTTCCTTTCAAAACTGTAACAGTGCTGTGACTGTTTTCTTCAAGGCAAGAGTAGATCTGCGAAATTGGTTCTCAAGGATTCAAAAGGGGTATTCTCGATGCAATGATAGAAACAATAGCCAATCTTTGTGAGACAATAGCTTAATGCTGTGAAACAATTGCCCTACATTGGAAAACAGAATCTGTTGTCTCTTTCTTTCTGCAAGATCCAACCAATTGAGATATGTTTAATACTTTGATATATGCTATGTTAAATTCGTTCGATATCTAAATCTAGTGAAACTAATAGAGTCAAAACAGTTTCGCCGTCTCAAGGCGGAATTGTTTAGTTCAAAAAAAGTACATCGACTCAATCACAAGGCTATCATTTGTTGCTTCAACGTATGGTTCAGCAGACTGACGACTTTTCTCAAAGATATCGTGACGGGATTTTGCCACAAGTGGCCATGTGGCCATGAGGTTATCAATATCCACACAATATTGTCTTCGAGGTTGGCTTTAACTGAAGTATGCCTAGTCCTACACCCAGCTCCACTTCGAAAATTCCTGATGTCCTTGTTCCTGGCCTCCAAGCCACTTTCCAACCAAACTGCAATTGGTCCACCCTCAAGCATCTCAAAAGACCTCCCAGTTATGGGCCAACATTTGGTGAACAGATGAGTTAATTCGGACCTCTGGAAAATGAAGACACATGTGTATAATTCTTATATTCTTATCCTTCTTAGCCAGTTTAATGTTTGCCTCGCTGTTTCGGAAAGTGTCGACAAAAGCAATATCCTTGACGTCAACTGTTTCAAGCAGCACTGCCATGATACGATGATCCACTTATGTCTTCATTTTCCATGGGTCCAAATTAACCAAGTTCATCAAATGTTGGCCCATAACTGGGAGCTCTTTGATATGCATGAGGGTGGACCAATTGCAGCTTGGTCGTAAAATGGCTTGGAGGGATGGGGCAAGTCAGGAACTTTCGAAATGGAGCTGGGTTACTCGAATACTATGGCGACTTGTGGCAAAATCCCGTCACGATATCTTAATGAAAAGTCATCAGTCTCCTGAACCATTCGTCGAAGCAGCAGATGATAGCCTTGTGATTGATTCGATGTACTTTTTTGAACTAAACAATTCTGTCTCGAGACGATGAAACTGAATCCATAGTTCCACTAGATTTAGCGAATTTTAACATAGCATATATCAAAGTATCACACATATCTCAATTGGGTTGACCTTGCAGAAAGAAAGAGACAACAGCCTATTGTTTCACAGCATTAAGCAATTGTTCACAAAAATGGTTTCTATCATTGCATCGAGAATACCTCTTTTGAATTCTTGAGAATCAATTTCGCAAATCTAGAGCTCTTGCCTTGAAGAAGACAGTTACGCCACGACAGTTTTGAAAGGAAATCAGGAAAGAAAAACCTATGTCACATGCAATCTTCAAACATTTTTTGCGACAAAATCGATTTGAAACGGGCCCTTCGGCAGGAATGCTCCAAAAGGTTCTAGCATTTTTACATATGGTAAGCACAACTAAATTGCTGACCATTTCGTAAAAAAATCATGAAAATCGGTCATTTCTAGGCTGCTTTATGACACTTTAAAGTTGGCTCAAAACTCTACATTGCACCGGAAATTCTAATGTAAACAACCACTTGAAATTTCGACAAACTTCAAAATTCCATTTCTCGTCATTGGATGGTCCAATTTTGGAAATTTTTGCTTTCTGTTAGGCCCAAGGATACCCTCTTTAATGGGGATGTAAAAATGTGCATGTTTTCGAAACTTCATTTTTTCCTATTTATTCCATAATTTCGTCGATCTGCATCACTGTGCCCCTTCCCATTCGGTACCTGAAAGTAACTAGCAAAGTCCTATCTTATAGCCGAAGACTCAATTCTGGCAGTGTTGAAGTGTTTGTTGCAACGACGAGGCATGACCTTGGAAACCTGATACGTGTGAAAGTGATGCATGATGCTTTTCTTGATATGTGGTATCTGAAGAAAGTTGTCATTCGAAAATTTGCGACGGAGAAAGAGTGAGTTTTATCATTAAGTCAACTGCTTCTCTTACATCCAAATATAGATTTATCGAGCAAATCAAACACAAGAATCTTGTAACTAGTTTTACTTTATTCACCTAGACGGCACGACATCGTAGCAGTGCGTTGAAAGCACGACACCATCCTGTTTTACATACACAAGGAAAAACAAGGGTCATAGAATAGAGCTCTTGGGCACCCCTGCAGACATATCTCTCCAATAAGAACTCTGTCCAAAGGGTAAATCGACAAAAAGTGTCGCTAAGTTTCTGCAGAAGATTTACATGAAATTGCTCTAATATAATTCCTTGCGATAATGAAAAGGGAAAGGTTGGGCAGCAATTGTCAGTCAGACCTAAAACAATGACACAATTTGCGATGATTTATTAAACTCAGCTCTTAATTTGAACCTCAATTGATAAAGCCACGTGATGTGTCGTCAGGAGGGATTTCTGTGATCACAAAGAGATTTTTTATTTCCAAATAGCACTTGCAAGGAGAAGCAAAATAAATCAAACCTCATTGCTACGTGACAGCTCGATATGTCTTGCGCTACGCAGGTTGAAGAAAACAAGAGCAGACAAATTCTAAGGAGCTTTGGTTTTAAGAGAAATGCACTTGATAATTCTGAGAACAAAATTCATTCTTTTATTCTCCGAAAATTTCAAACTCAAAAGCGATACAAAACAGGTAAAAGATAGGGGTATTTAGCTAACAGCTTTGTGCTGCTCTCGAGACCGTTGGATTTATGAATTTTGAATAGGCAAGTCGATATACTTCAGCAATTACGTCCTCTGTAAGTACATACGCTAGCAAATGTTACCGAAAGCCTAGTCAATACCATGCCTAAAGCTAGTCATTTCACTTCGTTTATCTTACCAATTTATTCTGTTTCATTTGTAGCTACGTGGCCTGTTTCGATCGTTGGTTAAACAGCCAAGACAACAATGTCAACTTGCACGATGCTGGGGTGGCACCATGTTAAACATAGCTTCATATGATAACATATAACTGAATAGTATTGTATAGTGTAAAGTATAATTAGAATCAGACTATCGAAATTTCACTTCATGACTTGTGTCCATCACCTCTTATAGATAGCATGGTTGCTTCACTTATACAGCACATTAAATATAACTTGGGATTCTCAAAGAAGAAAATTATAGCCCTTCCGACTCAGGAACGCAAACAGCGTATATAGAATCTCTAAAAGGCTAATACACACGAGTGAGCATTTGAAGGTAATATGTATGCTAAGATTATTCTCTACAAATGTGGAATCATGTGCTTGTGTTTGTAAACTGTTTCCAAAATCGCAGCAACATGTTATACGAGAATGAGCAGTTTCATTCTCAGCAACATTGTCGATGATGCTGAACGGAATCTAGCAAGTCAAAAGCGGTATTTAAAATCATGCAACTCCTTGAGATATCATGATCAATATGTCGTGCAAAATGTTGAATAGTTTGTAGGTTCATGTAAATGAAACAAGATCAACAAATGTGGGAACATTTTTTTCTCATATGATAAATGTCGCCCACAAATGATGGCCAAAAAAGTTGACTCGTGTTTACTAACCTTGGGGCAACTCTCAAAAATTGATTATCTCCTTCGAACCTTTTATGAGCTACGTAAAAAAGCGACAAACTACTTTTGTAAAACTAAAATTGCAGGGTACAGAAATTGACTACTTTAAAGGGTACGAAAATTAATATTTGCAGACTGATGCGAATTTTACAGATAAGGACGCAAGGTAAAGAATTTTTCTGACGGTCTTTTGTTTACGCTGTGATAAAAAGAATGCAAACGATTGCCAATACGATAGCAAAACAAGGAACCTATGACAGAATATGTTCAGTTATGCCAATGCTTGGATTTTAAGTCACATAACAAAGGTGACGATTCACGCAGGCTGTGAAGATGGATTTTTCCATAACATTCTTTCCTGGAATGTTAACATCACTCTTTACCTGCATTATATACCAACTTTTAGTGTAGTCATTTATCATAACTCTCTAATAGAATTTGAAAATGAATGCTTGAAATGATGATGTATTATTTATCCCTCTTCTGCCAACCTTTTTGCCACGCAAGAAGTTGCAAAAAGTCCCTGGTTACAAACAACACAGAATTTTGGGCATGGCACGGACAAAATTTGGTACAGCTACCAAAAATTGATTCAGCATAGCATTTACAACTACAATTTCCATCCAAACCGTGCAATTAGTGGTGGCAGCAAACATACCATTTTTGTAGCGAAATGTAGAAATCTAAAATTGATAAAACACAGATCTTACAATAAATTTGTTGATATCTAACATTCAATAAAAGAAAAGCTATATGTTCAATTGGTGAAATACCAATGTGACACCAAATAATGATGTACCTGATGGTCATTATCTTCATCATTTCTCACACACCAAGCATTTCAAATAAGAATTGTCTATGATTCAGCAAGCCTTGGGTCATCCTCCTGAGTATCAAAATGAAAAATGTCAGCATCGATAAGAGAACTCCAGAAATCATTGGTAGCTGAAAAGGTATGTACCTAACTTACTCAAAAAAGAAGCAAACCATCCCTGAGTCATATTATAGAGCCCATTGAAGGTATCACTGAGCCATTCAACTTGCTATATGTTAATTACACTGGGTAAGTCTGAAACAATGCATGCCGTTTGAAAGGCTACAACAGCTCCCTAGATATTAAGGCAACAATAATTTGCAATGTCTGATTAAATAGCCAACATGTTCAGTTATTGACTAACGAGTCTGAAGTTTGTTTGAACGATTAAGTCGGACATTAAGTGCGACATTTATAAATTTCATTCTTTGTCCATTTTTAGATCGTAGATAAACATCATCTGTTTGCTGAACCTTTTGCAGTGCAGTTTGTGTCCGAAATGCCCCAAGATGACACATTGTTCTTGTAGCTCTAATTTTTGGGTCACAAAGGATCTTTGCCTATGCTAGAACCTTACAAAGACTTATTTGTCTAAGTTTGATTTTTGCTGTGGCAGCTAATGGGAAGATTTTCTTTGTGCTTTGATCTAAGCTAGTAAATAACTTCTCCATCCATTTCAATCAATTACTTCTTATTTGGAGAAACAAAAGTAGTTCTTGGCAGCTAACACATTTTTCGTAAATGATATTATCTGAGAATGACAGATCAACCTATGAGGTTCTTCAGAGTAAAGGTCTTGTGAGTCCCCCCAAGGTTTCTTTGATTTTTAGAATCTTTCTGGCCAAAATTAGTCATTCAAGAAATTCGCTTCAAGAAACCTTAAAATGAGCAAAATACAACGATGATTTAAAAACGCTTCAGCATGTGATATCCTCTTGGGAGGATGCAAAAGTCTTCCTCTGGTATGAAAATTTTACTCAAGGGGATTTCATTCTTCCAAGACTTGTACAGTATAATATGCTATACAGTAAAAACCCGCGTATAAGAACATAGTGGATTAAGAACCTACAGGCTGAACTTTTGCAATTAAAGCCCAATTACATAAGAACCCATTCAGCCAGGAATTTGAAATAGGTTCTTATTTTTAGAGAGCATGGGGTCTTATTTACAACAGAAGTTTGTGGAAGAATAAAAAATGCTTATATTACCTGATGAGAAGCTTTTGAAAGATTGTATCTGGATTATATAAACATTTCGGATTCTTTCACGAATTTCTGTTGGGAAATATCTCATAAACTCAACTGATGTGAACTGACAGTAAATAATAGGCCTGAAGTTTGAATCTGAAGAAAAGAAATTCCTGAAAGCCATGAATAAAATAAGAACCAATTTAAGAACCTGAACAGCCTCATTCCCACTAAATACCCAAAACATAAGAACCTAGTTAGGCTGAATTGCAAAATTGTAGGTTCTTATACGCGGGTTTTTACTGTTATATGTATGTTTCATTATTGTTAGGCAGGAAAACCAAAGAAATTGCTCGTTTGTATTTCTCAATTTTGCAGTTTCTGCAGGAAAATCTAAAGCCCTGTAAGTATATCAACAGGAAGAAATGACTGAATAAAGCCAGGAACTTACTGAATCTAATTGAACATATTGCCACTGAAAATAGAGCCTATCAGATATGTGCAGTATGAATGTGCATTTTCAACAAGCTTTCTATAGGCAGGATCCTGCAGGAGCTAATCTGTATACGCCTATGCATTATTTTGAAGTGTAAATTTCTGCAATCAATAGAAAATAAAAAAGCAACTTACAACAGCATGTTTTGCAAACTTTTGAAATAAAGCAGGCTTGTGTGGAGGTTTGAGAACTCTCTGAAATCAAAATGAAAGCATCAGGGAATTAATTAAGTAAGATGCAGCAATTAAACAGTTGATATACTGTTATAAAATCTAATTTCTCATGATTAAAGAATGGATAAATTCTAAAGGTAAAACATGCAGATGTCATCTAATCATTAGAAGTTTCCTGCCCACACTGTATTGAGGCAGTCGCACACGATGGCTCTATTTTTGGCACAGTAACACCTTTTTCCTCTTTTGTGATGTCAGTGATTTTATAGTAGGATGACTTAATCTAGTCAGATCAGTTTTACAGTTATGATATATTGACTCTAAATTACTCCAATAAAGAATGAGGGTCTTGAGAGTCCGCACACAGTCTAAACACTCTCCCTCTTGAACAACTCATTCGCCCTCTGAGTCAAAACAAGAGAAATGTAGAGCATTAATTTCTTAATTTCTTGAGTGCCTTTTGAAGCATAAACCATCCTGCATGATCCTTTCAACAATTTGATTGACATAAACTAAAAGTGTAGCTCACCATATTATTGTAGTCATAGTAGAAAATTGGAACCAAGGAAAAGCAGATACCAACAAGGGCAAACGCTGTGTTCCTTTTCCAATTCCTTGGCTCACACCACCAACCACCAGTAGGTGACCACACATACTTTGGATAATCAAAGCGTTTGCCACCACCCTGGAAATATGAACATAAACATTTTCACTGATGTTAAATGATAGATTGCTCAGTGCAAGTCTGTGTTGAATCAAAGGGCCAAAGGGGCCAATGTGCACTTCTAGACTAGAACTGACATGAGGGTGCACCAGTGAAAGCATCCCACTTTCACATGCCAAGATAAAGCATAGCTACATTAGACCAATTTTGAATATTGATGATTTAATCATGTGTGAGAATCCGAAAAAAGCAATTTGTCACTTTTTCTTTGTTTTTCAACCATCTAATTCTCATGTGACAAGCAATTTCAAGAAATCCTCCATCTGGAAACAGCTTATAGAACATTGATCAAATTATATAAAGATGGAGCAAGAAAACAATAAAGAGACACCTGGAAATTACTTGAGGATTAAGATTTTGATTAGTTATATCACTTGCATGAGAATCTGCTCAACAAGTGTCAATTTTCAATTTCAAACACATCTCAAAAAGAAATATTTGTCAGAAAATAAAAATTTTCTCTGATCCTTTAATGCGTTCAACAAATTCGTAATATACAATTTGTACAGTATAACCGATTGTATACAATTTGAACACAGCTCACCACGGGTGCAAAGTTCAAACTGATTTCCGAAGGATAATGTCTTTGAAAATTTATCAGTTGATCACTCTTACGGCACTTGATAAAACCTCCCATATAAAAATGCATAAAACTAATTCTTGATCTGGAGGCTCTTCTGTAGAATAGCTAAAAGGTTTATCCCAGGTTGGAAAACCTGCATGATTTGGCCTACTAGCAGGTGAAATAAATTTGAAGGTGCAAACTGCAAGTAGACTTTAAAAAGCCGTGAGCAGCACAAAATTAACAGATGTTTTGTTCTTGCATGCGAGAACAGGTTATTGAGTTTGACAGAGTTTCACAGCTGCGAGTGAATGCAAGTTTTCCAAGCTGCACAGGTAGAACGCCTGAGTAACATAACGCAAAATATGACGTGCAATAATTCGAATAATATGATGCCCTGGTGTAATTTTTGTTGTGTGTAATATCGATTCCAAATTGGAAGTAGTGTATAACATGACTTGAAATATAGTATACGGTGTAATGGAGACGGTAGTGTAAGGTAACTTGTAATATGGCCTGGCGAATGTGAGTAATATGTGCAGTAATGGAGTGTGTAATATCGCACCGGCTTGAAGTGTAATATAGCCTGGCGGATGCGAGTAATATGTCAAGTAATATTGTGTGTAATATCGCATTTACTTCAATGTAATTGGCCATGTAATATGGCATGGCGAATGCAAGTGACAGAACAAGTAATGTGTGTAATATGGCATCCGCTCAAATGTAATTGGGCATGTAATATAGCTTGGCGAATGCGAGTAATATGGCAAGTAATGATTTGTATCCCACCAGGTTGGAAAACATGCGTGATTTGGCCTACGCGTAGTCTAGTAGCGAGTGAAACAAATTTGAAGGTGCGAGCTGCGAGTAGACTTTAAAAAGCTGCGAGAGTGCTGCGAGAGATGCAAAATTAACAATAGGTCTTTTGTTCCTGCCTGCGAGAACCTTTTATTATAGCTGCGACTATCGAGTTTGACACAATTATATAGTTGCGAGTGAATGCAAGTTTTCCAACCTGGGTATCCCCCAGCTTATGATCAAAAGCTGTCCCCGCGCAGTGCGATGTTCTTAAAGCTGTCCCCAGCTGGGGAAGTCCTTACAATATCAATTCAACCTGTTTTCTTTGAAAGCTGTGTGTCATCCTCCAAAGAAAGTGCATTTGTTCCAAATATATTTCAGTGCATATAGCAAAGTCGCCAGTCTAGTGTTTTAGTCTTAGATGTGTTATTACAACAACAGGCTTATTATCAGCCTATGTACCATACTATTACTATTTGCCCAACCCCTTTTTCTATTCTCGAGTGAAGAAGATGGAAGGATTGATGATTTAAAAAAGTAGTCCTTAAAGCGAGAACAACAATGCATTATCAATAAAATTCCAATTTGTGGCATACCATCTTTACTGCTTGCAACGTGAGCTCTTTCTTTTCTGCCTGCACTTAGGCCAGTTTTGCTAGGCCATAGGATGCATCTTACGCATGCGCATTAGTATTTTATAAATGGCGTTCCGGCGTTCAACCGCCAGCTTCTTACAAATGGCGGAGAATCCGAAGGTGAGTGTAAATCCGTTTATAATTTGCGTTATTTCATAAAAAATACGCCGTCTTAATACGCAAAGTTCTATTGATTACATACTAGAACTATCTAAGTATCAGAAAATAGTTTTAATAGATTTATTACTGGGTTATTTTTACTAGAAATTGATAATTTACATCAGCTACTGGCCTAAGAATCGTAACAGGTACCGACTTCAGAGCTCATTGTTTACAAATGCTACATTCCAGTGATCAAGATTTCATCATCTAAAATGTTTCCTTTCATTTTCAGGACGAGAGAGTGGGGAGTCCACAAAACTCAGGTAATTATAACTCAACTCTAAGGCACAGCACGAAGGTTCATAAAATGCCGTCCCGATTTTTGATTTCGTCCTGACGATCCTAAAATGATAGGGAAGCCATCTTAAATTCCGGTTATTCCTTACATGCAGGCTGAAAATAGCCCGGTACTGAATGATGATTCGTTGATTTCTTTTGATTGTCCAATCATATTTCAGCATAGTGATGACGGGTTTCTTTGTTATGATTAGTGCTTCTTCGAAACTTTATTGTTGTAAAGTCACGCATACTTCAGCTTTGAAAGAATAACTTAATTTTGAATTTCATTCCACTGAAAATCTTACTTAGTTATAACAAATGAAATTTGAAGAAGATTCAAGGTGATCTGAATAACCATGACATAGGGAGAGGGAGTCAGGCACCAAGAGCCATTATTGGCTCCTGGGTTAATTTTAGATGTTGTAAATTTTGTAAAGAATTAAGGAAGCTAGGGACCATGGACCCAGGGCTGGGGCTACTTCACTATCCAATCACATGGGGATGTGTCCCAGTTTTGGCATAGTTTTTGGCACAAAAAGTCTGTGAATGGGATGACTTTTTGCAGAAATATTCTGAAATTGGGGTCTAATTTTTACCAGAAGTTCAGGAAATGTTCAGATTTGGGATAAACAACAATTTTACAATTGTTTTGTTGTGAAAATACTTGTCAGAAACCAGATCCATATTCTGGGATTGGGTCTCAAGATCCCGCCTATATTTTGGGATTGAGTCATACAGAAATTCTTGCAGTCCACAACCCCATGACTCAACAGTGAAGTGCTACCCCCCCCCCCACCAGGCCACAATAATGTGGACTGAATAGCATAGTCCTGTTCACACCCTTGAAATGCGCTTGACACAGTTGCAACCTGTGATTTCCTGTAGGTGAAGACAATCAAACAAAATCTACCTTTGACATGCCACAGACATGTATGTTACACAATTACTCATACAATAACACCAATATTAGAAAGCTGCTGATATATCCCTAGAAGAAAATGACCCACATGAATCCTTTGTGCGTAACTTGCAAATCCCAAGAAGAAACAATATCATGTTTGTGCAGTTACATTTTCATGTGAAAAAGTACAATGCAGTCCTCTGGATTGGAATGATTTGGAGTGAACTACAGCAATGGGTAGACTGATTACGAGGAGTCTCAGTAATTGCTATTCAAAAGGAGGCGTACTACACCAAACGAAACCGCTCATCCTGGGACTCATAATATTGCGGCAGTTTTTTTGTCCGGACTGACTTTTGACTTTTGAACGCCCTTGGAACGAGGCTGTTATACACAGTCATGTACAAAAGTATAGGACAAAATACAACGCCATAAGAATTTGAGCAAATTTGAATTGCAAATTCAATTGATTGATCTTGACCAACGGTAACTCAAAGCTCAAAGCAGAGTTTTAAGAAACTTGGTTTGACGGAACACAGTCTTACAAACAAGAGTACCATGAGAACAGTTGGCGGCAGCATCTAGCTTTGTACATAGGTACTATTTTGTTGCTTTTGCTAAGCATTAACTAATTTACTGTGAAGTTTTCAACTCAAAGTGTTTCATTAGAAAAATGCAAGTGTTGCCTAGGCCCTTATAAAAATGAGGCAGAAATGGTCATTTCAAAATAATAGCGTTTGATTATGAGTCCTTGTCAGGAGCGTCCAGCAGCCTTTCAATAGTGATAACTAAGGCCATGTAATCAGTCTAAGTAATAGGAGGATTGGCAGGAAATCAAAGCTTTACCAAAAATAGGAACAATTCAGATGATTATTATTTTCATACTGATTAAAACAAGTTATTTACAGTTCAAGACAAATCTAATTTTAAATCAACTTTCAAAGCAAGCAAACTGAACCTTTGCATCTGTAATTTCAGAAAACAATGATCCTGAATTTGAGCTGACGGCTGACATGATGGTTCATGATGATATCGATGATGAAAGGACACTTGATGAACAGGAAATGGTAGAGGCAAATGCAGACTTTACTTCTGAGGTCAATGATCTCCAAAAGGTACAGTACGGGCAATTCGTAACTTAACCCTTACAAAGTTTGTACAAAGTTGCCCAAATTAGAGTGAAGTCATACAAAATGGCTTGAGCGGGAGCAAATTTGCAAGCAAAGTTGTATACAAAATCATGTGATCTCGTACGAATCTCAAGGTTATTTGTACGTGAGTTCATTGACTGCTTTGCATAATTTCCAATGAAGACTGAATGGCTAGCCAATTTTTGTTTCCGACAAATAATGTTTGATTGCAAAAGTTTACCCGATACATTAGCATTTTGAGCTTATGATTTTGTACAAAAAAGTGCCATCTACATCTTATATGAGGTCCCCTGCTCCGTACAAATTTGTGGGACTTCTTGGGCCATCGTACAACTTCTCGATTGTGAGCATTAAGTTACAAATGGCCTGTACTGTACCACTGTAGGTCTAATATCATAGGTTTGCTAGATAATTCTGCTGGATTTTCAATTTTGTCATTGATCCGGCTTGTGCTGCATCATCAGCATATATTAAGCTTTGCTAGACCATTGCTAGATTTTTTATTTTTAGTAAGAATAAGAGAAAAATACCAGGTTACCTTGTAGAAAAGTATCAGCATGGTGGAGAATGCCATAATTCAACTACTTAATCTTACTTAACACTTTTTATTTTCAATACTTTCACTTCTTTTGGTTGTGTTTAAGCCCCATGCCATATCACAGTATGTTCCAAAAGCAATGGCTTGGATGAAAACTTTTGAAACTCACAGGAAAATTTTGTAAATTTGGTAGAGAGTTGATTGTTGCGTTACTCTTTCAAAATGGTGCCTGAAAATTCCAAAAGCAAAGGGATTTTTTAAAAGGAAGTGTGCCATTTTGTATTGCTTCCATTTTGAAATTAAATTCAGGCAAAGGAACACTGTACATCATCAGAATGAAGCCTGGTTTTCATTAGATCATAATTCATCAGCCACCATCGCTGATTACTTTCAGAATCAAACAATTTTGTTCTGAGAGCTCCCATTGGCAATTATCTCCAATGCTGTGAAGACAACTAATTTCTTATGAAAACAGAACATCGGCAATCATCGGCAATGAATTACAATTTAATGAAAACCAGTCTTTAAAAAAGCATTACACAGTTGGTTGATACATCTTTGGTTTGACTAATGGCTTGAAAGGAACTTTAGGTACTTCATTATACAGTAAGTGTTCATCGGCAACCTTTGATATACTTTATATCTTGATTATTTTCAGGATTTTGCCTTTTCTTTTTATTGAAAGAATTTGTGAAATGCTTTGAAAAGCATTATTGTTGTGAATCCTAAATTAATGGAAGAAAACCAGTACAATCTTGAAGAAAACCATAGTTTGCAGAGGCCTATAATATGGTCCAGGCCTGGCTGTTTGAGGCGGGCGATCGCCGGCGCCCACCTCCACGCTCGCCTCGAGTTGGCGAGGGGAGCTATTCATCGCCCGCCTCCACGTCAGTTCATATTGGAACCGCCCGTCTTAGGTTTTCATTCATTATTCATCACACCTCATTACCTCTTGAAGTAAAACAAGAATATTGAGAGGAAGTTAATCCCATATATTTTGACCTCAAAAGATAATTCCTTTACCTTTAATTTCTCAGGAAGTCATCTTCTCTTGTAAATCGTTAACTACTAGACAAGTCACGCGAAAAACAAACAAAACATTTCAAAAAGCAATAACCAAACAAATTCTTTGAAACACTTTACATCCTGACTGTTATTTTCTTATTTGAAGACCATTTAAAATGTCATTTGGCATCCATAAGCTCGCAACATGTTAAAACCAAATCATTTCAGCATGGCGAATAATCAGAAACGATCGGCTTTCAAGCCTAGGACTTTTGAGAAATATGACAACAGGGCCAGGGCAACAGGTACGATACATTTTACATTAACTTTCTTTGACGTCTTGCCCGTATTTTCATACAGAAGCCTTTTTGAGAAACTACTGTAAACTCTCAGATCGGCAAAAAATTAAGAAACTCGAGCACCGAAAAAGTATTAGCGGAGACCGCCGAGACATTCTCTTAGTTTGTGGTTGATTTGCGACAACATAAAACTAAAGTTTCGTTTCTGTCAAAGAATCGCCGTCTTGTTTTGTCAGGTAGCTGTTTACGACAAATATTGAATTCCTCGTTTATTCATACACTTTTATTGACGATTTTCTATGGAATGAAAATCGCCCGCCTGACTTCACCGAGGAGAGCGATTTACCGCTCGCCTGCTAAAATGCTCACAGCCAGGCCTGGTGGTAAGAAGACATCTGATACTTTAGTGGTTATTGATTGAGCAATTTGATACTGTTACAACTGGAAAACTGTTTGAAACCAAGAAGACGCTGTAATTCTGAAAATATTCAAAATATTAAAGAAAGTTGAAGTTTCTTTTAAGCCATAAGGCAAGCAAATGATGCATTGGCCAATTGTTTAAAACAGACCAATCAGAGGTCAGTTCATTTTCAAGTGCCACTTTTGAAGTGAAGTCTTTCTTGTCATTAGGAGGGGGAAATGCCAATAGAAGATCTTCTTGCTCTTTATGGATATAATGGTGATGGTGAACAGAATGAAGTTCCATTGGATGAGATTCGTCCAGAGCCTTTGCATCAGTTTGCAGTTGGTAAAGATGTCACCAGTGATAAAAAGGAGAACTCACTAGATAAGAATGAAGAAGATTCTAGAAGCTACACAAGTGATGGCTCTAGAGTTAGCAATGCACCATCACCAACTTCACAAGAAGAGAATGGCTATGACCCTTTTCAGAACCAAAGAATCACCAGAGGAAGTATGTTTATACTAATACAGTGATCACTTATATAAATGCATATATTCCTTCTTACATCAATTCAAAAGCCAATATTTTAAGCCAATATTCTGTAGAATATTGCACATTTCTTCTTCAGAAGTACAGTACTCAAACTGTAGCTCAAACAAAAAGTTTAGTGCATTTACTGTACTTTTTGAAAAAGAACATTGATTTGAATTTTCAGCAATGGAAATTCATGCTGAAAGACATGTAATATCTTTCCTTCATTGTATTTTTTAGTGAAGCTGAAAATTTTCCAAATAATCCTAATTATTTGCATATTTTTAATCCAAACTGTTTCATGTTTGATTACTTGATGTGCATTTGTATCATTTCTAGTTGCCTCATTGCATGCACAATATTTTGAACCAGAGGAGTCAACAGATGATGAAGGCCAGTCTCTTGCTCCTGCTCCTCCTGATGAATGGAGGAAGGTATGCATATACAGATACATTTCTTAATTGCCCATCATCATATATATGCTATAGACCAAATTGGTTTGTAGTATTGGCAGCACATGCATATAAATTGCTTATCTATTTATGTTGTAGGGTAGTTGATGTATTTGTATTCTTAGATTTATTTAGATATATTTATTGAATTGATGAAACTGAAATATGCCAGATTTTCTGAGAAAGAAACTGATGAAGCTTGCTTTCTTTATACAATAGAATTCAACTGGTTCCTGTTTCACAACCAGATTTTAAATTTTTTATCTTTCCTGTGTTTATGCAAGCTGTGAAACATTCCTTTGACATTATTTAATTCAATGAACATTTGGCCAATGTGTTATTCTAACCAGGTTACAACGTTGGATGTTCTTTTTATGAGACGTTCTGCTGTAAAACATACACAAATGTACTGTATAAAGGCATATATATATACTACAGAGGGAGAAAGAGATACAGAATTAGGGGCTCTGTATGTCAGCCCTGCAACATTTTATATTAGAGGAGAGTTGCAAGATGAAAATGAAAAGATCATGTTTATTTTTACAGGATGTTTCGGTCGGCCCTGAATACCAAGCTACTGTTCCAGATGGTCTTAGCTCATATCTCACAGAGGGGAAAGGTAGGCAAAAGAACAATCAATAGTCTGTGTTAAAAACGTTAGCCATTACGTACTACTTTGAACTTAATTTAGATTGGATTCAGAATCACATACAATTTTCACACCTTTCGTAGTTGCAGTTGTATCAAGCTCAAATTAAATTGCTATGAGAGAAGGATGTTCAACGAAATTAGATTGGGTCCTGCTTTCATTACTTTCTTTGAATGGGTTATCGTTTTCACAGAATTTACTGCACCTCTTTGTTTGATTTTTATACAGTATCTATTTACTAGTTAAAGGGTTTGTGCAAGGTTAAATGCTTGCATTTGCAGAGAGCAGAAAAATCTAAAGTATATATACAGTATATCCCATTCAAATCTAAGGTGTACATGTGCAATGAACAATGGCTAGCCAAAGAGAAAATGCTGTGTCTGCATGTTTTCTTTGTTCTTTTTGTAGACAAGCCTAATTATCATTGCACATTTCCTTTTAGGCTAACTTTATGAATTATATCTGCTTCCTCCGTAGTCTATGAAAATGAAGACAAACTTTTATGGAAACCGGATTGTGTTGAAAACAAGCAGTGTAAGTACGAGTTGTTAACCACATCGCCTTGTCACTTTTACACATACAAAAACATCAGTTTATTAAGTTCAAATGACTACTACTTGGTTTACTTTGCAGATTCATCAAGAATAATTATCAAATCAGTTTATTGGTGCTTGAACTATTCGAAAGTTGTTTATTATTTTCTTTGTGGACTTTGCAGTCCTGCAATATCAGAAAAGCACGGGTGTGCCAATAAAAATGGAAAGAGTATGCGTCCTTGGAAGCTTGATATCTTTTTGAAGAATGTTTCTTATATGAAGGCAACAGAGAAACAGCTCACTTAAATCTTTAGACTTCCATCTTTCACATTTTTGACAAACTGTATTCTCTTTACTTTCAAAAGTCTTATCTCTCCCACAGTGAAAAAGTATTTAAGTATCATATTTAGTTCACCTGAAGGCGACATGGGAAGTGCATACCGGGATGATGAACAGGTAAGCATGTGATGTATTCTATTTACTTTGAAACGTTATTGGAAAAGTAAGTATCTTTACCGCAGAAATTCTTAAATATATATCGATTGAATTTCTACTTGAATTTCTGTGAAGGTGACATGCAACTGAATTAGCTACAAATGGCTAGCTAATAGTAATGTATGTACGTGTAAGGAAACAAATGGACTAAAGTTTAAGTAGAAATATAGGATGGAAATGGCTAAAGGAAAGACGAAAAAGGAATCAGGTAAGGTTAGAAATGATAAAGGAAAAGATGGGGAAACTGTCGCGAAATGGTGCTCTTGTGTGAAAGAATTTCGGAAAGAAGTAACAAATGTAACATACGAGAAAGTATAAGAGTATAAAGATTAAGAAATAGTCAGGGACAGAGATCTTGTTCTAAGCTGAACTTGGACAACAAATGATATTGTTGTATTAACAGCAGACAGCTTTTAGTTGACAGTTTGTGCTCCAAACGTGATACAACTTGATATGATTCACATCATTGCATTGAAGCTCAGATATAGGGAGACTTAACAGTGGGATAAAGTTAATCCCAATAGATAATAGTCAGAAGCTTTCAGTAACCTCTTATTTTTGCAGGCATTGTATTTATTGTTGCAATGTGGAAATGCAGAAGATGCATTGAAAAGGAGGGGAGAACAAGCTAAGCTACCTCCAGATGTTAGTCTCTGGTCAGAAGAGGAATGTCGTAGCTTTGAGTTTGGTACGTAGCATGGAATTTCCAGATAATTTTCACTTCAATTCTAAAATTATGTAATTTCAAACCATTTCTACATAAGTGCCAAAAGCACAAAAGTTTGTATGTGTTCTTTACTGGTTAAACAGGATTGAGACAATAAAACAGACTACATTCTGTGTTGTTACTCATAGTTTCACGCTATACGGTCACGTAGAGTTTATAGAGTTTCACGCTATAAGATTATGTCATCACGGTATATCATGTATAAATGCGTAAAAATGAGTAGAGTTTTTCAGTTGTCTGATGATCGCCGTATAGCGTGAAACTCTGTGTAACAACACAGAATGTAGTCCGTTTTTTGCAGATAATTTCATTTCATGTCAATGCCAAAAATGTTTAATCTAACTATTGAAATCGTGTTGGTCGAACTGTTACCATACTGTGTACCTACTGTGTCTCAAATTTGATGTCATTTGAGATTTCAGTAATGCAAAGTTAATCAAGCAAAGCACTCAAACTTAATCATGCAAAATTGTTTTTATTCGCGAAAATTTTCATTCAACATCTAATTTAAGAGAGATTTAGAAAAGAGTTTGTCCTTGATCTAGGAAGTAAATAGAAGGTGAAGTATATCTGGTTATATTATGATAAGGCTTTGTGTGCTTTGTGTGCAAAGATGTCATTGATACAATGCATGTTACCGATTAAAGGATGAAAACAATATTTGCAATAACCTGAAATTACTCGTGAGTAGTTGTATTTGATGGGTAATAATTGGGTTGGATAAATTATCCCATTTTCTGAAAGATTGTCGCAGCATCATTAATCATCAAGGAAACAACTTTTCTTTAATGTCCACTTGTATTCTGTGTTTAGGCCTTCGGATTTATGGAAAAGACTTTCGACAAATTCAGCGAAATAAGATGTCCCATAGGACTGTTGGTGAAATAGTTCAATTCTATTATTTATGGAAAAAGACAGAAAGATACGATGCTTTTTGTACACAAACAAGATTTGGTAAAAAGAAATACGGAGCTCCTGGCGTTGCGTATGTATTTACAAAATCTTTGATTTGTTTGTTAGAGTCAAGCTTTTAGCTGTGGTCAATGGGCTCCGTCTCCAAATTTCAATCGAAACGGTGATTTTTGCAATTTTGTGATGGGCAATATCACACAGACGTGTACCTGTTTTTCCAAAATGAGAGCATCATTTTGAAGATAAATCTTTGTGCTTAACAGAGGAAAAGTCCAAACATTCATATCTTTTACGATTGCTTGGATATAATTGGATTTTTAACGAGCATTTTTTGGTGGTTTGGGTGAAGCCACCAAACAAACTGCAGAAAACAACGGAGAACAATGGACACATGTGGTGTTATCAGATTTTTACAGTTCGATGACGGAGACCCTTTAAGGATTCTGTTTCGACAAGAAATGATGTCCCCAGAGTTGAACTACCGGGTGGACCGAAACGAATTATTTGAAAATTTGCGAGAATAATCAAGGTGTTGCAATGAATCAAAGTTTGGTTGATAGCCGAAAGTTTGAAGTATTTGTTATGATTTTTCTTTTGGTTTTCTGAGCATCGTAAGTTAGGTAAAATTGGATTTACGAAAATTCCTTTACTTCCAAATGCGATGCAAAGGATAAGTAATCTCGTCACATAGGGCAGCCTGCAAATACTTTTCATTTCCCTCGAGGCTTAAAACTGATTTTACAAAAGTGTCAGTCATAGACGCAGTTGCTTTTATAAAGGTTTGACTCTAAAGTCTCGAGAGAAACGAAATTTGTTTGAGTGAGGAGATTAGGTATAATTTTGGTGGAGGGTTTTGGCCTCTTTTCACGTACTTCGAAGTTATGAATTATTTGTCAACAAAACTTAACCCATATTTTCGATGCTCAGCAAAATAGGACAACATCAATAGAATACTCCAGCCTTTCAGCTATGGAATAAACTTATTTTTTCCAATACCTGAAGTATTCTCTGAGTAGTAATGAATTTTTCAATATTTGCTTTCCATGCTTTCCTTTTGAAAGGATGCTTTCTTTAACGGGCTATTTCTAGTTCGAACGAGAAACTCTCCTATTTAAAGGATGCTTTCCTAAAGGATGCTTTGCTAAGGGCATATTTTCAATTTTTTAGGGACTACATGGATCGTTTTATGGATGAAACAGAAAGCGTTGTTTCAAGTCGATCTGCAAGCCCGTACTCACAGGCCCAAGTCGGGGAATCCTCGCCAGCAGACATGATTAATGAAAAACAGTACATGAATTCTTCGAGCCATCAACCGACACAGTCAAAATCAGTGAATCATTATCAATCAACTACAATCAGTAATCAATCTTCAACGATCAATGATCGATCACTTGCTGTTAACAGCCGATCTTCAATAGCCAATAATCAATCAAACACAATCATTAATCGACCAATCAGTAACAATTCTGCTAATGTGATTAGCAATCAGTCGGCAACGATCATACATCAACCTGCATTTGGCTTAACGCATTCAACTTCTGCTAATCGATTGGAATCAGGAAATCACACACAGACCGCACGAATTACCGCACCGCATTTGGAGAATAAACACTCGGCACCAGTTGTAGCGAACCCGAGTGTTTCGAACAGTTTCCTGGATACTAGCAGTGGATTTTCGACAGGGACACCTGGTATTAAAGGTGCTGATGTAAATTTATTTTCTTCAAGCGCAAATGCATTTTCGGCCTCCAATGCTTTCTCGACTGCAAACGTTGCTGCTTTCCACATCCCAAACCACTTGGCAACGGCCATATCTGTAGCTGGGCTACACGTAAGTGAGGGCTTAGACATTAGAGGTATAGAATCGCTTGCAAATGGTAGTAGCATCGGCAATACTTGGAATCATGACAACAGGGTGCCTATACTCGACCCGGATATATTCGGCGCTACTGGCCATGCGGTTTATAAAGCAAATCCGAACACGGTAAGTCAACGAACTGCAGCTTTCGCTGGTGGTGGTTACACAACGAGTTCTATTAGTCAACCAGTCGAATAACGGTAGAGTAAACTTTCGATACTTAAATTTATATGCAGCACTTGACTATGGCTTAGCAGGGTATTTCATGGTGCTTCGACAGCATAGGCTTCAAATCTTTACAGAGTCTACCTGCAAATGCCCGTGAATAACAACGATAGAAGCGTTTTGGAAAGGAATTTTGCGTTATCGCAAATCTCAGGTGACATCTAATTTGAAATGGAAAATAGCGATTGAATTGTTTGAAAAAGGAACTTTAGTTAGATGGTGATTATTAGGGTGTTCTCCTAACCCCCGTCGCAAGGGACGTCATATAGGTATGGGGCCTTTGAACCGCGCAAAAAGTCTCATTCCTTGCAAAGTAAAAGGTCCATTTCCATAAATAGCAAAAATAGATTATTGTAGCTTACTGCTTATGCCTGGCCATAGTAAGGTGTTGCATTGAATAATGAGGAAATATTAAAGTGTATCAGATTATTTGCTTGCAGATTTATATCACAATCACACCGACACAGTAAAACTGCTTTATCCAAACCAGGCTAAATTTCAACCAATTAAATGCATTTGATTTGTTGGTTTGGCCAATTAGAAGGCCCCGTTCGTTAACCAGGTTTAGTTTAAGCTGGTTTAACTTGCAAGTGTGAGTGGGGGTATTACTGTACCGATATAGCTTACGTAGCAATGAACTTGTTCAATGCATTCTCGTTGCATATCTGTTTTGGCTGTAGTTTTAAATGAGGGTGACTTCAAGTCATTTAAAAAGGGTTGTAACTCAGTGTTGACGCTAGCTGATTTTCCACTAGGTGACAAATGTAGCACGACGCGACAAAATCTTTGAGAGAAATCTCTTTTCGCCGTGTGAACTTTTTTCTGTAGAAATGTAGTTGGGATCAGTCCTACTTTCTCAAAATTTGTCATTGTCGTGTCGCGCGACATTTGTTGCCAAATGGAAAACCAGCTTAATATACCTGAGAAAAGTATCAGCTGAGCTTTGATTGGGTTCAGTAAATAAATATCGTCAAGTAATTATCACAAATTTTTAATTTGAAGAGAAAATGCTTTTAAAACGTCTACAAAATACGGGTTGGTGCTCTAATTTTATGTTAGCAACTGCAAGCCTGCTCAAAACGTGGAGAGAACTATTTCTGATGATTCTGAATTTTCAACTATATAATTGGAATTGGACTGAGGAACAGGTCCTTTCAAGGTGTTGTCCTTATGGACAAAGATAACTTTTGATCGCTTTGATGGATGTAGGTGCAGTAGTGTTGCTGTGGAGGCATAGCGCTGTGAACTGTTTTAAGGGTTGGACTCTTTTAGTGAATATGAATTTGCTGTTACTGTCCACAGTACTGTCCTAAATAGCATCCACAGTACAACCCGCGTATAAGAATCTACCATTGTGCAAGTCAGCCTGGGTTCTTGTACAATATACAATGGATTAGTCCTTTTTGAATGGGGGTCTAATTTGACAATTTCAGCCTATATTTTCTTATCTACGATGCTCTTGCATGCGGTTGTTTGTTATATCGCCCATGCAGGTGTTCGGAAGGGCGAACTGTCCAAAGTTATGACAGCATAGAAAATGTGTCCCCGGCTTGCACATCAAAATAAAACCAGTATAACTACAGTATTCCTGTAGAGTTTTTGTGGCCAGAATGGCTCGTATTATTTATTGATTTCTATACTAGTGTACTAGTGTATTGTCATTAATATCAACTTCCGTTAGTATTTCTCTTTAGCGTCGGATTCAAGTCTTGAAAAAACTGTTGGTTTTTTAAACTATCCTGGTCATGTCCAATCGACACTCCCCGTTCAACTGATACAACTTGGTAGAAAAACAAACTCTTGGTAGATTCACTGAATATCCAAGATCTTGAAACAATTTGGCTGGTTCATCCCATTAAAATCTGGCATTTTTGTTCTTGAAAGGGTATCTTCTGCAATATCAAGAAGGCCACGGTCAAACTTTGAAACTTTTCTGTCTTAAAGAATAGACAAGAGCACAGGTTTTTGCGTAGCGCAATTTAGAGCCAATTTACGGTGTACTGGCACAACTTTGGATCCCGGTCCATAACATAAGCGTACCGGATCATACTAATTTCATGCGCCTTGCGACTTGTTCCTTTAGCAAAAGGTTTGGACTTCGGTGCGGCAGATTTAGAAGTCAAAATTCCAGTGAAAGTTGTAGCACCAAGCCTTTTCAAAGACTTGTCTCCTATGCTTTATGTTGTAAATTTCATCATAGCACTATCGTTAAATACCGTTGCGTAGCGGTTTAGAACAGCACCTATAATATAATACTACCCATAGATATAACTAATAACAGTAACTGTTGCTTGCGAAACGGAGCGTATCTTATCATTTTTAGAACGGGGGGCGTATCTTATCATAGTGATATACGTTGCTGATATGAACGAATTCAACATTTGGTAAATTCAGACTACGTTCACACGATGCAGGCTCATCTTCAAAGCGGCAAATATGTGACGGTATCAAGCTTTTAGCTAGTTTCTTGGGGAGACGAGATACGGTTTGTCCGAGGAAACGCATGTGTGCCCCCCCCCGTCAGAGTTCCAACCCAAAACGCTCTGCGCATGAGCATCAACCTACTGCACGGGGGGACACATACGCTTCCCCGGACAAAGCACCGGCTGAATATGAAAACGATAGAAATCTCGACGGTGACTATCTCTCTGCAGTGCCTGCCACAAACAGGCTGGACTTAAACAACAAAGAGAGCTACTGTAGCAGGCCTAAAGGATCAATCAGTCTAACTTCAAAAGCGTTGACAAATTCGTTTTCTTCGCGTTTGGGTGTTCTCATGACGGCGTTTTCAAATTGTTCCGTTTTCGAATTCTTATGTGCAGGAGAAATGTGCCGTTTTCGTGTGAACGGCAGGCTTGTCCGTAAACAATTTTATGCCGTTTTGAATTTATGCCAGTATGGTGTGAATGCAATCTTAATTTAATTTTTGGGCTTTTCCTCCAAACAAATGTTGGGTCGTCATGAACCCCAAGGGAGATCTCCAAGTGGTTTCAAAATTCAACAAACTAGGTGAAACCTGACTTGTACACTTAATTGCTGCAGTAGGGTAAGGTAGGGGTAATTTGGGTCTGCGGGGTAGTGTGGGTCTATATGCTAGAAATTGAATTAAAGCACAAGGAATTATCTAAAAATTCTTCAACACAACTTAAACAACTCCTAAAAGTATAGATGTCATCTCCCATAATCATGAATCGATTTTTTAACTTACGATTAATTTATCAGCGAGAAAATCAAATAGACCCAGGTTACCCCGTAGACTCAAATTTCCCCCACATTACTCTAGGCTTTATCAAAGTTCTGTTTTTATTACGTGTAGCTCGTCTTATTCTAGTGCGTAAACATTGAGACGCTAGATGGAGGAGCGACTAGTTAGGCACAACAGCACTGAATCATATGGCTGACTTCATATTTGAAGTGAGGGCATCCAGCACTGCACTGAATCGTATGGCTGGAGAGAACCGCACATTAAACACGAGCCTTGCTTACAATCCCCGCTAAAATTGATCACCGTGATCAACATTATCAACATTATCAAGCTTTTCTCGCAATTCCGTGAAATAGAAACGACATAATATGTAAGAATACAGTTTTGATCATAACATTGGCTACATCAACGGTGTATTGTTGCCCGTGGTCACTGATAACAAAACAGTTTTATCATGAAGCGTTTGGCAACCTGATGAGATAGTGATTCACAACTCCTAGCCAGCATAGGTTCCAAATCTTTAAATCGTAATTTCTAAATTTTTTGACGAAACATGAAGAAACTTTCAAGAAAACCATAGTTTGTCGATGTTTTCAATATGGTATCAACCAGAACTCTGTCACTCTTCTGGCCTATGATTTAGAAATTTGATGACCTCACATCTTCAAATGACTTGAAGTATGAAATACACTGTAATTTTTAAAAAATATTGAAGATTTCTGAACAGTCAAACCATAGAATTATAGATAAGTGGGTAAAGTTTCTTCAAGCCATTTAATGAAAAGAAATAGGTCATATAATTTTTACGCACACCTTTTTACACTGATTTAGAGATTAGGAACCTATGCTCTGCGAGCCCAAACCAAAACCACTACCCGAGGGTCTTAGGTTAACAGTCTAGACAATGTTGCTCCTTCACCATGTCTCTTATATAGAATACGAAGTAACCTCTAACACTCAAGAACATTTCACTTACTCAGTAGTAATACAATCACAGTAGTTTTGCCATAGTATTGATCAACTTATTATATTCGATGCTTAATAATGCATCCTAATTTTTTGGCGATAATTTATAGAACTGTATTAGGTATGAAATGTTTTCAAGTATCATTATTTTTGCCTCTTTTGTGACTTGTTATTCTGCGTGTATCTTGAGCTTGGTTTCCAGTAGCGCGGGTCCCAAATCTTAGGGTGTGCTTGATTGGTATTTCAAATCTAGACTTAATACTTTGAGTCCTAGTAAATCGCTATTACCCACTGCAAGATAACGTAAAGAACTAGTTCTTTATATGTTATCTTGCCCACTGTGGGTTAGTGGTAACGATTACTAGGAATCAACGCAATGTCGAATTCAAATCCTACTAAATTCAAAAACAGTAGACTTCTTGCATTGACGGGAAATATTGTTCCGAATCAAAAACAAACAACCTTAAAACGGTAGGTTTGGTTTCACCATGGTCAAAATGAGAATCTCTTCGAAGTCTGCCAAACCTTCAGCCGTTTAGAGCAGAACGTTCAGAAGGTTTCGTATATAATAAAAAATGTCATTTTGTTTATAATACTGTACAACATACACAACCTATAATGTTGCGTCACTGCAGTACAACAACAGCAACAGAGGAGTGGAATTGAATAGCCCATGTTAAATAAATAATCAACCATTTACGATATGAATTTTATTTTTCTTCAGTTCAAAGAACAACCACTGTTATCTTTATGATGCATTTAGGAAACAGCAGCAGCTTAAATTGCCTTAGTTAAGCTAGGCCGCCATGTTACACGATTGAGCCTCTTGTGCTACTAATTTGTGGCTACATGTGACTGTGACTACCTAATGTGACTACTATTTTCGAAGATACGATGGTTTAAATTTTTCAAAATCTGCTCGAATTTATTTCGAAAGCAGAAAGACGCTCCAGGGGAAGACGCTTCGGTTTTTAAAGTAATCAAGATACCAAAAATTCATTGTCAAAAGCAAAGCACCTAAAGTTCCCTGCAAGCCATTTAACTCGAAGAACAATGCAACCTAGCGAATTTCCAAGGAAATTGCAGACGATGTAGAATTGCTTGCGCGTATAATGTTTCCGTGGGGTTTCCGTCACTGAGCGTGTTTAGGCTTTGCTTGGATCACCACGTGCGAATAAAAGTACCGTTCTTAGAGGGGGGCTTTGGGGGTTACCAGAACCCGCAAACCCGGACGAAAATTTGGAAAAACCCGAAAACCCGTACGAAAATTTTGATAAACCCGAAAACCCGCCAATATAAAATCAAAAATCCCGAAAAGTGCCCTTCGTAACAAAAAATATTTAGTTGTAAGGTTGGTATTATTCTTTGATATTTCACGTTACTGGCCTCATCCCTTTACCAATGTACCGTACAATAGAGATCCTGAAACTTGCGAAGAAATCTAAAAAAATCCAAGAGTGGCCTCTTGCAAAACGTAGCTAATTTACTTTTCAAACAGCAATCTGTTATTAAATCGTGTCTTCGACACCTTCGTCATTGCTCTCGTCTACCCTCTCGTCAAACTCATTCCGTCTGGTAATACTTCCTCCTTCCATTGCTTGCTCTGCACCGTCTTAATTTCTGCCGCTGTCGTCATTCAGCGGCGTGGCCAGGGTAGATTAAGTGGGGGGTATTGAAACAAGGCGGTCTGGGGGCAAAGCCCCAGGAAAATTTTTGGGACCACGCCCTTTACTTTGGCTTAGAATGCATCTCCCAATATCATGCTTGCCATTGCGACAAGAAAACTTTGATAGTTTTGCGACAGTTATCCTATGAATCAAAGCACCAGGACAATTTTTAGGGCCGCGCCCTTTACTTTGGCTTAGAATACATCTCCCAATATCATGCTTGCCTTTAGCGACGAGGAAACCTTGATCGTTTTGTAACAGTTATCCTATGAATCAGAGCACGAGGAAGATTTCTGAAGAAATATCCTTTACTTTGGCTTAGAATGCATCTCCCAATATCATGTTTGCCTCTAGCGACAGAGAAACCTTGATAGTTTTATGACGGTTATCCTATGAATCAGAGCACGAGGAAGATTTCTGAAGAAGGATCCTTTACTTTGGCTTGGAATGCATCTCCCAAAATCATGCTTGCCAGTGGTAAAATGGAAGAATTGTCATTTCTCGGAAAGTTCTTATACCCAACCTATACCCAGCTATTTTCTCCTCGGTTTTAAAGGAATCTCGAGGACAATCTTTCGACAAAAGTGGGGGGGGGCAATTGCCCCCATACCCCCCCGTGGCCACGCCACTGGGCCCCGCAACTCACCTCGCCGTCCTTCGGAAGGAACGTTAAACTAGGGTTCCAATACCTGGGTGCGGCATACATAGTGGGTTTAAATTTGCTTTAATTAGCTAGAAAGAACTCCAGCCCACGCGAAATGAATTGCTGAAAATAAATAATCGCACTGTCCTCTAGAAATTGAAAACCCGCATGACGTCTAAAACCCGAAAATCCGTACATTTTAACTACAATACCCGAATCCCGAGCTAAAAAAATGGCAAAACCCGAGACCCGTCCAAGATCCAAAACCCGAAAACCCGCACGTTTTTCAGAGAAAACCCGAAACCCGATGGCCAAAATTGGACAAACCCGCAACCCGTGAAATCCCAAAGCCCCCCTCTTCTTATTACAGGTTGAAATTTGGCTGAATGTAGCTTCGGATGTCAAATATTGTAACGGCAAGGTAAACTGGTTATAGTTAGAAATTGACTGGAATTACTCACTTGCTTTCCTTGGAGTTTCCATGCGGCGGCAGCCTGGATCGCTCTTTAATATTTGGATTATCAATCGACGGCTGAACGTTTGCAAGGAGCACAAGCTATTGGCAGGTGGCAAGCGGTGGCGAAAGAAGAGTGCCCAAAAGTTCATTGTTTCAGGTAGATATGACTTCCCATGGGGAACAACGACTGCGGAATGTCTCCCATGCGAGGCGCAAAGTTACGTCTAGTGAGAATAGTGCAAAAGAGTTGCAACAAAGAAAGAGGAGAAACAAAACAAAAGTTTAATTCATTTGCCTGATCTTTTATGAAATCAAATTTCAAATACATACAAAGTTTAGCAAATTTCAATTCCCTAATCACCACTATACGCAATCAAACATGTATCTACAAATTCGACATCCATAAATCGATTCGAACTTTTATAAAAGGATGAACTACAGTTCGCCGCAAATTAGATGTCACCTGAGATTTGCGATAACGCAAAATTCTTTTGCAAAATACTTCTGTTGTTGTTATTCGCGGGCATTTGCAGGTGACATCTAATTTGAAGTGTAGATGTAGGAGACGGGAAGTACAGAGGGCACCGTGTCCCCAAGCTTTTCTAAAGCGCCTTATAATTCTGGCCCAGAATGGTACAGTTTTGATCTGGTACAAAGTTGTCACAGTTTAAGAGCGTTTACATCGCTCATGAGCAAGATTGGTCTGTGGATAAGAGGAACAAATATGTTACCAATTAGCAGGAATGGTGTTGCTGATCCGCTACACTTTTGTTACAGATCCATAGTATACAGTTTAAACTGGTTTAAACCAAGGGCGCCTACCTTGTAGGAAGTGTGTTTATTCCCAGTACTGTACCCGTGCCCCAGTACACAGAATGACCCAGTACGCAGAGTAATTGGTGTCCTGTGACCCCAGTACTGTTATTTCAAATTCTAACGTCTGTTAGTGTTGACCAAACAAAAATCACGCTGTCTGGTTCCCTGTGGCCAACTCGTATAACAGTTGATCTCGAATTACATGGACACCGGAATTTGAAACCACAAAGTTATTCATACGTCATCTTGACCTTGACAGGACTGACTCTGTGTACTGGGTAAGGGTACAGTACTGGAATACTCGTGTACTGGGTCACAGGACACCAATTACTCTACAGTACTGGGAATAAATACAGTTTCTACAAGGTAGGGGCCCTTGGTTTAACCGGAAAGTGCCCGTTTCTTCGACCTTTCTAAAGTCGAAAACCCCGGGGACTCCAAAATTGGGACATATGGGGGTGTGCACCAGAAGAATTCTGTTACGACCCAGATTATAGCTGACTTTCTGATACTCAATCCCAGAATGCAAGTAAGGTTTGTTTTTCAAAGCAAAACAGCTAAACGATGTTTGTTTTACCCCAAACCAGAACACGACCGGAATTTTTATCCATATTCTTCGACCACGTTTACGCTGTATGGGTATGATTTTTGATCCGTTGCAAAGATGTGTAAATGTGAGGCTGGTCCCCAGGGGGGGGGGGGCACTTAGCACATGCACATACGGGGAGGTAAGTCCGATATTTTTGGGTCAGAATATTGCCAAAAGTGATATTTTTGGGTCCAACATAAACTGACATTATTGCCATGATATTTTTGTGCATAAAATATAGCCAAAATGATATTTTTGGGTTCTTTAGAGGCAGTTCTGGCCTCAGTTTGCATTGTTTCAGGATCTTTCATGTTCGTTTACAGATGTCAAGATATAAAATGAGCTGACATTTTTGGGTTCCAATGAAGCTAAAAACTGATATTTTTGGGTTGCCTGAAAATTACTCTGACTGACCCCCCCCCCCGTATGCGTATGTGCCGAGTGCCCCTCTTGGGGCTGATCCGTTACACATTTGTGTTGCAGATTCAAAGTTGTACCGGTAGACGACATCTACACTGTAGCGGCACAGTGTTGATCAGTTACAAAACTTTCATGGTGCAAGAGCGTTTACACACTGTTACAGAACAAACGTTTTCTCTGATCCGTTATACACTTTTGTTATGGATCCAAGGTTGTACCGGTAACAGTGTAAACGGGGCATCAAGTTCTTACAAAAACCAAATATGAAAACTGAACTGAATTGGAATATAAAATATACATATGTAGCTGATAAAATTTCCTTTGACTACGAAAAATCAACCCCGGCTACTTATTACTTCGAACCTTATTAAAAGTCATAATTCTCTCTGCAAACAGGACAGAAAATACTGAACGGCAAATCTTGGTGAGCAGCATAGTATGAAAATGGCCAACGCATGATCAATTCTTAAAGGCAACCGGCGTGCATTGCAGCGGTATTAGTAAAGGTAGCCTAATTCAATGCTGCATGAAACAATTTGTCATGTCCCTCCGGTCAGCAGCAGCACATTCCATTCGCTGCAGTTACAGATGGGGCCATATTCTGTATTTTAAACATTGGATTAATTCAATGAATTAATGAAATCCAAAAAAAACAAACAATGCATGCCCAATGCCAAAGAGCCTTTAAATACTGTAATATCAACGAGTGAGGTTTCATACGCATTTCATATTGGAACAGTTAACCAAAAGGCCTTTTGACTGCATACGAATTGGCTAGCTATATTCGAAACAAATCAACAATTGCCCAGCGTGCAGAGAGAGGTATTAATGTACAGGCAAAAACCTTTGACGTTTTCATGTATCGCTTTGCAAGCCTTCGAGTTCATCTGATTATAGCAAAGGCTTTGGTCATTTGATTCTACGAGAGAAAGGTCATCATTAGCCGCTCATTAAAAGAGAGAGAATGTGAGCAGCCCGAGGGTGGGATCTTTCAGGGATCTTCCTCCGACACAAAGGATTTTTATCAAAAGTATACAAGATTTTTTTGAATGATATGCCCCTTGTTATGTAGCACCCCCAAGGCAAAGATATCAACTGCTTATAAAAATAGCTTCATCCGTTCAGGTTCTAAATGGGGGCTTTTGAATCACAGGTGACTCAGCCAAAACAAGCTGACAACTCGATACTTTTTTCAAATGATCCTTTTCTTTAAGCCAGAAGTACTACAAAAGTCGCAGTATCGCCCACAGTATCGTCGTTCAGTCTAACTTAGAGCAACACGAACATGTAGTTATTTTGTTCTACGTGGTTGGGTATCATTGTAGGGAGAAATTATGTGATTACACATTCACAAAAATGCATTCTGCAAAAATGCCAAAGAGTGGATCAGCAGTGTGGATGGAAAACACTCTAAGCGTTTTACAAACGTAAACGTATACGTGCTGTGGATGGGGCCTAAAACGCGTCAATGCTATCATCTAGAGAAATAACCATTCCTATTCGGAAAACTGTCTAACTGGCACAAAATCCTGACACAGGCTACCAGATTATTCTACAAAAATGTATTCATAAAGAGTCCTTAGAGGTGCGATGTACGTCCCAAGTTCTACATAATGTTTTATGCTATAGTTACGTATAGTTATGTAAAATTTCAATCAGTCATTTAAATACTGACGAATGGAAATCATTGCTTAGTGCATGTTGCAAATGAAGGTGGTAATTTTTGATATCAATTCAGGAGGAAATAGATTCTTAGCCTGCGCGCTGCCTCATCATTCCTCAATGAAAGTGTAATAATTCTTTGATATTGGGATGCTTCCGCTAGGTTGGAATATGTTATTTTGAGAAAAAGGCGTTTAGACTCCTACTCTGCTGCTGACAAGAGTTATTGCTCGCAAAGCATCTCTCAGTTTAACAAAATATTAAATTCATGTGTCCAATAAGTTTCAGGGTTGACCATCAAATACAAAATTCCCATGCACTTCAAGCTCTTTCGGTGCATTTTAATGATGAAATGATTTACTTGAAGCAAACTGGAAGGGAGAATTGTCAGGAAGGTTGTTCCAAAAAGGAAAAATTGTTTGAACCGTGTCTTCACACCCTGGGGGTTGGTTTGTGGGTAAACCTCCTTTAAATCCTAACCCTGTCCAATAAAAATGTCCCAAAAGTATATCCTGTCCCATAAAGAGTTCACCACTTCTATACATGCTCAATCGTTCAAATATAACTCGAACGCATTGCGATGTGTCCCTGTATACCACGGAAATACGGTGTTAATCTTATCTTGTATCAGAGAATTAAAAAATCCTTCTTCATTTTCTCTTATGACACCCTGTCCTATAATTTTTCCTTCAATATGATACCCTATCATAATGTTCTTATTAATCGTTATGATCTGTCCTTAGATTTTTATCAGAAAAAGATAACCTGTTGAAGGAAACCCTGTTGAGCAGCACATCCCTTCAAGTCAAGTATGGAAGCATATTAACTATGATGGAAGTGCTTTTCCTGGGTTTCACGGACACATTTATATTGATTATAAAAGCAATGTAGTTGCGGACGAAATAAATACAATGAAATGACCCCTATTTGCAAAATACACCCGAGCTTCATTGAATCAGTTTCTCAGCGTATAAAAATACAGCACTAAAACCCAGCAAAATACTCTCCAAGATTTTCTATTTCAATACTATTTCTACTGCTATAAAACTTTGTAACTATTTTCAATATACCAAATAACATGCAAGAAAACATCGTCTAAATTGATCGCTTGTTTCTTGGCCAAATTCTATTGTAAGTAGATATTCAAGAGTTCGGATATTACAGTTTTGGAAATCAGTTAATTACAAAGCGAATTCGGCTGTTCAATAAGGAACACCCGACAATCGGTTGAAAAGGTCCGACTTTCTGGATATTTATGCTTTCGGCATGAAATCGGCAAATTACTTAATCATCAAAGTGCCGATATTCACAGTAAGCGGTTTGTCCGCTTTCCACTACTTGCAGCTATTTAAGAGATTTTCACTAGCAGAAAGTTAACCGATCAGTTCGGACGGTACCAAAGCTGGTGCCGGTATCTAAGCGGTTTATCCGCCATTTTACCATGATTTTACCACACTTGCAGCTATTTAAGAGATTTTCACTTGCAGAAAGTTAACCGATCAGTTCGGACGGTACCAAAGCTGGTGCCGGTATTTAAGCGGTTTATCCGCCATTTTACCATAACTTGCAGCTATTCAAGAGATTTTCATTTGCAGAAAGTTAACCGATCAGTTCGGATGGTGCCAGCGTCCAAATAATCCATTAATATGAAGGGAACATATTTGAAAATTGATACTAATGAGTAGCCTTTTACCTTGGTGTCCCACCCCCCGGGCCTCGGAAGGCCGCAAACGTTTAATAGACCCATCATGGTATAAACCAAGATATAACTAAGAAAGCACCGCTGAGAATGTAAGTAAAACGGCCATTTTGCGCATAGGCAACCTGCAGTATCTTACCGGATGTCCTAAAAAATGTATACGGATTTGGTTGACTCCAGCGGTGTGAAATTAGCTTCAATCAATATCTAATCACTCTAAAAATGTTCATCGATGTTAACTTGAGCATAGGTACCTCGTGTGTTGGTATTGATGCTTTGAGAGCAGACATGTTAATCTTGAAAGCTCAAATTTGCCTCTTCCTGCAAACAGAGCTTTAGCCTTTTGGCCTAAGCAATTTCTTAAGGCACAGCGTATAAATCAACGATAGCCTTGATAAGATTTGACAAATATTAGATCTTGTGTTATTCTGTTTTCCAGAAGTCACACCTCAGTAACCCATTGGGCAGTTTCTTAATTTTTCATTAAATTCAGTTCTTAATTTCGATGTGCTTCAGGAACTTGCTTAGGCCAAAAGACTAAAGCTCTGGTTTGCAGGTGGACACAAATTGGATCTTTCAAGGTTGATATTTCTGCTCGCAAAGCACCAATACCCACAAACGAGGTATCCATGTTCAAGTTAACTATCGAGGAACATTTGGAGAGTGATTAGTCATTGATTAAAAATAAATTCATATCGCTGGAGTCAACCAAATCTGTATAATTTTTTTGGGACACCCGGTAGAATTTTATGATATCTCGTAAAAGCGTAAAACAGCATCCCCGCAACCTACGAACTATAATAGACAGGGGATAGACAGATCTGCAGGTGCAGGCGCCAGGTGGACATATGTTCCTCAATCCTGCGACCTTTATTGCAATATTTTAACATACTGTGATTAATACAGACGGGGAGCTATAAAAATGTTTCTTCATACAAAACCTCGAGGATTCCTTGACTCCCTCGTCGTTCATCTTGATCGACGTAATCAGTGTACTTTGTTTCGGGTTCCTCTTCAGATTCATCGTTTACTGAAAGATGCGTTTTGGATTTCTGTTCTGTGCTATCTGTCAAGCTGCTATATCCATCTAGATCTACGAAAAGGTCAACAATAATTTCAAAACTACCCCTTGGCATGGATGTTCCACAGTAGGAAACTAAATACTAAAATCAACAAACTCACCTTAGAATAACGTATAGAGATTAGGAATCTGGCTTTGAAGATCTTTTAGGGTATGATAACAGTGTATCTGTCCATCGAAAGAACTTACAGGTATTAATGATAGAAATGCTCAAAACCTGACATTGCTTAAAGCCTCCTTTTATGGATGAAACTTTCTGTCCACAAACCAATTATAACCAGTATAATCAGTTAACTCGCGACTTTTCTATCGCACTCAAAAATGTTTTGACAGTGTATACAGTTATAGCAACTGTTTGGACATTATTTTGAGTGCGAGAATTTTGAAAGCCCTTTAGACAAAACAAAATTAGTAGAGATCATGGGGTCTTATTCACAACAGAAGTTTGTGGAAGAATCAAACATTTTTATAGTATTCGATGAGAAGCTTTTGAAAGCTGTTCTTTGGATTATATAAACATTTCTGTTTTTTCTACAAACTTCTGTTGTGAATAATACCTCATAAAGTCAAGCAATGTGAACTGACAGTAAATAGTAGGCATGAAGTTTGAATCTGAAGAAAAGAAATTCCTGAAAGCCCTGAATGAAATAAGAACAGTCTCATTTCCCACTAAATACCCAGGCTGACTAGTGTCATATTCCCAATTTGGGGGAATAGGCGAGAGGGAGACCATGCACACAGTCACACACTGTTAGAGCTGAAATGAATATAAATTCAATTAACAAGGTATTTACAAGCGCTATAGCAATTACAAGTTATAGGTATATTACAATGGCTATTGACGTCATTTCCTTTAGTATCTGAATACTACAACTAGCAAAATTGTAGGTTCTTAAACGCAGGTTTTTACTGTAGCTTCTTATATACGCTTTACTGGAAGTATGAAAAGAAAACTGATTTTTCTACCCACACTTTCAATTAGCGAAATTCTTAGCCCTTAACCCTATCCAGACTAGGGGAGGGCACAAAGTGCCCCCCCCCCCTAGTAAACTTTTCCACACAGCTCGTCGAGTATCTCTAGAATAGTCTAGCTTTTTTGTGACTTTTAGTTTCTATCTATGAGACATTTTTTCATGTTAATTTCAAAAATTTTGACACTGATTCCGGGGGTCAACACATGACTTTAAATTGAGCGCTCGGCAAAATAAATACCTTTTAAGTCATAGATTTGGAACCACTGGCTCTATGACAATGAGACAAACATCGTTGAACTCGTCTTGAGACAAACTTTCATTTGATACATAGTTTATTGATTTTTGATGACGTCATCAACAATTGGTTGTTGCGCATGCGTACTGACGAAAAACCATGTTATGCTTCATTTTTAGCAAAATTAGCGACATTATATGATGCAGCAGGTCTTTTTATGTATATTCAGCATTTTTTGATATTTTTAAAAGCAATTTATAATCAATTTTAGACAAAAATCGCCCTTTTTTTCGTACAAAATAAATAAATGCTGACATCAGCAGAAATATTAGTATTACAAAGCAAAAATTTCAAAATAAGAATCACAAGGATATAATCCCTCTATGTTTCAAATATCACATCGATATGTTTTATCAATTTGGAGATACAACGCGACAAAGTACATGTGGTTTTACACCCAAATTAGCAACATTTGCTGACGTCAGCACTTAATCACGTGACATAAACAAAAACAAATCACACTATCTTGTTTGCCTTATTGTTCTGCAGCGGACAGGTTTCAGAAGTGGCAGGAAGACTTCTTCGACGAGGAGGGCCTAGGCGTTGCTCACGCTTTCACGAATAAACAGCAGGAAGTATTGCTTGCCACCGACAGGAGGTGGATAAGGAACCATTGTTCAAAGTTAAGATGGCGAATTGGAAGGAGCTGTGGTATTTACTATTAGGCCTAATGATACCTGCATTAGTGTTACAAGTATTTCCTTGTTTGCTTTTGCTCTTGGGGAGCCTTGGCTTTGCAGGAGTATTTTGAATTTACCCCATGACCATTGAAAGGATCTTTTATTTTATGCATCTGACAGAATTTTTATTCGCATCTTGATTAAGTTTTCCCCTTCTGTTGCACAAATTTTTCTTGTGGTATATTTTTGTTGTCTACTTAGTAGTCACAATGTGTACTTAAATTGGCCTTTGCAACCAGCCATGCGTGTGCCAGCTTTTTTTATTGGTGGTCTTTTTGGGACCGTAAAAATGGCCATAGCAAAGAGATCACAAAGCCCACCAAGGGTGTATTAAATCAGTGTATTGGCAGGAAAAGGTGCGAAGAGGAAGAATTGCAACGATAATCATCCATTGCTAATAATATTTCATTTCAAGACAAATCTAAGGTAATAATTATGACAAATCCATGTGTGGCAAATCCGAGAAGTTAATCAAAATTGTATGTATTCACAGATCATGCTGGTTGCAAAGGCACCTTTAATGTTGCCACACATGACCCTGCATAGATAGATGTCCTACATTTATGCTTATCTCATGTATTTGGTTGCAGGAATGAAAGGCAAGTTATTAATTTGTGACAGCCATGTGACGATTTAAACTGGTTTGGGTCAATACAGCATTGGATCACTATCTGCAAATTAACTAATTGACATTCTTGTAACAGTTTGCACAGCATTGGATCAGTATTTGCTTCTTTTACCATTGACATTCAAGACCAACACAGCATAAGATAGCTGCTTGAGGATGCTCATTCTTACAAATACCAAAAAGCATGGGATCAGCATTGCTTCTGGGAATTCGTCACACCTTGTGACCTTTAATTTTGATACAAACTCTTACCAGATGAACCTTTGAAGAACTTTTGTGGCTAACTGTTGTGCATCATGTTCTCTCAAGACTGGTTTCCGTTCAAGGCAAAGTACAAAACCTGTTATTTTACACAGAATTGAATGGGGGAACACTTTCTTTGTATGGTGCCATATTTTAACAAGTTCCCAGGGGGGGGGGGTAACTTAAATTTCCATGATACGGGGATGTGTGATTCAAAGCGTAAAGCTACCACCCATAAATCCGGAAAAAATTCTGAAAAGTATACCCATAAATCCGGAAAAGCAAGTATGGTTGACCAATACATGAAGTTTTATAAAAAATCATACCCATAAATTCAGATAATGTAAAAAATCGTTGAAAACCATACCCATGAATCTTGACTCCATGACAAAAAAGGTACCCTAAAAGTGGCACAACCCCATACCATGGAGAGCTTAAGTTAACCCCCCCCCCCCTCCGGGATTAATAAGTGTATAAAGTGTATAAAGAATTTAAAATGAAATGAAATGAAAAGGATCAAGTTGCCTGACTATTATTGAAGATGCTGATTAATGCAGATAGAAGCAGATAGTTGACAGTCAGGGCCAGTTACAAAGAAATGATCAAAGCTGGTGCTATTAAATTATCCAACTATTTTTACTTCAAAATGGCAATGTTGATCTATGGAAAAATCATAAAACCACACCATGTGAAGTACCACCTGGGGAAAAGAAAACCTTGTAGTCCAAGAAAGTACAAAACGAATTGACATTAATTAACTGTTCTTAAAGTTGCACTTCAGTAGAGTCTAAAATCATTTTGAGTTTTTACGAATATTATAGTCGCATAATGCAGTTTTGAAATTTGCAAACAGTTCTCGCAGTTCTTTAGAAATTGTTTCTGCCTCAAAAAGCTCGATACAACTTTATTTTAGCGCCAAAAACTCCACTCATGTTTGTTACTTGTGCCAAGTTTCAAATCTCTAGCACTTATGATTCTGAGAAAAAACCAGGGGGGGCACTTTGTGCCCCCCCCCTAGTCTCCCCAGAGTTTCAAAAAGCCTAGTCTGGATAGGGTTAAGGCGGATTTTCATTCAGTGCATTTAGTCACGCGCGCGATAATATGTGATCGATTTGCAATTTGAGCATGCGTACTTTGAGTTCATTGTTAGCACGACCAGAGCGCGCAGTGGTAGACACTTTGCCAAATATGGGGGGGGGGGCGAAGCTATTGTTTCAATAAAAAACACTGTTTATTTCGATTGTTTTCGAAAAAATATTCTTGTTCTAGCCAACATGGGGGGGGGGGGATCGCACCCCCTGGCCCTCCAAGTGTCCGCCACCTCTTTTTGTGATCGATCGCCAGCTCTGCAACAAACCAAGGAGATCATTTTCATTTTTCATTTTAAATTATTTATACACAAAAACCCTTCAGCTTACAAACGCAATACTTAAATAAGAAAATAAATATCCTAATTACATTAATATAGTCTATATACAGTTAAAGCAAAATTATGTACAGTAACCTATCTAGTAGCAGCTGCTCTTCCAGGGCGTCGTGTTTTAGTTTGTGTTCAGCTCATATAATAACTTTTCAATTGTTTTTTGAATCTACTAAGTGTAGGGAGCTCTCTGATATTGATGGGTATATTGTTCCAAGCTTTCAGAGCCGAATAGTGAAAGCCTTTCTTGACATATTCGAGATTATTTCTTGGGATTTGTAGGTCCCTGCAATTCCTTGTTCTGTAGTTGGAATGCTGGGTCCTATGATGGTATTTACCCCAAAGGCTTTCGGGACATTGCCTGTTGATTATTTTGTATGTCATAACTGATCGATCAAAGTTTATTAGTTGTTCAACGGTCAACCAATTATGAGACCAATTGTCTTTTAGTCTGGCTTTATCAATAATTGAACGGGCTCTGTCCTGCAGACGTTGGAGGGTATTCAATTTTGATTTAGGAAGACTCCCCCAAATAACATTGGCGTATCGCAGATGGCTTTCTACAAGTGAAATCAGGAGATAGCCTCACTACACAAGAAATTTCAAAAGTTAAATTAGCAAATCAAAGTTTGCAGATCTTTCAAACACCAAAAATCTTTGCTGCCTGGCCCAGTATAAAATTAGCCTGATAACCAGACCCAATTTCAAATGAAATAAGTGGTCTGTTAAACACCGCCCTAAAGCTTGTTCAAGCCTCGTTTTAATATTGCTCAGAAACCAAGGTTTTGATGGAAATTTATGCGAATAATTTGCTGATTTTTGTAAACAAACCATTTATCTGTGTAGTCCTTTGATATTTATGACTGCATTACTCTTTGTTCTACCTTGCATAAAAATTTAATCTCTGACCCAAGGGTCCAAGGGTGTGCAATCCAACTGCAAAAATTTGTTGATTTTTGTAAACAAATCATTTATCCGTATAGTCCTTTGATATTTATGACTTAACTACTCTTTGTTCTACCTTGCATAGAAATTTAATCTCTGACCCAAGGGCCCAAGGGTGCGCAATCCAACTGTCTGCCGAGATTAGATTTCTATGCAAGGCGGAATAAAAAGTAATCAAGTCGTATTGAAACTGCAACATTCCCCTTTCAGAAAATTTTCAAAGAACTACATATTGAATAATTGGTTTCTCTACAAATATCAACAAACTATTCGCATAAATTTCCATCAAAACCTTGGATTCTGGGCAATATTAAAACGAGGCTTGAACAAGCTTTAGGGCGGTGTTTAACAGACCACTATTTCCTTTGAAATCGGGTCTGGTTATCAGGCTAGTATAAAACATTTTATTAGCTATTTCAGTGATCTGAAAACATAACATACCTTCATGCAATACCACAGTGTAACCACCCTCACTAGAGGAGCTGATGAACCTCTTTAGCGGTTTTGGCTCCAGGTGTCCAACTTTAAAGGCAACGATAGACGCATGATCTAACTTCCCCGGTGTTGAGTCCAGCTGTCCTTTAATGTAAATAGAGCGTTCTTTGCGTTGTTTTGAAGTCAACTGATGCATTTCTTCTTCTGTTAAACTCTCTTTTTCAAGCACACTTCGCCTATCTGCTGTGTTGCTAACGACAAAGTTCATAAACTTGGCACAAACACCGATGGCTGACAGTTCTGTCCCGGTTGGACCTTCTTCGTGTTCGATGATCTGAAAGGCAAGGCAAAGTTAAGCTGGTTTTGAGTAATCATTTGTATTTCATTTTTATATTCTACTAAAAATTACCGGTTGCTAGCTGTTGAGTACTTATAGATACGCTACTTGAAAGAGGCGAAGGCCGAAAGCAACCTATAAGGTGCTAAAATCGAGAGGATTAAAACACGCAACTTTGGTCTAGTGGCTAAGACGCTTGCCCGGAAAGCAGGAGAACCGTGGTTCGATTCCAGGCGGTGGTAAAATGTTCTCGATTTTTCTGATAATTCAAAAATGTTTCTGTTTGCACCGAAAAGGGAGAAATCCTGGTTGCTCGCTATGTGTTGAGTACTACTAAAAATTACAATACACATTACGAGCTACACTACTTTCAAACTTACTATACAATACTACTCGGATGATACCCCGAGGAGCAAAAGGCCGTGACTACCCTGAGGCCATTAGACATAGAGATAAAAACTACTATAGTTTATCATAAATTACATGCCACGAGCAAAGTCTGCGATCACAATCAAATTAAATGTTTGGAGGGGAATCTTTGTATTATTATTATTATTCACATTCTTTGTTGTTGGTTAATTCACGCAAATTACCTATACAATCATAAATATACATAAAAGATAATGGGGAAAACACAAATTCATCTACATACACCAGGTGAGTAAAAAAATAGTTAACAAGTTTGGCGGGCTGTGGAATAAAAAGTATGTGGCCGATATTCAAAATTGAAATATTAATCAATCAGTCAATGGCTAACTTCGACGTGAAAATTTGGTTTCGTAAAATTACTCATCTTTTAGACCCAGGAATTAGGAAAGTGCTAGTAAGGAGTTCGTATGGGAACGAAAATTCCATGTTCGATTCTGGTCAATGATTTACTTGCTATTGAAATTAAATTCAATACAATTGTCAATTTCAGAAATAGAATTTAAACTCAATGGCAAGTAAATCATGGACCAGAATTACACGTGGAATTCTCGTGCTACACGTGCACTTAGTTCTCCAGTTTTGATTTCCCGTTTCAAGGCTGAGTGGCCGAGCGGCTTAATCGGTTTCTGTCAGGGACGAGTGAGGTCAAAACTCCGGATGGGTGACCTCGGAGGCATGACTTCGCAACTCACCTCGCCGTATTTCGGAAGGGACGATAAACTAGGGGTCCCCTGCCTGGATGAGCATATGAATAGGGCACAGGGAAACCCTCAAATCTTCCAATTTCACGCTCATAAGCCAATGATATCGTCGTATTCCGATCACATGACTGAAAATAAGGCTTTCGAGATAAAGTTTCGAGTACCTTCACGAAAATAAAAATGGATATTCGAGTAATAAAGACACAGAGCTGGTTTTACCACGAATCGATTCGAGAGGCCCCACTCCACATTTGTTTTTCTGCATTTGGTTAAAATCTCGTCAGGGATCGGCGTTACATCGAGTTTCATTCCTTCGAAAATTGGCCTTTGTTCAAGAATTCTTCAGGAACGCTACAAATAAGATATAGCTTTCAAAAATTCACATGTTACGTAATTATGTCCAGGAATAACATGAAAATATTTGTTTTTGTGATTTTCGAAAATCCTAGACGAATTAAAGCTATTTGCTGCGAACAAAGCTAAAATGGCCCTACCTTTGCAGCAGAATGCCAGTAATGAGCATTAAATCACTCTTTTTCGCAATAATAACCAGCGGATACATTAACGAATAACTTCACCACAAATCAAATTTCTTTCCACCATTTTATCATCGATAATTTCGATAAAATGTGACAAGACTTTACAGCCTCTGCAGCAAACCGTCCAACTACCGTCGATTCAAAGTTTTCTTGTTGCAAACACGTTGGAAGTCTTGCAAGACTTGCATAAAACAAAAGGTTTTGCAAGACTTAGGTCTCCCATATGACACAGCAAAATGATACCTTTGAGAATAGATTGCACACTCCTAAAGGCATTCTATCGTTGCAAAATAAAGAGAAAATAAAACATTTCTCAAAGATTGCAAATTTCTTTGTCACATCGGAAAAGTACATAATTTGTGTGAAGAAATTTCCCCTGCAATCTATTCTCAAAGGTGTACAATCTATTATCAAAGGTAACAATTTGCTGTGTCATATGGGAGATCTGAGCCTTGCACAACCTTTTGTTTTATGCAAGCTTTCCTGGTGTTTGCAACAAGAAAACTTTGAATCGACGGTAGTTGGACGGTTTGCTGCAGAGGCTGTAAAGTCTTGTCACATTTTATTGAAATTATCGATTATAAAATTGTGGAAAGAAATTGAATTTGTGGTGAAGTTATTCGTTAATACATCCACTGGTTATTATTGCGAAAAAGAGTGATTTAATGCTGACTACTGGGATTCTGCTGCGGGTGAAGGTAGGCCCATTAGCTTTCTTCGCAGCAAATAGCTTTAATTCGTCTAGGATTTTCGAAAATCACAAAAACAAATATTTTCATGTTAGTCCTGGACATAATTCACGTAACATGTGAAATTTTGAAAGCTATATCTTATTTGTAGCGTTCCTGAAGAATTATTGCACATAGGCCAATTTTCGAAGGAATGAAATTCGATGTAACGCTGATCCCTGATGAGATTTTAACCAAATGCAGAAAAAAAATGTAGAGTGGGGCCTCTCGAATCGATTCGTGGTAAAACCAGCTCTGTATCTTAATTGCTGAAAAAGGCTCTGACCGTGGGTAAATAAATGGAATATCTTTGGTAACCTTTCACATCTGAAATAAGTGGGAGACTGATCGGTTTCCAGAGAACAGGGACCTTTTCACAATTTTGGCTTGAAGGGAGGAGCATATTAGAGAGGGAGGCTTGATAGAGAAGGGAGATAGATAGAGCTTGCATCCATGGGCGATAAGAAATGTGGTAGTTCTTCCTAAGGCAGTTTTATTCCTTCCGGTGTCCCTATTCCCATGAACGTTGTTGTTTTTGTCACTCGAACTCGAAGGACGCGAAGATTCAAGGAAACTAGGGACAAAGAAAAAAGGCAGAACAAAAATGCTGCATGAACAACAACTACCGCGTTTCTTATCGCCTATGGTATACCTGGGCAACCTGTTGTGTTTTACTGTTGTGTGAAACTTTTGGAATTTAATGTGCTTACCATTTTCATTTTTGACAGCATCCCTTGGTGACGTTCTCTTGGTGTCAGGCCATTGACTTCAAGCATATGATCTAGTTTATCACGTGCATGCATTCGTTCACGACTTGTCTGGTCCGAGCCGGATCTCTGCCTGGAAATTTCCCTCCTTAGTATTTCTGGACTCTGTTTGCTAAATTTCCGAACGTAGCGAAAACGGCCAACGGTAGGATCGAAATTATCACTTACACCGTCACTTGTAAGAAAAACGAGATCTCCTGTCTCTAACTGGGTATAGGAACACGTCAAGTTTGACAGATCCGGATTGTAGCCATCTGCAGGGCCTAATGCTCCTCCTGAGTAACGCATGTCTCGTTCATCATCCAATGAATGTGATCCTATTGTCACTTCTCTTACGCCTCCATTCGCGTTATAAACAAACCCGAGACTGTCACCTACATTCACTACACAAAATCCCCATTTGTCTTTTTCTGGTAGCTCAACAACAACACCGACACATAGAGTCGTTAATGTTGCTTCTTCTTCCATTATGATGTTCTGCGCCGTTTCAAAAGACCTCAGAATCGAGCGAAATACGTCTCGAGTTGATTCAGCTACGTCTAACGTTCCTTGTCGAGTAAGATAAGTAACTACACCGTATACAGCCGACCGAGCAGACAGTCGGGACCTCTCACCCCAGTTAACGCCATCTGCAAGCACTAAAATGCAGTTATTCGGCCTAGCGATAACAGCTGTACAATCTGCAACGGGATCCCCAACATTACCCGAACCGTCCTTCACCTTGTCGTAAAGAGATGTTACGATGCCGTAACATTCATCGCTGCGGCGTTTCCAGTTCATAATACCACCGACTGGCGTTGTATCCATCTTCTTCTCAAGTTTGTCTTCACTCATTCGCTTTAATCTTTGTTTGTGAATCATATTTAACGCATCTTCCGGGGATTCATAAGCATAAATGTCATTTGTGTCTATCTTGAAAATCTTCTTGTTTGGTACATCCATCAAATGCTTTCCGTGGATAATCTTCATATTTGGTGCGTTGAAAAAATCCCTAGACAATGACAAAAGAACAATGAGATGGAAGCTTGGCAAAATGAAGAAATACGTTCAATTTTCTTATATATCTAAGGTCTAGAGCTCAACTAAATTAGTCTTATTTTGAAATAAGATTATCAATGTTTTGGGTTTGCAGTTGCCGCTTTCTTCGTTCGTTCGTGTAAAGTCCTGAAGGTTATGGCTTCATGCAACTGCAGATTTTACAAAACTGCACAGCATTTAATGCGGCATTGCCGTGGTAATAGTAAAATATACTTTTTGAATGTATCTGATCACTCTACCGGGTGTCCCAAAATGATGCTTTATTGTTTGATTGCTTACATGTCCATAACCAATGAACCGATTTTCAAAAACTTTGCTTTATTTGATTGCCTAAAGACTAAATTGTGTTTTAAGATGTTGGTTGTGGTTTTACCACGGCGTTTTCATGTCGAAAATATGATCGATAGACCTGCTAAAATTCAAGCCTTAGATGGCATGAAAAAGAAACGATCTATTTTTCCAGTCAACATTTCAGATGTGACACAAAAAGCTGAACTCCTATTCGTATTCTCTGAACTTAGTATTGACTGAATTCGTGTTCTCAGAACGACATATATTCTCTGAACGACATATAAGTTCAGCCTTTTGCATCACTTTTGAAATATTGACTGAGAAAGTAGGCCGCTTCTTTTTCAAGCCATACAAGGCTTGAATGTGAGCAGGTTTATCGATCGTGTATCGATCTTCTTTTCAACATGAAGACATCGACCTAAACCACAACCAACATTTTCGAATAGAATTTAGCCTTTCGGCAATCAGATAAATTAAAGTTTTTGAAAATCGTTTCATCGGTTATGGACATATAAGCAATCAAACGATAATACATCATTTTGAGACCCCGGTAGTACTGATCGTTCTAATATATGGAGAAATCAGCAAAGAATGGACGTATCGAAGTGTTTCAATACGCTTCTTTAAAATGCCTACACCACTGCCCTCGCAATGACCTGTGAAAACTCAGCAAGTTTTAGCCATGTTGCAGAAGCTCGAATGTCGTTGACACTGCCTAAAAACTGGACCAGCCTAAAAACTGGGCAAAAACTGGACCAGCTTCTGCAGGGTGTTTTGGAAAAAAACAACGCAAGTATGATTGAAAATCATTATACAGTGATCAGCTTTCAGTAAGGGTAATGTGTACCCACCATCCGAAAGTACAATCTTTCTCCTTTTTAATGATAAGAAGTTTGGATACATTAAATGGAATTATCAATCATTTGATAAATATTGCAGTACGTACGGCTGATTTCAAATTTCAAATGCTGTCAAGGACAGTGCAAAATTTATTGTATGACATGGTCGGGAAGAGGAGGTGGGTACTTCATTGTGACCGTTGTTCAATCTGCATCTGGATTTTGAGAAAAGGACCCATTTGTATGACAGAATATTCAAGAATTCCGAACCCATTTGCATGATTATCGGGAAATTTCTGACCTACGTGTATGAATTTATGAAGCCAAATACAAAGGAAGATTTCAGTTGTTTGGTGCAGATTAACACTATGAGATCCATTGATAAGAACATTCTCAAAAACTACCCGTCTACCAGAGTTATGGTTAAAAACAGACCCATTTGTAGGGGATTTCAGATGGAAAACCCACTCATATGAGCAGCACGTCCAATATCACTAATCAATAAAGTACCCCCTGTGGGCCTGTGGAGAAATTTTTTGCAAAAAATCTGCTTGCCCTTTATTAATTATTGCAAAAAAACCAACTGCCTCATCATCCTTTCCTAAAAAAAACTGTATCTGCCCCGTATTCATAACCAACAGATCATTCAAAATTTTTGGCTCTGGTACCCACGGTAAAGATGAAGAGATATGACTGATGAATCGTTCTTGCAAACGACTGAACGACTGACAAGGACATTTTGCATCATTTTATATACATCCACCCAAGTATTTCTCATACAAATTTGTCCTGAAGTAAACAATTTCACATTTCAAACTTCATCTTCAGCTTACAAAATGTTACTTCTGTACATATTTGCTTTATAAAAAGTGTTGACCCAGTTCTGTACACAAGCTCAGAAATATATTTGCCCCGTTGTTTTGCACCGGCCATGTATAAACTTTGCACTGTCCCTGAGCTTTTCTACCGTGAAAAGTCACGAATCGGATTCTTTCAAAATATTTTAGGCCTGGGAGCAGTCGAGGTGATGCCTTAACTACCTTTGGGTGCTAAGTAAGAAAATACCGTAGAAGAAAACAAATTTTTCTTTCGGAATGTTCTCAAGCAGAAGCAATCAACGGCGAGACTAGGGTAAATTAAGTGAGGGTGGGGGGTGAAATGAGGGGCCACGCCCTTTACTTTGGCTTAGAATGCATCTCCCAATGTCATGCTTGCTAGTGCTAAAATGGAAGATTTGACATTTCTCGGAAAATTCTTACCCAACCTATACCCAGCTATTTTCTCCTCGGTTTTAAAGGAATCTCACGGACAATCTTTCGACTAAACCCCCGTCCGGTGGCCACGCCACTGGAAGCAATTGGAAGGAAGTAGGAACGACATACACGAGAAAAAAGCGGAAGCAGCCATTGAACATTACCTGATAGCACTAAAGAATCCAGGTTTTTTCTTCTCTCTCCCATCTTCACTGTCAACTTCTATTTCTGGGGTGCTGGGGCTGCGAATTGTAAATTAATGTCATTAATGTAGACTTGCTTTTGGAATATCAAGAACTTTAAGGGTTGGATGTGGACTTGCTACAAGTCTCTCTCTCTCTTTAGCTACAGGTCTCCCTCTCTTTGGTCCGAATAGTCTGGAACATTTTTAGTGTCTATAATGTTAGCTTTCAGTACGAAGAAATACCCTGTTTGATGGATTTTATTCGTAACATACTTTTCCGTTGGTTTTCTAGAGATTTTTGCAAGTGTCCGATTACCCACGCCGACACCCTCATTTTGGGAATAAAGAAATTTGTCTGTAATCACTGTAATCAGACTGTTTTGACAGAAAATGCGGACGAAATTCATAAATTTAGACTTGATATCAAGTCCGTAAAAGATCAAACACTTCCTGCTTTTCAAGATATCAATAAAATGGAAGCTCCATTATAACATTTTACATCAGTCTTTCCTAAATCAATTTCATGGAGCGGATTGATATTCAGATGGCATTTGATGACTCTTTAAAAATTTATCACAGGCTACGTTGGGTTCCAATATCAGCCAATGGACACAACTGTGAGAATATTACGTTTTGCATTCATAATTTGCAGTAACAAGACGGTACAACTTTCTTACTGTTGAAAATCTCGGAAATGGCAATTCTCGGGCATAAAGAGTTTCTGTCCTGGGGGGAGGGGTACATAACATGTTCAAGGTACGGGTATGTCCCGCCCATATGGGTGGGTTTTTGGCCCCAATATTCTCTAAACAAGGGTCCTTTTTCGGCAAATTCTCCATAAACAAGGGTGGGATTTCGCTGAAATTCGCAAAAAATGGTTAAAATGGGCAGTTTTCCGCCAAAATTCATCATAACAGTGGATGCTAATAAAGCAAATCTCGGTAATTAGAAGAGGGTAGCTTTCTGAAAACCGGGCGGCAGAGCCCCGTCTATCCACAAGTCATGTACCCCCCCCCCCCCGGGGTTTCCGTCTCTCGGAAAAACTATTGAACCAAGCTAAATGTGTTCGGTTTCAAAAATGTAACATGATATCTTCGGATACTGTGCTACAATTGCAAGTTTGAATTTCAGCCGGGGGGTACTCCCATTGTGGCCTGACTGGGGGGTCCAGTCAGGGTTAAAGAGGGCCAAACCAAAAATTTTGAAAAATACTCTCAAATGGTAAAATCTTTTTTACAGAAACCCCCAAATGGCCCAACTTTAGGTCCACGGACCACGGATGGTAGCTTCTGGTAGCGAAAATTTTATGCACTTTTTCAAAATTTTCTATTGTAAAAACTGATTGAACCATGGGTAGTTAGACACTGCTGGTGTGCTTCTATGGAGGAGCGCTGGATAATATGTATCTGCGGGGGAAATAGTTTGTAGTACTGCGGAGGAGATATCGAAAGGACGAAAATATTAATTAAACTATTAAAATGAATTTTCTTCTCTCTCCTTCTCTCTTCGCTTCCGATCTCCTCCGCAGTACTATAAAAATTTCCCCCGCAGATATCTCCTCCGCAGTACTATAAAAAATTTCCCCCGCAGATATCTCCTCCGCAGTACTATAAAAAATGTCCCCCGCAGATACATATTATCCAGCTCTTCTCCATAGAAGCACACCAGCAGTGTCTAACTACCCATGATTGAACAAAGCAAGAAAACTTCAAAATTAAATGACAATCATTGCTGCAACGACCATATTTCCATATACGGAGGAGCCTACAGAGTTGAAATCTTATAACTGGCCAGGAATCTTGGAATACCCACAATTGGTAGTATGAGTTTGATAAATAGGGCCATTTGGAAGCCATTCCCTAAGACCCTCAAACCGACTGGACCATAATAGGAGCACATAAACAGTAACTTTTTCTGTTCCACTACAACTGCAGATAAAATAACCCCAAAGCTTGGAAACAACAAGAGGCCAAACACTTTCGTTTTCTAGGAAACTTAGAATTTCTAGGAAATGACAAAAAATCAAAAGCATCTTCTAAGAAGTTACTAAGGACAATGGATACATAAACAGCTCCCAGGGGAGTTCTCCCAAGGTGTGCTGGAATGCATAGATGTGCTGCCCAGATTTTCAAACTGACCATGTTTGCCATCAAATTTTGAACCATGATCCACCCATAATGATAAGGAATATGAGGCCAGGTCCATAACGCGGAACACGCGGAACTCGCGGAAACCGCGGAACAGAATTTTTCCGCGAGATGGGGGATGTGCTGTGCGGGATGTGAGGTCCCCTTCACGATGCAGGCACTGGGCTGCGGTTGAACTGGGGAATTGCTCCCTAGCGGCGACCGCAGCTTAGGATATGCGTGTGGGGGTTCCCTCGCGCGGTGTGTCCGCCGTCTCTCTGGGAGGTGGGCGTCGCTCCGTACCTCGTAGGGAAGGCATGCTTTTATCTTGTATATAATCCACTAAATGTTTTTATTGATTAGCTTTAGGAATTAATTTGTAAATTTTGTAAATTTTTGTAAAGTAGGCCTAAATTAGCTGTAATTTAGCTATTCTTTTTATTTTACTTAGCCTACATTAAATAAATTATTGATGATGATGATGATGATAGTTCTGCGTTATTCACTGGCGTATTAGGCAAAAGTCCATAACGCGGAATTAAAAAACGCGGAATTTTTTTTCAAGCCCTGAAAATTGCATTCTTAATTCAAAGTCATTCTTGGATCTTCGAAACACTTTTAAACAGTGCACTTGCGCCCCTCCTCAAGTTCGGCCTACTATTGCATCGTTGTTGTTATTATTCATTTTGGCTAGGCCCATCGAGGTCAATGGCCTAACTATGAACAATGTTGACATTGTGTTGGCAAATTCAGAAGTAAAGCCACGTTATCCTTTTAAATCATCAGTAGGAAGAATCAAACAAACAGAAATTCATCTGTTTTACCTTCAAACTTTGCTGAGAAAATTCCCGAAAAATTTCCGCGAGATTGAGTTCCGCGTTATTCACTGGCGTATTAGGCAAAAGTCCATAACGCGGAATTGAAAAACGCAGAAATTTTCAGGGCTTGAAAAAATTTCCGCGTTTTTCAATTCCGCGTTATGGACTTTTGCCTAATACGCCAGTGAATAACGCGGAACTATATCTCGCGGAAATTTTTCGAGAATTTTCTCAGCAAAGTTTGAAGGTAAAACAGATGAATTTCTGTTTTTTGATTCTTCCTACTGATGATTTAAAAGGAGAAAGTGGCTTTACTTCTGAATTTGCCAACACAATGTCAACATTGTTCATAGTTAGGCCATTGACCTCGATGGGCCTAGCCAAAATGAATAATAACAACAACGATGCAATAGTACGCTGAACTTGAGGAGGGGCGCAAGTGCACTGTTTAAAAGTGTTTCGAAGATCCAAGGATGACTTTGAATTAAGAATGTAATTTTCACGGCTTGAAAAAAAATTCCGCGTTTTTCAATTCCGCGTTATGGACTTTTGCCTAATACGCCAGTGAATAACGCGGAACTCAATCTCGCGGAAATTTTTCGAGAATTTTCTCAGCAAAGTTTGAAGGAAAAACAGATGAATTTCTGTTTGTTTGATTCTTCCTACTGATGATTTAAAAGGAGAACGTGGCTTTACTTCTGAATTTGCCAACACAATGTCAACGTTGTTCATATAGTTAGGCCACTGACCTCGATGGGCCTAGCCAAAATGAATAATAACAACAACGATGCAATAGTAGGCCGAACTTGAGGAGGGGCGCAAGTGCACTGTTTAAAAGTGTTTCGAAGATCCAAGGATGACTTTGAATCAAGAATGCAATTTTCAGGGTTTGAAAAAAAAATTCCGCGCTTTTCAATTCCGCGTTATGGACTTTTGCCTAATACGCCAGTGAATAACGCGGAACTATGTCTCGCGGAAATTTTTCGAGAATTTTCTCAGCAAAGTTTGAAGGAAAAACAGATGAATTTCTGTTTGTTTGATTCTTCCTACTGATGATTTAAAAGGATAACGTGGCTTTACTTCTGAATTTGCCAACACAATGTCAACATTGTTCATATAGTTAGGCCACTGACCTCGATGGGCCTAGCCAAAATGAATAATAACAACAACGATGCAATAGTAGGCCGAACTTGAGGAGGGGCGCAAGTGCACTGTTTAAAAGTGTTTCGAAGATCCAAGGATGACTTTGAATTAAGAATGTAATTTTCACGGCTTGAAAAAAAATTCCGCGTTTTTCAATTCCGCGTTATGGACTTTTGCCTAATACGCCAGTGAATAACGCGGAACTATGTCTCGCGGAAATTTTTCGAGAATTTTCTCAGCAAAGTTTGAAGGAAAAACAGATGAATTTCTGTTTGTTTGATTCTTCCTACTGATGATTTAAAAGGATAACGTGGCTTTACTTCTGAATTTGCCAACACAATGTCAACATTGTTCATATAGTTAGGCCACTGGGAACAGTGTTCAGCAAAGGGAACTGTCTTGGTTTCAGTCTTATCTCTCTAACAGAAAACAGTTCTGCAGAGTGGGTGGGGTCGATTCAGAAATTGGGGAAGTGGAAGTAGGAGTACCCCAAGGGTCTTGTCTGGGGCCACTTCTTTTTTTGATCTACATCAATGATCTCCCAAGTGCTGTCCAGGGTTCAACTGTATCCATGTATGCTGATGATACTAGCCTTTGCTTAAAATCAAGGGATATTTCTCAGCTGAATGAGGCTATTAACAACGATCTTGAGCATTTAGACTCATGGCTGAAGGGCAATAAGCTTTCGCTAAATGTTGCTAAAACACAATCTATGTTAATCGCAACTAAACCGAAGCACAGAACGGTCAGCAATGCTGCAGAAAAATTGCATCTTAAAATTCGTGGTAGTGAACTGGACATTGTCAATAAGACCAAATACCTTGGTGTTCACGTTGACAATAGTCTAGATTGGAAAGAACATATTAAAGCGGTATCCACCAAAGTATCGAGAGCCACCGGATTTTTAAAACATGCAAAGAATATTCTCCCAATTGCTTCTTTGAAAACGTTGTACTCGAGTATTGTGGAGCCCCATTTTCGATACTGCTGCTCTGTATGGGGTTGTTGTGGCACAACTGATATTGATCAGCTCCAAAGGCTTCAAAACAGAGCTGCCAGAATTGTAACGAACAGCAGCTTTGATGCTCCAAGTGGGCCACTCATCGGGAGTCTTGGTTGGAAAACCGTTCGCGAGCTTATCGACCAGGATTCTAGACTGATGGTCTACAAGTCTATTAATGGGCTTGCTCCACAGTACATGAGCGATCTTTTCACAAGAAACTCCGCCTGCAGCTCTCGCAGGCTTCGAAATACGAAAACAGATTTGAGATTACCAAAGAAAACATCCGCAAATGGGCAGAAATGTTTCTCATATCGAGGTGCAAAACTGTGGAACAGCCTCTCAGCTGAGACTAAACAGGCACCCTCCATTAATGTGTTCAAGCAGAATATATGATAGGCTGGGGGGCTTCTCTTGCCGTCGGGTGGCTAGCCGCGGCCCGCGGTTTCTATGCTTGATTGCTGCTGGATCGGCGACGGAGATCTGTTTTTGGGATCTCCGTTGTCGATTTGGCGGGGTCGGGCGTGGGGACGGGGGCTGCTCTGGTTGCTGGATCGTTGGAGAGGTTTCCCAGTCTATCGGTTTTATGCTCATTTCTTTTACTTTTATTAATTAGGTTTTATGGTTTAGTTGTATATATTCATTGTAAGTAGTTTTTAGATGTTTTTAGCCAATTTTTATTGTAAGTTTTTATGTGGAGGGCCCCTTGAAAATCAGCCACTAGGGTGAAGGGCCTCCCTCCTTAATAAATTGAAATAAAATAAATAAATATGAAATATGAAAATATTGTTCATATAGTTAGGCCACTGACCTCGATGGGCCTAGCCAAAATGAATAATAACAACAACGATGCAATAGTAGGCCGAACTTGAGGAGGGGCGCAAGTGCACTGTTTATTAAAAGTGTTTCGAAGATCCAAGGATGACTTTGAATCAAGAATGCAATTTTCAGGGCTTGAAAAAAAATTCCGCGTTTTTCAATTCCGCGTTATGGACTTTTGCCTAATACGCCAGTGAATAACGCGGAACTATATCTCGCGGAAAAATTCTGTTCCGCGGTTTCCGCGAGTTCCGCGAGTTCCGCGAGTTCCGCGTTATGGACCTGGCCGGAATATGATGCAAGTGAGGCATTCATGACAATTAAGTACCTGCCCTTCCTCCTAGAAACTACATCAAGTAAAAAGCCCAGGGGGGTACTTGACTTAAATTTGTATGGGGTGTACCCACAAAATTTTTTTTACCCTGCTCCAGAATTTTTTGCTCAAAATGATAACCAATTCTAGAAAACATTGGTGAAAAGTATACTCCAAAACATGAAAATTTAACTGAAAAATGACCCAATCTAACAAAATATCCCTTTTTGACATGTTGACAACCTGCTCTTGAAAAATTGCCTTATTTTGAAACCCAGTGCTAGAAAAAAGTGGTGAAAATGATACCCTGAAAAATGGCACATCCCAGTCGGACAAATATATACCCCCCAGGGTAAAAAGGTAATGGTTTTCAATCCCTATCTCAACTGATGCCTGTTTGCTGTTTCAAAGTAACAAATCCAATTTCCCTTTAAAGTTAGTTGACGGATGGAGATAAATAGCCAACTCAAGAGCTGCACATGCAGGTTTAAATTAGACTATTGTATTTGATGATGTTGACACGTGCGTGCATATCTTTTCACGATGGGAGCAATTACTTGCGTAGAGGTTTCACTGTCCTATTTATGCAGTAGATTGCACCTTTAGCTCTGCCGACTAATTTTAATTCTTTCTCATGAAATACTGCTTGCAAGATAAAAGAAGGATTCTCATCTCGAACATCCAATTTCTCAAGCAGATTTTCATTTTGCAAAGAATTCAAGATAATGTAGGTCAACTGTAAATTCTATCTGATACATACTGTAGCTATGATGCAAATCTCTCACTTGGCAAAAGTGAGGGTGGCAAAGGGTATTTTGTGAAACGTGATCAGCCATATTTTCAGCCATATTTTCTGCTTGTGAAACATGAACAGCCAATATTTATTAACGAGAAATATGAAATGCCATATTCTTTGATGTGCAAACGTGTACTTTAATATTTGATTTCCATGATTTGCGATCCCCTTTACCATCCCCAAAAGTGGTATAATCTGCAGGGATATGATTTCTTGCCATCTCAAATGACAAAGCTTGGAAACTGCAACACTCTAAACTTGTAGTGTAATGTAAAGTAATGTAACTCTAGATGTGCTACTAAATTTGAACTATGGACTGAAAGTGATATTGATCAAGGATGAAGGATTCCCAAAAACTAAATGGAGATGTTTTGGCAAATTTTACCTGATCTGATCTTACAAACTTATATCAGTGCTTGTTCAGGATACTATCTGTGAAAGTCTTACAGATTTTCTCCAGAAGAGCTAGAGCTTTAAGGCTTGGGCGAAGAGCCTTGAGGCTTTTGTGAATTCACAAAGGAAAAATGCAGGATGACAACCCTGCATATCGCTATGTGCAGAATCCAAAGCTCTTAGACAGGGGTGTCTAAGAGCTTTGGATTCTGCACATAGCGATATGCAGGGTCATCATCCATCATCCTGCATTTTTCCTTAGTTTGTGAATTCACGAAAGCCTCAAGGCTCTTCGCCCAAGCCTCAAAGCTCTTCACCCATTCCATAGATCAGCAAGCCAATCAGAGTTAACGTCTTTTCTATTGTGATTTACAAAAGGGGAGTTTGTAGATTTCTGAACAGATGCAAAGTTATAACTGAGCAGAGTACAGTATTAAAAGATTTTCATTGTCCTAGAGTCAAGATACCAGTAATCCTAGAAATTCCAGCTACTTTTGTTTCAAATCTTAAAAAGTTAGAAGTGTTTTTGAACATCCCCTAATTTCGACAATAATTTCTAATTTCCTACTGTCTCTACCCAAATATGCGTCCTTTCTGTCCACAAAAAGTGAGTTTAAAGCGTTACAGGTCAATTAGAAAACACAATTTGGTTTTTTTTCTGTTTGAAAATTTTTCTTTTCTATTTTGATGGGAAGTTCTTCTGCCTCCATAGCACCCTGAGCTGCTAGTATATGTATGAATTTTGTAGCATGAAGGGAACATGGATTTACATTTACTGCACAGTACAGAACAAAAACAAATCCCTCCCCCTCCCCCTCCCCCTTTATTTCCCATAGGCAGAAATCAGGCAGGGTGGGCTTGCAGTCAAAAAGAAGTAGGTCATTGATACTTCATCCCACTTGGTCATTGAATTCCTGCCCAATATCTCCTATCAAGGATGTTGCTTGAAGCAGCACAGTCATCGCCCACTTCCTTTGCAGGTAACACTCTGATAAGCCACGACTTGACTGAGATGTGGATGTCTGGGACTGTCTGGGAAGGGTTGGCAGACCATTTTGTTGCATTTGCAAAAAAATAGAGGTTAATGTTTTTAAACTGTTAAAGTATAGACATGATATTTTCACCACAGTACAAATCAGAAGGAAAGACAGTCGTTCCAAAACAACCTACAAACATCGGCTGAACCTTGATCTCTGTCACGCTCCACTCCATAATGCCAAAGCGCCCCCCCCCCCCCCGCTCTCCCAGAGGCTTTCAAATCACTTCCTGGAAGTATGCAACCCCTCTTGCAAAACATTTCATGACCTGTCCTTACAAAAATTGCAAAACGTTGCTCAGAAATATACCTTCTGTTACCAGCTTCAACTTCAATTTCTTCTTTAGGACTTATAGCATCTTCTTGGACAATTTCTTCGCCGGTTTCAATCACTGCGAATTCAGAATTTCGGCGACTTTCTGCCGAAGATATGGCTGGATGGAGAGCTGCCATAACCATCTCAAAAGCGGGGCCTAGACATGCAAACATACATACAAGGCAAATATTTGAAATTAACAAAAGAAAAATCACGCGCAAATGTTACTCAAGGTGATGTGATGCTCTGTTTGCCAGTAACAGCCAGGATGGCAAACTTCCCCGATCTTTTCTTCGCTTCCTTCGCCTTCCACTTTCAAATCTGTGAGTTGAGTGTTGATTTATGTTGTAGTGTTTTTCTCCTTCGCAATGCCACGTCTAGTTCGCAGTAGGCTGATGACGTCATAAAGAGGAAAATGCCACTTGGTCCGGTTGCTTGTCAGTGAAAGCAAGGAAAGCATAGTTCATATCTGATATCTCCTTGGCTTCCTTCGTTTTCCACTTTCAAGCCCGTTGGTAGAGTCTTGGCTCAATGCATTATTGTTGTTCTACCCTATTCTGAGCTTCCAAACAGTTTATTTGCCAAACTGATGACGTCATCTTCAAAAACTGTGTGTTGACTGGATTTCCCCTCCACTTCTCCGGTTCGAATCCTATGTTTGAATCATGCAATCCAATATCAATAGATCATTTTCGTCTTCGCGTTCAAGTTCAGCAACCCCGTTCAACAGAGCCTCAAATTACAAATTTATCTCGAAACTTTTATTGGCAATTTGGCCTTTTTCGCAGATCATATCAAAGAAATATGCAAGGACGGACTGGACTTTGTCCGGAAACCGGTAGTTCACGAAACATTTATGCACCGCATTTGTCCCAAAAACTGGTCGCTTTGATGAAAAATTTTGGCAGTTATTTTTCTTCAATTTGGCGGACAATTTTAAAATAATTTATCACCGACGATGTTTGTCTAAAAACCGGTAGTTTCGACCAAATACTGTTTTGGAAAGCAAGTAGTAATTGTAGCCATGAAAGTACAACTGTCCCAAAACCGCGCATTGGTGAAAAATTTGAAATCCTGGTCTCTTTTTCGGAAATTTACCGGACAAAGGGAGAACCGCTTTGGTGAAAAGTTGGATTTTCTGGTCTTTTTATTTCGTAAATTTGGCGGACAAAGGTAGAGCCGCTTGTGTGAAAATTGGATATACTGGTTTTTTTAGAACCAGCTTACATGTAAACTGTAGGATTTTGATTAGTTAGGAGGTTAGAAAACTCTTTTCATCTACCTATCTATATGTTGCAGTGCATGACCACATGTCTTTAGCATTATGTGCAGGCTGACATACATGCCCCGAAATATGAGGGGTCTTTGGGCTACTCTGGGGGGCCGAGCTATGGACTTCCTGCATTGGCTCGGTTTGAACTCGTGGGGTGGCTGAGGAACCCTGTGGTGACAGGAAATTGGCTGAAGATTTGCATCTATAACCTTACACATATTTTATAGCACCGCCTTAAAAACAAAATAAGAACAATAATATATTTACCAATGCAATTAACTGTATGGCACTCAGACATCAAGTCCAATAAACAACGCAACAAACAATTTCAACAAATACAACCCAATATATGAATTGCGATTGTGAGGGACAACATGCCGTTCCGAAACCACCACCATGCCAACAGTACCCAATCCATCAGCACCAGCATGATGTACGCACATTATATTTGGGATTTCCTGACACACCCTGCATTGGCATGTTGTAAAAACCAGACCCTAAGACCCTGGGACCCCTGAGACCCCTAGGACCTTTAAGTACTAGACATGAAAGGACCCTTAACACCAGAGCGTCATAATCCCTGCATTACAACAGCTGGCATAGCATATAGGTGGTAGGTATTACTCCCTCTTTATTTAGTTACCTTCACTATTCGTTCCCTTAGTATTGTATTTTAGTAGCATCTTAACATTTGTTTTCACTCTGTGCTATCCAAAAAAGGATATAAGCGATCAAAGTTTTTGATGCATTTTATGCTTGATTTAGTCTATGTTAGAAAACGTAATTAAGTTGAAAAAATCCATGCTATGATGCTGACTTCTAAATTGTAAGTGCGCAAGTGTTCAGCATAGGGCTAAAATCTTTAAAAAGGTGGGTGTAAAATTCTATTACATTTTTCTTTGAATTAAATGGCTGGAAAGGAATTTTGGGTAATTTGCTGTATATCTGCCATGGAAATTTTTTGATGCCTTGATTACTTTCAAAATGGCGGTATTTTAATTATGTTTGAAAAAATTCCTCGAAAATTCCTCGAAAATTCCTCGAAAATTTAAATCATCGTAAATCCCAAATTAATAGAGGAAAAATATCAAACTCTTCAAGAAAACCATAGTTTATAACGGTATACAATGTGGTGGCATGGCAAGCAGAAATATGTAGCTCTTTTGGTTTAGGATCTAGAAATGTGATGACGTCAAGGAGGCCTAGAAAAAGATTTCCACAGAAGATTTACTGAAAAGTACCCCAAGTTCCTTGGTTCCTTCGAAGTCATTTAATTCAAAGAAAAATGAAATATAATTTTACACCTACCTTTTTAAAAATTTGAGCCCAATGCTCATGCGTTCCATTTCTTCAAGCAAAGTGACAGGCAATTCCCATGCACCTGAGCATGGGGCGAGTCTATGCGAAAAACTGCAAGGGTAGGAGAGCAGAAGTGATCTTTACAAAGAAAATTGATAACAGCACAAGCAAAACACAACAGCATAAGTTGAAAAGGAACCTACCGACGAAAAAATTTGAGAATAGCTCTAAACATTGCAAAATCTGTGATCCGTTCTTTCCAAAATCATGCGAGAAAGAGGGAAGAGAATGGTGAGTCGTCAATTTTATTTCGTTGCTTCATAAAGTGTCACATGGCCCGCTACTGAACATCTAATGGACCATTCTCAGCTCAACACAATTCCTTTTACTGAGACAAAAATAACTTTAATCTTGATAACCATGATCAAAAGAAATTTCTAAGTTAAATCATTATTTCTGGTGGTATGGTTTCTCTTGATGTGTCACATGGCATTCCCCTGATTTTATGGCCCTTTGCTTAACTAAAAGGGTTTAATTCTTTAATTGATCACTTTCAGTTCAGTAACATTACCTTTTAAACCCACTGTTTCGGTCTATGAAATCCAAACTGTGGTAGAAAATAGAATTATGATTCTTTCATATAAAAAGGTCTAGCTGGATTATAATTTCTGGTTAATTGGTTCCAAATGTATCACATGACATGCTCCTGATCTCGCTAAACAAACAGTTTGTATTCTTTGGTTGGTCACTCTCAGCTGAGTCACAGTACCTGATAAAACTGTTGTTTCCCTCTTACCCAATACAGTGCAATCCAAACTGCTGTAGAAGATAGAGTTAAGATTGCTTTTTTTTTAAGATTTGCTACTTTACAATTTCACGAAAGGGCCTTTGAAGCAGTGTGCAGCAAGGACAGAAATCCATTCTATGCAAGAAGCTAATCTCTTTTGTATTTGGGACATCTTGTACTCAGATAAGTTACTTTAGGATAGGACATCTTGTACTCAGATAGGTTACTTTTCCGGTCATCCAGAGCCAAAAAGATTTCGCAATTTTTTCAAAGTCACTATATTATTGGCTCTAGAACCCAAGGTAGTGGGCATTCCAATTGGCTACTGTAATTTTAAATGCAGGTGTACGGCTTAAATGTTTCAATTATTTTCTTTCGAATTCAAGTTGGGCGCTACTCAGAATGAGAAAGGTTGTGTGGTACTTTGACAGATTATTACCAGGTTTTCAAAGTCACCATCAATATTGGCTTTAGAACCCAAGGTAGCGGGCATTACAATTGGCTACTGAAATTGTAAATGCAGGTGTACGGCTTAAAGGGCATATATCGCCATAGCAGTTGGTTGAAACAACAAAGACGTTTGGAGTGGAATTCCATTGTTTCGTGACTTTTAATTCCTGCTTCGTGAATTTTTACTGCCGTAAAAATGCAGCCTCGGTCCCGTGCTTTGTACTAAACAAAAGAGATAATTGTATTACATTAGCCAATCGGGTTCACGATACATGCCCTTTAAATGCTAATTGGCTACTGTAATTGCAAATGCAGGTGTACGGCTTAAATGTTCAATTATTTTCTTTCGAATTCAAGTTGGGCGCTACTCAGTATAAGAAAGGTTGTGTGGTACTTTGGCAGATTATTACCAGGATGACAGGCACTGCTCATAAAGTTTGTGGGTTGGGGGAGGGGGCACATCAATGTGGTGGATTGAAGGTTGTAGGAAATTCAAAGCAATATACAAAGCACATTTTCTTTGTCAAAACCTGACTATAAAACATTTTCAGCTTAGATCCGTTACGTTTTACAAAGCTGTTGAATAATTTGACAACAAAACTGCAAAAACCGTTCGATATTGTCTCTTCAAAATCACACGAGAAAAAGTTCAGCGAAGAGAGATTATTACTGAAGTTTTTTTTACACCTGAATGCATTACGGTTGTTGATCTGATGGTCGTTTGTTTTCCAAGGGTTTATGGACCACAAACTTGTACTTGCGGGTAGGGAAGGTTCATTTTCTCATAACACGTTGCATTCTATTGTGAAGCCTCAAAGGAACCATACATGATTCCTCTGAAAAACGTGGTGGATTCTGGGAAAATGCCCCTCGTCACCATCTTTTCTGCACCGGCTTTGCTTTACTTATACAGTCGTGGCCAAAAATTTAAGACCAAATTTTTGTCAACGGTTCTTGGAGTAATGAGATTGAACCCTACCGCTCTGCCTATTTTACTTTCTTGGAGTTCGTGTAGGTCAAATTTCCATGTAGATTCCGAATTTTTGATGTCGCTTTTTGAATTGCTGCGCCATTTTGTTATGACGTCACAATATAATCGATAGAAATTCTCGGAAATTACAGTGGTTCTGCCAGCAAGGGGTATTACCCAAAAATTATGTTACTACGCTGGATTTTACACCAGTCTATGCACGATTCATCTCCATGTCACGATTCGTCTGCAAAATATCTAAACTCCACGAAGAATATTGCTTGAGGGAAAAAGATAGTAGAGGGCCTTCAGTCCACAGATATGGCCATAAGTTTAAGACTAGCCCTTTATTTTTAGTTTGAAGTAACAAATCACATAGTTTTTCGAATTAATGTTCCAGCTCTCAGAGTTATTTCATTATTCGAATCATCGAATATCACAGCCTCTTACCTTATATGAGCACAGATATTGTTCACGATTTTCCAAGGGTGGTCTTGACTTTACGGAGATAGCTTTGGACTGAAGGGATTCCACTACCTTTTTCCCTGAAGTGATATTCTTCGCGGGGTTTCAATATTTGGCAAACAAATCACAGAAATGAACTGTGCATAGATTGATGCAAAAACCAGCCGAGTAACACAATTTCTGGGTCACACCCGTTGTCGGCAGAACCACTGTAATTTCCGAGAATTTCAATAGATTTCATTGTGAAGTCATAGCAAAATGGTACAGAAATAAAAAAAAACAACATAAAAATTCGGAATCTGCATGGAAAAGTGAATAAAATGAACTCCGAGAGAATAAAATAGGCAGTGCTGTAGGGTTCGATATCGTCATGCCAAGAAACGTTGTTGACAAAAAAACGTGGTCTTAAATGTTTGGCCACGACCGTAATATTTAAAGTGTTTCATTAGGCCATCTTCAGTGAGCCCTGATTTGTTTTTGATCAAAAACCTGAACTTGACAGATGAAGAGCTCGCAATGTAAGGAGGTTTACTTGAACAGTTCATGTTGACCATGGTATCTTGGGAGTACTATGTCCGTCTTAAATTAGATGTCACCTGGGATTTGCGATAACGCAGAATTATTTTGCGAAACATTTCTATTGTTGTTATTCGCGGGTATTTGCACGTGACATCTAATTTGAGACAGACTGTAATGCATTGCATTGATGGTAGTACAATAGAAAAACAAATTCGTGAATCGAAAATATATTTTGAAATCGAGATTAAATATAAGATATATAAAACTAGACTTAGTACATCCGCCGAAATTACCTCCATTGACACAAGTAGATGGAACTAAGCCAGGATATTTTTGGTGCTCAGCTGATTTTCATAGTTACCAATTAAAGTTTCCAAATCTCTTGACAATATTGTCTTGATGGGCAAGATCCTTTTGCACTTTTTTTCGCATGTAGAATATTGGACAATCTCGACTGAAACAAAGATGTGTCATTGAATTATTAACATAATTCTTCCTCTATGCATGTCTAAGTAAGAGCATGGACGATGATGCACAGTGATGTCAAGCTGTTGACAAAACTCTGTGTCCAGTTTAGTGCTCTAAACGAACATCGCTTCAAACATGCTTTTGACTGCCTCAGCCCAGTTTGTTTTTGTGGTAAAGACAATGAAAATAACAAGCATTTTCTCCTGCATTGCCCCCTATACGATGTACTTCGTAGAGATCTCTGTGACCAGCTCTCTGATGTCCCAGGACTAGATATCGCCAGTATCAATAATATAGATGATGATACTCCGTGTGATCGACTTTTGTTTGGAAATCCATCCTTAGGGACTATTGAAAATAGAATAATACTAGATCTCATTTCTCAAAAATTCTGGCCGATTTGATTGATCCAGCGATGCCCTATTAGCAACAGCAGTTCCCTATTAGTTTTATGTTGTGTTCTCCTTTTCTTTCCTTGCCGTTCCACATTGCTGAGGTAGATTACTGGAACAAACACTGAAATTTGTTTTTTCTCGTTTTACACCTACGAGTTTAAAAGTTCAAATCTTCCTTTTTAACCAGTAATCTGCCTTAGCTTTGTTGTTTTGTTGTCTGTTTTGTGTAATGTATCTTTAATTTTGTTGTTTTTGTTCTTTGTTTTGTGTATTGAAAATTAGTTTGAATTGTAAGTACCATCCATAGTGAAGACCCGGTGACTTTGTGTCTTTCTTCACAATAGATGGTACAGTGTAAAGTAAGTATAAATATTGTAGTTTTTTAATCTTGATAGAAAAAAAAAGTGAGAAAGATCAGTAAACTACGCACAACGTTGTTCTCTTTTGTTCTTCCTCTCTGGATATCAGCTGCTAGACGCACATACTGCAACTGTGCGAATTTTCAAATCTGAACGTCGCTGTATGCAGAGTTTGATGATTTCGCACTCAAATTGATCACTAGAGATGCAGATAGGAGAACTGGGAAACCAATGGGTTTGGGTAAGAAATTTTGAAAGTCTTGTCCTCCTTTCGTAAAAACTCAGTGCCTTTATATTGCCCATGGTGAGAGCTGATACTTGCTCTCATATTTCATATTCCGGGTGCGCCAAAATAAACTATGCACGTTTGGCAGGCCACAATAAATCGTACCCTGGACCGATTTTGAAGATTTATTTCTTAATCTTTAGCAGAAAGCCTGAATTAGATCCTAGGATTTTTTGTAATTTTTTTCGTTTTCAGTTTTCAGAGCTAGAAGCGAGTTTCCTAAAATTATAGTTTTCGAAAACACTAAAAACGATCAAAAAATATCGAGCAAGTTTTCTGAAGAATTGACATGCATGGACAAAGAGAGAACTTGTTCGCGGTGATTTGGGATTTAGAAATCGATCAAATATAATCTTCTGTACGAGAGTTCGTACTAATTTTAAATCAAAAAATTGTTAGCTACAAAAGCAACTAGTCTATTATACGCAATTATACGCACGAGGTGAGTCAAAACAATTTCGGCATTCAAGTACGAACATGAATTATCCAGCGATAGCAAGGAATCATAAATCTTTTGTTGGAACAACCATTTATTCCATCATAAAATGATATGTGATTCACTAAAATTGGGGTTTGCTTCATGATTTCAAAGTCAGCAATTGCCAAAACTGTTTTGGTTCACCAAGTTCAAGCTTGGCAGTATGTTCATAAGAATTTACATGATAGTGGCCTCATCGCAATTGACAGCCAAGCAATACGATGATGATGTAATCGTACTTTCTTCTCGATAGTGTAAACGCAACGTTGCAACCGTACGGTTTGTCAAATCATTCAAACGCGCTATTACTTGAAATGATGCTGTATGGTAATGAAAGGTTTTCTGTTGATTCTAATACAGAGATTCTTAAGGCAACTTTAAAATACATAAATGCAACACAACGCTTTGAATAAAATGATGCTACTAATGATTAGCTGCTGCTACCTGCAAGGGGGACGTAATTTTAAGTTCCTTATCGTTAGTGTTTCTTTTCCTTGTAAATTCTGTTTCGCATCGGAGGTCGGGAATTTTGCTTTCCTTGGCCGGTGGCGGGTGAGTTGCGCTCGTGGCATCAATAAATTCATCGCGGTTGCGATGGGTATGTTGGTGCTGCGGGCGCGGCTCGTTTGTTGTTGGTTGGGGTGGGTGGAGTGCCTGGCATCTGGTGTGAAACAGAATATAGTATAGTACCTTTTAATTTATAAATGTTCGTGGTGTGACTGTATACAGTTTAATGTTTCGTATGTAATTGTATCTTTGTAGGTCTTAAAGTTGAATTCATACTCGAAACGTCTTTACTGCCGCTTCCCAAACATGGGTCGGGTCTGCCAAAGGTAGGCTTGAGCCTCATGGAGCGCGTACTTTGTTTTGAGAGCGTCAAGAAAAATGCTCCAGGTTTGATTTCAGCTTAAAGGGACAGAGTCACAGAATTTCTGTCGAAAAGGTGACTTTGCAGTTTTAGAAAAGCCATATCACACCGCTTATAAATAATATAAAAGGATAAATAAAAGTATAGATAAAAGCATTAATTTGAAGATGAAGTCTTCTATTGCAGAGAGACAAACAAAGCAGATCAGATGTTTCAAGATTGCGGAGATACAAGCAGATTTTCAACAGTCACAACGGAATGGATTCACCCCATCAAAATAAAGACACAAAACAATGGACACGTGCCTAAAAAATAGAGATACACATTGTCTACAGTTTCATGACCTAGCACTTGGCAGTATGTTCGGAATTTCTCAAGTGTACTTTCGAAGGCCCTCTTCTCAGATAGCTTAGTTACTGAAAGACCTCGTCCTTAAGAAGTCCCACACTAAATTTGTATTTCATTTTATTGCTATCGTCTTTCTGTATTTTGTTTTGCTGCAGTCGTTTCTGATTGCATTTAAAATAATTCAAAAAAATTAATGAGCATGAACATTCGGAACAAAACAAGAGCAGACAGCTACTTGATATTATGGACATCGAAACTGAAACGGGATGCAGGAAAATTTGTCACAAATGAAACTGTTAGTGAATAATGTCTGGATAAAGTTCATAATCTTTGGACATATCAAATGGCCCCATGATACATGATAAGAGGTGAAGAGCTTTCAGGAGGTTGCGTCTTTGAGAGATTCGATTTTTTCTATTTACTTCACAGTGATGTGCTTGAATTCTATCATTCAATCAACTTTCTTTTCACAAGAAGACGAAAGCCCCTACAAAATGACGGTTTGCAATAGACTTTACTGTGAAATAGTTGCAATAAGCAATAAGCATTCAACGTTACCATTAAAGAGATGGAGCGGCAGCAACCTGATTTACCCAACTCTACATGAAAATGAAATACATTAGTAAGAAATTCGCTAACTGCGAGGTCTAAAAGAGTGCTGAGTGGGTTTGACGACAGTTTGGCTTCTATTACTGGCATGGTTCTGCCTCATAACTTTATGGTGAGCAAGCACGCAACCATTCAAGCAAGCAATCAAGTAGCAACCACTCCAGGAAGCAAACAAGCCAGTAAGCAAAACAAGCAAGCACGAAAGCAAGCAACCATTCAAGCAAGTAAGCAAGCAAGCAAGCAAGCAAGCAAGCAAGCAAGCAAGCAAGCAAGCAAGCAAGCAAGCAAGCAAGCAAGCAAGCAAGCAAGCAAGCAAGCAAGTATAAGAATTACAAGAAATGTTTCATAATTTGCGGAATTATGGCCCTAAAATTCTTTAAAATTGGCAGAATTATGGGCACCGGTTTTTCGGGCAAATAGTATGATTCTGTCAGCTGATAAGTCAAGATCCCCCCCCCCCCCCCCGAGTTTATCCCATATCATCACCAAATGAACTGGTTGTCCTTGGCATAGCAGTTCTATCATTTAGAATTCACTCACCTGGTGCATAAGACATCCTCGTGTAAACTCCCTTGGCATCTTTGGCACTGAGTCCACAAGCGGCTAAACTTCTCTTCTAGTATGCTAAGTTGAGACATTTCCTTTTGAAATATTTCTGACTCTTTCGCGGCACAATGTTTGCAGACAGCAGAATCTTGGGCTGAAACAAAAATGTATGCATCATTAAAAATCTTTCAGAGATATATTCTTCAACTTGAGTTGGGAAAACCTCGATCAAAAATTTTTAGTTGGTGAGAACCAACTTTGGAGTAAAAGGTTAGAACAAGGAAGTGGATGATAAGGAAATAAGAAGACCGGAGTTGCATAAATGCCACTGAGCGTGGATATATCGTAAAATCTCTATTTAGCCCCTTTTCTATTAAGCCTTCCTCTGTAATAAGCCCTTTCCTTCTAAGCCAAAATTCAAAATAAGCCCCCTCTCTATCAAGCCCCCCCCCTACTTATATCAAATTCCAGAATTTACCAAAGATTTTCCATTTATCTAGCTCAAAAGTATGCATGTTAATTTCGATATGGTTTGGGATAAAAACTGCGTCAAATTTGTGTATTTCACTGGTAACATTACCTGTTGAACCCACAAAATATAGGGTGAAAGAAATAAAAAGCTATCATTTATATCCTTGTCATGTTTTGAATTTGTAAACAAGCCCCCTTCTCTAATAAGCCCCCTTTCTCTGAAACAATACTCTGAAGTCTCTGAAATTAAATTAGCCACCAGGGGGCTTACTAGAGCTTTTACGGTAAACAAGTAATGAATAGGCACCACAATTAAACGACATATGCCAAGCAGTTAATGTAACAAACAAGTTTGGACTCGAATTCCATTGCTTCGTGAACTTTTAATTCTGTTTCATGAATTTTCATTGCAATAAAAATTCAGCCTCAGTCCTGTGCTTTGTAATAAACAATAGAGAAAATCGTATTCCATAGACCAATCAGGTTCATGACATATACCCTTTAAGATGCCTGATTGGGCGATTCAAGAAAACCAAAAAGCCTCTTTTTCATTGTATACTACAGCAAAACAGCATGACATGCTATCTACAGTTTGCTTATCAACTTTTGTTCCCTTAGCTGCTGTGCTTCATGCCTGTTTGCAGGGGTGGAAAAAATAGCGGACCACGTCGCCAATGGTCCCAGAAGTTTTTCCGGTCTCCAGAAAGAAAGAACAGCGAGAAAGAGGGGGAATTGATGATTCGATTTTTTTTGAAAATCTTAAAATTTTCTCTTGGCATTTCAAACAATGTCTTTAGAAAATTGGGCTGTCTCCAAGCAAAGAAAAATAAAACTGTTTATATCTCGGGAAGAAATCAGCCGAAAATCAACGAAATTTTGCTAACTACATACTGAAGCTTAACAAACATTTTCAAAATCTTTTCAACGTATTTTTGCCATGACCTGTCAAAAAGTGGATTCTATTTGGAGCACCTGGATGTTACCTAAAGTTTTTGGTCCAAGGAGTTAAAATATCTTTTCCACTCCTGCCGGTTTGATGCAACACATTTTGTTCCTTGCCTTGTAAATCTTTACATGGATTTGGACATGTCCACCATTAAATAAAAATGTGTCAATTTTATCGCCTTGATATTCGGGAATAAACATATTTTCAAGCAGCGATCTTGCTTCTTTACTCACCTGATAGGTTCCCGAAAAACTCTTCAGTGCCTGGTTAAACATGTCTGCAAAATCTGTGAATACTTTGCTCAAGGAAATATAGCAAAAAATTCAAAACTGCTACGCAACTTACCATCTTTTGGCAATACAGATTTACAACCAATGCAAGTTGCCAATTTCTTGGTGAATTTTGTTAAGCCTCCAATTGAAGAAGTTACGACTGTTTTTACTCGAGTGTGTTCTCCTTCTACAAAAAGAAATATGAAAATATTCCTAGCATCTTACGCGTTTTCTGAAGTGATCGAAAAATATCGTGTGGCACAGAAGTTGCTAAAGTCCGTCTCAAATTAGATTCACCTGAGATTTGCGATAACGCAAAATTCCTGTGCAAACCTTTATATTGTTGTTATTCGCGGGCATTTGCAGGTGACATCTAATTTGAGACAGACTATGGTAGGTTTGAACGATCATCAAAATTTGAATACAAGTGCTACCTTAAATTGGGTTTTTTAGAACATGAACGGCCAAAAATAATTTCTGCCAAACATTTGTCTTCATGTTGTTCTTGGCGCAGTATAGATATTCATTGAAAATGTTAAAGATGTTAGCACTTAGAGGATTTCTAACAGCACTATTTCAACCCAGGGGGTTACTTTTTGGACACCCTGTTAGTAAATTGCTAAAGTATTTGCAGGAGCTTACCGAAAACAAGAAAACTTGGGGAACGGTCCGAAAGTATCTACTAGAAAATATAGTTCAAAAAATGTGTGGCCATATATCAAGGTCTTCATGTTTTCATGGCCCCTCTCTATTTCATACAATTCCATGGCCCTTTAAAGTTGTGAATAATGCAAAATCACGAAATTGCATTTACATTACAATGTTAGATACAGAAAGTACTTTTGTCGTTTTTGGCGACTCTGCCACTTTTTAATTTTGTAAATATACCGTAAAAGCTCTATTAAGCCCCCATTCTCTATTAAGTCCCCCTCTCTAATAAGCCCCCCCCTCTAATAAGCCCCTCCCCCATGAGCCAATATTTTAGATAAGCCTCCCTCTATAAGCCCCCACCAATCATATCAAATTCCAGAGGTTGCCAAAGATTTTCTATTTATTGAGCTAAATATGTTTGCGTGTTAATTTTGATATGGTTTGAGATGAAAATAAGTCGAATTTATGTATTTGATGTATTGTATTGTGTGCTCAATCCGCAAAATATGGTATAAAAGAACAAAAAAGATATAATATATATCCTTGTCATTTGATTTTGTATATAAGCCCCCTCTCTAATAAGCCCCCCCCTCTGGAGTACCTAAATTAAATAAGCCCCCGGCGGGCTAGAGCTTTTAGGTAGTCTCGACGTTAAAGTTATTCTCTTCTGAGCCTTTCTCATCACCAATTTCGGATTCGAAAAAAAACACATTAAATCACGAGCAGAAAAAGCTTCAAGTGGCAACATCTGAATTATCAGAAAATACATTACTTACTCATCAATATGTCACCAGCTTTGTTTTCTCCAAGAATCGGTTCAAATATTCTCATCAATGGATTTTGAAGTTGGTTCTCTAAGTAGTATTTTGTGTCAATGGGAACATTATGTTCCAATACGTAGATAGGATCCTGAAATGGAACAAGTTTCAAATAGTAAGTTCAAATGCGCTTTCATTGCTCTAAAGGTGCTGTACAAGATTTTTGTAAACAATCGGAAAGTACGGGACGACCCGCGCATGTGACAAAAGCCTTGGGTTTTTAATGGCGGCCAGTTTCATCGCAGCTTCGACGTAAGTTTCATTGTAGTGTTTTCTTGTCTATGTCTATGAAATGTGATGGAACTTTTGATATCCATTAAAACTTTGAAATACTCAGCGTTGGAAAAATAGAACAAATTTTTCACCAAAGCTTCGATCACAAATATTGTCGCAGATACTTTGGATTATCATTCTCTGTGCAAAATCACCATTACCTATGTTGTGTTTAGCCTAAACACACGCAATGATTTGGCACGCGGAGCCACGCAGAGAGGACGCGGATTGTACAGCCTCTTTAAAGGAGCCTTAACAAGAATCGAAGCATATAAAGGTGGCTCAATCCACTTGCAGTCAAATACTAGCCAATCAGGCAGATATCAGTATCAATTCGCTGGACAATTACGAAGGCACAGCCTTCAAAACGTGGAGGGTATGTATTCAACCATTGGCAAACTTGGAAGTTTCATCTCAAGACAAAATGTCAATACAAATTACAAACCTGCTCGAAACTAGCTCTGAGTCAAATTGTTCTTTCAAATACATCTTAAATTAGCAATAACAATAATCAGAGAGTGCTGCGTATTGAGTTTGCACATAAAAATCGTTGTCAAAATGTTTACGATTGTGGTCAATAGCAACTCGTTCAGGCAATGTCATCATGTGGGAATCCTCTCAGGTCCCGACATCATGAAACTCCAAAACAGTTACAGTAGCATGGCAAATTGATAGGTATATTGTCTTTTAATTAATTAAAGGGGCTGTACAAGATTTTTCTAAACAAAGATAAAGATCAGCTGGCCAATATCATGAAATTCAATGATAAATTCCTCTCTAATTGGCGTGTGGCTTACAATTTCTTAGCTTTCTTGTCGCCTTCCTTGTGTTAAGGCTAAATACACCTGAAACTCGTTGCTCAGAATCCAGCTGTATCTTTATAATTGTTGGTGGCATAAAAAATCTGATTGCACTGGCGAATTCTACGGGGTTCAAACATATAGAAAACATCTTCATTTGCAATGTATCTGCTGCTACTTGCCTGCATTAGGGTGGAGAAAGTTTAGGATTTTTGGAAGTTAAGCCTGTAAAGCCCCTTTAAGTCAAGGCAAATAATGCTGTTTTCTTATGTGACAATAAGATATCATTAACATACTTTCCATACTGCGCATGCAGTAACGTCTGTGGTAATCGCAAAGATATCATTGGACAGTCACACTTAGGTCTACCAAAATTGTCGCAAACAGACATACAGACAAACAGAAAGATAGAAGTCAGGTCGAAACCATTGAGCAGGAATATTACGCTGCTTCGCAGCAACTAATTACATAATGTAAGATGGCTATGCTTTCGTTCAAGTAAACGAATTGATGCTATGCAAAACACTGTATTGACTGGAAGTCCTTAACAAACCTCAGCTTTTTCGTATGCTTTTGCCCCTTTAGCTCCAGCAATGATCACATATGGGACACGGTCACCAAGTTTGGGAGCACTACCTGGATCTCTTTTCCGCATTCTACAAAGCAAAACAAGATAAGATAATAACAATAATGTAATCAATCATTTATTCAAAGCTGGCTACCTGCCTGAAATTAGCAGTTTCAGTTTCATTCATTATCAATTAATCCTAAATACAATTCAACATAAATACTCTACGACTAAAATACATAACAATATTTTAACTGAAATCAAGAAAAGAAAAACTAAAATGAATATAAAAGATACTTTACATGATTGTATTTAAGATTAATTGACTAAGGAGGAGCTCTCTCTCTAAGTAGATAAGATTAATTGACTAAGGCGGAGCCTCTCTAAGTAGATAAACTAATCGAGAGAGAGCCCCCCCCCCCCCACAAAAAAAAACAAACAAAGAAACTAAAAAGATTTTATTAAAAACAAAGACAGATGATAACCAAATGATAGCAGTAGCTCCTAAAGGCAAAAGAAGAGGTAAAAAAGGTCGCTTCATGTAGAATAGCTAGCTTTTAAAGGCAGATTTTGAAATATTCACCCGATAGCAAGCAGGTAAAAACAATTTTAGTTCCTCACCTCTCAGCAAGTTCTGAGTGAGCTTGTTTCCCCGAGTATTCTTCGCTAGTTTTAGACAATTCTTTTGTGATGACAAGCTGTGATATGTCTATCCTGTTGCACAGCAAATCGGATATTACTTGTTTCGTGTAGTTAACAGCACCATCAGGATCCCTGGTATATATAAAATGAAAAAATAATGAAAAGATATGCATGTAGGATGCAGTTTCTTGTGATAAGTCAGTTTCTTAATTCTTAGTGGCGGGTTTTTGCTGTAAGCATATGATATGGTGGGTGTGTTTCATTGAGACCAATTCTGAAAATGGCAGATTTCGTTAGACTCGGAATTCGTGTTTGATTGACTCCGAAATCCTGGAAACGGCAGGTTAGGTAGGTTTGGAAGGGCATCTAAACCTTCTAGTCCAGAATGTAGAAGGTTTGCAGACTTTACAGAGATTCTTTTTGATTTAAAAGCGAGGGTAGTTCAGTGGTAAAACGCTTGACTACCAATCTGAAGGTTGGCGGTTCGAGTCCTTGCCTTGCCGAGCCTGCTACAAAGTGTGAGGAGAGTCGCCAAGGCTAAAGGAATCACGAGGTGTGGTCACATTGAGAGGAAGGACCAGGACGCTGCTTCGATAAGCTCAGCTCAGCGTTCTAAACTACCTTCAGATGCTAGGTAGAAATGTATACAAAAAAAGAGATTCTTGTTTCATTAGCAAATCACACTAGTGAATCCAAAGCCTGCTATTTCAAAGACTTTTGTGTTTGATTGGGAAATGCATTTCCGTCACTGTGATGTCTCTTGTTTTCAGAATTTGGGAGATTTAGAAATATCAACCAAACACACACTATATCTTTTTTCAAGCTATTCTCACGACTTGTATTTCCATTTAGACGATATTTGGAACCGCATGATCCTCGACCGCCAATGTTGGATCACGCTTGGGTGCTTTGTTTCAATATTTTTCACTTCTGCCTTTCGTTCATTGAACACTACGTCCGATCATGCGTTGATAAAATCTTGAATCTGATTGACGATGAAGTGTCTACCGTTCTCGATCAACGATTGATGGAAAACTTCCAATGGTTTTCATTGTTCAGCGTTGGAGAGGGAAGCTACAAAAGATCAGAAGCGCATGTGTGATGTCGATTGACGTAGATCCAATCTCATCGATTTGGCAAATTTCATTTAAATGGAAACGCGCTTCAAGCCATATCTGGCGTGGTTAAAATGTTTTTGTCAAGTACTCTGAAAAATTGCAACATGTCCTGACAAGAACTAAATTTTGTAACCCAATGTTTGGCTCTGTTATTTTGCTTGCTAAAATTGTTACATATTGACCCAAAAAATGCACTTACCTGTCTATAAGCAATTTCTGTAAGCAGGTGTTGATCAGGCTTGATACTAAAGGGCTGTTGTCTCTTCTCACCTGTATGAATCGAATGGAGACGAAATGTGAAGGTGAAGGTGAAGTTGCGTTTTTTAGCGCCAAGCGCTGGGATCGCAGAAGTATAGAAGACCTAATCGAGTCCGCGACCCCTTGTCATGACGCTCAAGTGGTGGGGCTCTACCGGGTATCGAATCCTGTCCGCTTGACTATTCTGGCTGCAAAGTCAGAGGATTACACCACTGCGCCACAACACCTTCAATGTAACATTTGGTGTGAAAGTTCTAAGCTCGAAACCGATTCAGACACTTGATTACCCACACTGAGATTTAATCTCGTAGAGCAAAGGAGTCAAATATTAAAAGGTAATGCAAATAGTTATTACATCATTCTGTGGATTAAAATGCTTGGCAAGAACTTGAGGTAATTATTGTAATTCCACATCGAACATTATTGATATCATTGTATTTTCAATATTGCAGCTTTTTTGTATTTTGAACTTCTGAAGTTGTGAAGTTATCAAATTGCTAAATGGTAAACAAGAAAAGAGACAGACCTTTGCTTACTACTGTATGATAGCGTACGATCCTTTGGAAAGGACGTTAATCTGGGAGTTCCATGCCTGGATGCGGCATGCATAGTGGGTATAGAAATAGTGGGCTTAATTTAGCTTTAAATGGCTAAAAAATCCTTCCAGCCCACTTAAAATGGAACTATTGAAAAGATTATATTGTAGAGATCTTCATAGATTCAACTATTTGTGTTCGATTAATCTGACAGGAATGATGATTTTGATCTTTGTAGAAGCTTTATATGAACCTCTTTTAGGGTTACTCTTGTAGAAAGAAAATACCTGCAGCTTTTAAAATGATAATGGCATCCAAATAGTGCATTTTCGAACTTTGGTAATTACTAAAAAAACTCTTTTTCCTGCCGTTCAATCCGAAGAAAAAATGTTATAACCATTTAAAATACCTTTGTAAAGATTGGACGCTTATGCCGTTCATTAACTTCACAAGGGCGTGAAATTATCTGTCGAATTTGTCATGAAATGTAAGAGAATATGTTGTGATTTTAAAATCGCATCTTGCTTTCTTTGAAGCATCATAACGCACACCATCATGCTGTTTAATATTTCAACGTAAAGAGTACAAAAGAAGTAGGCCTAGTGTCATTGCGATTGTGTTTCTATAAACGATAAAAATTCATTTTACAACACTTACCGTTTCAATACCTTTGCAATCCATTTTGTCATGTTTCTCAGGGCGTGTAAAATACAGACCAGCATAACGTTTCTTGTTGATAAGAAGGTATGGAAAATACACCTGAGAGAAAAGGTAGAAGAAATGAATTCGGCTGCAAACCTCTCTTTGGATTGGATAGCCAAATTGTAAACAGAGCTTTGTTATTTGCGGCTTCGCGCACTTTTTCCACCTCTGAAGCAGTACATGCAATTTCTCCGTGCACGAAATACACTGGTTTTGCTAGTCCTCTCCAAGAGAAGAAGTAGTGCCATAAAGACTGACAGTGAAACAATGTGACTATCGCTTTTCAAATTCATGATCAATTCTATGGATTTCTTTTCCAACATTGGCATATATTGCTATACATGTAAACTAATGGCAAAGACAAAATTCTCACCTTCTCAAATTCCAGTTTAATGGGCTTCACAAAATGGTTTGAAATATACTCAGCAGCTTCTCTGCCAATTTCCATGCTCTCTGCAACAGTCTCCAAGCCAAAGCGAACCATGACAGAATCCGTGTCTCCGTATATTACCTATTTAGAAAGTCAAATGATAGACTTTAAGACTAAATAGCGGACTCGAACGAGCTCCAAGCACCGCAAAAACTAAAATTCTTGAAGTTTAACTCCGTCGGCGTATGTTTCGAAGATCATTTTTCGTCAAATTCAAGAAAGTTTTCTTCCATTAAAAAAGATAAATCATTTGCTCTACCGGCACACTTCTTAAAACAACGTTTTCATACTTTGGCATCTAGCCTTCTTCAGAGCCAATCACATTTATACTAAATTAGATGGCACACAATCCAAATGCAGACAATAACAAAGTAAGTGAAAACATACCTTGGCATCATGTGAATATCCATTGGCAATACAATATTTGTCTTCAACCAACTGTTTTGTTCTTTCAATCATCTGTCTTCCAAATGCAGTCACACTCTGTAAAATAAAAATGGCATTCAAACGAGAGAAATAACCTCGTTCAAAAAATACAGCACCATCACAGGTTTTCGGATTGTCAGTTTTAAAAATGACAGTAATAACATTAAAAAGAAATAGGAAATAAGATACATAACAGCAATAAAAGGGAAAGATTTCAAACAGTTCCGAAGCTGGTTGCCAAAAGTTTTTTAAATTCAGGTAAGGTTGTTGCATAACTTTCCAAAAATTGAGCCTACCGTTTCTTATAAGCGGTTTCTTATAACAGTAATACGCGTATTGCCTTAGTTTGAAAACATTTTGGCATTTATTAGGGGTAGAAACGTTACTGCAACAGATCTCTTTGCAGGTAAAACCTCGACCAGCATGATTTCAGATATCTTTGTGGGTAAAATTTCGGACATTTAGTCTTCGAAATAATACGACGTTCTGATCGCTATTCCGAAGACTAAATGTTGACATATCAAACTTTAGACTTTTTCCCATAGATTAGAGCAAGGATCTCTGAGAACAGCGTATAAGATTAATTTATACAATTTTTCAAAAAAAGTAGTGGCTTCCTTTACTCACCCTATACAAATTGGAGACCTGCATGAGTTTGGCAAATCTAAAGCTACGTTTAAAAGGCAAAATTGTCTAGTTTTCTCTGCATGGGGAGTTAGGATAGCACAAGTCATCTCAGAACGCAAAAAAACAAGATTTTACACTTATCTCTGAGAAAAAATTGAGTAGCATGATTACACAGCAATGACTACTTACAGAAGAAATTTCAAGGCAGGGCAACTTTCCAACTTGGGCACCGGTAAAACCATAGACTGAATTTGCACTTATTTTCAATGCTAGCTGTCTGCCATCCAAAACCTATGGCAAAAACAAAAAATTAAGGAAAGACTGAGCATTTCCTATCATGGGTAAAATATAATCAAAAACTTGTGATATATGTTTCAATAAACTGAACAATGCATATGCAAGAAACAGTGAAGGTATAACTTGGCTTGGACTTGCAACAAGTCTCTCGCTCTCCTTTGGTCTGAATAGTCCGGAATTCGGACTAAAAAGAGAGAGGGATTTGTAGCAAGTCCAAACTCGGCTATGCAAGCGATCATAAAATTGGATGTCAGATATAAACAAATGATTTAAAAACTACCAAAAAATAGCTTCTTCAAAAGTTGGTCAAACCTTTTTCTTAAATGGATCCGTTTCCTTTTTCAAGTCAGCTTTAGCCCTGAAAATAGAAAGATTTAAGCGAACTTCGCATGAAAATCGGGTTTCTAATTCGTGGGTGCATGATCCAAGCAAAAGAAGTATAGATATAATTGTACACGGAGAAGAGGGTCCATCAGTTGAGACTGGATACGTCAAAACCGTTCAAGTGCTTTAAATGACTGCAAGTATTTTCAAAACTATTGGCACTATTCAAAACAAAAATAATTTTGTGAAAAGAGAAAGTCTCTAGCTATTGCGCTGTATGACTGAGCTTGAATTAGTTAAACAAGGGTCATTTCAATATATATCAAATCTTAATACTTGGTAAAGAATAATTGGAAAGAGGAAAATACGAATGATAAAGACAAAACATTTGCCAAATATCCATTGCATGCAACCATACTTGCACAAGATTTTGCCTATGGGTAGCATTGCTTTGGTCTTCTTCTCAACTTGAGTCTATTCCATCTTCTTGTGCCTGTGATTTGCATGAAATTTTGGTGTTCATACGGGAGAGAATATCCCTCACATTGCACTTACTTTTTTCTGGCGCCGAGCAAGCTTTCAAGAATTTCAGGCAGAAGTCCTTTTCTCATTTTTGATTTTACAAAATAATTGCCACATGGGGTGATAATATATTCATCTGCATTCATTCTGTAACGAAAAAAGAAGAAATGGTTTCCTAAATTTCTCTTACTTGATCTAAATATAAAGAGTTAAATTGCAAGAAGGAGACTAAATCTAAACATTTGAAATAGACATTATATCTATCTAATTCAGAAGCTCGGAGACGCAGGACCGGGAAGGGGCATTGGGAGCACGCCCCCCCAAGATTTCGCAGCAAACCAGAAAAGTGTCCTGCTTGTTTCGGGATGTGCCCTTTTTCAAGACCGATGCCGACAGAACGTTGTTTAGTTTTGCTATTATTTACTTTGTGATATGTTTATGCTTACTTCTCCTTTTATTTCGTTGTGAAGGAAAAAGGACATCTATCAGGATTCACCCGACTTTCTTCTCTATTTCACATTCTTACCGTTACAATCCCATGTATGTTAAAGTGTCCTTCTTGTGAAAGAATTTGCAGAAGTGAGCATTGAATGTTTGATCTTCACCCAAAATACACAAGAATTGTAATGCCTACCAAATCTTCAAGTACTCGAAGTTTCCTTTAAGTCATTCAATCGAATGAAAAATATCATAGCCATTCAAATTAGCTTTTTCACGGGTTGACGCCTATGCTGTCAAACATCGACATTATTAAGCAGCAAAACTTACTCTTTAGCCGCAGCAGGAGTTAGCAATGATGTGTAGCATAAATTATGTGCCATCATGATGGAAGGATACAATGATGCGAAATCGAGTGTTGCTATTGGTACATCGTAATACCTAAAAGTTAACAAAGACAGATAGATATATACTGCGTGAAAGCATCAGATCCAAATCTTTAAAAGAGGGTGGTGCAAATGGCTACTACTTATATCTTTGAATTAAATGGGTTGAAAACAATTTCAGGGCCTTTGCTTTAGTTCTACCATGAACTTTCTTATATTTTGATTATTTTCAAAATGGCAGCGTTGTCTATAATATTTCAATAATTTGTCGAGGCTGTGGCGTCATCAAATTTCTGAATTTTAAACCAGAAATGCGACGATTTAGGCTTATAGTCACATTGTAGACCTTTATAAACTATATATTTTCTTGAGAATTAAATCAGTTTTCCTTCATCAATTTGGAAGCTACGATGATTTCAAATTTGTTCAAGGCTTTGCTTGAATTCTTTTTGAAACAAGAAAACAGTACCACTCTGAAAATATTCAAGATATTGAAAAAATACCGGGAGCCCCGAAAAAAGTATACAGCTTTGGTTGCGTCCAGAGATGTGAATTCAGATTTCATCAATGACTAATCTCTTTCAAGATGTTCCTCGGCAGATACCTCGTTTGTTCGTACTGATGCTTTGAGAGCAGAAATATTTTGAAAGCTCCAATGTGCGTCTACCTCCAAACCAGAGCTTTGGCGTTTTGGCCTAAACAAATTCTTGAAGCACAACGAATAAATCAATGAGAGCCTTGATTAAATTTGAAGGACATTAGTTCATAACACCGGGTGCGCCAAAATAAACTAGGCACTTTTGGCAGGCCACGATAAATCGTACACTGGACCGATTTTGAAGATTTATGACTTAATCTTTAGCAGAAAGCCTGAATTAGATTCTAGGATTTTTGCAAATTTTTCCATTTACAGTTTTTAGAACTACAAACGAGTTTCTTAAAATTATCGTTTTCGAAAACATTGAAAACGATCAAAAAACGTTGATCAAATTTTCTAAAGACTCAACATGAATGGACAAAGAGAAAACGTTTTCAGCGTGATTTGAGGATTTTGAAAATTATTCTTTTAAACTCCTGTACAAGCGTTATTTCAACAATTGGCCTGTTGCGAAATTCTGTAGTAGTTACAATAAAGTGCCGCCCCAAAAGCCGTCACAAAAAAATCAAAAATGTAACAAGACTCCATGCTTGCTACCCTCATGACGCGCGCTTCCTCGTTTGTCTTTTTAACCCCCTTGACACAGGAACACAACCTGTACCAAAGCATAAATTCAAAATATTATTACATTTCTCCCAAGATAGTACGAACTCTCATACAGCAGCTTACAATTAATCGATTTCTAAATCCCAAATCACAACGAAAAAGTTTTCTCTTTGTCCATTCATATCGATTCGTTAGAAAACTTGATCGACGTTTTTTGATCGTTTATTTTAAGAAACTCACTTGTAGCTCTAAAAAATGAAAACAGAAAAATTTGTAAAAAATCCTAGAATCCAATTTAGGCCTTCTGCTACAGATTAAGTCATAAATCTTTAAAACTGGTCATGTGTACGATTTATCGTGGCATCGTGGCCTGCCAAAAGTGCATAGTTTATTTTGGCGCACCCGGTATCTTACGTTTGCTAGAAATCGCCGATCGTGCAGTTCATTAATTTTTCTTTAATTTCACTGTTTAATTTCGAGATGCTTCAAGCATTTTTGCTTAGGCCAAAACGCAAAGTCTCTGGTTTGGAGGTGGAAATAAACTTGAGCTTTCAAGATTATTCTTTTAGCTCTCAAAGCATTAGTACCAACGAACGAGGTATCTATGTTCAAGTTAGCTAGCGAGTTGTTTTCATTCAGTTGTTTTCATTCGCGGGCATCTTCATGTGACATCTACTCAGCTCCTGAATGCAGAAGAAGACTGCATCAGACAGCCTGAAACAGGGATAACTGAAGTCCGTCTCATGAGAGTCAGCCATTGAAATTCCTTTGATTTAAATCACCAATCGCTTTGTACTGGCGCATCAATAAAAAGAAACAGATGCTATCGTTACAAAATCAACATTTCTTGACGAAACAATGGAGAATTAAAATACCCTTTAATCGGCTCAATTACAGTTGCGCCTTCGTATTCATCTCCAGCGTCAATCTTCTGCGCGGGAAGCAACAGATCTTGTTCTTTGGTCTATAATGCAAACATAAACTGAATTTACAATTCAAACATAGAAATGTACATAGAAAATACGAATTGAAGAAATAAGGCTAGTTGCAGAAAAAGATTATAACCAACGCTGCTGACAATACAAATTAAGCTTCAAACAGAAGTAGATATACGTCTAAAGCATACATGTTCAGACCAAAGCCTTTACTCGCGAAAAGAATGTAGTCTAACTTCATATATTTCTTTAATGCTTGGAGGAGATAAATTTTGCTTTCGTACCTTTCTGTGTGCGGAGATTCTTTATGACTTGATCGAATGCTTTATGCTCTTTAAGAGGAATTTCGCAAACAAATATTTTTCGTAAAGTCGGAGTTACCTATGTTTTCAATCTTCATAGAAACAGGGGACAAATCGCTAAAGATACGTTGGCGAACCAGTCCAAGTCATCCATCCAGAATTGTCAATTGCCTGAACTTTTCTTTCATGCACCAATTTACAAGGGCGCCTACCTTTTAGGACCTGTGTTTATTCCCAGTACTGGTTTTGTGACATAGTACACAGAGTAATGTCTGCCTTGTCAATATGACGTGAAAATAATTGTGTGCTTTCAAATGTCGGCGTTGATGTAATACGAGATCAACTGTTGTACGAGATGACCATAGGGAAGCAGACAGCGTGATTTTTGATTGGTCAAACCTAAAAGACATTCGAATTTGAAATCACCGTAGCACGGATTAACAGGACAGCAATTACTCTGTGTCCTATGTCATGAAAACAGTATCGGGAATAAACACGGTTCTTACAGGGTAGGCTCCCTTGATTAATTTGATAATATTTCAAGCAACGTCGCTAGTAGTTCTAAAACGCAATAATAAAAATACCTTTCTTAGCAGCTGAGAAATAACTTTGATTTGTTGTCCACGTGTGAGTAAATAGCTTAGTGGAACACCAGTGACCCTTGACATCTCCATGTAGTTGATCATACACATGAGTTTATCCAGCAGTCTCAATGGCAGAATGGCATCCTTCATGCAGTATATAGCGAGACGTCTTCTGGTCTGTGAATTTCCATTCTTCGGAGAGAATGAAAAATCTTGTTTACAGGATGTTTCAGAAAAACCCAACCCAACTATATTCGAGATTCTTCAGGAAATAATAGTGTTTCAATCAAGTTGATGAATAAGATCTGAAAGCACAATCTATCTTCTTTTCCAATGATATCCAGATTGGGCGTATTAATTTAATCATTCATCACTTATTTCGTCAGTATGGCCAATTTCAGATGCCGCAAAGTGATAGGAAATTTACATTGGCGAAAACCCATCATTGCAAGAGCTTAATTTATCACTCTTAAGAAATGTATCTAATGGGAATAATTTTGTCTTTTCTCTACCTTCGGGCATCACCTCAAGTGCTTCTAGGCCTGAAATGTTTTGACAAAATCTGTTTCCTGATATTTTACAAGGCGCTGATTCTGCCTCTTGCCGAATGCTGCATTTGAAATTGGCCATATGTACTAAAATGTTGATTAGATTATAAATCATTCCATTAATGTATCCAAATTGCATATCATTAGAAAAAAGAAAGATTGTACTTTCAGATGGTATGCATTACATATCCTAAAATCTTGTAGTATTTTATTAAAGATTTTCAATTGTAGTTGGGTTGCATTTTTCTGAAACACCCTGTAGTACTTGTTTGCATTTGGATTCCATCTTATATACGAAGAAAAAACTTCCGAAAAAACACCATAAAATAGGGCATAATTAGTTTAATCTAATGGAAGAACTTGTTTTATCATTTGATATCAGTTGGTTTCATATTTTAGTAACGTGATTTGTGAATAGTGCATTTTGTATACAAAGCTACAAAGTGATTTATGATTGTAGACAAAGAGAATTCCATGCCCGGTTGGTCAAGTCATAAACATGAACTAAGCAAGCCGCAAAAATTGCCCTGAAACCCAGGTAGCTAGCTCGCTCGTTGTGCATTCCAGAAATGGTTTTTAAGAGCAAATGTTATCACATATCGAAAGAAGAGGGATATATCTAAACTTCTGCCTCGTGCATTTGATTTATTTGTGCAGAAACCAAGTGGAAGGGGATTCAATGCTCGTACTTTTCAGGTGTCATTAAAACACTTTCTGCTTAGCCTCTTTGCGAAAAAAATAAAATGCCCGAGGCAGAAGTTTAGATATATCCTTCTTCTTTCGATGTGGGCTAATATTTGCTCTTAAAAACCATTTCTGGAATGCACAACGAGCGAGCTAGCTACCTGGGTGTCAGTGCAATTTTTGCGGCTTGCTTTGTTTTTGTTTATGACTTGACCAACCGAGCATGTAATTCTCTTTGTCTGCAATCACAAATCGCTTTGTAGCTAGGTGTCAATAAAGAGTAGCGGATCCTATTGTAACATTATCTGTCCTTGCTACCATCTTTATGATATTAGATAGCATTTCTTTATATTTGCTTAACAAAATCTTGTTCAGCCCTTCTAATAATACAGTAGCGGCAGAACAACGGGAAAAAGATTTTGCTTACCTGTAGATCAGTGATAATAGAATGCTGTACGTCCTCTTTCTGCTCTTGTAAGAAGAAATAACTGACAGAGTTTAAAGTATAAGAACGGAGCTTGTAGTCCCTGAGCAGGATATGCAATAAGTCGAACTGAATCCTTCCTGAAACATTGATTGATTTATTTTCTCTTTTACCATAGGCTCTTGACTGGAAAGTAGCAGTTGAAATTGCACTTCGTTCGTTGATAGTTCTTCCTAATAATGGAAATCGGCTAACTTTCAATGTAGCAGCTCTGTTGATCAGATATGGAATATCGAAATTGACGACGTTATAGCCAGTTATGACATCAGGATCTACTTGAGTGATGAACTCTGCCCAGGCCTTAAATGAAAAATACATAGTTAGAATTTAATAGAATCTACCAGGTGCGTCAAAAGGTTGAAGACATTTGTAAGCCTGCATCGGGTGACTCATAAAAAGTCTTCTTGTTAGTAAAAAACAGCAGCAAAAGTATTCACATCAGTTTAATCAAATTTGTTTTATTTAACCCTATAGTGGTTGGGCCATCTGACACGTCCTATTTTGGTTGGGGGGGGGCAAAAAAGCCCCCCTTACCTAACTCTTGACTGGAAATAGATAGAGCAACCAAATTTGGTGTACTAATAGCCACAGGCATGTACTTTATGAAAATATAAAAATTAACCTAAAATTAGCCATCATTATTGCTTGCGTCAGCATTTTTCTTTGTGTGGTCAAGAAAAGTGGCAAAATCGGTCAAAATCAGGAAGAATGCGATAAAATTTAATTTGGAGCACAATTTCCATCCAAACATGGCAATTATGATAGAATACATCAAATAGCGCTACCCTGCAAAACATCTTTGCAAAATTTTGCAATTTTGCTACTTTTTTCGCGAAAATTAATATTTGAGAATTGGCGATTTTGACAGAGTCAGTTCTGGAAAATTGTCTCCCTCCCCCTCATTTGTCAAAATATTTTTATGAAACTTCTTGAGTCATTGCACAATAAGTATTAGCAAAAAGTCAGAAAGTTTCCAGGCCATAATTGTTATGCTGACAGAGGTATGACAAAAAGTCTACTAGGGGGGGGGATTTGCCCCCCCCAACCAAAATAGGGTTAATAGCTAAAAGACTGAAGTATTTGGCGTGAAATTCTGGTCGCCTTCTGCTCACGAATGGAAAATGTCTTTCCGCAAGGCGGCTCTGAGACCGTTGTTCACAAAATGCCGGGATCGAGTGGACGAAAGAGAAGTTCACATGTTTGAAAGATATTGAAATCAATCAAAGTTTAGTTGATACCCGAAAGGCTAAAGTATTTTCATAGTTTTTCTATCTTTCTGAGCATTGTAAATATAGGTAGAATTTGATTTACGAAAATTCCGTAACTTCGACATGCGTGAAAAGAGGCCTAAAACGCTTGATAAATATAAACAATCTCTACCCTCAACCATATTTCATTCCCCTCAAGAGCTACGAAACAAATTGTTATAAAAGCAATGATGTATATGATATGATACATTTGTAAAAAATACTTTTCAAGCCTTGCGAGAAGTGAACTGTATTTGCATGTTGCTCTGAAAAAGGAGATTACTATTCCCTTTTCACGCATCTCGAAGTCAAGGAATTTCCTCTGGGATAACGTTCCATAGTCAAACTGTCCGGACAACAAAATTGATATTTGTAAGCTTCAAAATGCAGCGACTGGATATAATTGAAACGGTGAACATGTCTGCTGGATGCTTGGAAGAGATATTCACAAGATTGTTCCCAATTTTGTAAAACAAACATAAATAAATAGATATCATCGAGAAAGATCGCTGCGCGAATGAAAAATCGCATGTCTTCATATCATTGAGAAAGAACGCTGCTCTAATTGGCTGTGTGGGCTTTTTAACAGTAATCGTAGTTTCAGTGAATGGGTAAATTCATTTCAATGGAATAAAAACAACAAATCAGCGGTTGAAAAGTCTAATCTACGGGCTGTTAAATAGGCAAAGAAGTTTCTTGCATATCCTGTAATATACCTGAAGCATGTCTTTCTCCTTCTCAAAAGAGATGATTTGGCAGCCAACAACGGTTGCACAGGTATTCAATGTGAACACATTCCTAATGAATGGATCTTTCTCTCCTTGCCTTACCACCATGTTAGCAATCTGAATAACTGGGTCCTTCTCTGCTTCTGGAAAAATTCCTTTACGCCCAGCACATTCAATATCAAAGCTCAGGATTCTCATCGGTGCAATCTTGTCCCAATCACCTGCATGAGAAAGAAATAGTGATCAACAAAGAATAAATCAATTTCAATCTTCCAGGGTATCCTAAGAAAAAAACGCATCCCAACTACAACGGAAAATTTTCGGAAAAAATACCGGGTGAGTCAGAAAAAAGAATCCCCGTTTGAAAGGTCACGGCTCCCTGGATACCAAGACAATGATATCGGCAAATATATAGTTTAATGGTAGAAATGTTCAAATCTACTATAAAATTTACCTGACTGAAATCGGCTACTCCATTCTGAAATTATGAGGGATTTTCTCCAGAAAGCCTCCTCAAAAAACCTTCAAAACGTGCCCAAAATCATGAACAGATTTCCCTAACATTTCTGCCTTACAATGCCTTACAGCAATGACTTGTGAACGCTTTAGCATGTGCTATCCTCTTAGGAAGATGAACAAGTCTTCCCCCTGGTATCGATGACCTACCGGGTGCGCCAAAATAAACTATGCACGTTTGGCAAGCCACAATAAATCGTATACTGGATCGATTTTGAAGATTCATGTCTCATTCGTTAGCAGAAAGCCTGAATTAGATACTGGGATTTTTGCAAATTTTTTCATTTTCAGGTTTTAGAGCTAGAAGCGAGTTTCCTAAGATTTTTGTTTTCGAAAACACCGAAAACGATCAAAAAACATCGATCAAGTTTTCTAAAGAATCGACATGAATGGACAAAGAGAGAAATTTTTCGTGGTGATTTGCGATCTAAAAATCGACCAATTGTAATCTGCTGTACGAGAGTTAATACTGAACCCCCAAATCCCCCTGAAAACATTTTCTCTTTGTTTATTCATGTTGGATCTTTTAAAATTTGATCGACGTTTTTTATCGTTTTCAATATTTTCGAAAACGAACATTTAAGAAACTCGCTTCTATCTCTAAAACCTGAAAACGGAAAAATTTGCAAAAAAATCCTAGAATCTAATTCAGGCTCTCTGCTAAATATTAAGTCCTAAATCTTCAAAATCGGTCCAGTATTCAATTTATTGTGGCTTGCCAAACGTGCATAGTTTATTTTGGCGCACCCGGTATTCAGGGGGATTCCATTCTCCCAAGAGGACAAAATACATGAATTTATGTGAGTGTCATCAATTTTAGGAAGGAAAATATGCTCATTGTTTTCATTCGTTTTTGCAGGTTTTTTGAAGGGACATTCTGCAGAAAATCACCCATATCCACAGGAAGGAATGGCAGATTAAGGCCAGGTAAATTACTGAACCTAATTGAACATACTGGCAATAAAACAAGACATTTTTCAATATTACTGCTTTGATACTCATGAAGTAGTGGCCTTCCAAGCGGGGATCCTTTTTTCTGACTCAGCCGGTATGTATTCAATAAATTTAATGCATAACCGCTACAAACCACAATCTTTTTCTTTTCAATTAAACACAGTGAAATCTCAGCATCCTGAAACTACCTTCAGATGCTAGGTATATAATATAAAGAAAAATTGCAGACCTCCATAAACAGGCCACTGTCCTGATTATAAAGTTATATTGATTATGTCTTTTGTAAAGACTGCACTGTATCATTTTCCTCTATTAACATAGAATTTAAGATGACTTGATGTTTTAAAACTTTCCGTGAATTCTTTCAACAGAAAAAGGCTGCCATCTTGAAACTAACCAAAACGAGTCAAAACTTTCCAGGGAAGAATTACAGCAGACAACATACAGGCGCTATGTCTTGGGCAGTAGGGACTCTGGAGGGGGTCAGTAACAACAGCAATTGTTGCTGTTGTTGGTTGTTCTCTCAGCCGGGGATTCTATTGTTCAGCATCAGGCGCCTCCGTTACTGACCTGACACCCAATGTGAAACAGACTCCAGTATATATCAGTATCTTATCGTATGTATATCATTTTGTAGGCGTTTATGTAGTTACTTAGTTGTATGTTTTTATGTGTTGGCCATGGGGTAGACATTGTCTTTTGCTCCTCATGGTATCGTCCTTGTAGTGTTGCATAGTAGTTAAAGTATAGTAGAATGTAGCATATCTTGTAATATTCTATATTGATAAAAATAAAATTACAGCAAAGTGCCTAAAGTCCCTTTCAAGTGATTCAATTCAGAGAAAGAGGCAAATGAAAACTTTCATCTACTGTACCTTCAGGTTCATGACTTATCAGCCTGTCAAAAGCAACATCCACTTCAATTTGACAATGTGATGTTTTTGCAGGGTAGTCTCTACTTGATGATTTTCCTCTGGTAGAGTATGTTCCTGCTGGTAGTTCTATCCAGTTACAGCCAACAATATTTGAGTCAACCATAAATCGTACCTACAAAAAAGGCAAATATCCCCAAAAAATTAAAATATTCAAACGTAATTCTGATAATAGTAAACAGATAAAAATTGCCACACAGAGCAGTAAAGCCTCTATAGTTCCTTTCAATCCATTAAAATCAACAGAACTTACAGTTAAAAATGGCGTTTGCATTTAATTTGTAGCAAAATTGCACAAAGTTTGTAAGCTGTTTGCAAAGATTTCGAAGCAGTTTGCAACAGTTTCTAAGCTTTCAAACATGCAAATTTGCACAAACTCTGTACAAACTTGCAAACTCCAAACGAACAATACAGCATACTCAATGCAAAAAAATGTGTGTATATTGCATTCTTTGCAAAGAGAAGGTGTCATAACCATCTCCATTTATCCTTTTTTCAAAATTGACACCCATGGTGTTCATCATTATGAAAAGGAGCATTTTACTTGCTATCTTACATTTAGTAAGTTTTAAAGGGGCTGGATAAGAAATTGGAGAAATTTTTGATTTTGCTGTTTTCTGGTGAGCTATTTCATTGCGGCTACTTAACATAGATTCAAATGAATGTTTGGTCTTGGAGATTAAGCTTTGTACTTTGTTCTGATACACATTAAGTCTATATATATAGATATGTTCTGGGAATGCTGCGATATAACTGGATTTCCAACAACTATTTTATTGATCTTTCACCCAAAGATCACCCTGAATCCAGATAAAGATCTCTCCTTTTGAATTTAGCTAATCAAAAAGGAATTTCTCTTTTCAAAATGCAATATTTCAAGCACAAACCATGGATTTGTTTTAAAGGTGTTGTGGCGCAGTGGTGTTATCCTCTGACTTTGCAGCCAGAAGAGTCAGGTGGACAGGGTTCAATACCAGGTAGAGCCTCACCACTTGGGCGTCATGACAAGCGGTTGCGGACTCGATTAGGACTTCTCTACTTCTGCGATCCCAGCGCTTGGCGCTAAAAACCACAACTTCACCTTCACCATTTGTTTAGGTATTTCTAATCTAGCATCTAGCACCTTTAAGTGCCCAGTTAGGCCCCCAGGATCTCTAATGAAACCTCTGCATTTTGCTATTACAAGGCTCAAAAGAACCTTTAGCTGCTTTTCTATAATTGGACTTTTCAGAAATCTTGAATATTTCTTTAAATCCAATGTACTTTTCTGCTCATTTCAACTCATTTGAGGATGTGATATCAGCAAATTTCTAAATCATAAACCAGAAGAGTGACAAATATCTGTGAGAATGATAAAATTAAGTGATGCTGCATTAGTTGTCCCGCTGAAGATAATATTCGCGAACTGTTTGAGTTGTGGTCTTTTCCCCCAAATATGGAAATGTGCAAATGTTGTGCCTGTGCACAAAAAGAATGAGAAAAATGTCAAAGGTAACTACCGTCCAATCTCCCTTCTTCCTATTTTTGGCAAAATACTTGAAAAGTTAATATATGATTCTTTATATTCACACCTTGTCTCATGTGAGCTACTTAATCCAAACCAGTCAGGTTTTCGTCCAGGTGACTCAACGATAAACCAGCTAATCTCCATAACTCACACCATCTTTAAAGCTTTCGACTGCAATCCGCCGCTTGATGTTCGTTCTGTTTATCTTGATATCTCCAAAGCCTTTGACAGGGTGTGGCATGATGGTCTTGTCTACAAACTTAAACGATGTGGTGTTTCAGGACAGCTCCTTTCTCTTATCCAGAGTTTTCTTAGAGATCGAAAGCAGCGAACTGTTTTGAACGGAAAATGCTCTGTTTGGGGAGATATCTCATTTTGGGGCCCTTGTTTTTCCTTGTTTACATAAATGATCTTACTGAAAATCTGAAGTGCAATGTCAAACTGTTCGCCGACGATACATCACTATTTACCGTTGTACATGATAAAAACACAGCTGCCAATGATATGAACCATGACTTAGAGTTGATAAGACAGTGGGCTCATGACTGGAGGATGTCATTCAATCCTGATCCGCAAAAGCAAGCTGTAGAAGTAATTTTTTCAAGGAAAAGAAATAAAATTGATCATCCAATGATCCGTTTTAACAATACACCTGTGAAGAAAGTAGATGAACATAAGCATTTAGGACTTTTTCTTGACTCAAAGCTTTCATTTGCTGCCCACATCAAGGCAGCTATCACTAAAACACGTAGGGGTATCGGTTTGCTGAAATATCTTTCCAAATATCTCCCCAGACATACACTTAATGAAATATACAAGCTGTACGTGCGACCACATCTAGACTACGGGGATGTCATTTATCATATTCCTGCAAAAGTATGTGAATTTAGTGGAAATACAATTTTGCCAAATGTCATGGAGAAGCTAGAGTCCATTCAATATTCTGCTGCTCTTGCTGTTTCAGGAACATGGAAGGGTACGTCGAGAGAGAAGCTGTATGCAGAGCTTGGCTGGGAATCGCTAAGTCTCCGTCGGTGGAGCAGACGCCTTACCCTGTTCTACAAGTTTATAAATAATCTAGCTCCTGACTATACTACAGATCCAATCCCACCACAACGGCAGTCACGATACTCTCTTCGCAAGCAGGATGTCATTGGGCGAATAAGGGCAAGGACAGAAAAATTCCAATCTAGCTTCTATCCTCACTGCCTTTCAGAGTGGAACAAGCTGGATTCAGAAATTAGACTTGCGCCTTCCATTGCTGCATTCAAGACAAAGCTGCTATCAAAAATTCGCCCCCTGCCAAAATCTGTCTTCAGGATACACGACCCAACAGGTCTATCTTATCTTACACAACTTCGGGTTGGTCTCAGTAAATTGAACTTTCACAAATTCAAGCATAATTTCAGAGATACCATAAACCCAATGTGCCCAACTAATGATGGCATTGAGGACACGGAACACTTTTTGTTGCTCTGCCCTTCCTTTGAAGTATTACGAAGAGACCTTCTCGCTGGAGTTTCCTCTTTATTACGACCACATGGATTCACCAATCCTTCAAATGATGTTCTACTAAAGATTTTAATGTATGGTGATAACGATCTTCCAGATGATGTTAATAAAAACATACTTCTTTTAACTCTGCGTTTTATCCATAAAACTGGCCGATTTGATTAGCAAGTCCCTAAATCATACAACCACCATCCCTCTTTTAGTAAGCGCTATTTTTTTTTTCTCTTTCTTCTTTCTCTAGTTGTTGCGTAGTTGTGTGCTATGTTCGTTTTTTCTGTTTTATGTAGCCATAAGGTAGTCATTGTTTTTCGCTCCTAATGGTATTGTTTTAGTAGTAGGGTATAGTATATTGTAAGTAGTGTAGTTAGTAATTCGTTTTGTAAGCTTTTAATGGAATGTAAAAAAAAAAAAAAAAAAAAAAAAAAAAAAAAAAGAAGAGTGACATACTTTTTGCTTGATACCATATTCATAAACTACATGGTTTTCTAGAAAAATATTTCATGTTTGGCAAAAGTTCAGAAATTACGATTAAACTTTTCTTGGATTATTAAAAAAGAAGAAAACACTTCAATCCTAAAAATAGTGAAGATTTCCGAACAGGCCAACCATAGAATCATAGCAACATAGCTAGCTGTAAGTTTCTATTCTATGAAGATATTCAGTTCAAAGAAATAGGTCATGCAGTAGAATTGTATGCCAACCTCTTCAAAAGGTTTGGAACCTATACTGTCCTTCTCTCTACTGGAATAAGCTCCAAATCCTTCTCATAAGGTACCAGTGGGTGGTAGGCTACTAAGTTTTGATGATCAACTACATCAGGCTGATAAAGTAGAAAGTATGCTACAGAAAAAGACTAATGGTTTGAAATCATAAAAAAGTTACCTCAAAGTCAATATTGCTCTCAAATGTTTGATAAGACCTGTGGCCATATCCAGGGCAATTGAAGCCTTGCTCAAGAATCCTCCTCGCTGGGGCAATTAATTTTTGAAGGGCAACATAAATCTTTAAATAAAGAATCTTTTGATTATTATGGAAGCCATAGATACTCTCTTTTTCTTTCACCTCAACAGCAAGGACAGCCTGAGAATGAGGAAAAATTGAGAAGATAATGAATTAAGATTTAATAGAAACGTGAAACGCATAGATTTAGATTTTATTTATGTTGGCTTAATATTTGATACATGTTACACATGGCTAGTTGTCCATATATTCAACCTTAGTTATATCTTATTGAATCCACTGACAAAGAAACATTTACAAAACGGTTTTGCTTTCTGCAAAACATAGCCCCTTTTAAAACTAGCAATAACAATAGTCAGGGAGTGCTGCATACTGGGTTTACTCACAAAATTTGTTGTCAAAATGTTTATGATTATGGTCAATAGCAACTTGATGGATCCATGTACTGTCCCTCTCTCCTAACATTGTAGAGAAGGACAGCACATGAAGCCAAAGCCATTTATCCTAAAGCTGTAAATCTAACTTCATGACAATCTTAACTTTTTGCAAGTCATTGAACTTTATTTCTGAGTGAAATTTTTGTGAATTATGCTCATGCTCAAGGTTGAGAGACTCACTTTGCGCCAATAGATTCGTTCAGTGGAAATTGGAAATCCACAACAAACAATTTCTCTCAGCGTTTTTGCTCATTAGCCAGTTGTAGCTATCATACAGATACAGATACAGATGTACTTTAAGAGTCCTCTAAAGTTCCACAATCATGAGACTCCAAAAATGCTATAATCGCATGAAAAATTGGTTGGCATGTATTGCATTTTGATTAAGTCAATGCAAATAATGCTGTTTTTTGCCATGCAGAAATAAGATATTCATATCATACTTTCCCAACTGTGAATGCAGTACATCATTTGACATACACATTTCGGTCTACAAACTTGTTAAAAGCAAACAAACAGAAAAACAAACAGAATCCAGTTTGGAACTATTGAGCAAGAATATTACATTGCTTTGCAGCAATGAGCCACATTTTGGCAATTGCACAAATAACAGAATAAACAATCTTACCTGTGTCACATTATCTTTATTTGATCTCATATCACAAAGAACATTCGAATTCAGGTTCTGTTGGAACGTAGCACAATGTTCTGGATTAAATCCTTTGGGTGCAGGCACAAAGAAGTATGGCACAAAACCATGAACATGGCACAGGACACTATTTCCATTCTCGGTGACTCCATACATTCTCATAATTGGTTTAGGGCCATCTTTGCATCCTGGCATGCCTGCCATATGAAACCCTACAGAAAAATGAAAAGTTGCAAAAATGTGGAATGTCATAAGGATTAAACACTGTTAGATTTTGAGAGTCATTAGACAAGTGTAAGTTTTACCAGACAGCTAATAAGGCTGCCTTTCCACTACACTGGGTCAAAATAAGAACAGGTTAAAAGCTATCTACAGTATGTGTATGTTACATCCCCACCAAAAACTTCAAAAACAGCATAGAGCATGTTGTTTTTAAATTTATTTCATGTATTCATCACTTATATCACAGCCGAAGGCACAAACAAACAACTTTTACTTGGATCACTTTTAACCATCATCAGTGCATCATTGTTTAATGAAAGTGAAGGTGAAGTTGCGTTTTTTAGCGCCAAGCGCTGGGATCGCAGAAATAGAGCAGACCTAATCGAGTCCGCGACCCCTTGTCATGACGCTGAAGTGGTGGGGTCCTACCAGGTATTGAACTCACTCCGCCTGACTGTTCTGACTGCAAAGTCAGAGAATTACCACTGTGCCACAACACCTTCAGTATGACGTACGTAGAAAGGATACACATGAGAGCAGCAAGATTAATCTAATAGTTCTAATCATAATCCTAACAGTTCCTATATATTTGCATTGGATTCTGACTGTACCTCACAGTCCTTACTATAATGACATCAAGTATTTGTTTAGGAACTCATTCAAAATAAAACTAAAATCAACCAAGAACTGAAACTGAAAGAAGGACATTCAAGCATCATACTGGATTAGCATGGAACACGAATCTGGACAATGTTAAGTCACATAGAAACAAATCAGTACTTAAGAAAGAACTAAAATCAGTAGCCAGACTTTTAGAAAATATTTCATATGAAAAAGAAAGCAACACCATAAATAATAAGGACTTTAATGACATTAAATAAAAGCAAAGCAGGGAGGTGGAATATCAAGAAGAACAGTTTCTACTTTTTGAAGATCTCTAAGATCAACAGCAGTTGCCTGTATGGAAAGTGTGACACTTGCAAACCCAAGAAAAACAATAAGGTATTCAAAACAGACAATCAATGAACAATAGAGGACCCTCCTTGCACACCAGAAGTTTCAATGAAAATTGCCGTATTTTCCATACTGGAGCATTTGCTGTGAATAAGTCGTAATATGTGTTGGTAAGAAAGTTGCAAACAGAATGTTGCTTTGTGAAGTATTCTGTGCTCAGATAAAAGGCAAAAAACATTTTCATTTGTGAGAAAAACATATCAAATTTCACCATGGACCACATTCATGGGTAGCGTTTGTCTGTGGCCAAATTCAGTATCTTTTGAAACTTTTGACTATATGCTGTTTTACTTGGACTCACAGACGTATGTATAGTAGCTCAAGTAAGGTCACAAGAATCACATTTTCTGTACCAAAAGTTGAATATCTTTGTTGCAGTTTTCCTGTATGTCCCAGTCTGAAATTGAACCCTTTCCACTAGATATTTTGCAAACAGACTCACTTTAAACAATAGAAAAGACAATAGAACAGAAAGAAATTTGCGCAAGTCTTTGACGAACAGTGAACACCAATTCCACCACATTCCACCACTAACCAGGGCCCAGGGTGGAATCCATGGAGCCTACGCCGGAGATCTGTGTTCTTCCATTGTTTTGGCAAAAATCTCCGGCGTGGACTTTTCACTTTGCATGGTTTCCACCCAGAGGCGCCAGAGGCTCCATGATGCGGCGGGGGCAGGAATCGCAGAAAGGGCACCTTAGGGTGTCAAAAGTTGGCCGTTGAAAATGATCAGTAATCGTTGTTTAGGATATTGTGCTCAACATCTATTTCGACACGGGCGTCGCCATCCCAAAAAGCTGGAGCAGAAAGGCCGAAGGGGGTCTGGGGGCGAAGCCCCCAGAAAAATTCTCCTGACCACTCCCTTCAGACCCTCGGAGAACGTGGGAAATGCCCTTTAAGGCCGGTTTACACGGGCGTTTTTTCCTAAATTTTTTGTAAACTTTCTCTGAGATTTTTAAACAGGAGAATATTAACGTTGAAGTTTGATCTTATCTCCCGTTTTTAATCTCGTTAATTGGTTTTAATGAGCCATCGTTGACGATTTTATTATGATCCAGGGTCAAAATAAAATCGCTTCTTGCATTTTTTTTTAATGGAGCCGACAAAATTTGAGATAATTGACTGACTTTGCTCAAATATTTTGGCGCGCTATTTGAATTTATTTCACAGAGGATGAAAATTAATTGAGTATCTTCAACGACTTTATGGCTGTAGATTAGAATTATCCCCATGATAAGCATACTTCCCCCTTTCGATTTCGTTGCAAAAATGGCAAAGCGCGACAAAACCGGAATAAGATCATGACGTCAGTAGCAACTTGGTTTCCAAACCAATGTCCAATGCTGGGGACAATCTGTATTGAAGCAAAACTTGGCGATTTGTGAAATATCAACTCATAATTAAAATCTACAAAGGTCTACAAAGCTTCAAAAGTTTCACTCCTGTTCAGAAAAATTGGAATGACAGTGGAATATCTCGGATGCAGGAAAATTATCAGCGATCGTTGTTAAGAGCCAGTACATCCACTCTTTCACCAAGAGTAGAACTTGGAGAACAATACGATACAACAGAAAAAATTGATATCGGACATGATTTTTGAATGTAAAAGAATTGTATTTTTCTTGAGAACTGTTGCTGATAGAAAAATCTTTTGTCTTGTCTTCTCTCGATGCTGTTTTCCAAAGTATCCACCAATCCTCTGTGAAATAAATTCAAATAGCGCGCGAAAATATTTGAGCAAAGTCAGTCAATTATCTCAAATTTTGTCGGCTCCTTTGAAAAAAAAATGCTAGAAGCAATTTCATTTTGACCTTGGATCAGAATAAAATCGAACGATGGCTCATTAAAACCAATTAACGAGATTAAAAACGGGAGATAAGATCAAACTTCACCGTAAATATTTTCCTGCTACACGGTAACTTTTTCCTAAATGTTGAAAATTTCAGAAAAAGTTTACGAAAAATTTAGGAAAAAACGCCCGTGTAAACCGGCCTTTAGACACTCAGAGAACATGATGGGAATGCCCTTTTTAATATTTTGATCTATTTCGATATTTCTGGAAAAGCAACCATCTCAAGCAGTACTTTTTATAAAGGAATTAAGAATTCAAGAGGAAGGCCAGTTATCACACAGAAGTTTCAAGTCAATAAAAATCTACCCTCCCGAATCTTTTTGACTGATTTCGAGAAATTATAACATTGACTCTGTGAAAACTGGGGTGCACATGTCCACCCCAGACCACCCCGTGGCGACGCCACTGTCCTTCGAACGTACTGTAATCTTGAGAGCAGAAGGAATTGTTCTATTACTGTGACTGCGGACGAGAAACAACTCGCTTCCAACTAACAGACGCGATTAATCAATTGTTCTCTGAAGTACATTTTTTGAAAAGGGCACTTTGCTGCCCCGCGCTGCCCCCGTACCACTAGGGCAATGGGGGCAGCTGCCCCCGTGGCTCCGGCGCCCTTGTTTCCACCTAGGACCAGGGCAGATGCCAACATGGCCATCCAAGTATTTAGAATTTGTTCATTTCAGAAGACAGTCACCGGAAAGTCAATACAAACCAAACATTTTTGAGATGGTCACTTAACAAATGATAACAGTTTCTTACCAACATAGTTATCAATTTCAATTTGCTGGAATACAAGTTTGTCTTTGGAAGGTACCAAGAGTGGAGGTTCAGCTCGACACCATCTATTCCTATTTGAAACTGCAATGTCATTGACTCTAGCACTTGAAACACTTCCTTGACTGTCTTGGCTCAGACTGCGTTGACTCCTGTCTGTTTCTGATTCGATTGTTTCAAATAATGCCAATTCTTCTTCAAAACTCCCAGGCGAGCTGCCAAAATCTGCATCATGCCTTGCCTTCTTGCTGTTTGGGCCTCCAACAACAGCCCCGTGTTGTTTTCTTCTATCTGCCATCATTTGTGACAATTACAGTTCACTTACTTACTAATTGCAAAAGGATGTGGCTGCTTGTACGTATCACACAAAGCCTAGAATGTTTCTTCAGTAATTGCAGCTTCCCCCTTGCCAACAAAGCCACACAACACACGACAGCACGAGCTGTGAAAATTTAGGCCCTTTTAGCTGCAAAATGAAAGTCGTCCTATTTGCGGCACGAAAGGTTAGCAAGTACCAGCACATTCACCAATTTGTGCATATTAATCTCAAATGTCAAGAAGCAGTCTCATAAATGCAATTCAACGGTTTAAATACTTCTTTTGAGTCCACTTTTGACATGTCACTTCGAAGCTTCGCTCTGCTTGGCAAAACATGCACTTACATGATTCCCGCGCAAAATAAAACGCGGAGCCTGGAACACAGCATCTACCTTGTGACGTCATTTCTCCAAACCTCACTGAAAGATTACTTCAATCAATGAGGTGTTGCCAAACAGAGACAATCTATTATCAAACAGCGCCATGAGCATTTGATTTATTGAAAGTGAGATAATAGATGTATACGTCTGATCTGGTTTAAAAGCAGAGCCGTGCGCAATCTAGCCTTTCCACAAAGGCCCAAAACTTACCCTCATCCCATTGAAGTTGTTGGTAGCAAAACTATAAAAATGTGATGGGTCTCTGCACAATCCTCGAGATTAACGCTTAATTCTCAATGCCTGCATTATATAGACAAAATGCCTGCAGCAGAGCAATTTTTAGATTGATCTATCTAGAGCAGATTTTAGATTTATTTAGGTTTATTTATTTAGAGCAGATTTAGATTATTTTTTAGATTTCTTTAGATTTCCGTATGATTTCCTTCTTTTAGTAGCTCCATATTTGTATGTTGCACGAGTGAATCAGCCATTGAGGTATCTAGAGCCAAACAGCCTTTGACGTATTGGCAAATCATCAGTATATACAGGGTGTCCCAAAAAATTGTTCGACGTTTGATTAAATATAAAAAAATAACGAAATAATGAATGGTCTCCCTGTTAATATACCCATATTGCTGAGATTTTAAATTAATTTTCGACACCAGAAACTAGCAAATCGGCTAAATATTCACGGAATTACGAGCGTTCGAAGTTCAAATTTGTGCAAAAGCTGAAACCAGACGCCCCTAAATTGCATATTTAGTGAAAGTAGAATCTCGGTTATTCAAAGCAAATCAAATGGATTTGAAAATCAATTTCGATCAACTAAGCTTTCTATAACATTGAATCAAGATTATAGATGCTTGGAGGAATCCTTTTCAGCACAATTTAGAATTGCCCCATCTCTCATTGATTAAGTTTTAATTCCGTGTTTTTAAATACTTGCAGTTTTAAGTAAGTTTTGGCAACGGTTACAAAAATTAGATAACTTTGGAAGTCTTTTGTGGTTTGCTCTGATATCGACGAGAGGTAAAACATTGGACAGCCTTCTTTTACCTCGATTTTAGAACGTGTTTTTGGAAGACAAGTCAGTTAGGGGCGTCTGGTTTCAGCTTTCGCACATATTTGAACTTCAAAAGCTTGTAACTCCATGAATTCTTAGCGGATTCGCAAGATTTTGGCGTCAAAAATTAATTTAAAATCTGAGGAACAGGGATATCTAGTCAGGAGCCTGTACCTTATATCGTTATTGTTCAACATTTAATCAAACGTCGAACAATTTTTCTGAGACACCCTGTAGTAGACACCTGCATATAAGAACCTAGTGGATTAAGAACTCACATGCTGAAATTGTCAAATTAGAGCTCTATTGCATAAGAACCTGTCCATCTTATTTATTGTACAAGAACCCAGGCTGACTCTAAAACTTTTAGGTTCTTGATACGCTGGTGTTTACTGTGTATTGCAATCAAATGATAATTTGTCAATGACAAGCAACAATTTGTTTATCATATCAGCTTGATAAATTGGATGATTTCAAATAAATGCATTTTCGCTGCAAGAGTTACCTTTGAGAATGTATCCATTGCTCAAAAGTTTTGTTGATCAGTCTTCATGCATAGTAATAGTTCTAAATATTGTTATTACGCTGTCGCTATGTTTTAGTGAAAGTGTCATTTTTTCAAGTACCATAGCCATAGTTATTGGAATCTAAAGTCGTTGGAATCTAAAGTCGTTAGCACATATAAATAAAGCTGCTTGCAGAATGGGCCCAATAACCCATCGGCACATTCAAATATGTTTGTATCAGAATGTCGTTCAAAATTGTATAGAAGAGTCATTGATCTTTATCAAAATCTCATTGATCTTTCAACTAATTATACCCAAACTTCTCTGGAGGGGAAATCTCATATGAAAATAAAATTGCTTATATGTCCATAATAACCGATGAACCGATTTTCAAAAACTTTATTTCATCCGATTGCCGAAAGGCTAAATTGTATTTCAGGATAGGCCAATGTCCATGTTGAAAAAACTTCTCTGCCTTATATTGCATGAAAAAGGGCCTACAGTCAATATTTTAAATGTGATGTAAAAGGCTGTTGTTCAGAGAATATATGTCGTTCAGAGCATACGCTCAGTTAAGGTAATGTATGCTACCAAAAGTAATAGTTTGCTTCACTCTTTTCGAATTCTACTATGCTTAAACTACGGGAAGTCTTCGAAATTTGGTAAGAAAAGATAGAAAATGTTAATGCATGTTCGATACATCAATATTGTTTTCAGATTAATCTTTCGTTATTGACAAGAAAGATAACACGCACAGAATGGTATTTCAAAATCATCATCAATAGTATCCACCAAACCAAAATTGTGTGGTTGCGGATGGATTTGCTGTGCATCGAAAATTCTTGTTTTGATATCCATATGCACCAAAGTTATCTTCACTTGCAACTGAACCATGTGATGCATCAAATGAACAGCCTGTGCTAGCACTATCGGTATGGAAAGGTTCACTTCCTCCAGCTCCTTGCCAAAATCTAGCTTGTACATGTGCACCGGAATGTCCACGGATATTGATGAACTCTACTTTCTTGCATGTCCCTGATCCAGTGAACGTCATGATATCAAAATCATTAAAATTCCCACGTAGATAATCTCTGTAGTCAACTTTGTAAATAGGAAAGCTGCATGTTGATCGCCAGTGTGTGGAATGGACCTTCAGGGCATGCATTCGATTATGTGAGAGCCTGTAAACATGATCAAATCATTAGCCTTTAAAAGGAGTAATATCAGTATAGTCATTCAAGGCAAGAATTAGGCCTACTGAGTTTCCCAACAATAGGAGTTGTCTTAACAAGGCAGATAATTGTAACAATAGCATCCATTGATCTTGCTTGACACGCCAGTATAGAGCAATTAGCAATTGCAAAGAAAAGGATTCCAACGGTTGACTGTGGTAAACTCGTAAACGTAAATAAAGGAACAGCAAAAGACTGGCTAACACATGGATGGCAAACGAACTCGTTGTGCATGCAAAGAAGAATTGTTAAGAAAGTGCACGAATTTATATCGGAAGTAGAAGGATGGCTCCGAAAAGTTGCCATCTTATTCTGAACATGAGCATTTTCTAATGTCTGATTTACAAAAAAGTTTTACAACAGCTACAGAGTTTCTGTTCAGCTCCTGAAATTGGATACATGAAATCGAGATGGTAGATGTTCTACTCTCGATATTAAGCATGCCTTCTCTTGACAACTCTTTGTCACTTGCTAATGGCGATAAATTCTCTTTTTTGCTGTTGTTACAAAATCTACCTTCGTATATCTATCTGTTGAAGCGATGGACCTCACTTTCATCAACTATTAGCAGTAAGGTAAGATAGGATTTCCATCAAGGATTAATATTTAACTAATACAATTGGATGAAATTTCAACAACAAAGAATAAATGATCAAATTGGAAGAAATGGTTAAATTTGCTAGGTATTCAACTAGATTATAAACTGAACTTTGAAAAGCATATCTCCGAACTTTGCAGAAAAGCTACATCACCATTCAAGGTTTTATAAAGACTCAAACAATTTAGTGGCTTTGATGAAAAGAAGATTCTTGTCCAAAGCCTTGCAAATTCAAATTTTGATTATTGCCCTTTAGTATGGTACTTCTCATTTGCTAAATCTTTGCAAAACATTGAAAAACTTCAAGAACGTGCCCTTAGATTTTTGTACAATGACCACCTTGGCTCGTACAGCAACACATTTTCAAAGTCCGAAAGATGTACTATGCATGTTCCCATCTAAGAGTTATGTGTAGAGGTCTTTCTTTTTTAATTTGAACATCTCTCTCATGCACGATATTTCCAAAATAAAATCTTTTCATGATATTTGAAAATTGCATTGAAAATGGCATTTTCCCAGAAATCTGGAAAAAGGCAAATATTGCCCCTGTCGTCCATACGAAAACAGTAAACATCTGAAACAAAATTACCGTCCGATATCCCTTCTTCCAATCTTGGGGAAAATTCTTGAGAAAATAATTTATGATACCCTTTACGAGCACCTAAGCGCTAATGAATTATTAAACCCAAACTAATCGGGGTTTAGTCCTAATGATTCTACGATAAACCAACTATAGTCAATCGCTCATACAGTAGAAACCCGCATAAAAGAACCCGTTTTTATAAGAACCTTGAGGCTGAAATTTATTCTTATAAACCCCCTAAATAAGAACCCCAAAGAGGCTGAACCTGGGAAAGGTTCTTATATAATAACTGCCACGTAAATATTAAAATGACAAGAAGTTTTAGAATTCTTCAGAATTTTTCACACTCTGATCAGACTTCTTCGTTGGTACAAACGATTAAAGGATCTTAAACAGGTATTCTTATGCCCTATTCACAATGGCAAGTTAAACAAGCTGAAAGTAAATCAGGTTATGGCATGTTGTATTCTAATTGGTCAATCCAACAAGTCAAATGCATTTGATTTGTTAAAAGTTACCATGGTTTAAATAAAGTTGGTTTAACTGTGTCATTGTGACAAGGGTATTACAGACCCTCAAATGTTCTCCAGAATTCTCAAGAATTCTTAAGAATTCTTGCACTGGAAAACAGTGTTAATGTGTGCAAGACCTGTACGTATGTATAAGAACCTTTTTAAGAACCTTGCAGGCTGGAATTTAGAATAAAAGCCACCTAATTAAGAACCTATTCAGGCTGCCCAAAAAATGTAGGTTCTTTTATGCGGGTTTCTACTGTACAATATTTTCTGCCTTTGATTGCAATCCACCCCTTGATGTTCGATCCGTCTATCTCGACATATCCAAAGCATTTGACAGGGTTTGGCATGAAGGTCTTGTCTATAAACTTTGTCGTTGTGGCATTTCAGGAAACTTACTTTCACTCATCAAAAACTTCCTTGCAAACCGAAAACAGCACACAGTTTTGAATGGTAAAACATGGGAATGGGGTTCAGTTATTGCGGACGTCCCTCAGGGCTCCATCTTAGGCCCAATTTTCTTCCTTGTGTACATCAACGACTTGACAGATAATCTTAAGTGTAATGTCAAACTCTTTGCTGATGATACCTCACTCTTCACCATTGTTCGTGATCCTAATCAGGTTGCTTTAAATATGAATCATGATCTTGACATTATCAAAGTTGGGCACATAATTGGCGCATGTTATTTAATCCCGATCCAACAAAACAAGCAGTTGAAGTGACTTTTTCAAGAAAGAAAGTTTCTGCCGATCATCCACCAGTTCTCTTCAATGATATCCCAGTCATGAGAATGAATGAACATAAACATCATGGCATTCTATTTGATTCTAAATGGTATTTTGCCACTCATATTCCGTCAGTTATACTAAAATGTAGACGCGGAATAGGAATGATAAAATTTCTTTCAAAGTATTTGCCCCGTCACACTTTAATTGAATTGTATAAACTGTATGTGCGGCCACATTTAGATTATGGTGATGTCATTTACCAGATCCCACACAAAAAATGTGAAATCTGTCAGGATACCTTGCTCAATAATCATATGGACAAATTTGAATCAGTTCAAAATTCTGCTGCACTTGCAGTGACTGGTGCATGGAAAGGAACATCTCGTGAAAAGCTCTATGAGGAACTTGGTTGGGAATCCTTAAGCCGAAGACGTTGGAGCTCACAAGATTTTCAACGGTACTACCCCAGATTATACAAGATACGCCATTCCACAATTACAACAAGCTATGTATTGTTTGCGTAAAGCAGATATAATTGGGCAGATAAAGGCAAGAACAACAAGATTCAAGAATAGCTTTTATCCTGACTGTTTATCTAAATGGAACACGATTGATCCAGATATTAGATTATCACCCTCGCTGAGCGTTTTTAAAACAAAATTGTCGAAACTTATTCGACCTCCTCCTAAACCAGTGTACAGTATTCATGATCCAAAAGGTCTAGCTATTCTCACTCAGTTACGGGTAGGACTCAGCAAACTAAATTTTCATAAATGTAGGCATAACTTCAGAGATACAGTCAACCCTTTGTGTCTTGCAAATGATGAGGCAGAGGACACGGAACATTTCCTGCTGCTCTGTCATTCTTATAACGGGCCTAGAACTGATCTTCTCAATAGTGTAAATGCAATCTTGCTACCTCATGTTTTTTCTTCTCTTTCAAATGATATTTTACTCAAATTCATTCTGTATGGAAATAAAAGGTTAACCATCGACAATAAAAAAAAGCTACTCTAGGCAACCCTCAAATTCATTCATGCTACAGAATGCTTGCTGCAAACTCCCATACATAAGCACCTACTTTTTTTAGTTTCATTGTGTATTCATAGCTAATTAGTTATTTTAGTTTAGTTAATTTCCCTTGTATTTTTGTTTAACGTTTAACGTTGTTCATCTTTATCTATTGGCCATGGGTGGGGTAGTCATTGTCTTTCGCTCCTCATGGTATCGTCCCCGTATTCTTGTATAGTAATTACAAAAGTATGGTAGAATGTATTGTAATATTTTATATGAATAGAGAAAAAATAGTTATTTACCCGCTACGAAACTCCAACGACTGACAGCATTATAAACCAAATCAAATCACCTTGGTTCCAATAATTTTCAATTATGGGGACCACAAATCTGGAATGGACTGCCAAATGAAATGAAGTCGGCCGAAAATCTAAACACTTTCAAAATGTGATAAAAAAGGAAAGCCCAAACAGTAAATGTGGTGCTTGTCAATATGAATCTGGAAATTACTTTGTTTATATGGCAATTAAAATACGGTAAAAATATATATTCATGTAGAGTATGTACGCATTTTAAATGAAAGATATATTGGGAAACGACACAAACATATCGTGTGTGGAAAGTTCAAAGGAAAAGTGAATTGTGCTTACACCTTCGTTGCAGGTAGGTCAACTTCAAAACTTTAATGTAATTTATTTGAGCAACACAAAAAGAAATATCGAAGAGATGACACCAGCAAACAACTTTCGCGTGCTTTTTGGAAAATTTGGGCCAAGCTTCCTTTAATTTCAAAGTTTTACGCAAGGGGGCTGCACAAACCGGAATCATAGTGGTCGAACAAGGGTGAGCCTTCTCTATTATATATTCATCGACTTAGATTTGTTTACCTTGTACATTTGTTTATAGTAAGCTAGATAATGTAAATATTCAATGTAAAACAACTTGACGAACAAACAAACAAACAAACAACGAAACAAACAAACAAACAAACAAATAATTCCGTTGCAATACCTGTAAGCAAGCCAGTTTGGAGAATGTTCATTAACAGGAGCATTAGACAGCAACGGAGTTCTTTGAAAGGCAGGGAGGCTGTGAAATTTCAACGCCCATGATATCACAAGCGTCCATGCAAACCCAGATTCAGAACTGAAATCACAATAAACATGGAACGTATTAGCGTGATCATCTGAAATCCGGTAGAAACCATCCAGAGGTGTTTTATCTTGCGCGAGGTCTAAACAAGACTTGGGGATCCGTATGGCGAGAGTAGCTTGTACAGTTGAGAGTACCACCTGAAGAAAAACGTATACCATTTAAAATTTTCTGCACTTATTCTGTCTCAAATTAGATGTCAACTGGCCTTTTACTATTGTTATCATTATTTAGTATTATCCATTTATTTAAAGTAGACGTATACACAAATAGCTATAGAATAAAAGCTAATTCAAGCCTACTACAAAGTAAAAAATGTTTTTTTTTATATAATCATTTAAAATGTTACAATACATGTTACATCTACATCCTATCATACTTTCTAATTACTTTGCAGACTATACAACACTACAGGGACGGGACCACAAGGAGCAGAAAACAATGACTACCCCGTGGACATTATCATAAAGACATGCAAAAAATAGCAACTAAATAAACAACTACAAAAAGCTACAAATACAATAAATTACTGATGAATACTAGAATCCGTTTCACATTGGATGTCAGGCCAGCATGCATTTAAAAATGTTTAAAAGTAAAAAGAAAATGTAAATATCTAAAATATGGAATTATTAAGTATAAATACATATATCTAGATTTTTGCAATGTTTTACAGTGTTTCCAGTATTTGCAATGTTTCCTTTTTTGGTCTTTACAAAGCAACGCATTTATCCTTTCAAGAACCCAACCTGTGCCACGAAAGGTCTGCACAGTCTACAGTTGCATTCTTCTCCTTTCCAGCTTTATATTTTCCTTTTAAAGCTGGAGAGGGTATCAAATTGTTTCATGTCATTGAGAAATGCCTGGAAATGCCTGCCAGAATCTGCTCCCTAGAAACGATATTGTAGCCATAGCACGTAGTACGCGCTTGAGGCAGCAGTAGACTACCGGGTGCGCCAAAATAAACTATGCACGTTTGGCAGCCAACAATAAATCGTACACTGGACCAATTTTGAAGATTTATGGCTCAATCTTTAGCAGAAAGCCTGAATTAGATTCTAGGACTTTTTGCAAATTTTTCTGTTTTCGGTTTTTAGAGCTAGAAGCGAGTTTCTTGAAATATTCGTTAACGAAAACATTGAAAACGGTTAAAAAACGTCGATCAAATTATAAAAGATTCAACATAAATCAACAAAGAGAAACGTTTTCAGGGGCATTTGGGGGTTTAGTACGAACTCTCATACAGCAGATTATAATTGGTCGATTTCTAAATCACAAATCACCACGAACAAGCTTTCTCTTTGTCCATTCATGCCGATTCTTTAGAAAACTTGATCAATGTTTTTTTTATAGTTTTCAGTGTTTTCGAAAACTAAAATTTTAGGAAACTCGCTTCTAGCTAGCTCTAAAAACTGAAAATGAAAAAATTTGCAAAAATCCCTGTATCTAATTCAGGCTTTCTGCTAACGATTAAGTCATAAATCTTCAAAATCGGTCCAGTGTACGATTTATTGTGGCCTGCCAAACGTTTATTTTGGCGCACCCGGTATGGCAGCTTTTTAAAGTTAGTTGACGGAGATAAATAGCCAACTCAGCCCTGCATATGCAGGGGACGGACTGGGCAAGCTAAAAATAGATGTTGTTTCTTAGCCAATGAAAATTGAGAACTCTTGTGGTGATCACCACTTTCACGTGATCAGGTTTTCTCGAGATCAAACAAATTCAAAGATCGCTAAATGATCCGGATTCAGCGTTGTGCTCTCCTGCAAGAAATTAGCGAACTCAACAAGCTGGAAAGTTGTACACTTTGTTTTTGGGGTACGGGGAAAAGGAAGAGGAGTTGTGGGACGAGCACGACGATATCCGGTTGTTATTAGACTTCGAGACTTCAGCAGAGACAACACCAACGGAATGGATTTTGGAAACAGTCGAGTTAGGCGCCTGGGCCGATCGTTGCTGAAGACGTAGGAAACTCAGTCCGTGCATGACAAAATTTGAAAAGCTGGAAGATGGAGATGTTCATATGCTGGAAGATGTTCGTATGCAAGAAATTTCCACAAAAAGAGGGCAAGTGTGATTATAGAGTATGACTTACTGCATACAGTACTTGATCAAAAACTGAAACAGTTTTTACTCAAATCAGTAATTTTTACACATCTAAAGCCTCAATTTTCAATAGGAAAATTGACACGGACAGCTTGATTGTGGTTTCTCAAAGAAGTTGACCTGGGAGAAGTTTAAAAATACGCTTACCAGGCCGATCAGGCAAGTGCTCCGTAGCAATGATGATTTTGATTTTATTTCCATTTCTCATGTGAACGTGCAGAATAAGCAGTCTGTTTGCCAGCTGAGTTGCAAGAATATGACAGGACCTGACTGAAGTGTGACTATTCACCAGTCTTGTGACCTTGGCGGTGCCTGAGACAAAGCTGAGAAATTAGATACTGGCTGAAAGGTCTGGGATTTGATATGAATTTGGGCTTGGCTGATTAAAAGCAGGGCCGTACAAGTTAGCAGATTTGAGGTTTTTGCTCTCATGCAGGTTGTGCGTTTGTGACGTGTGAAGTGAATTAAATTTTTGATACGATGTTACTGAGAGACAATTCGGTCCCACTCCACATAAGGAATTTACAATTGCTAATGACTGAAGTCTTTAAAACAAAATTGAGCCTTAATCCCAGCTTCATGAAGGACATTTTCGTTGAAAAACAGGTTTCTTATGGGTTAAGAGGCTGCCATAACCTATCCTTGCCACAAGCACGCACTACGTGCTATGGCTTAGAGACAATATCGTTCCTTGGGTGTAGATTATGGCAGGCACTTCCTTCCCAATGACCTAAAACAGTCAGATACTCTCTCCAGTTTCAAAAGGAAAATCAAAACCTGGAGGGGAGAGGAATGTAATTGTAGAATATGCAGACCTTTCGTGGCACAGGTTGGGTTCTTGAGCTGATATTAAATTTTCTGCTGTACTTACCGAAAAAAAAAAGTAAGAAAACATTGTAAATATTAAAAGCATTGTAAAAATCTGTAAAATGTATCTGTATTTAATCATTCGGAATTTTATTTATTTTTTAGAATAAGTTAATAAACACAGTAAGTACATTTGCTTAGCAGGAATTATTAAAAAAATTATGTTCACTATTATTTCTATTTTTCAAGAATTAATAAAAGGGGGGTTGGAATAAAAGTGGGGGGGGGGGGGGGGGTTGGAAAATTTTTCAAAACTTAATAAGCGGGGGGGGGGGACGATTATTTGGTACTTGAGAGTAATTATTGGAAGAATGGTACTTGATGAGCTTTCGTCATATTTGAAAAATTGGCGATGAACGATGAAAGTTTATCGTGAAGTGGGAACCAGCCTTTTCAATGTACCGGTACAAATTTAGATCAGCAACGAAAATATAACGGATCAGCTTCCCGCTTACATTGCTCCTGCTACTCAAACACTTTTGTTCTTTCGATCTGTAGAAAACTCAGCTGGAGCAATGTAAACGCTCTTGAACCGTAACTACTTGTAGCGGATCAATACTGTCCCGGTACAGTGAAACCATAGGTGGTGAGACGCAGCAGTTGTGCTTGATTGCCGCAGCTTTATGCTTTTGCGGAGGAGAAAGCCTCCTCAGATGAGCGATATAAGTTTTCCTCCGCAGAAACATACAAGCTGAAGCATAAATGCGGTGTCTTACCAAAGGCCGATATGAAATACGCAGTTCCGTTGAAAATAAATCTGCGAAGGAAAGAAATCGCTGCAGGGAAAACACAATGTGGAGGAGGGCGAGGAAATTGCTGCAGAGGCAAACTTTAGGCAATTGAAAGTGGAAAAGGATGATATTTATAGAGCTGTAAAGACAATAAACGCCATGGGAAGCTTAAAGGTACTTCCAGTAAGAGGTATGAACAATTTCTCGCAGGAGAAAAAGCTTGAGGAAACAAGCACCGATACATGTGAGCATATTGGACCTAAGAATCTACACATACTCTCCGATCGGACCTAAATCAATATTGAAACGGAACTGCGCATTTCTTATCACCCTAGGTCTAACTACCCGTTGATAAACGTGGCCGATACCCCAGGGGGAGGGGGTACTCCCTAACTTTCAATACGGGGGGGAGGGGGTCCATGCCACTATTTCTTTGCTGACCCCTAAACATTAAGCCAAATGTTTTGGGGACCCCAAATATTGAGTCTAATTTTTTAGAGACCCCGAATATTGTTATCTATTTCTGGGGCCTCTAAAATTGGGCCTGATACCCCAAATTTACCGCAGTATTGATATTTTCAGAGCAACAAAAAGTAAATATAGACTCTTACCTCGTGCTTTCCAGTATCGCAGCAAAAAGTTATTTTCTACGAAGTGTCACAAACAGCTATTTATAAAAAGATCTTGGATATTAGATTACAAGGTGATTAAACATTAGAAATGATTTGGATTTACCATTGCAGCTGAAAACTTAGTTATTGCCATTAAGTTGCACTTTTCCATTATTTGTTGCACCAGAAGTCTAACTTTCGTTGAGACACTTTATGCAGCTGCAGTTTTTGGCTGTTTCGAAGTAATGCTAATTGCTGTTCGCAAACATTTGACTTTAGAAATTAACGTCTCCTTCCTAAACAGCATATTTGCTTCATTCATTCAGGTCCTTTGGCTACACAATTTCAGATTACCTAGCGCACATAGGTAGAAAACGACCGTTATCGTAAAGGCAATCGAAATGGATGAAGTGGTCTTGTGCAACTTCTATTGAGAAGTTGGGTGCGTGGTTGGGTGAAAGCATTTCTTGGCAAAAAACGTTGAGGAAAATATAGGTGTCTACTTTTTACCTGGAGTGTTAAACCAGTTTTGGTACGATAAAGATACAAAATATTCTGGCTAATCTCAGGTAAAAGTAATGATGATCGTCATCATCGTGTTCACTTGAACAGAATGTTTGAACAATTTTCAACAAAAATATACGATCTTTCAGGTGAACTACGACAGTTGGTGGTTGGGTAAAGTATTTTCAGTACTCATGGCTGGGTAAAAGATACTTTTACGATCAAATTAATGTCTCTTCGGTTCCAATCCCTGGCCAACTAACGAACGGCTAAAGAGCAACTATTTTTGTACTTGAAAGTTTTTCTAGTCTTCCAGCACTACAAAACATGATTTGTGAACGAGAATCGTCTGTTTTTCATTGTTTAGGCCACCCGAAAGTGGGGAAGTCACAAATTTAGTCCTATTTTTGTGCATGCATGATGATGAGCTGCAGTTAGAGCACTCACCCAGCAAGTCTAAAATTAGCGCTAACTACGATGCAGTAAATCGGTCTAGTACAGTATAAGACCCTGTTTACACTGTATAGGCACAACTTGAATCTGCAACAAAAGTCAACGTTGCTCGTAACAACGAAAGGCTGATCCTCAACGTTTTTGTTACGGATCCAAAGCTTTGCTGATGTCATGCACGACTGCGTTCACATGATACCGGTACAATTTGAAAATGGCACGAAATTGCTAGGGAAAGGTCTCCCGTTCACACAAAAAGGCACATTCTTTGCGGGCACAATTTCAAACCAGCAGAATTTGAAAACGGAGCACTAACTAGCACAATTTGAATATATGGCGTTGGGTGAATACTCGAAGGCGATGGAAACAATTTTCAACGTTTTCACAATGAGGCTGATTGATTACTTACCTGTCACCTGGATGTCGCAACTACCACCGGTAGATTAGCGGTCATCTCTCTCCAGCATTCTCGATCGGCAGCCCACTCTGTAATCTCTGTATACTGGAAATCATGACTAACAACGGGATAAATACTCAGTAGGGTCCCCATCCTTTCCGAGGTGAAGAGCTCAGTACGGTCCCCATCCAAGCATGAGGTGACATGACAAGCTTCTGCGTCTCTCTATGCCTGAGTGAGCCACACACCTTGCAGGCTGCGCCTTCAGAGACATTTGCCCATCGAGTTGAGTAATCTGCCCCTTCCACCGGTCCTTACTTCATGCACTTAGGGTTGACGTCCCCCGTGTCACATCAGCCTAGATTGATTACATAGGCCTAGATATATTTCCTTGTCGTCAGGATCCAGCCTCTTTGTCGCAGCGATTACAAAGAGATTGATACCGTTGAATATTTCTGCCGTTTTCAAATTGTGTGAGCATCGCGTGAATACTAGCTAAAGGTGAAGGTGAAGTTGATGTTTTTAGCGCCAGGCGCTCGGATCGCAGAAGTAGAGTAGGCCTAAGCGAGTCCGCAGCCCTTTGTCATGACGCCTGAGTGGTGGGGCTCTACCTGGGATCGAACCCTGTCCGCCTGGTTGTTCTGGCTGCGATGTCAGAGGATTACACCACTGCGCCATAACACCTTGATACCGCCATCTTTTGGCCGTTGCCATATTTTGCTGGCATCTTGCGAACTAAATGGGGTCCTACAAAGATCCGAGGGCTATGTAACTACTAGCATCCATACAAAAAATGATGTCAAGTGGAATCAAATGAAGAATTTACATTTCAGTATTATTTGCCACTTTTTACTAATCAGAAACATCAAGATAATTAATAATTCTTTAATCCTACTAACACAAAATTGCCTTGCAAATAATGGCAAGGGTGATAAAAAATCGTTCTCTCTTTATCTAATTCCAATGCACAAAGATCACTCAAAAATACATTTTCAATTCTTACTTGATCCCGATGTACATTCAAATTCGATGAATTACTCCCACAAACTAAATAAATAGTATATAAATTATAATCTGTCTCAAATTAGATGTTACCTGCCAATGCCCGCGAATAACAACAACAGAAATGTTTTGCATAGGAATTTTGCGTTATCGCAAATCTCAGGTGACATCTAATTTGAGACGGTTTTTAGAATTAATCGAAGTATATGATTAATCGGAATATGTGCACTTGCTTCAAACTTCTATTTTCTCTTCTTGTGTTTAATTTTTTTCTTTTCGCAAACGCGTATTTTCTTATAAGAAACTAAGAATTTGGGCCAGTACTGATAGTTTCTTAAAATTATCAGATTTTGAGCACTCAAACTTTCTTACGAGTTTCTTAGAGGTTCCACAACGATCTTCATGTTCTCGTGAACAGTTCAAAGCAAGGTTTTTTAAGCCTTTCCAATGTTTAGACATTACTGAAGTACCTTAAGGCTGATTTCCAGTCAGTGGAATTTTCCGAGCGGGCGGAATTTCCTTTGTTTGCGTGAGAAAATGTCGCCCTGGAATTGAATAGAAAGTTACGGCTCAGCGACCTTTTATTGTCTAAAATTCCGCCCGCTCGGAAAATTCTGCTGACTGGAAATTCGCCTTTACGAGTAATATGATACAGGAAACAAGTGAAAATAGATTAAAAATAGGTTAAGGATTTCCTTCATCAAAATAAATAGTTTCTGAACTTATATTTTCCCAGTACTGGAGATTCTTAATTTTTGGCGATCTGAGAGTTGAGTTTCTTATGGGCAGTTTCTCATAAAAAAATAAGTGTAACCTTATATACTCTAGCATAGTACTCGAATCTTTAAACGGGGGGGGGGTGTAGAATTCTAATACGGTTTCACTCGAATTAAATGGCTTGGAAAACTTGGCGTTTTCAACAAAATAATAATCTGCCGTGGCAATTTGTTGATATCTTGATTATCAAAATGGCGGGGTTGGATTAAAATTGAGGCTATGACGTCATTTTTCTAAATCCTAAAGTAGAAAAGATACTGATTTCTGCGTTTCACCATATTGTAGGCCTTCATAAACTATGGCTTTCTTGGAAGTTATATGATTTTTCCTCCTTTGGTTTAAGATTTACGATGATTTAAATGTTTTCAAAATTTTCCTTCAATTTTTTCAAAAATCATGAAATTGCCGTCATTTTGAAAAAAATCAAGATTCAACAAATTTCCACGGCAGATTTACAAGCAAAGTACTATAAGTTCCTTTCAAGCCATTCAATTCAAAGAAAAATGGAATAGAATTTTACACCCACCTTTTTCAAAGATTTTAAAGATTTGAGCCCTATGCTTGAGAGTACTTAGTGTTCTACGGGGTGTGTCAGAAACATGTATACACTCTTTGAAACAACGACTTGGAAAAAAATTGCAGCTCCGTTGCCAAAGGGCTTAACATAAGAATTAATTCACAATTTAAAATACATTATAAATTGTAAATTGTAAAAAGCCGAGCAGAAGGCATTGCAATTTTTGTGTATTTAGGGCATAAATGAAACGATTACAAAACAGCTCCTGGATCAAATAAACAAAATCTGCCAGCCAGAACTTTAGATTTACCTTTCTTCTTTCGTTACAAGCACATAACTTCTCTTAAAAACCACCTTTCGCTTGCGCAAGGCGAGAGCTTGCCGTACTAGCCTCGGGGAAACTTTTGCGGCTTTGCTTGTTTTGAATTACTGGATGAGAGAATTTCCTTTGTATGCAGTCGCTAATCGCTTTGAATTGAGGTGTCAATCAAACGTAACTGTTGCTATTGTATTACAAAATCTGCCCTTGTTCGTTAGTCCCCTTTCTGACGCCAACAAAGGGATATGATACATTGATCTCTTTATGGCTCAGTAGTGAACAATCCAGTGAAGGAGCTCAGCCCCCATAGCAAGAGAGTCTGGATCCAATAAGACGCAAACAGTCGAAAAGTGCTGAAGACAACCATTTTCCATCATGCTACAGAGTACTTGACTAGGGAAGTGACGGGGGTGTGCGGAAAACCTCTCCACACCCTGCACCCTGTTGCATAAAAAATAGGCCAAAAGTATACCCTGTCGCATAAAAATTTTGCATCTCAAATATAGTGTAGAACGCAATTTTTGCTTGTGATATCCTGTCGCATAAAAATTTTGCATCTCAAATATAGTGTAGAACGCAATTTTTGCTTGTGATACCGTCGCATAAATTTTTTACCTATTATAATACCCTGTCGCATAATTTTCGTTAGAAAAGGACACCCTGTCGCATAATTTTTACCGTAAAAGGACACCCTGTTGAGCGGCACATCCCGTCAGGTCAAGTATGGGAGTACCCCCCCCCCCCGGGGCTACAGACAGTAGCAAGGGAAGGTGGCTTCCATTTTTCACAAAGTGTCAAGTATTTAAAAGCACACATTCGTGGCGGAGAGTCGAGGAATTGCCCACAAGCACGACATTGACATATAAAACTGTCACCATGCAATGCAAGACTGTTTCCAAATAATTCATAGCATTAAAAAGTGTCACCGATCCGGAATTCTCGTTACTGCGTACTTGGTATTTTGAACGAGCTTCAGCTCCGTTTCTTGGCAATTTGATATATGTACAAGACCCAACTGTTTCCTGCTACTTTAAAATCAATTCGTGTCGGACTGAAAACTGATCAATCATTTCACAAACAACTTCTATTCCTAAGACACTCTGCGACCCTTAAAAACTGTATTTAATCAGGCTTATGGCACATTGCTTTCACTTTAATGGACGCCACAACTATCAAAATATATGACAGAAAAGAAACATACCCCGTGCAATTTGAGTTCTGGTATCAGCTAGAAAATCTACGAATTCAAAAGTTTGAAGGTCTTTCAGTTCAAAGTAAAATATAATTCGAATACAGCGCTCTGCAGTTTCTCAGTTGAAATAGTTTTAATTGAAGGTGACACTTTAAGTTTTGTTTACCATTTTTGAGAACGACTAAAACAGCGCCTGTCGTCCACGTCTTTACTCATTGAAAACGAATACCTTTTATTGCTACTCTTCTTCTGAATCGCCTCTTGCTCTTGGTCCTGCCACGGCATCTAACGCATCTTGCCATGCATTCAAACTCTGAAATAAATATAAAATGAAATCATGGTCGCTTGTGGAAGAAACCGGGGGATACTAAGCTTCTCGTAATCAGGTTCCTGAACAGCAAAACATTTCTACCATCAAAGTACAGATTTTACGCCAACTGAACATGAGTCAATAGACCTTTTAGCTATTCTACAAAAGAATCTTGATTAAGCAATATTTTATACATTTTGTCGAAATCTGACGAATTTTCGAATATCTACAACAAAGATATAAGCTTAATCGAACCTTTGGTATAAGTGTCAAGTGTGCATAAAATAACGTTCGTTACGAGGGAAAGAATATTCTACCTTATTATTATTGTTATTATTAGTCTACCTATTGTCATTTTCGAACGCCTCTGACAACAACAACAACAAAACAACAACAACAACAACAATAACAACAAAAGCAATAAAAAAGACAAGACAAGACAAGATAACACAAGACAAGGCAAGACAACACAACGCAAATTACAACACGACACAACGCAAGGCAACAAAACACAACACAACACAACACAACACGACACGACACGACACGACACGACACGACACGACACGACACGACACGACACGACACGACACGACACTTGGTCAATTAACAATTCAGTGTGCATCGAAGCATTTTACGTGCATCTCAAAAGACAGGTCATACAATCTTCACATAAAGTCCGTAATCCCAGCCTGCGTGCAGACTCAATGGTCTCTTTTCGCTGGGGCTTGTCATTCAGTTTCTCAACTGGAGATGAAACCTCTCTGAAAACAAATCAGTCGAGTCTGCAGGCAGGCTGATACTCTTACCGATTCATAGAACTTGATATGCCTTTCTGACATCTCTAGTAATAAGAATTTCATGTCCCTCCGTTTGTGCTTTTGCCATCTTTCCATGTCAGCTTTCGAGTCATGGTCTGCTCGATCTTTCCGATCTGCCAGCATTTCAGATTCGGCTATCAACTAAAAGAAAGCATAGGTTTCAAATCTTTAAATCAGCGTAAAAAGGTGGGTGTAAAATTCTATGAGCTATTTCTTCCAACTGATGAATGGCTTAAAAGAAACTGTAGCTACCTATCTATAATTCTACCGTTGGACTTTTTGACATTTTTTGAAACTACAGCATACTTACTATTTCAGCTCATTTGAGGATGTGACGTCATCAAATTTCTAAATCATAAATCACTAAAGTGACAGACTTTTGCTTGATACTATATTGTAGACATTCATAAACTGAGCCTTTCTTGGAGATCATTTCATATTACATGAAACAATTTAGAAATTACGATGGTTTTAAGTTTTTCGAAAATGTTTCTTGAATGCTCGAAAAAGAAGAAAAACATTCAAATTCTGAAAACATTGAAGATTTTTGAAAAGTCCAAGGGCAGAATCACAGCAAACTGGCAAAAGTGTCTTTGAAGCCATTAGGTCATTGAATTCTACATCAACCTTTTTAAAGATGTGGAACCTATGCTCTAAAAGACTGTAATGTTCCCTAGTTAATCCCCTTCTATGAAACGATGAAACTAAAAGTACATTGTCCTTTCGCATGAAGCCTACAATAAAAACTTGCATCTAAGAACATCTTTTTCAAGCCAACCTGTTTGGTTCTTATGTGAAGGATAACACTCATTAATCATTTTGCATAATAAGATTCTAGATTGATAATAAATGCCGGGAAGAAAAGCAAACTATTACGTAGACTTGAGAAGGATAATGAACAATCTCACATCTGTCCTCTGTAATAATGGTAGAAAGTTGCACGAATAAACTTCCTAAAAGAAGTTCGGATGCAAAAAAGACAATATACTTAGCACACTTACGTCTGCCAAACTTTTTCGAAAAAATTTCCTCTTGAATCACAAATGCGAGATTGGTAACGGTGTCAATGGCTTGATGCCCTACACGTTTTTTTCTTTATAAGAAGCTAAGAGGCCTTTCGGACTCGTGTCTTCATCAGAGTGTGACTTACGAAACTAAACTAGTTACACTATGGGTATACATACTGTATACTGTAATTCAATCAACAGATGGATTAAAATTTCCTGAAAGGGATATTCTTATTTATAACTACTTAAGTGTTGCATTTCCGGCTCTTATTAAATTTTCTTCGTGAGAAAGCAAAGAAAAAGACAAAGAAAAAATTATATGATAGGTTTCATAATGGTTTCCTTAAATGGGAGTACTTTTTTTAGATACCCGGTAGCTATGATCCAGCTTGAGAATCCATTTTTCGTCACTTGGTATCTCTATGGGTAACTCACAAATAAAACCTACCTTGCTCTTTGGATAAAAAATCTTTAAAGGACAAGTCCGGGGTTGGTATGATTGATGATAAAATACAAGATAATACAGCCATGCATGATGTATGATACTTTTTTCCACTATTTTCCGCCTTTTTGTGAAATTACGTGTTCAAATAAGCAATTTGAGTGAAGTGACGTCATATCGCGCAAACGAAAACGAGGCTGTGCGATTATTTTTCGCCTCTTAATCGCTGCTAGCCTCTATATCGTGTACTCATGCATTGAAAATAGCACAAGGACACGATAAAGCGGCTTGCAACAATAATGAGGCGAAGGCGAAAAAAACAACCACACAGCCTCGCTTTCGTTTGCGCGATGACGTCACTTCGCTCAAAATGCATATTTGAAAGCGTAATTTCACAAGGAGAAGGCAAAAAATAGTGGAGAAAAGTATCATACATCATTCATAGCAGTATTATCTTGTATTTTATCATCAATCATACCAACCCCGGACTTGTCATTTAATAAAAATATCAATTAACTTACATCTCGGATTTGATCATTTAGTTTATGCAATTTTTCTTCTTTGACTTTTTCAGGATCTTTTCCAAAAAATGTCGCAATTGACCTTGCTTCGCCAGTTGTTTCAATCTAATAAAAAATAGGAATTTCAAACTTATAACAAAACAAAAATGAGGCAATAGCCGCAGGTATGGGCTACGCTAGGCTTCCCGCTAGCAACACCTTAGGCAGGGGCTATGCCTCGATATTCTCGTTCTCATACCGGTAAGTCAAAACATGTAAACATTTTATGAAAATTCGTACAGGAAAAGCAATGCAATCAATTTGTAAAATTTTCAATACACCATCTTACTGCGGTTTCAAGTCAATTTTTGAGATTTTTCCAATAATTTTAGAGGCATTGTTTCCTTTTGAAATTAGGAATAAGCCAAAAGTCGTATAGCATCATATTCCAAAAAAAGCTATGACCTGTTCGCTGTCATGTAGTTTTTGATTTTTTTGATACCCAGCTTTGATGGGAAGGCATAATTATATTTTAACAGTTTCCGTATCATTAGAAGCAATGCCTTGCACGAGAAGAACATTATTTGACCATTTTAATTGTCGAAAAATTGATGAAAGTGAGCCAAGCACTTATAGTTTTCGGCAAGGCCCACGAACGCTGGCTTCCAGATTTTCTCCATTTGAGATTCAGATAATGCATCGTCAGTTATGAATGAATTCTCAAACTCAAGCTAAACCCTCAGTTCGGTAATTTTCAAATCGTTGTTATAGTTTTTGAGTACAATTTTCAAAAGAGCGGATATATTTTTCTAATTCACTCGGTACAGTGTTACTCATAAACAATGGAGACAGGGCCTTCACAAAAATGCGCATACTAACCGGTTTTGTGTTGTACAGGGCCCCGTTGTTAAAAACTGGTATTAGGCTAATACCGGATTAGGACTATGTAAATGACTACAGAATCATGCCTTTAATCCAAGATTAGCTCTACTCGTGGTTTGAACAAAATAAGAGGCTTTATATTTTCCTGTACAATTACAAAACCGGTTAGTATGAGTTTTAGTACTTGATAGCTTCTAATTTTGATTTATATCATTTAGTCAAACGCATTTTGTTACTGTTATGTCGCTTAAGTATATTGTATATCTCACAGGCCTTAACCAGTTGCTGTGGTGACAACAACGCGTCCTTGTATCGTATTATACAAGGCTACGGGAAAACCAAGGGAAATGTGCGATTAACCAATGGGATTGACAGAATTCTTGTATTGCCTCGTTTTAGAAACGTCAGTGAAGTAATGAAGCAGGATAATGCCCAAGCTTTGTTTTTCAAAGCAAATCAAAGCTGTCTCAAATTACATTTCAGGCAAAATGCCCGCGAAAAACCAATTGAAGAGTTTTGTATCAGTAAGTTTGCGTTATCGCAAATTTCACCTGACATCATATTTGAGAATGACTATTATTCTGTTCGATCAACCATTTTCCGGTGGTTTGCAAGAATGGTGTTCTATGAAACATAAAATAACGGAGGACTCTCTTCGAAAATACCTCTTGCTTTTCATTCCTCCTTTTGTCTAAATCCTCCATCGTGACTTCATATTCCAGCTGAAACTGATCTCGCTTTTTCAAGGCACTCTGTGAAAAGAGTAACAGCAAATCATCATGAAATTGAAACAATTTATATGGATTCAAAACATTAATGCCTTGCGTCTCAAGGGCTTTGCTTTCTTATCCGTGTATCAGCCGGATAGCTACCGGGTGTCCCAAAAAAGTACTCAAATTTGAAAAATCACAAAAATTTGAATACGCAACCGATTTTCAATTTAATTTTTTTGTCAAGTAGATCAAAGGCTAAATCATGGCCTAGACTAGCTGATCTTTTAATTGGTTTGAAAATGAGCAACTTTAAGCTATTTTTAGGGCTACCTGGTTTTGAATCATACTGTAAAGAAGTACTGATGATTGCCAGATCAACTTCTTTGTGGATGTAAAGCAACTTATTCGGTCATAAATGACAGAAATAAATGCGCACTATCATTGGAGACTTCAATGATGATAAAAAATCTCAAAAATCTGGACTCTTAGGCAAGATTGAATGTGTTGCTTTAAAACTATAGCTCAAAGTAAGGTCTTTCAACGTGTAATTTTTCTACCTCGTTGTATCAAAAGCAAACATTTTATCATCTATAAACATTTTTGGGTCTTTGACAAAACAAGTCAAAAAGAAAATTTTATCAAAGGTTTGATAATTGATTTTTGGTGATCTTTTAAACAGGAGTACTTTTTTTTGGGACACCCGGTATTTAATCAATTACCAGGCATCATGACTGAATGTTTCCTCCCTGTGCTTTTTAAAGGCATACTGTCGTGGCTGTGATTGGCTAGTTGTGATGTTGAAATCACTAACAAAAGACCTGGCCTTTGAATAATTACCACGCCTTTATGCTGTTGGATCATTCTTTGTTTCGAGAATAACAGGAGTCAGATCGTTATCAACTTCATGAATTTCAGTGTACAGCGGTAATTACTAAAGCTTGCCGAATTCTGTTCATTTGCATTGTTCTTATTCATCCAATCAGCGCCACGACAGTGTGCCTTTAATACCTATACCGTTCAATAACATGAGCCTTGTTTAGCTACCAAGATTTATATCATTGTCTTCATAATTTCATAGCCAGCATTGCCTTTGAATTCTAAAAAGTTTTCTATTACCTTTATTCATGAAAAGTGACACACAAGTATCTTGTAACTTTGAAGTGTTTTTCGAAAAATTGAGCCAAAGTATTATTAGATTACAAGCTACAGTTACTGATTACTGAAAGTATCTTATTGCAAGACAACGTTACTGTCTTCAGGATCTAATTACTTTTTTTAAGATAAAAAGATAAGATATTGCCCATCTCTGCTTTGGGGAAAAGCCAACAAATGGAAAATTGTAAGTTTGAAATTGTTCACGCCGCATTTCTTTACCTTTCACAGACAAAACGATGCTGGCCACTGAAGCAATAACCTTAACACAGTAGTCTCATTCATCGGAGGATTGAACTTAAAAAGTAATAAAACATTTATATACCGATAAGTTGAACATTATAGCCTGTCTCAAGTTAGATGTCATCTGCAAATGCCCGCGAATAACAACACTAGAAATGTTCTCCAAAGGAATTTTGCGTTATCGCAAATCTCAGGTGACATCTAATTTGAGACGGACGTTGGTAAGCTTTAAATAGCTTAGGTAAAACTGAACAGGTCAATGAATCCTTTCAGCTTCTGATGCTCTGATGGGAATTTTTGGGAGCAACGGAGCAGGATGGAAAATGGAACGAGAGCAATGGAGCATGACTATAAAACATACAGGAACCAGAGGGAGCATACCAGTCTTTGAGATACATGAAAGAGTTGGGAAAATTAAGTAAATTCTGAAGGTAGCATGCTGCTTTTCAGGGGGAAGAACATGATCAACGACCCCCCATGAGAGCCTCACTTGTAAAGAGTTCATAAAGCCAACACCAAAAAAATTATAAATATAGGAGGTCAAGTCTGGTCTTTTCCATGAACTTAGACTTCGAGATCATCTTTGTCTAATTCAATTCAATTTCATTTTCAACGGCTAACTCACCCTGACAGCATCGCAATATAGATTGTATTCCCTGATGGGCTCTGCAAATCTGCTGTCTTGGACTCGAAGCTGTAAAACATAAGTACATGTTAGTGGTATAGTCTCTGGCTTTTTTCTGGATTACACTGAATGTCTCACAAAATTCTCGCAAGTACGAAGAATTAGCACTTGTGCCCATTAGCCTACGCACATTATGTGCCCAGGTGGGGACACCAATGAAACGCGTTGATGTTATCTTTTCATCTGCAGTAATGATGGAGCAAGCGCTCTTTGTTTCACCTTACGCGTACAGGACACCAAAAATTCGAGGCGTTTTTCTAGGTTTTTCTATCATACCATTATGACAGAGTTACCAACAGTGGCAAGGAAACTAAAAAAATTATCTTGGGTTATTAAAATGAAACTTTCTGAACCGGAATTTTTTAGTCTTGCTTCCAGTTTGTCTTTGGGATAACGGAATACAATTTCCCAGGCTTATAAATACAATAAGTGGCACTTTCATAAGTTGAAAGGCATAACCCATGCATTCAATCCACATAGCTGTATCCTCTCAGAATGAAAATACTATTTCCAAAATGCGAAAACTTACGACGGACTTCAATGCTTCAACATTCTTGTCCAATGCAAATGCAGTGGCACTGAGAGGTGTTGCAAGCTTAGTTTCAGAATTTGACCAAAGATGAAATGCAGAGGCGTATTCTTCGAGGTCTTCCAGTAGATCTAGTTGAAAGATATGAAGACAAACCATATAAAAATCCAGAAGCTTCGAGTGCAAAGTCTACAAAAAATAATGCTTTCTACTGAAATCATGAACATATTAACCCTATTCGTACTGGGGGGGGGGGGGGGCGTTTTTCGCCCCCCCCTACCAGTTTTTGCTGCGTTACGCTAAAACGACAAGAGATATAACCACCAGTTTTGGTGACTTTTACTCAAATTTCATAGGCAATTAAATTCTTAACATTTCATTGTTCTACCTCTGATCATGTGACCACAGTAATACCATATTTGGAGAGTAGTCAACAACAAAAAAGCTTAAAATGTCCGTAGTTTTTGTATCGTTTGTCCAATCGATCTCAAACATGCACCATTCGATTGCATTTGATGAGTACTTTCATTTGATATATAAATTTTTCATATTTGCTTATGTCAGCAAAATTTAATATCTATGACGTCATTCACATTTATGACGTCATTTCTCTAATAAAGAAGTGTAAAATATAAATTTTTTTAGTCTAATTTGCTTCATCTTATTAATTTGATTCATTTTGCGTCTATATTTACCAGATAAAAGCACATGACTGGCAAAAACCTGCGATGAAAGTAAATGCATACAACAAAAGGCTAATTTAAGGCTAATTGTGCTAAAAATAGAAACTAAAAAATTTTGAAAAGTATATATTTTTTAACTGTGACATGTTTCCTACTATTTGAAACAAATTTGGAGAAAATCGGTTGAGTGGTTGATTAAATAGAATTTTTCTGGTTAAGAAGGTATAAATTTGCCAATTTTCCTCAGTTTTTCGGTTGCCTAGCAACGAATCACGTGACTTATTAATTTTCATTGTTATATTTGAATAGCCAATTGTCTAAAGAACAATAGGGGTAAGTCTTATTGTTATATCTTTTGTAGTTTTGGAGAAAAAGAGGGGGGGGGGGCGAAAAACGCCCCCCCAGTACAAAATACCTAAAAAATCGCCCAGTACAGATAGGGTTAAAGAAATATGGAGCATTTTCTAAATTAGTAGTTGAAAAGTCATTTAATAAAGATGGTGCGTGGCCATGTCTTGAATTTCTCAATTACAACAGCAATTCAAAAGCTTCATGTCTCATTTCTTGCTGTCTTTATGAACTTGATGAGCTGAAGACAAAGATAAGTTAGCAATGACCTATGTCTATCAACCAACGACGCTTGAACTGCACATCTTCATTTTCTAGCTATTTAAAGCTAATTTAGGCATACAGGACCTCTAGCTTGCTAAGAAACAATGCTGTGTCTGAGTTATTTCTTTGTTCTATTTATAGAGGAGCCAATTTACCATTGCACACTTGTTTTAACGTCCCTTCCAAAGGATGGCAAAGTGAGGTGCTTGGTCAGGCATCCGAAAGGTCACCCATCCAGATTTTGACGTCACACAACCAACCTTAACTTTAGTTACCTAACGGAAACTGTAAGACGCCTCATCAAACCTACAACTGAAAGGAACGTTATAGTAATCATAAAAACTTAAGCTTACAAAATTTATCCTTGGCAATTTCATCTGATAGGAATCCAAATGATTGCACTTTCTTCTGAAAACTATTGATGAATTGCAGACTGTGTTCAAATTCTGGATCACGATTTTTGAAAATAAGTGAAGCTGCGGCAGTTTTCATTGTCCCACTCAATCTGCTTACGACGCTTACGCTCTGTTTCCTTGATGAAGTCATTTCCTGTCGCAGAATGAAATTGATACTCTTAGTGAAAACATCATACCCCAGGATGCCCAAAACAGTGTACAGTACCTCCATTAGCCAGAAACTACAATTATTACAATTATACAACTATCCATTACGTGCTGATTCAAAAAAATTAAGAAATATTTGCAGCAAAAATTCTAACTTAGATGCAGAAAATGTAGTTAAAGCAAAACCATTCGTACACAGTTTCAAAACTCGAGATATTCAAGTTTTTTCCGAATGAATTTTTGTCATATTTTCGGCTTTGAGGGAAATTACAACACCACTATTTATTCTCTGATTTGATTCTGATTTCAACTGTTTATCCATATGATAATCTATTGAATATTTAATACTGCTTTTGATATTTACAGGGAGCCATGCAAACAGAAAATTTGATAACAACTAAATATACAGTACATAAGGGTCCTATTTACAACAATCACTTACAAAAATAAAGGGAAAACTAGCTTTGTTTGTTGTTCTCATTTTAAATTGGTTAATATTTCTAGATTTCTATTTACAAAATGTACAAAGAAAACTAATAATCTACATCGATTTAACAAAAAAAACTTATTAAAGGAATAATTTGAAAAACAATGCACAAAAAGGATCTTCTTTGTTGTATATTTACGGATGATATGCACAGAAGGACACTATAGATTCATTTATATTTAGAAACATTAAAGCGAATAACCTGAGTTAAAAGATGAGATCTCATAGATTTATAAATAGCCTATTGTTTTTTATAATCCAGCTCGTGGCGAATGAAAGTAATGCTAAAGAAAACAATAGAGGGATTATGTGTTTCTTTCTCCTATTTATAGACAAGCAATATCTTAGGTCATTCACTTTAAATTTACAGTTTGGACCATCCCATTCTTTGATAATTCATTGTATCACTGTATTAATTTTTTGCAACATTGTCTTACATTCCTGTAATTTAGTTATTTGTTTGTGTAGTTAGGATTATAAACTGTATGTTGTGAATTTAAATCATATGAAACTGAATTCGTTGGAAAATATTCAGATTCTCTGCTGTCTTGATTTCATTTGGTAATCCATTCCAAATTTGAGGCCCAAAGGACTTTAGATTAGCAAAAGTTAGTTTGATGATTTCAAATTTAAAGCTGTCTTGCACAAACGAAGAATTTAGGCTCTTAAAGGTGATCTGAAGCGAAATTTTTTATTGATGCAAATGAATAGCAATGTTGACTGATAAAGAATGTTGTTTACATATTTTTGATACCTTGTTTCATTTTCGAGATATCCACTGTTTTGTATGATTGGCTGATGACGTCATTTTGTTTGCAAAATGCAAAGAATGCATAAAAGGAAAATCGACTCAAAGAACGTTTCTTCAGTTGAAATGCCTTTCTAAACATCATATCAATTCATAAGACAATTTTTATTACATTTATTCAGCTTACCTTAAATGTTTCCTACAACTGTAACCTTTCAAAGATCAGATACAGCTATATTTCAAATATTATCATAGTAATTTGCAAACAAAATGACGTCATCAGCTGATACTTAAAATCAGTGGATAACTTGAAAAACGAAATGAGATATCAAAGAAATCTAAACAGGATTCTTTATCATTCGATAGTGCCGTTCATTTGCATCAATAAAAATTTTCGCTTCAGATCACCTTTAAGCGTTTTGAAGATTTCCACACATACAGTAGGACCTTCAAACAGGAAATATGCATAGTGCACCTACTTGACTTAGAAAGCAACTTACTAAACTAGCTTTGTCGTAAGTGGGCTTTAAACTTTTATTTGAAATGTGCAGACAGAAGATGACACTTTCACACCACGATCTAGGTCATTCCAGAGCTTGGCCCCTCTGTAAGCAAAACAATTCTGACCAGTTGTTGTTCTCAGAGGTAAGGTAAGGCCTGTATTCCAATTTCTCAGCTGGCGATAAACGTTAATAGAAACTCAAATGAGTTAAAAAAGCAACCAATAGATTTGAATACAACAGATACATATTTTACATTCATTCATACTATATTCATAATTTTCAACATATACTCAACAACCTGGCTTCTTACTGTATATGAGCTTACTAATACCTAATGCACATCAACTTACCCATGCTTTAGCTGTGAGGAATTTCTGGAGATTTTCATTGAAAGACATGACAGGATGATCAGCCACTCTGTTGAGGAATTTGTCCAACGCTTTTTGACGTGTTTTCAAGAAGTCGGGATCAAATCTTTCAAAATGCTTGCTGAATGTAAACTTCTCAGGCAGTGGCTAAATAGGTACGAGAAAGATAATTACTGTAGAACCATGTGTTTTGGCTGTATTTCTGAGGTGATGAGAAAATATGAACAAAGTCCAAAAAGATGGCTGATACTTTTTGAGAAAATAGATATATTTTCTGATGTCAACAAACACCCACCAATACTGTGGCTTATCTTTATTTAGGCCAGTTCAGTTTCTTCCTATAGTTCCAAAGTATAGCTTGCTCTTTTCCAAAATAAATTTGTTGATAAATGGCAGGCGAAGTCCTAGATTATGCAAATTACAAATGAAAATATCTTTTCTTATAAATTATACAGATAAATGTAGTTGGCAACTTCACCATGCATAGTAACTGAATCATCATCAGCCAAAGTATATTAATGAAAATGCTATGAAAATTACAATCATTAATATTATTTATTTGAAACATAAGAACAAAAAGGAACCAGAAAACAAACTTACAGGGATGATATGAGTAGGGCATGTTTCTTCCAATTTTGACCTGAGCCACAGAAAATCAGTGTATCTTCTTTGAACTATATATTCTGGTTGGTCATATTCACTTCTTGTTGTCTGCAAGAAAAATGCATCAATTTGATAAACATCACTGCATGTCAATGATAACTCTGGACAAAGCACCTTATGCTTCAAATTGGGTGTTTAAAATAGCAACTTTTCTCATGGAACATGTTGATCGTTTTTGCTTGTCTGTCAATGAACGATTAGAAATTTAGAGATAATGACCCAATTATGGTATTTGATTCAAGATGACTCCTATAATGGCAAAGGCAGCGTTAAAATTGGTGCCTACAGCACAGGAGCATAGTTTTCCTGCGTAAGAATTCTCAAATTAAATATTTTGAGTTTCTTAAGAATTCTTGTTTATAAAGCTTTACAGTCTTCCATATGGCACAAGAATTCTGATCATGATGTGAAGAATTCTTAAGATTCTAAAGAATTTTTTGAGAATTCTTTATGTTTCCAAGGCCTGAAGTGTATTGTGAGTCTTTTCTTAAAAAAATCAAGGGCATAAAAACTACCTTAGTAGTAACATTATAACTGACATATCCTTCCAAATGTTTCTCTGGTTTGTCCACTTTCACAAACAAATCTCTCGCCCCACTCTGGGAATCATCACTGCCAATCAAGGCAGCAAAACGCTCTGCATCTTCATCAATTGAGACGGATCTCATCATTGAGGAAGCATGCTCATCTAAGGAAGTGTACTTCTGTTCTGGCTCTAGAACTGCTGCATCCTCCTAGAAAAAAGTGGTTAAATAATCAGATGCATGTTGTCTTACATACTGTCTTGTTTACTACAAAATTTGCGATGCCAGATTTTCACAACACAATTATTAAAGTTTTGCCTTACCCACCTTACCCCAAACTTGCCCACTTTATCCCTAAAGATCCCTGTCCATAGACCCTATAAAAATGTGCACCATTTGAAATAAACTCCTAAGACTGTCTGTTCTTTTTTTTATTCAAATATAAAATTTTACAATAAACTTACATTCTACCATACCTATCTAAATTACTATACAACACTACAGGTACGATACCATGGGGAGCAAAATACAATGACTACATATAAAAACAAGAAATGTTAAACTGTATACAGACACATTACGAAACAATTAAAGATTAATGGATACTATACTAGATTCTGTCTCATATCAGATGTCAGGTCAGGGTTTAAATGGGTTGAAAGATGTCACGAGTGCAAATCATTTAATTGTTGATTTAGGAAGGTAATTCGAGTAGATTTCTGTTCAACTCATCAGAAAGGTCTTGATCACCAAACAATAAAAGATGCGTCAAAGAATCGTTTGAAAGATTGGTGATTTGTGCAAATGGTTGTAATAATTCAACAATTCCAGCGAGAAGATTTTGTCGTTGAACATCAAAAGAAGGGCAGTCTGTTCTGAAAGTGACAGAGCCACAGAAGAGGGGTCAGTTTTCCATATTGTCTAAATTCCTTTAGATTAGAGTTTACTGGACAAATGAGGTCATTTCCTGATGGTAAAAGGGGTGTTCCCAAGTATGAAAAAGCTTGGTCGTGAAAATTTTCCTAATGGCCACATCCCGAGACCCCAATCTCGGTTGGTCACGACCAGCCAGTATGCAGAGTATGGTAGTTCTAACGAGATCTTACGTGTTGTGTGGAGACCAAGAAAGTCACCACGTGCAAAGTCTGTGATTCCTTTGTTTTTCAATTAGAGAACAAAAGAATTGCTTGAAAATGGTTGTGGGCATTGAAATCTTGTGAAAAATCTCATGTATGCAGTTGCCATGCTCTGCAGACTGGCCCTCCAGTTTTTGTGGAAGGCACAACCACCTCTGCATTCTGACCAACTAATTGATAACCTCAGGGTCATGATCGCACATTTTTGGTGTGCACCAGTAAACTCGTCATGAAAAAAACTCTCTATTTGTTGTTCATATATATGAGCACGCCGGATGGAAGAAACATTCATGAGAATCACCTGAGATAAAAGCAATGTGTGAAGAAGTCTGGATATTCTATTTTTGGCTTATTGTATCTGATAATTTTTACATGTGTATAGTCATTCCTTAGCCAGAGGAACAAAACGTGTGTAGGAGTCTTCTTTGGCCTACTTAAAGATTGCCTCTACTTAGCTCTGTTCACTCAACTTAAGTTAAGTTTGCATTGATCAGGGCTTTGTCTTTTGCAGTGTACAATGAGCTTCCTCGTGCAGTTTGAAGTCCAGGTGCTAACTTAGCTAATTGCAAGTGCGCAAGAATTGTGTCTGCATTTTATTGTCCAGCTGATTTATTTAATCACCTTTCCCTAAATGTGGAACCAATTGTGAATTGTATGTGGTGAAATTTACATGTAGAATGTGAAAACTAAACTGAACTTAGCCCAGGTTGGAAAACTTGCATTCCTTTGCAACTACTGTATGAAACTCTGTCAAACTCGCTGCTACCAGCTACAATAACCGGTTCTCGCATCCGTTGTTAATTTTGCGTCTCTCGCAGCTTCTTAGAGTCTACTGGCAACTTCAAATTAATTTCATTCGCTACTTCACACTGGCACAAATCAAGCATGTTTTCCAACCTGGAACTTAGCAAGCAAAATTTGCATTCTTATAGGAGTGGAGGATTGGGATCTGTACACAATAAAGGACTTGCAAGATTCCCTTAAAAAACAAGTCCAGAAAAAGAGAACAATAATTAATAAACAAACATCCACACAAAGTTGCCCATTTGCCTGTTGACCCACAACAACATTAAAACCCTAAATAAAGGCAGGCAAAAGAACAATGGACCAGTATGACAAACAAAATTCAAAGAAAAAACTTTTTGAACAACCCACCACCCAGCACTCAAGTTGGTTACCAAAGAAGACGTGATAAAAGTTGCTCAGACTTAATTGTACTATTTTCTATCTCATACGATTGCAAAGATTTGCCTAACGAACCTTATCAATGACGCATAACCATCCTTCCGTGACTTTTATCGTCTCTTGATGGTTGGTAGGAGCAAGAAGGCTTTCTCCTGGCCATCCATAACAACAACATTCCTCGACTCTCTAGGCACACGAGAAACCTGCTCTTGAATCATATCTTCTCGTGGTAAGAAATGTCGCTCAATCATTAAAATCTGTGGCAGACATTAGAAAGCAGGATAAGGAGAACAAATGGGTATAAATTCATACCTTGTCGCCCAGGGAATTATTTGAAACCGCCCCATTTTCCGAAGTGTGACTGCCAGACCCATTTCCAACTGGAGGTACATGGGTGAAGTCTTCCTCATTTGGTGTGGTAGGCTCGTCGAGGAAAGGATTGTATTCTTCACTCATGGTTAGTGAGATGATAAGACAATAGACTGAACACCAGTAGTTAGCTGTCTGAAGTTGAAACTGCTTGAAAACTGCTGGTAACTGTTGCCTTTTCCTTCTTTCTTGTCGTGTCTTTATTTGTCAAAAACAGGGCGAAGGTCATCATCGGAAAGGAATCTTATCAATAAGAGGCTCGTTTTGGAATAGAGGCAAATCATAATAACATTTGATTGCAGTGATTCAGATGATTTAAATGATTTCATTTTTTACGACAATCATTTGAATAAAACAGTTTAAAAGTCTACTACACACATTTTTTCCAAGTTTTTGAACTCTACAAACATTGATGAGAATTTTAATACCTTGTGTGGATCATTGCATTACATTTATGCAATTAACAGAACGGCCACTTTTACAGGTGTCACTTTCTCATGCATTTGAAGTGAGTAAGCCACCAGGTTTCAAGTCATCATATAGACTTATGACGATGAGTCCCTTGTATCCCTGCGGTACCTTGCTCACAGGGACTCATAATGAAACAGTTAAAAACCTGACAGTGAACCTGACCCTGTCTTCTGCATTCGATTGATCGAATCTGGATCGAACGACTGCTTCGGCTCTGTTCAACGGTCTTTCCTCAGAAAGGAAATGCGATAGAAACCACGGTAAGCAGACACTTGATCAACAAAACTTTGTATTCATCTGAAGAAGAAAGTTCACTTTACCTGGTGAGTGCAAAGTAAGTCTTTTAATGCTGCAATTTCCAAAGAGAAATCTTCAAGTACCTGCTGCAGCAACTTCCTTCAAATTTAGTAAGCTGCGTCAATCGAATTGAAGGTTCGAATCTGATTGTTCTTTGTCAAATCTCGCAATCTGATTGGTATGCTAGGAATCCCAGCATATTAGGCCTAAATAGGGTCAACTTTTTCATAGTAATATTATGAGTCTCTGTTGACTGAAGCGCCATCTTGAAGTCAAAGAGCACAAGGAAACAAGAGACTCATCGTCATAAGTCTAGTCATCATATGCAGCGGTGACAAGGTATACCAGAGGTTGGTTTATTTGTATGTGGTTAGTTTATTTGGCATTTGTGGCATGGCGTCGAAATGCCTTTGCATGCAATATTGAATGCGAAAAAAGTTCTGTCCAATATCTCGCACTTTTATGAGCAAGAGCCAAGAAACACATAGGTAATTCAACTTTATGAAACTTTGGGCTACTCTGAACATTAGCGCTTCCCTCCAAAAGTAAACATGCAATGATAAAACTTGATTTATGCCCAATGTTAGATGTGCTCACAGAAAATCAGAACATTTTTACAGAATAGTTCTTTCTGTTGTTGCTAAAAATCCCTTTACCCGAGGCAGTAAGAACAACCTTGGAAAATTATGGTTCTTAGGTTTGGCCTTCTATCTTTGGCCTTAACTTTCGACTCCAACCCGAAATTCATTTCTATAATTTTTTCGATTGATTTGAAGCATATACCATGCGTTTACTTTTTCCAAAAGGATAAGGACCAAGAAAGAATTTCTTGTTAGCTAACGTGGTATTTTAAAAGATCACTTTGAAATTAGAATATTGATAATTGTCACAGATTTATAACTATTGTTGGTTTTATTTCTGGGCGGACTTTCAGGGCAGAGTGAACTACATTGAAAATAGTGTTTATTACTTACACCAGGCAAGTTCATCCCTCAGGATCCCTCAAAATTGTTCTGTTTCCCTTCTGTTCGTTTCGGGTTCGTTTATTTACCTCTGGAAGCACGAGACCTGAGCCTGACACGTAATCCCTTCATCTGACTTTGGTAAGAATGTTTTGATGACATCTAGGAATGTGGTACTGTCCACATAGTCTGGTTTTAGCTATTTCGGACCTTTGCAACATTATTTCTGGCAAAGGCAGCATGAGAAAGGCCAAGAGTCGAGAAAAATCCTCCCAGTAAAGGTCACTGAATGATGCTATTGTTGGTGTTAAATGGTAATGCAAGCAGAATTCAGGTTGTTCTTCTCAGTCGATTTCCTGGAGTAAGGTAGTAAGTTGTCATTATATATGCAACGAAAAGCAAAGAAGTTTGCTCGGGGTTTGCTCCAAGGCAGTTGCACGAAAATGAACAATATTCGTACAAAATAATAAAATTTTGCAGGAGAGCATGGAACAGGAGGCTCCAGACAAAGAAGACGGACCAAGCCACAAGATCCCCATTTGTAACGCTACATCGTCAACATAGTACTAAACAACAAAACAACACTGCACAGACTGAGTACATAGATTGCAGACCTGAAATCTGCGGACTTACAGGAGAAGATGACGTCATTAGCTTGCGATAATGCATTTGCGGGAAGACTGGTTTTAGAGAATTACCAAAGCACTATTATTGCGATACTGAACTTCATGATGATTCCAATCACACTAACTGCGAATTGCTTCATCATTGTTGGGTTATACAAAACAAGGCAATTGGGCTCGATCATAAATAAATTCTTCTTGTGCCTCAGTTTCTCAGATTGTTGCGTTGCAGCTATTGTCCAATCTCTCGTTGGTGCCCTATTTACCACATACAGTAAAGAGAAATTTTGCAATTTGGAAATGAGTGCACAGTTTTTTACGTTTTTATTTGGTCATATCTCTGGATTCACAATCGTTGCTATCGGTATCGACCGATACATTCATATGAAGTACCTGCAGAGATACGATTCCATCATAACGAAACAGAGGGCAGTTGGTCTGATGGCCATCTCATGTGTAGCTTCAATAGGAATGGGCCTTTCATACACACTGTCAACTATTTATGGCATTTTCCAGTGGGTGAATATGGTGATACTCCTTGCCGATATGGCTGCGATTGTCATTATCTATGCTGCCTATTTAGAAGCATACAGCAAAGTGAAACAACACCTTAAAAAGACCAAACAACTTCGAAAGTCATCGAATGCCCCCAGTTATGCAGTCGCAATGATTATGACGATACTTTTGATTCTGGGGGCAGTTTTTATTTGCTACGTCCCATATGTTATTGTTGGTATGTTCGGATTCTACAGAGTCGAGTTTCAAAGGAAACTGCTGTCTTCTGGACTATCAATGGGAATCTACTTGACGTATTTGCTTGTTTATCTAAATTCTTGTTTAAATGCTGTTATTTTCATATACAAGAACGATGCTGTTAAAAGGTTTGTCTTGAGTACCTTGAGAATCGCTACAAAGAAGCAGCCTGAAACGCCTATCACATCAAGTACATCTCTGCAGCTGTCTTCTGTTAAGACATTGAAGATGTCAGCTAGTTGTGAAAGCAACATGGGGATGGGGTTTACGGACAGCACCGTTGATTTGTTGCCTTGCAAACATCATGCAGAGAATGCAGTCTAGATGCTGGTACTTTGAAATGAAAATAACAGAGCATTTTTGATGGAGAATGTGAGAGGGTGACCAATCAATCAGTCAATCAATCAATCAATCAATCAATCCATAAATCAACCAAAAGGTGAATCAATGAATGAATCGTCAACTAAATTTGAAAGTAAAGCCCTGACCAAATGAGTAAATAATGTGTGCCAAATACTTTAGATTTGTCTCAAGAGTGACTTTTTTCGTCTAGCCACATCACAAATAATTGCTTTGACAAACAATTTGCCAAGGAAACATGCAGAAAATGCAGTCTAGATGCTGCAAGCGTTGAATGGAATTAATAATTACACATACACACATGCCTATCTAATGAATATCAAGCAAAAAGCCTGCCAATGAAAGCAATTGGGGTTTTTGCATGAGTATATTTGTGTAATGTGAGACAGAATTTAGATTGAGAATATACTCTGCTTTTCTTGGGTCATGTAGAACACACACAGCTTTATTTTGTTATACTGTATTAGGTTTTTGTGTTCCACAAAGAAAATCGAATTGAATTAAAGAGTCTCGGAATAAAACCAGATGTCACAGAACACTTTAAGTGGAAATTTTTATTGGATGCTTATTCTCCTTGTGGCTCATTGTTCTGCTGGTAAATGTCAAAGCTTTCAGAAATGTTTCAAGAAATTATTCACAGCAATACTGTTATTATAGCAAAAGATCTAATGGTACCGCAAATCACACAAGGCTGTTGTTATTCAGCGACCAAAATGAAAATTTACAATGTTTAAGTTGTCAAAGTAAAATTCACCGAATGTTTTAGTTTGTGATGATGACAAACATTGAAGTTTTAATGAAACGCAAACAAGCGCTACTTAGAACTGCGTAGTTTGATATGCCAGGTGTCCCAAAAAGTACCCTGTTTGAAAAATCAATAAAATTTAATTACACTGCCGATCTTCGATGTTATTTTGTCAAGTAGATCAAGGTCCAAATTATTATCCAATATAGAGTTATTTTCGTGATTGGTTTCAAAATTAGTGAATTTAGCTCTTTTTAGGGCTACCTGGTTTTGAATCATACTGCAAAAAAAGCATTGATGATTGCCAGATTAATTTCTTTGAGCATGTAAAGCTTTTAGTTTAGTCATCAATTAGAAAGAAACGCACACTATCATTGGAGACTTCAATAATGATAGAAAATCTGAAAATTTTGACTCTTACCCAAGATTGAGTATTTTACTTCAAAACTATAGCTTAAAATAAGGTTTTTCAACGTATAATTTCTCTACCTTGCTGTATCAAAAACAAACATTTTATTATCGATGAATATTTTTGGGTCTTTGACAAAACAACACAAAAAAGATTTTTTATCAAAGGTTTCATAATCAATTTTTGGTGATTTTTCAAACACGAGTACTTTTTTATGGGACACCCGGTAGTAAGTTCATGTTCTCCAACGTAGTTTCCTCTTCATGATTATATTTACGAGTTTCTCATTGCATGTTAGGTTGCAAATGTTTAAAAATGTTCGTGTAATATTCTACGGACTATATCTTGGAACTGAATGTTTTCAAAGAAGTTTAGCTATATCGCTATAGTTCTGCCGTTGGACCTTCCTGAAATCTTCAATACTTTTAGAATTAGATTGTTTTTCTTCTTCCTTAACAATTCAAGAAAAATTTTGAAAGAATTTTACCAAGTGTATTTTCTAAACCTTTCGAGGAAATCACAGAATAATTTTCAAGAAATTCTTAGTTGTGATTAATGTCTACAATATGAAATCAAGCAAAAGTCTTTTACTCTTCTGGTTGATGATTTAGAACTTTGATGACGTCACATCCTCAAATAAGGTGAAATATAAAATACGCCGTAATTTCGAATCAATTTAAAATTTCTGAGAACCCCAACGATAGAATTATAACAAAGTAGCTAAAGTTTCCTTCAAACCATGAGTAACTAGACACTGCTGGTATGATTCTGAGGAGCGTTGCAACTAATATGTACCTGCGGAGGGCAGAGGAATAATTTCTATCTTGCGCTAGCCCCACCATAGCAGTAGATAATGTTTTCCTCCGCAAAAGAACAAAGCTGTGGGAATCAAGCGCAACTGTGGCGTGTAAACTAGATTAAAACCATGCAATTGGGAGAAGTAGTATCCTGATAACCAGACCCGATTTAATCATGGAATTTTACACCCATGCTCGTGTTGTGAAACATTGGACAAAAATTAAGAACCAAATGTCTGTAGACAAGCTGAAGAAATGGCATTTGAGTAGGTCGTACACAGTGCTTTGATATTATGACCTCTGCTTGCAGAAAATGTCTTCGGGAGTTTATTCCAATAATGCAACAGAAACTCCACGCAATAGCTTTTGGATATCGTACATTCCTGCAAAATACTGTACATCTTTTTAAAACTTGATGAAAAGACCTGGGCGAATTCACTGCTATATTGCCTAGGCAACTGGATATGTCTTCACAGAATCAAGCTTCCTTTATGCCTACAATTGGGTGTCTGTCTGGTTGCTTTAAACTAATGTTACATGGTGACGGTGCAAATGTATCTAGCAATTAGTGTCGCCACTCCGTCACAACGCCGTTGCAAAGACAAATTGCTGGCCGCTCGCCACGGGGTAACATGTCATCTCTTAGTCATCTCTGCAACTTGCAACGCAATTTTTTGTTTTTGCAATTGCAGTAATTGCCAGAAGTAGAACTCAATTTCTGAAAAGATTGCAGATATTTCTGAGGGCCATTGCATCGTGTATCATCGGTTTCTGCAATTTGCATCGCAATCCTGAATGCCACGCATGAGCTGTCATCAAAGTTAGTTTTTTTCAAGCCACTAAACCAAAAGGGCTGTACGAAATATGTAGATTAGGCCGAAGTTAGACCGTACTTGCTAAAACGCGGAACGACCCAACTTACTTTAACTGCTTTCAATATTCAAGGTGTTGTGTTGTGGCGCAGTGATGTAATCCTCTGACATTGCAGCCAGAACAGTCAGGCGGACAGGGTTCGATCTTAGGTAGAGCCCAATCACTTCAGCATCATGACAAGGGGTCGTGAAATCGCTTTGGCCTATCCTATTTCTGAGATCCTAGCGCTTGGCGATGAAAACCGCAACTTCACCTTTACCTTCACCTTCTCGGCCAGTGTTAATAAATATTCACTTCATTCACATAGCCTGTTGTCCTAATTTTGTAGCATATTGTTCTACCTCTGGAAAAATTCTGCCCCGAAGGGGGGGGGGGGTACTTTATTGTCAACATGATTCGACCTGAATCTGGACTTTGAGGAAAGGACCCATTCGTATGATGGAATATTCAAAAATGTCGAGCCCATTTGCATGAATATCAGGAAATTTCTGGGATTCTGCCACAGCTTTATTTTATCTTTAGAAGAATGGAACTGGACATCTCATATCGCCCTTGATTAAACAAAACGAAACAGGCATTATTGCCCATTAGCCATTTGTGCGATCTTGTTTTAAAGATTTTGGGAAGGCTTAAAGTTATCTTGCTGGAGTTTCAAATTTACGACGACCTACAACATTTTGATACAACTTTTATTGTATGGCGATAAAGACCTTTCAAATGATGTCAACAAAAATATACTCAAATTGGCTCTAAATCTCGTCCATATAACTGGTCGGTACGTTCACTTAAAATATTTTCAGACTTTGGTATACAACACATAGATACTAAGTCCTATTTCTTTCATTTTTCCCAAATGTTTGTAAGTCTGATTCACATCGGATGTAAGGCGTCTATAGTGTGAATGACAACTCATTCACACAACCAAAAATTTTCATATAGCACAGGTGCGGTGTTTTTGAGCGGTTGAGAAGACCCTGGAGGAGGAACAGTAGCGACGGCAATCGTTGTCGATTGATTTCTCTCGGCCAGGGTTTCTGCTGTTCAGTATTATCGCCGGTGCTGGCCTGACTTCAAGCGTGAAACAGATCCTAGCATATATCCGTATCTAATTGTTTATATGTAGCATTTTGTAATTGTATATTCAATAGTAATTTAGTTGCACGATATTTTCATGGAATGGCCAGGGAGTTGTCATTGTCTTTTGCCCACAACCCCCTGCATCGTCCTTGTAATGTTTTACAGTAGCTCATGTAGTGTCTTGGGCGTTTTGATTGAATATAAAAGAATTGATAAAGATAAAGATATTTCTCAGCCGGTGGGCAAAATTAACTAAATCAAACAAACGTGAAGCTAATTCGAAACTTCATGCTCTCTAGCTCTAAACTATTTACAATTTCACCTACACACTTGTAGCAAGTCCCGGCCTAATTTGATTAAGACTAATTGTTCCAAAGCAATTGTCTTTCTCTTCCTTACTCTGAGTTGGATTTACCAGAAATCTTTTAGACGCAGAGTGAAATCTCTCCTTCACATATTTGAACAGTGCTTTATTCTTGTTTAGAACGATCACTGCGTTGAAGAATGAATTCAGGTACACGAACACGTTTGTAAAGTACGTAATAAACGCGTATGTTGCATTGATCGATTTACCAGCAACTTGTGTCTCGTGAAATAAAACAATCCCAGTGCTAAGGTACGGAATGTAGCTTATGAATAAGAAAAATATGATCAGCATGATTGCTTTCACCATAGCTGTTGTGTAAGAAGGCGATGTCGATTGGTTCGTGCGCAAGAATTTCGTTTCTTTTGCGTGTCGAATAACCACGCGGTACGTCTCGATGTAGGCCGTATACACAGTTATCAAGGCGCATAAGTCAACAACAAGGAGAATGATATGAGCCATTGGGTAAACTTTGCGCAATGATGATAAGGTCATTGCGATGGCAACGGTTGCTGCCATTATAACGCATACAGTCATGAACGTGTAAACTCGTCTGTACGATATGTTGCTTGTATCGCGCGGTAGATTCAAATCTTTCACACTAACAAACCGTTCAATTCCAATTGCAACGATGAAGAATGCTGAACTGTGTGCGAAAAATAACGATAAAGACTGTGTCACAAGTTCTAGTTGACACGACCGTTCATTTTGTTTCAAAGTAAACAATATCAACGTAAGCGGTTGAACGATAGCTGCCACACAAATATCACAAATACTTAATCCTAAAAACATTCGGTTGACTTTTGAATCGAGTTGCTTCGCTCCAAACAAACTCACTATGACCATAATGTTGCAAGCAAAAGTTAGAAGCATTGTTATGGAGTTGAACATAGTTACCGCGAAGGCCTGGTGTTGTGTTAGGAGGATTCGCGCTGAAAATACATTTGGGCATTGGTCTTCCATTACATTTGCATGTAGTTGTCCTACTATTGTTGCATGGGTTTCCGTTGCTCATTAATTGGCATCTATCTTGTCAGGCAACTATCTTCACTGCTTTTGTTGATGGAAACTTCTGCTTCAATACTGATTGAAGTAAGCTTGCTTAGAGGCAGTATTCGTACAATCTTCCTCGATGCAAACTTCAGTTTTCTATTCTACGTTCCATTTTCCTTTGTGATACTGCTTCTTTGTCTCAAGACATCTATCAGTCGTTGGCAGCCTCATTTCTGAAGTTCACCAAGAAAACGAATATTTACTATCTTAGAAGCACGAAGCGGAATTCTTCCAGAGAGTATTCAATGTCACCATTGCTGTTAGCAATATATCTTGGAAGCTTGTTTATTTCCTTCGAGGCTTGGAATGTTTATTATCTTGGAAGCTCAAAGCTGAATTCTTCTGAAGATTCATCAATAATAATTGCTGCTATATCGATATATCTTCAACGTAAAAATGCTCCATCATCTTTACTTAACTTTTCGATCTCTCACGAACACGAAATATTTTCATTATCATCTATCAAATTTATGTCTTGAGCAGCCAAATCTCCCTTCTTTCGCAATCTTCTATTTTTCTTCTAAACGAGATGTAACTTTGCACTCCTATTTGCAAAATATTTCTTCGCTGTCTGCAAATTGAAGAATTTGAAGAAAATGAAGAAGTTCATCCACGATATCTTTGCTAACATACAAGAATCAATAAACGGTCTTGCACTTGCAGCTGATACCAGCTCTCCACAGACGATGCTTCCTCCTCCTGCAATGTAATTTCATAATCAATATTTTTCTGAGAAAATTTCTTTAAAAGGCACATTCATTATGTTATCAACAAATCATGACTTTTTTATCACAACTTCCTAGAAAGGCAGTCGTTTTGCTAGACCATTATCTAAACCACAATAGAAGTATTCAAAAGGAACTTTGCTCGATTCAATAAATTCGCATCAGCTTTCTAAACAACTTTGTTGATACTTTGCTGAATTTACAATAGAAGTTATTGCGAGCTCTTGATCCTCCTAGCAACTTTGCTGACCCTCTTAAGATGTTCTGTCAATTACCTAGCTGTGATAAAACAGGTATCATGAAATGATAAGTTGTTTCCGATGCTCGAAGATAGAAGAAATCTACCGTCAACCGCTAACCGTTAACGACTAGGAAGTCACAAAGAAACCTTCTTTCGTCTCTTCAAATATTCTATCCATTACTTAGCTTTGATAAAACAGGTATCAAGAGGAGATAACTTGTTTGCGATACTCGAAGGAGGAATTAAATTTACCGTCAACCATTAACCGGTAACCGCTAGGCAGTCACCAAGAAACCTTCTTTGGTCTCTTGAAATATTTTATCCATATTTCCTAGCTCATAGCTGTGATAAAACAAGTATCAAGATGAAGTAAGTTGTTTCCGATGGTCGAAGAAATATATTTACCATCAACTATCAACCAGTAACCGCTAGACATTCACCAAGAGACCCTCTTCGGTCTCTTTAAACCGCTAGGCATTCACCAAGAAACCGTCTTCGGATGTCAGTACGGTTCAGTAATGTACGGATGTCACACTGCATTCATTGGTGATATTTCATTCTTTTGCGATTCAAAAAAAATCTGTTGTTTTTATAATTTGGAAGCAATCTTGCCATAATCTTATACACCTGCGAATATGTTGGGACTACTCAGCAAATTTCAAATCTATCAAACTCTCTGCCTCCCTCTCGTGCTGTGATCTTTCGTCGTTCTCAGCACTAGTTCTCAGCAAGCAAGGTGACGTCTTTTCATTAAATCTTGTCTTAGAGTCGCAATCACGCTTAAAAAACTCAATGGTGCACTCAAAAACAGTTTAAAGGGAATGGACATAGTTAAAAGCTGGCCTGGACCAAGTTAGAAATATATTCTAATGCATTGTATTTGGTAAATTTAACACATGCTGTTTCATTGTATAGCAAAAGAAACAATAAGTGTTGGGTGTTTCTTTAGCCTATCTATTTATAGAAGATAGTAGATATAGCCATGTCAATTAGCTTTTATTTATTGTTCTAAATGAATTGAACAGCCAAACCATTTTTTGATCAAACTATGACCTGTTTGGTTCTCTCTTCATTCGAACGTGCATTAAAGCTATATCATCTTTAAATCTTTAAATTCCATGCAAGCTGTAATAATTTACGACTTACATTTCGACGTTTCCTCCAAGTATCTCCACATGCCGTGAAGAGATTTCCGACATTTACTTCTATCAATGAACTGAAAATTGCCATGTCTTGACATGATGAAAACTTCTTTTCTATGATCAACTGGCTTTCGAAAGTGCTCTCTTTGCTAATTGTTACGATCAACAAAACCACGCAAGAACACAGATCTCACCTTTCCGTTAACTTCACTGTTAAATTTTTCTCTCTTTACTAGAACGAACAGCTGATTAGATTCTACTTAATTAAGGTGTGTTTGACCACCTTTACTGTATATATCAGCAATAATCTTTCTGATATTAGCATTAGCATGATGTGAAATTGACAAAACAATTCACAACAGTACACAAAGCAATGGATTGGCTTTAAAGGTTATCTTCCCTATCAACAGAAACATTAGAATGCGAAAGATAAAAAATTTGCATCCCTTAGATGTCACTTTAATCTTATCTTTTATTTCGTCTTCTGTCTTTTGTTTTGTCCAAAAGGCTTATTCTTATCGCGGTGCGAAACTGTGGAATAATTTAGAAAGAGAGGTCCCTGAAAACCTTCAAAGAGCACCTATGGACGGGGACAACATTTATTTCATAAATAGACTTAGTTTTGTATAATATTGTAAATTAGGCATGTAAATTTCTTTTGTTCTTAGTTTTAGTGCTTTTCACCCATTTTCGTTCTTAGTTTTAGTGTTTAGTATTATTTTTAAACAGGTCAGATTGAAAAACATATTCATTTATAAAGCCTATTTAACCTGTCTAAATATAATTATATAATGAAATGTAAAAATGTAAATATAAATGTCTTTCTAGCAGAAACGAAAAATTCACGGTTTGTTATCATCTGCAACATTAATTAAGTGTCGTTGTCTTACCTCTTTTTCGTGTCAATTTGACCAGAGATTTCAGCTTTTTATTATGACCAAAGCGATGTTGCATTGAAGAAATCTAACCAATATTCCTGCAAGGCAATTTCAGACCGTACTTTCTGTTACAGTATATCATGTACTGTTTGAATGTTCCTTCTGAATGTCTTAATGAATGCACTTCTGGATGTCCTTTTTGAAGGTCTTTCTGAATACCCTTCTGAATGTCTCAATGAATGTCCTTCATGACGTTGAATATTGTAACAGTTTTCAATTAGAACTGTTCATGGATCTCTGACAGATGTTCATCATATGTACAATGCTTTCTAACGCAATGACTGCTAATGCACGACTCCGAATAGTCCTAACGACTCCTAATTCTCAATTTTCTCAAGTAGTTGCTCTGATACTTTAACGAAACCTCTCTTGTTTGATTTATCTCAGTGAAACCAAATAGTCAGTCAACTCTTCTTATTCACGACATGCTTAAGTCGTTGGCTTTCTTTTTCTTTTGATCAATCGTCAAACTTTCCAGGTAGCTCAAATAAATTTTTCATACACACCAGAGAATATCAATGACGATAAACAAACAATTTTATCTTCACATAGCAAACGGCTTTCAATTTACGATTATGCCATTTTCCCCAGATAATTTCAAATTTCGTTCACCTTTTCTGCTAACTATCAGACTACACGATTCTCCTTTGCCACTAAAATTGATCATGCGCCGTTAAAAACTCTTCAATATCTGTTTACAACAGTTTTAGGCCAAATATGTTCTCATAACATAGAGAAATAGAAGTTATTTCACAGCTGCTACTAATTTTCTGACTGTAGATTGTTCTTTCTTTCCCCCATATGCGTACAGTTAGCTGATGAAATCTCTTTTTGATATATTCTTCCAGTAAATGGTAAGCTAAATTTGTCCTTTGTGTGACAAGAATTTCAAGCAGCCTTCAGTAGTAATTTTGCAAAAAAGGAGGTAATACACCTGACAATTCCGGACAGTTCATTTACACTTTTCTCTAATTCTCTGATAAAATCTTCATTCCAACTCCTAAAGCTCACAAACTATGGTCGATTCTCTTTGCAATGTCAGTTGACGCATTTATTAATTTGTAAACATGCCCCGTGTCTGCCAACTGAACAATTCATATCTACATTGAAACATTTCCACCGCTTAATGCGACCAAATGAGATCTTTGTACCAAAATTAAATTATTACATTTATGATGCAAAACTATCGTTTCACCTGCTTGTATTAACAGGTACTTTACGCGCGTTAACAACAAGCTTTTGATGTCCCATGTTTATCCTTGCGTTTGATCATGACGGCACAGTTTACTTTCTCTTTATAATTGTGAAGAAGGTGTCGTATTGTTTATTTAGATACTCAGAAAGAGTCCATTTCTACCAGAAAGGTGTGTTTTTCAAGTTGTTGTTGCTTTTATATAAACAATTGTATGCTCAATCCGCGAAAATTGGTATGTGGGCCCAAACACTGCGCGCAGGCAGCATCATCATTTCGTGGTGATTGGCATTATATATACGTGTTGCTGACGACAACGCATTCCCAGATAAATTCATCTCTTCTATCCAGCTCAAACCTCAACAATGCAGTTCCATTAAGCCTGGTTTCCATATGATCGTAAGGATCGTTAGTGATGCGAGGATTGCAAAAATTTGTGAACAGCGATCGTTGCGTTGACTTGGAAACTGTCTTGTTTCAGTTTGCTAGCGATCCTTGCGTTTGAGATAGAACATTTTCTATCTAAGTGATCGCAACGATCTTTGCATCAAGGGATGTTTCAATGGAAACCGAGTGAGGATTAATTTCAGGGAAGGAGGCCTCTCTGTATACAGCTAGCCTTTGTCATCTACTCCCAAATTGTTGAGAATTTGATTTTACCGCCAAAAGTTTAAAACATGTGCAATCGTTGCGATGAATGGAAACTACATGACGCAAGAATCGCTGAGAATTGCTGGTCACACATTTGTGCGATCCTTGCATCACCAGATCCTTGCGACCATATGGAAATTGCGGCATTCCTTTGATGATTACATTAAAGGGAATGTAAGCATATAAAAGTGGCTCAAGCCACTTGCGGTCAAATACTAGCCTATCCGTGACCAGCATTTCCTGTTGACATAGAACAGTTACCCAAATATGGTGCGGCACGTGTTATGGCTCATTGTATTGGTAAGGCTATTTTTATCAAAGGCTTATATATGCTAGGACAGTGAAAAATCAAAGACAAGAAGAGTACCAAAGATTTTGATGTCAATCACCTCATATTATTGCTTTAAAGGCAGTCTATCATGCGTTTGATTGGTTGATAATGGCAATACAAAGAAAAGGAGAATTGAATGGCTGCTAATACTCCCCCTGATCTTTCTGATTTTCTACGGCCATAGAAAGTGATAACGATTAGCCCTCCTTTATTTTAAATATGCAAATTCACAAAGACATCCGTTATGTTGAGCTCTGTCTTTATTACAGCCAATCAGATGCGTGACAGACTCCCTTAATTTCTTAGTGATGATAAGTGCAAAAGCTTTATCGCCCTGTCGTTTACACTACGCGACGAAATTTCATTGTCCGTGAAAAATTGGCAACGAGGAGTAGTAGTAGTAGTAATTTATTTATTTATTTTTTTTGAAGTGGGCTGATAGGGTTTTTAGCTATTTAAAGCTAATTTAGGCCCACTATGCATGCCGCATCCAGGCATGGGACCCCTAGTTTAACGTCCCTTCCGAAGGACGGTGCGAGGTGAGTTGCGAGGTCAGGCCTCCGCTCCGAGGTCACCCATCTAGAGTTTGACCTCACTCGACCGAGCTTAACTTCAATCACCTGACGGAAACTGTTTAAGCCACTCGGCCACTCACCTCGTACATAGGAAGCGAGGAAGGAAATGGTCTCCTGCCGCTATTCAATTCAATTCAACTCCTCTGTTACTGTTGCTGTACTGCCATAACGCAAAATTATTGGTTGTGTATATTTTGCAGTATATAAATGATCAAACATGTGATAAGTTATTTGATTTCTTACATACTGCGCTACATACGCAACCAATGATATTGCGTCATGGTAGTAGAACAACAACAGAGGAATGGAATAGAACAGCCGATGCTGCCATAGCGGGTGGAGGCTGCAATGATTTCAGAGCAAGAAGAAAGGCACATAGGTGAATAATAAACCATTTACGGTATGAATTCCAATTTTCTTCAATTCTAAGAGCAAGCACTGCTGTTTTCATGTTGCATTAGGAAACAGCAGTAGCGTAAATTGCCTTAGTTAAGATAGGCCGCTATGATACATGACTGGGCCTCCTGTGAGTTGACTATGCACAGCGAAAACCAGGCTTTCTATTTCTACAGCAAAGGCGTTGAATCTTTGCAAAACCTTAAGATTATATATGTAAATGTTATTGCCCCATTCTTTCAAGCAGTGGCGTAACCGAGCAGCTCGTGGCCCTTGGTAGATTGGCTATCCAGTGGCTCCCACCGGTTGCAAGTGGACCAAGAAACAATTGCCAAATTTCCAAAATAGAAAATGGTCCTTTTATGGGCAAAATTGTTTCAAAGGCAAGACCAACATAGCAAATTATCGGTAACAGGCTTTATTGAAGGTTTAGAATGAAGGTAATAGAAAAATATTGAAAGGTGGCTTGAGGTCCAATGCGAGCAAATCTTCTGAGGAAAATTTTTTGCACCACAATATTTTTAGATTGTCGGAAAAGCATCTTTCGTAAAACTTTTGCCATCTAATGGAGGAATCGACGAAAGGCTTTCCAAGGAAATTTCTGAAAATCGAGCTTACAGAATTGGTTTTTGTCAAGTGATCTTCTAAACATCTTCATTTTCTCTGGAAGATAGCTAAGAATGTGAATGTTTTGCTAAGTTTGCAACTCGCGCGTTCGATTTAATTTACAACGGTGTTCAATCATGGGTGGTAGCAGACTGCTGTGTCAGCCTAAACACTGCAACACAATCAATGCAATATGGCGGCGCCCAGGACGAAGTCGTTGGTGCTTTGCGTGCAGCTTGTCGCGAATATTAGGACATGACAAGAAAGAGACAACCTAAGTATAGTAAGTTTGAATAAATATGTTTTTTTATGATATGAAGTAGTATAACTCAAAATGCATTTGCTCCAAATTAAAGAAGTACTTCGCTGAAGAAGTTGCTTTAACCTACATTACCGTGCTTTACGCCACTGCTTTCAAGTGAACTGCTCGAAGGTAACTTCACTTTTACCATAATCTCAGAGAGCATACTCTTTATATCAGCTTCAGTTTCAGAATTAAAGCATCTTTTAGGTTTCTGCTGCTCTTGAAGTTGTGATGTCATCAAGCTGCTAAATCCCTAGCCACGAAAGATACAAATTTTGCTTGCTGCTATCTTGTAGACATTCAAAAACTGAGTATTTCTAGCTTTGGTCACATTGATTTTCTTCAGTCAGCTTTTAGAATTTATGGTTCATTTACTGTTTGTCAAAGCTTGACATACCTCCTCTCGTTCATCCTTTCATAGAACTTAGAATAAAAATGCTGTAGTTCCAAAGATGATCATGATATTATAAAGATGATGTCATGTCCCTGGAATTATGACGAATTACATAGCGTTCCCTGCAACTAAATGTATGGCACTCAGACATCAAGTCTAATAAACAACACAACCAACAATTTGAACAAATACAACCCAATATATGAATTGCGATTGTGAGGGACAACATGCCGTTCCGAAACCACCACCATGCCAACAGTACCCAATCCATCAGCACCAGCATGATGTACGCACATTATATTTGGGATTTCCTGACACACCCTGCATTACAACAGCTGGCATAGCATATAGGTGGTAGGTATTACTCCCTTTATTTAGTTACCTTTACTATTCGTTCCCTTAGTATTGTATTTTAGTAGCATCTTAACATTTTTTCTCACTCTGTGCTATCCAAAAAAAATTCATTTGAAAGAATGGGGCAATAACATTTTACGCCTTTATTTTAAAGTTTTGCAAATATTCGACCCATATAAGCTATTTTCTACAACCTTCTCCATTGGAATAAACCAGGATAGATTCAATGGTACACCACGTGACGTTTCAAGAGGAAGAATTGTCGTGAAGGTAAACAAGCACACATGTTTGCAAATGTTTGCTCAATGAACAAACTTTGACATCTTGAAACTAGTGTTATTTTAATTTATTTGTTTGATATGGCGGAAAAGTCAATTGACGTAAATTTACATTGTTAGTTATAGGGGATGTGAAACTTCATGTGAAAAATCTACAATTTTTTTTAAATCGGAGTATTGGCAGGAGCAGGGAGCATAGCATTTGATTAAACGCTGCAGGGAGCATTTGGGAAAAAACAAAGCAGGTCAGAAAAGCAAGGGAAAATTTTGTAAAACAAAGGATACCGTTCTTTTCAAGACAAAGCGATTTGACAGCCTCGTGAATAGATTTCACACCTTCAACGCAGCCGACCATAATGTTTTGCTTTCTCTGTTTATTTTGATTTGACTGAGTGCATTCCTAGGTGTCAACCCTATTCTTCAGAAAGGCAAATTGCTTTGTCTTTTCGCAAGCCTGTTTCCTTTGTATTACAAAATTTTCCCTTGCTGGTCAGAAAATAAAAGTAAGTCCTTCCGCCATCTGGGACCATGTGAACCAATCACGTCACGCCGCGTTGTTGGAAGGTTTCTCTATGTTGGACAGAGCGAACAATAATTTTTATTTACGAATCCACGAAAGTCTACTAATTTTGCGCGGTCGTCGTCCTTCATATAACTCCCAACAGTCTTCCACCCCCCCCTAGCTTTGTTTTAATCATCATTCCTTTGGGCTTGCCCTTTCGCTTTCTTTACACGTAAACATGCACTTGTAGTTGTGTATTGTCGTTACGAGTATAAATATAGCCTCGTGCTTCTGGAACATTTGTTTCTGATGATGAAGCACAGAATTTCTTAGAAACGTCAATGATAATAACCATGGACTAGTCTAACATTTATTTGTTTGAACTATTTAACGGATTTGTCATAACCTGGAAATGTCTCAAAATTAACTTATTGGAATTGTCAGACTTGGAACGTATTTTTTTATAAATATGATTACAGTCGCAATTCCTGTACTCAATTTTTTAATGTAGAGAATACCTCAAGTACTCTTCGCTTAACAAAAAATGTTTAAACAGTCGAAGTTCTTGTCTTGTTAGTCAATCCAGTTATCTTTGAATTGATACAAAGACCCTTCCAGTTATCTTTGAATTGATACATAGATCTATAGCGGAGGTCATAACTCAGGTTTGGTTGTCATTCTGATGTTTTTGTCTTGTCACTACTTGAGTTCTGAGCTGTGAAACATTTCAAGAAAACTTTGATCGCATGGAATATTAAAGAGACAAGAAAACGACCAACAAGTTTTTTGACGAATGTTCCAAAAAGTTGGATTGTTTTCAAAATCGTTTTAAATTCAAATTAAAAACAATTCTTCCTTCAACTCTTATTCCAGCCATATTCCGGCTGATCCTGCTAAACGTTAGACTTGTCCCGGACTTATTACAATCGACGAAATAGACTTGGGGAAAGTTTAGCTAAACGTCAGCTTGTTTTCTAGTCAATGAGTCAGTGACGCCTCTAATATTCAAAACAATCATTGTAACCTGAAACTTAATTCATTTTTATCAGCATTTCCAATTCATTTTAAATCCCATTCACTGCAGGAATATATCACTAAATTGACTCAATCCCCTTAGGCCTGGCTCGATATTATTTTGAAAGTTACTATGCTCAGATTGAAAGGGAGATAGCTGGTTATCCAGAAAATAAGGTTGCTCCTGCAGAGCAAAGTTCCATACAAATAGCTGAGTAGGCTACATCTGGCCGCATCTGGCATAACAACTCAGTGTGTGCGTCTTATTTCTTTGGAAGAATCCACTGTTTTATTCATATTCAGCTTTTACAATTGTTTTATGATACACAACACACGGAGAAAAGAAAGACAGCTGACATTGGATATTATAGTGCAACCTTCGTGTTCGTTATGTAATTTTACCATTGGGTAAGTGGGCGTGTTTCAGTGTCATGGACTGTATGAGGACTTGCTTGTGTTTGCGAGTTACGACTTGCTAGCTTATCGGCTTTGAATGCAAGCAACTGAACTGAGTAATAAAACATAGACGAACCCGTTCACATTGTACCGGTAAAACTTTGGATCCATAGCAAATGTGCTGCAGATCGTTTACACTTTACTAGCATTCTACAATATCCGAAACACTTTCGTTCCTTCTGGCTACATAAAACAATTGTTCTGGAGCCGTGTAAACTCTCTTGAACCATACCTCTCTGAACTCTGGTCATAGCAAACGAGGGCGTCGCAAGCCCTAAAAAAGTGGATGGACTAACTATGGAACTAAATTTTGAAGGGTAGACTATATCTACTCTTTTTTACACCATTTTTGCTTGTGCGTGAATACCGCCTTGGGTTAAAGGGAATCTAAGGATGTATCAGCCTTTGATAAAAATAGCCATCCAAAGATAATAGGCCATGACACGTGCCGCTCCATATTTGGGTACCTTATCGAAGTCAACAGGAAATATCGATATGAGATTGGCTAGAGTTTGACCGCAAATAGCTTGAGCCACTTTTGTATGCTTACATTCCCTTTATCTGGGATGGAAATATCGACCCCAGTCCATCCCTGGTGAATGCCCTTGATAGCAAATAAATAAAAACAAACAACTAAATGACGTTAAACATTTTGACTTCAAAGTAAAACGAGTTAAAATGTTTGACCATAGATTTAGTTATATTGTTGAGGATACGAGGACTGCCCCTTTTGTCTGATCCTTTTGTTATGCTGGTAAAGTTCAAAGCAGATCAACAGCTGGGAAACCTATTACCATGCGCGAGAATCTCTTTGTCTCTTTGCTAATTCTTGTTTGGATTGTGGCCGGATTATCCGCCCACATCCTTTCCACAAAACCAAACATGCTTTCTGCGCATGATCACAGGTTTCCTTTTTGGGGGATGACCGTTGCTATGAACTTTGACGATTCGTATCCCCAACAATATATATCTTTGCACTAAACCAAACCAGAAAAAACTTTCCAGCAGATCAATGAATGGATACCGCACTGCACCATCAGCCTAGCTACTGAGAGAGCTCCTCCTCGAGAAATTTCCCTCTATACACACGCCCGACAACACCAAGCCTAAATTCTGACGTCACTTCCGGCCTCTCTTGCAAGAAAGCTGTGGCGCGAAAGTAAAATTTTGTGATAAATGGCGTCAGCAGGCGTCCCAAGTGTCCCAAAGCAAAATATCGAGATATAACGCAATAGCTGTATCTTCGCTCTTTCAAGTTCTTTGAGCATTTTGGACTCAGAGCTTCTTGGTTTTTCATATTTTTCAAAGGCCGTGAACAACTCTGTTTACAAACTCGGGATTCAGCACAGCAGGTAAGCAGACTTTATCATAAATTTAACGTTTGTCCTTTGTTTCATGGAAATTTTGTTGAAAGTTTTGGATTCCTCGATGTCGTTTTGTCCTATTTTGCCACCTTTCGCCAATTGTTGACGAAATAAACTTGTCTTTTTCTCGTCTTGAACTTCGGCTTGCAGTTTCAAGAAAATGAACTTTTGTTGGCCTAAATTTAATCGAAATTTCTTCAAACTCCAATATTTTCTAAACTAAGACAGGAATTCTCATTTTGGAGATATAACGCAATAGCTGTAAGCATCTAGTTTCTAGAAATGTTGCCTGTTTTGCTGTAGCCTTTGCCGGTTTCCTACAATTTTCAAAGGCAATTTTTCCTCGAGAGCCATGACTATTTAATCTTCGTTAACTTTACGTGCTTCCTTTTACAAACTTGTCTGCTTTTTAGTCAGAAAACAAATGTTAACCTTGGTTGAATGTATCACTTTCGAACTTAATCTGATGTTTTCAGAAATGAAAGTATTTTAGAGTACTTGCTAGCTGTTTTGACCACCAGAGCAATGAGAATAATAACAAAACTTTGACTTCGCTCTCAGAGAACTTTTCGTCGGGTTTGGCCTAAATGTAAACAAACATAAAGTAGCATTGTTGCTTATTTTCTTCAAGACTAATGGGGAAGCCTTGACCTAGAAATAGGAGATTTGCTTACTAAAACAATGTTATCAATGCTACCTTGTACAAAAAATCATCAGCTTTGATTATTTTGCCTATAAATACGATAGCTTACTGCAATTATTTGCCCTTAAATCTGTTTTCTTTTTCTTGAGCAGGGTATCGCTGCTCTGATTTAAGTTTGCAAAGACATCTCCTATTTTGATTTGCTGCTCTTTTTTGTACATGCAATTCTCTATGAGACAGAGTGAAATTTGCTATGCAGCAAACGTTTTTAGTAGAAATAATATTGTCTCTGTTTTATTTTAGGACCCAAACAGAACAAGATTATCCTTTATCAATCAAGCCCAACCTTGAAGCAGCATTTGACAACAACCACGAAAGACTGCAATTCTTGCTTTTTCAATGCCTGAAGACTGATGCAAAACTGATGGAACATGACTGTTGCAAACAAAGCATTCAATGAAAAACAATATTATGATATATCAAAAAATTTGAGCAATCCAATAATTGATACTCTGATGATTTTACTCTGATAATAGGAAGATGGTAAGATAATAGTAATTGAATCATCACAAAATTGAAATTTTAATGCTTCCAATTCTGAAACAGTCCGAACCTTATTCTGAATTTGATCTGCAAAGACAATTGTTAGCAAAGACAAAGACAAAGCTCGCCCGTTTCACCCTGTAGCCCCTACTGCCATGCTTATTCATGAGTTTCTGAAAATTACCAAAAAAGCAGTTACTGCCGTTGTCCATTCAGAAATAGTCATTGCAATTTCGATAGACAGCATCCTTCCCTATCTTGCTTGTCTGTGAGTTTTTAGAGCCAACAAGAGAAGATTTCCAGACTGCATTGAGTTGCTCCATCATTGACAGGAACTTGCCCAGTACAAATAACATATTTTCTATAATTTGCTATCCATTTGTCCATCAAAGACATCTGCCATCATAAACAAAACGATTTTAGTTCTTGATCCATAAATATCCGAGTTCTTTCGTTGGAAGCTGCTTCTTCTTGTCTCTTTCTTTCTGGCGGGTTGGAGACTTATTTGAAAACATGAAAGCATCTCTTGTCCTTCACTGGCAGTAAAAGGATCGCTAGTGCTCTGCATATTGGTTTATTGCTTCGTTTCGTTCAGGATTAAAAAGTTTTCTTGAAAGCAAGCAGCAAGCAGACCACGCCGCTTCAAAACAATTTCTACGATCTACGGCATTTTCTAAATGTCATGGTTTTCAAGGCGCTGCTTGCGGCACCAAAAACAATGAATTCGAAAAATTTGCCCAAATACGGATGAAAATCTCTTAAAATAAGACCATCACTCCTGTCAAATTGCGTGGAGTTTACCGGGAAGTTTAAATCAAAACGATTTTAGTTTTAAACATTTCTTAGATAAATTCACTACCTTTTAAGATTAAATCAACGCGGAAAAATCACACCGCATCACTGCAAGAAGATTTCAAAGTCGACGAAAATATTCACTTCCGGTCATTTTCCTATACATTTGTATAGGGGCATCAAAGCGAGGCTGAACTCCTCGAGAAAGGTGTTGTCGGGCGTGTATACAATTCCCTTAAATTGCGTAGTTGATTTTTAAATGGGGGCAGGTTTTGTGGGGCAGTTTTTGTCTTGCAAAATCTGTCATTGTCTAATTTGTATCATTGTTACTTTTCAGTGTTATCAGATTTAGTCGTAATTTTTCTTTGTGTTGATCTTTTAATTTTTTTTCAATGTAGTGGATTGTTTGTGGTGGAATTCTAAAATGATGAAACTGAAACTGAAAGCATTAGGCTGACGATAATGCTATAGAGCTCTAAGACCCTGTTTACACGGTAGCGGATCAAAAGTGTTGCGGATCAAAGTGTTACGGATCACCCTCTCGTCTACACGATAGCGGATCAAAATTTTATCGGATCACGGTCTCGTCTACACGGTAGCGGATCAGCGGTCACCATAGAAATAGGGCGAGGTCACATTCAAGATTTTCTCGGATTTTCAGTGATTTCCTTTGACGTCAAAATTTTAAAACAAACTGCAATTATGATTAAAGCTCGTTTGTATGGAAAACACCCTCGTAATGAATCTGAATCAAAATTGATGCGGATCACTTGCGTTTACACGGAGCAGAGCAAGAGCGATCCGATACAAAAGTGATCAAAATTGATGCGGATAGCGGAGCAGAAGTGTATCGGATCACTTCGAGCTCGTGTAAACGGGAGGCTGATCCGCAACACTTTTGTATCGGATCAAAAGTGATCCGCTACCGTGTAAACGGGGTCTAAGGTACCAGCAGTAAATCAAGATAAAACAAACAAGTGAAACTAAAGTGGACAAATATTTACGTAGATGATCTACGAAGGTTTGCTAGCTTTTCGCAATATTTGCATGGAAGACCTTTTTCTTATTGGAGTGGGAGATTTAGACGTCCAGTGCCTTGAATACATCTATCTGTTTATATTTTGCAATGCGCTAAATCACGAAACATAGCCTGTCTAACTGCAATTCTCCACTAGACGATTTTCCACACGATCGTCATAAATATTCTCACATGCAAGAATTATGCCAAAGAAGTCGCTGGACTGACAACGGTGTTCTCAGAACTAGCCATTAGAATCTCATAGAATGTTCATGGGTGGACATGTAAATATGGAAACAGTGGTCCTATGTATGTCCAAGAAATCGGTTTATATTTTGTGCTCAAAACTAGGTGTTTTAGAGGCCTTTAAAAGTAGTTTATTTCACACCGCAAATATGGACTATTTATTTTTTGCAATTATTATTTCATTTATTTCTGTACCGAAAAGTGTGTTTATTGAAATGGCTAAAGCTGGACTACCCTGGGTACCAGACTCTCTAAAGAGCCTGGTAACCAGGGTAAAGCTGGACAATACTGTCATCGGAATTATGTCTGCAGAATCGATACTTTTTGTGAATTTGAGCCAGTGTGGAGGGAGAGATAAAGTTTTTGTGCACGGAGATTCCCCAAGGCTGAACGAAAGCATCATCCCCATGGACCAAAATACCTAACAATATTTTTTCTACGAAACATCCAATTATGATTTCCTCTGATAAAATTTTGGAGATATTTGTCATAAAAATGAGCACATTTTCACCATACTAAGTTGCTTTCTATATTGTATTGCACTGTCACTTTAAAGCTTTATCTAAAAATTTGAACGAACACCTTTTTCTAGCCGATTTCAAAAGTCTCAACACTAGTCCTTACTCTGCTTGCATTATCTAACTCAAATGGGAGATTGTCTATCTTAGGGGTAACAGAGCAAGGGATTTATCTCAAATGGCAGATTGTCTGTCTCAAAGGGATCAGTACAAGGTATGGACTTGCACAGGGGCGAAGCTAAAGAAAATTGTTGGAGGGGTGCAGATTCCCCAATTTGCCGACAAAACGAAAATACCTTCATATATCATCGAAGTTTGGAACAGTATGAGCAATAGATAATTAGACTGAAAATCTAGACACATTGTATACACGTATTTTAAGGGCATATGCAGCACTTGAGGAGTGGGGAAGTCTGGGGCATGGCCCAGAAAATTTTTTATGACCACGCCCTTTAGACACTCGGAAAATGACGGAAACACCCTTTTTAGTTATATTTTGCATCGTAAGCATGGCTCAAATAAACAGTAGGAAATAGGGATCCCTAGGATCCCTATAGCCAATGGCACGCTCACAGGTTAGGACAAATGGGATTTTGAAATAAGTGGGTCTGGGGGCAAAGCCACAAGGACATTTTGAGAAAATGCATTCTACTTTGGCTTACAATGCCTCTCCTAACATCATTTAGTCATTCAGTTCAAAGAAATTGGTCATTTAATTTTACACCAATCTTTTTAAAGATTTGGCAACTATATTCGCTCACAGACACTCAGTAGTACCAGTACAAAGAAAACTTTTTTGATTTGCCGACATATATTATCAATTTGCCGACAAACTGAATGTTGGGGGGGGGGTGCGGCACCCCCTGCACCCCCCTTTGGCTACGCCCCTGGACTTGCAACAAGTCTTCCTTTTCGTTCTTCGTTCGTAACGATCCAAGCGGAAGGCGAATGCGCCTTCAGCGCGGATTGATTACCACACGACAAGAAACGAAGAAACGACGCAAAGAAACGACAAAATAAAGACTTGTTGCAAGTCCATACAAGATACAGAGAAGTAGGGACCCGGGGAACACTGGGGGTACGTAGCCCTAAGCATTTGAATTATAACGATAAGATATCCTATTTGTTTCAGGAAGTGCCCCTTTAGTAGCACCTTTTGCTTAAAGGGAATTGACATAGTCAAAAGCTGGCCCGGGCCAAGTTAAAAATATAATCTATTGTATTCAACATCTTTGACGCCTGCGGTTTCATTGTGTGGTGAAGGAAACAATGGGTTTGTGGGCGTTTCTTGAGCCTATTAATAGCAGCTTGTCGATATAGCTATGTGTATTCCCTTTAACATAGAATATCCCTTGAAGTATGCCCCCCCAAGTTTAGGATTTTTCCTACCGCCCTACCTGTTTATTTGTGTGGAAAAGACTTAGTTGATGTGGGGTTGATGTACCGTATTTTTTGCGAGTGATTTCTCTTTAAATTTAAACAATTCATTCGAAAAACTTTCCTAATCATCGTCATAAGTACACTTTTCGCTAAGCCTTGCCAATACAGCTGCAGAAAATCTATCGAAATTCCCTTCCTTCATCACTACTATTTATTCAGCTTTATACTTCATTACTTTAAGCGTGCTCGAAAGCAATTTTTAGCTGTGCTATTAAACTCAACACATTTACTATTCGTCCAAATAAAAAATAAAAAATATTTGTTAATACTTTTCAAATTGGGAAATTTAGGCAATTGCAGTCATGAAATACAAATAAACTGGAACATTATTGAAACAATCACCAAACAGCTGTCAAATTTTCTCAATAGAATAAAGCTTTTAGGACTGTGAAAATGAGTTTTTTTAGCAATAGATTAGTAGAATTAACTCGAACATTCGCAACGAGCCTAGTATACGTGCCTATATCTAGTACAAGTTTTGTTCTACATTTTCACCGCAGTTTTAGTTCAGTTCTTTCTTTTCTTATTTCACTATATTGTTATTACATTTTATATTAGTTTCATTGTGTTAGGTTATGTTTATGTTTAGTTTAGTTAGCTTAAATGTAGTCTGCCATGCCTGTAAATTAGGTAGTGCATGATGATGATATATATATTTAGGTCAGCACTTCTCATGTTTTTAGAAATATTGATATCGCCTCGATTTCGTCAAGAATTAGGGAACCCTCAAGGCAAATAGTAAACAGTTATCATTAAATGTGAAAATGATAATTTGAATATTTCCATAGCTTCACAAATCTCAGTTATTAAATTTCAGTGGAGCCTCTGGCAGGGCGGACTTTTCGAACGATTGACATTTTTGGAGCAAAGATACCCATAGGGCCACTATGTGGGATCAAGGAGTTTGACCACTATTTGGGGTGAGTGGCCGAGCAGCTTATACAGTTTCCGTCAGGTAACTGGTCACACTCCGGTTGGGTGACCTCTTGGAGGCCTGACCTCGCAACTTACCTCCCCTCTCTTCAGAAGGGACGTTAAAAATAGGGGTCCTATGTCTGGATGCTGCATGCATAGTGGGCTTAAATCAGCTTTAAGTAGCTAGAAATACTTCTAGCCCACTTAAAGGAGCTTTGTCACGCATGTGATTGGTCTAGAGAACAAAGGTTAGACAAAGGAAAGGAGCTAGAGCGCAGACTCTTTTGATTTTTCGCATGTTAAAAATTCAGTTCAATTCGAAACGATCTCTTTTCCAATTCTTTTCTGTTAATCCTGCCATACAAATCTTTAATCCCCCTTTTCAATCTTCAGCCAATTATGAATAAGACAGATTGCCTTTAAAGTTTTGAAGCAATTGTAGCGTTAACATTTAACTTGATATGTTGTTACCACCACATTGATCTAACGTTTGCATTTAAGACACCAATTACAAGCCATATCAAACTAAGTTTCATATCACGTTTACTGTCACAAAGATGGTAACGATTTCAAATTTTACTGATTTTACGTAACAAATACGTGTAAGGCCTTTTATGCCGGCAAATCTCTATTCAAATCCTGTGCATTGTCATTAAGATACCAAATGCAAGCCACTAACTTTAAGCCTCCAACCAACAAGGACTGATAATGTTACAAAAAGATCAGCTACTTTTTATTGACACCTATACAAAGCGATTTGCGATTGCACACAAAGATTTGTGATTCCATGCCCAGTTTTTCAAGCCATAAACAAAAACAAAGCAAGCCGCAAAAGTTTCCGTGAAACCCAGGTAGCTAACTCGCTCGTTGTGCATTCCAGAAAAGAAATGGTTTTAAAGAGCAAACGTGAGCACATATCTAAACTTCTATCCAGGGCATTTCATTTATTTGGTTCAGAAGTTAAGCAGTGAGTGTTTTAATAAAAAAATACGAGAATTGAACCGCCCATCAATCAGCTTCTGAACCAAACAAACAAAATGCCTGTGGCATAACTTTAAATATATCCTTCTTCTTTCGATATGTTTTCATGGTTGCTCTTAAAAACCATCTGGGTGCTGGAAAATTGAATAGCTCTGCAAACAACCTATTCCTGGGTATAGTTACACTGAAGGAATTTTCTCAATTTTCCACAATCGAGTTTTGTATTTTCTTTCCAAGTGGTAACTGTTACATTTATGATGAACTGTCTTTGACTGTTTTTTGATAGGCAGTATCATACAGAAATTCAACGTTTTTTCAAAAACCAATTTTGAAGATACATCTTTGTAGCAAACCAAAGATTCATATCTTTTATGACTGCTCACTCATAAGAAGATTTCAAAGGATCGCTTTTTGATGGCTTAGGTGGAGCCACCAAATAAACTGCAGATAAAATGGACACGTGCCAAAACAATGTTGCTTACAGATTTGTTTGCTATTTTGTGACGGAGCCCCTTTAAGGTTGAAATTCACAGTGCAAGGCGCAAAGAATCTAGAAATTTCTCATTGAAATCTAATTTGGCAGTTCCATGAACGTTGCACAGGCAAAGAAATGATGCTGATTTTGAGAGCTTCCTTTGTTCTATTTGTAGACAAGCCTAGTCACCGATGCATGTTCTCTTTCTCCTCCGTATTCAGGTCTGTATTACGTTTGAATGACCTCAAAATCCGAAGTCAAAGATAACAAATTCGAAAACACAACATAGCAGCATATGATAATAGTTATATACGAAAAGCAGCGAATAGCAATGAATAACAGTTTCTTGTATAAAATAATAACTTGTACATGACAATTAGCGAAAACCCCCTCGTGCTTGCTATTCCTCGAAAGTAATGACATATGATGAAATTGTCAAATTTATTTAAAACTAGAGGTTTCAAAATTGCAGTTTACTTTGGAATCCAAACTGAATGAATCGGTTGGCAATGCGGAGCAGCAAATTGAGAGCCGCATGGATGTAAATGATGCATCGGTACATGAAGTAGACACGCACATGTAGGCCAACATGGTAGATAGAGGCGAAGATAATTGTCTTAGTATTTGTAAGAAAATTGAGTCGTAAGCAAGGAAGAAGATGAATATTTCGAGGTTAGTCTTAATTTCAATATGCAAATACATCTAAAGAAATTCCTGTTCCTTATGGTTCAGCAACTTCATGGGGATTAGTAACCAACAAGTTCAAGCGTTTTAGACCGCATGCATAATAATAATCAGTTAGGCCTAATCCAACTTTTATGAAATACATAAACTGCAATTGAATAAATAATGAATATAAAATAAGTGAATGATAAATGAGAAAACCCGTAAAACTAGGCTACTATTGCCCCATTTCAGGACAAATAATGCTCGATTAGGACTAGCCTAGACTAAATAAAAAGTGTCATTCTTGAGTAAACCGGGATACTTTTGGGACAAATGCATGTATTTAGGCCTACGGCACAAACAAATATGTTCAACCTTGAAATCAACTTAACAGTTTGGAAACATTTAGATCAATATTACATGATGAAGAAGTTCTCTTGTTTATTCTAATATCTATTTTCTTTTGTTCTATTTTTGAGGTCCAAAGCGAGATATGTATCCCCTTGGGTAACTTGGGATAGTCAGTCATGAGAGACAGTTTGTTTATGAAACCGCGTATGAGGAACTGTTGGCTCCACTCACTACTCTCTATTGTTCACAAATTATGAAACCAGTCATTCAAGAATATTTTGATACCTTTCGAGTGTGATTTCTGAGAGATCAGGTCCTGTTGTTAACAAAATATGATTAAATATTTATGTAAAGAAACTTTTTGGTAGGAAAATTGTCCAAAAATATAATAAAATGGCTACCAGCCGCAGACACAAGCTTTTAATGCAGAATCCATGCAGCCCAGGCTACATAAAGTTTGAAAATTATTTTCTAGAATATGATTTGGGACACTTTCTTTAGCATTTGTCAACCTTCATTTCTGAAACTAATTGTGACGATTTCATGAAGAATTATTAAAAAAAGTGCCAGTGTTTCAAACTTCTCCTATCCAAAATCACCCCAGTTTACTCTGCTAAAATGTGACACAATAAAATCCAACTCACGTGAGATAATGAAATTAATTGGAGAAGATATCAAATGCGTTAACAAAGTGTATCTCAGCAAAGAGGCAATGACTATGAACAGAGTCCAAAACATGTTGGATTTTGTTTGAAAAATCTCTGAAGAAAAAGCAACTTTTATTGTTTTTTCAAATAACATGTCAGCTCAGATTGCCTGCTATCGTAGATTTCCAAAATAACTGCGAGAAAAAAATTGGACTTCATTATTTACGATTTATAAGGTCCTCAAACTATGAGATGAGACAAACAATTGTTTGAATAGTGAAGAGAACGATTTCTCTGGAATTTTGCTCATACACAAGTTATGGAAAGGCAAATGCAAAGCTTTTTGAGATATATTGAGTAGATGGAGGTAAACCATGCTTAAATTATCGAGGTCCAACAGTGTTGCCAATCAAGTATAAAAAACCACCCAATCTTGAAGGATCTATTTTCTCGATGTTCTTTTGATCAGTGTAAACCCATCCAATGACTTGACAGATAACTTAAAAAATGGCGATCTACGCTAATGACCAGCATTACTCGTAGAATAAAATAAAATAGTTCTAGTTCCGAATTGTAAAACAACTAGTACAGTAATACTCCTTTCCCTTCGCCCGGGATGTCGACCTTGCAGGAAAACAACGGGGATGTGCCTGCCAAAGGAAATATTTAGGACCTATACTCCTGTTCCTGATTTTACTGAAATTGACACCCCATCGGCAGGCACATCCTTGGGTGCTCAATTCAAGTGGACCTCTCGCAGGATCTTCTCTCCATCTAACATGGAAATACCTTAATAATCTGGAGGTTTGAAACAGAAACGGCTTCTTCTTGAAGGGGTAGACATTTCCAGAGGGCACTTGTCTTAGAAACGAAAACGGAACTGTTTGAAACTAGAATACGGCACTTTTGAATAAAGGAAGAGCAACAAGGTGCTGTCCCCGGTCTAGTATTAACACAGTACAGAAGTTTGAAAGAATGATATCGGCATAGCCCTTTCTCTGAATTCGTCAAAGCATCAAAACAGGCCGAAATCAATAATCCAGCTTGATATTAGATGATCTGTCAAGTGCATTGGACTAATTTTGGACTCTGTTTATATCAACTTAAACACGATTTAAATGTTAAGAAAATGTATCGAAAATCGTGACTTGTTCAAGCAACGGGACTTTTCTCAACAACGTCTGGCTCCATTCCTTTGTTTTCCATTCCAACGGCAGCATTCGCGATGTGTTTGCTTTGGAGTCTCATTTTGACGACGAGGCCAGCAACCAGGCAGATGAGAAGAAAACAGCCAATGGAAGCACCGATAGCAACTCCTGTCACGTGAGGTTTACCCTCCGCGTGAGGTGCGTTGTCTGTAATAAGAAATAGTTTGTTAAAAGCTCACCTTAATGGCAGTGAAAATCTAAATTTCTCAAACTTAACCCAAACTTACATGGAATGAAACCTAACAATTTTAATTGTCTGAACAGCAGGCATTCCCGTGTGCATTTGTATTTTTATGTGTAATTGAAAAAACTCGAAGCTCAGTTTCAATTTAGATAAAGAAAATTGCAGAAGCAAATACTTTGACCAACTGTTCGATTTTCAATGAATACCAGCGGCTTGTCTAAATCTTTCTTATAACTCCCCCTTATAGCATGCGCAAAGAGTGAGTTAGCCATCCAGGTCTCAAGGATATCATTTAGGATGTCCTTTGTTTAGAAGTACAGCTTGCAGGACTGAAGCCGCAGTGTGGGGGTGCTAGGGGCCGGGTGCCCCCGGGAGAATCTATGTCGAGAATTTTGCTTTCTTGTCGGATATTTGTATTCACAGGTCTACTTTTGGAAGATTTTGCAGGAGAAATAATGAATAAAGCATGAAGTTATTAATGTTAAAAGATAATTTCTGACAAAATTATTGAATTTACGACATGTTTTTACTGGTATTTACTAATTGTGGATTACAGGCTTGGATTACGAAATATGGCTAAATTATGCATATATTTAAGGTGTGCTCTTACAATTGTTGTTGTTGCTGTTGTTGTTCATGATTTTACCGTCGGAAAATTTTGGTTCTTCCCCCCCCCCCCCCCCTATGCAGTTATGGATGGTATCGGTCCTGACAGCTTGACTAACTGACTGTAAAAGTATTTCTTCTGTGATCGCTCATCTTTTCTACTGACGTGTCAATCAAAACAAATGGATACTATTGGTATAAGATTTACCCCATGTCTGCATTGTCTTGTAAACATTACCTGCAACAGTACGTTCAACGATTGCACATTAGCTGAAAGAATCTTGTTTAAAACTGTCTTTATAAGACCAGCCATAAAACCCCTCAGAAAACATTTTTCCTCCTAAAATTGCAGTTGCTTTAGACCCCGTGCTTACGAGAACGGTTCCATTCGGCTCTGTTCTTGTTTGGATCCGATCTGAAACTTCGACTCTGTGCACACAAGAACCGATCCTGAAAAGTTTTACGTTCACATGGACTCGATTCCAATCAGATCTACTCCATTGGGACATGTTTTTTTACAAACAGACAAAATAACAGATTTCCATCCGCTCCATTTTGATCCAAAACTTAGCAGGCACACTGGAGCTAAACGAATCTGATCCAAATTGGAAACTTTTTAGCGGAGCCAAATTAGCACGGATAGCAGATCGGATCGGATCCACTCGTTCCTGTGTGCACGTAAGGCCTATCCGTACCAAATTGGGATCGAATCTTCCCTCCTCGTGCGCACAGTGTCTTCATGTTGAAAGAAACCTTACCTCCTGGTCTAGCCAATCGAACCTCTCTCTCAAGCAAGTAGTATTTGATATCTTCAACTTGCTCCTTTCGATCTATGTCTCTGCGAACCCTGTTAACGTTGTTGCCTTGACACCCAGAACTGCATCGAGAATCTGGAGAGGTTTTGTGGCACATGAAAACAAGGCAGTGAACGAAGACAGCAGTACTGTTCTGTAGATATCTAAAGGCTTGCAGGCTGAATCGTTGGCGATTGTTGGTGGCGGTGAGAAATTGAACGGTTTGATCCTTAGCGCATCTGAAAATGATTATAGAGAACGTTAAGTATCTGTGTGAGGAAGAAAGCAAGGGGGAGTGAATCGGTAAAATACACAAACTCTGCGATAAAAGAACTTTAGTGAATTTTAATAAAGATAGCTGAATTTGTAACCTGTGCAGTAGAAGACCACGAACATAGCCATAGTTAATTCAAAATCGACCTTGTCTAAAATCAGGTTCCATAAGTTCGAGAGGGAAATAGGATCGATTGATTTGTTCTCAGTTTAAAAAAAAATCCTCAATCCACTTGTATTTTTGCATAAAATTACCCATCTGAAAAGAAATGAAGAAGAAAGCAAAGCACAAACACCCAAAACGTGCAATTTACTACTATCCATTTGGTTGTCTGAATATATTGCGCCGTCTTACCTTCCAGTAATAAGGTTTCTCTTTTTTCTCATATCTATATTTACCGCGTGATTGATTTATAACCGGCTCACACATTCCTACTTGATAACAAAAAAATGTGTATCGCCCTTTTCTCTGTAAATTCAAAGGCTGAAAATTTGCCGTCTTTTGATTCAAGCTGCATACATACCGGCTGAACCAGAAAACAGTTCCACTTTTGACAATTCATAGCACCAATAGTACTTGATGGATTGGAATGAAACGAATTCTGCTTGATGGCTAGAGTAACAAGGACAATTTTGTAAAACAATAGCATGAGTTGCTTTTGATTGACACCTGAATTCAAAGCGATTATCGATCGCAGACAAAGGAAATTCTCTCAACCAGTAAATCAAAACAAAAAAAGCCGCAAAATTTTCTCTGAAACCCAGGTAGCTAGCGCGCTGGTTGTGCATCTCAAAAATTGTTTTCAAGAGCACCCATGAGCATAGATCGAAAGAAGAAGGATATATCAACATATCTGCCCCGGGCATTTCATATGTTTGGTCCAAAATCCGATTGGGAGGCGATTTAATTCTCTTCTTTTTTGGGTGTAATTAAAACACTTACTGCTCAGCTTCTGAACCAAAGAAATGAAATGCCCGAGGCAGATATGTAGATATATCCTTCATCTATCGATATATGCCTATGTTTGCTCTTAAAAATAATGTTTGGAATGCACAACGAGCGCACTAGCTACCCGGGTTTCAGAGCAACTTTCGCGGCTTTGTTTGTTTTGAATTTATGGTTGAGAGAATTTCCTTTGTCTGCAGTCGCTAATCGCTTTGAATTCAGGTGTCAACAAAAGTAACTCGTGCTATTGTGTTACAAAATCTGTCCTTGATGGCTAGACTTGCCCTAAGTCTATCTCTTCAATCTGTCTGACCGTTCCCTTTTCGGTAGTTCCTGGATCCGCCATTCCAACATTCCGGAAGATGGTGAGAGGGGAATGGTAAGACGGACTGAAGAGATAGATTTGACGAAAGTCTACTTGATGGCCGAGAGGTTGAAGCATTTTCGAGATCATTCTCGCGTTTTCATGAACACTGGAAAAATAGGTAAATTCGACTTTACGAAAATTTCATGTTGCGAAAAATTTTCTTGGACCACGCCCTCTACTTTGGCTGTAAATGCGGCCAACGCCCCTTTTTATAATGATAAATGACATAAAGATAAATGAATCTGTTGAAATAACGCAAGTAGGGTACCACAATTAGAAAATGACGTCCTACCGGCGACCGAACGACGAACTTCGGATTTCCAAAAATACCGCAACGAATCTAAAACGTCACTCTGTAATGGAATTATCGACGGGCTGTCAAGTTCTCTCAGATTCAGAAATCTGAAGTATATGGTTTGTGAAAAAGAGGGCATCGGGACCAGCAGAAGCTTCAAAGTTCAGTATACAATCAGGGGCGGATCTAGCCCGATTTTTAATGATTTCCCATGATGAGATCGAAGGCGAGCGAAGCTAGCCGGGGGGGGGGGGTGCGGGGGTACTCCCACGAGAAAATTTTTGCAGCCACGCCCTTTAGATTGCCTTAAAATGCTATCAAATTTTTCTTAACTAATTAATAACTGATAAAATTTTGAAATGAAAAGCATCCCACCAAACCAATTTTGGACCTTCATATGATCATAAGGCCTAAGTTTACCTTACATGTTTCTCCTTCAGCCAGCCACATTTTGCCTTATTGACACATATAAGGGGCCTAGTTTGTAGCCCCTTATATAAGCGCAATTGAACAGATTTTGAAATCGTTTGTTATTTTCATCGCGGATCTCATTTTCATAATCATCGTAATTCTATTCTCAGAGACAAATCTATCTATGATCTATGAAATCTTGACTAAGTTCTCAAACTCATGGAACTCACGTCAAATCCGCCACTGGATGAGGGGGTCTGGGGGCAAAGCCCCCAGGAAAATTTTCGGGGACACGTCCTTTACTTTGGCTTAGAACACTTCTACCGATCACATGTTACCTGGTGGTGAAATAGAATTGTTGATCATTTCGTAACAGTTGTTTAAATTAGCATCCCCAGGAAACTATTTTTGTAAAAATATGATATTCTTTGGTTTAGAATGCATCCCATCTTTACCAGTGCCCAATTGAAAACTTTCATAATTAGGTAACAGTATTTTTATGAATTACCACCAAAGGAAAATTTTTGCGCAAACACACTATAATTTGTCCCAGAACGGTTCTAACAATCCAATTTGCCTGGCCTCAAAATTGAAATCTTGACAATTCTGTGATAGTTTGTCTCGGAAATTTTTCAAAAATCCAACCTATACATTGGCTTAGAACGACTCTCCCAGTCACTTTCTATCATTTCTCCGAAAGAATCTTACCCTACTACCCTTCATATACAGAACTACTTTCTCCTCATTTGGTTTGTGAAAAAGATCTTGACTTAGATCTTTCACAAGCTATGTTGTTGAGATGTGCAAGCTCGGAGGGCACATAGAACGGGGGTCTAGGGCCTTCGCGACCAGAAAAAATTCCGGGTCAGTGCCCTACAGATCGTTGGAAAATGCAATAAGACAGCAAGATTGTACAAACCGATACTCACATTATAATTGCCAAAGATCATCGGCCTTACCCCCCTCCCCCCAATAATTTTACACCGGAATTAGACGAATTAGAAAAGTGGTCCTGGAGAATATTGGAGGGGCGACCGCCCCCCCTTGCCCCCCCCTCCCGGCGCTTCTGCAGTGCTCACAACAACGGGAGAAAATCACAAATATTCTTCGGCCTGCCAGCTTTTAACTACCGGTTGAGACAATAAAAAGAATCCCCGTTTCAAAGGCCACGGCTCCCTGGATATCAAAACGATAGTATCGGCAAATATATAGTTTAATGGTAGACATGTCTAAATCCATTTTAAAATTTACCTGACTAAAATTGGCCACTCCGTTCTGAAGTTATGAGGACAAATTTCCCTAACATTTCTGCCTTTCATGGCTTACAGGAATGACTTCTGCACGCTTTAGCAAGGGGTTTTCCTCTTGGGAGGATGAACAAGTCTTCCCCCTGGTATCAATAACCTATTCATGGAGGATTCCATTCTCCCAGGAGGACAAAAGACATGAATAAACGCGAGTGTCATCATTTTTAGGAAGGAAAACCAAGGAAATGTTTGCTTATCGTTTTCACTCGTTTTTGAGGGTTTTTAGAAGAGTCTTTCTCCAGAAAATCTGTCATATCCACGGAAAGGAATAATAATGATAATTATGGCTAGCCACTTCCAAATTTGGAAGTAATTGGCAATCATTGACTGTTACAGTGTCACTGTTGCATTTGATTTTTCATTAAGAGTCACTTTTTGCATCTATTTTCTTGAAGCAGTCAGACAGGAATTGACCTTTGCTTATTTTGCTTGCTGATATCGTTCTTTCTAGTATAGAAGGCACTTTTCGGCCTCTTCTTTTGATCTTGTTTGTGTGGAAGGTCAACATCTTACAGGAGTGGTCATTCTCTCTCCAGATGACATGTGCTATCCATTGTTTCTGTTGCTTTTCATGATAGGTGGCTACATTGACTGTGTTCGTTATTTCGTAGAGTTTTTCGTTCGTGATTCTATATGACCAATCTATCTATGTAGTACCTTCATCGTTATCATTACAATGTTCCTGCTTTCTTTTAAATCCATTCCATATCATTCTTCGTAGAAATTTATTACAAGTTGCATTCAGTTTCGAAAGTTCTGCTTGTGTTGGTCGCCATGCATGGCACCCATATGTAAGCCTGCTGCGTACAAATCCATTCAAAAATGTTATGCATGTTCTCAATTTGATGCTCTTATTTGTCAGCATTCCACGATGTTCAGCAAAAGCGCATTTTGCAGAGTTAATTCGGTGATTGAGTACTGTTTTACCAATGTGTATGTCATTTGCAGTATTCCATACCCCTAAATATTTGAGGGTCCTTGTGTTATTTAACCCTATCTGTACTGGGCGATTTTTTAGGTACTTTGTACTGGGGGGGGGGGGGCGTTTTTCGCCCCCCCTCTTTTTCTCCAAAACTACAAAAGATATAACAATAAGACTTACCCCTATTGTTCTTTAGACAAATGGCTATTCAAATATAACAATGACAATTAATAAGTCACGTGATTCGTTGCTAGGCAACCGAAAAACTGACGAAAATTGGCAAATTTATACCTTCTTAACCAGAAAAATTCTATTTAATCAACCACTCAACCGATTTTCTCCAAATTTATTTCAAATAGTAGGAAACATGTCATAGTTTAAATATACATACTTTGCAAAAATTTTTAGTTTCTATTTTTAGCACAATTAGCCTTAAATTAGCCTTTTGTTGCATGCATTTACTTTCATCGCAGGTTTTTGCCAGTCCTGCCCTTTTATCTGGTAAATATAGACTCAAAATGAATCAAATTAATAAGATGAAGCAAATTAGACTAAAAAAATTTATATTTGACACTTCTTTATTAGGTAAATGACGTCATAAATGTGAATGACGTCATAGATATTAAATATTGCTGACATCAGCAAATATGAAAAAATTATATATCAAATGAAAGTACTCATCAAATGCAATCGAATGGTGCATGTTTGAGATCGATCAAGCAAAAGACACGAAAACTACGGACAGTTTAAGATTTTTTTTGTTGACTACTCTCCAAATATGGTATTACTGTGGTCACATGATCAGAGGTAGAACAATGAAATGTTAAGAATTTAATTGCCTATGAAATTTGAGTAAAAGTCACCAAAACTGGTGGTTATATCTCTTGTCGTTTTAGCGTAGTGCAGCAAAAACTGGTAGGGGGGCGAAAAACGCCCCCCCAGTACGAATAGGGTTAATGGGATTTTATTTATAGTAATTATACTCTTGAGGTAAGGTGGTCACCTTCTTCCTTTGTGTTCCAATTCCAAATCATTGTTTCTGTTTTCTCAATATTCATTTCAAGTCCAGATTCACAGAAGATGTCATATAACATTGTAGCTTTCTGTTGTAGCTCATCTTTATCCCAGGCGTGAATGGCCGGTTAAAGCCGGGTAAATTATTGAACTTAATTTAACAAATTGGCAATAAAACAAGACAGTTTTCAATATTATTGCTTTGACATTCAAGGAGCAGTGGCCTTTCAAACGGGCATTCCTTATTTGGACTCACTCGGTAGAATTTGAATCATTCAAATCTGTCAAGTACTATTGGAGCTATGAATTTTGATTTTTCTGGCTCATCCAGTATTGCGTACATATCAAAGTTATTCATACCTATAAATGTTGCGATATTTTGCAATAAACACCCACAATTGTATTTCTTGACTGATTAATAGGAGTGAGCCTCCCCTTCAGTTTTGAAAGTTACTTCATTCGGTCCCTAACTATCCCTAACTAGTGGCTCCCTAACTACTACCGGGTGTCCCAAAAAAAGTACTCCCGTTTGAAAAATCACCAAAATTTGATTACACGGCCGATCTTCAATTTTCTTTTTTTGTCAAGTAGATCAAGGACCAAAATATTTTCCAAGACATAGCTGATCTTGGAAGTAGTTTAAAAATGAGCAAATTTAGCTCTTTTTAGGGCTGCCTGGTTTTGAATCATACTGCAAAAAGCACTGATGATTTCTATGTGCGTGTAAAATGTCTAGTTTGGTCATAAATGACAGAAATAAATGCGCACTATCAATGGAAACTAAAATGATGATAAAAATCTGAAAATTTTTACTCTTAGGCAAGACTGATTATTTTGCTTAAAAACTATACCTCAAAAATTAGGTTTTTCAACGTGTAATTTTTCTACCTTGTTGTATCAAAAGCAAAATTTTATCATCTGAATATTTTTGGGTCTTTGTCAAAGCTATTCAAACGGAAAATTTTGTCAAAGGTTTGAAATCAATTTTTGGTGAATTTTTAAACAGGAGTACTTTTTTGGGACACCCGGTAGGAGCATTGATTGTTTCGGCCAAGGCTTATACCTTGCTTGAACATACGACCACAATCCTCACTTACCTGTCTGAAATGAAGTAGTACTTCATGTGATGGCTTCTGTCCATTGTCGGTGTGGAATAACAATGATCGATCAAAACTACGCTGTTTTTGTCGGATGTAGTTGACTGCACTTCAAAGTAAAGCCAATCTTTCAACTGGACGCTGATTGGGTAATATGTATGCATTCTGCTGTAGTATTTGTCTGTGTACATCATGAATTTGAAAGTGAAGTTCCCATATCCCACTGTCAGTTGAGATAAACAAGGTATTAAACACTGGCAGTGGCCATACTATCATCCTTTTTCGTCCAGGGGGGCATTCAGCACATACACATATGGGGAGGTAAGTCCGATATTTTTGGGTCAGAATATTGCCGAAAGTGATATGTTTGGGTCCAAATAAACTGAAATTATGTTTTTGATATTTTTGGGCATCAGATATTGTCAAAATGATATTTCTGGGTTCTTTAGAGGTAATCCTGGCCTCAATTTGCATTGTTTCAGGATCTTTTATGTTCGTTTAGATGTCAAAGTATAAAATTAGCTGATATTTTTGGGTTGTAATGACGCTAAACTGATATTTATGGGGTTCCTGAAAATTTATCGGACTGACCCCCCCCCCCGTATGCGTATGCGATGAGTGTCCCATTGGGCTTTTTCGTTATGGATAACAATTGCTTTACTTCCTTGGGTTAATTTTGTCGCCAGATAGTACGGCAATATAGCGGAACAACGACACCCGGTTACATAGTGATAAGTGATGATGTATCATGTGACTAGACTTATGACATTTCGTCCCTTGTTTCCCTGCGTTCTTTGATTGGCAGATATCACTTGCTCAACAAGGGACTCTTTTCATTACTATTATAAAGTGTAGACACTTTAGGCCAATTTAGGCCAATATGGTGTATTGACCAATCAAATTGCTAGAATTTGGTTGAGGCACTATTTAGACTGTTGTTGTTGTTGCGTTCAAAAACGGTTGATTCGGGAAAGAGTTCTCGTAGCTGCGATAGATCTATTTTGTTTCTACAGAGGAAGATTACTGCTTGAAAGGTATGTATTTTGCGATGAGTAGGTTCTAAAACATTATTCTTTGTACTACAAGTTTGCTTTTCAATGTTGAGGCTCTTTAAACCAGGAATTGAAGCGATTTTGTTGAGTGTACGAGGACTCCCGCTAGTTTAGGCCATTTTTGACACAGGGGCCCATTTTATAAGAGTATTGATATGAGTCCCTTATTGAGCAAGTGATATCTGCAAATCAAAGAACGCAGGGAAACAAGGGACGAAATATCATAAGTCTATCATGTGACGTGACAACTATTCACGACTGTGATTGCGATTGGATTGGATTGCGATTGCGTATGATGACATACATATTCAATTTTGCTAATATCAGTAAACTAGAAAAAATTAGATACCAAAAGAAAGTAGACTTCGAGACAAATTGATTGGTACCAATTTCATTGAAATCAAATGCATACATGTATTTTTTATAAGAAACTAAGAATTTGGGTCCGAAATGAAAGTTTCTTAAAATTATCAGATTTTGAGTACTCAGAGTTTCTTACGAGTTTCTTAGAGGTTCCATAAGAATCTTCATGTTCACTACCCGTGCGCTTGTGAACATTTCAAGACAATGTTTTTGAAGCCTTTCCGATGTTTAGTGATTAATCATGTACCTTACGAGTAATATTATACATGAAACATATGAAAGTAAAGTAAAATATATCAGGATTTCCTTTATCAAAGTAAATAGACGTTTCTTAACTTATATTCTCCCAGTACTGGAGTTTCTTAAATTTTTGGCAATCTGAGAGTTGAGTTTCTTATGGGCAGTTTCTTATAAAAAAGATACGTGCATACAAGAAAATCTATTCATGTTTTGGTGATTTTCTGAGAGATCTGTTGCCAGAAAAAGGTATGTGACAGTCACTTGACCCATTACATGGCTATGACCTATTGTTGATTTGATACAATATTGAATTTGATTAAAAGTCACACAAGTTCCAGTCTTTTATCATGCTTAGTTTAAGAGTAGAGGAAGTTTCGTTGAGAATTGGGTTAAAGCTGAAAATTTCGGACGTTAATATTTTCGGACATTTCTTTCATACGTCTGAAAATTTTAGTGTCCACAATTCCTTGTCGTCCGAATATTTAACAAAGAAAAGCACATCAAAACATTTCCACTGTTTGACAGCGTAATGTCTTGCTCACGAAACGCGTTACATTGAAAAGGAATGTGGCGAGGGTGTTGATTAGGAAAAAAATGTTATTTTCTTAAAAGAACTCCACATTTTGAGCCCAATAATTCTCATCATCCTCATCAATGATAATTTGTGGAAATTCAGGATCAAGTACCCCTAAAATGAAGCACGATCTATAAATGTATGCTATCTTTCACTGCAAAAAATGAAAGATACTTGCCCCATAATTTCTTAAGAAGGAAATGGAAATGTCCGTATCCCTTCAATTTCCCAGACAAATTTGTCCGTTTCCCCTAAATCCCCAAGCAGAAACCAAAGGGAAATTTTGATGTTTTTTGCAGTGTTTAGAATGAAATATGCAAAAATAAACTGAAAATGTATACGTAGTTTTTTAGACGTCCAAAATTTCCGTAAAAGCGTCCAAAATTCCGTGAAAAAAGTCCTAAAACTTTTTGTCCAAAAAGATTTTGTCTGAAATCTATTTGTTTGAAATTGTTTGCTTTTAATCTATGCTGAAAATTATCGAAGTATATAAACCCTACCTTCGGTTGCATTGACAGATGAAATCGGTTTGTAGCTAACGGAGACAATAGGAGAACTTGACTGGCCATTTTTGTTGTAGACACACGCGAAGCTTACTTTCTGATCAAATTCACGACTGATCATTCCATTTGATGTTTTAGCTTTGAACACAACATCGTTTTCGTAAATGATTTCATTAATTGTGTCTCTACGTGTAGAACCACAGCTTCCTAATTGAGAGCCCACGGAGATGTACTTATTGGTGTATGTTGCGAGGCACTGGGAGTGACGCATGGCGATGCTTGAATAGAGCGATGTGTTGTAGTAGCTTCGATCCAAATCAATCCTCATGTAATTTTTACTGCATGACACGATTGTACTGTTATCTGCAAAAAAGGAAGTTACTTAGAATACTGTGTGACACACTCTGAAGTTCACCACCATGATCATCATCGTCGTCGTCGTGGTGGTGGTGGTCATCATCTGTCTATTTTTACAGCAGGCAAAAGAAATAAGAATGGCTCTTATCAAAGATATTTGAAGCCTAATTTACATTATATACAGCATAGATTCCAAATCTTTAAAAAGGCTGGTGTAAAATTCAATGACCTATTTCTTTGAACTGAATGACTTCAAAGGAACTTCAGCTATTTCTCAAAAATTCTACCGTTGGACCTTTCCGAAATCCTCAATATTTTCAGAATTAGAGTGTTTTTCTTCTTTTTGAAGAATTTAAGAAAAATTTTCAAAAAAACTTAACATCATCGTAATTTCTAAACTGTTTGACGCAACATGAAATAATTTCGAAGAAAACCATAGTTTATGGATGTTTACAATATGGTACCAAGCAAAAGTCTGTCACTCTTCTGGTTTATCATTTAGAAATTTGATGACGTCACATCCTCAAATGAGTTGAAATGTAAGATACGCTGTAATTTCGAAAAATATTAAAAGTTCTAAAAAGTCCAACGGTAGAATTATAGATAAGTATCAAAAGTTTCTTTCAAGCCATTCAATCCGAAGAAATAGGTCATAGAATTTTACACCCACCTTTTTACGCAGAGTTAAACATTTGGAACCTATGCTATTATATACAGTTCTATAAATACGATAGATAAAGATTGACGAAGTAATTTATTACATCAGGATAAAAACATAAAAAGTCGATCCTGCTACTAACCCAACCTGTGGTACATACTTTGCAGAGCCCACAGTGGCATTTATCACCTTTCCAGCACCCTCATTTGCTTTTTTACAATTCGAAAGGGTGCTTGAGTCTTTAATCTCGTGTGGTGATATTTGCCATAATCTATTGTTCTACCATTTGGCTGATTACAAAGATGACATTTGTTTGGTTATGCTTGAATAAAGTGCAGCGTGACCCAAGGGCGCCTACCTTGTAGGAAGTGTGTTTATTCCCAGTACTGTAGAGTAATGGGTGTCCTGTGACCCAGTACAGAGAGTGTCCTAAAATCGTACCGTGACCCAGCAGTACACAGAGTTAGTCCTCTCAAGTCCTCAAGGTCAAGATGACGTATGAATAAGTTTGTGGTTTCAAATTCCGGTGTTATGAAACACGATATCAACGGTTATATGATCTGGCCACAGGGAATCAGACAGCGTGACTTTTGATTGGTCAATTCTAACAGACGTTAGAATTTGAAAATCCCAGTAACAAGAAAAACAGTTTATTATGATATAGAAAGATTAACAGGACTGGGTCATAGGACACCGCGTAAAGTACCGTGAATAAACGAATAAACACACTTCCTACAAGGTAGGCGCCCTTGCGTGACCCAAGAAATTACTCGACGTTTGATTGGATATAGCCTGCGTGCAGACTCAACTATCCTGCACACGCAGGCTAGATTGGACATTGAAAATAGCGATAAAATGAACTGGCTCCATGTTAAAATAACTCTGTTCCTAAGATCTTGAATCAATTTTAGAGATGAAAATCTTGCAAATCCCTTCAAAATTTACTGAGTCACGAGCTTTACAGATCAGGTTTTTGAGAAAGCTGAAACTTGAGGACCCTGGATAGCTTTTTATGCTAAAAGGTTCAAAAGGCGAGGCAAAAAAACATTATCCAATGTCGTGCCTCACAGAAATATCAGCGCAAACCAAATGAGACTTCAAAATGATTTAATTTTTGTCACCATTTCCAAAATTTAATATTTTATATTGATACGTAGCTTCATGGATGAAATGAAACAGCAGCCTCTAATGTAAGCATACCTCTCGTGAAAATTCCGATAATCTTCAGAGAGTTCCACTATTTCTGACTTCACAGAAAATATCTCTTACCTCATGTGAAGACTTATCCCTGTAAAATAGTCAGAAAAAATGGCCGACCGCTGGTTTCAGTCCGTCAGGCAAATTTCCCGGGGGAGATTTCCTAACAGATTTCCTCCGCAGATACATATTATCCAGTGCTCCTCCATAGAAGCACACCAGCAGTGTCTAACTACCCATGATCAAACCATAGCTTTTGACTTTGTGAGTTAATGATTAGTTTTACCTTTAATTCCACAATATCTTGCATTGCACACTGGTGGTTTTTCAAGCCAATAGATATGGAAGGTACCACAATTTCTCACTTTGATTGTCTTCGTGTAAGAGCAGCTACAAGTGCCATATCTTGAGAAGCAAACATTTGTTGAAACAGCACCTGCAAAGAAGGAAACGCAATGTTTCATTCGCCAGACTTTTACATCGCCGTAGTTTCGCTGTTTGCCGAAACTGACTATCATTAAAATAACCTATATATTGTCGTAGTTTCGCTATTTGCCGAAACTGCAAACTATTAAAAAAACTTATACATCGTCGTAGTTTCGCTATTTGCCGAGTTCCGGGACTTGAACGCGGAAAAACTAGTTAGTAGAACTTACAAGAATCTTTCCTTGATGCAAAAAGCTGTTAACTATTTTAACTTTTCTGCAATAACCTTCCTGTTTGGAGGCAAATGAGATCCGGCAAATCTGCTCGAAGCTGCAAGAGTCAATGTCTATCGTTATCATTGTCATAGCAACTTGATAAACCAATCAGAGTTCGGCATGTGAGTGCTAGTGCTATTTGCCCATATTTGGCTGTCGAGTTTCTCACGACAGCAAAAACAAACTTCCTCTTAAGCCTCTTTCTCGACGTGGATTTCAGCGCATTTTAGATAAGTTGTAGCAAGAGAAAATCTGCATAGAATGGTGTAAATAAAAGCTTCGTAATAAGTCCGTACGGGTAAATACGGCTGCTGACGTGACTACTGATATTTCCAAGTTTTCTATAAACTTCATCATGATGTCACAAGTAAATGACGCATAATTTTGCAAAAAAACATTAGATGTTGGGAATTTACCTACCTAAAAAGTGGAAAATGACAAACGAGCCATAACAGGTGCACTGGGTTACAGTAAAAATGCATTTTCAAGGTTTAAGCAGGGTTGCAGGATAATTTTGGACACTTGCGTATCAATAGTGATAATTAAGGCTATGTAATCAGTTCAACGTTTCGCTAGCAAATTATGAATAACTTTGAGCAGCATCATTGTTGCTAGGTTGATAAACTGCAGGTGAGCCAAAACTGTTATGTTTCTGAGCCAGCAGTTGTTTTGAGTAAATGATTAACTGTATCTTCTGGAAAATCGCCAAACGTTGATTGTGTTGCTCATGTGTTACCAAAAGTTTTTAAAAGGTTTCTCTGCTTTCCGCTCCAGTGAGCAGTGAGTTGCCACATTCCAAAACCATCCTGCTCAGAAACCTCAGAAAGTTAATTACTTTCTGCATAGTCTTCGTAATTGAAAGGGGCTCCGTCGCCAAACTGTAAAAAATCCAAAAATCTGATAACACCGCACCGCACGTGCCATTGTTCTCCATTGTTTTCTGCAGTTTGTTTGGTGGCTTCACGCAAGCCACCAAAAATGCTAGTTAAAAGCCACTTATATCCAAGCAATCGTAAGAGATAGAATTTTTGGAATTTTCCTCTGTGATGTACAAAGATTGATCTTGAAAATGATGCTTTCATTTTCAAATAAGCAGGTAAACGTCTGTGTGCTATTGCCCATCAAAAACTTCAAAATCAATGGTTACATCTTCAAATCTAATCGCAATCTTTTAGTTCAATTTCGCACTATCTGTAGATCAGTTGTTCATCTACAACTTTGCCAAGTCTGATTGAAAAAGCTAGGCGAGATTTCCTACGATCGAATCTTATATTTCTATTTACCACTCGACTACTCGACAGCGAAGGGGAAGACCATGGTCAACAGATTTGACTCAACTGATAGAAGCAATATATTACCAATGCAATGGACCTTTTAGCTATTCTAAGGAAGAATCTGAATCGAACGATTGATACATTTTGTCGGATTTTTGAATAGACCATTTTGACATTTAGAAAAGGGCCTGGGGAAAGCAACATTTTTCTGGTAAATGGCTGCCACAGTTCAATTTATCGTTGGTGAAAAGCCTTGTGGCAGCAATTTATGAGAAAAATATTGCTCGCCCCTGATCCTTTTTCTAAATGTCAAAATGGTCTGTACGAACAAAAGTGATAGATGCTCTAACGCTCGATCTGCTCGAACCTTTCGTATAAAAATGTATAAAAATATCACTCGATCCAGACTTTTTGAAGAATAGCTGAAAGGTCAATTTTACCTTGATAAACTGCAGGCAGACCACCATATTGAATCCACCCTTGATAATACGATCCACATTTGTACGAATTGGGCTCGTTGGGCTTGTTGGGGCAAGAAGTGGGCATTCTGTTACCAGCTTGTCCCATGAAACGGTACCAGCCATAAAGCTCATTGTCACATCTGTAACTGCTCCAGTCATTGAATGCTGCTGAGCGGTCTTTGTCCCCAAGTACTTCGTAGTATTTGCATCCGTCTAAGGCCTGTTTCTTGGAAGTAGTTGGTACAGTTACTGGATAGGGCGTAGATGGGGGGACTGGGGTGCTTGAACTTTGACAAGTGGTTCTGTTCTTACCATAGATGGACGTCGATCTGTATGAACCTGGTACAATAAAGTTAAGAGATGCATGTCAAACGGGAGCGAGCTGAAATACCATTCCGTGATATATTGATGAATGGGAGAGAACAGAAATACTGTACCCTACGTGGTGAGTAAAAAACAATTCCTGTTTAAAAGGCCACTACTCCTTGGATATGAAGACGACAAACTTGGAAAATGCATTATTTAATGGTAGATAAGTTAAAATCCATTTTGAAATTTACCTGACTCAAATGGGCCCGTTTGTTCTGAATTTATGAGGGATTTTCTTGAAAAAGTCTTTTCAAGAAACGTTCAAAGTATGCCTAAATGTACGACCAAATTTTCTGCTTTGCATCAATTACTTTACGTACGTTAGCGCTTGTTATCTCTTTGGTAAGATGAAAGTGTCCTCCCTGAGAACATAACAATATTTGAATGATAGTGAAGAGACGATTTGTAGCTTATTTTGGGCATATCGAGAAATATGACCGTTGGCTAATTCTTACCTTCAGAGGGAACTAACTCCCCTAGAACTGCGAGAAGAAACTTGAAATTGAGTTGAAGCAGCAGTAATGTGATGGATCTAGAGTGGTTGCATTCGAAAAGTGGATGCATTTCTGGCTTCAAGGCTAATACCACAAGTGATGAAAATGGTTTTATTGGACTCAGAATATCAATTTCAGGAACAAATGAAAAAGAAAGCCATTTGCCTCAAATCAGGTATATGGAATGAAAAATGCAGACCATTCCTACTGGCCCTTCCCTTTCTTTTTCCTCTTGCACAGCTCCAAGATAGGGCCTGTTCACAACAGGCTAGCATTTTAACGACTCGACCGTTTTTTATGGAAAATAAGAAAACTGTGTGAACCAAGGTGCAATTTATTTAGGTGCAAGTAGAAGGAAGCCTACCAGAACTATATGATGTGTAAACATTAACAAGGAATTGCAAGGGAATGCTGCTCAATCGTTTCCACTTGTAGCTGGCCCAATCGTATCCGTAATCTTCCACCATAATTGTTACACCTTGCCATCCATAGTATCCATTCTGGTAAAATGATACCACACAATTCTGTCGGAGAGAATGAATGATAGCATACACTTCAAATCTTGAAATAAAAGGTAGCAGAAATGGCTATAAATAGACTAACGAAAATGCCTATGCACCCATTGTTACTTTAGCTACACAATGAAACGGAACGTACCGATAAAATGCAAGAGGGTATATTTCTAACTTGGTCCGGGCCAGCTTTTCATCATGTCGATTCCCTTTAAAGAGACTCAATGAAGTCATTTGCGGAAGGGGTCTGGGTATTCTATTAATAGCCTATTAAATTTGATTATTTCGATACGTGCGTGGTTAAACAAGGACAGATTTTGTAATACAAATAGCATCAGTTACTTTTGTTGACACCTGAATTCAAAACAATTAGCGATTGCCGACATAGGAAATTTCTTCAACCAGTAATTCAAAAAAAACAAAGCCGCAAAAAGTTTCTCTGAAATCCAGGTAGCTAGCGCGCTCGTTGTGCATGCCATGAATTGTTTTCAAGAGCAAACAGGAGTATACATCGAAAGAAGAAGCATGTATCTATACATCTACCTCGGTAATTATATTTCTTTGCTTCACAAGCTGAGAAGCAAATGCTTTAATTACACCCAAAAAAATAAGATAATTGAATTCTTCAGCCCTTGTAAGCAGCGAAAAGCCATGTTGAAAAACAATCTTTTCCAGAAACAACTGAGTTATCAGATGTACTATTTGCCCTACCTAACGGCTGTGAAATCATGTCATTCTGCATAATCTTGGCAATCGGCAGTACAGAAACCACAATATTCTCCATAAGGTTAGCTTCACCTAAAGTGCTTCTAGGCCTGAAATATTTGACAACATCTGTTGCGTAAGATCTCAAGGTAAAAGAGGTGTTGATTTTGCTCGTATAGCATCGGCCATCCGTACTAAAATATCAATTAAATGATAGTCAATTCCAATAATGAAACCAAACTGCGTATCATTAGAAAGCAGAAAGATCGTGCTTTCAGAAAGTACACATCACATCTACGAAATTCGTATCATTTTTCCAGATTTTCGATGATAGTTGGGTTGATTTTTTTCTGAAACACCCTGTAGTTGCAGAAAACCCTGTTGTTTCTGTAGTTTCTATTACCCTGTAGTTTCTGTAGTTTCACCCTGTAGTCTGGCCCATCCATTACATCTGTCTACTTTTCATTCGACAACGAAAGAGAACTATAATGAGGAAGTTTTGCAAGAACTCTCCTCCCTGCTTAGAGTGGAAATCAGCGTTATCTTATATGTGAAATTACAGGCATTTACTTTAGTCTGCATAAATAGTTGAGTCCGCAAAGATAGTTGAGTCCGTTAAAATAGCCTGCTCTTGACCAACATCAACTTCTTTTCAATCGTTACGCAATGCTTGTATCGCTATTGAAAATATATGATGCGGTATGGATGTACAGCGAAATGTTGTGAATTTTTATCATGCGCATGCTAACCAGTTTTTGTGTTGTACAGGAAAATATAAAGCCCGAGGTCTTAAAAGTACAGATCGAGCTTGCGAGGTCTGTGCAATAACACCGAGGGCTTTATATTTTCCTGTACAACTACAAAACCGGTTAGTGTGAGTTTTATTATCTGATAGCTTCTAATTTTGATTTATATTACTTAGTCGAACCTATTTTGTTACTGTTATGTCGCTTAAGTTCATTGTAAATCTCACAGGCCTAAATCAGCTGCTGTGGTGACAAAAACGCGTCCTTGTATCGTGGTATACAAGGCTACGGGAAAACCGTGGGAAATGTGTGATAACCCAATGGAATTGGCAGGGTTCTTTTATTGCCTCGTTTTTGAAACGTCAGTCAGGTGATAACAATGGATATTGAAACATGAAGCTTCTTGTTATTCTTTTTCTTATTAATATCGCTATTAGATTTGAACCGAAGAAATTCGTGCCAAAAATGGAAGGATTACTAAGTCTTTGTGCTCCACTGCTATGGAAGTGGGCATTATTTTCGATAACAATAACAAAAGGCAATTGGCAATTTTTCAGCAAAAATTCAGTAAGGCTCATGTATCAATTAAAGGTGTGCAAGATAGAGCCTTTGCGGGCGTGCATGCAATCAAAACAAATACTTGGCCTTTCGGTACAGCGAACACGAAACAATTTCGTTCCGTTCAACTGAGCAAAATTAAGCTGATTTGCATGATTGTTATGTTTATTGTCCTTATTGATTTGAACTGAGTAAGTTACACAATAACTGATGGAAATATTGCTGAATATTTCAATACATTGTTTAAACCCTTTATTCAGATTCACAAAAAGCGTTCTGTTGTGTTCACGTTACATCGAAATACAGTCCTTTTGAAGACAAACATGGCCTGATCTTCTCTGTCGCAAATAAAGCTTGGAATTCGATCGTCATGATATGGCCAACATGCTAGCAAATCTATAGATTGTGCCTTTTAGACCACCAAAATTTGGGATTCATTCGTAGATAAAGCACCTTTATATTTGTAAGCACCAAGGTTTGAATTTGAACTTAGGGACCGTTCATTATTTATGCCTCAGGTTGGCACCGAAGAGAAACAAAACATCGAATTTTTTTTCATTTACCCAACCTTTCGATGAATGAAAATAATAATTACCCAACCTAAATCATTGCCAAAAAATATTTTACCCAACCTTCGAACCGCCTTCGGATGCTTTTTTTTTATTTCTAGCAAGTTGCACAATTCTTAACATGTCCATTGTTTTACTGCAGTGTTGATCACTGTTTACTGTGTACAGTAAAATCTTTCAACATGAAATTGAAAATATATTTCACTTATACCTCAAAGTGAATACCAGATTCCATGCACTTGCAGTTCGCTCATACCTATTCGTTATAATCAAATTTTCCTTTTGCCTGGCATCTATATCACGATCAGCAAAAACTTTTTCGCTGTCGTCACTCTCATTGTCTCTCACTGTCACTCACTTCTGTATCACTTTGTTCCAAGTCACTCTTTCCTATCAGAGTCCAGAAAACTAAAACCTACCTCGGGTCAAAACTTTCTCTTACCAAAGCCTTCCTCCAGTTTTAAAATACCAGGGTATGGCTTGGTCATGCAGGACATGCCCCCCCCCTGTACTTTTTTGTTTAGAATTGTATCAGGCTGAAATCATGGCTAGGGCGTGGCAGTTTTTGGCATTCTAGATCGTAAAATTAAAACATGATACAATAGCATTCTTTCTTACATAGCCATTGCGTTATAGACTTATTATTGACCTTATTGGTCATTGACCTTGTTGATAAAAACTTGCTGTAAGCATTTTGTACAAAAAAATATTTGTCACCCCACCCTTCCAATGCACAAAATTTGTTTTACCCAACCTTTGAACAAGCCAGAAAATTGATTACCCAACCAATTTCTCTTCGGTGCCAACCTGCAGCATAAATAATGGACGGTCCCTTACTTGTTTTGCTCTCATTCATCCAGAACTTATATCAACTCGGAAAAATACACAACAGGTCCATTTGCTCCCCTTTTTGAAGCTTATTGCCAGTGCCAGACACCTATTTCTAATACATAAAACGGAAAACGCCGAGCACATGAAACTTGCTGCTGTGCGGTAGCCATCTTACTTTCTGATAATCAGAAAGTCGAACGTCGGCGCGCAAAGGCTCTATCTTGCACAGGCCCCTTTAATGTTAGGAGCAAGAAGTAATTAGCCTTAACGAGGAAATGTGAATTGGCAACTAGGCCAAATTTGATTGCTAGCCCAAAAGATCTCTGAATTGTTTTGATTGTACACATTAACAATGCCTATAAATATCTCAGATGCTTCGCTGATTGTTTCGATTGTATGCTCAAATAATGCCCATTGTTACAACATTCCTGATTCCTATGTACCTATATGTCTATATGTCTAGGTCTATTCCTTCCGGTTTGCTCAAAAGCCCCTCCAAAAGGACCCAATGCCTTTAAGAAATTGAAAAAAAAGGAAACCTCGCTCAGGATGAAAGGGCGGCTACTGTACATCGCTCCACCTTCTGTAAAATTCGCGGCCCATCTGCATTTAACCTTGTCTCCGTCAGGATCGGTGATTGGCAGTCTGTAATGTGTAAAATATGCTGATTGATAGTAGTAGTGCTGAATTATCGGGATATGATCGATTTGTGGTGGTGTGTTCAGTTTATTGTTACCTCCAGCATAGTAACTGCTACGAGGCTTGAAGGAAAGCAGTGCTTGTGCATTCCACGAGGAGCTAGAACCAGTTCTCAGGCCAGCTACCCAACAGCAGGTCGATGTTCTGAAATAAAACAAACTTTTGCTCAGAAACGCTGGAGAGTATGTCTCCCGGGGGGGGGGGGGGGGTACATAACACGTTGAGGGCACAGGTATGTGCCACCCACATGGTCGGATTGTGTGGGCCAAAAATTCTTAAGGGTCCTTTTTTCGCCAGATTTTCCTTAAACGTGGGTGGGTTTGGCTGAAATTGTCAAAGAATAGTCAAAATGGGTAGTTTTCCGCCAACATTCATCATAACAGTGGGCATGAAGGCACATTTTGGTAACTAGCTGAGCTTTTAAAAACCGGTTGGCAGACCCCCGTCCATGTCATATACCCCCCCTTCGGGGACGTCTTTCGAATAGCATGCCCCTGACCACAATCTGATCAAATGCACCTCCTCTCGGCGACGGAATAAGAAGTAGAAAAGTAAGCAGAAGATCAGAGGCTTTCGGTGTTGGGTGGGTGAGTGGGGTAGTAATGAAACGGCTGCGTGGCTGTTTTGGCATGCTACCTTCCTAAACAGAGTTCCTCTCAATCTTTTAACGCAAAATGAGATTTTTGGCAAGGGCACTATCACATGGGTGAATCTATTGAAATTGAAACTCTCGTGAAGGAAATTAAAGGGAATATAAAAACAGTCATGCAAATACAAAAAGCTATGCCACGTGCCGCACCATATTTAGGTAATTGATCTACGTCAAGAGGAAATACTGATATCTGATAGGCTAGAATTTGACCGCAAATGGCTTCAGCCACTTTTATATGCTTATTAAGTAGAATAAGTAAGATAGTCTGTTCACAATGTGTTTTACAATGCATCGTTGTTGTTGTTGTTGTTGTTTTGAGGTGCACAACAATGGAAAGGGGATGTACCACACCTTGTATCATAAAACGTGCCTTCCCACGTAAGCTAAACCCAGGAGGGGGAGGGGGGGTACTTGGTATAGTTTGCTGATGGGATGTGCACTTCTTCCCTGGTATCGTTTTTGCATCTTTTTACTAACACCGGGTATCATAAGAAGGCAATTTTCTAAAGCCGATTGTCAACAGTGTTATTTCATTGTTTTTCGACGAATTTTTACATTTTGTAGCATACTTTTCGCCGATTTTTTTTAACGCTGGCTATTATTGTAAGGGCAAAATTGCAGAGCCGAAAAGTAGTGAGAAAATAATTTGGAGTTCACAATCCCGTACAATTGAAAGTAAAATAAGGAGGCTGAACTCTCATTAAATGTTCAGTTGATTTACAATAATACATGTAGGTGATGTGGTAAACATAAAGAAAACATAGAACATCTATGGGAATGCAAGGAATTCGACATGAAAAATTGTAGCAAAGATCAACTCCTTTCAAATGACCCAAAAATGCTTAAAAGAATAATAAGAGAGTTCAAAAGATATGTGCTAGGTTCTGTTATTTAGCCCTTCAATCATTGTTTAGTTTAATTTAGTTTGGTTTACCAGTGTTACATTAGTTTAATTTGTAACTGCTCCGAAATGGAGATTTGGTATATTATATTATATTATATTATATTATATTATATTATATTATATTATATTATATTATATTATATTATATTATATTATATTATATTATGTTATATTATATTATATTATATTATATTATATTATATTATATTATATTATATTGTATTATAAAACTATAACGCAGGAAGAAACTCCTTACTTGAGAAGGTATGTTTTGCTCTTTTCAAGATAACGTGTCATCCACTTAGAACCAATGTTGAAATCTTTGTCAGTACTATATTTCTCACAGAAGTAGTTACTGTCCAAGCTAGAGAGCGTGTAGGGTTGGGAATGCTCTGAATAACCATAATATATCTTCCATGATGCATGAGTGAACAATTTGCATGATGCAATTGATGTCGAAGTACATGTAGCAGAGCCGTCACTCCTTCTCCAAGCTACCCCATGCTTAAAATGAACCTGCGAATGAACAGAATTAACAATTCTGAAAAGTTTGGTCGTGAGAATAGGCTAAAGGCCGTCCTCCACTTGCAGTAGATTCGGTCGTCGACCTGCGCGCTTGCATATTGCGCATGCTCTCTAGAAACAGAGCATGCGCACATGACGAGCGCGCTGGTCGCCGACCGAAACTACTGCAGTGGAGGTCGGCCTTACAATATTAGCCCAATATTAGGCGAAACATTCTGGTTCAACGTCAACTTGACACTTGATGCATGACCTTTGACGCTTGACATTTGATACTTGACCTTTGAGCTCAATCCATATACTTAACCAAACCCATCGAAAGGGTGGGCCCAGAAATCATAGCCCGGCAGAGGACAGCAATAAATATTTTGCAATTCGTATTCACGTTTCATTGAAATAAAACTTGTGATCTACGAACTAAATCACATATCTAACTATCCTTTTGTGGGGAAAGGAAGCGATTGTGCGGCAGCAATCCTAAGGGTACTGGATCTTGGTCGTTCATCAGAAGCAACTGCATAGGAATAGATGCACAGGTTTACCTGCGAGGAATAGCTCGGGGGGAATGGCCCAACCTTCGATGAGAGCATAATACATATCGCCCTTGATTTAAGAAAATATGGTCGTTCATCGGGAACATTGTTATTATCAATTTATCTAAAGTAGGCCTACATTGGGAATGGAATACATAAATATATATACCGGGTGAGCCAGAAAAAAGTTCCCACTTTCGAAAATTCATAGCACCACAAGTGCTTCATGGATTTGAGTGATTCAAATTCTAGTTAAAAGCCAAAAGATCGAAGTATGTTTGTGATTTTTCTAGTCTTCTTACGAGCACTTCAAATATTGGTAAATTTAACTTTTTGAAAATTTCATGGTTGCAAAATGACTGAAAAAGGCCCAAAACACTTGATCAAATCATTAGGACTCTCCTCACACATAGCAATACGCATGGCCGTTTCACCTCTCAAACAGATATACTAAAGATTTTCAATCCCATGGCAATAAATGTGCACACGATATCTGTCACCCCTGAGAGATTGCATTTTATATCTGTTGCATTGCACCCAGGCCGGGGTAAAGTGAACTACTAAGCAATTGTTCGATAAAACCAAAATGATGCTGGTAATACCCGAAAACATGATTTATTTTGCAACTCTAAGGAAATCTTCGCATGCCAAAACGAAACAAACCCAAACATTTCACAAGAGTGATATTAAAAAAAATTTGATTGTGACCTATGTTGAGAATGATCTTTGCAGATCAAATATTAACCGAAAACTATTGTCTAAGTCACAAATTCGAGTCAGATTGCGAGACCTGAATGCAAGTCGATGAAAAAATAGTGGGAATATGCTTGGATAACACTATATTGCAAATAAATACCAAATTACCACAAAGAGAAACATTATTTTCCAAGTAGTTCACTTAGCCCTGAAACCTCTGCCCAGAAATTAAACCAAAAATAGTTATAAATCTATAACAATTATCAATATTCTAATTTCACAGTGATGGCCATTTATCCTTTCCATGTCGATAGGTATGCTTGGTTCATCAAATCCCAACAAACTCTCGGATCAGTAACCGCATTTTTGAATGAAGGTCAAACTTCGGCTGCAAAATTTTTGGAGGTTTTTCAGGGAGCTGGTATCAGAATATATTTCTGTGTCATCAGAGCGAAAAATTATCCTGCAAATTATGATTTTCTGAAGGCAGAATTATGAACCAAATGAGATTGAAAAGGTCTTCTTCATCTGACTTCATGTTCACACGAGAAAATAAAAAATCACGGGTAGTTCACTTTACCCCGGTCGAAGCAAAATATCGACTGGACAGTAGGTCTTTTAAAATATTATGTATTAGCGTACAAAAAAGTCTTTCTTGACCCTTTCCTTTTGGATAAAGTAAACACATGGTATGTGCTTCAAATCGATCAAAACAATTATAGAAATGAATTTCGTCTTGGGGTCAAAAATTAAGGCGAAAGATAGGAGCCCAAACCTAACAATCATAATTTCCCGAGGTTGTTTTTACTGCCTCTGGTAAAGGGATTTTTTGCAACAACAGGAAGAACTACTTTGCAAAAATGTTTTCATTTTCTGTGAGCACATATAAAAAAGCATTTAGCATTGGGCATAAATCATGTTTTATAATTGCACGTTTACTTTTGGAGAGAAGCGCGAATGTTCTGAGTAGTTCACTTTACCCCGTAGTTCACTTTACCCCGTCTTACCCTACCTGACTGTTTTATGTCATTGGGAAGTGCCTGCCATAATCTACACTCACGAAACGATGTCGTATCCAAGCCATTTCACGTAGGGCGTGCTTATGGCAATAGTAGATTATGGCTGCTTTTTAACCAATAAGGACTGTGTTTTTCAACAAAGATCTCCTTTGTGAAGCTAGGATTAAGCTCCCATTTTGTTTTATAGATCTCAGTCACGAGCAACTGCGGATTCCTTATGTGGATTGGGACCGTATTGTCTCTGAGTAAAATCGTATCAAAATCTGATCTCATATCTTTGTACGTTCGTGACTACGATTAATTTTATTGTTCAGTGTTCTATCGCAGAACATCCAAAGGAGATGACCGTAGTTCAACTGGGACAAGATTAATGCCTTCATTATTCGTTTCAGTAGATTGGTGTCAAGAAAGTAAGAAATTCTTGAGAGTGCATGTAGCTTTTGACCAGCCTTTTACCGGGTGTCCCAAAAAAGTACTCCTGTTTAAAAATCACGAAAACTTGATTATTAAACCTTTGATAAAATTTTCTTTTAGAGTCTTTTTGTCAGAGACCTAAAAATATTCATAGATGATAAGATGTTTGCTTTTGATACAGCAAGGTCGAAAAATCACATGTTGAAAAGCATCTTTTGAGCTATAGTTTTTAAGGAACATACTCAATCTTGCCTAACAGTAAAAATTTTCAGATGTTTTATGGTCATTGAAGTCTCCAATGATAGTTTTGCATTTCTTTCTGAAATTCATGACCAAACCAGAAGCTTTACATCCACACAGAAATTGATCTGGCAATCATCCATCAGTGCTTTTTTGCAGCATTATTCAAAACCAGGTAGCCCAAAAAGAGCTAAATTTGATAATTTTGAAACCAATTAAAAGATCAACAATATCTTGGAAAAGATTTGGTCTTTGATCTACTTCACGAAAAAAGAAAATTGAAGATCGGCCTTGTAATCAAGTTTTAATGATTTTTCAAACAGGAGTACTTTTTTGGGACACCCGGTACATACCTAATCATTACACATTGCTCCATTTTGGTTAGCATGTATACGGTAATGAAATGCAAACTTTGAACATGCGACACTAGCTGTATTTTCTCACAATCAAAATTTCAAACATTGACAATGAATGCAAAAATTAAAGTGGCCGCTTGCGTAAACTTTGAAACTTTTGTAGATTCTAGAAAATCTTCCCTGTAACATACAAGGTTGATGCTAGACAAAAATATGGTTCTCAATAAACTACCGGGTGACCAAGAAAAAAGTGACCCAACGCAATCTGCTTTAGAAAAAAAAGTACGTGGCTGATGGAAATGTTTCAAAGGTTGTTCTGTTGCAAAAAGACTAGCTTACATTACGAGTATTATTTGGAATTTTTTTCGGCATTGTAAATGTCCCGAACTAAAGATTTGGAGAGACGGGCCAGCTTAGACTTGCTCCAAGTCTATTCAGTGGACCATCAGCAATAAAAGAATATAATTTCTTCTGCGGGGGTGGAAGCTACTAAGGTGACGCTGCGAAGGAGAAGTGAGAACGAAACCATAATTTCAACCTTTCATAATAACAAATGTACGCAAGATTTTCATAAAAAGGTTGATCTAGGGTTCAACTCTATTATTGTTCTCTAATTCTTCCAAACTTCAAGCATAAAGGTAAGAAACTCATAAGGTGTTTTACTGCTGAAAAAATCCTAAAAGTTGAGAAAATCGCAGCTAAAGCTTTGTCCTTCTATTTTCCATTCCTGTACGTCTTCATTGGGTTCAAAAGTCTCCAGACTGTAAATTTTTCTTCCTACTCCTTCGTAAACTTAGACTCGCTACTTTAATTTTCCAACTGACCACGTGTTGAAAACAGGGTTGGTCACGTGATCAGTGTCCACCATCTTGAAAAAAAATTCAAATTCAAATTAGTCTATTAGATTTTGAGAAAAGTCGCAAAGTTTCAGCTCTTTGTCTTTCGAAATGACGACACTGTATCAAATAAACTTTGCCCCGGGGCAGGACCGCCGAGAGGGGGGGGTAGCCGGGGCAACTGCCCCGGAGCCCGGGCCCCGCCAGGGGCCCGTAAAAATGAAGCTTTGTTTTTCCATTGTATGTTGCAACGATATCATCTAGCTGGGCCCCGCAAGGGGCCCCGGCAAAATCAAATTTTCTGCTTGTCCATTGCACTTTCAAGTTCAAATAATATCACGGGCCTCAGTTCATTTCAATTGCAATAAACTTTGTGTTGTGTTGTAAGTTTCTCTGGCCGAATGTAAACAACAACAAAAATGTACAGTATTCGAACGGGTCTACATCTCGCTGCTATCAACGTTGTTTCGTTAAATCGTATTGAGAATATGCTACTGAAAGTATTGCTCATGCCATTACTGGTGTTTTCGAATAAACGAACTCTGTCAGAAATTTTATTACTTTTCTATCTACGTTCTTCAGGCCCGTCTGAAGATCTGTCATTTTTGATATTATGCAATTCAAAAATAATCTACCGGGTGCGCGAAAATAAACTATGCACGTTTGGCAGGCCACAATAAATCGTACACTAAACCGATTTTGAAGATTTATGACTTAATCTTTAGCAAAGAGCCTGGATTAGATCCTAGGATTTTTTGCAAATTTTTCCGTTTCGAATTTTTAGAGCTAGAAGCAAGTTTCTTAAAATGTTCGTTTTCGAGAACATTGAAAACGATCAAAAAACGTTGATAAAATTTTAAAAGATTCAACATGAATGAATAAAGGGAAAACGTTTTCAGGGGCATTGTGGGTTTAGTACGAACTTTCGTACAGCAAATTACAATCATTCGATTTCCAAATCGCAAATCACCACGAACAAGTTCTCTCTTTGCCCATTTATGTCGATTCTTTAGAAAACTTGATCGATGATTTTTGATTGTTTTTCAGTGTTTTCGAAAACTAACATTTTAGGAAACTCGCTTCTAGCTCTAAAAACTGAAAATGAAAAATTTGCAAAAAATCCCAGTATTTCATTCAAGCTTTCTGCAAATGATTTAGTCATAAATCTGCAAAATCGGTCCAGTGTACGATTTATTCTGGCCTGTCAAACGTGCGTAGTTTATTTTGGCGGACCCGGTATATCCTCGTGAAATTGATTGAGGTCCTATTTTCAAATTTCGCGGAAAAACCTCCATCAGTCATGATCCTTTGCCTCTTTAAATGGCAGATTTTACAAAAATGATGCATTTTCCAGCGATCTAAAGGGCGTGGTCATGAAAAATTTTCCCGGGGGCGAGCCCCCGGACCCCATTTTTGCTCGCTGCGCTCGCATCAAGTTATAGCCTCCCAAAATAGAATTTCATTCCGACATGCCTAGTTCTTACCGTGGATCATTTTGCTGCTAGAAATTGATGAGGATTAGACATTGCATTGAACTTTAGTCACAAAATCCGACATGAAAATTCACGATTTTCATGTTTTGGAATTCGCGAAATTTTCCCAACTTTGCACTCGTAGTAGACTCATTCCAAAAGTCTCTTGTTTCGCCCCCTCCCTCTGTTGACTTGCCGCTACAAAAGGAGTGATAACAACAACAACATAACACAAAAGTTAGAGGGCCATAGAGGGACCTATTGCCAGTGCCAAGCAAGGGGCCCGCATCCACTAGTTGCCCCGGGGCCCGCCCTCGCTCTCGGCGGCCCTGCCCCGGGGCCCCGGTGCAATAGAGCTAGGAAACAAACGGATGGAAAGAAATTAGTTTCAACGGAGAGCTTGATGATATTTCCATCTGCAATGACTTTACGAGGATTTCATTTGAGTATGGGTTGTACGATAAATTTGGGCTCTATGAATGAACTAAATTGGTATGAAACAAAAGATATAATTCATCTTGTCTTTATCTTTACCTTCTGGGGCAGCAAATAAGCTTCTTTCAGGTCTAACACTGGGACATTTACCTAGGCTAGGCCCATCTCGTTGTTTAAACAACAACAAAATCCAATTTAATTAACTTCTCAACCGATTTTCTCCAAATTTGTTTCAAATATAGTAGAAAACACGTTATAGATTTTTGCACGACGTGTCTTTTTAGTAAAGTAAACTTTTTAGTAAATCTAGTAAATGTGAACTTAAAATCAATCAAATTGATAAGAGAAACAAGGGAAGACAAACATTTTCATATTTCACACTTCTTTATTAGATCAATGACGTCATAAATGTAAATGATGTCATAGATAATATATCAAATGAAAGTACTCTGCAAAAGCAATCGAATGGTGGATGTTTGAGATCAATGGAACAAACGATATAAAACTATGGACGTTTTTAGCTTTTTTTTGTTGATCACTCGCCAAAAAGGGTATTACTGTGGTCACATGATCAGAGTTAGAACAATAAAATGTTGACAATTTAATTGCCTATTAAATTTGATTTTAAGTCACAAAGGCTGGTGGTAATATGTCTTGTCTTTTTTGCGCAGTGCAGCAAAATCTAGGGGGGGGGGGGAGGGCGTAACCAGTACGAATAGGATGAACAGCCAGTTTCTATTGTCCAGCATGCTATGCGCGAAGTCAGTGAATGATTTTCCTTTCCATAATAACCATAGCTCGAACGTTTCTAACTGTCAGAAATGAGAAAGTGACTGGCGTTTTGTATCCGTGTCATCGTAGCTACAAGGGCGTTAAAGTAGCTAAAAATGCAGGTTTCGTTCGTCATTTTGCCAAATTTCCTCCGACAATAACCCCAAATTTGCTCTGACGGGGGAGCTAGATGCTTCCCACATGGGACCTCTCTCTAGCCACCTCTAGCCCTCCTCTGGTGCCACCACACCTGTTTGATGGGTGGATCATGTTATGGATGGAAGTGATTTCTTTACGCCTTTATCTCGAAACATGACTTTGCGAGTAAATCTCAAGCTTGTATCAAACAACGTTTGATCGTTTGGTCAAGGCTTTTAACTTAACACTGTAGAAATCTAGGCTGGGTCGCCGGTCGCCCTAGTCGGATTCTTTGCACCGTTGATTTGGTGCACCAACCCCGACAATGCTTTCATTTGCATGTTGGTCTGACCAACCTGAAGCCAGCTTGTCTCATATACTGTGACGGATATTTCAAAAGAAAATGGAGGCAGGGATGCTGGACGGGGCACATTTTTAGGGGGGCAATGCTGCAAATTTGAGCGCAAAACAATACTAGGAAAATAACATATTTAGGGGCCAGGTCGGAAACTCGGGCGGCTCGGGCGAATATTATCCACTGCAAAAATAATGTTGGATGGCAATATTTCGACCCTCCTTGAGCACAGAAGACACGAATACCCTTTGCAATTCAAAATAACACACTTTTTAGGATTTACCCGAGTCACCCGAGTTTTCGTTCTGGCCTAATGAGAAAAGAGAAAAGCGAAAAGTCGGGCGACTCAGGTGGAAAGTCTTTCATTCAAAAATGAATGCCTGAACGTTTTTCATAGACCCTCTTCTGCCAATTTTGGCTGAAAATAATCGTCATATGTCGAAATAAGAGGCTCTTGAAAGAAACCTGAGTTTTGTCAGTTTTCGTTCTACCCATTAACCCTATTTTAACCGGGGGGAGGGGCGTTTTTGCCCCCCTCCCCTATCGGATTTTTGTTAATAGCTCCCAAACGATGCTACTTACAATGCTGAAACTTCTTGACTTTTCCTAAAATTTAGTTGGCAATTAGAAAATAGAAATTTCAATACCTATTGTTTGATCACGTGACCACAACATGCCCATATTTGGAGAGTGGTCACAAAGAAATTCTTTAAAACGGCTCTAATTTCTTTCTTTGTCACTAAATCTCAACAATATATATACCATTCGATTCGTCTCGATGAGTACTTTCATTTGATATATAATTTATTCATATTTGCTGACACCAGCAGTTTTTTATTTCTATGACGTCATCAATCTTTATGACGTCGTATTCCTAATGAATGAGTAATGTTTTCATGCAAAACTGATGTATTTACCTCAAATATCGATGAAGGTACTTGATTTCACCAATAATATGCGAAATTAATGGTTTTAAATCATAATTATTGAGCTAACAATTTTGCATTGAATCAAATTTTCATTATTTAATTAGTTAATTTATTAGAAACCACAAATATCCATATAAAACCATATAAAACTACAAATTAATGGTGTCTAGCAGGTATGTGGATGGTTTTTTGCTACTTTTATCAAGCTATTTGCTAATTATGGGCTCTTTTCTGCAAATAGCTCGATTTTCTCAAAATTTACATTGTTTTGGTTGCCTAGCAACCAATCACGTGACTATTGATTGATTGATGCTATTTTTAGATTCTCCTTTGTTCAATTATGACACAGTGCAAGTTTCATTGTCATAACTGTCAGGTGGAAGTCTTTCATTCAAAAATTAGCGCCTGGACGTTAGCATAGACCCTCTTCTGTCAATTTTTTCGGCTGAAAATAATCGTCGTTTGTCGAAATAAGAAATATAATTTGCATAAATTGGCAATGGGAATTTGTCTTAAGGGGTACGGTAGTACGAAAACTCGGGTGACTCGGGTAAATCCTAAAAAGTGTGTCATTTTGAATTGCAATGGGTAGTTGTGTCTTCTGTGCCCAAAGAGGGTCGAAATATTGCTATCCAGCATTATTTTTGCAATGAAAAATATTCGCCCGTGTCGCCCGAGTCGCCCGAAGCCGCCCGAGTTTCCGACCTGAGGGCGGGAGGGGCGGTCGCCCCCTCTCCCCCGCGCCACGTCTCCGTCGTTGCTGACTGGAAGTCTACCAGAGAGAGCATTTTAAATGACTTTTAAATGATTTTAAAGTATTTTCAGAATTACAGCCTTTTTAACCTTTCGCTGGTTTTCAATTTGTGACGTCATCGCAGCTACAGAATTATTTTGCTTGCTACCACTTTTTTTGTAAACCTATAAAATCTGGTTACTTTTTGCCCCGCACCAAAGAGGGGCTTTCTTAGAACAATGCGCGTAAGAGAGAAAAAAGGTGCCATGGGCAAAACATCTCGAGAAATTCAATGCAATTTAATTCAATTCAGAGGTCTTTGCGAACTATATAGGCCTCTCAGCTTAGAGTTTATGGTGAATTTATCAAAGCTTTCATTCTTTCATACAACCTTTCATAAAATATTAAATTCCTGGAAGTCCAAAAATAATAATGCTATCAGAAATATTCGCTTGTGATTATGGCAAATTAAATAAAGTTTTCCTTCAGCAATTCATTGAAAAATGGCCATTTTGCAATAGAAATATGAATCTAACCACGCCTTTCGATCAAAAGTGCTTAATTTGCAATATTGTAGCTTTGCTCCCTCCCAGAAGAAAGACGAAGTTTAACCTACCTTTACGTGAAGAGCATTTGGATTCGCAGGAAAGTATTGGTGGTCAGTTTGGTTGATGACCCATGTGATGAATGTTCCACGAAAATGAGAGCCTTCGATGCTTCCAAGCAATAAAATTGCTGCGAAAAACGAGAGCCACTTCTCCATAGCTTCGCACAAAGTTACTCTTTGAAGAAACAGGCTTCAGCAAGACTAGGTCAGCATTATTATAATTAAAGTTTCATAGAATTTTTTGCATTCGTGTACGTACGGTGAATTATTTATGCTTGATAGGAGTAAGTTCCTCATTGATTGTTAAGAATTCAAAACAAACTGCTTACCTTTTATCATGCAAAGCAATACCTTGCATACCATATTGCTTGAAAACAAGCAAAGCATTGAAATTGGACATCGGACTTCTTGCTGTGGTTACTCCTTCTGTCTGGGGTTCTGGGGTCATTCCCATTCTGATGAAGGGTGGTGGTCCTAGCCTCCCTGCAGCCTGGAGTCGAGGCTACGTGCAGGCAGGGTGGCCACGGGGACAAAGGAGCAGCGTTAATGGCATAGAAATTGTTATTTCTGAATTTCTGAGCGTCACACAATATCTATATATTTATATTCCTGTCTTCCTGCGGACGAGTATTCCTTGACAAAAAAATTCTGCAACTTTTCTATCGCAGGAATGCATCGATCGATGAGACAAAATACCGATGGAACAGGAGGTATCTAGCCTTGCCTGCATGTAGATTCTTTGATGTTTAAAAATAAAAGGGTAACTGCTCGGTATGCACCGGGTTTTTGAACTGCTTCATGTCGCGAAAGCAGCAATTTGTTCGAGCGCTTGTAGTGGAGGAACTCAACTTTATTTGAAATATGAATGAATTCCTTTTTTAAAGTTTGAGCAAGAACTGATTAAGGGTGATCAGTTTGTGGAGTCATATTAATTTGAGTGAATTGGGTCTTCAGGAATGAACTGTGGTTCCTTGATTTATTTTTGGAAACAAACAAGACAAGGTAAACAGACAAGAGATGCAAGATTTTGCCTCTAAAGCATGAACATCTTTCGTCTGTTGCAATTCACTGCCGTATAACGAAAAGAAAGAAGATTATTCCAGATACAAGACATTCAAGAGTACTCAACAGGGTTGCCAGGTGCATGCGCAAGTTTTAAGCCAAACTGAGCACAGAAAAATGCCAAGATAAGCCAAATTATTTCCTGCTGAAAAACGCCAATGAAAAGTTCTTTCACAAGGTGTCTTTCAATCTATGTCTTTCAAAGAAAGCTAAAGCGAAGGTAAGAAACATATTTACTGTGAAATAATCCAACGAAACTTTGGAGAAACTAATTTTTGAGTGTATTTCTCTTTGGGTAGAAAATGGAGTAATTTCATTCTTGAGGGTGTATCACTCTTCCGAAAAGACGTACGAGATATAAAAAAAAACAATAGGATTTTTAGGCATTTTTTACGGATTTTTCTTAAAAACAAAAGGATTTTCGCCAAAGGTGTACGAGATTTTTACAGAGTGATATGCCTCTCGCTCTGTTCAGAATAAAAATGTGCGACAAACGGCCGGTATATGTCTTTCAAAGGAAGCTTAAAGCGAAGGTGAAAAACATATTTACTGTGAAATAATCCAAAAGAAGTTTGGAAAAACTAATTTTTGAGTGTATTTCTCTCCCATTTCTCTTAACTTTTGTAACTTTGATAACTTTTATAACTTTGAGTTTATTTCTCTCCCATTTCTCTTAGCTTAAAATAATACGTTCTATAGCATTTCTCCATATTTTGACAAAAACAGAATTTTTCTCCGCGCTGTAATAAGTGGACTGTGAAGTTATTGACTGTGAAGGAGCATGGAAGTTATGCTTGATGTATTTTGTGAATTAGAAGGGGGCGTAGCAAGTAGAATTGTGGAGTTGTTGTGAGAAGAGTTTGAGTAGAGAAGTATTACGTGATTGAGTTGAAAGTAGAGATGAAGTTTGAGTTGAGTTGAGAGATAAATTGAAGATGTAGATGGCCGAAGAATGCGTGTTTACTATTGAGCTACTCGTGATCGTTTGGGCACGCTTCGTGACATAAAATTTTGGAGGTTCTACCGAGATATTTGAAGATATTTGATCGTGTTGTTTGTAAATCTGTAAATAAACATGCCTCCACCACAACAGGATGCAGGCCAAGCTGATGGAGCTGCACAACAAGATCGTGCTACGAATTTGCAATCGATTTTTCGTAGACCAGAAAAGTTTAAGTTGGGAGACGATTTTGATTTATTTTGGAGAAAAACATTGCTGTATTATGAAGCTATTGACTTGAAAGAGGATAAGAAGAAACGTTTAGCTTTGTTGTTTAATCTGAGCGAGGATGCGTTCAGAGTTGCTGAGTCGATTAATATGCAAGATGGCGACGGAGGTTTTGCAGCTTGGGGAAAGGTTTTGGTGCAGAAGTTTGAGAAAAACACGACAGTTACAGAGAAAAGATATAATTTTGCAAAAAGGGTACAGGATCCAGGTGAAAGTGTTGACCATTTTGCCGTTAGTTTGAAGGAGCATGCTGCAAAGTGCAATTTTCAAGGGGAAGAATTTGAAAATCGTTTGTTAGATCAATTTATTGTGGGCCTAAGAGACCTGAGTATTCAAAGCAAGTTGTTGCAGGAGCCCAAAGACACTTTGGATGAGGCTATAGGAGTTGCCAGGCGTTTTGAGGCTGCAAGGACCACTGTTGGTGTTCTGAAGGGAAGAAATCAAGTTGGTTTTGTGGCAAATGTTGCAAATAAGAAGTGTTATGCTTGTGGTAAAATGGGTCATCTTGCTAAAAATTGTGCAACTAGCAACAAAGGTTATTTTGCATCCAAGAGGAATACTGGACAGAACGTTGTTTGTTTCTTCTGTAAACGTCCAGGTCATGTGGCTAAAGATTGTTTTGCTAGTCAGAGAGTTGCTGCTAGTGGTGATGGTGCAAAGGAAAAGGGTTTTGTTTGTTATCGTTGTGGTAAAGATGGGCACATTGCAAGGAATTGTCAGAGTAATTTGAGTCCTCAGCAGGTTGAAGGGAATGTTTCGAAAAATGTTGCAGGCAAAACAACTGAAGCTAGAACAAAGCTGTCATCTGTTGTTGCAGCTAACAAAAGACAAACTTTGGTGATGGAAGCGGAAATAAATAAAAACTCTGTTCTTTGTGTGATTGATACAGGGGCATCAATTTGTTTAATGAGCCAAGCCAAATGGAATGAGATCAAGACCAGTGAGCAACTGGAGCCCTCTGATATAGTGGCTGAAGCTGCAAACAATATGCCACTTGGTATTCTTGGAAAAACGAATATGAAGCTTGTTTGCTCAGGTCATGAATTTGATGTGGAGTTTTATGTTGTTGATAGAATGTCGCAAGATATTTTGTTGGGATTGAATTGGTTGATTGATCATGAAATAACTCTTTTTGTGAAGGAAAAGAAGATGTCATTTGTCAATGGAAGGGAAATTAAATTGTTTTTGTATGATTCAAGTTTGCTTGATCCTGATGTTGCACTTTGTGAAGATGTTGTTGTTCCAGGAAAGCATGAGGTTATATGTAGGGCTAAGTTGAGTAACCCAAGCATATCGGATGGAATTTTGGAACCAAATGTAGAGTTCGCAAATAAAGGCGTAATTGTTGCCAGAGTGATTGTTAGGCCTGAAGGTCAGTCAGTCCCGGTTCAGATTGTTAATCCTGGTGATAAAAGTATTAAATTGTTCAAGGGTACAAAGTTGGGTCAGTTACAAGCTTTTGAAGAAGATTTTAAAGACCCTGGAGTCAGTATAGTGAATCAAGAACAAAAGGATCTTCACTTTGAAATTGGACAGTTAGAACAGAAAGACAAGGAAACTTTACAAGCCTTCCTACATGATCAACAAGACATATTTGCTTCAACGGTCAAAGAAATTGGCACAACACATGTTACAGAACACGTCGTTGATACTGCAGATTCTAGGCCTATCAAGCAGTTGCCTAGAAGGCTGCCGCAAGCATTGAAGCCAGTTGTGAATAAACAAGTGAGTGAGATGCTTGAGGCTGGGGTCATTCGGCCGAGCAACTCACCTTGGGCTAGTCCCATTGTCTTAGTGCGGAAAAAGGATGGTTCCTGGAGATTCTGTATAGATTTCCGAAAAGTGAATGATCAGACAGTGAAAGATGCATATCCATTGCCCCAAGTAAACGATATTGTTGATTCTTTGAATGGACAGAAGTATTTCTCCACTTTGGATTTGACTTCAGGTTATTGGCAGGTTCCTGTTGAGAAAGAAAGTATTCCAAAGACTGCTTTTGTGATTCCTGGTGGTGGGCATTTTGAATTTTTGAAGTTGCCTTTTGGTATGTCTAATGCAGTTCCAACTTTCCAACGTTTGATGGCCACAGTGTTGCAAGGTTTATTGGGTACAAAATGTCTAGTCTATTTGGATGACGTTTTGGTTTTTGGGAGTTCATTGAAAGAACATATGATGAATTTGCAAGATGTTTTTGAAGCTATAAGAAAGGCTGGATTGAAATTGAACCCAAAGAAATGTGTGTTTGCCAAGACAAAGGTCAAGTTTTTGGGGTATGAGTTGTCTGGTGAGGGTCTTGCTCCTGATTCAGAAAAGGTTTCAGCTATTAAAGAGTTTCCAAAACCTGTTGATGTTAGTTCACTGCGAACTTTTCTCGGAATGATGGGTTATTACAGAAGATTTGTTGGTGAATTCAGTGAAGTTGCTGCACCTTTGCATAGATTGCTGCAGAAAGATGTCAAGTTTATGTGGGATGAGAATTGTCAGAAGGCTTTTGATGAGTTGAAAAGATCTTTGATTTCTGCACCGGTTATGGCGTTTCCAAGGTATGATCGAGAATTTGTGTTGTACACAGATGCTTCTGATGTTGGTGTTGGATCAATTCTTGCGCAGAAGGATGATTCAGGGGTTGAAAAGACAGTTGCTTTTGCATCTAGAGCATTTTCAGGAAGTGAAAAGAATTGGACGACTACAGAGAAGGAGGCATTTGCTGTTGTTTGGAGTTTGGAACACTTTAATGCTTATGTGTATGGCCACAAAGTAGTAGTATATTCCGATCATCGAGCTTTGCAGTGGTTGAGAGACATCAAGAATCCTAGTGGAAAGCTGGCAAGATGGATTTTGAAATTGGAAGAATTTGATTACACTATCGTGCATAGAGCAGGATCACTTATGGCTCATGCTGATGCACTTTCGAGAGCTCCAGTGAATGGCATAAAAGTTGTTGGAATGTCAGCTGAAGAATTGTTAGATGCTCAATTGTTTGATGAAGATCTTATAACTGTTTTTGGATGGGTAACAGATGGTGTGCGACCTGACAGTATCAGTGGTGATTCGCAGGTATTGAAGATTCTTTATAATCTTTTTGACAACCTCTTGATCAATGAGCAAGGTCTTCTTTGCAGGAAATGGTTTGACTACAACAGTGAAAAGATTAGAATTCAAATTGTAGTTCCTGAAGGAATGCAAAAGAAAGTTGTGGCACAAGCTCACTCAATTTGCGGTCACATGGGTGTAGCTAAAACATTTGAGCAAGTACAGAGAAATTATTATTGGCCTGGATTTAACAAATCGGTTGAGGTATTTTGCAAAGTTTGTGACACTTGCGCACGGAATAAAGTTGTGCCTAGGCCAAAGTTTCCCATGAAACCTATTGAAGTGATTTCGGTTCCTTTCCACATGGTTGGGATAGACATTGTTGGTCCGTTAGTGCGTACGAAAGCAGGAAATCGTTACATTCTGACTTTGATTGATTATTTCACAAAGTATACGGAAGCAATTCCTTTACCAAATCAGGAAGCAGAGACAGTTGCACGTGCATTGGAAGAAATATTTGCTAGACATGGTTTGCCTTCTGTCATTTTAACTGATCAAGGCACTAATTTTGAATCGAAGATTATCAAGTCGATTTGTTCCTTGTTTGGGATCGAAAAGAGACGTACAACACCTTATCATCCTCAAACTGATGGATTGTGTGAGCGTTTTAATGGCACTTTGAAGTCTCTTTTGAGGAAGAGAGTAAATCGTGATAAAGACAATTGGGATGAGCAGATTGCTGCTGCACTACTTGCATATAGAAGCTCGATTCAAGCTACAACGGGTTTAAGTCCCTTTGAAATGTTATATGGTCGTGAAGCTACTTTACCACTCTCAGTTAGTCGCGATGAAAACACGCTGAAGCCCATTCAAGGGCCTACAAGATACTTATCAGAGCTGAAGGATCGATTCAGTCAGTTGAAAGATATTGTGGGTGCGAGACAGAGAACTGCACAACAGAAACAAAAGGAATTGTATGATATGCGAAATCGCGTTGTATCAAAGAAAGAATTTCAGGCTGGAGATCTTGTTCTATTACGCAATCAACGTGCAAGAGGCTTAGACGACAAGTTTATTGGTCCATTTGAGATTGTTAGCACAATGGATAGCAGTTGTTTGATTCGTGCACTTGATACACAGAAATTGAAGACTGTTCATTTTAATCGCTTGAAGCCTTACTTTGCTGATATTGAGAAAGAAGTCATTGTTGATGATGCTGACAATGTGGAATTAGACGATTTGTCTTCAGATGAGGAGGAATTTTACATTGATACTTATGTTCCACCAAGAGTTGAAGAACATGCACCGGAGATCAGATTCATACCTGATGCTCAAGAAGAAATTGTTGAAGCTGACAGAGGAAGACAAGAAAGAAGAAATCCAGAAAGGGTAAGAAAACCACCAGAACGCTTTGGAGCTTGGGTGAGTGACTTTTAATTACTTACTCTGAATTGGTGAGAAACATTTTGAGACATTTTCGGACTTTATTTGACAAATTGATTGATTGGCAAAATTGTTTTGTAAATAGCGTCTTGTATATACGTTGTTTGAGCTGTGTATGGACTCATTAAAGGACTGAAAAACACAAAAAAAAGTTTAAAATGAAGGCTGATGTATTAATGTTCTATTGTAGAAGTATGACTGTTGTTAAGGAGGGGGGAGTGTAATAAGTGGACTGTGAAGTTATTGACTGTGAAGGAGCATGGAAGTTATGCTTGATGTATTTTGTGAATTAGAAGGGGGCGTAGCAAGTAGAATTGTGAGTTGTTGTGAGAAGAGTTTGAGTAGAGAAGTATTACGTGATTGAGTTGAAAGTAGAGATGAAGTTTGAGTTGAGTGGAGAGATAAATTGAAGATGTAGATGGCCGAAGAATGCGTGTTTACTATTGAGCTACTCGTGATCGTTTGGGCACGCTTCGTGACATAGCGCCATGATGAATGGGAATTCTTCGCACATCTTTTTAGGCATTGAGTCCCTATAAATAGCTGAGCGTTAACACTATCCTTAATCGTTGCTGACAAACCGCTGACGGCCCTTTGTTCTCGCATAATAGTGCCAAAGCCATTTGCAATATAGATGAAAGACCTCTTAATCCTTGCATTATCCTCAGGAATTTCATTGGTTCGATTTCAATAGCGATTAAATCACAACTTTTGTTTTATGACTGAAAAGAAGTTGATATTATATTGGTCATGAACGCGCTATTTATGCGGACTCAGTGCCTTTGATGTTTCTTAATTAATTCCTTGTTTTGTTAAAAAATAAAGAGTTCCACGCAGTGGCGTCGTGGGAGCATGATTTTAGGGGGGGGGGGGCCGAGGGTCAGAATTTTCCGACAAAGAGACATTTTTCCGACAAAAATTAAGCAGGAATATAACGTATAAAAAGTGGCAAAATGTCTCAGAACTTTTCAACTTTTGTCAAATAAAAGTTCCATAATAGCGAAGAATTTTTCAAAGGGACATAGCAGTCCTGTTAAGAGGCGATTCTTGTTGGAGGTGAGGCTGTTGTCGAGACGTGATTGGTGTTGGAGGTGAGGCGGAAGCTAGGTGCGCAAGGAGGGAGGGAAACTGGGGTCCGGGGGCCTGCCCTCGGGAAAATTTTCTGTGACCACGCCCTTTAGATTGTTGCAAAACGCCCCTATTTTGAAGAATCTACAATTTATTTTTCATTGGAAATTTCGAAAAAAGGACCTCAAAAGCACTGAAAAATAGATCGTTTTCAAATTTTAGATAACAACGTGATAGCCTGATATAAATCTTCATTTCTATAAGCATCCGTTTACAGAAACTGAAAGTAATCCCATCTTAGCTAGCAATCATTTCCATCTTCCTCAACAATATTCACTTGTGCAAATTCTGACGAGCAATTGATTGAAATCTTAATGCACAAACCATAAATGCATGACATTTCTTAAGTATGAAACGTGCAAATAAGTTGTAAATTTGTCGTTTTTAGTCACCAAAATGTAGGTAAAACGACCAAATTTTCGGGGCAAAAGTCCAAGAATGTTTTGACCGAAAAAATTTGTCTGAAATTTATTCGTCCGAAACTTTTTGCGCCAAATGTGTCTATTTTTCCAATAGAAAACACACTTTTCTTTCAATTGAAAAAGGAATTTTTTGCAGAAAAACGAGCGAAGGACCTAGTTTTTTGCCGAAAAACCTACTTTTTCATCAAAAACTATGTTTTTGCGATCGAAAAAGTGATATTTCATGTACACATTTCGATTGCCATAAAGTAGCTATGTAAGGAAAATGGATTAATTCAATGTTTTCGATTTTTCCGACAAGAATGGAAAACTGACGAATTTTCCGACAACATTTTCACAGGGGGGCCATGGCCCCCCTGGCCCCCCCCGGCCACGACGCCACTGGTCCACGTGATACTGCTGTATGTGCTCGTGAAATGACTAGCAGGTACACGTGATCCTAGGTGCACGTGAGTTTCTTTTACCCTGGGTACCAGAGCCTCAAAATTAGAAAGAAATTGAAAATTTGGAAAAGGAAGAGAGAAGGAAGAAAGGAGGTGGTTTCTTTCTTTTCCTTCTTTACTTTTTTTTTATTTTTTTATTTTATCATTTTTTGGCTCTGGTACCCAGGGTAAGTTTCTTTGTGCTCGTGCATATCGTGCGGTATTGTCATGCTGTTAATAAATAACAACAAAACCACAGGAAATGAAACAAAGCAACATGCAAAGTGCTGTAAAACCAGTGCAGTGGTCATTCAGCTATTCAGTTATTTCCCCATTGCACGACAAAGAGGTCTGGAAATTAGGTCTGATTTTCTCCGCGAACAGCTGAACCAAAATGGCGCCAGTTGTGAAAAGTTCAGAAATTGATGGTGCAGCAGTTACAATGGAAAAGAAAGCATTTCCAGAGCTGAAGAATGATTTGTTATTAAAGGCGGCCAAAGGGGAAGCCGTTGACAGGGTTCCTGTGTGGATTATGAGACAAGCAGGAAGGTATCTGCCTGGTGAGAAATCTTTAAATTTACATTTTAAAATGTTTTTTGAGCGAAGAATTTTCTTTGGCCTACCTACTAGGTCTAGAGGTAACCTAGTCTATTCCTGTTGGGTTTAGAGCTCTCATTTGCTTTACACAAACGGGAAAGGACAGTTTTCTTACCGAAGTTTGTAAATTTCCTCACCTTTTATTGTTGTCTGCATGCGGCAGGCAGGCTGGGGAAATCATCAAGTCGCACACAATGCACACCAGGCAGGCGATCATCAGTGCATCACAAAAATAGGCCTAAATAAAAGAGGCGGCCTAAATATAGCATCATTGATTAAAGTACGACCATGTTGATAACATCTGATTTTCGCTGATTTTCAGGTAATTATTCATGTTTGCGCAATTTATATTTTATGTTTCAAAATTTATGGAACGACCACCCAAACTGAAAAAAAGTTGGCCGATCGTCCAGGGCCCATCTGTTTCCACAATAAAATAGACTAAGACTAGGCCTATTCTACTTTTGTGATCCCATAAAAGCCAACGTCACTTCATCTTCATCAGTCCGGTCCAAGGTACCAAACAGGTAACCGATACCCGATTGGTTAAAGGCTGCCGGTTTGGGTACCAATTTCCCTTTCTATTCTGGAAGCTGCTTCCTGGTCGGGTAGCTAATTTGAGAAACATAACATTAAGTGCACCCGAAACCATTCATAAACCCTTTTTTTGTTATCTTTGTAAAAAATGGTTCTGTTTTGTTTTGAAAACCATGCTTGCTTGAATAACATGTATATGTCATATTGAAAACAACTTGCCATTAATGAATGAAAAGAAAATAAAGAATTGTGCCAGATACTTGAACAAAAATTGGTCAACATAAATCTGCCTGTTCAATGCAAAATGTCAATGCCATAAAGCTCAGATAGCGTTTTTTGCTGCATGTTGTCAATATCTTCTCTGCACCACAGTAGTTAAAACTACAGAGACTACACAGTTTTTTTTTATAAGTTTTTACTGTAAGAAACCACTTGCAAGAAACTCAACTGTCAGATCATCAAAAGATTAAGAAACACCATCATGGGAAAAATATCATGTCATGACAAGGGGTCGCGGAACTCGATAAGGCCTATTCTACTTCTGTGATCCCAGCGCTTGGTGCTGAAAACCGCAACTTCACCTTCACTGGTTCAAATTCATAGTTTCTTATAAAAAATATGTGTACTGTCTATTATTCTTACCTGAGCAAGAAACAGTTGATTGGGGCTGGGTTGAAAAATACCAAGCTTTTCTTTCAAGTTTCTGTTGTAAAGATGATTGCAAGTAGAACAATTATTAATTTTGAAGATGCTAGGATACCATGCCATGGTACCATAGCACAATGCAAATACAGATAGATTACATGTTGGATCATATTGATAAAATCTGTTGTTTTCAATGATTGATCCATTCCTCTAATAGCATAAAAGTTATTTTTAGCTTCCCCAGACACCTTGCTTACAATATATGCACATGATTTTTGTAGCAATTCCAGTGAGGCATACTGTAGATTATTGTTAAGTTGAACTGCTAATTTAAATGTGAATTTTTATTTCACGAAAATCAGTACTGACAATGACCCTCCTGCAGATAAACGGATGACACAAAAAATGATGAAAAATTATCATTCTTTTGACATATGAAAAAAATGAATGATAATGATAATGTAGATCTTCAGCAAAGTTTCCCATTTGGACTAGTTTTTGGTTAGTGTTTTTAATAAACATTTTATAGTTTTAATTGAAAACGATATCTCGTCTGTCAAGATCTCATCAAGCTGAGTTATAGCAGCATGTTAAAGTGAATTTACAGTACAATTTACGGTACAGTATTTGCACTGTATGTTGCTAATATATCAGCTTATGGAGCCTTCGTCAAACCCAAGGGTAAATGTCAAGCAAAGGCCTCTACATGGTTTCTCTGCTGGCTTGCCGTTATGTGTTCTCTACTCAAACATGCTTCTATCAGTGGGTGTAACTTTGTCATGCAGATCTTGATATTTTAGCTTTTTAAACTGTCATTTATCCTTTTTGTAGAATTCAGAAAAGTTAGAGAGCAACATGATTTCTTCACTATTTGCCAGACACCAGAACTTGCATGTGAAGTCACACTACAGGTAAATGTTTTGTCAGTAGTTTCTGCAACATTATCTTTGTTTTCTGATTTATGTTAGAGGTCCTTTACATGAGAAATTTCAACCCGGGTTGAGTTGAACACGGGTTGAGTTTCAACTCGGTTGACGATTTAAGCATTCATCATGTTTACATGAAGGAGGCTGAGTTGAAACTCAACACGGGTTCACTTTAAATCGGCAACTCAACCTGTGTTGAAATTTCAACATGGGTTGAAATTCTCATGTAAACGCGAAATTTTTCAACTTGGGGCGAAATTAGAATGTGAACAAAGGAGATCGAATCTATTTCCACAATCATTCAAATTTTTGAATTGGGCTCGCATTCCTTCTTCTATTGTTTGCAGCTATGTGACCCAATCTCAACCCGTGTTGAGATTTCATGGAAACGCAAGGCATAATAAGCAATGCTGTTAAAACTCAACCGGTGTTGAAACTCAGCAGGGGTTGAAATTCAACACAGGTTGAAATTTATCATGTAAAAGGCCTCTTAGAACTTAAATTATTTTGTCTGGTGGTTGTCCAATGTGTTGTATATAGCTGATTCTTTTCTGCTGTTAGCCGCAGTTGATATCGCAAAGGTTCAACAGTTGTATTTTCAGTGCGGCATGATGAATGTGAACAACACAAAATTAGCGGGAATTTCATAAATGTTTTAATTCTGAAATGATGATGATCTCAAAAATACTCGCTGGGGGATTATGGTAAATTACACAAAAAGTTCACTTCAATCAATTCATTTGAAAGAATAGGCCAATGATATTTTGCACGAATAATTTTAATGCTTTGCAAAGATTCAAGCCTGCTGCTACTATACTTATCGTGTTTGTGGATAGAAACCATAATTCCTGGAATGAGCCCCCCCCTAAGGCAAGAAACATAAAATAAGGACCCCCCTCGCATGAGCCCCTTGTATTGTATTATATTTGGTAGGTGAAATACTATAAATTAGTAAGAAAATGGAGGCAAAGAAACAGGACTTTAAATCAGCACACTAAGGCCTTTCGAACTTATGAATATCGGTTTTTTACCTTCTGTTTTTACCTTCAGAATATCAGTTTTTAACAAGCTCAAAAGGCCTAAGTGTGCTGATTTGAAGTATCGCATTATGTGGTCTCTGTATTAGGTGTGTATAAGGAGAGTGCTCATCAGGATTTACAGTTTATAAATAGTTCTGAACAGAAACAAACTGTTGCAGTTTCATGCCAACTATAATATTTTTGATGATATTTTTCATATCTTATACAATCTGCATTCATTGATAGCCAATCAGAAGATTTGATCTGGATGCTGCCATCATCTTCTCTGACATCTTGGTTATTCCACAGGTATCTGCTTTAAGCTCATTGCTTTTTTCATATTGAAACAACATTTTGAATCAATGCAAGTATGATAGAATAAGTAATTGTATTTATTTAAAGGCAGTCTCTCACTCCTCGGATTGGCTGTAACAAAGTCAGAGCTCGGATGTCTTGTGCATCTGAGCATTCAGAATAAAGGAGGGAGGGCTGATCGTTATCATTTTCTATGGCTGTAGAAAGTCATTAGGATCAGCAGCCATTCAATTTTCCTATTCGTTGTATTGTCCTTATCACCCAATCAGCTGTGTCACAAACTGTCTTTCACAGTAAACCAGAGTTAGGAAATACCCATTAGGTCATGAGAAGATTTGGCGTTAATAGGCCTCACCATAAGATATTTGGCAAGGGAGTTTCACTGAAACCGCCCGTAATTATGAAATGGAGAGGCTGATTTTGAGCAAAAGAATTTTCCCGTCAAAGCTAGCCTTTTCCTTATGCAATGAATTCGTAAATCAACTAATTTGTGGAATGAAAAGGTTGTCAAACGCCCGACGTTTTGTTCGATTCACCTGGTATTTACTTTGTGCTTCAAAGGAGGACCGTAGCAGGTGTAATAGACTATTTTTTAACATTTGTTTTTGCAAACAGTGATAAGATTTTGTATTTGATTAAATGTGCACAGGTAGTTGGATGCAAATGGACAAACAGATTCACTTCCCTATCTCTGTAGATATTGATACAGTGGTATTTATCTTATTTACCAAAACGGCTGCAGGTGCATGAACGTCATGAGCTGATGGCCCAAGTTATTTTTTTCGATTTTTTTCACATCAAAGCTATTGTTGTTTGACATGATATGGCTTCCTTTCTTATTAAACTTTAATTTTGCGGTTTTGTCTAACAGTCGTGTCTTGCCTTATACCAAGGTGTTTTTCAAGAAAAATCGTTCAACGTTTGATTTAATATTAAAAAAATACAGATTAAAGGAATGTGCTTCATGATAGTCCACCCTGTTCCTCAGATATTAATTTGATTTTAAACACCAGATTCTTGCAATTCCACTGAAAATTCACTGAGTTACGAGCTTTTAAAGATCAAGTTTGTGCAAAAGCTGAAACAAGAGACCCATAGATTTCTTGTTTTGCAAAAACCTCCCAAAATCAAGGTAGAAGATCGTGCCTCCCTTGTTTCATAAGTCCACGGTCATAGCTCTTGTTAATAACATCTGGTGCCAAATAGGACTTCGAAAGTAATTAAGTTCTTGCAACAATTGTCAAAATATTTAATGAGGGCAATGTAGGTTAATTAATGAGGGCACGGTAGACGGACGGAAGAGATAGACTTGGGGCAAGTCTACTCTCTTACCAGTGGTAGCAGTAAGTTCTAAAATGATATACCATTTACTTTAATGTAGGCCCTTGGAATGACAGTGGAGATGGTTCCTGGAAAGGTATGCAGAATGATATTATCAATTACAATAAACTATCTTTGGAGAAAATTTTATTGATGTCTATTATATTTTGTATAACGAAACTCCACAGGGACCCCAGGAAATTGAACAACGCCCCCTCCCAACGATAAAGCCCCGTAGCCTCCTTTGCGATTGCGAAGCTATGACGTAATGCCGTTAAACAGAAATCGAAAGTGAGGCATGTGAACATGCGCCTAACTTTCGATTTCGCCATTACGTCATAGCTTCGTTATCGCAAAGCAGGCTACGGGGCTCTATCACTGGGGGGTATTCAATTTCCTGGGGTCCCTGTGGAAACTCCTGATACCTTCTCATTGGATTTTTGAATTACTACGACCATTCGTACAAATCATCAATCTTTCAAATGATGCTTTGACGTAGCTTTTACTATATGGTTATCAATATCTTTCTGATGTCTTCAACAGAAAAATACTGGAATTGAATTTACATTTCATTCACGAAACTGGTCAGTTTGACTAAGATCTTTTGAAAGTTCATTTATGTGCAAAGCAACCACTAAGTCCCTTGACGTAAATATTCTTTTTCTTTATAAATTCTGTTTCTTATAAGATACCAGGCAAATTATTCACTACAAAACAACAAAAAGAATTACACTGTGCCGGTACAGATTTGATCCGTTACAAAGTTGTTTCAAAAACGAGGCAATACAAGAATCCCGCCAATCCCATTGGCAAATCGCACATTTCCCGCGGTTTTCCCGAAGCCTTGTACAATACGATACAAGGACGCGTTTTTGTCACCACAGACCGTTTACACTGCTCTGTAACAATATTTTTCTGAAGATGAGATGAACAAAAGTGTTACGAATTTGCGGGAACAGTGTAAACTGGAGGCTCAACCGCTACAATTTGGTTGCGGATCTAAAGTTGTACCGTTGGAGTGTAAACGGTGTCTTAACTGCTTCTGCACTGCGTCTAAACTTGTTGTTTTCTACTATTTACCAAATTCCTTTTTATTAATTCGATTTTATCAATTCTATGACAGTTTTTTTCATAATCCAATGGAATGTTACAATACATAAGCGACATACGCCACTTCTCAAAATTACTCTACAAAACAGTATTACCCCGCCACTAAGAAAATCACTTTGTAAAACCAGGCTGCTTGGTTTCATATAAATATTATATAAATGTTATATTAAACCAAATGTTGGACAATTACTATGGTGCCATCTGGTGGGCTGCAATTTTCTTATAAGTCAGTTTCTTAGTAGCGGGGTAATACTGTACTGAGGATGATGGCCTTGGGGAGCAAAAGGATGTGTCTACCCCGGGGCCATTACATAGTTCATCCCTGTTGTTGGTATGAATTTATTGCCAAATGACAACCCCGAGGATGACTAAAGAGTGTGCTGATTTCCTTTTATAATTTTATATTGTTATCGGTTTTCTTTTCATCAGGGACCTTCCTTCCCAGAACCGCTGGAAAACCCAGAGGACGTCAAAGTAAGTTTTTACTAGAAGCAATTTGTTACATTAAGTTAAAATTTGTATATTTTTAATTGACTTGGATGTTCTGTGAAAACGATTCACTGTTTGGTTCATACTCCTGATCACATGCAACAATCATGACTCTTTGAGTCAGAGATAGACACCCTGTAGTGCCTGTAAGGGATTCTTTATATCGTTTAGTTGTTTGCGCCCTTTGGCAAAGGCAATATGTACTAACATTGAGAATGTAGAAAAATGTCTCGTTGATTCTCCATATTTGAAGATGTCTCAAGCAGAAAATGGAAGATTCCCCATTGTTCAAAGGAGTTTGTGATATGGTATTACTCTGCATTGTTAGATATTTTAGAAGAAGAAAGTATACCACCGGGTGTCCCAAAGAAGTACTCCTGTTTAAAAAATCACTAAAAATCAAGTATCGAACCTTTGATAAAATCGTCTTTTGAATTGTTTTGTCAAAGACCCACAAATATTGATAGATGATGAAATTTTTGCTTTTGATACAATAAGGTTAAAAAATTACACGTTGAAAAACCTTACTTTCAGCTATAGTTTTTAAGCAACATACTCAATCTTGCCTAAGAGTCCAAATTTTCAGAGTGATCTGGCAATCATCAGTGCTTCTTTACAGTATGATTCAAAAACCAGGGAGCCCTAAAAAGAGCTTGAAGCTGCTCATTTTTAAGCCCATTACAAAATCAGCTAGTCGGGGAAAATAATTTGGCCCTTGATCTACTTGACAAAGCAAGAAAATTGAAGATCGGTCTTGTAATCAAATTTCGGTGGTTTTTCAAACGGGAATACTTTTTTCGGGACAACCAATATATTTCATAAATATACCGGGTGTCCCAAAATGATGTATTATTGTTTGATTGCTTACATGTCCATAACCAATGAACCGATTTTCAAACACTTGTTTTATTTGATTGCCTTAAAGCTAAATTGTATTTAAAGATGTTGGTTATGGTTTTACCAGTTTTTGAAAATTGGTTCATCGGTTATGGACATATAAGCAATCAAACGATAATACATCATTTTGGGACACCCAGTATAAACATATGCTCCTTTGGGATAAAATTTCCCGAAACATGGAAGTTGTTTTCAAATGGAACGACTATGTCTAGAACAAGGTAAAATCGTTTTTAAACAACTGGTAAAGGGAATGTGGAATGGTAAATAGGCTTGTCTAGAAATGGAACAAAGAAAACACTCAAACACAGCATCGTTTCTTTGGCTGTGCATTGTCCATGGCGCGTGTGTGACCTCGATCTTAATGGGATATGTTCAAATTTTTTGCTCTTTGCAAATGGAAGCTTTTAACCTTTCATAAACCCTTTAAAAGCGAAAAATACAGCTCAAGTCACATTTCAGGAAAATAATTCACAATGTTTCACATTTCAATTGCTCAATGATTGATTTATTAGAAAAAAATAACAATCGCTGGAAAGGATGTTTGTTCCGGATTGGATAGACGTTTACACGTGTAATATTCATGGTCCACCAAACGAGTTATTGCCGATATGAACTATTCCAATACTTATTGTTTTGATTGGTCTATTCATATAGATTTTTTATCTAGATATAAGTTGTGTTAATCCTTATGATCTAGAAGGGGCTTGTCAAATTGACTGATAAAGCATCAACAGAAAGGATATGTGAATCAATTGATAAAGCAAAGATAGATCATTCAACATCCTTTAACAACATATATTTTTATTGCAGAAGCTCAATTGCAAAGTAGATGTGAAAGAAGCACTCAAATATGTTTATGATGCCATCACCTTAACCAGACACAAGCTTGAAGGGAAAGTCCCTTTGATTGGATTTTCTGGAGCACCTGTAAGTACTTTTGATTATTCAGTCAATCATAGCATAGGGCTCAAATCTTTCAATTTTTAAAACGCTGGGTGTAAAATTCTATTCCATTTTTCTTTGAATTGAATGGCTTGAAAGGACCTCAAAGTACTTTGCTGTAAATCTGCCCTGGAAATTTTTTGACATCTTGATTTTTTTCAAAATGGCGGCAATTTGATCATTTTTGAAAAAATTCATGGACAATTTTGAAAAAATTCATGGACAATTTTGAAAAAATTTAAGTCATCATAAGTCCTGAACCAATTGACGAAAAATGATATAACCTTCACGGAAATCATCGTTTGTGAAGGCCTACAATTTGGCGAAAAGCAGAAATCGGTAGCTTTTCTGGTTTAGGATTTAGAATTTGATGACGTCATAGCCTCAAATTTAACAAATGCCACCATTTTGAAACTAATCAAGATATCAATAAATTTCTACGGCAGATTTACAGCAAAAAACCCTAAATTCCTACCAAGCCATTTAATTCAAAGAAAACTGTGATAGAATTTTACACCGACCTTTTTAAAGATTTGAGCCCTTTGCTTCCATCATGGCTCTTTTGACAGAAAGTCTTGTTTGGTTATTACGCTATACACGTTCTTTGTAGCATAGCTTTGGGTTTTGTTTCCTGGTCATCCATAAATGGAATCAACGGTTAAAGTTAGAGCTAGCCCAGACCAAGTCGTAAAAAACCTATTGTGTTCGTTATTCGTAGCATATGCCGTTTCATTGTGTGGCGGAAGAAGCAATGGGTGAATTGGCGTTTCCTTTAGCCTATTTATGGCGGTGGCTAAATATACCTATGTCGATTCCTTTTGAGACCCTTTGCGCAAGGCCATGTTAAAAACAATTATTTTCAAACATTTTCAGGGAAGGTAAACATTTTACTACATGACTTGGAAGGAGGGGAGATATCACTGATGCCAAATTTTACTTTACGTTTTTTGGTAGCAAAGTCCAAGAGGACGCTTTGAGCAAGTAGTGGAGGCCCTAAAGTCACCAGACGGTCTCAATCATGCAGATTGTGATACCAGCATGAAACTTCGTACACCTACCCAGTTTGATACGCTGAAAAATATAAGAATCAGACCCCAACTCAAATCTGCCCCCAAATGCTATTTTTAGACTGGGGTACTTGGACCCAATCCCTCTAGGGGGTAGTTATCATAACTCTTCTGCAAGTGACGATACAGTCATGAGATTTGGTACAGGTATATAGTTTGATGCGCTGAACAAGATGAGAAAGAGACCCCTTCGAAAATTTGCCCCCAAATGCTATTTTTAGACTGGGGTACTTGGACCCAGTCCCTCTAGGGGGTAGTTATCATATCTCCACTGCAAGTGACGATACAGTCATGAAATTTGGTACAGATACGTAGTTTGATGCACTAAATAAGATGAAAAAGAGACCCCTTCGAAAATTTGCCCCCAAATGCTATTTTAAGACTGGGGTACTTGGACCCAAAATCCCTCTAGGGGGTTGTTATCATAACTCTATTGCAAGTGACGATACAGTCATGAAATTTGGTATAGGTATGTAGTTTGATGCACTGAATAAGATGAAAAGGAGACCCCTTCGAAAATTTGCCCCCAAATGCTATTTTTAGACTGGGGCACTTAGGCCCAGTCCCTCTAAGGGGTAGTTATCATATCTCCACTGCAAGTGACGATACAGTCATGAAATTTGGTACAGATACGTAGTTTGATGCACTAAATAAGATGAAAAAGAGACCCCTTTGAAAATTTTGCCCCCAAATGCTATTTTTAGACTGGGGTACTTGGGCCCAGTCCTCTAAGGGGCAGTTATCATAACTCTACTGTAAGTGACAATACAGTCATGAAATTTGGTACAGGTATGTAGTTTGATGCGCTGAATAAGATGAAAAAGAGACCCCTTCGAAAATTTGCCCCCAAATGCCATTTTTAGACCAGGGTACTTGGGCCCAGTCCTCTAAGGGGCAGTTATCATAACTCTATTGTAAGTGACGATACAGTCATAAGATTTGGTACAGGTATGTAGTTTGATGCGCTGAATAAGATGAAAAAGAGACCCCATCGAAAATTTGCCCCCAAATGCTATTTCTAGACTGGGGTCGTGCAAGGCCCCTAAAAGCTCCAGTTCTATTCTTGTTGTCCAGTCCTCACTCAAATTCCCGTTGAGGTTGTTAGATAATTTATGTGGGATTGATTTCCCTCTTGACAGCTTTGTAATGAAGCCTTTGCAATTTACGAGAGTTTTCAGCAAAGAGAGCTGTGCCGATTGTTTTTGACGTATACCTGAACGATGTCAGCAGTCAGCCATGCGAGAACGAGAGAAAAAAGAGCTTCAGGTAGAGCGATTTCAGTTAGAGAGACAACTCCAATATGGAGAAAGTGGCAGCAATTCATTCGGGATGATGATAATAATACGGAGCTATTTGGTCTATTAGCCGACAAGCTTGTTTCACATTGCCCTTCAAATAGCATGATCCTTGCTACATCTTTCAATAAAGCATTATACAGCGCCGACATCGTTCAATTCGCATATCACCGTGTTATCACGAAGAAGCGGACACAAGAATCTTTGTCCGTGTGAAGCATGCAGCAGACTCTGGCCGTCGAAAAATCGTTGTGAAAATGGTAGATACAGATGATGTGGCACTTGCGATTTTCTTATTTTAGTCTTTGCAAATTGAAGGGCTGTGGGTGGAATTCAGCATTGGTGAGCACCAGGGTTGGCTTCCGATTTACGAGTATGCTACCAACCTAGGTGAATAGGTTTGCCAAGAATTACGTTTCTGGTTTGCCTTTAGTGGATATGACACAGTGTCAAGTTTTGCTGGCAGAGGAAAAAGGATTTCATGGACAGTATGGAGATCACATCCAGACGCCAACGAAACTTCTTTTTTCTTTATGTAAGAAGTGTAAAAATATTATTCTGCAAAAAATATCAAAAGGATTTTTATTTAGTTGATATATATGCAAAACAAAACTTGGTACTGTAGTATATACTGAAAAAAGCTACTAGGAGAGAAACAGACGCAAAAACAGACAGACTTTTCAGCACACTGAGAAAAGTAGAAAATAAAAATGTACAAAACAAAAATGTAGTCAATGCAAGTGGCTTTTATATGCTTATCAATGTATACATTCAAGAACTGTCAAATCAAAACATTACCAAAACATTTGCATTTCTTTGCATGTATGTAAATTTTGTATGTATACGTAAAATTTCGGCAAGAACTTAGAAGCTAGATGTAATATAAATTTTAAAAAAGAAATAAGTCTAATTGCAGGTGTACAATATGATATAAATATAGAAGTTAAACATTGAGTCGAAAAACACCACCAGTTAAAATGGCAGGGATAGCATTAAAAGGTTAGTGCGGTTACTGTTTCCAAAATGGTCCCTCCAGAGGTGTCCTTAAAATCAACAATTTTCAAGAAAAAAAAGAAAAACAATATTTATGTCTCAATATTTGAGAGTAATGCTGCATTTTTAAGATTGCAGTGGGAGGTGCAAATGTCGTCAGCATCAGCTAGATTGCACATAACTCTGCCAGTGCAGTAGACAATGCAGCGATTAAGGGTATCTTTCATACAGGTTTGAACCTAGACTCGTGAACCTTATATCCTTAATGTCATGAACCTAATATCCTTAATGTGAACCTTGTATCCTTAAGAACGTAATCCTTACTGATATTATTAGTATGCAGGAACCTGATAAACTTTGTAGTTACATAGAGTAGTATCGATGGTAGGGACTGAGTTTCAGTGCCCTGGTCTAAATATAGCATTTGGGCGCACACTTTCGAAAGGGTTTCTTTTTCATCTTATTCAATGCATCAAACTACATACCTGTGCCAAATTTTATGACTGTATCGTCACTTGCAGTAGAGTTGTGATAACTACCCCTTAGAGGGACTGGGCCCAAGTACCCCAGTCTAAAAATAGCATTTGGGGGCAAATTTTCGAAGGGGTCTCTTTTTCATCTTGTTCAGCGCATCAAACTACATACCTGTACCAAATTTCATGACTGTATCGTCCTTGCAGTAGAGTTAAGATAACTGCCCCTTAGAGGACTGGGCCCAAGTACCCCAGTCTAAAAATAGCATTTGGGGGCAAATTTTCGAAGGGGTCTCTTTTTCATCTTATTTAGTGCATCAAACTACGTATCTGTACCAAATTTCATGACTGTATCGTCACTTGCAGTGGAGATATGATAACTACCCCCTAGAGGGACTGGGTCCAAGTACCCCAGTCTAAAAATAGCATTTGGGGGCAAATTTTCGAAGGGGTCTCTTTCTCATCTTGTTCAGCGCATCAAACTATATACCTGTACCAAATCTCATGACTGTATCGTCACTTGCAGAAGAGTTTTGATAACTACCCCCTAAAGGGACTGGGTCCAAGTACCCCAGTCTAAAAATAGCATTTGGGGGCAGATTTGAGTTGGGGTCTGATTCTTATATTTTTCAGCGCATCAAACTGGGTAGGTGTACGAAGTTTCATGCTGGTATCACAATCTGCATGATCAATGTCATAAGGACCCCCACTAAAGGGTGAATTCCTTTGTATTTTATGACTTCCAAAAGCCCTAATTTAACTTTAAAGTACAGTTGATCTGTTTGTTCTGCCGTTAATGCATCAAAAACTGATTTCCATAATTATTTCGCTACTTAATCAGTAAAGATTATTTTCCTTATTTTCTCGTGATAACCATTTTGTTAAAGTGTGCAAGCTGCGTTCTTCGATACTATTTGTGGACAAGCATTTTAATTGTGAAAGCCAACAAATATCAGTCTACTTGATAACAATCCGCCTTTCCCGGTCAAGAATCATTGATGGGAATCCTCTATGAATGGCCTCTACGCTTGCATTAACAAACTGTAAAGTCACAAATATTTAGAAGGTTGAGAATGTGTGATGTTTGCTTTCCTAGTGGACACTGATGGCATACATGATTGAAGGATCTGGAAGCAAAACATGGTCCAAAGCCAAGAAATGGTTATACCAAAATGAGACAGAAAGCTCACGGTTGTTGCAGAAATTAACAGATGTTGTCGTCGATCATTTAGTCGCACAAGTACGAGCAGGAGCCCAGGTATGTATGAAAATTAGTCTACTAGTACCGAAATAGTACCGGTGATTTCTGACGTTAATCGAGCCACCGCGTTTACAAATTGATATTTATGTAAACAAACTTTAAATGCTTTCTTCTGACGATGACCATAGAGTCGAAACGCGTCAGAACAGCAGAGGAGAGTAAAAGAAAAGAGTAGAAGAACTCCAAGTCGTCTTTTTCTTGTGTTCATCTTTAACTTTAAATGCGTTAAGTATACGTTAGCTTTATATACTTTAAAAATGTGATCTAGTTGTTAGAGCTTTGACCTACTCATTGCCATCATTGACTCAGATTGAATACTGGTTGTGCTGACTGTAGCCTACAAAACAAGGAGCAGAAACTTGCTACATTTAAATACAAGATCAGAATGATTAATTTGGCGGCCATAGTGAGCTTTTGCTCTTTGTTTCGTAGACTCTTTCTTCTCTTGGAGACTGGATCTACTCGTAGGCTGATGCTTGAAGCATCCTGTTAGCTTTCATAACTATTAACTAGCAGTAAAGACAAAATCCTGCGAAGCACTTATTCATAAACATTTGCTGTTCTTTTCCACAGGTTTTGCAAGTGTTCGAGTCACTCGCAGAATATCTACCATCTAAACTGATGGCACTATACTCACTGCCTTACTTAAAAGACGTCGCAACGAGGGTAAAGCAAACACTGGGAGATGATGCTGTACCAATGGTATGTTTCTTGATAGATCCTTCTTTAACCCTATTTTAACCGGGGGGGGGGGGGCGTTTTTCGCCCCCCCTATCGGATTTTTTTTAATAGCTCCCAAACGATGCAACCTACAATGCTGAAACTTCTTGACTTTTCCTAAAATTTAGTTGGCAATCAGAAAATAGAAATTTCAATACCTATTGTTTGACCACGTGACCACCACATGCCCATATTTGGAGAGTGGTCACAAAGAAATTCTTTAAAACGGCTCTAATTTCTTCCTTTGTTACTAAATCTCAACAATATATATACCATTCGATTCATCTCGATGAGTACTTTCATTTGATATATAATTTATTCATATTTGCTGACATCAGCAGTTTATTATTTCTATGACGTCATCAATCTTTATGACGTCATATTCCTAATGAATGAGTAATTTTTCATACAAAACTGATGGAATTACCTCAAATAACGATGAAGGTACTTGATTTCACCAATAATATGCGAAATTAATGGTTTTAAATCATAATTATTGAGCTAACAATTTTGCATTGAATCAAATTTTCATTATTTAATTAGTTAATTTATTAGAAACCATAAATATCCGTACGAAACCATATGAAACTACAAATTAATGATATCAAGCAGGTATTTGGATGGTTTTTTGCCAATTTTATCTGGCTATTTGCTAATAATGGGCCCTTTTCTGCAAATAGCTCGATTTTCTCAAAATTTGCATTGTTTTTAGTTGCCTAGCAACCAATCACGTGACTATTGATTGATTGATGCTATTTTTAGATTCTCCATTGTTCAATTATGACACAATGCAAGTTTCATTGTCATAGCTCTTATACTTGCGGAGAAAAACAGGGGGGGCGAAAAACGCCCCCCCCCCGGTAGAAAATCACTTTTTTTTTACCCGGTAAAAATAGGGTTAATGAGTTACTGTCACTCAGTGTTACATTCATTCGGCATTTCTGTCAGTTATGACCAGTCTTAATTGTTGTCTTCATTGACCTAGTGAGCCAGAGAAAAATTGCCGCTTTCGAAAATTCACGAGACCAAAGGTACTTGAGGAAGATTTGAATGATTTTTCTGCCGGCCCTATATGGCGTTAATTTTCGTTACGCCGCGTTATAAGGGACGGGGGAAAAAGGGCCAGCGTTAAAAGGGCTAAAAATTTGGAACATTTTTCAAAAGCGGCATTAATTTTCTTGCACCTATTTTTGCTAGCTCGCAACATATTTTAGACATTTTTCATAAAGAACAGGTAGTTTTAGGTCTTAGAGCTGGAATTATCTGTCCTTTATCAAAAATAGGATATTATTGGACAAACATGAATTAGGGCAGATGTAGCAGAAATCAATTGCTCATTGGTTTTTTCTACATCTTTGGCCATAATTTGCTCAAAATATTAACAAAGCAGAATATAAACTATTAAAATGAAAATTCTTTGAGACGTTACATCAACCACGTCAATGTCAATGGTAAATGCTGATTGATCGAGGTATCTTCGTGATCTTTGTCTTGTTTTTTGAACCCTGAAGATATACTAAGGTAAATGTGACTTTAAGAAATTTCATGGTTGCGAAATGTCTGATAAAAGGTAAAGCATTTGATCAAATAGCAAGGAATCTTCTCACACATAACCATACAATAGGGCATTTCAACTCTCTCAGGAGTTATGAAAAATGAATTTTACAATAAGAATACTTAAGTTTTCAATCCCATGGCAATAAATATGCAGACGATATACCTCACCCGTGAAAAAATGTGCTTTCTTCATTGTTCTATGCAAGGAGTCTCTTTATTTTGCAACTATGAATTGTTCTTTAACTCGAATTTGCCTGCATTTTCAAGTGCTCATAGAAACACGAAAAAATTACAAAGCTAGTTCAATCTCTCGGTTATCAAGTAGAATTTGATTCATTCCGATCCATAAAGTACTCTTGGTGCTATGAATTTACAATGGTAGGAAATTTGTTCTGCCTCACCCAGTATTGTAGTGACTTCTTCTCTTTGTTCATATTTCGTTTATTTCATTATTTCCAGATCATCTTTGCAAAAGGTGCGCATTTTACATTTTCTGAGTTGACGCACAGCGAATACGACGTCATTGGTTTAGATTGGACAATGGATATAAATGATGCACGTCTCACAGCTCCTGGGCAAACACTAATGGGGAATTTGGATCCATGTGCATTGTATGCAAATGAGGTACTCTATCTGTGTTTTTCGTTAATACGTGGGGTGTTACAAAGTGCCACTAGATCAGTTTTCATTAATGCACGTGAGTGCACTTGCGCCTTTCGCAGGCTCAGAATATCACTACACATTAGTTGCTGGGAACATTACTGCACTCAGAGCGATTTGATTGCAGGAATAGTCTTCCCGACTATTTGTTCGCAGGCACAGGAAATGTTTAACGAGGCCTGCATTAGAACGTTCTTGGTGCGCCCCCGGTTTATTCACTGAAAAACTGCGTGACATGCTGCTTTTGCCCCTCAGTCGAAAAGCGGTTTATAGTGTCTATGTAACTTTTCAATGACTACAACGACGTTAAAAGTACATGGAAATGTAGATAAATGTAATAAACTGAGTCATGACATTAGCCAAGGACTGGATGGTTTAGACAGTCCTTTGTGTGGGTGGGCGCAGTTTTTGTGTTTGCATTGACTCTAACTTCTTTAGAGGTATATGTTAACTTCGGCATGAATTTTAAAATGAAAATCTTTAATATTTGGATTGTCTTTTTGACCCATTTGCGCATTGGCCAGATTAAACGAAAATATAGCCAGTGGTCAATCCTCATCATCATCATTATCATCATAGTCATCACCATCCTCAACATCCTCAACATCAGCGTCGATCTATTCCAAGTATGCTTACAAATGCTTTTTGCAAAATCATGGATAACTTTGGCCCATATCTTAGCTATGGGTCACAATTTCTAACCTGTGCAATCGCCCCATTGTGGTCAAAGCAGGGATATTTATCTACGTCTACAAAGGAAAGTATGTATTTGCTTATCGCCCCATTGTGGTCAAAGCAGGGATATTTATCTACGTCCACAAAGAAAAGTATGTATTTGCTAGCTTGATTATTGCAACATTATTCGTTCTTACCGAAGAACCACCTGAATACCTTTCCTAATTTTCTTTATAGAAAGACCTCAAGACGTTAGTGAAACAGTCGTTGCGGCAGTTTGGAACGAATCGATACATTGCCAATTTGGGACATGGAATCTATCCCGATGTAGATCCTGACAGTGTTGAAGTATTTGTGAATGTCGTGCATGACTATTCTAAAAAGCTCCTCAATAACGATTTGTCCCCACAGTGAAGTTTTTGATTTCGTCAATTATTTAATTGTCATCGTATGCTGCAAGTCTTTTAAAAAGGTGGTATAAATTCTATTACCTCTTTCCTCCTGACCTGAATGGCCTAATATTAACTTGTGGTACTTTGCTGTAATTTCACCGTGAAGTCTGTTTATATCTTGCTTTTGTCAAGAAATGGAACCATTTATTACTTTTGAGGCTATGACGTCGTCAGATTTTTCAAATCGTAGAACAGTAAAACAGTTGAACCACTGATTTCTGCTCGCCGTGATGTTATAGTAATATAACTATTTAACATAAAATAAATTGTACATTGAACAGAGTATGATTAAAACACGACGTTTCGAGATGAGCCCATTATCGAGTGACTTGATAACGGGCTAAGCTCGAAACGTCGTGTTTTAATCATACTCTGTTCAATGTACAATTTATTTTATGTTAAATAGTTGTATTACGATAGAAACATTGTACGACACGCTCACAAAAAGATTGTTTCTGCATGATGTTATAGCCCTTTATGAAGCATTGTTTCCTGGAAAATTCAACCATCTTGCCTCAGTCAATCTTGGAGCTACCGGGTGTCCCAAAAAATTACTCCTGTTTGAAAAATCACCAAAATTCGATTGAATGCCCGATCTTCAAAGTTATTCTTTTGGCAATATACTTTTAAACTTTGCGGGAATTCTGTAAAAAAGACTGCAGCAAACTGAAGAGTAATTAAGGTATCAAAGCGCATACGGTAGAATTAAAGCAAAGTACCATTATCGTTAAAGGACAAGTCCGGGGTTTCTACAATTAATGTCAAAAAGCAACCTTTCCAACTGCCAAACATCACTTGTGACTTCTTTCGACGTTTTGAGATCGCCATTTTGTAAAACGCGATAAAATGGCTAGCCTCGGTTTGGAGGTTCGATTGTGACGTCGGAAATTACTATGAGAGTTCTATAAGAAAACAGCCTTGTTCAGGTCGAAGGCGAAGTGGGGGCAATGACGTCATGAATAATGACGTCATTTCGCTCATTTCGCAGATTGAAATGCCCAATTTCGCAGAGAAGAGGCAGAGAAGGTTGGAAAAAAGTGCTACACACCATGCACAGCATTGTAATCTTTCATTTTATGAACAATTATTCCAACCCCGGACTTTTCCTTTCAGTTTTTTTAAACCATTCAATTCAAAGAGAGCGATAACAAAACTTTACATCACCTTTTTCAAAGATTTAGAGCCTATGGTTCATTTTCCTGTTTTTATTTCAGCTTTAACTTGATTTGAAGGTCGACCCTGCAGTACTTTACCAGGAGAGGCAGGTTAGAGATACATGTTTTAGCTTTACAGTGGCGGACACTAAGGGGTGAGGGAGTAAAGCCGGTTGGTATCGGTTAAAACAAAACCCTTTGGTCGAAGACAATGCAGATAGCCAATACTTTGCAACTGAAACAAAGCTGACCCCCTGAAATAGGCACATTCGATAAAAATAGCTCAAAACATGGGCAATAATGCAACGTTGATGTGGCCTATGTTATGATCAAAATTGTATTCTTACTCGCTATGTGTTATTTCTCTTCCATGGGATTGCGAGTAAAGCTTGATAATGTTGCTATTTCTTCATTCTTCTCTCGTCACAACAAGGATCGAATGCCGCCATTATTCAAATGCAGTTGAAACTGTTGGAGCTCCTACGCAGCGACACGTCCCATTTCAAATTTCCCTTAAAGTGAATGACCTGAGATATATAGCGCTTGTCTATAAATAGGACAAAGAAACACCTAATAGCTCCATAGTTTTCTTTGGCTATGCTTTCTTCCGCCACTCGCTGGATTATCAAATACAATAGGCTATTTATAAACCTGTGAGATCTCATCTTTTAACTCAGGTTATTAGCTTTAAGTAACGTAATTTGAAATGAGACGTGTCGCTGCGTAGGAGCTCCAACGGTTTCAACTGTATTTGAATAATGGCGGCATTCGATCCTTGTTGTCACAAGAGAAGACCGAAGGAATAGCAACATTATCAAGCTTTACTCGCAATCCTGTGGAAGAGAAACAACACATAGCGAGTAAGAAGTCAATTTTGATCATAATATAGGCCACATCAACGGTGCATTATTACCCATGCTCAAAACATAGAGTTTTCTTCGGCCACTTTTAATTCCCTTTAAGCACTGAAGCTGTATGTCAGGAAGAGAATGTATTGGTCAACTTTGTAGCAAAATATAGTGGTTTGGTTTGCAAATTGTTGTCAGTTTTTAATCAAACATTGGTCTGGTTTAGGTCTTTGACATACAACCCGAAAAACACTCATTTGTAGATTCATGCCTTGCGCTTCCAGAGCAAAAGGGTGGATTTTCTCCACAAAAAATGAATTATTTAATCTTGTTCATTTTTGAGTTGTTAAGTTCTATATGCTAGTCTTTACTGTTATATATTAAATCTCACTTGCATCCACCTATTACAACTTTGCAATTCTGTTGGTTTTCATGGAGGAAACCACTTTCAAGCTCAGCAACTTCAATTAAGCATGCATTCATTTTTTTCTGCTTTTTAATTTTTGTTTTGATTTTAAGTTATATTTATTCCTTATATGTACACCTATGTGTATCTATGTATAGAGTAAAGCGAGTTAACCATACTTTAAGGGAAGGAACTTTTGCGAGAAGAAACTTTCGCTTTTTCACGTTTTTTGGCCGAAATTCGCGAAAGTGAAGTTTCCTAAAATATGAAATTCGCGAAAGTTTATTCACGCGAATTTTTCTAAGATATAGAATCAAACATTTATGTAATCAGATATTGATATTCCTCTTCTTCAACAACAATATTTTTGAACGATTAGGAGTCATTGAAGAGTTCAGGAACATTTGAGACATCACACAAATTTGATAAGAAACTTAATTCGCGAAAGTTTGTTCACGCGAAAGTTTGTTCTCGCGAAATTTTCCATTTTGGTGGATTCGTGAGAGTTGGTTCCAAAAATTTCGCGCTTTTTCCAACTCGCGAAAGTTTCTTCCCGCGAACGTTTCTTCCCTTAAATTATTTACGAACTTCAGGTTTAAAATGAGGCGATTCAGCCAAATTTTCGTCACAGTTTGCAATAGATAAAGGAAGCAAGAAACTTTTTCCAGATGCATTGCATTCCCACTTACCATAGCCAAAAAAATAGAAAATGATAAAAAAGACCACTACGAATCGTTAACGATTCGAAATGAACCCTATCTTGAATCTTGGCAACAAATTGCTCGTAATCTGCAAATAGAAGCTACAAAATCGTTGCACATATTTTTCACCAAACATGTCTGCTATCAACATTGATCATATTCTGAGAAGATTTTCGTTGGAAAAGGGTACCTCCCTGTTGGAGAAAACAAACATATCTGGTCAGTGGTCAGTGAAAGGGCTACCTCATTGTATGTTAGAAGATGCCCTGAAAAAGAAGCAAACGACTGCGAAACAACCATGCACACACCTAGGGAAGCCGTCAAATGTTATTTATGTAGCACCTTATGTGCGCTTTTCATTTATATAGCAGCATTATAGCCATTAGTTTTCATCGTAGCTATCTATAGGTACGTGACGTGAGTTCGCTTTACTCTATACCCCTCCTTCTTGATAAGAGTAATTGTTCATGCATTATAGCAGATATACTGAAAGTGATTGAGTATTCTATCTATTTGAATTGTAACAATACAATAACAGCTTGATCTTTATGTTGTATTTCTTTGCACTGCAGTATTCCCATTGCCGCCAATCCAATTACACCTTTTTTTATTATAAGATACTGCCCATAAGAAACATGTTCAACTCTCCGATCAATTCTCCAGTACTGGGAAAATAAACTTTAGAAACTATTTGTTTTGATGAAAGAAATCCATGGCATATTCTTACTTCGTTTTCGCTTGTTTCCTTTATCATGTTACTCGGAAGGTACTTGAGTAATGTTTTAAACATTGGAAAGGCTTGAAAAAAAAACCTTGTTTTGAAATTTTTAAAGGGCACAGGTGGTGCGTTGTGAAACCTCTAAGAAACTCGTAAGAAACTATTGAGTACTCATAATCTGACAATTTTAAGAAACTTTAGTACTGGCCCAAATTCTTAGTTTCTTATAAATAAATGCGTGTATTGATTTTGCAGTTCAACCCCCCTCCCAGGGAAAATTCCAATTCCCAGATTTTTTTAAGGCAAATGCTTGATCACCCTTTGTCCCATTAAGGACATACACTCTTTAAAATATGGTTTAGTTTGATCCAAAAGGCATTGCTGTCACTGTTAAAGTCCCAAAGTTTGATGCACGTGAAAATGTCAGCGAATAAAACGATTAAAGTGTTTGTATGGGTAATTGTGCGTCTTTGCGTTTCTCACCCGACATCAAATTTGAGATATAGACTTTGATTGTACACAATAAAATGAGGTTTTTATTACCTCATATATTTACCCCTTTCGAGAAAGAGCCAATGCCAGAAATAGATATGGGCATCCACCATCCTCATATTTTTTTCTTATAACTGATTTCTTATCAAAATCCTCTATCAAAAACAAATACATTTTATTTCATAGCCACGACAATACTTCCACGTAAAGTTAATGCACTGTGATAAGACATGCACCAAGAACGGCTTCAGTATGAAAGGATCCACTCATTTCTCGATCCTTTAGTTCAACTTTAATTCTACTATCTACATCTACTGTTGTTGTTCAAGTGCGATTTAGAGAACGCCTTTCTTTATACAAAGAGTCACACTCATAATTGTGACGAGAACTATAAAAAGTCCAAGCAGAACCCCAGCGATGGCTCCAATTGCAGCAGCATCCATGATAGCCAGTGTACTCATCGTGTTCTTTGACCGAGCAGATACCGTTTGATTACCTTCAAAAGAAAATAAGTGATATATACTGGGTGAATCAGAAAGAAACGAGGGGCGTCTAGCAAGCCATATTGTGGTCAAATCAAGATCCTCCACTGACAATTGTAGGTATTTATAGCCAGCAGGATAAGCAGGACTTGTCTCGGTACCGAATTTCGTGTTTGTGTCGCCTCTACAGCCTATAATGAACATTTATGTATCAGACACACTTATATGTCACGCAACTTACTACATGAAGAAGTGACTGAGCTTTTCTCATTGGCATAGAAGGACGGGAGCATCCTTCGAATATTTCGGATACGGCTGTGCCAGCATCTTCAAAATGACAAAACCGGTTCTTGCGCAAAAGATACCCTTACTAATGCCCATTTCTAGACAAAAATCGCCAAATTTTGGCGTTCTCTAGGCAAACATTTTCCATAAAGTGTATACCCCTCTCTGTCTACTTTTAAGTGCAGATTACGCTGCAAATAGCTTTTAACCAGGACCTCCTGAAAATCAGCCATTCTTGGCTGATGGGGCCACCGTATACAAAGAATTTGAAATGAATGAAGGAATGAATTAATGAATGGATGAATGGATGAATGGATGAATGAATGAATGAATGAAAATTTACAACTTCGTACCTCTTTTATAAATTACGTAACCGGCAAGAAAACCACGAGTCTTCCTACTAGCGTTGATCAAATTCAGATGTATATAGATTGTCGTTTGCTCGCTAAATTGCCAAGTCCATTTCGTTATATTATCGCAACTTGATAATGCAAATAGTGCACAGCTTCTGTGGAAAGAGTTCTTCGCAGAATTTCCTGGAAAAAGAATATAGTCTCTATATATGTATAGATATATAACTTCTAGATAGAATATATGATGTACAAGCGATGAAGTATATCCAAGAATTCATCATGAGACAGCACTTTCTTTTTTCAGTATTATAAATTGAAAAGCTTCTTCCGCCCATTGTCAGAAAATATTTCTCTCACTTCATTGGCAAATCCTAACTATATCATTTATACGGTTGAATCTCATCCAAAAATATTCAAGGATAGCATTACCTAATATTCATCTTCAGAATCAGATAAATTCGTTCAAGACTTCAGAATTTCCTTATTGCCTTTCTAGTACCTTGTCGTATTCTTTTAAGAATTATTTGTTTACACAGTGTCGTAAGCTTTGAAAAGGTTGATATAAAAAAATTCGATGAGAAAATGTATCCTTCGCTTTACAATATATACTATAGCATAGGTGTTGTTGCGCAGTGGTATAATCCTCTGACTTTGCAGCCGGAACAGTCAGGTGGACAGGATGCCCGGTAGAGCCCCACTATTATTTGAGCATCATGACAAGGGGTCGCGGACTCGATTAGGTCTTCTCTACTTCTGCGATCCTAGCGCTTGGTGCTAAAAATACGCAACTTAACCCTCTTTGCAGGTTTCAAGCAATATTATGCAGCTTGATGTATTCATATTAGTGACTTTACTAAGTAGAAATCTTATTTTCTACAACCTCTAAGGGAACCATAATGGAAATAAGGTCAGCTTGACCTTTCAATGCTATCCCTGCCACTGTAATTAGGGGTGTTTTTCTTTACGTTTTTAACCTTACATATTGTATTGTATCTATTTTCATATCATAAACTTATAAACAAATTTTAATTGTGGCAGATGATGCATACATACATATCACTAATTGCTTTGAAAATATAAATCAATTTCTGGGGAGTTCTTCTTTCATTTAATATGAAAAAGAAATGAATTACAAACCTCGAACTTCAATGTAATTGCTGTATTCATTGCAATTCTCTTTAGAGTTACCATTTTCAAAGTCAATTATATTGAGCTGAAATATCTCGTCAGTTTTTAAAATATGTCGATAAACACAAGAAGATGCAGAACCGACAGTTGGTCTAGGCCATGACTGAGAGGTGATGATGCCTTGTCGTGATTGAGGTGCTAGAAGTCCATTGCTAGATTGAATAAATGAAGAAATTTAGGATTTTGTTAATGTTTATGAGTGTGGCTGACACAATAGCTAAGTTAGCAAGCCAGTAAGTTAGTTAGCAAGTTATAAACTATGCACTTTTGGCAGTCCACGATAGATCGTACACTGGACCAATTTTGAAGGTTTATGACTTAATCTGTGGCAAAAGGCCTGAATTAAATTTTTTTTTAGGTTTTGGAGCTTCTAGTGAGTTTATTAAAATTTCCGTTCTCGAAAACACTGAAAACGATATAAAAACGCCGATCAAATTGTCTAAAGACTCGACGAAAAACTTGTTCGTGTTGACCTTCAAATATTAAAAGACAATTGATACATACCTGCACACAGAAAATCCTGTCGATTTTACAAAAGGAACCAATCGATATGATGCTCTGAATCCATAGCCATTTGCTGATTGGTCAGAATGAAAATGGATTCTAATTTCTTCACCGATTGAGAAAATGTTATGTGGAAGCTGGCTTGAACAGAATGTGAAATTCTTTCCTGTTCGTTGACTGGAAAAAATGTTTGTTTAGTTTGGTACTGTGAAAAACAAACAAAAGATGTTTTCGCCCCATTGCTTGTAGCTTGGGAACACTTCTACCATTTTTGACAAACTAAATCAGTTCAACAAAATTTCTAAACTACGAGCTTCTGATTAGCGTCCTTCCTTAGCGACTTGTTTACGACAACTGACCAGAAATCAAACTCAGAACTCATTTGGTAAATAGGCAAGAGCTAATACACAAATTCTTTCTTTTGCCATATTGGGTTGACATTTTCGTGTGTGTACAATTTCAAAGTTCTGTTGTCTAACACGTCTATATCTAACGGGTGAGTCAAAAAAAAATTTACCAGTTTGGCGGGCTGTTAAATAAAAGGTCAGTGGCTGATATTAAAATCTAAAGTGTTAGTCTACCAGTCGAAGGCCAACTTAGATGAGAGAATTTTGTTTGGTAAAATCACTCATCTCCAAGACCCAAAATTGAAAAAATTGGAAAAAGGGGTTTGTATGGGAATCGAGAATTCCACGTTCCATTCTGGTACATAATTTATTTGGCATGGAAATTTATTTTCACTACAATTAGAGATGATGAGTAATTTTACCAATCAAAATTTTCTCATTATTCCACAGCCCGCCATACGGGTAAACCTTTTTTGTTACGCGCCCGGTATATATTGTTTTACTCACCCATAAGAAAAAAGTAATGCTACAAAATACATGCAGAGAAAGTGAGGCACAAACCACGCAGCAATGAAAAAGACAAAGAGGACAAAGAAAGACAGTTTTATTTTTCGAAACAATCATTTCCTAGTTTCCCCACAAGCGATAGGAGACATTTTGATTGCTCTTTGGAAAAATTGGTGGTCATAGGTTGCGGTGGCAGCTTCCTGTTATTTAGTAGCCACTCGGCGATTGACCCGACAGACGATAATGTGTGTTCAGTTCGATAGGCAGATTTGCAACCGTCAAATGGCAACTAAATAACTGGAGGCCGCTGAAATAGCATTGCGGCTAATTTAACCTTTGAAATGCAAACAACGACAGGTTGTGTAAGACAATAGCATGAGTTGCTTTTGTTGACAACTGAATTCAAAGCGATCGTAGACAAAGGAAATTCCCTCAACCAGTAATTCAAAACAAATAAAGCCGCAAAAGTTTCTCTGAAACCCAGGTAGCTAGGGCGCTCGTTATGCATTCCAGAAATTGTTTTTAAGAGCAAACATGAACATACACCGAAAGAAGAAGGATGTATCAACGCATCTACCTCGGGCATTTAATTTCTTTGGTTCAGAAGCTGAGCAGTAAGTGTTTAAATTGCACCCAAACAAACAAGAGAATTGAATCGTCTTCCAACGAGCGAGCCAGTTACCTGGGTTTCAGAGACACTTTTGCGGCTTTGCTTGTTTTGAATTACTGGTAGAGAGAATTTCCTTTGTCTGCGATCGCTAATCGCTTTGAATTGCGGCGTCAATCACAGGGGGGGGGGGGGGTTCTTCCATAGTTAAGGTACCTGGGGATGTGTCGCGACGAAGGGTTTACTTTTTGGGACTTCTAGTCTGGCCAAGGGTATCCTTTTTTGCAATTTTGGCCTTGCAACGGTCTAGCCAAGGGTATCATTTTTGACAATATTGGTCTAGCGAACGGTCATGATATCATATTTGGTACAAATTTGACAATATTTGTCCAGAGAATGGTCAAAATTGGTCTAGCCAAGGGTCCCATCTTTGTAAAAATTGGTCCAGGGAATGGTCAAATTGGTCTAGCCAAGGCTACCATTTTCCTAAAAGTTGGTCTAGCCAACGGTACCATTTTGAATATGCTCGCGGCAGACCCTTACCCAAAATTTTGCCAAAAACCCCCCCCCCCCCCCCCCGTGGTGTCAATCAAGAGCAATTCATGCTATTTTCTTACAAAATATGTCTTCGTTCCTGTCACCACAACATTTTCCAAAGAGCAATCCAAACGTTTCCTATCGCTCATGGTTTCCTGTAAATTCATTGGGAAGAAGATCAGGAAATTTTTAAGATGTACTTCAAAGAAACTTACCCAATTTGGATACTGACGAAATCTTTGCAATCGCCCATCTTCCCTGTGATATCAAATTCCAGCCATTTCAACTCCGTGTAACATGAACAATTGGTAACTTGCGATGGCACAATTTTATAAAATGAATCATGATTATTTGGATATTGCAATGGCCATCGTGGACTAGTCAAATATTTTGTATCTAAATTAGCCAATGCTTTTCGATATGTAGTTTGGTTAATTGCTGATTCTGTTCGACACACCAAAGATAGCAAAAGGCAAAAGATGAACACGTCTAACATCTCGTATTTTCCAATATAGAGTTGATGCAGAGCACAAAACTTGAATTTTCTGTTTTTACAGTGATTGCAGAGTGGCTTCTTTCCCCCGATGATATAAGTCAGTTTTTGTTGCAGAAACTTGCAAATTCAGCAATGTAGAACTTCTGATACATTATGTTGTAAAAATGCACTCAGAAAATAAATCCAAGATTGAAAACTTCCAGGGCTATCCTGTGAAATATGTAATCCTGATATCAATCTTTCATCAGAAAATGCACGATTTCAAATTCTGAATGATACTAATCAAAATGCCATGCCAATACTTCAATTTTTCATCAGGCATTCGATGTAAGAATCCTCCAGTAACGAATGGCAAACTATGCGGCTCTTGAATTTATAAGGTGCTGAACATCGAAGAATTTTTCTTTCACACTGCTCATGACTTGACGATGTGAAAAACTCTCGAACCTTGTGAGCAAGAAATTTAATTCTTCTTAAAGATTAGCCTTTTGAATTGACTTTGATATTTCTATAGTTTTGCTGGTACTTTTCTGTCCACAATTTTACTTGAAACTTTCCTTATATCAGCGTTTTGCAAGCTTGAAAGACAATATTGTCAATCTGCAATGCACTTTTGGTAAAGAAGAGTTTGAATGCGTAGCATAAAACTTGAACTCCAAAAGTAAACTATTCCTGGCACGTATGAAGTGTTGCAAACCGTAATTGCTGGTTAAAATGAAATCTTTAAACCTTAAAAACTGCTCGTTTGGCTCATTTGTCTCTGCCAAGTGCCAATTCCATGCTATTTACAGCTTTAGATTTGCATACCTTGAGTGTTCAAATCCGTGAGTTCTTCAAGCTCAAGAGAGTGTTATTGACAAATTTTCATCGTGATTTCCGAATTTACAATTCCACTGAAATATTCTTCCTTCACTCAAGGATCTAATCAACATATTCTTCAAAATGTAGCAGAAATACTCTTTTCAGCTGATATCTAAATGAGTAGAAAAGCAAATTACAACCTGAAATCGCAACAGATAAGTTAAGATATATATGTTAAGAAGATTATTATCTTTGAGTGCTCAAAACTTATATCAAAGTTTGCTTCGAATTTCAAGTTACACTTTGATTAACAGAATGAATTAAAAACCTTGAAATCGGTCCATTATGTCAGATTTTACAATGCTCAAAATGTGCAGCTGTTTCACGCGGCAAGTGCACTTCCAAATCCTTACGCTTCATATTACCAGTGAACGATTTCAAAATAACATCTTCTTATACACTTGTAAAAAGCTAAAGTTTGATGAACAATTTAGCTTGGCAAAAACTTTCCTTTTGAAGCCTACGCTGAACTCTAACTTGCTATCACCCAAGTCATCAAGTCATAAAGGAACATTTTACAGATTTAAGACTCTGCTGAAAGTTTAACTCGTAACAAAATTTTTTGAATGTATTCTTTTTATCATGGAAACAAAACAAAAATGAGCTTAAGTTTATCAAAATGTTCAAATCCCTCAAAAGCGTTGCATTTTTTGCAATGATCTAATGAAAAGATTTGTATCAGCGGTTTCGTTATCTTTACATAATGTACTTTCAGCGAAAAGAGCCTACTGTTTGCAGTATGTTATCATACGGTGTGCTTTGTAGGAAAGTTGGTTGCACATGCTTTGAGTAATTTCATTCATTCATAAAAATCCATATTTCTCAAAATTGCGTTTCCGTTCTTTAAATGTGAGACTGTGAATATAGCTGCAATCAGAACGTATCAACTTTGTATGACAATGAATTTGTAAAAAAACTAACTGGTAAACGTTGTATTATGCGATTAAGGATAAAATCTTGAAGGGCTTCCAAGTAGCTTGTTCATGTCATTGACGAGCTTCTGCGTTGTAGTTGTGTACATTTTGTAATATTTGCATATGCATGATCTGGGTGTTTCATAGTGCCAGCAGCCAAGTGCTTCTGCGTTTATATATGCTCTTGGTATCAAGGCAGTTTTTGTCCTGCTACTGCGTAATGAGCCTTATCTTTTCTATTTAACTAGACTAGGGGCGTGCATCTTGAGCATATTTGAAGATCTTTCGGCCATGCTTTTTATGCTTGAAGCTGGCAGGGTTTGTTTGCTCCAGAACTGACTTACGCAGCTTCTCTTTTCTTTATATAAGGAATAACTTCGCCAAAAGAGTCTGTTCTCGTCCAGTTTTTGGATGCTTTCTATCTATAAAAACAATCTATAAATAACTTCCAATTAAATTTGTTATGGTATCTGGTCATGAAAAGTCTTCTCAAGAAAAACCAAATGGTTGCCGTGTATGAATTACCAAAATCTAGTTCCCATTAAATCTGCTTTTGATCAACTTTTCGATGTACTCCATACACACTCAAACTCCGAATAATCTCAACGAGCAATCATCTTGCCACTAAACTTGTTATGGTGCCTGGGTACGAAAAGTCTCTCGGAACTCCTGCTGGCTACCATCTAGGAATGATCAAAATTTAGTTTGCATAAAGTCCCTCTTTCAATCAATTTTTTGATGCTCTTCATATGCAAACGATCCCTTCACCAAGCTGTCAGCTCCAACTAAATATGATGTCTGGTGTTCAAATCATGACCTCAAAATGGAGAAAATTGTCTATGTTGATCTTACTTAAAAGGCGTAATCACAGAATAAACTTTCATTCTGTGGTATAATTAAACAAAATCCCCCTTTAAATTCACAGATGCTCTCCAACTGGCTTTTAATGCAATGATATCTGAGGCTTTGCCAATCGATGTTCATCAAATTTTGTGGAAGTTCACTTTACTCTTGAACAATCAATCTCATTGTGAGCCATGTTATTGTGTTTATGCCCGCCTTTATCGTTTTTGGTGAGAATAAGATTATTGGCGACCTGCTATTTTGTGTTTAGCTAGTTCTTGAAAAATTCTTTTACAAAGCCTGGGGGGTATTGGTGGGATTAATCAGGCAGCGGGATCTGTCAGACAGTTTTAGCCCTCAAAACAACCCACTATCAGCCCTCAAACAAATACTTCAAAAGAAGGACGCAAAATCAAGCGAAGCTTCCATAGCCAGTGCTCTTCCAGGTGGCCCCATCTTTACTTTGATCGACCCATGCATTTTTAAATGTGACAAAGAGAGCATGAATACAAATTGATTTTGGGAGAAAATTGATCCAGAGCTGAGCATATTTCAAGGAAGCATGAAGGAGTTGAACTGATAATGGCGTTCAATGGAAGAGAGATAGTCATGGAAGCTTCATATAGGTTTATGTTTGCTTTTAACATATGCGAGGGCTGATACTTGATATTAAAAGCTGAAACTGTCTCATGTATCCTGCTGCCTGATAAACCCCATCAGTTGCCTGCAAGCAAAGTAATATCATGCATTTAGATTAGATATACTCTGGGATCACTGCACCTTAGTAGACCATTTTATGCTATATCTCTCAGGAATATGTTTACTAACTCTAATACTAACTAAACTAACTAATACTAATACTGTAATACTAACTCAACTTACACCTACCATACTCTAACATTTTCAGGTTCAGTTTTCATTGACCAAGATACTTAAATACATTTCAATACAATACATTACCTAACTTAAAATATATAAGACAATAATACATGCTACTTAACAACAAAATACTTGCACATACACTCAACAAGTTAACTTAATAGGAAGACATTACAAGACATTATGTATTTAAATATACTTGTCCAAGAAGGAGCTCTCTAATAGATGAGCTAATCGAGAGAGCCCCCACCCTCCCGTATCTGTAACTAAAAAGAAAAACAAAAATGTTTGCTAAAATCAGAAAAGAAACCAGAGAGCCTCCAAAGACAATTTGCATCTGAATGAATGAGGAATTAGAGACAACAACCATTAATGAGGAATTCCTTCAATTTTGACTTGATCTCCTTTTCCAGAACTTAGCCCTGACCCTGACCCTGACCCTGACCCTCACCCTCACCCTGACCCTGACCCTGACCCTGACCCTCACCCTGACTCTTACTCTTACTCTTACCGTATAACGCAACATGCCGAAAATGAAAATGGCTACCGTCCTATATAATCTTAAGAATGGGCTTCTTCGTTTATCAATAGTATGTGTTCTTCTTACTTTTAAATTATCCTTACAAACTTACCTCTTCCATGTACCTTTCCAAACATCATCTGTTGCTGTCTGTCAGTCGCAATTAGTTGGTGCCCTGCTTGAAAAAGGAAGTAAATTTGCCTCAATTCACTACACAAAGTACGATTTCTTAGGTCTCGCTTTATAGCACTTGTCCTGAATTCTTCAGAGTAATATCAATGATATCAGATAAAACTATCATCAGACTTACGTTTCAGGTCATTTATGGAAGTCTGTCTATCACGAAATGTTGGTCTTTTCATCTAAAAACACGTAGCTTTTGATACGATCAATGAATTGACCTTGACACCTTACCAGAGTTGAGGCTCGGTGAGCAGACTTCTTCACAATGTAGTGAACGAGGTTCGAGTGAGTGCTTCTATCTGGCAAATGATGGAAAATCAAATTCGATCTCAAATGTTTAGTTTTCGGTCAAGACGTTTAACAGATTGAACCTCTCGACCCAACCCTCCCAATCTGGTACAATAAAATGATCTATTACCATAGCGTAAACAGAAGACAACACACACAACATGATATACCTCTTAGCCATTCTAATAATGAGCCTGCATTGAACGATACTCTTATGAAATTTGTCGAAATTTTCGAATGTGCACTACAGTGATAGACGCTCTAACGCCACTCAATCGAACCTCTCGTATGAAAATGTATAATAGCATAACTAAGAGGTGAGGTTTATGTTAAAGGCATTGGGTCTTTGGGTCATGTTAGATATACTGCGTATACCAAAACGTCAAGAATATGCTGACTCATGTTTCTCGATGGCGCATCTGATTGGCTAACGTTCATGTGAAATGAAACTGATCACACGCATTGTACAACATCAGGTCCTTTTAGATTGTTAGCAATGTTAATTGTTCTTTTCATATGGGTCACTTGATACACGGCAAAGCAGGTCAATTTATCATGACTCAATGCATTTAAGTCTATGTACAGTTTCTAGCCCATTCCAGTCATCATATACAGGCTATTCAACGGGCTGCTAGACGAGGTAACAGCTTATATGTGATATCTGTACAATTGTCTAAATCATCAAAGCTTTCTCGCCTGCTTGAAAAATACGCATATTTGCTACAAATTCATTTAGGATATGGTAATAAAAGACAACGTTATGGTGTTCTAAAATATTTTGTTCTACTCTCCCAGGCAACTTACCTTCTCCAGATATTTATACTAGCTTTCTTTAAACCATCAAAACACGTGTATTTCCTACACTTCACTTAGCTTATACTACTAACAGATAATATCATTATGAATGATTCACAATAATTTGTACTGCACTACCTTGCCTTCTCCAAATATCTATAGCTTTCTCTCCATCACCAACACTTTTTCTCCTGCTTGTAAAAACAGGTATATTTCCTACAATTCACTACATTCCAATAACAATTCCAACAATTCCAACGACATTATGAAGATTCACAATGCTTTGTACTACTCTTCCATGCAGCTTACCTACTTCAAATATTTATAGCTTCCTTTCAATCACCAACAATTTTCCTCTACTTCTAAGTACACGTATATTACCTGCAATTAATTGAGCAAATTTCAATGAAAGATAACATTATGAAGATTCACAATGCTTTGTACTACTCTTCAAGACGACCTACCTTCTCCAAATATTCATAGCTTTCTCTCAATCATCAATAGTTTTCTTCTACTTCTAAATACAAGTATATTTCTTACAACTTTATGAAGACTCGACATTCTTTGTACTACTCTTCTAGGAGGCTTACCTTCTCCAAATATTCATAGCTGTCTCTCATCGCCAACAGTTTTTCCTCTACTGCTAAAAACACGTACATTTGCTACATTAGCTTATACTGATAAAGATAACGATATTATGAAGACTCAACATTCTCTGTACTACTCTTCCAGGCGGCTTACCTTCTCCAAATATTTATAGCTTTCTCTCATCGCCAACAGTTTTTCATCTACTGCTAAAAACACATATATTTGCAACAATTCATTTGGCTTATCCTAAGAAAAGTTAACGACATTATGAAAACTCAATATTCTTTGCACTACTCTTCCAGGCGGCTTACCTTCTCCAAATATTTATAGCTTTCTCTCATTGCCAACAGTCTTTCCTCTACTGCTAGAAACACGTATATTTTCTACAATTCATTTATCTTATACTAATAAAAGATAACGACATTATGAAGACTCAATATTCTTTGCACTACTCTTCTAGGAGGCTTGCCTTCTCAGATATTTATAGCTTTCTCTCATCGCCAACAGTTTTTCCTCTACTGCTAAAACACATATATTTGCTACAATTCATTTATCTTATACTAATAAAAGATAACGACAATATGAAGACTCAACATTCTTTGTACTACTACTACTCTTCCAGGCGGCATACCTTCTCCAAATATTTATAGCTTTCTCTCATCGCCAACAGTTTTTCCTCTACTGCTAAAACACATATATTTGCTACAATTCATTTATCTTTTACTAATAAAAGATAACGACAATATGAAGGCTCAACATTCTTTGTACTACTACTACTCTTCCAGGCGGCATACCTTCTCCAAATATTTATAGCTTTCTCTCATCGCCAACAGTTTTTCCTCTACTGCTAAAACACATATATTTGCTACAATTCATTTATCTTATTCTAATAAAAGATAACGACAATATGAAGGCTCAACATTCTTTGTACTACTACTACTCTTCCAGGCGGCATACCTTCTCCAAATATTTATAGCTTTCTCTCATCGCCAACAGTTTTTCCTCTACTGCTAAAACACATATATTTGCTACAATTCATTTATCTTTTACTAATAAAATATAATGACATTATGAAGACTCAACATTCTTTGTACTACTCTTCCAGGCGGCATACCTTCTCCAAATATTTATAGCTTTCTCTCATCGCCAACAGTTTTTCCTCTACTGCTAAAACACGCATATTTGCTACAAATTCATTTAGGATATGGTAATAAAAGACAACGTTATGGTGTTCTAAAATATTTTGTTCTACTCTCCCAGGCAACTTACCTTCTCCAGATATTTATACTAGCTTTCTTTAAACCATCAAAACACGTGTATTTCCTACACTTCACTTAGCTTATACTACTAACAGATAATATCATTATGAATGATTCACAATAATTTGTACTGCACTACCTTGCCTTCTCCAAATATCTATAGCTTTCTCTCCATCACCAACACTTTTTCTCCTGCTTGTAAAAACAGGTATATTTCCTACAATTCACTACATTCCAATAACAATTCCAACAATTCCAACGACATTATGAAGATTCACAATGCTTTGTACTACTCTTCCATGCAGCTTACCTACTTCAAATATTTATAGCTTCCTTTCAATCACCAACTATTTTCCTCTACTTCTAAGTACACGTATATTACCTGCAATTAATTGAGCAAATTTCAATGAAAGATAACATTATGAAGATTCACAATGCTTTGTACTACTCTTCAAGACGACCTACCTTCTCCAAATATTCATAGCTTTCTCTCAATCATCAATAGTTTTCTTCTACTTCTAAATACAAGTATATTTCTTACAACTTTATGAAGACTCGACATTCTTTGTACTACTCTTCTAGGAGGCTTACCTTCTCCAAATATTCATAGCTGTCTCTCATCGCCAACAGTTTTTCCTCTACTGCTAAAAACACGTACATTTGCTACATTAGCTTATACTGATAAAGATAACGATATTATGAAGACTCAACATTCTCTGTACTACTCTTCCAGGCGGCTTACCTTCTCCAAATATTTATAGCTTTCTCTCATCGCCAACAGTTTTTCCTCTACTGCTAAAAACACATATATTTGCAACAATTCATTTGGCTTATCCTAAGAAAAGTTAACGACATTATGAAAACTCAATATTCTTTGCACTACTCTTCTAGGAGGCTTGCCTTCTCAGATATTTATAGCTTTCTCTCATCGCCAACAGTTTTTCCTCTACTGCTAAAACACATATATTTGCTACAATTCATTTGGCTTATCCTAAGAAAAGATAACGACATTATGAAGACTCAACATTCTTTGTACTACTCTTCCAGGCGGCTTACCTTCTCCAAATATTTATAGCTTTCTCTCATTGCCAACAGTTTTTCCTCTACTGCTAGAAACACGTATATTTGCTACAATTCATTTATCTTATACTAAGAAAAGATAACGACATTATGAAGACTCAACATTCTTTGTACTACTCTTCCAGGCGGCTTACCTTCTCCAAATATTTATAGCTTTCTCTCATTGCCAACAGTCTTTCCTCTACTGCTAGAAACACGTATATTTGCTACAATTCATTTATCTTATACTAATAAAAGATAACGACAATATGAAGACTCAACATTCTTTGTACTACTACTACTCTTCCAGGCGGCATACCTTCTCCAAATATTTATAGCTTTCTCTCATCGCCAACAGTTTTTCCTCTACTGCTAGAAACACGTATATTTGCTACAATTCATTTATCTTATTCTAATAAAAGATAACGACATTATGAAGACTCAATATTCTTTGCTACTACTCTTCCAGGCGGCTTACCTTCTCCAAATATTTATAGCTTTCTCTCATCGCCAACAGTTTTTCCTCTACTGCTAAAACACGTATATTTGCTACAATTCATTTATCTTATACTAATAAAAGATAACGACATTATGAAGACTCAACATTCTTTGTACTACTCTTCCAGGCGGCATACCTTCTCCAAATATTTATAGCTTTCTCTCATCGCCAACAGTTTTTCCTCTACTGCTAAAACACGTATATTTGCTACAATTCATTTATCTTATACTAATAAAAGATAACGACATTATGAAGACTCAACATTCTTTGTACTACTCTTCCAGGCGGCTTACCTTCTCCAAATATTTATAGCTTTCTCTCATCGCCAACAGTTTTTCCTCTACTGCTAAAACACATATATTTGCTACAATTCATTTATCTTATACTAATAAAAGATAACGACATTATGAAGACTCAACATTCTTTGTACTACTCTTCCAGGCGGCATACCTTCTCCAAATATTTATAGCTTTCTCTCATCGCCAACAGTTTTTCCTCTACTGCTAAAACACGTATATTTGCTACAATTCATTTATCTTATACTAATAAAAGATAACGACATTATGAAGACTCAACATTCTTTGTACTACTACTACTCTTCCAGGCGGCATACCTTCTCCAAATATTTATAGCTTTCTCTCATTGCCAACAGTTTTTCCTCTACTGCTAGAAACACGCATATTTGCTACAATTCATTTATCTTATACTAATAAAAGATAACGACATTATGAAGACTCAACATTCTTTGTACTACTCTTCCAGGCGGCATACCTTCTCCAAATATTTATAGCTTTCTCTCATTGCCAACAGTTTTTCCTCTACTGCTAGAAACACGTATATTTGCTACAATTCATTTATCTTATACTAATAAAAGATAACGACATTATGAAGACTCAACATTCTTTGTACTACTCTTCCAGGCGGCATACCTTCTCCAAATATTTATAGCTTTCTCTCATTGCCAACAGTTTTTCCTCTACTGCTAGAAACACGCATATTTGCTACAATTCATTTGGCTTATTCTAAGAAAAGATAACGACATTATGAAGACTCAACCTTCTTTGTACTACTCTTCCAGGCGGCATACCTTCTCCAAATATTTATAGCTTTCTCTCATCGCCAACGGTTTTTCCTCTAATGCTAGAAACACGTATATTTGCTACAATTCATTTATCTTATACTAATAAAAGATAACGACATTATGAAGACTCAACATTCTTTGTACTACTCTTCCAGGCGGCTTACCTTCTCCAAATATTTATAGCTTTCTCTCATCGCCAACAGTTTTTCCTCTACTGCTAAAACACGTATATTTGCTACAATTCATTTATCTCATACTAATAAAAGATAACGACATGAAGACTCAACCTTCTTTGTACTACTCTTCCAGGCGGCATACCTTCTCCAAATATTTATAGCTTTCTCTCATCGCCAACAGTTTTTCCTCTACTGCTAAAAGACGCATATTTGCTACAATTCATTTGGCTTATTCTAAGAAAAGATAACGACATTATGAAGACTCAACATTCTTTGTACTACTCTTCCAGGCGGCTTACCTTCTCCAAATATTTATAGCTTTCTCTCATCGCCAACAGTTTTTCTTCTACTGCTAAAAACACGCATATTTGCTACAATTCATTTAGCTGATACTAATAAAACATAACCACATTATGGAAATTCTCAATGCTTTGTACTCATCCCATGACAACCGCTTCCTTGATTATTCATCAAAAAGATGTCTTAGTCAGAGATTATCTGATTTTGTTGCAAGCCGATTTCTTTTGGTTTTAACAAACTCATATATCTTCATTTTCTGTAGCCTTGCAAATGAATGGCCGCAGGGTCGAAAACAACTGAAAAACTCGTCACATAAGCAAACATATGTACAAAACCCATGATCCTGTCGGAAGGCATAATCTTTTTCTGCTGATAAGAGGATACAAATGGTTTTCAATCTTCGTTGATGGCGTAGCATGCCAAACCAAACATGGAAACTTTGACCATAATTAAGAAAATCTGCAATAAATCTCTTAGTGCAACAACGGATGAAATGGTATTGTTATTCCAAGCTTTTAGAAGCATCTGTTATTGAAAAGCACGAGAAACGAGGCCGATATTTGAAACAAGCATATCCATATCGGGGGGAAAGAAAGCAGAGAACTTTTCTGTGTAAATGAAATTTTCCAATAACGGTAAAAGACCACATATAAGAAATGTCATTTTTCAAATCAAGCTGTTCTGGTTCATATTTTACCGTAAAGGAACAAGAGCAGATTTTGTAATACAATAGCAACAGTTGCGTTTGATCGACACCTCAATTCAAAGCGATTAGCGGATGCAGACAAAGGATATTCTCTCAACCAGTAATTCAAAGCAAACAAAGCCGCAAAAATTTCCCGAAAACTGGTAGGGCAAACTCTCGCCTTATGCAAGCGAAAGATGGTTTTTAAGGGAAGTTATGTGCTTATAGCGAAAGAAGAAGGGTAAATCTAAAGTTCTGTCGTTTAAATTATGTTTATTTGATTCAGGAGCCGAACAGAAGGCATTGTAATTCTCGCGTCTTTAGTGCTTAAAATGAAACGATTACAAAACAGCTCCTAAATCAAATAAACATAATCTAAGCGACAGAGCTTTAGATTTACCATTCTTCTTTCGCTATAAGCACATAACTTCTCTTAAAAACCATCTTTCGCTTGCACAAGGCGAGAGTTTGCCCTACTAGTTTCGGGGAAATTTTTGCGGCTTTGTTTGCTTTGAATTACTGGTTGAGAGAATTTCCTTTGTCTGCATCCGCTAATCGCTTTGAATTGAGGTGTCAATCAAACGCAACTGTTGCTATTGTATTACAAAATCTGCCCTTGTTCCGTAAAGGCTCTATTAAGCCCCCGGGGGGCTATCTAATTTCGGATATTCCAGAAGGGGGGCTTAAAATAGAAGAGGCTCATTAGAGAGGGGGGCTTATTTACAAAATCAAATAACAAGCCATATTTTGCGAACTCAACATACAATTTTACGAGTCAAATGCATAAATTTTGTCACAGTTTTGTCTCAAACCATATCAAAATTAATATATAGCCTTATTTAGCTCAATAAATGGAAAATCTTTGGCAACCTCTGGAATTTGATATAGGTGGGGGGGGGTTAATAGAGAGGGAGGCTTGTTTAAAATTTTGGCTTAGAGGGGAGGTGCTCATTAGAGAGTTGGCTTGATAGAGAGGGGGGCTTGATAGAGCTTTTATGGTTGTGCTGTACTGAAGGGTGCTGCGGGGTGCTTCAGTAAATTTATTCATTTAATTGCATAGAAATAAAAGTACAGAGAATTACGGTCGGAAATGCTTCAAACAGCTTGATGCGTAAGTTTGTCGGTTTAGGGAGAGTTGACGAAAAGTAGACAAACTGCAAGCTTCTAACAGTCTAAATTATTTTGCTCATCAAGTAGACATGAAATTCAAGACACACGAACATTTTCCAGAGTGCAAAATTTGGCCTAAACTGTTCACAGTTGACAATCAATGATATTATTACCAGATATGTTTTAACTAAAACCTCCTATTCACTTAGACTTATTACATAAGTCCTTATTTTCCCTCCATTCCCCCCAACGATTACCCCCCCCCAACATTACCCATTCCGCGGAATGACTATTACGGTAAATAACTATTCAATTCAATGGAGCAAAACTTAGACGAATGTTATTAGTCTGCTATTCACTAAGCAGAGCCCTCTCAAGCTCAACGACTGTGTCAGCTCATAACTATTCCTCAATATGCCTCCTTTACCAAGCTCTTGATTAAAATATCTGGACTGACAATGCGAAGTGTCAAATTTGCACTGAACAAGATGATCTCTGAATCTTATACGTGAAATAAAGGGTCATAACTGCACCTCAATGTGATCTTTCTCCCAATTTTGTCATTGTAATGTCCAGATTGAAGACCCAAAGTTTTAAACTGTCAGTCCTACAACGATGAAGACACAAAGCTTCAAATTGTTTGCCCTATACAATGGTTCTTTAAGATTTTTCGACAAGGTGACCTCTAAATCCCTAAAATCGAATACATGTTCATAAATACTAAGGACTGAAATGTGTATGGCGAAGATATTTCTGAAGAATCACCTCTAAAATTCTAAACTGAAGCTTTGTTCCACAACTTTACCTTGGTGTGCCTTTGTCCATCATTTTCAATTCCGACCTTGAAATTTGCGGTCCTAAACTTTTTGCCAAGATTTCTCAGCAATAACAACCCTTTATGCTAAATGAATCAATACTGTGTAGCTATTCTTTGATATGTTTAATATGTCTGCTTAGCAGGTTCAGGTTCAGGCTCATTATGTTTTAAATTCCACAACATACCAAGTGCGCCAACCTTGTAGGAACTGTGTTTATTCCCAGTACTGTTTTCGTGACATACTGTGTTTTCGTACACAAAGTAATTGCTGTCCAGTCAAGATGACGACTGGGCGTAGGGAAAATATCACACCAGATGAACACAAGTGTCTCGTTGTTCAAGCAATTACGTCAAAAACGAACAACACTTTTTTGTAGATTTCCACGGGTACTCTGATATTTGCAAAGAGTTTTTTATCATGGTCCAGCAAGAACTGCCTTTATTCATTTGCATGGCTTCTACGCATACATTTATTTACTTTCTCTCCTGTGAAAACAGTAAGATTGGAAAAGGTCTCGCGAGATATTTGGTAAAAGCATTTGAAATACTTTATTAAGATCAACGTTCAAAAGTAATGAGAATACTACGAAATACGCCATTGAGAGTCGTAAGTAGATTAGAAAGTTTGTTAAACGTTTACCTTAGTTTAGTTTAGTTGAGTTAAGATGCCAGTTTAGATTAGTTGCAAACATAAAGTATAGGATGTATACTCCTGTAAAAGTGAGTTTGCATTAAATTATGATGATGATGATGATAATGATGATGATTGTTTCAAATTCCGGTGTTGATGTAATACGAGAGCAACTATCATAAAAGATGACCACAGGGAACCAGATAGCATGATTTTCGATTGGTCAACATAACAGATGTTAGAATTTGAAAATCACCGTAATATTATACAAGGATAAACAGGACAGCAATTACTCTGTGTACTATGTCACGAAAACAGTACTGGGAATAAGGTCAATAAGCACAGTTCCTGAAAGGTAGGCGCCCTTGAACATACATTTCCAAAAGTGCTATATGAAAAAGAACAAATTTAGATAGCAAACAATTGTACAAGGTAAATAGGAAAGATACAAATAATGTGAGCAATAAGTATCAGTGGGATATATATGCATGGGGGAATCATTTACAGGAAGGAATCCCTTAGTCTCAGGGCTAATCGATGAGAGAGACCCCCTCCCCCCCTCATTCACAGAAATATGTTTCAGCACTTCACCGATTACCGTTATGGAGGGATGCGAAAAAGGGTGTAAGAAATTTCAAACGTTAGTTTTCAATGTTTTTTGCACTCAGATGTGAATTTAGTTTATAATGAAAGCAAATCAAGGATGCAGATTCTTTGATACTTGTAGGAATACTATTCCAGGATTCAGCAAGAACACTTTCATCAGAAAAATTATTTGATACTCGTTAGGAATACTATTACAGGTTTTTCATTGATAACAGTGATCTTATTTACTGAACAAATTAACCTGACGTAAATATGAAAGATTATTATATATTATCATTGGCAGTCAGCACCAGTAAAAAACGAACAGATCTTATGCCATATTGAAGAGCATCTTTCTAAGTTACGAAAGTGTCGTTCTTATGGGTCAGTCATTTATAACTCTGGGTACCGGGCCGGGTTAGAATTTCTAAACTAGTTAATTGTTATACCCCACCACTGGCCATCTTTCAAGTTCTAGGGAAATCCACATTAAGAAGTTTCTGTTTTTGTGAAAGAGGTATAAGATAAGAGAGCAGAGCTTATTTCAACATAATGATGTACTACCATAGACGACCAATGAATGCGCTGGAATTTCATACAAATATGCTGGAGAATTTGAAGATTATAGTTATGAAACAAGCTAGCCTTGCAGGTGTGCGAAGATCATCAACAGTTTTCTAAAGAACTCACCTTGAAAAATTTCGAACCCCTTCAAAAACTTTCAAAAATGTTTCATGTTCCCAATTTTCCTTCAAATAGTGTTCACACCTCCACCAATTCTAACCCGCCCCGGTACCCAGCATTATATATGACTGACCCTTTAAAAGCCTGTTGAGTTCCGACTATCATCGTGATGAATGGACTTGATCGATTCAAAGTATGTTTTAAAACAGACAGGTAAAATTCTTATTAATACATTTATAGGCAAAGGGAAGAAATTTTAATTAAAGCAAGAGATGTAATTTCAAGATCTTTAAGTCAGAGAAAATAGGAGAGGAAGGAGGAAACAACTTTGAAAAGCAATAGCTCTGATTATCCTCTTTTGCAGCAAGAAAACTAATTGAATGTGAAAGTCATATATGAAACTCCAAACTAAAATCCATATTGCAGAAAGAAGCAAACGACAAGTTCTCATTAAAGTGCGGTCCAGTTTGGAAAGTTCTTACTTTTGAATTGATATGTGAAGTGAAAGCTTACAAAGAATAGGAATCAAAGCCCAACTCGGTAAAATACTTTAGGTGTCTACAATTCATCAAATAACTCCAAAATGAAATGGCTGGAAGCTAAAACAGTACTCACAAGACTTCTTAGTCAACTGGTACATCAATATATCAGGTTGCAAAGAATGGTTGTCACAACCTTGCACAGCAAATATACTAAATTTGTCTACAGTTCGTCGAATAACTTCGAAATGAAATGGCCCGGTGCTAAAGCAGTACTCCCCTGAGCTCCAAGGCAACTGCCAAATTAATTTTTCAGGTAAAATTGTGTCAAGTACATTAATCACAAACCAGTTCGGTAAAAATGCTTCACGTGTCTACATTTCATCAAATAACTTCAAAGTAAAATAGCTCGAGGCTAAAACAGTACTCATCTGACCTCTAAGGCAACTGCCAAATTAATATTTCAGGTAAAATTATGCAAAGAATGGTTGTTACAACCCAGCACAGCAAAAATACTTCAGTTGTCTACAGTGCGTCAAATAACTTCGAAATGAAATGGCCAGAGACTAAAACGGTACTAACCTGACCTCTAAAGCAACTGCCAAATTAATATATCAGGTAAAAGTATGTAAAGAATAGTTATCACAAACCAGTTCGGTAAAAATGCTTCACATGTCTACAGTTAATCAAATAACTTCAAAATTAAAAGTCCCGAGGCTAAAACAGTACTCATCTGACCTCCAAGTCAATTGGCAAATCAATATATCAGGTAAAGTTTGCAAAAAATGGTTGTCACAACCCAGCATAGCAAAAATACTTTAGTTGCCTACAGTGCGTCAAATAACTTCGAAATGAAATGGCCCGAGACTAAAACGGTACTCACCTGACCTCTAAAGCAACTGCCAAATTAATATATCAGGTAAAAGTATGTAAAGAATAGTTATCACAAACCAGTTCGGTAAAAATGCTTCACATGTCTACAGTTAATCAAATAACTTCAAAATTAAAAGTCCCGAGGCTAAAACAGTACTCATCTGACCTCCAAGTCAATTGGCAAATCAATATATCAGGTAAAGTTTGCAAAAAATGGTTGTCACAACCCAGCATAGCAAAAATACTTCAGTTGTCTACAGTTCGTCAAATAACTTCGAAATGAAATGGCCCGAGACTAAAACGGTACTAACCTGACCTCTAAGTCAACTACCAAATTAATATATCAGGTGAAAGTATGTAAAGAATAGTTATCACAAACCAGTTCGGTAAAAATGCTTCACATGTCTACAGTTAATCAAATAACTTCAAAATTAAAAAGCTTGATGCTAAAGCAGTACTCACCTGACCTCTAAAGCAACTGCCAAATTGATAAACCAGTTCCGTAAAAATGCTTCACACATGACTACAGTTCATCAAAGAACTTCAAAATGAAAAAGCTTGATGCTAAAGCAGTACTCACCTGACCTCTAAAGCAACTGCCAAATTGATAAACCAGTTCCGTAAAAATGCTTCACACATGACTACAGTTCATCAAAGAACTTCAAAATGAAAAAGCTTGCTGCTAAAGCAGTACTCACCTGACCTCTAAAGCAACTGCCAAATTGATAAACCAGTTCCGTAAAAATGCTTCACACATGACTACAGTTCATCAAAGAACTTCAAAATGAAAAAGCTTGATGCTAAAGCAGTACTCACCTGACCTCTAAAGCAACTGCCAAATTGATAAACCAGTTCCGTAAAAATGCTTCACACATGACTACAGTTCATCAAAGAACTTCAAAATGAAAAAGCTTGATGCTAAAGCAGTACTCACCTGACCTCTTAAGCAACTGCCAAATTGATAAACAAGTTCCGTAAAAATGCTTCACACATGACTACAGTTCATCAAAGAACTTCAAAATGAAAAAGCTTGATGCTAAAGCAGTACTCACCTGACCTCTAAAGCAACTGCCAAATTGATAAACCAGTTCCGTAAAAATGCTTCACACATGACTACAGTTCATCAAAGAACTTCAAAATGAAAAAGCTTGATGCTAAAGCAGTACTCACCTGACCTCTTAAGCAACTGCCAAATTGATAAGCCAGTTCCGTAAAAATGCTTCACACATGACTACAGTTCATCAAAGAACTTCAAAATGAAAAAGCTTGATGCTAAAGCAGTACTCACCTGACCTCTAAAGCAACTGCCAAATTGATAAACCAGTTCCGTAAAAATGCTTCACACATGACTACAGTTCATCAAAGAACTTCAAAATGAAAAAGCTTGATGCTAAAGCAGTACTCACCTGACCTCTAAAGCAACTGCCAAATTGATAAGCCAGTTCCGTAAAAATGCTTCACACATGACTACAGTTCATCAAAGAACTTCAAAATGAAAAAGCTTGATGCTAAAGCAGTACTCACCTGACCTCTAAAGCAACTGCCAAATTGATAAGCCAGTTCCGTAAAAATGCTTCACACATGACTACAGTTCATCAAAGAACTTCAAAATGAAAAAGCTTGATGCTAAAGCAGTACTCACCTGACCTCTAAAGCAACTGCCAAATTGATAAACCAGTTCCGTAAAAATGCTTCACACATGACTACAGTTCATCAAAGAACTTCAAAATAAGAAGGCCTAAGGCTAAAAACAGTGCTCACCTGACCTCTAAAGCAACTGCCAAATTGATAAGCCAGTTCCGTAAAAATGCTTCACACATGACTACAGTTCATCAAAGAACTTCAAAATGAAAAAGCTTGATGCTAAAGCAGTACTCACCTGACCTCTAAAGCAACTGCCAAATTGATAAACCAGTTCCGTAAAAATGCTTCACACATGACTACAGTTCATCAAAGAACTTCAAAATGAAAAAGCTTGATGCTAAAGCAGTACTCGCCTGACCTCTAAAGCAACTGCCAAATTGATAAACCAGTTCCGTAAAAATGCTTCACACATGTCTACAGTTCGTCAAATAACGTCAAAATGAAAAAGCTTGATGCTAAAGCAGTACTCACCTGACCTCTAAAGCAACTGCCAAATTGATAAACCAGTTCCGTAAAAATGCTTCACACATGACTACAGTTCATCAAATAACGTCAAAATGAAAAAGCTTGATGCTAAAGCAGTACTCACCTGACCTCTAAAGCAACTGCCAAATTGATAAACCAGTTCCGTAAAAATGCTTCACACATGACTACAGTTCATCAAAGAACTTCAAAATGAAAAAGCTTGATGCTAAAGCAGTACTCACCTGACCTCTAAAGCAACTGCCAAATTGATAAACCAGTTCCGTAAAAATGCTTCACACATGACTACAGTTCATCAAAGAACTTCAAAATGAAAAAGCTTGATGCTAAAGCAGTACTCACCTGACCTCTAAAGCAACTGCCAAATTGATAAACCAGTTCCGTAAAAATGCTTCACACATGACTACAGTTCATCAAAGAACTTCAAAATGAAAAAGCTTGATGCTAAAGCAGTACTCACCTGACCTCTAAAGCAACTGCCAAATTGATAAACCAGTTCCGTAAAAATGCTTCACACATGACTACAGTTCATCAAAGAACTTCAAAATGAAAAAGCTTGATGCTAAAGCAGTACTCACCTGACCTCTAAAGCAACTGCCAAATTGATAAACCAGTTCCGTAAAAATGCTTCAAACATGACTACAGTTCATCAAAGAACTTCAAAATGAAAAAGCTTGATGCTAAAGCAGTACTCACCTGACCTCTAAAGCAACTGCCAAATTGATAAACCAGTTCCGTAAAAATGCTTCACACATGACTACAGTTCATCAAAGAACTTCAAAATGAAAAAGCTTGATGCTAAAGCAGTACTCACCTGACCTCTAAAGCAACTGCCAAATTGATAAGCCAGTTCCGTAAAAATGCTTCACACATGACTACAGTTCATCAAAGAACTTCAAAATAAGAAGGCCTAAGGCTAAAAACAGTGCTCACCTGACCTCTAAAGCAACTGCCAAATTGATATGTCAGGTAAAAGTATGTAAAGTACAGTTATCACACACAAACCAGTTCTGTAAAAATGCTTCACACATGACTACAGTTCATCAAAGAACTTCAAAATAAGAAGGCCCAAGGCTAAAAACAGTACTCACCTGACCTCGAAGTCAACTGCCAAGTTAATATATCAGGTAAAATTTGCAAAAAATGCTTGTCACAACCCAGCGTAGCAAAAGTACTTTAGTTGTCTACAGTTCATCAAATAACTTCGAAATAAAAAGGCTAGAGGCTATAACAGTATTCACATGACCTCCAAAGTCAACTGCCAAATTAATATATCATATAAAAGCTTGCAACCTCGGTAAAAATACTTCAAATGTCTACAGTTCATCGAATAACTTCAACCTAAAAAGGCTCGAGGCTAGAACAGTACTCACCTGACGTCTAAGTATTTGCGTTGTTGGCCAGGCACGATGTTCGCAGTTACTTGCAGATCGTTTTAATTGAATTAAAACTGGCATCAGTTGGAACAAACAAATTATTTGAGTGGTCGTTTGAAATCATCTCCTGCGTCAACTGTGACTCTGTGGACGACAAAGGTTCTAAAATTGTAAGTGCATTATTGTAAGATTTGTTTAAAGTTGAATAGGGATAGCTAGTATTTCATCATGAACCGGCGAGAATCTACTTTTCACAGGGATTATCCTTTGGCTTCAGAAGTCCATGAAATGTTCAACCACAAAGCTCAGTTTCAGTTGTTTCCTTGATTGATCTTGGTAAAATGTGGTCGATGTATTTAATCTTCTCAATTAGAAACTTCAAATAAGTGTTTTGAGACGTGCGATGACTTTAATCTTCTTTAAGAAAACATTGCTTTCTCCATTAAGGATAAGATTTTGAAACAGATTCGGCTGCAACAACAACGCCAAGAAGCAGAGATTAATGAATTTTTTAGCATGTGGGTGTGTTGCTGCATTATTCAAAGTGTTCGCACAGTTTATACTCTACTACTGCTGCTAGAGTCCCCTATGAGTCTGAAAAATATTGTCTGCACCCCTAAAAAGCTATCAGCTTTGGAAAGGCCACGATCATTCACAAACTGGACTAATTTTGATGATTTAAGACTTAATCTTTAGCAAAAGAGGTAATTAGATTCCAAAATTGTCTTGCAAATTTTTCATCATCTGTTTCTAGAGTTTTGAGGGAGTTTCTTGAAACTTTGTCGCTTTCGAAAACTCTGAAAACGATCAAAACTCGTCCATGACAGTTTTCGAGACTCGATATGAATAGATAGGAGAAAAATTTTTCGTGATGATTTGGTGATTCAGAAATTGATTAGTTGTAACCTTGCTGCATGAGCGTTGCTTCTATGTTGGCAGAATGTAGTATTATTGCACTGCAACAAGCGCTGTCTTCCCTTTTGCAAATTCATTTGATTCATATTTTGGTGCAGGTTGCACAACCTCGTCCCCAGGGCCTTTTGTCATGTTGGGACGGAGACGAATACTTTTCGTATCCGTCCAAATATGAAAAAAGGCCCTGGGGACGAGGTTGCATGCAGGTTGCATTCATGTGTCATGGGGATTAAAAAGACAAATAGTAAGAGTCATGAGCTCAAGCAAGCATGAAGTTGCATTGGATTGGGTGATATGGAGAACGGCTTGGTGTGCCACTTCATTGCAACTGCTACAGAAGTTTGCAACAGGCCAGTCGTTGAACTAACGCTCGTGCATCAAATTACAATTAATATATTTCTGAATCCCCATGAACAGGGTTTCTCTGTGTCTTTTCATGGCGAGTCTTTAGAAAATTTGATCTATGCTTTTGATCATTTTCAGTGTTTTTGAAAGCGAAAATGTTAGGAGACTCGCTTATAGCTCTAAACACCAGAACAGAAAAACGTCTTGAAAAAGTCCTAGAATCTAATTCAGGCTTTTTGCTAAAGATCAAGTCACAAATCAGCAAAATTGATCCAATGTACGATTGATCGGGGCCTGTCATAAGTGGTTCATTTTTTTGTCGCACCCGTTGCTCAACTACTGCAAGATCAGTACCAATTCTCTCTAACAGTACAACTTTAACCCTATCCAGGCTAGAGAGGGGATACAAAGTGCCCTTTTTGTGAATATTTCCACGCAGCTCCTTGAGTATCTCTGGAATAAAAGTATAGTTTTCCGTGACTTTTAGGGCGTATTCTTTTGGGCATCTTCTGAAAACAGTAGAGTTGGTAGAAGCTAACATCCCATTCTTTTGGTGCTATTCTGCCAAAACGGTAGAGTTGGCAGACTTCTGATCATTTTGGAAGAAAGCCGGTCATTCTATTTTCGGTAGACTTCCGAGAGATTTTTGACGTATTCTTTTGGGTTCTAGGGTAGGGTTCGTCTGAAAACGGTAGGCTTCCGAGGCCTCGGAAACCTTCTGCTCCTGAAGTTGGTAGACTTCCGAAAGATCGCAAAGAGCATTGCTTCGTGATTGAAAAAGCTTGCAAAGCATTTGAATAGAATGAATTATTGTAAAGCCTTTTCTCTTGGGACTTGTATGACAAAAGTTCTGTGCATTGCAATGGCTTCAATTCGCTGTGGCGAGCACTGCATTCAAACTCTCTCGCATTATTTTGGGATTTTTCTCTGCGAAGTCTGCCAAATCTACCGTTTTCAGCATGTGTATTCTTTTGGCATTTCTCTCTGCGAAGTCTGCCAACTCTGCCATTTTCAGAATGCGTATTCTTTTGGCAACTGGCATTTTTCTCTGTGAAGACTAAAGTTTCAGAAGACTTCGTAGACTTCAGATGCCCAAAAAATTCTCCCTTAGTTTCTATTTTTGAGAAATTCTTTGATGTCAATCTAAACAATATTGACATTGGTCCAGGGAGTCAACATATAATTATGAATTGAGTGCTTCGCAAAACAATAACTTTTCAGTCATAACATTTGCACCACTGGCTCTATAACAAAGAAACAAACACCAACAAACATTGCTGAACTCGCACTGTAAAAAGGACTTTCATTTGATATAAAGTTTATCGATTTTTGATAACGTCATCAATACTTGGTCGTTGTGCATCTAAAGTGGTCCTTGCATGCATATACAATGATAGAGATCCCCGCTTGCGTAAAAAGTGAAGCACTTGCGTAAAAGATGAAATCATCGCGCGATAAATTACAAATAAAGAGAGGGGGGGGGGGGGGGAGGTGGCAAATCATGGATACAAAAGCGATCTTCTGATACCAGGAGATGAATATGTGTCTCTTTTTTCCCTGTGTTTTATATGTGTTCCCATGATGCCTCAGTCACAGCGTTTGAATGAGAAAACTTAGACTGATTATATGTTCGTAGGTTATCGCTATTGATAGGCTGATGGACGCTATAACTACGACTCATGGACTTACGCTTCCAGAAACGGACATGGCCTAAATTACCTGCTATTTTTTCCTCAAAACCATCGACCCTAAATCGCCGCAAAAAGTGGTTTTCCTGAAGTGCTACACTGCAAAACAAGCTATCAGTACTTAGATGAATGTTTCTTCAAGCTATTAAAGCAAAAAAATCCTACCCATAGGTGATATTTTGGTTGTTTGGGGACCCAAAAGATCTCGTAAATTCGTTCGCTACTTTGAGATTTTGATCGTTGGAGCAGTTCAGTCGAACGCGTTGTTCGAATTCGTTTGTTTGCCTTTGGCGGGAAGTTTGAATTGAAGAAGAATCAGCCAATCCCATCAAGTTATTTCAAGTCTTGCGTCCTGATTGGTCCAGGAACAAATTTGTTCCTGGCGAGAATTTTGTTGCCGTTTTGAGAAGAGTTAGTCCATAAGGCCCTAAACTGGAGCGACAACAACAACATTAATTCACTTCAATTAGATGAGCGTAAGTTGAGGGTCCTTATGTAGTGAGGCTACATAAGGCCCTTGACTGGAGCGACAACAACAACATTAATTCACTTCAATTAGATGAGCGTAAGTTGAGGGTCCTTATGTAGTGAGGCTAGAGAAAACTTTCTGCAATAATGGCGTCTGTGTGTTGAATTTTGCAGCGCAGCTTTGAAGATATATTTATTGCTTAAAATCTAAAGGGATTGACGGTTCATTGCTGCAAGATGGCAAGCAGGATTGACAATATAAATGTAGATCGTAACAAGCTTGGTTCACCGCAAGAAAACCAGTCTTCTGCAACGTCTTTTTCAATCACAACAACAAATGGCCTAGGCCTGGCCATCACTCAAGAAGCAGTGACTGAAAATCTCAGTGAACAGCTTAACTTACCAAATTTTAGCCAGTCAGAAACTGCAGGAAATGATGCCCGAGAGGAGGAAAGGTTACATGATGTAGAAAGTAGAGGGTCAGAACCACAGGTATTATTTGAATAGAACTAGCCGTCAGACAGATGTCTTTCTTTACAGACTTAGTTTTATACCTGTATCTGTACAGTATGTAGCAGTGTATGTAGTGTTGTACAATGTATGGGTAGGTAGGCCTCATTGAATTTTTGTCCATTGCACAGATAAAGAGTGAAAACTATGATAGAAACAAAGATAACATAACATAAGATAACATAATAGAAACAAAGTGCTCTGCACAAAGCCCGGACTTTGTTGGGGAGATGAAGTGCTGACAGACCCTATTGTTTTGATACATTGTGTTTTAGCTTTGTTGAGAGCGAATCGACGTTGGGCTCACGTTGTCATGTGCATCGCTGCTTTTGTTTCTTCCCTTGTTCTCAACGTTCAATCTAATTTGCATATTACGTAAGTGACGTAAATCGTTACTGCGCATGCGATCTGGAGCCCTTTTGGGGATTCCTTGAGGCTCTCAACTTAGCCTGTTCGTACCCCCAACAAGACTGCAGAGTACGACAGTTTCCAACGAGATCTCGGGTTTGCAAGAGCAAAATGTCCAGTGTGCAAGTGTGCACTTCTATTTAAGTGTACACTTCAAGTGTGCATATGAAGTTTGAATTTATATTTGTAAGGAAGTCTAACAAAAAAGATAAGAATTAATGTGAAAAACAAATACCAATTCCAAGGCTTTTCTCTCCCTTATTCGGGCTAATGAGTTTGAGCCTAAAATCCTGATGTACACACAACGGAATTTTGTAGACTTACTACAATGAATCCCAGGTGCCAGTTATCAAAATGTGACCATAAATGAGATTGCTAACAGTGGTAAATACAACAATTGTAGTAAGTCTACAAATACATCCAGAAATTCCAACATTACCGTCATAGGATTTATCTGAATCCCTTCAGTCATCAGCGTGGCACAATAAAAGCATCAAACAATAGAGCCACACCCAAATCACAGTGTGTCACACCCTTTCTAAGGTGTGCAGTGAGATTTCAGGAAACAAATCTTAGGTATGCACTTGCGGTACTCTGCAGTCTGGCACAAAGCCTTCATTCCATCTGGGAATGGGAGTTTTTTTGCTTTTTAGCAGAGGAAAGAAGGCAAAATGATGGTTACTAGCAACATGTATGATGAGAGATTGCAGAAGTAGAGAAGACCAAATTGAGTCTGTGATCCCTAAAACTGAAAATCTCTGCGTATTCTTTGTGAGAACAATAGCCTATTGTCTGAAAACAAAATAATTTGCAGACATTCTCAATGCAGAAGTAAAACTTTACAATCTGGGCAACCCCTTGCAATGATGCTCAAGTGATGGGGCTCCACCAGGGATTGAACCATGTCTGCCTGACTGTTCTGGCTGCAGAAACAACAGAGGATCACACCACTGCGTCCCAACACCTTCATAATGAAGAAATATCAAATTAATGGTGCCTTTGCAGTGTTCTGAACACATAATACCCTGCCAAGATTTCCAGCCTTGGTTGGTAGGCCAAGCAAGCAACATTTATTTACTAACGCAGGCTAGGTTTCTTGGAGCTATACAGCTGATGAGGGTCTGCGGCACTGTGCCACTTTTACTTAAATTATTTTCATGAAACACTTGCAAGGTATTTGCTTGTATTTAACTGTTGTTCACCCAGCATTGTTTTGGCAAGGTCTGTACCTATTCGGTAATATGTTCAGACCAGACTGATAAGTTTGCAAAGTGTGCACGGAAGATGCGCACCTGGCTATTCTTTTAAGAAGAATGGTTCTATTGTTTGTTCCTTTGTTATACATAAAAGTTTGCGGAAGATCTTCTGGGTGCACGACATAAATAGCAGTCTGGTGTTCAGATAGTATAAACATTATTTTAGCTATTCTCTTTTTTGAACAGTTTCTACGAAATGAATTATTGTTTCATTGAACCCTTTTTACAGGGAATGGAGCCACTGATAAAAGACAAAGCAGAGCAATCTTTGTACAACAAAGAAAAACTGTTAGCTATAGATAAAGAGGTAAGGATACTGGGTATGATAAATTTCATATTAACTTTGTTAAATATGAGTGGGCTACTACAATTTGAGTAAAAAATTTGCTCCTACCAGGAACAACATGCCAAGGACCTTCATGCCTTCAAAAATTCCCTTGACAATACTTTGCACCACTCAGGCACAATGAGGTTTTGGAGAAAAGTCATACAGGCATTTGGGTCATCACCACAAACAGAACAGGCCTTGCAAACAGTAACTGGGTAAGGATTCTTTGCATTAAATAATTCCTCAGCCATATAATGCACTCAAACGTGGTAAGAGTGTAAATTTTTGTAAACAGTAACTCTTGGGAAGGAAAGCCATTGTGCGCAATGCCTGCATTGTACAGAAGTCATTTTTTGATTCTTTGTGTTTCAACATTAGGGCTTCATCAATCGGAGCCATGCCAACTATAATTTGATGGTATTAGCTTGTACCAAATTATGATTAAATATAGTGCCCACAAGTTTAGAGTCTATGATACTTTGTTCAAAATTTTCTTTTTTGTTTCAAATTTATTCTGGCTGTGTAAAAACATTTATTCTAATTTGTAAAACCCAACCAAAATGCCTCTTTTTGTTATATTCAGTTGCCTTAGTTTGCAATATTCAAGTTACATCCAAGATCTCACCATGTTGCAAAATATTGCAGCTAAAGCTTTGTTTGCCAATTAAAGCATGAAACTAGGGACATGACCAGGATTTAGGGTGAGGGAGGGGAGAGGTTCATGGGAAATGTATTCAAGTTTCAATCTGTTGGATAACTTTTGTTACATTAAAATGCAACATCCACATGAATAATTGATTCTGTTTGAAAAGATGGCTGACCCCAGTGACGAACATTTTGCCAAATATTGAGGGAAGCTTTGTTTCAATCAAATAGCATTGTTCGTCATCATATTGTTTTCAATGAAACGATCCTTGTTATAGCCATTTGTGTGTGGTGATTTGATGACACCCCGTCACCCCCTATCGGGTGAGTAAAAAATGGCCCAGCATTTGAAAGGCTAATTGCTCCCTGAATGTATTAGCAATGATACTTTGCAGCATCTGATTGAATAGCCAACATGTTCAATTATTTTTAGGATTTTTCCTACCTGAAATAGGTCACTCCGTTCAGATTTTACGAAGGGATCTTCAAGAAAAAGTCCCTTTGAGAAACCTTAAAAAAACGTGCTAAGATCATGAACAAGTTTCCCTAATATGTTTACGTATCAGCAATGACTTGAGCACGCTTTTAGCATGTGCTATCCTCTTGGGGAAATGAAAAAGTCTTTCCCGAGTATGAATAACTTATTCAGGGGGATTCCGTTCTCCCCAGAGGACAAAATACATGAATGCATGCAAGTGTCATTATTGCAAGGAAGAAAACTAAGGGGAATTTTGCTCATCGTCTTCATTCGTTTTTGCAGGTTTTTGAAAGGGGCTTTCTGCAGAGAATCCTCCATATCAACATGAAGGACTGGGCGATTAAAGCCATGTAAATTAATTAACCTAACTGAACATATTGGAACTAAAACAAGACAGTGTTCAATACGATTGCTTTTGATATTCAAGGAGCCAACAGGGAGCAGCATTTTTTCAAACGCTGGGCCTTTTCATTGACTCATCCGGTAATGTCCATCCACCACTACTGTGTCTCCCGAGCTCCCCACTGCTTACATGATTGAATTTATTAGTTACAAGTTATCTACCGTTTATTTGTTTTTGTTTCAAGGTGAAAGACTGGTATGAAAATACTTGTGTTACTGCAGTTGTTATTACATTCTTTGAGGGTCATATTAGGGTGTTGTGTAAGTATTTTCTCATTCAGTATAATTTCTTCCTTAGTAAATAAGTTTTTTTTATATCACCATAAAATATCTAACAAGAATACATATTGACAGTACTGTGTACCATTCGCAACGAGAGAGAACACACATGGTTCTTGCTCCCATTTGCAAGAACCTTGCTCCCATTTGCAAGAATCTTGCTCCCATTGCGAGTAAATAAGTTTGTTTTCTATAGTGGCTATATCGTTAAATGTATGCTATACAATCTTTGTTGCAGAACCAAACGTGAACTTATGGTAATTTATCCTCAACCAGTTTCTTCTGTTCCAAAATTTTTGTACAAACATACAGTATTTAGACTAAGCTTTTTAGCAAGCGAGCGAACAAACGAAATTTACGACGATTTTTAATCAGTCTAATCCCGATCGAGTCTTTTACTATATGCAGCAAAACGTTTCTGTACCGGGTGCGCCAAAATAAACTATGCACGTTTGACAGGCCACAATAAACCGTACATTGGACCGATTTTGAAAATTTATGATTTAATCGTTAGCAAAAAGCCTGAATTAGATACTGAGTATTTTTGCAAAATTTTTTTATTTCCAGTTTTTAGAGCTGGAATCGAGTTTCCTAAACTTTCAGTTTTCGAAAACTCTGAAAACGATAAAAAAACATCGATCAAGTTTTCTAAAGAATCCAAATGAATGGGCAAAGAGAGAGCTTGTTTGTGGTGATTTGCGATTTAATAATCGACCAATTGTAATCTGTTGTACGAGAGTTCGTGCTGAACCCCTAAATCCCCTGAAAACGTTTTCTCTTTGTTAATTCATGTTGGATCTTTTAAACTTTGGTCGACGTTTTATGATCGTTTTCAATATTTTCGAAAACCAAATTTTTTGGAAACTCGCTTCTAGCTCTAAAACTGAAATTGAATACGATTAAAAGCAATCTGTCCCCTATTGTTCTGACCTTGGTTACTGCTTTATTTACCGTATTTACGCTACAGCTAAATTCATGCATCACTGAGTCTCTATGACCCTGATTTCTTTGGATAAAGCAAATTAACACCAACTTCTGAAATATACAATAGAGATCTTTATCGATTTTATTTTCATTCATGGAAGGGGACAGATTGCCTTTAATGTGGCCTGCCAAACGTGCATAGTTTATTTTGGTGCACCCGGTATTTGCAGCAACTTTTCTGTATTTGCAACAACTTTTCTGTATTTGCAGCAACTTTTCTGTATTTGCAGCAACTTTTCTGTATTTGCAGCAACTTCTCTGTATTTTCAAATGGTTATTCTATTTGCAGCAATTAAATTATATTTGCAACAAGTATTTTGCATTTGCAGCAATTTTCTTTTGTACTTGCAGCAATTTCAGTTTGTATTTGCAGCATGTATTTGGTAGTTGCGTCACCTTTATGGGCCACTGTAAAAAATTTATGAGCTTGCATGAACTCATATAAAAATTACACAGGAATCTAATTCCCACAACATAGTTGTAGCTTTAAACCTTATTATCAAGATTCATTAGAAATCTTGACAATTTATTTGAGACTTTTTAGTGCAAAGCAAAGGTCAAGTCACAAAAGAATTAGACAGTTCATGTCTTTTAAGTTGTTGTCTTTGCTATACTGTGAACTTGCAGCAACGAGCATAGTCCTTTTAGCTATTCTACAAAAGAGCCTGGATCAAGTGAAATTTTTACACACATTCGTATGAGAGTATTAATTCAATGGCGTTGGAACTCCTATCACTATTGTGCACATTTGAATATTCAACGAAATATGTAAAAAATATCGTTGATTCAGATTCTCTTTTGATGGCTGAAAGATCTATATATTGGAGCATAGGAATCTTTCGTCGTACATAGCCGATTGCTCGTGGCCCATTGTCGAAACCGCCAAAGCCTCATTTTCACGGACCAATCAGACGGCTAAAAAGCGAGGGAGACAAAAGAAACCCATGCAGATTTTCCTAAATTTTACCTACCTTCATAAAACGCAACTAGGACAAAAAACTGCTTGAGATTTCCCGAATTTTTTTGTAGCAATCTACTCCCCAGATGTTTGGGAGTACAAGTTTGGATGCCGGTTAAAATATCTTCAGGATTGGCGGAGTTATTGCCTCTCCAATGGACAAAATCAGCGAAGGCTTGTCGAGACCTGTTTACGCCACTTCAAGTCAGGTGATAAAGCCTCTTGATAAAACCTCTTTTGAATTTTATAAGTTATTTCGCAACGAGCAAACTTTTGCCATGAATGTAAAAAGTAGTACAATACAGAAACTTCCCTAGAGTATTGCCACATGACTTGAAATGCGCGAACAAGCCTTTGTAGACTTTTTCAATTCACATAGAAACCGTAGAGGCATCGAATCTTCAATAAAAGAAAATTTAGCGAAAGACAATAACAAGAACAATTGAAAACACAGATTGTGGCGTTTTCGGGTCGTTCTTACAACAATCACTATTGTTATTACTATTGTCTCCCGGCCAGAATCTCTATTGTTCGAGGTTCAGTTCCTTGTCGGTTTGTCTGTGGCCATAACTCCACCAATCCTGGAGATATTTTAACCGGCATCCAAACTTTTCCTCCCAAACATCTGGGGAGTAGATTGCTACAAAAGAATTCGGGAAATCTCAAGCAGTTTTTTGTCCTAGTTGCGTTTTATGAAGGTAGGTAAAATTTAGGAAAATCTGCATGGGTTTCTTTTGTCTCCTTCGCTTTTTAGCCGTCTGATTGGTCCGTGAAAATGAGGCTTTGGCGGTTTCGACCATGGGCCACGAGCAATCGGCTATGTACGACGAATGATTCCTATGCTATATATTGGTTGAAACTTCTGATCAACGACCCTGATCCATGAATGACCCTGATCTGATATTATGTGTGCCAGGTTGGAAAGTTTGTCGTGCGCACCGAATAAATTCAGTGCGAAATTTCTGGGATAACAAAAGGAAAACAATAGGTTATTGTCTTAAATACAATAGACTTCGGTGCGCATTTTGCAAAGATTCCAACCAGGCATGTGTGTGGTGTTTTGAGCCATGGCCACTCTGATAGGGAGCAGTGACGTTGGCAGTTGATTTCATTGATGTTCTCTTTTGTTGGCCTGGCATCCAATGTGAAACTGACTCTAGTAATTTTCAGTAAAATCACTTACGTCTAGCCTTTTGTAACTGTACAGAGTGTCCCAAAAAATTGTGCCCCGTTTGCCTGAAGGTTGGGACAAAACGCAAAAGATTTCTGGCAAACTTTTGCACGATTTTGCTCTAGAGATATTCAATCAAAGTTTGCTACCATCCTCATAAGAATCCGTTGAAAAATGATGGAGCTATGACCTTCAGGAGACCAATTTGCCTGATGACTGAAACCAGCGAGCTGCCATTTTGTCTTACTATTTTGCAGCGATAAATAGCATCATGGAGGAAATGAAACAGCAGCCTCCAATGTCATAGCTCTTTAGAAAATTCCGAGCAAACTTTATTTGAACATCTGAAGGGCAACATCAAATGAAAGTTTGGCAAGAATCTTTTTCCGTTTTGTCGCAATCTTTTGGCAAACGGGGCACGATTTTTTGGGACTCCCTGTGTATATTTAGGTGTTAGTTAGTTGCATGTTATTTGTTATTTATGTAATGGCTTTGTAGTAGTCACAGTCTTTTCCTCCGCAGGGTATCGTCCTTGTAATGTAGTAAAGTAGTTTGTTAAGTATTGTCTTAAGTAAGTGAGTCATTTTTGTAAATGTTCACATTGAATGTACTTTTCATTTGGGACAAGCCGACATGGTGAAATAGTATTTATCACGAGTGGGCTACCACAATTGGAAATTAAAGTGTGTTCCTTCCTGGGATCAAGCCAGGGATCTTAGTGTCAAAAGGCTCTCTAAAAAATCACTGCGCTACTCAAATTTTGGAGAAATCTGAAGCCATTCAGATCCCTGGTCTTATACCATGACAGAGGCCATTTATTGACTTTTTCGTGTGTCGGCATGCCTTCACCAGAGCCATGCATACGTATGTATTTTTATTCGGCATACGCTTCTTTCATTCGAAATGGCTTCTGTCGTGGTGTAAGACCAGGGATCTGAATGACTTCGTATTTCTCTAAAATTTCATTGCGCTTTAGTGGCGCAATCATTTTTGGAGAGACTTTTGATACATACAGGATGTCTCAGAAAAATTGTTCGACGTTTCATTAAATATTGAAAAATAACAATATACCTTACCAGGCTCCTGGCTAGATAACCCTGTTCCTGAGATTTTAAATTATTTTTGACGCCAGAATCTTGCGAATCCGCTACGAATTCACGAGTTACAAGCGTTTCAAGTTCAAGTTTGTTTGAAAGCTGAAACCAGACGCCCCTAACAGACTTGTTTTTCAAAAAAACGTCCCAAAATCGTGGCAAAAGAGGACTGTCTAATGTTTTACCTCTCGTTGATATCAGAGCAAACCAATAGGAATTCAAAAGTAATTTAATTCTTGTAACCATTGCCAAAACTTACTTAAGATTGCAAGTATCCAAAAACATGGAATGAAAATTTAATCGACGAGAGACGGGGCCATTCCAAATTATGCTCAACAGGGTTCCTCCAAGCATCCATCACCTTGATTCAATGTCAGAGAAAGTTTGTTTATCGAAAGTGCTTTTTAAATTTCATTTGATTTGCTTTGAATAAACGCGATTTTACTTTCACAAAATTTGCAATTTAGGGGCATCTGGTTTCAGCTTTCGCACAAACTTGAACTTTCACCGATTTGCTAGCTTCTGGTGTCTAAAATTGACTGAAAATCTCAGCAATATGGCTATTTTGTCATGGAGCTTATTCATTGTTTCATCATTTTTAAATATTTAATCAAACCTCGAACAATTTTTTTGGGACACCCTGTAGATCTCAGGTTCGTTCCCAGGCAAGGGCGCATTTTAATTTCCGTATTGAAAATATAGAAAGAAAGATTTTGGCCCATCTGACATTCCATATTATGTTAAATTGCCAGATCTTTTCATTGCTTTTAATTTTGTTTAATTTTTCAAGATAAACTATCTTTCTGGCAGCTCCAGATCACATGTCTGACTTGAAAAGATATGCGGAATTCAAGGAAATATTCCTGAAGACATTATTGAGAGCAACACCACCATCCAATGGACAGAAGAAAATGAACTTGGTGTCAAAAGTGAACCAAGGTAGGCTGGAACTGTTTTGGTTGGAAAATTCAAACCAGTTAACCTGTATCTAACCAGAGAAAAACTTTAAATCCCACAAGAAAAACAACAAATTAATCTGAAACCCTGAAAAGAGAGAAAATAAGTTAATGGCTGCAATAAAGAGCAACGTTGAATAACCGAAAACATGCACTCGTCAGTTTGGTTTGTGTGAGGGACAAATTAACGATACAAGCAAGCCGATTTAACACCTAGAAGAACAAATGATGTGTTTTGGTTAGTCAACTGCAGCTTTTAACTTATGTTCTCTCCTTTCAGGGTTTCATTTAATTCGTCGTCTTTCTAGCAGAATTTAACAGTTCTCCCCCTTGTTACAGGTTAATCTGGTTGTTATTCTTTTACAGGAGTTAACAGTTTTCTTTCCACGGATTACAGTGTCTAATTTTGAGTTCATTGGTCTTTTACGATATTTCCGTTATTTAAGGCTATTTTTAAATTCTGTACCACAAGTCATTTGCAATTTCTCTGCACTCGTTGGTCGGATTTCTATACGGATTTTCGCTCTGAATAGCTCAAAGTGTCCTCTCTATGATAGACTTTAAAGTTTTACATTTGCAACGTTTTGTGTTTTGGCATTTATTCCATGCTCTGGATCACTGTGAAACGGCCAGGAAATGACGCTGCTATTCATTGTTTAAGCACTTAGATAAACAAAAGACGTCTTAAACGATGGAATTAGAAGAATTTCTGTCTTTGTTTTTCAAAAACAAAAGAGTTGTTAACGTCTTTGTTTTGAGAGAAATGTTTGTGTTTTAACAAAGGCCTTGGAACTTTTTGGAACTGATCGCTTTGGGAACAGTTCCAAGTAGTTCCAATCAGTTCCATATGGAATGGTTCCAACAGTGTAAAGCCACACTGTCGTGGCTGTGATTGGCTAGTCGTGATGTTGAAATCACTAACAAAGACCTGGCCTCTAAATGATTACCAAGTCTTTACGTCTTTTGATCATACTTTGTTTCGAGAATAAAGGGACTCAGATCGTTATCGTCTTCATGAATTCCAGTGTACAGCGAAATTACTGAAGCTTGCCTAATTCTATTCTTGTTTATTGTCTTATTCACCCAATCAGTGCCGCGACAGTGTGCCTCTAAAACGCTGCCTTACGAACACAAATCTATTTTTACAGATTCTGAAGAAGATATAGCTGTATCTTGTGATAAATGCAGCAAACAATTTCAAAACAAGAATCAGCTTTCCAGCCATCAGTTGCTTGTTCATATGCCTAAAGAAGCATCAGAACATCGTTGCAATAAATGTGGTAAAGTTTTTCAAGCTGCTGCGTTTCTACAAACGCATCTTTGTAACCGGAGTGGCCAAAGAGATCATGAATGTCAAATATGCAAGACAAGGTTTACTACTGGCAGCTCTTTGAAGATGCATGTAAGGAATCATTTTTACGTTCTGAAAAGAAGTAGATTGTGTTGATTCAAGAAATTTCAGTTCAGATTTCATATTTCAATTTCCTCTACATGCAGTTAATCAATAATAGCTATACAAAGAAATAATTGAACTACAAGACTATAATGCAATATTGCAGACAATTAATACATCAATACGTGAAATTAATGCAATATACCGGGTGTCCCAAAAAAAAAGTACTCCTGTTTCAAAAATCACCAAAAATTGATTATCAAACCTTTGATAAAATTTTCTTTTTGAGTTGTTTCATCAAAGACCCAAAAATATTCATAGATGATAAAATGTTTGCTTTTGATGCAACAAGGTAGAACAATTATACGTTGAAAAACCTTATTTTGAACTATAGTTTTTAAGCAAAATAGTCAATCTTGCATAAGAGTCAAAATTTTTTCAAATTTTTTATCATCTTTGAGGTCTGCCATGATTTCGCGCATTTCTTTCTGTCATTCATGACCAAACTAGATGCTTTACATGCACAAAGAAATTGATCTGGCAATGATCAGTGCTTTTTTGCAGTATGGTTCAAAACCAGGTAGCCCTAAAAAGAGCTAAATTTGCTACTTTTTATGCCAATTACAAGATCAGCTATATATTGAAAAATAATTTGGTCTTTGATATACTTGACAAAAAAGAAAATTGAAGATCGGCCGTTAAATCAATTTTTGATGATTTTTCAAACGGGAGTACTTTTTTTTGGGACACCCGGTACAAATTCAAAGCAAGGCAACAAGGTAAATTGTAGGCAGGGAATTACTTAAAGGAGGCGCTCTCCAAGTGGTGTAATCGAGGCACCTCCTGTTTGTTAGATGTGTATCATGTAACGGGTGGACCAAGAAAAGTGACACGCAGCATGACAGATTCTGTAAAAGACTACATTCTTGCATTCAGAAATTATTTTAAAATTTATTTATGCTGGGAGCTACTTTTTTGGCCTACCCGTTATATTTTATTTCTTCTGCCATTGAGATTATCACAAAAAACTAGGGATGGATGGTGACCTTTTTGTATCCACTTTTCTGCAATCAACTTTCTGCACCCATTTCAGCGACAAATTGTTGGCAAAACTGACATTTATTACTCATTTAGTACTCTCATATTGCAGCAGAGGCTGATAAGAATTTGAGGAAAGGCATCTTTTCAAGTGTTGCATCACTAATCAAATTTAAAGCCAAGCCTGTGAATCAAATAGAATATTTAAATGATTGAAAAATACAGTTTCATCTGAATGGGTTCTATCATAAAAACATTCAATGCTTACTTCAATAAAGGTCTTCAATAAATGTAACAAACATTTTTAGTTTTTCGCTCCATTTTGAAGCCAACTATTTCTGATGAAGCGAAAGTGACACATTTAAAGAATGCGATTTAGAAGATCCTAACTACATTCTATCGTTTTCCAGATGAGAATACACTCTGATGATAAGCCGTACAAGTGTCAGACATGCGGACAGGGCTTTCCACGAAGATCAAGTCTTAATTATCATATAACTAAACATACAGGGGAGCGAGAATATCAATGCAAAACATGCGGAAAAGAGTTTGCATTGCTTAATAATTTGCGAGATCATGAAAGAATACATAGCGGTAAGTAGCATGCTTTTTTATTTTCGTTTGGTGAAGCCAACGGGAGGAGGTATTTCTATAGTTTTTTAGAGATGAATAAACACAATCATCTAATTAAAGGACATGTGCTCTCTTTCTTGATAGAGCATTCGGCATAGAAATGGCCATTCTCAGGGCGTAGCTAAAAATGAAAATGTACCAAAACACAACACAACCATACTAAGTAGCTCTTTTCCAAGGCTGCAAAAGAGCCATGCCGAGTAACCTGCTTAAATGACAAGATAGCCTGTTCCAGTGGCTGTATCTTCGTTTTCTGTCAGCGAAATAACCTCAGTCGAATGATTCGTCAGATAGCCCCTCTCCTGAGATATATCCAAATCGGACCTTCTATGCTGACATTAGCATCCTCTTATTTGAAAAATTGCTATTCCAAAACATGCAAAAATGGGTGAAGACCTGCCTCAAACTTCTGCAGCTTATCTATCTCTCGGCATTGACTACAGCACATTCTTTTCATGATAGAATTGAATGCAATACAATGAAAGTGCAATTCTCCAGTGGTAACTGTTCTGTTAGTTGAATATTTGATATATGTAGGCTGGCTTTCTGTGTATGTCCTCTGATGTTTTTATTTCAACGTTTTAGTCGTGTTTGTCCTGAAATCAAGATCATTTCCACATGCTCGCAGAAGCTATCACGTGAAGAGGACCTTGTTTGCTTAGAGCAGCATGTTTTTTTTTATTTTTTTATCATTCTTTAAAGTTGCTTATTTACAAATAGTTATCAGCATAATTTACATCAACTAATTTAAACCAACTAGAACTAAAAATAATTACGTAATATAAAATATAATACAATTTTTCCTATCTACAATTTTTCCCATTTACAACACAATTTACAACTGCAGTTTGCCCCCTTCCAAGCTTTTATTTTCTTTTTGAAAGCTGCCACTGAGGAAATGACTACCTGTCCTTCAAGCCCTCCTCCAATTGGTTACCAATCGATCAAATTCAAACGTTTTTTTCATCCTTTGGAGATAAACTTGGCTCCTGCTGCTGACAAATCAAATATCCATTCTGCTCAAATGGAGGTTTCAAGTTCTGAACCAAACGATACAAGGAAAGCTCCAGTTATGATTCTCTTCAAGGCGTTATGATGTTATGTTATGTTATGTTATGTTATGTTATGTTATGTTATGTTATGTTATGTTATGTTATGTTATGTTATGTTATGTTATGTTATGTTATGTTATGTTATGTTATGTTATGTTATGTGAAGCAACTGTTGAATTTTAATCAGGGCGTTTTTATGGTCTAAGGTAACATAGCCTTTCTCTTCGATTTCAGGTGAGCGTCCATTTTCTTGTCAAGAGTGTGGTAAGTCGTTCACAGTGTCATCAACATTGCGTCGTCATTTGTTGACCCACAGTGGTGAAAAACCATACCCATGCACTGTCTGCAGCAGTCGCTTTACAAGGCTTATTCATCTACAGGCGCATATGAGAGTCCATAGTGGCGACCGTCCTTTTAAATGCTCTGATTGCGATAAAGGATTTTCACAATCGTCTCATTTACGGAGACACAAGAAGATCCATGAACGAGAAAAGAGTCAGAATTGTGAAAAATGCGGAACAGAATTGTCAAAGGATACCAATGGAATGCCTCATTTGTGTGTTCCGCAAAATACTGATCAAGCGCTACGCCAGTTGTCGTTTCCTTTCTTCGATAAGCAATTTTTGCAGACGTGAGTGAATTGAGAAGTTATTATGTCTCGTTAAAAGCAAATACACGTACTGACTTAAAGTAAATCAATTGAGCGTAAAGCGGCTCAGCTAGGTTGACTGGGTCAATCTAAATATAACCTATTGTATTTGATTTTCTGGATGGAGCGTTTGGGTTTTGGCCTAACCTGCAAACCCTCCAAACGCACTATTTTGGGGAATCTCCTGAATTACCACGAAATACGAGCTGAGGAAAATATTTGAATAGAAATTCAATCGCATTCATAAATTTCGTCCTGAACAGATATTTTTCTTTATGCTACAATGGTTTCAAAAAGTTACAATTGCATCTGTCTAATAAGAAACAGTAATCGGCGAAGTAGTTTGCTTGGGTGTGAAAAATAAGTTAGTTCTTGCTACCCTCATTTTTTAATGAAATGCATTTTGTATAATCCTTCATGGAATTATTACGAACAAGCAATCAGATACACCCAATGGAAAGTTATCCATGGATAAGATCCTTAAAAATGCTCATTCGTGCTTGGTTTTTTGCAGGTGCACAATGATTGAAGGAATATGTTCCTTTGTGAATTTTCCCTTGGGCATTTCTATGTTTGTCAATTGTTAGCTTTCAAATTTCTATTGAAATGTGTGCCTAACTATGTGTGTCTAACTACAACGCAGTGCTTATGACTGAGGAGATACCACAACACAGCACATTTTCAGTTTTCGGCAAATCCAAAAGCTCTGGTTTAGTGATGGAAGCAAATTTGGACTTTCAAGATCAATATTCCAACTCTCCATTCACCAATATCAACGAACAAAGAATTTATCTTCAAGCCCGGTGGGGTCACTACCATATGTACCAGTACGGGATGTGCCATTTTTTGGGGTACCTTTTTCAGGCTGAAAATATATTTTAGGGTGTCATTTTGGAAGAAAAACGCTTCAGGGTATTGAATTTGATCTAATTTCAGATACTTGGTTAAAATTTTCGAATCTTGGTCACAATTTTAGGGTATCTGTTTTGAATGGCCCGTAAATTTTGGGGTATGGTTTTTTTAAAAATTCAGAAATTTTAGGGTATGATTTTACAATTCAAAATGGCACACCCCCGTCATCCGCCTATTGAAGTGACCCCCCCCGGGTCTTCAAGTTAGCTATTGAGGATTATTTTAAAAATTCTTGTGGATTGATTGGATCTAAATTCTTGTCACTAGGGCCGATAAAATCTGATGCGTTTTTTTTAACACCCGGTATGTTGGAGCAATGGTGTAATCCTTTATTTGACGTTAAACGACAGCTCAGGGTAATGTTATAATTTTAAAGTATATAATGTTGACAAAGAAATTATAGTTTGAAAGTCGCAAAGTCTGAATAAATGTGCTGGATTCTTGCCACTTATGCGAATTGTTGGGAGTTTAATATTTTATAAATATATTTACATGTATCTACAGAAAATATATGCAATAAACATCATATTTCAGAACGTCAAAGCTGATACGCTTGGCTAATTCTTCATAAAAAATCAGTCCCTCAGATCACAGGGAGCCCACATAAAAAGTAGTAAGAAAGCAAACGAAATGCGGCTTCTGCGAGTGAGATACGGCAAAAGCAGCATATGCGGAGGAAGCGCGGAGGAAGGAAGGAGAAAACCAAGAAGCTTGATTAATCAAAACGAGAATCAAAGCACGTCTTTGCTTCTCGTAATCAAAATTTCTTGAGTAATGCATTGAAAAGGGGTGCAAGCAGAGATGATTTGGGATTAATGAAAATGAAGTGCTCGAGGTTTGATATTTGAGGAAACTTTTGGTTGTAGGTCAAAGGGCCAAGTTTCCAAAGCAAGTCCCTCGACAACAGGCTTTGAGAATCACAGCAGTAATCGATTACAGGGTTGCCAGATTTGAATCCTAAATATATGCCAAAAATGCTAAAAAGACAAGCCAGATGGCTGGAAAATAAGCCAAAATTGAAAAATTTGCGCACGACGTCATCGTTCCATTACTGCGCATGCCCACAAATTTTTACTGCGCATTTCATCATTGGCTTTCCTCACCACGCATGCCCAAACAAGCCAATCTTTTGTGTTTACCCGTGTCGCAGACTCAATACATAAATCCCTCTAATTGAGCGAAACAAGAGACTTTTGGAATGAGTCTTCCTGTGTCGGTGAACTAAGTATGGTTTCCAGGGAGGGCCTAATTTGCTAAGATGGTGCATTATTACAGCCAAAACGACTAAGAAAAAATAAATTTGTGAAAGGAAAATATGAATTTTAAAAAGTCAAAGATAAGCCAAATTTGAGAAAAAAGCCAAACTCAAATTTTCCAAGCCAGTTAGGTTGAGAAAAAGCCAAACTCGTGAAACTTGCCTTAAAAAAGCCAACATGGCAACCCTGATCTATTAGCTGCTGCTATTTGTTTACTGCCTGCTTTGCTATGTTACCTAGCGCCGAAAACAGTTCTTTTCTTTAAAATTATGAATGCATTCAAGCCGCATCTGGACAAGTACAGCGTTTGCAACACCAATTTATTCTCCTTTTTCAAAGTCTGTGAAAATTAAAGTAAATAACGGCACACATTGGTATAACAATAGACTTTACCTGCGAGGGTTTTCGTGGGCTCGGAAGTAGGAGGTATATACTTGATATGATAAGTTTTTCCTTTGCATGGTTGATTAAAACTGCTATTCTCTCATTATTTGCTTTGAATAGTGACGCAGTTTCCAACGACTCTTGATCTTCCATGGCAACCATGGCACGCAAACGAGACTCAGCAAGAGGCGCGTTGGGGGACATAACAGGTGGCAACTTCTGATTAAAAAACAGAATCACTGCTTGTTTTGTTTTGTTTTCATTGGTTGCTTGGAAACATAATGCCTCTAAAAGCTTCTCGAGGCGATGATGCGATGCAAATAAGTTGCGGTTACCACACTGTTAATTTACATGGATTTGATGTTCCCAGAATCATACTTAATAGGCCTTATTGACCTTATAGACAATTACGCTAGAGATAGCTGTGAGGAATTTTTTACCAATTACCAATTACAGAATGCAATGCATCTTGGTAAGAGTTTCTTGCCACCATCTTTAGGGTAGTCGTCTAATGTTCTCCCATTGTTCTGGCAAAATTCAGGACCAGACGATTCTACTGGTAAAGTTTCAAGATTTAAGGGTATGGTTCGTAAACACTTGTGCTCGCTCAGTTCTAATTTTTTTCGCCATGCGCAATTTTTTGGATCTTTTGATCTATGATTCGTATCCCTTTGCAGACCGATTACGATGAGAAGAGTCTCAGTAATTGCTCATTAAAAAGAGACTTACGCCAACAGAGACTGCTCACCTTGGAGAAATTGGAGCGTCCGACAGCCCATCAATAGCGACAACCAGGCCCGTGTAATCAGTGTAATCCCTTTGCACCCAGGACAGACTTGAATTGAAATGATAGCGTGAGTTGCTTTTGACTGACAAGCCATTTAACAGCTGCTGCTGAAAGGCGACCCTCCTTAAAAGTATCATATATGAAACATTACAAAATTATTAGCGGTCAGCGGTCAGGAACTTCTATGGCCGATAAGTCAAGCCCGCAAACGTAATTAATCAAGGCAAAACGTTTCTCCGATTTTTAGATGGCTAGCTCATCGGTCATTCATGAGAAAGGGGGCTGTTAAGACAAGGACCTTGTGAAATTTACATGTAATATAGATTACAGTTCTTTCAGAGAAATCAACCTTATTGGCCCTGCTCTTCAGCTTTCCCTGACAGTCTGACCTTCACCATTAGTGCCAGTAATTGTTTACTTTTTTTGTAATCATCTAACCTCCGAAAAAATCTGCCCACTATCCCCCAACCACGTTGGAGATGATTGTGCAGTTCTCGTGAGTATCACCTAACATCAAATGCTTTGCATCATCTGTTGTACCATTTCTGTGCCTAAAGCTTAGCCTTGCAGACTTGTTCCTACTGCTTTAATTTGCCCGCTCCAGCGATCTAAGGATTGGGTTTAGAGGAGAAATGTAACGTAGCAGAATGACGATGGAGTTGACTAATGAGTCACTGTGCATCTCATCAAGATAAAGTCTTAATTCTATGTTGTTCTTTTGGTTAAATGCGTAAATGCTTAGATTTGAAGGAAGAGGGAGCAAACTAAAGATCAGCTTTTAAGATGCAGTGCGCACGTAAGACATTAAAATCGTACAGTGACGAAGGAAGACTACAAACTTGGTTGATATGTTCAGAATTGATCTTAGTGCCGACCTGGCTGGCAATTATCAGAAGGATCCCTTTTCAACTTGTCCTGTTTGAACTTTTGTCAGCCTGTGAGTATTGCCTCTCACATTGTATGTTGTGTTATCATCAAACAGAATGTAATCTTTCAGGTTTTATGTTGCCATGAGGTAGACATAGTTTTCGCTCCAAATGATATTGTTCTAGTAGTAGGGTATAGTATTCTGTAATTAGTGTTATAAGTAATATGTATATAGTAAGTTATTTTTTTTCTATATCCACTAAAAGATTACAATATATATATATATTACTTACACTACCTACAAATTACTATACAATACTACAGGAACGATACCCCGAGGAGCAAAAGGCTGTGACTACCCCGAAGCCATTTAGACATGGAGCTAAAACTACTATAGTCTGTCTCAAATTACTTGCCATGAGAAATATCTGCGATCAGGTTGACTTTTGTTTGTATTGGTAAATAAGGCATAATCGCAAATATTGCATGACATCTAATGTGAGATAGACACTTAAAAATACATGACTTAACTAAAGAAAAACAAGAACAAAAACAAAATAAACTAAAATGGGACATGTAACATTGTGGCTGTGGTGAAGTGAGTTATAACGGAGTAAGTAATTAAATGATGTATAAAAGAAATCTTGCAGGTAGCTATGGCAATATTTATTGAATAACAATAAAATTAACATCAAATTTACATTGACGTGTTGCGCATCAATATTTAAAATCCTCTTGACAACCAGCTTGTGGAAAACAAAACGAATCCTTGTTGCTTACTTTTAAGATCTACTTGAAATCGGTTTCTTGCATTAGTTGGGTTGTGCATGCTGCACATCTGGAAGAGTTGCATGGACATGTGTGAAGCAGTGACGTGAATTTGAATTCCTATTGAAATACCCAGTTCTCTAGGGAGAAATAGTATCATAAGTTATTACTAGCATTTCAATGACTGAGATTTATTTAATGGGTTAAAGTTAGAATTTCAGAAAGTTGCAGAATATTCAACGGAGAGTGAATTTACCAAGATTTGAAGTGTTGACGTCCTGAAGAGTGTTGAACTGTCTACATTTCAAAGAAACCCACAAACGAAAGTCAAGGAAAGCAACAGAATTACACACGAGAAGATCGACCAAAGAAATATAAGCATGCAGTTGACAATTTCCATATTTCTCCTTCTCGCCCTCTGGTATTCACAAGATGTTTCAGGGCAATGTTCAGGCTCCAAGTTGACTCTCGCTGCTTCAACAGCTTCGAGAACTCTGAAATATCCAGTGTCTGGATATTACTCAAACAGCACTGACTGCACTTGGGAAATCAGAGGCACTGGCTACAGCTACTTATATTACTTCTTGCGAGTTCAATGGGCATCCTTTAATGTCAAGGGTAAAATGCCATCCTGCTCAACTGATTATGTTGAAGTTTTTGTTGGGTAAGTTGGGAGATTTTTTGCATAATTTCTTCAATCGCCTCACCCTCTCTTACGTTGGAAATGCATTTGATTTCTGAAGGCCTTTAACAACAGTGACGGCTTCTTTTTTATGCTTGCTTCACGTCAGAGTAAAAACACAATAAAAATGCGTTCAAAAATGCCACGGAAAAACTTCAAGATTATTTTGCCAGAATTTTAAATATTTTGTCGGCGGCCATAACATCCTACTGATGTAATCAAAAATATTTAGTGTCTTAGGTAATTCGTTTTTGTAAACTTTTTTACATTGAATATATTAAAGTATATATAAAGTATATATAAATAAAGTATATATAGTATATATATAAATAAATAAATATTAAAAAAAATATATACTAAATAAAGTATATATAGTATGTATATAGTATAGTATATATAGTAAAGTATATATAAAGTATATATTTATATACCGGGTGAGTCAATAAAAAGGATCCCTGTTTGAAAAATCATCATTCCCTGAATATCAAGATGATGATATTGGGAAACATAACATTTAACAGCAGATATGTTCAAATTGACCTCAACATTTACCTGACTGAAATCGGCCACTCCGTTCTGAAGATATGAGGGATTTTCTCCAGAAAACCCTTTCGAGAAATCTTCAAAACAGGCTCAAATCAACGACCAACATATCCCGAGCTTTTTGCCTTATCTCAATGAGTTTAACACATTCTAACATGTTTTATCCTCTTGGGAAGATGAAATCATCCGGAATAATGTTGAATTGCCCCCAGGAATGATGTTTTCATCTCCCAGAGGGATTAAACGGGCCAAAGCATGTACAAGCCATTGCTATAAAGCATAGACATACGAGAAATTTTGTCGTGATTTTATTCAATTTTTGGAAGTTTCTTTGAGGGGCTTCCTCGAGAAAATCTCTTGTAATTTCAGAACGGAGTGGCCGATTTCAAGCAGGTAAAATTTAGAACATATTTGAACATGTTAACTATTGAATGACATATTTGCCAGCATTATTGACTTGATATCGAGGGATCTGTAGTCTTTCAAACAGGGATTCTTTTTTGACTCGCCCGGTGAGCCAATTATCAAGGATCCCTGACAGATGTATGGGGACCCAGGTTTGGAAGCATTTTCTAGGCCTCTAAAACGTACTGATCACAATTACATTGTGCAAACCCTCTCCTAAACCAGTGGAGGACACTTGGGGGGCGAGGGGGTGCGATCGCCTCCCAAAGTTGGCTAGAACGAAGATCTTTTGTTCGAAAACAATGGAAATAAACAATGCTTACAATAGCTCCGCCCCCAGTATTTGGCAAAGTGTCTCTGCCACTGTCCTGAACGTTGAGCGTGGCCAACCTTTCACATAATTGCTGCCATTTCCACTCAAAATCTTGCCGTTTACAAACATTCCAAACAAACATAAGCAGAAAATATAAATCAACAACCAATAAAATTAAGAATAAAAATTTTACCATTTTTTATCTTTAGAAGTAGGCACGTGAATTCATTTGCAAAGTTTTAAATCTAATGTGGCTGTGTACAATCGATTGTTACAATGTTATACTTTTTTTATTTGATTGTTCAAAATTCGCATATTTTCACATTTCAAAACAGAAACAGTTGCATATCTTATTTTCTTCGAAAATCTTGATTATTCCATTTTCAATTACTCCTAAGAGGGCCTCGCCTAAATAGACCATTTTGACATTTAGAAAAGGGCCTGGGGAGAGCAACATTTTTCTGGTAAATGGCTGCCGCAGTTCAATTTATCGTTGGTGAAAAGCCCTGTGGCAGCCATTTACCAGAAAAATATTGCTCTCCCCAGATCCTTTTTCTAAATGTCAAAATGGTCTATTCTTCTCTTCAAGACGATTTTTGAATAAACAGAGCTCTAGCTAGCTAAGCAGTTGGTGTGATATGGAAACTTCAAGATTTTAAACCAATAGCAAACTTGTCATCAGACACCAACAAGGACGAACGAGCACGAACGAAACGAACGAGGTACCATACAACACTACGAGAACGATACCAAGAGAAGCAAATTATCAAGACTACCCCAAAGGTCTTTACATGAACAGCATACAGCTATACTGTAACTGCTAAACTGCTGCATATAAACGATTTTTACGAATAAATACTTGAGCCGGTTTCACATTGGATTTCAGACTAGGAAAGGTGTGATGAACAATTGTATAACCCAAGCCAAGGAAACAACAATGGCAACAACGTCCCCGCCACTGTTACCCACCCAAGGTCCCCACTGCTCAAGATACTGTTTACAGGTCAGAATTTTGTTCCGCCAAACTATTTCTTTGTAAAGATTCATTTGTAGTCAAGCGAGTAGTCAAGTTGGACAGTCGTTTGCACTATAAAGTCTGACATCGAATGTGAAACTGGGGTAGTAAAGAATACTATAGAGGAACGGGGCAATACATTTTGTACTCCCTTTTGAGATGTTGAATTTGATATCGTTGGGTTGGTTCGTTTGCAGGAGCGCCTTTCGAAGTATTGGACGATTCTGCTCAGATAACACAGCCGTTGGCGTAAAGCCGTTTGACATGTATGCCTGGGATGGATACATGCGAATCAAATTTCATAGTGACTCTGCCAATGCTGGCACCGGATTTGAAATTCGATATGAAATGAGACGTCGGACAAGTTCTGAGCGGCTCGGGACGGTTTGGTCAACTACGTGCATGTAAGTACTTAACTTTTCGCTTTGTTATTTTATGATTATGTTCAGGGACGCTAGAAAGGGGAAGAGGACTGCACTGCAAAATCTAGGGCGAAAAAGGTCAAGCTCTCAGCATGTTGCAGATTATTAGTTTGTTCAGATCTACAGTGAATAGATTGATTAATAAAATTGCTTGATTGATTACCTGATTGATTGCTTGATTGAGTGATTGCCAGATTTCTTATGTGTTTTCTTCATTGGATGATTTATTTATTGATTAATTGACTGATTGATATGATTGATTTTTGATTGAGTGATCGCGTGATTGATTTTGTGATTGCTTGATTGTATGATCTATTGATTGATTTATTGATTGATTGATTTATTGATTGATCACATGGTTGATTGTTTAATCGAGTGATCGCTTGGTTGATTTTATGATTGCTTGATTGTATGATCTAGTGATAGGTTGATTGATTGATTGATTGATTGGTTGATCACATGATTGATTGGTGGATTTAGTGATCGCTCAATTGACTTACTCTCAAGTACCGAATAATCGTCCCCCCAGCTTATTAATTTTTGAAAAATTTTCCAACCCCCCCCACTTTTATTCCAACCCCCCCTTTTATTAATTCTTGAAAAAATAGAAGCAATAGTGAACAAATTTTTTTAATAATTCCTGCTAAGCAAATGTACTTACTGTATTTATGAACTTTATTCTCCTTTGTTTGTCTGACCCGTGTTACATACGTGTTTTACATACGTGGTACCCATGTTAGATACGGGTTTTACTAAGAAAACGAAAAACGACTATTCTCAATTTTTCCAACCCCCCCCGATTGTTCCAACCCCCCCGATTGTTCCACCCCCCCCCCCGATTATTACTATATTGAACCATTTCCAACCCCCCCCCCCCCGATTATTCTCACCCCCCCCCGTTTATTCGGTACTTGAGAGTATATATTTGCTTGATTTTATGATACATTGATTGATTGATTACCTGATTGATTGATTGATTGATTGATTGATTGATTTAGTGATTGATTGAGCAATCGCTTGATTGCTTTTGTGTTTTGCTTGCTTGATTTATCAATTAACTGACTGATTAATTGTTTTTATTGATGTTATAGGAACACTTTGAACACAGCCTCAAGTGGGAACATATATTCAACAAAGTGGCCAAACGCATACTCGAGCTCAATATTTTCCTGTAGCCACAGAATCAGTCCTGTGAATGGGAACAGAGTGAAGATTGTTTTCATGGATTTTTATCTCAGACCGCATGGATTGTTTTGCACAAGTTCAGACGACTACGTCAAAGTTGAAGGTTCGTTGTTGTCGTTTCTATTAACGCTATGAACAAGGGCAGATTTTGTAACGATAGCCTCAGTTTCAGTTAATCTCCACGTATAAGAAACGAACGTACAATAATCTGCAGCCTGCAATTATGGGGCATATTTTCTCCTCTTGAAGAAACTATACAGCCTATTTTTCAATTTCTTATAGATGGTTAAACACTATGACACATAATTTAATTAATTTATGTCAAATTGGTTTTTCAGTCTCTCATATTTGACATTTGATCGCATGAAATGATATATATTTATTTGCGTATTTAGACCATTAACCCTGCATACCTTTGCAACTACAATATTCAATATGGTCCAAGAACTCTTATAGAAAAATACCAGTTGACAGAGTAAAGTATCCCATGTTCAAGGGAGTTTCTTATTGGACTTATAAAATCTGCTATGCTCTCGTAAAGATATTTCTTACAAATAGAAACTTAACAGCCCGGTTAAAATTTTGGGTTTCTCTCGTATGTGCGGAATTACTGTGCTTTTATTGATCTTTTCCAAAGCGATTACCGATCGCAGACAAGGAATTCTCTCAAGTCGAGGGGTAAATAACTTGAAACATTTCAAACATAGCCTTAAATAACGGACTCATCATATTAAATCCATATGAAATCAGTAGAAAGAAGACAGTAACTCCTGTAAAAGAAACAGTAACCAAAATAAGCCTGTAACAAGAGAAAAACTGTTAAATCCTGTAAAACAAAACCGAATTAATCTTAAAACCTGAAAGGAAAGAAATTCACCAGTAACTGCTGAAAAGATCAACGTGGAAATCACCGAATACTAGTTTCGTCGCACTCTCATCAGTTTGGTTCGTGCGAAGAACAAATTACCAATGAAACAGGCCACTTTTATAGCAGACGAACAAAACAAAACCGACACGCCGTTAGCACCTAAGCCACTTGTTGGCTAAACCCAATAGACACCCGCCGTGCGAGTGCGATGCTCGCTACGTAGGTAGGACATCCCAAAGACTTGTTGACAGGATGAGACAACATGTGCCCTAGCAATAAGGAAAGGTACTGTCAGGTACAACGGTCGGTGTCAACCAAAACGAAGATGCAAAGCTGGTCCGGCTAAACAAGGAAGTGATTCTGCCATTGGTGCTCACTTACTGAGCAGTAATGAGTGTGGTAGCAACTATAGCGAGGATTGTTTCCGAATTTTGGGTAGGGCTAGGTCTGCCTTCCACCTCAAGGTTTTAGCAGCGGTGTTTATTAAACTTCGGGATCCCTCCCTCTGCCGACAGAAGGAGTTTGTTTTCACGTTGCAATTGTTCTAATTTGCGCCAAAGGATTTGATCTCACACCCACATAAAAGGTTTTCTTGAGGCAGCCTGAATGAGGTTCTTGATTAACTGATATCATGATCAAGTCCAGCCTGTAAGGTTTTAAAAAGGTGCTTGTAGTTGCTACAGCGCAAATATGTTTTAATACATGCCAGTGCATTCCTTCTATGAATTGAATTGTTTTCAATATATTTCTTTTTGATAAAGTTTACATCATGAAAGATTTTGCAGTTTTCAAGTAAAATACGATCTATTAAACTATCATACAAGATCCTTTAGAAATTTCAGCCTCTTATGGGTTCTCGTGTAAAAAGTTGTAATCATGGAATTTCAGCCTCAAGGTTCTTATAAAGCTAGGTTCTTTTATGCAGGTTTCTACTGTAGATGTTTTGAATTTGTTTTCCTTAACTAAAGAAATATTTCCAGTCCACGGCAATTTGGGTATACTGGACATGTGGTCTTTTGTGCTAATAAATTTTGCCAGCCGTCTAAATGTTCTACCAGGTGATTCAGAAAACTATATCCATAGACCGTTTAGCTATTCTACAAAAGAGCCTGGATCGAGCGTTATTTTTATACGCGAGGCTCGATAAAGTGGTGTTAAGAGCTTCTAAAACTATTGTGCAAATTCGAAAATTCACGAAAGTGCACTTTGTAGAATTTTCGAATATGCACAATATTGATAGAATCTCAAACGCCACTCTATCGAACCTCGTGTGTAAAAATAACGCTCGATCCAGGCTCTTTTGTAGAATAGCTAAAAGGTCTATTCTTTGAAACATCGTGATAACAAACCTGTTTGAAAAATTTTGACTGCGTTGCCTGACTGAGGGCTGACTGATGTTACACAGGAAGCAAATGAAAATAAGTCGAAATATGTGATGGATTTCCTTTGTCAAAATAGATAATTTGTTAAGTGACATCTTCTAAGTGCTGTAGTTCTTAATTTTTTTGGCGATATGAGAGCTGAATTTCGACTGAATTTCTTTTACGTAGCTTCTTATAGAATAGGTCTAATCACTAGGTGATGCATTTCTTACAAGAACTATTTCTGTTTATCGTTTTAGGCAGCTCTTCTCTCTTCTCTACCAAAAGATCAATAACTGATTACAAGTGTGGATCAAAGAATCCTTTCAGTGTTTACAGTTCTCATGAGTACACATGGTTGAAGTTTAAGCGCTACTATGGAGGGTCACTCAGTTATCGTGGATACGTCGCTGGATACATTGCATATGGTTTGTAGAATATCTTTCTTGTTTCTATTAGCATAGTAGGTGTAACATAGGATTCAAATCTTTAGAAAGTTGTTGCAAAATTCTATTATCTGTTTCTTTGAATTGAATGGTTTGAAAGAAAACATACCATAGTGTAAAAGGGTACCAAAATTAGGTACAGCAGAACACGAGCTTTGACGACAGAGAAGACACAAGTATCGAGTTTCCCTTGTCGGTCTTTAATATCCTTTCGTTATCGCTAGCACTGGTTCGAAGTTGAACCAGTGCTAGCGAGATTCTGGTTGGCTCTCACTGCTAGGAGCTCTCTAATACAACAATATAACCACATGCGTATCCCAGTCTTTCTCAAGCACTGGAAATTTGCTTAAAATACGTAGGCGTACGTATGCCCTTATATACCAAATACAATAACCACGAAATGAACGGAGGTATAGCTATCAAGTTCCAGGATAGAACTATTGAAGACCACGTACCACCTACGTTTCTATTGCTTTCATATATCAAATACATCATATACAATAGGCTATATTAGATACTCATAATTTTTTAACAACCTCATGATATCATGTTCCATTTCTATTCTAGACGATCCAGCGCCACCTAAAGATCCAGCGGCGAAGACATGGCAAATCATAGTAGGAGTCGTTTTTGTCATCATTATTATACTTATCATTGTTGCTGTTATTGTTTGCGTGAAGATGAAGAAAAAGAGACCAATCGCAGCTGTTGTTCATTATCCACCACCTCCTCCGCCACAAGGTTTGTATTAGAAGAGTAATACTGGATGTCACGATCTCATTTCTCAAAAATTCTGGCCGATTCGATTGATACAGCGATGCCATATTAGCAACAGCAGTTCCCTATTAGTGTTGTGTTGTGTTCTCCTTTTCTTTCTTTGTCGTTCCACATTGCTGAGGTAAATTCCCGGGAACAAACACTGAAATTTGTATTTCTCGTTTTACACCTACGAGTTTGAAAGTTCAAATCTTCCTTTTTAACCAGTAATCTGCCTTAGCTTTGTTGTTTTGTTGTCTGTTTTGTGTAATGTATCTTTAATTTTGTCGTTTTTGTTCTTTGTTTTGTGTATTGAAAATTAATTTGAATTGAAAGTACCATCCATAGTGAAGACCCAATGACTTTATGTCTTTCTTCACTATGGATGGTACAGTGTAATGTAAGTATAAATATTTGTAGTTTTTTTATCTTGATAGAAAAAAAACAAAGGTTTGTATTGACACTAAGGGCTTGTTTGCCTGGCAGTTTTCAGCCTGGGCTGACATTTTTAGCCTGTCTACCCGAGATGAAATTTCATCCCTCCTTTACGGTCAAATGCTTGTAAATATCAATTTATCATCACATGGAAGAAGTTTCGCCCCGGGCAGAAATTTTTAGCTCACCTTTCGCTAGCCAAGATGAAATGTCAATCCCTTAATTAGCCTGTTGATTTGCAAGGCACGCGTTCATGTATTGGCAGATATATTTTCAAGCCCGGGCTTAAAAATCGATGGCGCATGTGTTTCTGTCAAGTTTTTGGGGATAAGTGCAAGCTCAAGTTGACGAGGACGTGGATATCCCCTCGGGGACCATGAACGCATGCGTATAATTGCTAATTAAGGCCAACTATTGACGAAAATACATACAATGTTGCAAGGAAAATATAATTTCCAATAAAAACCTAAACCAGGGTATAATATTTTACATAATCTGCAGTTGCAGGCTTGGCATTTGTGGGCTTTAATAAGTTTTTTGAATATCTGAAGGGAGTCTGAATTTTCATTTCTGGTTGTAGTGTCTCCCATACTTTTTCCCATAAATCTAACTAAACCTTATCTATTCCAAGACAAATTGTTTTCGCCTTCGGTAGTTGTAGTTTATTAGAACACCTTAGATTGTAAGGCATTTATTTTTCCTCAAAAATTTGCTTCATGAAGCTGGGATTTAGATCAGATTTCGTTTTGTAGATCTCTATCATTAGCAACTGCAGATTCCTCTGATGAACGGTTACCGAATTATCCATTTCTAACGAGTTTTCAAAACTAGAAACATTGTCTTTGCATCATGCGATGTCTGTATATTTGGTACCCCATTCACACTTGCAAGTCAAACGAGCTTAAGCTAAACTGAGTTATCGCATAGGCCTCCTAATTTGTCAATCCAACAAATCTAATGTATTTGATTGGTTGAGATTTAACCTGGTTTAGATAAAGCGAGTTTAACTGTGTCAGTGTGAATGCGGTATAGGTGTAGTTTAGAGCTGCATGTTTTTTATGTATGGGCCAGGATCGCCCATGTAGTGTTGTAAAGTTGTTCATGTGTAGGAGTCCATATAAAAAGCTGAGCGTTAACGCTCTCCTGGATTTTTGCTGACAAACCGCTGACGGCCCTTTTTTATCGCACAATAGTGCTAAAATCATTAGCAGTGGAGATTTTCTGGGACACCAAAGACTTCTTAAGGTAACTCTGCTTTCCGCTCTAGTGCACAGCGAGATGCCGTTTCACAAAACCACTCTCCTCAGAAAACAGTTAATTTCTCCAATATTATTCGGTCTATCGAAAAGCGGTAAAAATGATGTTGTTCTGTATACTCTGGGCAATCGAAACATGTATAAATCGCAATGTTTTCGTCAACCCTGACTTCGCAAATCCTTGCTCAAATCTTTTTGCTGATTTCAGAACAGTGGATTTACCTCCAAAACTACTCGAAAAAGTTTCGATTTTTTTTCGCTCCATCTTTAGCTAAGTAGTTGATCTACAACTTTGCCAAGTCTGATCGAAAAAGCTAGGCTAGATTTCCTGCAATCGAATTTTACATTTCTGTTTACTTTTCGACATCGAAGGGGAAAAGCGTTGGTCAACAGTTTAGCCCATGCAGAACGATTTGAACGCCCCTAGAATGTTTTTGCAAAAAAATTAGTTCTTGATCTAAGATCTATGCTCATTGTGGACTCTAAAAGAAATTGATAATCTGTGAATGCTTACGAAAGTCTCGAAAGACAACTAAAGCATGGTTTCGTGAAGTTGCTGGTAAAAATCAGTAATTTTTAATCAATAGATGCAAATGATACTTTTACAAGCGCACTAAGGATGTCTTTTGAGACCTGCGTATGGTATTCCCAAAAGATGACGTTCATTTGTATGCCAATGGAAAAATGTCCGAAAGTTATTTCAGGCCTGAGCTTTTGCAAGCGTGCTTCATAGCATGGTAATCTGTTGACCAAGGTTTCTCCATTTCGCTGTCGAAAAGTAAACAGAAATATGAAATTCGATTGCAGGAAATCTAGCCTAGCTTTTTCAATCAGACTTGGCAAAGTTGTAGATCAACTACTTAGCTAAAGATGGAGCGAAAAAAAATCGAACATTTTTCAAGTAGTTTCGGAGATAAATCCACTTTTCTGAAATCAGCAAAAAGATTTAAACTAGGATTTGCGAAACCAAGGTTGACGGAAACATTGCGATTTATACATCTTTCGATTGCCCAGATTATACAGAACAACATCCTTTTTACTGCTTTTCGATAGGCCGAATAATATTGGAGAAATTAACTGTTTTCTGAGGAGAGTGGTTTTGCGAAACCGCATTTCGCTGTGCACTAGAGCGGAAAGCAGAGTTACCTTAATCCTTGCATTATCCTCGGAAATTTCTTTGGTTTAATTTCAATAGCAACTAAATGATAAATTTTGTTTTATGATTGAATAGAACTTGATATTGGTCATGAGCGTGCTATTTACGTGGACTCAATGTTCTTGTAAATTGTTTTAGCTGAAGTTCTCATCAACGATTTTGTGGTGCACCTCAGGCAGCAGTAGCAGCAGTTGCAGCAGTAACAAGTCTTAGGCGAGAATTTAGAAAACATGATTTCAAGCGAAAAGAAGGTTGTCAATGACAAAATCGCAATTTATTTGTGTTGTGTCAAATTTGCAGATTCGAGGAGACTATTTCTTTTTATTTGAGTATGATTTTCAGTACATTAAATAGGGATAAGAATGAAATTTTATATCCCAGTTAATTCGCGGAAGATGCTGCGAGCGTTTGTTTTTAAAGGTGTCCCACAACCTTGTTACGATTCGTTTGGCTATGATGTGCGTAACTGCACGTATCACTCAATTCTCAGCAGATTGTTCCAATTCACTTGTCTAATAATTTAGCCTGCTGCGAGCATCGTGCCTTTTTTTTTGCGATCGTAAATTGTTTTAACAATCAGTTTTGGGCTCGGCGCTTCGTAACTTGTGCATTGTTACTTGCGTAAAACACGTATCATTCAATTCCCAGAAGTTTGTTTATTCACTTTTCAAACGAGTTGAAACACTGATTTTATTGTTTTACAAAAGAATACTTTTATGTGCAGCGTAGAAACAGGTATGCGCTTTGTAGACAATAGGTCTGGAAATCTTTCGATTTAGTTCTTGCATCTGTTTAAAACCAAAAATTCTGACACGTTGCGTTCGTATTTGGATGCGGAGAGCAGAGCAGGACGGTGAAACTCTGATGTTTTGGCTTGGCGAATTTTCTTTTTCGCCCACCCACCCACAACCTAAAATCGTACCACAACTCTTTTTTCATGATAAAGATTTCTGTCTTTGTCATGGACATTAAGTGCACTGGTTTGTGGAGAAAATTCTGAATATTTTTTCTCTAACCCCCAACTATTTCGGTTGCTGCGGGAGTGCACATTTTGGCCAGTGCATTTGAAATCCCAAAACTTAGGCCCCTATGATGAGAGAACACTGCCATTGGTTTCTGGCGACTGGCAAATTTTATATTTGTGATTGTTCTCAGCTCTGAGGGGCCACATTATTTTTTCTCTGAAGCAAGAATTAACGCACTTTACAAAGATTAGTGGATAGATGATGAAACATTGTGTTCCATAAGGTACCCAGCAAAAACCTGCATCGCATCGAGAACAGTATTCTCTATCTCGACACAGAATCATTGCGATTCATCCACAGGCCAACAACTACTTGAAACCTAAATTGTGCCTAAAATTTCTTGCAATGGAAATGTTATTTGAATAAAGATTGATACGTGCCCTTTTTGGAACGCTTTACTTCCAAGTCAATCAACCATGTCAGTTTGCTCTCATTTGATATTTACAGCCCGCAATCGCAAATCCTCCAAGTCATCCTCGTCATCATCATCATCATCATCCGGAAGCGAAGATGAAAATGGACAAAAGAAGAAGAAGAAAAAGAACAAAAACCACCATGGCCAACAGCACCAACAAGGACCACCCCCTGCATACAATGCGTACCCGGCGACACAGCAAGGAGGCTACCCACCTGCCCAACAAGGCGGCTATGCTCAAGCACAGCCAGGAGCGTATCAACAATATCCACCACAGCAAGTAGGCTATCCGCCACAGCAAGTAGGCTATCCACCCCAAGGGGCACATCCACCCCAAGGGGCCTATCCACCCCAAGGGGCACATCCACCCCAAGAGGCATATCCACCCCAAGGGGCATATCCACCCCAAGGGGCATATCCACCCCAGTAACCAAGCCTTTGCACTATGCAGGCACAAGCCCTTAACCAATATAACTCGCAAGTCTTAGGTAAGATATTAAAAATCTATCTTAAAGGTTTGCCGCAAATTAAATGTTACGTAAGATTTGCAATTTCGCAAATTTAATGATACAAAACATTCCAAAAGTCTTTATTCGCGGACCTTTTCACGTCACATCTGATTTGAGACAGACTTTAGGTTCTCCTATGTGCTCTTTTCAAACTTGACTTTGTAAAATTTCATTTATGTGATAGAATTACTTGTCGAAGAAAACTGATTAAAAGAATGCTCTAGGCTCTTGAATCTGTTTATAGAAATTTTTGTCTGAAGTTTTGATATGTTACTCAATTGGCAACATTGATTTTTTCACAAGTCCGTTTAAGACTGCCGTATGTGCTCTTACCAAATTCTATTTTGTAAAATATGCAATATTTACTAAAAAGTTCTTTTCAAACGTATCTGTGATCCTAGATTTCATATATATTCCATATTTTCATATTACATATTTATACAGGGTTCAAAATTCGATAAATATTGTTTTACAATTTGGCCCTGTCAAAATTAAAGTTCCTAATAAAATACATATAAACAAATAAGATAAAAGTATGCATCTGAATACAATAAAATATCTGTACAAAATTAAAGATTTTCGTACCTCAGCTGTCTCAACCTTGATTTAAAAGAGTATACCTTAACGGAGTAACCTTGATTTAAAAGAGTATAAGATCTATTCCTGACATTCCACATGCAAAGTTTTAATTTGCTACTTTTTTTGCATCGCTTTTTCTGACATTACTGGGACAAAATTATCTTATGACGTACATTAATATTACCATGTGGAGAGGGACTATGAAGCAGTATATCAAGCAACGGACTGTGATCCGAGAAACAAGCCACCTCTCTAGCTTCTGCATGTAATATAGCATTTTCCGGTGTTGTGGCCCAGTGGTGTAATCCTCTGACTTTGCAGCCAGAGCAGTCAGGCGGACAGGGCTGGATACTCGGTAGGGCCCCACCACTTGAGCGTCATGACATCGGGTTGTGGACTCGATTAGCACTTAGCTACTTCTGCGATCCCAGCGCTTGGTGCTAAAACCGCAACATCACCTTCACCTTTACCTTCACCTTTCCATTCATTGTCAAGATATCTTGCAGTTGCAAAGCTTTAAATCTTTGAAGGTATTTCTTGCAAGAATTATGATTATGTAAATGCTGAAGTAAATCGTATATATTGATAGCATAGGTTCCAAATCTTTATCTTGGCGTAAAAAGGTGAGTGTAAAATTCAATGACCTATTTCTTCTGATTTAATGGCTTGAAAGAAACTTTAGACACTTATCTATAATTCTACCGTTGGACTTTCCTGAAAGTTTGAATATTTTTGGAAATTACAGCTTATCTTACTTTTCAACTCATTTGAGGATGTGACGTCATCAAATGCCTAAATCATAAACCAGATGAGTGATGCACTTTTGCTTGATGCCATATCGTAGACATCCATCAACTATGTTTTTCTAAGGAATTATGTTGCGTTAAAAAGTATAGAAATTACGCTGGTTTTAAGTTTGTTTTGAAATTTTTTCTTGAATTATTCAAAAAGAAGGAAAACACTCTAATTCTGAAAATATTGAAGATTTCAGAAAAGTTCAACGGTAGAATTATAGCAAAGTAGCTAAAGTTTCTTTGAAGCCATTCAGTTCAAAGAAATAGGTCACTCAATTTTACACCAGCCTTTTTAAAGATTTGGAACCTATGCTAATATTGATATGAAAACCGAAAATAGCTTCTTCTGGAAATTTTGTTTTAACTGCTTGAAAGAAAGCTTTAAATGTAATACCTCATTCAAACTTAAACTAGTCCAGGTTATCAAATGATGCTTTCTAATTGGTCTATCCAATAAATGGAATGCATTTGATTGGTTGAAATTCCGCCTGATTTGGATTAAGCTTATTTATGTGACTGCTGATTGTATATAGTGTTGAATAGTAAAGCAAAAGTTGTTTGTATATAGTGATAAAGACATTTGTTAAGCCACTTAATGATATAACCATATTTGATAAACAAACTCAAAGAGAGTAAAGTACGTAGAGCGCTTGGGCTTGATCTCGTTATGCCAAGAAACGTTATTGACAAAATGTGGTCAATTTTTGGCCACGACTGTAGTTATTGGGAGAGGCAAGTTCTATTTAAAGGACAAGTTCGGGGTTGGTATGATTGATGATAAAATACAAGATTATACTGTTTTGTACTGTAATAAATGGTGTCATACTGCCCCCCCCCATTTTTGTCTTTTCCCTGGAAAATTGCGTCCTCAAATCGGCGACTTTAGCGAAATGACGACATCAAAGCGCAAATAATATGTGTCTTCTGCCGTCACATTTAGCGAAAACAAATCTGTCCTATTGTTTTCTCGCCTCTTGATAGGTACCAGCCTCTTTATCGTGTGCTTATGCAAGAAAATGGCGACACAGCGACCAAATTTGGCCTAAAATATCAGAATATTTAACGAATTTACAGCTGTTACGAACCTCAAAATGTGAAAAAGTCAAGAAATAGCGGCAGCAGTTGGTAAGTTAGTTTCCTAGCATTGATCATGCCAACCTCGGACTTGTCCTCTAAAAAGAGAAAGTCTTAGCTATATGGAATAGAAACGTATTAGGATACCAAAGTGATATAATGTTATGGGCACAATTAGAGAAAGATGTAGAATCTGATGCAATTAGTTAGCGCGATTAAAATTTTTAGAAGACTTTCCTCCAGTCTATTTCGTCAACTGTAATAAGTCTATCAGAAAGTATACCACGAAACTCTGAAAGTAGACTATTTCGCTTTTCCTTCAATTTTTCTTGACAAAATAGACTTTGGGCAAGTCTAAATTTTTAGTGGACCTGCACAAGTCGTCTTGAAGCCATTTGTATTTGATGATTTAGACACGTGCATGGATATACTTTAGTCGGAGAAAAAATGACGTGCTTATGCGTTTTCTTTGTCCTATTGATTGACCCATTGATTGCTCTGTTAATTCACTTACAGGGGCCATTGCGACCAGCATGCTTTGTGAATACATCATTTTATGGTCTCTTTGTTGTCGCCACGTTCATGATCCACCAAAATGGCTGCCAACGAAGGGATGGCACGTGCAAAGTATGCTGGTTGCAAAAGCCCCTTTAAAGAGTCATTACCTATCAGTTCAACTACTGTGAAGTGGATATTTTTAATAGCAGGCCCCTCGCCTCTAGCCATAGCCCTTTGGCCTGAAGCCTGCGTTTTACCTACCCGCAAGCCTGCGTTTTACCAACCTACAAACCTGCATTTTACACTTGCCGTGAAGTAGATCCATATTCTCCGTTGGGGCCAAATTTGATTTTCGGACAGTTTGAAATTGCAGCCTGCCCGCAAAGGACCTTGGGTGACAATGGCTCTTTAATATGAGAAAAGCCAAGACCAAAAGTCATTCGGATATCCATTGTGCTCAATTTTGAAACAATAGCATCCGTTGCTTTTGAGTACGCCTAAGTACTATGCGATTTGCGATTGAATCCTAAGGAATTTCTATGGCCGATTATTCAGGCTGCAAATGTAAACAACGTGATCTATCGAAGAAAGTATTCTTGACCTGCTTCTTATTATTACAGTTATCAACATTTCTCAGTATTTACATAAGTTGGTGTCGACAGGAGAGTGCCCTTTTCTGCAGACTTAAAGAGCCACTGCTGACATAAGTGCTTTGCGCGCTTAGAAAATTGAAAGGAGGTAAAAACCAATGGCGACGAAGAACAATGTTTTGTTTGCGCTTATTATCGTTTATTGTTTTATATTTCCGTCATTGCTGAAAACAGGAGCGGGACATTTCACACGTATTAACCGCAATTCTATAGGTCCTTTCTTTACTTGTAGCGTCTGTTTTATTATGTTAATTTGAAATACAGTTCTCTGGAGGGCAAAATGGCCTCGTCATTTTCTTTCGTAATTTAAACTTCGTATTTGAACCGTTCGATATGGCAAACTAAACCGTACAAAAACAAGGGCGACAGGAAATAATCCACATATCTACGGATCACGCATCATGACCCGTCCAAGAAGAAAGCGATGAAGATAATGATGGAGGAGGCAACAGTGGAATTGAGGTAGGCTTCTTTCCACATCCGCGATAATGTTGACATGCTAGGCCAAAAACACTTTTAGACACCCAGAAAGTCGAAGAAGCAATGCATTGTGGGATTCGCACAGGCGCAAAGCACATATGTCAGCAGTGGCTCTTTAAGAATGTTTTGGAATATGCAGTGCAAAATTCTTACGTTTTGAATGCCCGCAAGATGGTAGCACTTGTCGGATTTACAGAAAGTTACTGTTGTGTTTCTTTAGTGCTGCAAAGTGGACAGAATATAATAGAGGACATATGCTTCAATGTAGTATCTGGAAGCCTTCTGAGTTCTTTTTTATAGTTTTGCAGATAGCATTGCTGTCATAAAAAATGTCCATCGATCAGTTAAATTGTTCTTTTTTGTACCTCAGCAATATTTTCCAGCGTTCCTGAAAAGAAATGGTTGATTATTGGATACAACCAGGACCGTCGAGAGGGGGGGGGGGGGTAGCCAGGGTAGTTACCAGGGGGCCCGGGGCCTTTGGGGGCCCGCAAGAAATAAGGTATGTATCTTTTCTTTGTTGTAGTTTTCTTTCGGGAACAATTTCAGGCCCGTTAGCCCACTGAGATTCTATTTAAAGTCTAAAAGCAGCGTTTTAACAGTGTATAGGAGGGTGTGGTCCAAGGATAAAAGGGCGTGGTCCGAAAAATTTTCCGGCGCCTCCGGCGCCGGGGGCCCCCTTCCTGCCCTAGCCCTGGGGCCCGGCCCATCTCTCGACGGCCTTGGATACAACTTATGCTTAGACAGAGAGCTTACTTTAAACAGAAAGAGAATGCAATTAATCCTTTACCGCCTCCCCCACCCCATTGGAGATAGACAGAACCCTTCTAGCCAGGAAAATCCTACTCATCAGAAAAGGATTAGGAAAGCCTTCTCCTTTCGCATGCCCTCTCACGTTCTCCCCTGTCGTTTTCACCCCCATTCCATCTTCACGTATACCTTGAATGCAGTTGCTACGAAACTTAATTGTTTCATCAGTTATGATTCCTAGGAAAGTTGAAAATTATCGTTTTAGTCGAGGGGTGTATCACTCTTCCGAAAAGGCGTACAAGATTGTTTGAAACAACAGGACTTTTAGGGGTATTTTACGGATTTTTCTTAGAAATAAAGGGCTTTTTGCCAAAGGTGTACAAGATTTTACAGAATGATACAACCCTCGGTTTTAGTACCTTAGTCAGTCGCATCTTTCACTTTGCTTGTACAGATAACAACAGATTTTATGCATTGAAATACCACGAACAAATTAAATTGCGTTTATTTTGGAACTTCTCTGCTGCTTCACCAACACATAATGATTCCAGTCTTATGTAGTTATGAGATTCTTTAAGCTAATGCCGAAGGGCCTAGGACGGATCCTTGAGGAACTCCTTTCGAAACATACAGACGAGTGAGTGATAATAATGTCAGGCCTGTCAGGCGATAGACAGACACGGAGAGCTAAAAAAATTCACGTAGACCAATACCAAAATGCCTGAATTTATACAGACCCATAATATGAAAATATTCTTCAAGATGACCCTGATTATAATTTACCTGCGGAACCAAATTAAAGAGCCTAAATGGGCACAGAACCCAAGGATAAGTTTACCTCAGGTACAATAATTTTACATAAACCCAACTATAAAAAATCCTTGGGTCTGGCTTGAACAACCTTTATCAATTCCACGAATGTATTGAGCAATCTCTGTTTGTTAAAAAGATCTTTAGTTTTGACTAACACGAAACAGGAAAATGAATATACCATTTTGTTACTCCGTTTTTCAATGGCGAAATGTCTCATTCAGCTTCAGTTTTCACAACAGACGACTTTTACTTCAAAGACATTTTACCATCATAGCTATAGGTTCCCAACCTTTTAAAAGGTTGATGTAAAATTCTAGGACCTTTTCCTTTGAATTTAGTAGCTTGAAAGAAACGTTGGCTGCTTTGCTGTAAGTCTACCGTAAGACTCTTCTGAAATCTTTAATATTTTCAGAATTAGAGGATTTTTCTTGCTTTTAGAATTCAAGGAAAGTTTTGATAAAATTGGAGCCTTGTACTTTCTAAAATTTTGAGGAAAAGCCAGAGTAATGTTCGAGAAAACCATAATTTTCAAAGGTCTACAACATGGTATCAAGCGCATGTCTTCCACTTTTCTGGTTTACGATTTAGAATTTTGATGACGCCACAGCCTCAGATTTTAATAAATACCGCCATTTTTATCAAGTTATCAGAAAAGTACAAAGATAGAGTTATAGAAGAATAGCTAAAGTTTCTCTCAAGCCATTCTATTCAAAGAAATAGGTCATAGAATTACACCATTTTGTGCCAACCTCTTTAAAGATTTGGAATCTATGCTTATTTATCCATCAAGATGTTATGTCCTTCTTATGGTGTGAATTGATGGTCTGGTCGTTTTCATTTCAGCCATGGAGACATGTATCATTCGTTGGGTCTTTTATACACGTATTTTTTTCATAAGAAACCGCTTACGTATAAGAAACGGTAGGCTCAATTTTTCGAAAGTTAAAGTCAAAGTCTCTTGGTTGGCCTTTGTTTCCGCCATTTTCATGGCCCATGAAAATGGCGACAACAAAGGAAAACTAAGAGACGGCACATGCAAGGAATCCCAGGAATGCTGGATGAAAGAGACCCTTTAAGAAACAACCCTACCTGAATTGAAAAAGCTAAGAAACGTTTGTAATTTACTATTCTCATTTTCCTATCGCACTCAAAATGTTTTGACAGTGTACAGTTATAGCAACTGGTTGGACAATATTTTGAGTGCGAATTATGTTATTTACTTCTTTTGAGATCTCACAAAGTAATTTAGGAGCCCTTTAGACAAAACGAAATAAACCCTACACTTCCAACATAACAAATATGAGAAACGCATAAGAAACTATTGGTAGCAAAATGGCCCAAAAATTTAAGAAACTGCCTACCAACACCGGACCTTAGTTTCTTATAAAAAGATGAGTGTAGATTTATGGTGTCCAAGTGCTCATGCTCGTCCAAATCAAACCAATTTTTTAACTTTCCAGTCGCAGTCTCATAGAAACAGGAAAATTCACCAACAATTAACGAAACAGGAAAACTTGCAGATGAAAATATCTTCTTTAGATAAAGTAAATAAACACACACATCTGTGCTCTAAATGTCTGATCTCAACCTAAATCCCTTGCAAGATTTGCTGAAATACTATTCCTTATTTTCGCTTCTGTCGTTATGTTGGTAGAAAAATGATGAACTCAGTGATCGACACTAGTTTGATGAAACAGGCATGATGCTTGTCATTCTAGCTACTTCTCAGAGAAAAGCAAAGTGGTCTGAAAGGAAAGTTTTCTTGTGGTTCAGAACAGGAAAATAAGAGTAGCACCCCCTCTAAACACCGGAGCGCGGAACCGGGAACAGAATAAGGTTCTTATGACCCTGAAACGTGCTATGAACTGATGCGATATCATCGGGAATTTTTGTTTAAGGTGATGGTGGAGCAGATCCAGACTTGCATATCCAGCTCTTGAGTTAAGATGGCTATTTATCTTATCTCCGTCAACTAAGTTTAAAACAAATAAGAAATTAGTTAAATGCAGTTGTATTTAAAACCAAATCAAACCTGTAGGTAATGCAATGAAATTTGGTGTTGTTGTGTTAGTTTACCTGATCTTGAAGCATTCTCCCAATTGCAATGAAAAGATGATAAATCCAATATTTACCCAGTTCTTATCTTCAAAGGGATGGCTCAGTGGTAGCGCATTTGACTACCAATCTGAGCAAGGAGCGCCGAGGGTTGGTGTTCGAGTCTACCCCCGCCCTGTCGAATTTTCTGCAGTGACGAGAGTCTCTTCTCTAACTCACTGCAATTCCACGCTAAGGGAATCACGAGGTGTTGGTACATCGAGAGGAAAAACCAGGAAACTGTTCGATTCGATAGCGTCCCAGCGTCGAGAAACTACCTCCGTATGCTAGGTAGAAATATGGAGAAAATCTTTAAAGGACAAACCTGAGGTTGCTTCAAATGAAACAAGCTGGCCTTTCATCAAAGATAATTGCTTATATCAACATCTCTCTTTTTACGCTTTTGACAGTCGTTATCTGAAGATAAATCGGCCAGCAATTTAGCCCCAAAGCTTTCATAATCAAATTCTATCAGTGTATCTTGTCGCCCAAACGTTTTTTACCAGGTATAAAAAAGGCTGCTTCATAATCGTACTCACTTAGGACTGTCATTCAGCCTTTTGGGTCTATTTTCTACATGAGGATAGGGGAAGATGAAATTTGGGGGAAAAACGTGAAAAAACCCATTGTTTACACATTTTTTTCCCGACTTAAATTTAAATTTTCAAATTTTTCTAACATTTGGGAGTTATAGAGAGCTACAGGCTTTGAAACATCTAAATATTCTTTGTGATTCTGGCACTTTCCATCTGTGTAGAATATGCTTGGTTCGAGTCATCTGACCACCTGTGGGATTTGGGTCTCTTGTCTTTGATCTAAAGATTTTTCTATCCATATGAAATGCACTCATTTTTTATAAGAAACCGCTTATAAGAAACAGTAGGCTCGATTTTTTGAAAGTTAAGAAACGACCCTACCTGAATTGAAAAAGCTAAGAAACTTTTGTAATTTATAATTTTGATTTTCCTGTCGCACTCAAAAATATTTTGATAGTGTACAGTTATAGCAACTGAGGGCGGGCAGCTTGGCGTCGGTCATAAGCCACTGGGGACTCTTCCAGCAGAAAGGATACTACGAGCAAGATTTTGTCGTGTTGTAAAGTCGTTTCTTCTAATTGTCATTCCTTGGTTCCACATTTTAGATGGAGGGCAGGAGTCATTTGAAGCCTCTTTTGGCCCCCGCCATGGACAACAAACGAGGGAATGAATGAAAAATAATCTGATGTTATAAGACAAGAATTGCCAAGAGTCGCAAGAGATTGCGTCCTCTTCTTGTTGGTAGCACATAGGAAACAGCCAAAATCAATTCAGTTGAAATCATGGAGGCGAAGCTTGATAAAGGCCTTAAATTTCTTCAGAGCTTGAAATCTGAGTTCGAGACAGCGAACAAGCAACTTTGCACAATCGAACGAAATTCAAACGAAGGAGTGAAGTACATGGTTTGGCACAAGGAGCGCAAAGAAAAGATGACAGTCTTCGTTCGTGTAAGTTTTGTAAGTGTTGGGGACATTGATGCCGTCAAACAAGAATTTCGTTGTGAATTCTACTTGAATTTGAAATGGGAAGAGCCTGAGTTTAAGGGCGTATCCGACGCAGCACAAATTGACTGGAATTCGTCCTGGGACCCTGGCATGTACATTGTGGATGCCGTTAGTTATGACATTTATGAGCGACACCAAACTTTGCAGATGTCAAAGAGACTAGGAGGAATCCCTTTTGTCAGGCAGTATTACCACATCAAAGGAACGTTCAAAGAAGTGCTGGAGGTGAACAATTTCCCGTTCGACTATCAAGACTTGGCGTTGATGCTAACATCCAATTGGCATGCCGAGCATCTTGTTTTTGCCAAGGACCAGGAGCAGGATGACAATATTCATACGTGGAATTTCACCGCTCAACAAGAATGGAATCTTCGACCCCACGTATTGGCAGAAAGCAAAACCTTACTTCCAGCTCCTCCCGGTTCTTCTCCAAATTCCTATCCGCAGTATCGTATACGGATAAATGTCATGCGCTACTATTCTTTTCACCTCACAAATGTAGCGCTCATCATGTGCCTTATAACCATGCTCACCTTTACATCGTTTACAGTGGAAGCGGATGCCGTTGGCGATCGTATACAGATTGTCCTCACACTACTTTTGACGTCAATTGCATTCAAATACTACGTCCAACAGTTCCTTCCAACAGTCTCATACACAACGTTTCTTGATAAATATATCATGACCTGTATGGGATTCCAGTTCTTCATGGCGATCTTCAGCGGCGTTTCAGGTATGACGCATGGCCACACTGATGTTCATGGTCTGTTCGAATGGAACTCTTTTGCAATCGCTGTCATCGTCTTCCTGTTGATACACGTCGTGTTTGGATCTCTTAGCTACCATCACCTTGCAGAAGCCAAAGCGAGTATGAAGAGAGATGAGAGTGCATACAAAGACAGCAAAATCAAGAAACAGGAATCAAGAAACAGGAGTTCCAGAATGCCACCATGAAAAAAGGACAACATAGTATGAGCTCAAAACGTTGTTTATATTTTATAAACGCTGCTCAAGCCACTATGGGGTAGCCTGCGTGCAGACCCAATATTCTGAAGAATATTGGGTCTGCGCGCAGGCTACTATGGGGCTGTTTATATCAGAGTTTCAGCCCGTTTGTAATATAACTGGGCTGAAATTTGCACCCATCATATGGTGGTTTCAGCCAGGGTTGACACATATTTTGCGAGGTAAATGATTTCAAAATAGCATGCACATGCTTCAGTAATTTCAGCCCGGTCGAAAATTGTGTTCTGCAGTTATATGGAAATCTATTGATTGAGCTGAAATCCTTGCACGTTTGTCAAAAGTGAGCTGAGATTTCAACGCGGCAAACCTTGCTGAAACTTTTATCATTTAATCGTAACTTGGTTTTGCAACGCTTTCACCATAAAACCATAGGCTCACCTTTCATGCAATCAGCCGCTAAGAAACAACAACAAGCCTTGAGCTCGAAAGCTAACATTATAAATGCACATTTTCGGAACACATCTGGAGGCTATAATGGAAAATCCACTCTCGTTTAATTTGACTAAAGTTTTTATAGTAATTAATCGTAAAATTTGTGTACATCTGCATTTGAAATAAGCAATTGAGTTAAACCCGCAAAGTAAGAACTTTCTACTTCTGAGAACATATAGAGGCTGAAATTTCTTTGTCTGTCCCGATTAAAAGGTATCCTCTGAGTACTCAAGGAAAAATTTTCTTCCAGATAAGGGAAATGCGTGACATTCCCTGAAGAACTTATGTACACTGTAGGTTGACTGTCGGAACTTTATCAGACTGAACTCGTAAATTCAGGTTCCTATTTTTTAGTTTTTGCAGTGACTCGGTAAACAAAGGAAATAATTGGTAACAATAGCATCCGCTGCATTTGATACCTTGCCAGTATAATATGGTACGCGCCCGTATACAAGGAATTTCTACGGCGTATTAGTCTATCCACAACTGTAAACAAAAGCTCGAAAGATGCCCTGAAGTATAGATAGCTATATGATCAATTTTCTCGTGTCTCCTCCTGACAAACTCATTCGCATGCACAGCTTGTGGGTTAGCCATCGAGGTTTCGGGGCATCGGCTAATCGGCTGTAGAAATCCTTTTCTTTGCAATCGCTAAACATTTTGTACCGGCGTGTTAATCAAAAGCAACGCAAGCTTTTATCAGAAATCCTGTCTTTCTTGAATCTAGGTTTTTATATGCGGGTTTTAACGTATCTTTAACTATAATCAAAAGCTGTGCTTAATTGCTGACATAATTATATTTAATACTGTGGTGTGAACAATGATATATGTTTGATGAAGAAATTTGTTTATCTGCCGTCTCTCTTCTTCATTACGTGATATAAAGTTGTTCAATATGATCTTCATATCTATTGCTAGTGATTTGTAGACAGATTGGTTGGGGACTTGATTAGGGACAGGCCATTAGTTCTTGCCTGGGAGGGGGTGGAAGATATCTGGGAGGGGGTGCCAAAATTTTACCTACTTAAAGAGAGGGGGGATAAAAATAACGCACATTTTAGGGAGGAGGTATGAAAATAGTTTGAGATACTTTAAGTCCTGTAGAGTTTAAAAGGCTAGTTCTTCAGGAAGTAGGCTCGCTTCTATCTAACACTAGTTCATCTTAAATGCAAGGGCTTGCTCTTTTCGCATCACATTCGAACTGATATCTTTGTCTCACACACCAGCAGCTGCGACGATGTAAATCTTCATGCAATTTAAATCAAAACAGTATGGTACTATTGCCATACATACATGTACTTGGAGGTGGGGGCTGAAAATATTTTCTGCAATATTGGAGGGGGCACCAAAATGTTCAGGAAAATACGAGAGGGGTTACGAAAGTTCCACCAAATATTTGCAAATGTCTTCCACCCCCTCCCCAGCAAGAATTAATGAACCGTCCCTTAGTTACTAGTTAATTACCGGTGGGGGACGCAAGCTGTTGCAAAACTCTTTTTGAGATGAAGCAAAATAATGTGCATTCCTCACATGAAAGTAAACCCTGGCTGGGTGGCCACACTACCACTCTCCTTCGGTGCAATACCAACTCCGTTTCCGTTCCTCCCACATTCCTACCAGGAATACAGCCTCTGCGAAGAAAAATGCCATGCAACTGTTAACCCAAATTATAAAAGCGAAACTGGGACTGTTTTTCTGTTTCGGCGTTCGCGTAAATGAGAAATTTCGAAGTTGATTTTCTTAGGATGTTGCCGACCCATTTATTGGCGATTATATGCGTAATAAGACTATTTAGAAAGGATTCAGTAAAGAGCATCATTCGTTCCACTGCCTATTTACCATCTGCTGACAAACTGCAAAAAATTGTTGTGATGTTGTGTTGTGGAGTTTTGCATAGACTTCAAGTCTGTCTCAAATAGATGTCAAGCAATACGAATGTTGGTAGCAAAGCGTTTCTTACCATGATCCTTTGAGACTGCCTTCACACGATGCTGGCACATTTTGAAAGAGGTGAAAAATGTCACGGTAGCAAAGTTTGAGCTAGCGTTCACACGATACAGGCAAAATGCCGTTTTCAAAATGTGCCGGTTAGAGTTCCGTGTTCAAAATTTACCGTACATTATTCGCCGTTTTCAAAATGTGGTGCCGGCATCGTGTGAATGCAGTCTGAGTCTAATAGTAAATCAACCAATCAAATCAATCGAAATTCTTTGCGACGCAGTGGATCATCGCAAAGATTCTCTGATGCTATATTAAACGTCATATTTTTGATGAGTAATTTCGTGCCATCGCTAACCTCAACCCGACATCTCCCTATGATTCTATACGTTAAAATTCTAACGGGTGCAAACAGTTTCAATCGACAATATAATCAAACTAGAATGGGAATAAGGAGTTGATCAAATAGTTTATTCTGTACCATACATTTTCAATTCTGTGCAAAAGATCGATGACGTCATCCGCCAGTAACTGGGTGCTTCTTATCACACTCATCAAAGGCTGTTTTCGTGACATGTTTAATCACACAATATAACTTGAACCTTGAATATGAATCAGGCTGATAATTCACTTGACGATGCTGGATATACGTCTGCCAATGTTCGTTTTGAACTGTTTGGTTCACGAGGCTTTCCGTGATTTCTGCCATCACACTTCCTGTGATGAACTGCCTCTCCTTCGGCAAGTGCTTCATGTATTTGTCATTGAATGAATAATCGAACAGCCACACTGGATGCTTCATTTCTGTGGATAAATTGCAAAGGAGACATTATTAAAAATAATTGACTTTCATTCTGGGGGGATATATTGGACACGGGGACGTGCCGCTGATCAGGCTACGCTATTTCAAGTTGTCACTCAAAACCGTTATGATTTTCTCCACGGCAAGGTATACTTTAAGACTTTTCTCTAGAACAGGGCTTGCATATTCATATGTTTATTCCAAAACAGGGTACGGTTTTAATGTTCTGATGGCCTTACGTCCCCTCGGGCTTTTCTTTCTATTTACACCATAATAATAGAAGCACAACACTTTCAAAAAGTCTCAGGGCAAGAACCCAATATGTTCGGATACTAACCCGGTTTGTTGTTTTACGTTTGAGGTCTTTAAAGTGGAACACAGGCTTTACAAGCCGAGCTTGCGCACATTGTGCGTTAAGACCGATAGCTTTAAGAGCGGTTGGTAAGAGTTTTAATACGTGATAGTTTCTGTTTTGACTCACAACAGCCTATTAAGCATATTTTCTTACTGTCATGTCACCTATAAGTCCATAACAAATCTTGTCCTGAACAGTATCAGCGGCGACAACAATGCGTCCTAGTGTCGCATTATACAAGGCTTAGGGGAAAACGCACGACATTTGTGACTACAACGACTTATGTTATTTTAGCTGACGAAGTAAAACTATGAAGATTGCAGTTAAGTCTAACTAGGATTTTCAGGGCGCATAAAGCTCTGCAGAATAAATAGACCAGCATATGAGTCCGGCAGGTATCAAAACACATGCGATCAAGCTGTACCTGACTGACAGACAAGTTGAAAAGATCAAATCTTTCTGACTGGGATGAAGGTACCTGCCCGTTCAACTACTTTCTACCAACAGCCTTGATTGCAATACCGTCAATGAAACGAGTCTTGTGATATTATCAATTGCTTGAAACAAGAATACCATAGTTAGTTACATGGCTGCGTGATATTTACCCAACATGTAAAGATCTTGTTATATGTTAGGAAATTAATGAGCATTATTCATTACCTTCAACGTAAATCGTCTAATTTAACAGTGGAACTTGAAGGCCTAATTACTACACTGTTGAAGAAATCTTGAAGGATTTTGCAGCTATGGAAATATAAGTGTGAGTAATAAAAGGTATCAAGAATGGAATGGATAGGCAGAAATGCTGCGTTGCTTGACATGAAATAGATAGAGAATCGGCATAATAGATTGAGAACTGTCCGATAAAGAGTCGTTCAAAACCGAAAGCGATCCTGAAGAGCTGAAGATTCTCGTAACTACATTTTACAGCCTTATCATCGAGAATACTCTACAAATATAGAAGCTAAACCATATTGGGCATTGGAGATTTTCAATGTCAATAGGACACCGTTCAACATCGACAATCTGCATAAAGAAGGCAGATTCTGTGTGATAAAGAGATGTTGGCAACAGAAAGAAGCCGACGAGCTTCAGAAATCCTTGCTATGTATCAAAGGTTTCTGCAAAGGCATTTCTTGGCCTAACCTGGAGACAATATAACGACCAAGGCCCTAGACACATTTAGAAGGTAAATAGCGTGTGATAGAGAATTTGGCAGCAAAGAGAAAGCAAGAGAGGCCAAGAAAACTCTTGCCATACATCGAATACGTCCAAAGACGCCTTTCATGGCCTAACCTAGAGGCTATTTAACTCCCAAGACATAGAGAAGCATCTACACTTTACACAGGAAGCCTCTATACGCATATAAGGTAATGACAACTGAGTTTCATCTGGCATATCTATTATTGGCTATCGCTGTTGTAAACGCAAATCCTGAGGGTAAACCAAACCTTTACCGAAACTTATCGTTGTTTTGCCAACAGCTTTACACGGAGGAAAGGGAGCTCTGATCTTCAATAATGATATTTCTCGACATATCCTTTGTCGAGATCCAACCAAAAGATCTGACACAGCTACTTATAACGACTGCAAGTGAATAGAAAAGACACAGGGATAGGAATTACTTTGAAAATGTTTAACACCAACACGAGCAATCTGACGTATGCATATGCCATAATATCGCTTCTCATAGCATCAGCTATCATCTCCAAATACAACTATCACCAATTCAAGAACAAAGTACAAGATTCTGCAACCAAAATTCAAAGCAATCGCTATGGAGGCATCCAATGTGTTTATAAGGCGATCTACAACAACGTATCATTAGCCTGGGCACTTCATAAAGTGCTTATAAAATGGCAACCTGGGAAAAATTGCTCACGTGATAATCAAGACAAAATAGAAATAAAAGATGGCTCAATCCTGCGCGTGCAAGCTTACAGCAATCAAGAACTTGTTACTGCGATGGCACATTATGTTGATAACGAAACATACGCGGCAAATTTGCTGCTAACAATTCCTGGAAAGTACATTGTACTCGTTATGTTGACATATGTCAATGGGGACAATCTAGAAACCAGATCTCATGTTAAACCCATATTGAAGCAGATCCAAGGCAGCCCGTATGAAATAACTGTTTTACCAAATACTATACCTAAAGGCATCACACGATACTGCTCAAAACATGATAGTGGTCAAGCGCGCGGTAGATGGGTGAAATGCGGAAACGTTTACGGCGATATTTACCCGCCGTTGGAACGCTGCGGACCATGGGAAAATGACCTTAACTTTAATTTTGATCATATTCACGGCTTTCGATGGCTACCGTACGCGTGCCAACTTCACCATTATACGAACGACGAGCTAAAGCGATGCCTTGCAAGGAACCGTTGGCGTAGTTTGGTGTTTGCCGGAGACTCCCATATGCGGTATCGTGCTTATCATTGGGTGACAAGGCTGTATGGGGCATGCCATACTTGTGCGAAAACCCATATCAAAATGGTATTCAATAAGATACCACGAATTGAGTGGATATTTGATGCACGGGGAACGAGGCTGCCATTAAATTATGCAAATATTACTCTGCCATTTGAGAAATATATTCATCCAAAAGTTCGCCGCTCTAAATTTTCTACTCCGTTTCCGGCAGATGCGATAGCAAGTGATCTCTTTTTAATGAATTTCGGTCACTGGGTGCTGCGGGAAAGCACTGATTATGAGTTCATAATGAAGAAACTTACCGCGTATGCGCAAAGCTTAAAGAATATGAAGTCCAGCGGCAAACGTATAATTTGGATAAACACTGTGAGTTTACCGTGGCGGTCTGATCCTGCAGTGGTGGAATGGAGAGAAAATACATCACCATCTCGCGTGCGGCAGTTTAACGATTTAGCGGATAAATTCATGAAGGAATACGGAATTCAATCGGTTGATGCGTTTCAGATTTCCAATGGACGAATCGCTGCAACGCATGATCAAACGCATTACGCCAAACGATTGCCGGGAAATGATTTTGGAGGTGTTGTTGAAAATGCTATATCAAATTCGGTTATCAACGCTTTGTGCAACCTTGATTAGAATTTAGATGCGTAAACATAATTTTATAAGTGATGATCCTGGTTTCCCTGTGACTCACCTGGTAAAATCGTTGAAAACAGGTAACCTTTGTTGTTCTCACTCCGATACAAGTATTGTTTTCACGTAAATCGTATTGACGATGAACGAATCAACTAGTACATAGAAGTGTATACTTACGAGTTGTTAACACAAGATCCATGAAATATTGCTCATAATCAGCGAGAAGGCTTTTGCTTTTGTCCATCGTTACCAGTCTGAATCCTGGGTTGTTCCTATACAGGGGTGTGATTCCGGGCGCGGTCAGCAGGAAAGAAACTTTATCAGAAGTAACTTTGTCTGTGTCTTTAAACATCTGAAGCCGAATGTCGTCTTTGTGGATATGACCAAATAATTGTCCTGCAAAAAACACAACTCAATAGTGGGAATAGTGGAGAAAACATAAGGCTGTTGAGCTCATACTAAATTCATACTTCTTCTTTCGATTTGATTTTGATTGATTTGATTTCATTTTTTTTACCCATTGTAGCCTCTCAATAAAAGTAATTGATTTACATGCTAAAAACTTACAATAACTAATAATTAACAATATATACAAAATTTGCTTTTAAACCTAAACTAATTACAATTTGTCATAAATAAACGAAAGAAAAATGAAAAGAATTGTTGAATGATTCATGTTTGCATCTTTTTAAAAGACTTCAGGGTTGAAGAATTTCCGACTTCAGTGCCAAGACTGTTTCAAAGTTTGGCACCTCGGTACGCGAAGCATCCCCCCCCCTGCCGATTTTAATAATGGCAACCTGAGATTTCTAAGAGAACGAAGGGTAGAGTTGTTGACTCTCGTGAACATCTTTCATATAAGAAGGCACGTCCCAATGTAAACTCTCGTCTTCCCTTAAAGGTAATGTGTCCATGTAAGTGCAGCGATGGCAAGGAGTGATCTAAGCAGACTGATGACTTACTGGTGATTGCGCCTTCCGAGCTGAAATTTTAGTTTGCATGTGACCATTTAAATTCTGCCAATCATTGTGTGCCCTTCGAGGCTCTTTGTCAGCATCGTGTCAGCATATTTTAACGAGGGTCTATATGCGGCTGTTTTTACATGGGCACATTGCCTTTAATAGTCTCTTTCTGCTGGCAGGTAGAGTGAGTTAGTCTACGTCTCAGCCCCACTTTGTGGCATGCGTTTTTTACAATCGCTATTGACTAATACGGCCCCCAGCAACTCATTTGAATGCGATTTCTAACCACTTTGTACTGGTGCGTCAATCAAAAGCATCAGATGCAAAATACACTATATTGCAAATTTGCCCTCACAAGATTCTTGTAAACAATCAGAAAGCACGGGACAACCCACGCATGTGACAAAAGCCTACAGATTTAATGGCGACCGGTTTCATCGCAGCTTCTATGTAAGTTTAATCGCAGTGTTTTCTTGTCTATGTCTATGATATATGATAGAGCTTTTGAGATCCATTAAAAATTTCAAATATTCTGTGTCGAACCAATTAAACAAAGCTTCCATCAAAGCTTCGATTACAGGGATTGTTGCAGATACTTTCCATTACTTTTCTCTGTGTCGAATCGTCATTGGCTGTGTTGTGTTTAACCTAAACACAATCGATGATTTGCCTCGCAGTGCCACGCAGGGGTTGTACAGCCCCTTTAGATTCTTAGTATTTCAGCAAAGTTTGCAAAACTCACCAATAACAACATCTTTGTAAGTATTTGTAACCAATCCAATGTACTTTTGGGTGTAGTTCTTTGCCCAGAAACTGCCATGACTTCCTCTTGAATATCCATCAATACTTTAAAAAATTGGGAATATTGCCATAAGAAAAGGAACAGAACTAACAAATATCCAAATATCTTGAAATGTTGAAATGTCTTCCTTGAAATGAAATTTCAAAAGTTGAAGGCGTTATAATAAATTCTAATAACTTCCACTGAGGTAGGTCCATGGAGAAGCTTGGTCTTTATAAGCAAATTTCCAGTCAGTGGAATTTTCCTAGCAGGAGGAATTTTACACATCAAAAAGTCCTCTAACTCTAAATTGCTATGCAATTACAAAGTGACACTTTCTCTTGTAAACAAAAGAACATCCGCCCGCTTGGAATTTCATTGACGGCAACTGGCCTTAATGCTTTCTATGCAGCAATGGTGGACACTGGTGGGGGGGGGGGCAAGGGGGTAGGATTGTATCCAACAGAACAAAGATCTTTTGTTTGAAAACAATTGATATGAACAATATTTGCCAATCGAAGCAATAGTTTTGGCCCCTAATATATGCCAAAGTGTCCGTCACTACTATACCATTTGGTTAGTTAAATTGTTGAAACTGTACACCTTCAGTCAAGATGGATGTCATCATCAAAACATAGCCAATGCACCTGGAACCCTAAACACTTAGCACAGCACGCAAAAGATGTATTAATTTGTGAAACGAAGTTATTTTCGAACAACGATGCTTCTTTTAATACAAGTTGATTCAGCGGCGATGGCTCAGTTGTAGCACGCTTCACTTCCAATCTGAAGGTTGGTATGGTTCGAGTCCCCGCCATGCATAACCTGCTACGTGGAGTGAGGAGAGTCGTCAACTCTTTGTAATTCCAAGCTAAAGGAATCACGAAGTGTGGTCACATCGAGAGGAAGGACCGACGCAGCTTCGATAAGCTTAGCTTCTCGATTTCCTAAAATTTCCTTTGAATGCTTGGTAGAAATATAGACAAAATGACACGATTTAGGAAATAATGCTCACCCTGGTGGAATATGTCCTGAAATGATGACCTTCTTTCCCGACGAATTTGAACTTTTAAGTTGTTCCTCGACCCATCTCAGTTGAGCATCAGCAATGAGGAATGTCCGCCTGAATGGGTTTCTTCCGATACCCTGAACATTCCAATAGTTGGTATTCAATTGTAGCAGTACCAATTTCGCATCTGAAAGGCAAGAGGCAGAACATATGAATGTAAAACTGCATTCACACGATATCAACATAACTTGAAAATGACGAAAAATGTGACGGATAAGCCTAAGAAGAAAGATGAAATTACACATACTTACTAAATCTGTTTGTTGCCATAAACAGAAATACCATTTTCAATCAAATGAATTGTCATATCTAAAATAAAACTACTTTTCGGCAACAAGATTTTAAAGGTATGAATATGTAATCATCCTCAACACCGGATTCTATTGTTCATATTTGAACAGCTGTGGCCCTCTGCAGTAGCATTCTCCAATTGGTCTCGATCCTGTTCCAATCTTTCAGCGCCAATCATTGTAAGCCCACAGATTTAATAAAATTCTTATTAACAGAATTGATGAAAGGGCTTTGATAATTGTATATAGAGACACTGACAGCTCACCACAGAAACTTGCAGTTGCTTATGATAGAGATTTATAAAACCAAAAATAGTTTAAATCCATCTTTCATGGAAGATAACTTTGTCGAAAGAACGAACAAATACAATCTTGGAAATAACGATGGTCTTCTGGTACCATGGGCAAACACAATTGCTCATGGTATAGAAACGATCAACCATACGATATGTTGGAAGTAGACTTTGGCAAATATTACCAAATGAAACTAAAGAGGCGCGCACCCAAGAAATCTTTGAGGGTCGCATAAAAAGTTGGGTTACAGACAAATGCAACTGAAAGGCTTGCAAGACATTTATCGCAAACCTGGGCTACATTTCGTTAGCATTTGTATATTAATTATAGATTTTAGAAATGCAAAATAGGTTTTCTTTGTACATAGTTGGCTTTTTATTATTTCTTCGATATTGTCAGTCTTGTCTTCGGTCTTCCCCTTCATCGGTTTCCTGTTACCATACCCATTAGCAATCTCGTGTCCAGATTGTAATTCCATATTATGTGTCAAAGGAAAGATAGTTTCCTTCCATTTATGATGTCGAGCAGTCTGTTTACACAATTAATTCTTTGGAGTACTTCTTCTTTGGTTTTCCTTTCTGTCCAGCTTATAGTATAAGCCTTATGTGCAGTACCCACCTATAGCACCAAAGTTCAAAGCTCTGGATTTTTCTTGTCTGAGGTCTTGAGTACCCAGCACTCAGATCCGTATGATACGATTGAGAAGCTAGAAACTAGAAAGCTCTATAGATCGACAAGCCTTAACATCCTTCATTTTTATTGATTCATTCGGTAAATCTGAGGATCTAGGGGTCAGTCATTTATAACTCTGGGTACGGGGCGGGTTAGAATTGGTTGGGGGGTATGAAAACTATTCCAAGGAAAATTGGGGGGTATGAAACTTTTTTGGACATTTTAGAGGGGTACGAAAACTTTCATGGTAGATTCTTTCAAAAATTATTTCAATGATAAAATAAGGCCTATGGAATACCATATCTTCGCACAACTGCAACTCTAGCTAGCTTTTTAATGACAGCCTTCAAATCATCCATTGCAACCCAATATATTTGTATAAAATTCCAGCTCACTGGCCTTCCATTGTAGTACCTACTTCATTTAATTCAAATGGCGTTGCCTTTCCCATTTTTTATCCGTTTTACAAAAACAGAAGTTCTGTGATGCGGTTATCTGAAAATAGTTTGATATATGTTCAGTGGTAGGTTATGAAATTTTGTTCTAATTTTCAAATGGGCCTCGAAATATCTTGGGGAAAATTGGAAGGGGTACACAACTTTTAGCTAGTGTAGCAATTCTAGCCTGCCCCGGTACCTAGAGTTATAAATGACTGACCCCTAACCTAATCAAAGACCCACAGCAGTCATTTTGCTGATTTGCTTGCATCTTCCAGCGAACAAAGTCTTTAGACTAGAGACTAAATTTGAGCCTTACTCAGGGCGGTTGGCTTTTTTGCAAAATTTTCTACGGGTTCAGCAGATTCTTTTGCAGCATTTTTTCTCTCTACTGGTGATGCAATATTCTAAATTTTTCACTGTCTTTAACCACACGAGAAAACTCTTTACAAACCTGGCACCTCTGCTTTATAATATCCTCCATTCAGAAACGTTTTCTCAAGTTCCTCTTCAGTAGTAACCTTTAGTGAGCATTTACTGCATAGAATGCGGGGTTTCCAGATCTTGAGGACTTTTTCATAGAATGTTTTATCTTTGGGCAACACATAATCCCCAGGGAGATCATTATTGCCAAATGATGGCAAGAAAGGGATATTAGGAAACATGTTTCCAAATGCACTGGTGGTGCCATTCATAAGACGTAGTACTCGTTCTTCTGTTGTGCCATTGACAAATCCTTTTTCCACTGCATGAGCCACTTGATCACCTGCAAAATAGACCATTGAGCAACTCAGAAATTACCTTTGCACCAGCAGTATGAACCAAGGGGCCACCATACAAGATTTCATTGGGGATGTGGCGATCAAGCTTCATAAATATACCCGAATCCTGTACCAACTCTTCGAAAATGTATACCTGACCTCATATCAGTTTTTCAAGGATGCATACCCGACCTAGCCCATCAATTGATCTTTGTTCCAAAATCATAGAAATGGATCCTATTCTTTACACCAACATTGTGAAAATCGAGACAGTCCCTCATATCAAAATTGTGAAAACATATACCGTTTTTTATACCAAAATAGTGCAAACGATACCCTCCCGATGGCACATCCTCAGTACAGTACCTAAAATATAAATAGTGCCCCAGTGCCCCTATGGACACGACAACGGTATGTTACATCCAAAAGGTACTTTTGTCATGATTGAAAGACAATTGTACCTGGGGATATGTTAGGACCTTGTGTCATTAACGATCAGTTCACTAAATTTTTCATTCCATTTCATCAAGAATTTAAGCTATTAACTAATGTACAACATATCTACGCGTAGCTAAAAACATCAACACAATTTGAAGTATGAACTTTTTAGAACTACTTTCTACTGGTTTAACAACAAGTCTTTAACTTATTAGGACACCTACTGTAGAAAGTATTCGTAATGAGGATTCAGGTTATCAGGGGGTAATATCGACATGATCACATGATTAGTCCCAGGACCCTAAATAGATAGCGATGTAACTGCATAGATATAACAAGCGTATTCCTACTACTGTATGTATCACGTCATGCTCAGTTCCTAAACAAGACGCATCCTCTTTATGCGATACTCTTTAAGTCTGAGCCAGCATAGGGAATACATTATGCAGGGATTCGGTGTTGATGAAGCCTTTCTCACAGTCCTAGAAATCAGCGACTTACCTGTTAGCAATATAAAGTCAAAGCTCTTGTCAACATTTGACGACAGTTTCTTCATAAAGTTTAGCGAAGATTGCAGCAATGCTTGGGGTGAATCACAACCAACTCTTCCGTATGGAGCAGTAAAGGGTGCAGACACTGGTGTTATGTTTAGAGTGTTTGGCATTGAACGACAAAATGATTTTTTGCTTGTTGTGCTGTTGTAATAAAGATCAAGATGTACGTCCGACACATGTAAGAACTTCATTGAATCTCGTTTCAGATTAATCGGTGTATGTGCCATTGTTGTGTAACAGCCAAATCCAACAGCTATTGAAACAATCAGTAACACCAGACAAGCTAGAAATGCAAGGAAGGTTACTCCAAGAAAAATTTTGTAGTGCTTCATCTTTGTCCGGACAATAGACATGCTGTAGTCTGTAGCCACAATTGGTTCATCCATGTTTGCAGCGTTTTATTAATGTTTTTCAAAACTGATCATCCAAGAATGTATCTACCAACTTGAAGCCTGAAAAATCAATAGGAAGTGTGCAATGCGAGGACGAGCAAACTAAAGGAACGATTTCAATGAATTTCGGTTGTTGTTTGCCACATCTGGTAGATTGAATTATATGGCCTTGAGCTGCTACGAATACCAGGACGTGTGCATAAATCGTATTTTGTATTGTATTATCTTTTAGTTTATGTACAGTCATGTCCTTTAGGGTAGCTTTGCCACCCCCTTTGGTGGGTGACCGCCTGCCTTTTTTTCAGGGCTCATATCTTGGTGGAACAGAGAGCACTGTTGCCCTCAGCTGAATTTGCATTAGCGGCACCGTTCTTCATACTCTTTAGAACCAAAAAGCACGGCAATCCAACACAGTTGGATAAATCTGACTTCGCAATGTGTACCACATTGAAATATTGCTTTAAAGGGCATGTATCGATAACCTGATTGGCTAAGGTAATGCAATTATCTCTTTTGTTTAGTACAAGGCACCGGTCCGAGGCTGCGTGTTTACGGCAGTAAAAATTCATGAAGCAGAAATAAAAGTCACGAAAAATGGAATTCCACTCCAAACTTCTTTGTTATAGAATAGAAATTGTTGTTGAAGAAATTGTTAAGTGCCGTTGATAGCCAGAACCAGATGACGTCATGTCTATTTCTGCTATGGACGGCACAGAATATCGTATTTTGTTCTATTTTAGTTTTAACGGGTCGGGTGATATATATATATATATATATATATCAACTCAGAAAAAAACACATTCTTTAAACGTTTCGGCGTTAGCCTTCATCAGTAACGCCTTCTTCATCAGTAACGCCTTGACATTACTGATGAAGGCTAACGCCGAAACGTTTAAAGAATGTGTTTTTTTCTGAGTTGATATACCTATTTTATTACGCATTGATAAGGAGCTTATGAGTATATATATATATATATATATATATATATATATATATATATATATATATATATATATAAGTTAAAACGAAGAAGAAGGCGTTAACAAAAGACAACTCGTTTCTTTTGCGACTAGTTTCGTCTGTTCATGCAGACTCTTCAGGCTAAATGATCATTTAGCCTGAAGAGTCTGCATGAACAGACGAAACTAGTCGCAAAAGAAACGAGTTGTCTTTTGTTAACGCCTTCTTCTTCGTTTTAACTGATATTGCTACTTGCGTACTGTATTCTTATTCGGTTTGTATATATATATATATATAAATACGGTAGTACATTTGTGATGTTTGGTGTGGAGGTAACTCGATGACGTTACGTTTTTTGTCTCCAACTCAAATATCAAATCAAATGTGAGCTTTACTTTCATATATGTCAAGTTTCATTGATATAAAAAAGGTAAGTGGCATGCAACTTCTCTATCATTCCCAATTTCAATGTTTATGAAATCACGGTCTTTGGTGAAATAAAAAGACGAAAAGTTGCCAACAAACTTTAACACTTTAGTTTTGGATTTTATTCCAAAGCCTACCAAATTTGTTAATGCACTGGTCAATTGAAACCCCGGCACCCCCACCCCCGGGACATAGCGGGGAAGTTAACATTTGGGCAGTGTTACTCCCCGCCCTTTCTCCCGTTATCGGGGGCGCATTGGCTGTTAAATCCCCCACCATGAATTCCCGGGTACTTCAGAATTTGCATTTATAAAAAGGAGCACATTCAAAAAATTTGATATTTCATTCTTTGAAGATCACTCACCCAGCGGCGTGGCCAGGGTAAATTAAGTGGGGGGGGGTAATAGAATGAGGGGTCTGGGGGCGAAGCCCCCAGGAAAATTTTTGGGGCCACGCCCTTTACTTTGGCTTAGAATGCATCTCCCAATATTATGCTTGCCTTTAGCGACAAGGAAACCTTGATCGTTTTGCAACAGTTATCCTATGAATCAGAGCACGAGGAAAATTTTTGAAGAAAGATCCTTTACTTTGGCTTAGGATGCATCTCCCAATATTATGCTTGCCTTTAGCGACAAGGAAACCTTGATCGTTTTGCAACAGTTATCCCATGAATCAGAGCACGAGGAAAAGTTTTGAAGAAAGATCCTTTACTTTGGCTTACAATGCATCTCCTAATATAATTATACTTTCCTTCAGCGACAAGAAACCCTTGATCGTTTTGTGACAGTTATCCTATGAATCAGAGTACGAGGAACATTTGTGAAGAAAGATCCTTTATTTTGGCTTGGAATGCATCTCCCAATATTATACTTTCCTTTAGCGACAAGGAAACCTTGATCGTTTTGTGACAGTTATCCTATGAATCAGAGTACGAGGAAAATTTTTGAAGAAAGATCCTTTACTTTGGCTTGGAATGCATCTCCCAATATTATACTTTCCTTTAGCGACAAGGAAACCTTGATCGTTCTGTGACAGTTATCCTATGAATCAGAGTACGAGGAACATTTTTGAAGAAAGATCCCTTACTTTCATCCTCCAATATTATGCTTGCCTTTAGCTTGTCCTTTTCTCTTCGGTTTTGGAGAAATCTCGAGGACCACCTTTCCACAAAAGTGGGGGGGGGGGAGTTTCCTCTCGTTCCTCCCTCAGATTTTCGTGCCCAGAGACTAGTGTCCAGTTTCCCTTTGCCGCGACAAACGTTAAAACCACTGCTAAATATCCCCGCGACAATCCAAGTTTGTTAATTCCCCCGTCCCCCCGAGGCAAGGCAGCATTAAAAATGCGTTATTCCACGGTACATTCCCCGTTAATTCCCCGCTATGTCCCGGGGGTGGGGGGACGGGGTTTCAATTGACCAGTGCATAACTAATTGACTCATCCAGTAGTTTTTCACTTTCATGAAACACAAGACACAAGCACACGCAACATACGCAACAATATGTTGCATTCAGTTCAGATACTCTCATTATCTATTTGTAGCTTGATATTCAGACTGGGTAAAGCTAAGATGCATGATGATTAGGGACGTAGGAAGCATCTCAAACTGGGGGGGGGGGGTAGGACACTTCAAGGACACCAAAACTTACACCAATTGTTCTGTGAACAATTACTGTAGCTTTACAAAACCAACAATAGAGGTTTAATTGGTCACGTGGTTTGTTGCTAGGCAACCAAAAACAATGGAAAATTTTCAAAATTGAGCATCTTACTTAAAAGGCAAAATTCGTCCAGATTATCATGAGATAACAGGCAGAATTGTAGCCAGAAGTAGCCAGTAAGACGACAGAAAGATATTTACACAAAAAAAATTTCATTTCAACTTGCAACTCTTGCTAATTAAGAGCAAATAGCAATTGACTACTTGGGATTTCTATTGTGAATCATTTTCTATTTTTAAACTTCTAACTAGTGAAAATATTTAGTAATAAGGAACCTGACACTGTTTTCTGCACGTTTTGAGATATATTGCCCTTCGTTCAAACTATGATGTCATAAAGATAATGCCGTCATGGATATCAAAATTTGCTGATGTCAGCAAATATAAACAAACGAAAAATCAAATGAAAGTGCTCTTCAAGACCAAATGAATGGTGTATATAACTTTATCATTAGTGCTATTTGCAAGGATTTACCAAGGATTTTAAAACTTTCTTTCTGACAAGTTTCCAAATAAGCACATCTGGAAGTCACATGGTACAACAATGGACCATAAAATTTTAAAAATTTGATGGCCAATTAAATTTTAGTAAAAGTCAAGGAGTTACAGCGCTATATCTGCAACAGCGGTGGAGATATTTGAGAAAGTTTGGTAGGGGTCCCCAGGTCCAAACAGGGTTTAGCTACTGTAAAGGGGCACTTCATGAAAATAAAAAGGGTGTAGTCTTCATTGTTTATTGCAAAATCTTGGGAGGGGGGCACGTGCTCGTGCCCCTGGTTCCTACCTCTCTGATAATGCTAGATGTTACAAAGCAATACAAGAGGACATAAACTAAAGTTATTCAAGAAGAGGTGTAACTTAAACGTTCGTAAAACATTTTTCACGCAACGAGTCATTAATGACTGGAATAATTTATCAAGCGAAGTTATTAACTGTTCGACAGTGCAACAATTTGAACGAGCATATGATCGACTAAAACACGTAGACAGATTCTCGTACACGATTTAGTCGTGTGTGATAGAACGTAGCAGGGCTTTATAGGTCTCACGACCTTCCACTCCCTTAATTACTTAATATTATTATTATTATTATGTTTTGTGAAATAAGGAGCCACGTACCTTGGACATTAAGCTCCTTTAAGGGTGGTGCCAATCCTGAAAAAGTGTGATGGACAAGGGATAGAATAGATTGCCAGAAGGTATACATAACGTTTATACACCGTTTCTGCTTTAGAATAAATACCAACTAATAAATACGAAATACGAATAAATACAAAAAGTGGGGTGGATATGCCCACCCCAGTCCACCACCTGGACCACTCATGAGCTTAGCATCAGTTGAAACTTGAAATCATTATCATAACTGGCCAAGCACAATTTTCCTGTCAACACACATAGTCTTGGAAACAAATTACGCAAATATCTTGTATGGTAAAATACCCCCTGAGATTGAGATTATGGATGCATCAAAGCATTTTGCAACTGGTAAACGTCCCTAGTGAGATTTGTAAAAGAACATGTTTGCGTTATGAGTTATTTTGTTTTCAGGTAACAGCTGTCTTTAGATAGCTTTCATAAACAAGTATTAAGATGGTCACATCAAAAGGTAGCTTTTACCACTTAGGATATCAGCCTACTGCCTACGTACCCAAAGTGAAAATTCTAAATTGCATACAATAAAACATAAAAATAAATTATGTTAAGTTACAAGTTTTTGAGTTCACCCATGCTGCTGGAATTTGATTAAATTTGCAGGGGACTTTGCAGTCACATGCAAAAAAGATGGATAGCAAGGCAGCAGTCTAGCAATAAACTCACATTCCAAGTAACATGGCCCTAATAATAAAGGCATGTGCAACCAGTTCTGCTGGGCTTGGCCTATGAAGCAATCAGATTAGTTGAACTTAGGCCTTCGTCTCGTCTGTCATCATCTCGCAAATATATTTCTTACCTGTTTTTCCAGAGCTGTCAACGTTCAAAGGGTAAAGTAGATCGTAGACATTACCCTGATGAGCTGAGCTGTCGAGTTGATTGTCGCCTGTTTCCAGTTTCCTTTTTGTTTGCTTTGCTTCCGGTTTCTCTTTCGAGGAAAAATGGAATGGCTCATGGCTGTCACTAGTATCCAGACTTCAACCCCTTCAATCCCTTGTTTCCCTGTAGTGATTGACATATTTTCTGATTGTTATGGAATGGAATCGCCAGCACAGAGCGATATCAGACAAATGAAAGAAAATATTGAAATATATATGAAAATATTGAAATTGACGAAAATGTCCAAGACTAGTCCAAATTAGTCAAAGTGCAAATTTAACAAAGAGGAAATGACGAGGTCTCAAAATTGGAGTGGCCAACTCATTGGCTATGCATGCGAAGGGGTTGTCAAGAGAAAACATATCAAAAAGTTCAGAAATGAATCGTTCTTTCAAAAAGACAAACAAGAGTGGCAAAGGAATGGTTGGTGGAACGAGATCACGAACACATGTGGGATGTGGACGCAGGCCTTTGGACCTGATTGCATCAGAAGAAACAAACATAGAGTCGCAATGTCTCTGAGTAGGGCAGTGTAGCATCACGAGAACGGGTCGCTGATTCGATTAGGTCATCTCTACGTCTGCGATCCCAGGTAGGTAGGTACAGAGACGTAGGAACCGGGGGGGGCACTGGGCACACGTGCCCCCCCAAGATTTTGGAATAAACAAAGAAGTGCCCTTTTTATTTTCAGGAAGTGCCTCTTTAGCTTAATAAAATAAGTGCCCTTGAAGTGTCGTGCCCCTCCAAGTTTGAGATGCTGCCTACGTCCCTGGGTAGGTAGGTAGGTAGGTATCATATTTAACGTGGCTAGCCTTCGAAAGTCTGAGAGAGACTTATTTCCAGCAGGGGCCACGGATGTTTTACCATCAACCCGCCGCAGCTACCAGATTTCCCTCACATGGCTCTGGTCGACCTGGGCTAGAGTTACGGACAGCGACCAAACTGTCCAGCACGGGATTTGAACCTCGGCCGTTCTGACCTTTGGTTTACGAGTCAGTCACCTTAACCACTCGGCCACACGCATGGAGCAAATAACGCAGCGCTACTTCGCATTCACATATGGGCAGACGCTCAGATGGGGGGCTTCGATTTTTTTTTTTTTTTTTTTTTGATTTAATCCATATTTAAAGTTGGTATTTACAATAGTAATCATAAAAGTACTAATTCAAACCAACTATTTACAAAGAAATATACATTATACAAAAAACTATACAAAAAACTAGCGGCAAATTTTGCAGGTGCATTTATCACCAGCCCAGTCTTTGATCCTCTTTTTGAAAGCCGAAAGTGTTGGCTCATTTTTGACACTATCATCTAGGGTATTCCAGAGTAGACTCCCTCTAAATGACAGTGATTCTTGCCCATAGCCCTGTGTCTTTATTTGTGGCAGTTTGCAAAGATTTTGTATCCTTAGATTATAACTTACATGTTTCTTTTCATGAAATTCCCATATAAGCGATGGGTTAAGATGATTCATGGACTTGTAGATTTCTGTCATTAATTTCTGCAAGTTTCTAACATGTATGCAAAAACTGCCACTTCGCGTGAGCAATGTTTCAAAGGGACATTCGTATTCTTTATAGAGGATCCGAAGAGCACGTTTGTGTGTGCGATCAATCTCTTTGTATGCACCTTTGTTGCAGAATAGCCAGATCAAAGGGCAATAATTGAAGTTCGACAAGATAACTGCGTTGCAAATTGTTAATGCCTGTTCTCTAGAAATATACATATTAAGCCTAGAAAAGGCACTGATTTTTTTGTTGACTTTTGAGCATAACGCTTTGACGTGATTGCTAAACTTTAATTTGTTGTCAATTTCAATCCCTAGCAATTTAACATGATCTGTTGCAGATAATTTGTTCTCATTGATGTTAAGTCGTAGTCCTCTCTGCCCTTTCAAGCCAAGGAACATTAGCTGGAATTTTTTTGGGTTTGCAACCATTCCATTGTTTGTAAACATCTGCCATCTACCATCTGCTCTCAATAGACCAATCTCTTTCTGCATGCAGCTCTTATGATTTAGCCACACTGTCTCGGTTATCTTTGAAGCCTTTGACGAGAATACAGGGACAACAATATCATTGGATCGGGCACAATCTCAGGCACAGCAAACTTGTAAAAAAAAGCACTGGAAGGAAAACACCCGGGAAAAAGAGTTAGAGGAAGGACATATTAGAGGAAGAGGTGAAGAAATGATCTGAAAGAATAGTAAACCACTATGGTAACCATGCTCTCTGCTATCTGTTTTCTCTCTGTCCACATCAATTTTCTGAATGGTCGAGAACAATGCAGGATAAGTAACGAACTTGACCTCGTTGTGAAGTTTACTGTTTTCTTTGGTTGTTTCAGTTGCTGCAATATTTTCACTCAAATAAACAAACTGACTTCTCAATGATGTAGACAGATACATTTAGTACAACTGAAAACTAAAAAAAACTTCGTAGTTTGTCCTCAGTTGAGTCAACTATAATAACAATAATAGGTGAACACATTAACGCCAGAATTTGCGTCCACACCAGTCCACATGATCATTGGTCCGTGTGACCAACGTGTGACCATTATCCTTTGTTATGTCAAAGTAGTCTACAGCAACAAAAACTTTCTACCCTAGTTTCTATCCTATCTGCTTGTTATCTACTAGATTTTATCTACCAAGTAAATATATACGTATTCTATTTTCTATCTTGTAAACGTGGCTGAAAACAAATTTCTAACTTAGCCCTGTTATTCACCTTAAAGAACTTTATACATCATACATACATAGAGCTCAAATTTCATTGCATATACTATATACTGCATTTGTTCTGAACGACTGTTCCGATGGTCTGCAAGCAAACTTTTTGCTTTTTTTTATATATATCATCATAAAATATTAAAATATACAAAGCAACAACAGTTAAACTAGAATTGAGAAAAGAAAAAAAATATGTCGTTCGTAGCGAGAAAGGACACAAAGTCATCGAGTTCTCACTACGAACGACACTTACAACGGTTCAATACAACGACAGTATCTAGTCTAACAAAAAAAAAACGTTACAAAAATTAAGGTGTTCCAGGTGCGTCAAAGAAATATATCTCTGACTCACCTGTTGGGGTGCGCTGTGATTTGATGGTTCTATTTCTAGCCTAATCGCTGTGTTGATTTGATGAAGGAAATGGTCGCTTCCAGAATTATTCTGTTCACAATCACATTTACGTTTGGGCTACCAAATAGTAGTAATTCGCAAATAGTCTTACTATCCAAACTCTCAATGTCAATGCCAGGAAGGTCCCCAAGCTGACCAAGGAGATCTCTACGCTGTAATTCAAAGAGAGGGCAATGCAGGAGAAAGTGCTCGTTATCTTCTTTGCCTGTGCCACAAGCACAGATAGGGTCCAGGCATTGAAAATTATGCCTAAATTTGTGTTCATTTAAGGCACTAAAATTCAAACGAAGCTTGGTCAGAAGTCTAATACCTGCTATATCATGTATTTCATAAGTAGGCTTTTGAGCAGGCCCTATGATTCCCAGCAATTCCCAGCATGTGCACAGGCTGTGTTCTTGATGTCATTTCATTCAGTAGGGACTTATAACATAACTATGAAATAATAGGCACACTTTTTCAAAATGACCTAAATCAAAGTCTACCAAGTAACCAGAATGACAACACCTATGGAATTGATATGAGTTTGTGGGGAAACTTCTCTTTACAAGAACAAAACGGAAAATCGCAGCAATGTTGCAGCCAAGGAAGAAATGTCTTCAGTTTGAGCTGATTCGGGACATCTTTTATGGATGCTTTGTGGATTTCTATTGCAGCAAGTACCTCATTGGCAACTTCTCTCATCTCATAACTCTGGAGAGCTATTGGAGACCTCTCTCTGGGGTCAGAATACAATTCATAGACTAATGGTGGCTCGTGCACAGTGGTACTTGTGCCACTACAGTCACAAACGTCTCTCACATGGCACATGTCCGTTCCTGGTGTAAAGTTGGGGCTGACAAAATGAAGTTTCCATGCTTTAGATCTCTTGCTATCTGAATATGTAACAGCTTGCAGCGTTTTTGCACAATAGTGGTAAATGAATCGACTTGGAAAATTTTGTTCATCAATCTGCCCCATAAGGAGTCCCATGATATTTTCTCCATCCAAAATCCTATTCTCCATAATTTCACCAGGTTCTATTTTTGTGACATCAAGTAAAGTTGGAAATAGGTCCAAGCTGCTTGTTGGAATGTTAACTCTGCTTCCAGGCTTTATTTTCTTTGGCCAGCTTGCAATTGTGGGAACTCGTATTCCACCTTCAAAACTTGTTGATTTCCCACCTTTAAATATTCCTTGAAAACCACCACTGACTTCTCCATCTCTTGAAATTTCTTCCAGATGTGGACCATGATCAGAAGTGAAATACACTAAAGTGTCCTCCCTAAGGTTGAGCTCATCAATCTTCTTAAGGATCCTCCCAACGGCCCAATCCATTTCTTCAACATTGTCTCCATACCTGCCATGCCTGCTTTTGTTTGCAAAATGGTCAGTTGTAAACAGTGCAGTATGAACCTTGACAAATGCCATGTATAGCAAAAATGGTTGTTCTTTGTTTTCTTGGATGAAATGGAGTGCATCTGTAGTAAGCCTATGAGTAAGATCCTTCAGTATGACAGGTTGCTCAACTACTTTTTTGTCTCTCATCAAAATACAACCAAAGTATTTCCTTGCAACAGTCCTAATAACTGAAGGAACTTTAGCATAGTGTGGTTCAGGAATGCGTCCCACTTTGATATGTGGATAGACTAATGCATAGTGCATTGTAAAAGCAAATACAGTAACAAACAGGAACCGAGCTATCAAATCTAGCTTCCATGCAAAGTATAACAGGACAATCAGGGATACAGCTGTTGCAGAAAGCATTTTTAGATCAACATCAAAATTGCTGAACACAGCACCCCAATCTTCACCACATGACCTCAAGTTTGTCAATGGCATTCCATAGAAATAGTCAAAGCCATGATTGTTGGGATGATGGCAGAAATCAAAGGAATGATTGCAGCTAACACCTAAATGCCATTTTCCAAAATACCCAGTCGTGTACCCATTTTGTTGCAGGACTTTTGCAAATGTTGTCTCATTCGGTGGCAAGCCTCCTTGAACAGCTATTTTTGTAAAGACCCTACTAAAGCTGTCTCCATCTTCAGAAGCCATACCAGACCTTATTGCATAACGCCCTGTGAGGAATGCCGCCCTACTTGGGGTGCATAAGGACTCAGGGGCAAGGTTGTGATCTAATTGTACACCATCCCTTGAAAGTTGGTCAACGTTTGGTGTTTTTATTGTTGTGTTTCCAAAGCAGCCAATGTCGCCAATGCCAAGGTCATCAACAAGCAGAACGATGATATTTGGTCTTTGTTCGGGCCTAGCCTTCTCCTGGGCATTTGCCTCAAATTTATAAAGCATAGTGACAAGGACGAGGATCACAATTTTCACAATGAAAACAAGCTTTGCTATTGGTGCCATCATGCTTTTAAACTAGTCTGCTGTGTCGATACAGAATCCAGAGAAGAAGTTCATCCAAGCAGAGATTCACTTGACAGATCTACAGCGTACACAGTGCAAGTCCAATTCGCAAATAAAACGTAAATCTTATTGCGTAAGTAAGTTTTAATTTGTATTGAAAGGGTGTTTAAAAACCAAATTGAAACTTACTTTTGAATTATTGGAGCGATTCTACTGCATTTTGCCACTCTCGCTTCGCGTAACATGCATTTTGACTGACTTTTGTGGGCCAACAAAGATCGCAATTTTTCGCGCGCTAGTTTATGTCCGCGGGAAAACTCATTCGCCTCACTATCACCAAGAGGCTTAAATATGGTACCGAGGTTAGCGCAAAATGGAACCCACGAGATCATAAAATTTTTCCAGCACAAGAAAGTCTAGCACACGTGGAGTTGTTTATAAAAGATACCCTGAACTGAAGCGTTACAGGTAGGTGTTTACGAATAAAATCCCTGATTGGTGGGACTAAACATATATGTTGTTGATGATTGAGAAAAGTATTGACATTGTTTTGTTTTTAATCATTCTAATTTATTATCAGGCCCGAGAGGAGGTGGAGATACAGTAAGTGTAAGTAGGCCTAATAAATAAGTAGATGTTGTGGGCCTTAAAACTATTTACAATAGTTAAGTTAGTATTTTACTGCGAAACACTCCTACTGCCACTATGTATATGGTCGATTTGGAAATGTTGAACCATTGGGCATTTTAAAAAGAATTTCTGTTTTGAAGAACCCATTCATTATTTGAAAAGCAATTGTTTACAAAAGAAAAGCATGTGAATGAAGTGACACCGTTTGATGAAAAGGCAGTGTTGTAATGAAACACAACAAAGCAACTCAACAAAGAAAAAACCACAACTGTATCTTCTATTTCTATTTGGTAGTTTCATTGGTGAAAGCTAGTTTGCTTCTTTGGCTATATGGTTTTTTTGTTTATACAGTATGTATACTATATGCAACTAAAAGCAACAGCTGATGTACAGTATTACGGCTGGCAAAATATAAGGGCTTTTTTACACATACAGTAAGAGGTACATTTTGGTTGTCTTTTCATTAGGGACACACGCTGTTTTTTAGGGATCTCTTTTCTGCCAATCCGCTCTTGGATCTTTCTATTGCTTGTTTTGTTAGTACACACGTTTTCTTTTTCCAGCTTCCGCGAGACAGACACCGCTGCCGACTTTAGCAGCTCTTAACTCTGCGCTTTCTTTGATCTTCCCGTTGCCGCAAGGCTACACCCCTATTTTACACCTTTTATGACTTATTGTATTAATCAGGATCCCGCTTAGGCTATATTGTTTTGTATTGTTATTTCAAGGTCTATATGTATGCTCTGTCTAATTTGGAAAGTTATTGCTGATGAAGGCTTACGCCGAAACGTTTACTCGAATGTGTTTTTCTTGACTACATATATCTTTTTTATTACATATTGCGAATGAGCTTATGAGAATATACAGTAAGAGGTATGTACAGTCTGCTCGGCCTACTTTCTAGGTTGGTTTACCCTGGCAAGAAATTGACTGATGATGGAAATAGACAACATCTTTGAATCGCAAGGTTTATCTGCCCTGGCACAGAAGACAAAAGGAATGATTGCCGCTAGAGTTGATGAAAAGTTGGAAAAGAGAATTGTGAATATGATTCAGATGCTAAGGGATGCAAACTTAAACTCTCAAAATAAGATTCTCACAATGGTGATATACAAACATCATAATCAGTTACGCAAACAAAAATCTCTTCAATATGCTAAGAGAATTGCAAATTTAACAAGTAAGCTTGAAACTTTGAAGATTGTTTCTTTGCTTGAGTGTGTTAAAGACCAATTTAAGGATCAGCATCTTTTTAATCAGTTGAAAAATGGAGTAAATGAACCATCTAGCTCTACGGATACAGCTAATGCAGTCAGACAATTGATTTGTAAATCTAAATTGACCAAAGAAATCTTGAAAAGCTGTGAAGTTGCCTTGTCATTGACCAGTACAGATCTTGGCTCAGGGACATTTGTGACATTCTATACTTTCATATTTGCACACCTGAGCCGGATAGGTATAATAATGGCTTGCATTCATGAAGAATTCATAGAATTGTTCAAGTTATTGCTGGAAGTTCAACTTGATGATGTCAGTTTAAAAGAGAATTTGAAAGTGTCGGCCAAAGAGCAGTTTAATTCCATGTTCTCAAGCAAATCGTCTCAAAATGAGGTGAATAGGCCCAAGAACAGTAATATCTTAGAGGAGAATGAAGATGAATCATTGAAGGGTCAGTATTTAGAGGAGAATATTCATTTACATGATATGGGAGAAATAGTCCCAAGAAAAGCATTTGCTCGTGATGAGCAAGTCAACAGGACGAAAGCTGAAACTGCTGATGTTGAGCAGAATTATGTGGCTGCAAAGCCCAGAATTAAGAAAATTAGTAGGAAGGTTTCTAGACACAATTGCATTTGCTGGAAATGTTGCCAAAACAGAAGATTTTTCAGAAGAGCAAGACAAAGATTTTTGTTATGTCAAACAAGCCTTTGCCGGTTTAGTTGGAAATAGTTTGTTGCAAAATTAACTATTTTAATTTGAGCTTGCTTTTGTTAATTGTTTTCATCAGGGCCGTAGGAAGCTGCTTCTGATTGGGGGGGCAATTGTTCTTAAAACAATAGAGAACAATACATCTAATTAATACTTGTGACGTAGCACCATTGTTTTCAAAATTATTGGGGGGCTTGAGCCCCCCTGCCCCACCCCCTTCCTACGGGCCTGTTTTCATCATGCTCAATCCATTGCACCAAGCTTTGACCCATTGATAATTGAAAGGACTTGACATCCGAGATTTGAAAATGAGGATAATGGAGCCTTGCCTTGGGCAACTTTTCTGGTGCTACACTCTTGACAATGCTGGAATCACACACATTTTGGCAAAGTTATTCCCAATAAGAGGTTACCAGTAAAATAAAGTGATGGTTATAAATTCTATTGATGCTGAATACATAGCAATCTGCACGAGTTTCATAATACAAGCTTGGTGGCAGTTAGGACCGTGAAAACTAATTTCCCGTTCCGCTAATAGAGGAAAGACAGTTCGCCTTTCCCCTCACGGACATTAAACGTAACTAAAGAATTAGTAGTGAACGCATTAAAATCTTTAAATGCATCGAAATCTCCGGGTGCGGATAGCATCCACCCTAGATTATTAAAAGAGTCAGCAGAAGTTTTCGCATTTCCTTCGTACTTGATTTTTAAGAGCCTAAGAAATTGAAATGGGAATTGAAATGAGAATGATCCCTGAGAACAGGGGCGCACATTCAAATTTTGTTTGGGGGGGGGGTGTCAACATGCTCTGGACCGACTAAATTTTTTCGGACCGACTGAACGTATAGCAAGCAGCGGTGTGGCCAGGGTAAATTAAGTGGAGGTATTGAAACGAGGGGGTCCCCAGGAAAATTTTTGAGGCTACGCCCTTTATTCTGGCTCAAAATGCATCCCCCAATATCACGCTTGCCTTTAGCCACAAGGAAACCTGGATCGTTTTGTGACAATTATGCTATAAATCAGCGCATGAGGAAAATTTTTGAAGAAAGATCCTTTAATTTGGCTTAGAATGCATCTCCCAATATCATGCTTGCCTTTAGCGACAAGGGAACCTTGATCGTTATGTGACAATTATGCTATAAATTATCGCACGAGGAAAATTTTTGAAGACAAATTCTTTACTTTGGCCGGAATGACATTCATAATATTGGGAGGAGGCTTAAAATAGATGCAGGAGTAGCGAGGAAACAGCGATATGTTTGAAAAGAAATCTGCTTGAATTCCATCTACAAAAGAATTTTTGAAATTGTATTCCACCTACGTTCTTCAAGTTTCGTAAACAAGTTGAATTTTCCTCTTTGCCTGTTTTTTCCTATTTTTCATATTATCCCAAAATCGCACAATGTAAACAAGAGAAAAGATGCTTGTTTACGAAACTTGAAGAAGGTATATGGAATACAATTCCAAAATTCTTTTGTAGATGGATTTAACCAGACTTCTTTCGAAAATGTTGCAAACTCCTTGCAACTAACTTTTCCTTCTGTTCTTTCTCCTCGCAGATACAAAACTTACTGAGTTGATAAATAAGGATTTATAGTTTGATTTAATTAATAGCTTTTTACTTTGTTTCAGTAGATTTTGAGATTTTGATTAAAAAATTAAACAAGGTAAAGTGTGGTTTGCGCAAATTTTTGCCCTAAAGTTTTCATGGAAAACTGCTGCAAAATTGTGAACGTTTCCAATTAGGCACAGGAAGAGATGGGTTGAAGACATCAATTCTAAGTCAATGAAAATGAAGGTTGCTAAAATATTTTCCTTTGGCCGCTAATTTATAAAAAACAACCATTATAAAATGCTCAACAATTCTGTTTAGCATCAACTAACTTGGTAAGCCAAACAAAAGGGCGTATCCTTAAAGAAATTTCCAGGGGCTTCGCCTCCTTTTAACACTCTTCTACTTTATTTGCCCTGGCCATGTCGCTGCAGTGAAGCAAGGGTGGGCACCTACTGTAATTTCTATGGTCCTATGTATGTCCACGAGAAAAAATTAATGTACCCAGTTTCTGGAAAATAAGTGTCATCTACTGTCCACCAAAGACTGGTTTTGGGGACAGACATTTGCAATGGAAACTTTTGTTAAATCTGCATGAGTTCATCTCATTTTAAGTCTAAGTTTGTATCAAACACCCATTTCTCCCACCATCTTGGTTCCACCTTTGTCTCTCTAGACGCCTTTGATTTACCCAGCCTTAGCAAAACTGTTTCCACCTGTGTCCAAACTATTCCGAAAATAAACCAGTTTTTTAACAATCTCCCTCAAATTGTCCTCAAGATACAAGAAATAATCTGGACAAACCGCATAAGTGGTTCCACCTCTGTCCTCTTTCAGGAATAAAAAAATCCGTATATCCACACTATTTTCAAAATGTGACGTTTTTGTTCGGGATTTGTCCAGCATTACTTGAGAAATAAACCGCAGAAGATTGTCAGACAAGCTTTGTCCACCAAGTTCACGAAAAAAGTCCGGATTCTGCAGACATAACAATTCCGATGACAGCATTGTCCAGCTTCAGGCTTTGAAATAACCCACTTTTGGGGACAGAGATTGCAAAATATAGATAGTCCATACTTGTAGTGTAAAATAAACTACTTTTAAAGACCTATAAAAGAACCTGGTTTTGAGGACAAACATTGTTGAATGAAGGACAAAATAAACCGATTTCTGGGACATACATAGGACCGCTGTCTCCATACCTACATGCCCACCCTTGGTGAAGTCATCGGCGTAAGGGAAGATAAAATTTGGGGGGGCTGCCCGACAAAAAATCCATTGTTTGAGAAAATTTTGCCCGACTTGAGGCGGATTTCTGCCCGATTATGGCTGATTTTTGCAAATTTTTCTGACGTTGGGGGGGTTGCAGCCCCCCTAGCCCCCTATCTCCTACGCCTATGAGTGAAGTAGCCTTTTAAACATGCTACCGGGTGTCCCAAAAAAAAGTTCCGACGTTTGATTGAGCACAGAGAAATATCTTTTTAATCTGGCAATTTCTATTCATTTTAGTTACATGCTAGATATTTCAACTTACAGTTTGACATATCGTAGGAAGAAATTAGTAATCTGAAAATGGAGCTATGAGCTCTAACATTTCACTTTCATGCCCGGCGGGTGCACTGTTATGGAAAAATGTATATCATGCGTGTCCATAAAATCACTGAGAAAGGGGTACAAAATCAATGGAATCCAAGGACCTAGAATTTAAGAAAAAGGGGTACTTTTACAGAAATCTGTCTGGGAATTAAAAAAAAGGATTGGTTTTTGGTTTTCAAAATGCTACAAGCAGAAAGAGTAGAAGTGAATTGCTTAATTTCATCACAGTATTTCATTGATCAGACAAAAGCGTGAAAAATAACTTCATTTTTTGAAAAAGGATAGATGTTTATAAGACTGAGACTCAAAGTACCATGACTACTAATGATGAGGCAGGGTAAGGGTTCCACACAACATTAGATATGTGCTTATTGAAACAAGTAGGCCAGAAAATTCTACACACTTCTTCTAGCTATACTTCAGCTAATAATACTGCTTATAGTAAAGTATATTTCTTGCTATTACAAATATTCACTTTGGTGCAGATGAGTATTATTATGTTGGCCTGCTAAACCTAAAGTAGAGCTAAGTAAAGGCAAGTGGTAGATGATGCTGATAATACCTGGTCCTGACGAGTATAAAAAGCACTAGTCTATATTTTACTATATACAGTATATTTTAATTTAGTCTCACATCATGCCATGTTTGAATTTTTGGGCCTGATATTTTACTTATTCAGGTATAAAACGTTCTTATAATAAGAACATTTACCAACCAGCTTTTTCTCATGTTACCTGGTCTTCTTATGTAAACGAGGCTACGGTGCAATGGAGATAGGCCTAGTGCTTCACTGAATGGCCTTGCTGTGAGAAGCATTGATGAAGAAGAGATGGCTACATAGAGACGATACATTCCAACTGTTTACAAAAGCTGGTAAGTCTAAGGTCTTAGATGCTTGAAGTTAACGATTGCAATCAAATTTATGCCTTACTGTTATGCTAAAGTCTTTGTGCAGGCCTTAGGCCTAAACTTTTCAAATTATAGCCTATGCAGGTTCAGGTGGGTGAGTTATGAGTACATTTGTTGCATTTACTAGTTTAAAAATGTTCAGGCATTGATAAGCTGCAATGTATTTAGTGCCATCATCTGTATGCTTTGTATGTTTGAGTATCAATTTAATTAATTGTTTATGATATTTCTGATACATATACCTGCACTACATGCTGCTAAGTAAGAAACTACTTTTACAATGAAGACTTTGCACAAAACTCATATGGTAATAAAGACTTTGCACACATGTACAGGGTTTTCTTGCCCAAAATGTTTTATTCAGAAAAATTTACAGTCTTTCTTGGCTCAGGAATTCTTATCATAATAGCATAATAGTGTAAAGAATTTTTGTCATGTTAATACATGTTTGCAAAGCCTGTGCCATAAAAGAAACTTCTCACCATTTAGATTTAACAACCATCCTAGTTTATTAGAAAATACCTCTAAGGCTCTTTGGTATTACTGTTTTGTTGTTTCTTAATTTTCTCCATTGAAGTTTCTAAATTTCTTATTCTAATTTCTTATTCTAATTAGTCTCTGATCTCTTGTAGTAAAGTTTCTCAATTTTGTGGATGAGGCTAGAACAGTTTCTGATATGTTGTTTCTTATAAAAAGTGTATGTATCCAGTGCTTGATCCTATTGCTTTTTGTTTCAGCTGATTGTGAATGGCACCTTCTTGATGGACATGCCAATAACAATCATCCTTGCTTGACTACCATTACAGAGCATCCTTTCAAGACTTTGGAAAACTTTGAAACTGTTCCTAACTGAAAAGAGTAATGCAAAAAGCTGTAAATGAATTTCCATTTGACTCGCTTCCATTTTTGCATGGACTTTTGGACTTTACCTGTTTCCAGTTTTACTGTATATACTACATGTTATATTTAGGTACTATTTAACATTAATGTAGATACTAATTTTTTTAGATTTTATAGTGCGCCGTTCATTGTTCAGTCATAATGTTTTTATTTTTTGTAGCACTTGCAATTATTGAAAAAACATCTTTTCATTGACCACTTGAAATATAATAAGTGTATAAAATGGTAGTTTTTGTCTTAAATTAGGACTTCAAGTACCATTTTTTACACTTTTAAATCAAAAGTGTATTTTCACTTCCCTTCTACTCTTGCAGCAATGAGAAATGACTTTGTTAGTATTCTATTACCATTAAAGATCTAAAAGATTTACGAAAAATGCGTAAAGTAAAAATTGGTACTTTTGGTCTTAAAATAAGAACATAACTACCATTTTTTACGCTTTTGAATTAAAGTGTACTTTTACTTTATTTCACCCTTCCAATGAAGAGAAGGGACTCTGTTAGTGTTCTATTGTGATCAAAGATCTAAAAGATTTACAGAAAATGCGTAAAGTAAAAATTGGTACTTTTGGTCTTAAAATAAGAACATTAACTACCATTTTTTACGCTTTTGAATTAAAGTGTATTTTTTACTTTATTTCAACCCTTCCAATGAAGAGAAGGGACTCTGTTAGTGTTCTATTGTGATCAAAGATCTAAAAGATTTACAGAAAATGCGTAAAGTAAAATTGGTACTTTTGGTCTTAAAATAAGAACATTAACTACCATTTTTTAAGCTTTCTAATTAAATGTATTTCTATTATTCAAATTGAAGTTTATTTGAATAAAAGTGTATTTCTGCTTCACTTCAATTCTCACAGTGACGAGAAACGACTCTGTTAGTATTTTATTATGATCAAAGATCTAAAAGATTTTCGGAAAATGTGTAAAGTAAAAATTGGTACTTTTGGTCTTAAAATAAGAACATTAACTACCATTTTTTACGCTTTCGAATTAAAGTGTATTTCTGCTTTATTTCAACCCTTCTCACAGTGACGAGAAACGACTCTGTTAGTGTTTTATTATGATCAAAGATCTAAAAGATTTACGGAAAATGCGTAAAGTAAAAATTGGTACTTTTGGTCTTAAAATAAGAACATTAACTACCATTTTTTACGCTTTCGAATTAAAGTGTATTTGTACTTTATTTCAACCCTTCCAACGAAGAGAAGGGACTCTGTTAGTGTTCTATTCTGATCAAAGATCTAAAAGATTTACGAAAAATGCGTAAAGTAAAAATTGGTACTTTTGGTCTTAAAATAAGAACATTAACTACCATTTTTTACGCTTTCGAATTAAAGTGTATTTGTACTTTATTTCAACCCTTCCAACGAAGAGAAGGGACTCTGTTAGTGTTCTATTCTGATCAAAGATCTAAAAGATTTACGAAAAATGCGTAAAGTAAAAATTGGTACTTTTGGTCTTAAAATAAGAACATTAACTACCATTTTTTACGCTTTCGAATTAAAGTGTATTTTTACTTTATTTCAACCCTTCCAACGAAGAGAAGGGGCTCTGTTAGTGTTCTATTGTGATCAAAGATCTAAAAGATTTTCGGAAGATGTGTAAACTAAAAATTGGTACTTTTGGTCTTAAAATAAGAACATTAACTACCATTTTTTACGCTTTCGAATTAAAGTGTATTTTTACTTTATTTCAACCCTTCCAACGAAGAGAAGGGACTCTGTTAGTGTTCTATTGTGATCAAAGATCTAAAAGATTTACGAAAAATGCGTAAAGTAAAAATTGGTACTTTTGGTCTTAAAATAAGAACATTAACTACCATTTTTTACGCTTTCGAATTAAAGTGTATTTTTACTTTATTTCAACCCTTCCAACGAAGAGAAGGGACTCTGTTAGTGTTCTATTGTGATCAAATATCTAAAAGATTTACGGAAAATGCATAAAGTAAAAATTGGTACTTTTGGTGTTAAAATAAGAACATTAACTACCATTTTTTATGCTTTCGAATTAAAGTGTATTTTTACTTTATTTCAACCCTTCCAACGAAGAGAAGGGGCTCTGTTAGTGTTCTATTGTGATCAAAGATCTAAAAGATTTACGAAAAATGCGTAAAGTAAAAATTGGTACTTTTGGTCTTAAAATAAGAACATTAACTACCATTTTTTACAATTCTAAATGAAAGAAAGTTTCTATTTTTCTGTAACCCAGGAGGGAAGGTACTCAGTTACATTTATGATAGGGTTGCTCAGGCTAAGGTACAATGCATCAACCCAAAAAAATTAATTTCTAACATAAAAATAGACCCAAAATAATTTTGCTGACCCTACATACCCAAAAGTTATGAAGTCAGTATCTTAATTCTGTAAAAGAGTACCCTAACTGATTAGATTTCTCATAATAAATTTGGATATTTAAGTTTTTCTATTTTAATAATCTTAGTTGATTTAAATTTTGTTTGTAAATTACATTTTCCCAAATTTTTTTAATTTTTCCCATATTTGAGACCCAAGAAAGTAAGCCAGAATTTCAGGAACCCAAAAAAATAACTGTACAAATCATTGACGCAAAAAAGTTACCCTTTCCCAAATTTTAGATCCTAAAAATTAGCCTGAGCATCCCTATCCTAAATATACCAGAGTACCCCCTGGGCTCTGTAACTCCCTTTTTCTAAGCACAATCACCCCTTCAGTTTCAGTTTCAGTTTCATATAATTTAATACATACAATTTATAATCCCCTAACTATATACGAATAAATAACTAAACTACACGGATAACAGATAATATTACAGAAAATTAATACAATGATACAGAAAATTAATACAATATACAAATACAAAGAGGAGCTAAATAAATTGTATGCAGGGAATTACTTAAAGGAGGAGCTCTCTCAACAGGTAAACTAATCGAGGAGAGAGCCCCCCCCCCCTCTATCCTTAATTACTACTAGGCAAATTTAGATGAATTTACATAATTGTGCATTTTCTCTTCGTATAGATTAATAGAACTACTGCCAGTATCAAAATGGAATCATCGGTTGACTGTGTTCAATAAATGAATTTTCAGTTTAGTTTTGAAGGATAGTTTTGATGAAGAATTTCGGAGTTCCATGGGTAATGTATTGAATCGACTTTAGGCCATATTGAAGACAGTTTTTTCGAGACATATATAAATCACCTTGACTGGCCTGTCTTGTGGAATACTGATGAACAGATGAACTGAATAAGAAAAAGTCATGAAAGCAACTAGGTGAAGTTTTATTAACAGAATCAAAAACAAAAAGTAAGAGTCGGAGTTCAAAAATCTCAGAACGTTTCAGGAGCTTAAAATAATTGAAGATTGGAAGAGAGGGATATTTCCTTCAGTCCTTATCCTTCATGTCCTTCAGTCCATCATGGCTGATTCCGATAATCCGACTCCGATAATCCGACAAAATTTTCAGAGAAATCTGCTATCTCATTTAATGGAATCCTAATTCCGTTGATCTTTTTGCAATACGAACATAAGAGGCCCGTTCCGATATACGACACCAATACGACACAATGTCCAAATATCAGTAGATCCTTGCAAACATTTATTCCGCATGCATTGTGAAAAATTGCCTCGATTCAACGATCTGAAAAGCTCAATGCCCGCTCTTATCGCTCTCATCACAAGTCGACAGCACTAAATTCGTTATTCGACGGTCTTCCAAAAAAAGTGATGCATGCACTTGAACTGATCTGAAGTTCGCCACGATTTGGTAGTCATGCTGAATCGATAACTTTATTACTTGATGTTGCGCAAGCATGTATAATTTGTACTACTAATTTTATTTTTGAAATAATAATGATGACGAGTTTTGAATTTCAATCAGCTTGAAAATATCAACAATTGCTACAGTCAATTCATAAGTGTACGGTTGAAAATTTCTCATTGAGATAGTTTGAGAAGTTATGGTATGGAACTGAACTGTCTTGCTTGCAAGTAGGGGTAAGTAAGCATGCTCGCGATTGCATGGGTGAAGACTCTGCTGTCTAACTGAATTTTTGTTTTCCTCCTGTAATTGTGGCAATGATCATTCAAAAAATTACATGATTCAAAGGAATAAAGATTGCTTTTGAATAAAGATATATGGGCCTATCATAAACTTAGAAAATTACGCAATTGATATTTCCATCGACTTACCTTCCCCCACTTACGTCAAAACGGAGAGACTTCAAGGAACTTCCTTCTTGAAGAATCGTCTCTTCTAAATTGTTCTAAATTTTAGTAGTAACAGTGATACATTTCAAGAGTTTTCTCCTGCAATTGAAAATTTTAGAGGGAGGTGTGTGCCTAATTGCATATTTCGAATTCATCGTTTTAAATGCCACACTCCGTGCCATACCAGGGCATGAAAATAGTACCAACTTTTTATTTTCTTTCTTCGAAGGGTATTCCCCTTCTTTTTGTTATACATCAATACCAGAGTTGTTTTTCGTCCCTGCTACAGTTTAGATAAAATGAAATACACTTAACTCTTAAAGTGTAAAAAAGGTAGTTAATGTTCTTATTTCAAGACCAAAAGTACCAATTTTTACTTTACGCATTTTTCGTAAATCTTTTAGATCTTTGATCACAATAGAATACTAACAGAGTCCCTTCTCTTCGTTGGAAGGGTTGAAATAAAGTAAAAATACACTTTAATTCGAAAGCGTAAAAAATGGTTGTTAATGTTCTTATTTTAAGACCAAAATTACCAATTTTTACTTTACACATCTTCCGAAAATCTTTTAGATCTTTGATCACAATAGAACACTAACAGAGTCCCTTCTCTTCGTTGGAAGGGTTGAAATAAAGTAAAATTACACTTTAATTCGAAAGCATAAAAAATGGTTGTTAATGTTCTTATTTTAAGACCAAAATTACCAATTTTTACTTTACACATCTTCCGAAAATCTTTTAGATCTTTGATCACAATAGAACACTAACAGAGTCCCTTCTCTTCGTTGGAAGGGTTGAAATAAAGTAAAAATACACTTTAATTCGAAAGAGTAAAAAATGGTAGTTAATGTTCTTAATTTAAGACCAAAATTACCAATTTTTACTTTACGCATTTTTCGTAAATCTTTTAGATCTTTGATCACAATAGAACACTAACAGAGTCCCTTCTCTTCATTGGAAGGGTTGAAATAAAGTAAAATTACACTTTAATTCGAAAGCGTAAAAAATGGTAGTTAATGTTCTTATTTTAAGACCAAAAGTACCAATTTTTACTTTACACATCTTCCGAAAATCTTTTAGATCTTTGATCACAATAGAACACTAACAGAGTCCCTTCTCTTCGTTGGAAGGGTTGAAATAAAGTAAAAATACATTTTAATTCGAAAGAGTAAAAAATGGTAGTTAATGTTCTTATTTTAAGACCAAAAGTACCAATTTTTACTTTACGCATTTTCCGTAAATCTTTTAGATCTTTGATCACAATAGAACACTAACAGAGTCCCTTCTCTTCGTTGGAAGGGTTGAAATAAAGTAAAAATACACTTTAATTCGAAAGCGTAAAAAATGGTAGGTAATGTTCTTATTTCAGGACCAAAAGTACCAATTTTTACTTTACGCATTTTCTGCAAATCTTTTAGATCTTTGATCACAATAGAACACTAACAGAGTCCCTTCTCTTCGTTGGAAGGGTTGAAATAAAGTACAAATACACTTTAATTCGAAAGACTAAAAAATGGTAGTTAATGTTCTTATTTTAAGACCAAAAGTACCAATTTTTACTTTACGCATTTTCCGTAAATCTTTTAGATCTTTGATCAGAATAGAACACTAACAGAGTCCCTTCTCTTCGTTGGAAGGGTTGAAATAAAGTAAAAATACACTTTAATTCGAAAGAGTAAAAAATGGTAGTTAATGTTCTTATTTTAAGACCAAAAGTACCAATTTTTACTTTACACATTTTCCGTAAATCTTTTAGATCTTTGATCACAATAGAACACTAACAGAGTCGTTTCTCTTCATTGTGAAGAATTGAAATAAAGCAAAAATACACTTTAATTCGAAAGCGTAAAAAATGGTAGTTAATGTTCTTATTTTAAGACCAAAAGTACCAATTTTTACTTTACGCATTTTCCTTATATCTTTTGCATATTTGATCACAATAGAATACTAAGAAAGTCATTTCTCCTCACTGCAAGAATTGAAGTGAAGTAAAAATACTCGTTAAGATGAAAATGTAAAAATCGTAGTTAAAGTTCTGCTCTAAGGCCATAAAGAATAGTTTTAAATGTCTCTCTATCGTATTCGTATTCACTTTTTGTAGTCTGCCAATGATTTTATTTGGTTGATATAGTCCCTCTAATATGGGAAATTTTAGTATTTACTATAAGTAGCTACATGGGTGGTTTTTAGTAGCTATAAATGTAGCAAAATTTAATTGTACTGTATAATGAACAAAACTGAAATCAACGCCCTTCTCTTTTTGTCGTGTTTCTCTTACTTATCTCATTTCATTAGAACTCTATCATTCTTATCATATCACATTCATATCAAATCATATTACATTCAATTGGTAAGGGAATCAGTGGATTTCTGCTTGCAAAAAGGATGTGATCTAAACGTATTTTGGTACATACTTCTGCAACCTTGCTGAAGCTTGATGGGTTTTGACGCATGGTATCCTTATGCTAATTTTGAGGAAACCTCGTATTCATGGCAGTTCACTCAACAAGGAAAAATTGGTTGGTAAATCGCTTAAAATAAGAACGTTTTATAGCTCGTGACACTTCACACCTAGTTTGTTTTGCTGTGAAATGAAAGCCTCTAATTCATAGCCAAATCGAGGCTGTAGTAGACAAATTGAATAAAATCGATGATCGAAAAAATATCGCAAATAAATGGCGGGAAAAGGAAAGAAAGATGTCTGCTTGTAAAGCAAAGTAGCAATCAAAGATTTGACTTGACTTGGTGGGTTTAGCAAACATTTATTACTCTATTATTCTACTGCAGTTGCAGCATGGTGTTTCCGAGCCTGATCTACAATAATAGATAGATAGCCCAACAAGAACAAGCATAGCTAGGCCTAAATCATGTTTTATTATTAGCAACAAGACAACACTGATGAGAAAACTAAGAAAGAAGTGGTCGTTTTAGGTGAGATTCACTGTTTGAAACAATTCTCATTAGAAAAACAGAGAAAAGGGGATCACATATGCAGATGCAGATTATTCTGTTAGAAGTAGAAGATCTCCAAGTTAGAAATAGAATACAATCTACAGTATTGTATTGTATTTGACAACTTACCTGCGGTATCATTGTGTAGCTAAAGAGACAATGGATGTGTGGGCATTTCTTTAGCCTATTTATAGTGGCTATGAGATATAGATATATGTCTATTCCATATAAGGGTGTAAATGAAATAAAAAGAAGGTAGTATAAATTAGTATTGTGTAGTTATGTATGCCTTAAAGGATTCTTGAGCATTAAGTTTTGTTTGAAATGAAGGTATATTACAAAAAATTCTTTTTCACAATTGCATGTTATTGGAAAGATCAGGGCAAAGAGGGTCCTATCATCTGCATATGATATAAGATTTTTGGTTTAATCACATAAAGAATATGCTGTCTTTTGTGAATTCTTCTAAAGCTGCATAATTAGAACAACTTCTTCATGCTTCTTGTTGCCCAAATCACAATCAATCTATTGCATCTAGAACTATTGAGGAGCTGTGAATTGCTGAGGTTATATCATATTCAGGCTACAGTTTGTTGGTATTATGTTGTTTGAAGGCTTATGGATATCAGTGATTTTCAATAAAAAGGGTGGTTTTCACATTTTGAAGGGCCGTGAAAAGTCAGTGATAAGGGGTCAAAAATTGGAACCGATTGTCAGTGAAAGGGGTCTTCCCGTGAATCTATGGACAAGCATGTATGTGCTCCTGTAATTCAAGTGCACCCGCCGGGCTTTCATGTTCAAGGCAAAACCAGAGAGATTATTACGCCTTCCTGCTTGGTGATGGTGGGGACTCCCTCAACGAGCAACACAAAAGTTGAGTTGACAATTCGTTCATTTCCTTGACGTCCCGAGCGGGCAGAAATTTCATTCACAAGAGAAATCGTTGCTTTGTAATTTAACGGAATTTAGATTGAAATCATTTTTGATTGTGTGAATTAGCCTAAGGTGTCAGGAATAATAGAAACAAATAGGTCTCGGGACAACTGTTTGCTGCTGTTATTGTTGCCTTGTGCCAACTGGGATGGAATTTCAAAAGGGAATTTTTACTGTTTCATGGTTTCACGGCACGGAGTAGAATAGACTATCTTTTCTTAACTAAAGAATAGTTTCAATTGCTTTTTCGACCTACCATATTATGCAATAGTGCATTCCGAATTGAGTGGCAAGGTAGATGAACGTAGTATTTTCCCCCTGAGACCTATTAGATTCGATTTTCAGACCTTTACTTCAAATATGCTCAATGAGCGGGGCTCCTGCACGTCGTCAAGGCAATGAAACAAAGTGTCAACCCAGTTTTTGTGTTGCTCATCCGGAGATTCCCCTCCATCACGATGATGCAGAAAGGCGTACTAATCTCTCTGGTTTTGCCTTCAACATGAAGATGCGATGTTAGGAGGACTAATAACTCCAGATTACCAGTGGCGTCGTGGGAGCATGAATTTAGGGGGGCCAAGGGTCAGAATTTTCCGACAAAGAGACATTTTTCCGACAAAAATTAAGCAGGAATATAACGTATAAAAAGTGGCAAAATGTCTCAGAACTTTTGTCATATAAAAGTTCCATAGTAGCGAAGAATTTTTCAAAGGGACGCAGCAGTCCTGTTAAGAGGCGATTCTTGTTGGAGGTGAGGCTGTTGTAGAGACGTGATTGGTGTTGGAGGTGAGGCTGAAGCTAGATGCGCAAGGAGGGAGGAAAACTGGGGGTCTGGGGGCTTGCCCCCGGGAAAATTTTCTGTGACCACGCCCTTTTGATCGTTGCAAAACGCCCCTATTTTGAAGAATCTACTATTTGTTTTTGATGGGAAATTTCGAAAAAAGGACCTATAAAGCAATGAAAAATAAGATCGTTTTCAAATTTTAGATAACAACGTGATAGCTTGATATAAATCTTCATTTCTATAAGCATCCGTTCACAGAAACTAAAGGTAATCCCATCTTAGTAATCATTTCCACCTTCCTCAACAATATTCACTTGTGCAAATTCTGACGAGCAACTCATTGAAAGCTTAATGCACAAACCAAAAATGCATGACCTTTTTTAAGTATATGAAACGTGCAAAATAAATTGTAAATTTATCGTTTTTGGTCACTAAAATGTTGGTAAAACGACCAAATTTTCGAGGAAAAAGTCCAAGAATGTTAAGATCGAAAGCATTTGTCTGAAGTTTATTCGTCCGAAACTTTTTGCGCCTATGTGTCTATTTTTGCAACAGAAAACACACTTTTCTTTCGATTGAAAAAGGAATTTTTTTGCAGAAAAACGAACGAAGCGAAGGACCTAGTTTTTTGCCGAAAAACCTACTTTTTCATCAAAAACTACGTTTTGCGATCGAAAAAGTGATATTTCATGTACACATTTGGATTGCCCTAAAGTAGCTATGTGAGGAAAATGGATTAATTCATTTTTTTTCGGTTTTTCCGACAAGAATGGAAAACTGACGAATTTTCCGACAACATTTTCACAGGGGGGGCCATGGCCCCCCCTGGCCCCCCCGGCCACGACGCCACTGCAGATTACTGATTTCTTCCTACGATATGCCAAACTGTAAGTTGAAATGTCTAGCATGTACCTATAATGAATAGAAATTGCCAGATAACGAACGTTTTTGTCTGCGTTCAATCAAACGCCGGAACTTTTTTTTGGGACACCCGGTAGTTTACGAATATAATTAAAAACATAAACAAATTTGAGCCCCTGGTGGCTAATTTCCCGGTAAGGAAATGTTCTCCCAGTCCGACCCTGCATCTCCCAATATCATGCTTGCCTTTAGCGACAAGGGAACCTTTATCGTTTGTGACATTTATGCTATAAATCAGCGAACGAGAAAATTTTTGAAGAAAGATCCTTTCCTTTGGCTTAGAATGCATCACAGACTTGGAGTTTTAAGTATAGGCATAATCTTAAGAACAACGACTTCTTCACGGCCATAAGCCTAGCAAAACCGACTTGTTTTAGTGTGTTCGTCCTCTAAGAAGGTTTTCCCTTATGATCATAGTGTCTTTGCTCAACAAACACCTTTTGTGTTAGACCGCTTTTTAGAAGCCAATGATTGCTTGCCCCTAAAAATGGAAGCCTGTGCAATTTTGTAATGCATCTAAGAATTTTTTAAAATGCCATCCTCTGCTTTAGCTTAGAATGACTCTCCCAGTTATTGTCATTCACTTCTTGTGAATATTCTAACTGTCGTCATTGGTTGACCTTTGCCCAAAACATTTAAAATTGGACCAACTTTGATTCAAACTATTGTGGACCTTTCGAGCTTCGTCGTGGTTGGATGGTCCATGAAAAGTCGGTCCACGAAGTTTGTCCATCCGATTTTGTCGTGGACCGACTTTTCCCTTTTGAGAACATTTTTGGACCGACTCAGAAATTATTGGGGGGGGGGGGTACCTCCCCCCCACACCCCCCTAATGTGCGCCCCTGCCTGAGAAATTGAACGGGACATATATAACTCCTGTCTTTAAAAAAGGGTCTAAAAACACGATAAAGAAAACTAAAGACCGATTACAAGAATGATTTGTCGACTGTATTGTCAAAAACGAAATCGTGTAACATCTAGGTGCAAAGGAACTGCTCTCGAATGACGAATTTCAGGGCAAAACGATTTTGTTAATGTGTAATATCAGAAGCCTTGGAAAAATGTACTTCTCTTCTTGATGAAGGTAACGGCATCGATGTAATTTACTTTGACTTCACAAAGGCATTTGACTCCGTACCCCGTTAACGACTTTTTCGAAGTAAAATTCGTATGGAATTAGAGGAAACGTACTTCAATGGGTCATTCCTTTCCTCCATGACAGGCCAGACAGCAGAGAGTAACTGAATGTATTTAAATCTCCTTGGACAAAATTTTTAAGCAGAGTTCCGCAAGGTAGCGTCCTTGGGCCCTTAATTTCTTATTCATGTAAATATACCAACCTTTTCATGTAATAGTTCGTAAATTATATCCTTTGTTTATGTCCTTTAGTCCCTTTAGTCAATCGATGTAGATTAGTTTTCTGTGAACATTTTGTAAATAGAAAGCTATATATATTTATCGATTTAAAATAAGATTAACAGCAACAACCCTGTGACGTAGCTTCTCTCATTGTTGAAAGGCTCATAACAACCATCGTACCAGGACACACACAGTTGTCAATAATCCCGTCACACCATACAGAAGACGATAATTTTGCCTTTTAAAAAATTGACCCTTTTCGTAAACTCCGTGAGTCAAAAAATGACAGAGAAGTCTACCATTTTATATTCGTGACTCTTGACATGGAGATGCTAATGACAGAGACAACTCAGTGCTTTTTTGAGAGAATATTTTGATGTCTGAACGTCATGTTAGTTATGTATGCCAAATTATGGTTTCCTGCCAGCCTGAGGAGGTTTCACTCACGAAGATGATGTAGGAAGATAAAATTATCACAGAAAGATCACTTAAAATTCATTTATCGTTTGCTGTTAGTGGAAAACTGCGAACGTTCGAGTCGGCCGGTCGGGCCTAGCCAGCCAGGCGCGAAGAAGACGAGGACCAGCAGAAAGATCTTACAATTCTCCTCATTACATGCTGCTGTTCAAGGCTGATTAGGAAGGGTTTTTATTTGCCTGGTTGCTCATTTTTTATCAAGTAAAGTCGAAGACTAATACCAAGCTTAATTTCAGTGGGGTGCAATTGCAAAGATCATCACATCAGCCGTTTAGCAGTCGACTGACGTCAAAACAATAAAAAATCATCTGTCTTCTCTTCCTTGATTCGTAATAACTTCGCATACCCCATCCATTGTTTTCTGTTATTTTCATTGGATAGCACCTCCCAAGGTCTTCCTAAAGCATTTAAAGGAGTGTAACAAAGACAGCTACATTATCAAAGGATCAATTTAAACTGACAATTATCAGATCACTGCTGAAATTTTGGTTGTATCGAACATTGGTATTGCAAAAAAGAAGAAAGCAAAATGGATATGGCAGAAGATAGTGCAAATATCTGTGAAAATATGATAAAATGGGTAAGAGTTCTTTGGATTGTCATTGTTGGGGATACGAGTTGTCAAAAAAAGTTCAAAGCAACAGTTGTCCCCCCCCCCCCAAAAAGGAAACCTGTGATCATGCATGCGCAGAAAGTTTGTTTGGTTTTGTGGAAAGAATGTGGGTGGATAATCTGGCCACAATCCAAACAAGAATTAGCCAAGAAACAAAGAGATTATCACTATCATGCATGGTAATAGGTTTCCCAACTGTTGATCTGCTTTGAACTTTACCAGCATAACAAAAGGCTCAGACAAAAGGGGCAGTCCTCGATATCTTCAACAAGTCAGTCATAAATTTGAGTTGTGATGAAGATGGTTTCAGAATTAATTCTGAAGTTGTAATTTTCTTCTGTCACTATTTCAAAATTTTGCAATTTCAATGGCCTGTTCTGCTGTATACAGTGCTAAATTTCATTTGCCAGAATAAGCAATTAATATGATAGAAACTAAGGTGCTCTGTGCCAGTTCTTTGATGTTCTGTGCGCCAATCACATCCAGTGTGGCTCAGAAGCCTTTCATTCCATATGGGTCACCAGTGGCCATGCATCCCTGATTAATTAACGGTTGCCAAATTAAGTATTTGTTGCAAGTATGGCTAAATTCTTGGAAACTGAACCTTGTTTAGGTAACTTCAGAATACCTTGTGCGCCTAAAGCCAGTTAACTGTGCCTTAAAATTTGTAATTTGCAGCATCCAAAACAACATGTTCTCACGGGATAAAATTTGACTTTTGCACAAGATATTCCCAAAATATTTCCTTGAATGAGAATCAGTTTCAAAGTTTGAGATCTGAATTTGTTACCAAAACAGGCAATGGATACTTTATTGCCTGTTCATTGAATCAGATATTATTTGATCAGATGATATCACTACCCATTTGGTACCTTGGACAGGAGTGATTGCCCAAAATTGTAAATTTCAAGCAGACTGTGGCGGCTCTTGTCATTCACACAATACCATAGTAGAAAAACAATCACATTAAAAATGCAGTAAATGCAACAATGTCTTCTCATCAAATACTAAGAGCCGAAACACGTGCCACACCATATTTGGGCAACTTATCATGTTCAACAGGAAATACTAATATTAGGAAATGCTAATATTTATGTAATTGGCTAGAATTTGACCGCAAGTGGCTTGAGCCATTCTTATGTGCTTAGATTTCCTTTAAACAGTAATTCCTGTTCTTGTGATCAATCTCATCTACAACAACTGACTTTATAGCAGTAAAACAAATATAGTTGGCTTTGGTACTTAGAGTACATAAAATAGTAGTTAAAGTATAGTAGAATGTAGCATATCTTGTAATATTTTATATTGATAAAAAAAAAAAAAAAAAAAAAAAAAAGTACATAAAATAGACTACTTTCATCTCACCCCCAACCCCTTCACCATTCTTTGAGTATATTCTGTATCCCATGCAGTAAAATACTTAAATCCAAATTATTCTGCCCATTGCTCTCCAGTATCCTGCTAGCCAGGTTTCATACAGTATTTTCTGTATACTGCCTTTAAAAAAACCACTACTGCCTCCCACCAAACTTACAGTATTGTGCAGCCTCGGTCAACCAAGTAGGAACAGAAGCTGAGATGCTCCATATAAAATCATGAAATTTAGATACCTTATATAGTTTTGAAAAGAGTTATAAGCTTGAAACACAGTATCATCAGCCAATTCTAGATGAGATCTCCAGGAAGTCAACAAAGTTGAAGCACTACTTCAAGGCAAATTTGGTTGTTTGTCCACAGTTTTTGAATAGGAAATAAAGGATCTCCTTTACATTTGCTTGTGTTGGAATTTCTGAAATGATGTCATCCTGCAGTTGCATACTCTGCAGCCTTCAGGAAAATGAAAGCAAAAATGAAATACCTTTTTAAACATATTGTAAAATCTGTTTACCAGCCTGAACAGCATGCCAGTATTGTTTAGAAAATACTCTACATACTCCTGTATAGTATATACAGTACAGTAGGGTCTACATTACTGTGGTAAAATGAGCAGGTTTGGGGCTAAAATTGGCAGTGCAAAAGATTTGGATATTAAGTTTTGGCAAGTCTAATTACAACTTTCCTCTCTGCTTGAAATTCCTCCTTGACGTAGTGAATATTGATTTACCGTATCAGTTTTAGGGTCTACTGTTGTCGAGCAATCAATAATCTTTTTTGGCCCTAGCCTACCCTCTTTACCCCTGAAGACCATCACTGAGAAGATGACCATAGCATCCACCACACATCACATTATAAATTATACAGTAGATCAAGTAAAAGCCAGCCAAATGATCTCCAATTTTGATAATTCTTTATTCTGGTATTTGTGTATGAATTTAACATCAAAAATTACTGATAAGGATCATGATGCTCAGTAAGATGTGTGGCTTTGTGCAGGAATCGTTTACACTGAGTTATAGTGCATTTCCAACTCCTACAAAAGGTTATCAAATTGATGATTCAGTGGTTTGATGTTGACAAATGTTGATAAACAGTACAGCAGGCCTGGCCGTATAAGGCGGGCGATCGCCCGCGCCCGCCTCCACGCCCGCCTCGGGTTGGTGAGGTGAGCGATTCATCACTCGCCTCAATGTGTTCGCACATGAACCGCCCGCCTCAATGTCATTCAATTCAGTCACCTCAGTAAAACCAAACTATGAAGAAATTAATCCTTATAGTTTGAGTCATCTCCTCCTGTAAAATCGTTTACTACTTCACAAGTCAAACGAAAAACAAACGAAGCGCGCTTTGATATTTGAATGGTTTTACACCAGACTGTTATTTATCTCCTCCTGCAAAATCGTTAACTACTTCCAAGTCAAAACTTACTGTTCTATCGCCTTCTCGTTTTATTGATTTTCGGGAGACTGAAAATCGCCCGCCTGACTTTACCGAGGAGAGCGTGCATGTGCTGTATGATCAGTTGGTGGTTCACTTTGATATTGAACTGCACTACTGTACAAACAGTATTTTCTTGAATCTGATTTATTTGATGATTGGGTGTCCAGTTCTAGTTTCATTTACATCATCAATCAATGTCCTCATGGTTCCACGTTGGTCAATGGACAATTTAAACTGGTTTTCAATTTTCAATTGATTGCTGTTGATCAAAGGGAATTTGCAAAGGCGAGAAGTGCATGTGAGCATTCTGTTAAATTTTCTTTGAACTGGATGGCAGGAAAGAAACTTAGGGTACTTTACTGTATACTGTATACAGAAACTACTGTAAATCTGGGTGATTTTTTTTATATCTTATGATTATTTTTGAAATAGTAGCGTCTTTATTATTGTTGAAAGAATTCATGGAACATTTTGAAAATCTAAATCATCATAACTTCTAAATCAATGGAGGAAAAGTTATGCAATTTTCATGAAACAAAAGCCATATACAGCAGTAGTTTATAAAGATCTAATAAAGTATGGTTGCATAAGCAGAAATTAGAAATTTGATGATGTCACAGCCTCAAATATAATATATGGTTCTATATTGAAACAAGGAGGATAAGCTGTGCTTCCCACAATGCAACGCACTTTACTTCGAGATGGAATCGGAGGACAGAAGCAATGGCGGCGAAGCCGAGGAAGCCATCGATACGTTTTGTACCCGCAACACATTGACGTAAACGGGAACGAGTAGTTGTAAGTATTGTTAAGGTTTAATCTTATATACGTATTGAGTGATTAACTTTGTTTTGTCTGCTATTATCAATGAATACATGAAAATGTAACTTAATGGACACGGGCCTAAGGTCATCCAATCCTTGAAAATGGGCAACAGTTTTTGGCTCCGTTTGGCTTAACGAACGGGGACTTAAGGTTGTCCTCTCGCTTCAAGTAAGATTAATACTCAATGATGCTATAATTCTCTTAAGTCCCCTCAAGTCCCCACGATAAAGTAACTTTTTCGAGCCTTGAAATTTGGCATTTTTGGTGATCTTTTGTTCGTGATTATGCCTGTTTGACTGATTTGAAGGAAACTGCAGAAACATAATGCTGCTTGAAAAGCTGTCTCTTATCGCTGGCCTCGTGATGTAAGATCTAGGACATTTCTTAACAGTTTTTGTCAGAAGTTACATACTTTTATTAAATCTATTATCAATATCAAACTCTGAAAAATCATTTGTAGGAAGAGGAAGATACTGCTGGTGCCAAGTTTCACATTAACTCTAAGTGATTCAATGGAGAAAAAAAAAAGATGGTAAAGATCATTGGTATACCACTCGCCCAACAGTCCAAAACTAAGAAACAAACAGCCCTCCAGTTCCAGAAGATAACTATGCTATGTAGAACTTGTAAATCATGGTACTTTAAATTGCAAGTAAGGGAGAGTTGCAGAGCCCGGCAGTGATATTAAAGTGGTATCAAGTAAAAATCTTCAAGCTGGGATGGGGGTTAATAGGCGCACACAGACATCTTATTGCCTTTTTGATTAGGAGGCATTTACCCCTCATGCCTCCCCTAGCCCTACCACTGATACATCATCTTGAGGCAAATTATACTTTCAAAAGAACTGACATCATTGTGAGCAGGGACTATATCTACCATATAGTTAGCAAATATTTCCTTTGCTCTTTGCATAAGAAAAACACAGGTTATAGAGTTGATCATTGGAAGTCACCCATGTTCAGAGATACCCATTGTATTGTGTAGCAGCACATACAATCTGACTGGCAGCACACTTGCACATTTGACTCATTAGCAAATGCTTATATTACAAGAATGTTCCACTGCTAAAACCTGCAGCCTGAACTTTCTTGACTGATTTTTGCTTCATGGGTATTCAAGAAATCAATGTAAATCTATTCAACAGTTGTCCACTAAAGAAAGAGGCAGTAGTATGCGTGATCATTCGCAAGTAAAATGCTACACTTCAATTGCCAAAGAGCCTACAGTTTTTTCACAAATATTGTCATATTACTTTCTCTGCCCTTGATTATAAATATGCTTTAGTTTATGATCTTTGGTGAATAAATATTCTGAGTATACGGTAGTTATCTAACCTGAAAATTATTGTTAATTCAAAATTGATATACTGATGATCTTCTCTATTGTAAATAAGGCAAAATTGTAGGAGTTGGATTAATTGTAGAAATTTTGTTTGATTTGAACTGATACCTTGTGAGAAACACACAGGCAAACAAATGTAGCTTAAGTTTAATTCAGTTGATTTTATTATATCAGTCCTTTGATATTCAAGATGAAAATAGGCTGGGCTGAAAGAAATTGACTTGACAGATTCTTTTCTTTTGGGTCATGATTCAGAGATTTTTTCTCTCACTCAGTCCCACAGTGGTCCCGAAGAGATCCTACTTATGCGAGTTTGATTGTAAGTGAACTGAAAGTTTTAGAGGTAGACAGAGAGTTTGCATAACATCCCAACTACCAATAACAGCCATTTTTGTTTCTTCTGCTAAGGTGAACCTGCAAGGAAATGACATAGCTTTTGAGTTACGGGCAAAAACAGTCTGCAAGCTTTCATTGGCCTTACTGAAACACAAACCATTCACAACCAGTTCAAGCTGACCTTCTTAGACAGATTTTTACGTACAGGTACATGTACCCCAAAAACCACAAAAAAAGCAAGTTGCTATAATTTTCTTCTACTGTTTTCATTTCAAAAATGGTTTTGTGTCAATGCTGGGCTGCCAAAAACGAGCTCTTCCCATAGGTTATTGCTATTTTTTACTTGGGATTGACCGAGTACTGATATGGCAAAGTTGCTTGTTTTTCACAATATGTACCCCAAAAGCCGCACAAACAAAAAAGTCAAGAAGATTGCAGTTGATGCACCTATGATTGTGTTATTTGGGAACAAGCCATCATTATAAATCAGTGATGGATAGAAACTATAGCTGCAAACTTATTTTCAGTGGAAGTATCTATTGCACCACAAAACCCACATGACATGTACCCCAAAAACCACATTGGTTTTTTACTTATCAGACCTTTTGGTCCATAGCAATCTTTAAAAGTGTTATTTTTCATGATTCTACATATATTTTGAAATCTGCTGACAACCCAAGCTTAACGAGAGCCATTGTGTTTTTGATTCCTTAGCAATTACAAAGTGCATGTATTTTCCAAGTATCAAAATATTGAAAATGCGAATTTTCCCTTATAATTTTTTCCATTATCATTACAAATTTTGATGTTTCTACCGGGTGCACCAAAATAAACTATGCACTTTTGACAGGCCATGATAAATTGTATACGCGACCGATTTTGAAGATTATAAGCTCTTTAGCCAATATCTTCAATTGATGGCAGTAATTTTTGTACATTTTTTAGTCTTCTTTTTACGGAGGTATAAGCAAGTTTCTTCAAATTTTCAATTTCTAAAGACTCAACGTGAATGGACAAAGAGAGGACGTTTTTGCCATGGTTTGGGGATTTAGAAATTGATCATTTATGATCCAATGCATGAGTATTTGTTCTAATTTGGAAGGAATTTAAAAAATTCCCTGTTGAAGTTTCATTTAATTTATTCTTTGGTACAGGTTGCATTCCCAGTGTCAAGGGGGTTAAAAAGACAAACAGGGAAGCATTGTGAGGCCAGCAAGCATGGAGTCTTGCTGAATTTTGTGACAGCTTTTGGGATGGCACTTTATTCCAGCTACTACTACAGAATTTCGCAACAGGCCAAGCTTTGAAATAATGCTTGTGCAGAAGTTTACACTGATCAATTTCTAAATCCCCAAGTCACCCTGAAATGTTTTCTCTTTCATGTTGAGTCTTTGGAAAATTTGATTCACAGTTATTGATTAATTTCAGTGCTTTCAAAAACGTAAATTTTAAGAAACTTGATTCTAGCTCTAAACTCTGAAAACAAAAAAAAAATGTGCAAATAGTCCTTGAATCTAATTCAGGCTTTCTGCTAAAGATTAAGTCATACACCTTCAAAATCAGTCCAGGGTACTATTTATCGTGGCCTGCCAAAAGTGCATAGTTTATTTTGGCCCACCAAGTACTTCACATGCATCCTTGATTAAGTTAATTCGTAAAAGGAAAGACCATGATACCAGCATTGATCGTCGGATCCCAAGATGCTTGCGGTGACGCATGTGTGAATAAATTTGTCGGCAGAAACACCGCAACACGATGAAAAAACAACTGCAAATATGTGCAAATTTATATTATACTTGATTATTTGATTAAGCTGTTGTGTCTGGAAAATATTATTTGTTTCATTTGGTTTTCTCCGTCATGTTTTAGTTAAATGTACCCCAAAACCACACAAAGATTCGCCAAAGTCAGGATGCCCATTCTATAGGTTCATCATATTGCATGATGACAGTTGTGCTTTTCTGATAAGAGGACACATGAAAGATACTGAAAAACATTAGCTTGCAAACTTAATGTAAGAATTTCCGACTTGCAACGCGTTCAAGCAAACAATCTGTAAAATTTTAAGTTCAATATTTTTTCTTTTGCATCCCAGAATTTTTTTTAATCCAATATATTCATGGCAAACCTATATTTTTAGGTACCCTAGTTGTCTGCGCATTATAAATCAGCAAGAGTTTTATGTCTTATGTTGTTCTTCTATAGATATTGCCTTTCAACTGACTTTGTGGTTTTTGGGGTACCTTAGTTTTTGGGGTACATGTACCTGTATGGTCATCTTTTTCGTAAATAACATGTCAGCAAAAGCAAGATTGAAGCTGACATCTAATATCATTGACGTAAAAATGTTATCAATTGCGATGGACTGGGCATAAATACAGCTATACAGCTATGATCTGAACACATTGCTCCATCCATGATTGCCATGCAGAACTTTCCCATCTCTCTTTAAATTTGCTTAGGCCCATTCACGAAATGGTGCGAGCTTTCCAAGATATTTCGTCCAGCCTGGGTCAATTGTTCTTGCTCAAGAAAACATTAAACGAGCGCACTAGCCAAAATCCGAGCCTCAAACTTTGTCCAGACTATTATTAAAGTGAACATTTCACCAGTAGATGTTCACATGAAACGAACAGATGCTAGCCCGACGCTCTCTAATCGCAAATGATTGGAGAACTGCGGCTTCTGTAAAATGCGGGTCCGCAGGTCCGATAAAATGCGGGTCCCACTCCAAAATTGGTGGCGGGTCTCGTTGTGTAAGGCGCGCTACAGCGGTTGACGGGTCTTGCGAGGCTTACGCCCACTTCCTGTTTTCATCCTCAAATGCTTGCGTTCAACCTAGCCTGTGTTCCAGACTCCAGAAAAATCAATAAACAAGGCTAATGAATATGCTGCAAACATTTTCATCAAACTATGGCTTTGTTTATTCCCAATCAAATTAAGCAAGTTAGACCCCGTTTACACTATGCCGGTACGAAATGAATACGGCATGAAACTGTGCCGTATTGGCCTCCCGTTTACACTATGCCGGCATAGTTTTCACTTGAATACGGCACGAAATGAATACGGCATGCTAACTGGCTTCGTCGCTCTACCGGCATAGTGTAAACGGCGAATACGGCATCATTTCATGTCGGATTCACATCGAGGCGATAATCTGGCAAATGAGAGCATGCGCCTTGACAAATCCTCGCTCTGCGCACGGCCAAAACCTATCGTATTCATTTCGTGCCGGTATAGTGTAAACGGCGATTCCGTTTTGACAGAAAAACGAATACGGCACAGTTTCATGCCGTATTCATTTCGTACCGGCATAGTGTAAACGGGGTCTTATAAAGCAAAACGAGCAAGCGGAAGTACCCTTTGGATTCCTAGAAAAATAAACAAGTTTTCCAATGCTCAGCATTACGATATTTTGGTGATCTTCTCTGTGTCAAAATCTTAAAGGCCATTTTTTCGTTTTTTCACTATATCGCTATTTCGTTATTTCGCTATTTCATTTTTTCGTTGAATACCGTGCAGATGATCGAACGATGCATTGGGACTTCCCCGTGTGAAGGGATCCCCTCCAAAGTACAAAGTTCTCCCATATTTGCATTGGAATTGAAATGCTTTGCAAGCTGTGACTCAGGATCTTTTCATTGATCAGGTACGATTTCACAATGTATTCTTTTCTTTGTAACCTTTGTGACGATCTGCGTCACCATTCAATCCCATTGATCGATATTGGTTTCACTTGATGAATTGCAGCGATGATGAATTGCTGTATCGCTTCGTTCTGAACAAAGGGCTCCTTGCCACATACAGCAGCCGTTTGTATGTGGCCGTGGGACCTACATCCAAAGAGACCCGCAGACCCGCATTTTATCGGACCTGCGGACCCGCATTTTACAGAAGCCGGGAGAACTGCGTGCGCTTCGGTTTGTATAGTTGAATGATCGCTGTTGCATTGTGGGAAGGACAGCTTATCCTCCTTGATATTGAAAGTAATCAAAGATATAAAAAAATTCAAAGGCAGATATGTATGTATGTATTGATTTGCCACAATAAATATTTACAAGTTTTCTATTAAAAAATAGATATCGTACAATACTGTATATAATGTTAAAAATGTAAAGATAAACACCCCTAATTACAATGGCAGGGATAGCACTAAAAGGTCAAGCTGTGTTAATCAATTCTGATCCATACTTAATGCACCATCAGATTTTTATAGCTTAAGTTTATTGTATTTTGATGATATCAGTAGTAACTGGTAACATCAAACTATAATAGTATGATAATTGATCAAGTTTCAATGTTTTCTTTTTACAGCTTGGCACATTTCCAGGTATAGATGCTCCTCACACAACAGTTAGGGATTTGACAGATGGTGTTGCGATGGCAGAAGTCCTTTGTCAGATGTGAGTCTGTCTCATTTCACATTATTCTTCATGATAAAATGGTTGCCATATACTGTAGCAGGTAGGTGGGTCAATAAAAATTCCCATTTGAAAAGCTACCCTGCTGCTCCCTGGACATCAAGGCAATGATATTTGAAATATGAAAACTGAACTGAATTAAACTATGGGCATTTTCAAATACATTTTACATGGCTGAAATTGGTCACTCCGTTCAGATTTTACAAAGGATTTCTTGAGAAAGTCCAATCAGAAACCTTAACAAGCATGCTAATGTATAATCATGTGAACATTTTCCCATTATTTCAACCTTACAGAATGACTTGAAAATGCGTTAGCAGAATGCTATCCTCTTGGGAAGATTCTGCAAGAGTCTTCTCCATAGTATGAGAAATTTATTAGGGGGATTCCTCTCTTCCAAGAGGGCAAACGTACGCCAGGCCTTTTTGTTTGACGCGTGCGATCGCACGCGCACGCCTAGGCACACGCGCAAATTGAGTCACGAGTGCTTTCCATCGCACGTGCAAAGTGTTATTTTGATTAAGAAAAGCGGTACTTTGATGCTCGACACATCCAATATCAACTTGCGCTTCAATAAACCGTAATAACTGACAGATCCCACAACACTTTCGACAAAGTTCCAACTGGCAATTCCCACAATATGAAATAATTGCGATGAAGCATAGAAGGATGGAGTCAATAATGATAATAAGCGGTAATGGCACGAACTGGTCTCCAGTCGAAAGAGAACACATCATTAAACGGGCAGTGGGAATTTATGTTTCAAAACGCCGAAAGACAAAGATAGCCTCCCCACCAAGAAAGGTCGTTATTATCGATACCGATGTTGAAAATGAACAGAGCAGACAGATTTGTCCTGTTGACATTGATAGTTCAAACGAATCAGACACTGACGAGTCTGAGTTTGCGACGAAGAAACTTCCGAGTAGTACACGAAATATCTTTAAATGCAGTTTATAGCCCTACAAACTCATTGACACATAAACATAACGATAATATTAATTTAACGGTAGTGTGATTACAGTATCTTTATCAATAGAGGGAGACTTGAATACCATTTTTTGTCATTTCTTAATTACCGTCTTGAATAACTACCGCCCGTGCGAATCGCACGCGCAAATGAATTTGCCTGTGTGGTTTGCCGCACGCTTGTTGTTTTATTCCCGAAAAGGACTGAATTACGCCAATGCAAGTTTCATCATTGCTAGGAAGGAAAACCAAGAACATTTTCCTCATCATTTTCACTAATTTTTGCAGGTTTCTGAAGGGGGCTTTCCAGAGAAAATCTCCCATATCAACAATGATCAAAGAAATTTTGCCATACTATTGTTTTGAAATTCAGGGCAGCATTTTTTGAAATGGGGGTTGTTTTTATTGATTCACCTGGTATGCTTTTCTTCAATGAAGTTTTGGAGGTAAAGCAATATTGCAGATAAATCAAGCTTCATACTGTATGTATCCGTGTGATTGTGCCTGTTTTCACACATTTTGAAAGATATACATACAGGTTTGTTTAGGGGTAATGTCTCGTTCAATTCTTACCCTGACCATCCCCCCCGGGACACCCCTGGGCATTTGCACAACAAATTTTCCCGGCCCCCGGGCATTTGACCGTACATTTTTCCCCGGCCCCCGGGCATTTGAGTAGCATTTGGCAAGAACGAGAGCTTTTGCTTATACAGTGACTGGGAATATAGCATTTATTCAGTGCCCGGCCCCCAGGCATTTGACCATCAATTTTTCCCCGGCCCCCGGGCATTTGAGCAAGGCATTGTTGTTGACCCCCGGGCTGCCCGGGGGGGGGATGGTCAGGGTAGGAATTGAACGCGACATAAGTTCTCTCCATATCCTCACCTTTTTTTCATTGGCATGCTTCCACCTGACAAATTTTTCACCCAACGTTTGTCCTCATTGATTGAAATGGTTTGCTCATGATTTTCTTAACACAATGGAAGAATGTGTACATTTGGGATATTTTGCCAATGCTAAGTGAATTTTATCTATATTTCCAGAAAAATATGGAAAATATTTCAGAAACATTCATTAGCTTTTGGCTATCAACAAAAAACGGATTCATTCCCATTTTATCAGTTTATATATACAGAAAATTATTTTTATAATATGAATTTTGAAATGGATGAACTTCTTTCCAGTGCACCAGGAATTCTTGTCATGTTTTATTATGTATCAAACTTCATCATTTTGTGTTCCAATTTACAGTGCACCTGAATGGTTTGATCCAGACTGGATGTCCAAATTGAAGAAAGACATACATGGAAACTATCGCCTGAAGGTACATTATGTACATTACTGTATCATATTTATCACTGAATTGTTCCAAAAAAACCCTGAAATTATGAGCCATCACGTCATAATGCCATTAAACAATTTGTATTGACTTTGGCATACAGTATGTTAAGGTTACTGTAACCGTTCAGACAAAAAATTTTCGAATTTTCGTTTTTTGCCATAATCTGATGCTATAAGTATTTGAGTACTGTTTAAACCAACTCACTTCCAGAAATAGCTGCAATTACTTGGAAATTTGAGCATTTTAAAAGGAGCAATCCTGTTTCTCAAAAATTGCGGGAATATACATTAAAGGATTAAAGTAAGCTCACTTGACGTTGCAGCTATGTTCATGACATCCCATGCTGCTTTGCTATTGACATAATGCTTTACCAATACCGCGCTTAAGCCTTATTGCTTGACCTTTCATGCATAATCGTATTTCCCGCAATTTTTGCTTCATTTTGATAAGAGCCTGATTTCTCGAAATAGGATTCCGGAGTATTGATGGGTAATAAAAAATCTTTGTGCACCCAACAGGCCAATTGAATCGCTTGAAACTTGGCACACAGAGTCACAATGCATATTACCACGAAGCCGTGTCAGCGATTTGTAATAGATCCACTGGTCCGATTTTTACGAGGGTCTGAAAGTTAAAAAAGACATTTAAGACATTCACATTAATGTAAAATGATATCATTTCAAGACAATACCTTTTATCAAAAATTTGTGACACAGTTTTGCTGTTCAGGGCCTTAAGTCTTTGGTAAATAGATAGTCGTGGCCCAACGATTATCATTGGGGTACACAAAGATTTGTTTGCAAGGGTGGTTGATTTTGCCTAAAATCTCGAATAAATCATTCGTGATTTTATTGAATCGACTGAATATGTTTTTATGACATTCTACGTTTAATTATGCGTAGAATGATGTATAAGTTTGTTAGGTATATTTTGATGAACGGCCGTAGTAAACGGAGTTTCTTAATCACCGCCCGAACGGTTACAGTAACCTTAAACCAATCCAGTCAGTATTTTTTGCAAACTTAGCAACTCTTTTCATGACCATCATTGCGCAAAACATTTGCAGTAACTCTAATTCCTTCATGCCTCCCTGTAGACTTGCCCCAATCTCTTCAGTCTGTCTTACCGTTCCCTTTATGGCAGTTCTTGCATCCGCAATTCCAACATTCTCTCAAGAGGGCGAGAGAGATGGACAGAACCTTGGAATGGAATGGCGGATCCAGGAACTATCGAAAAGGGAGTGGTAAGACTCTCACCTCCCTTGTGTTCATTGTTGATTACTTTTATTTTTTTGAAACAACCTTCTAGGAAATCGTTTTTCCAGAGCCTGTTTTACTATCTCTAAGCTTTTTGAAATGTCAGACGTGAAATAATGTGGCCAGAATTATGACTTTATTATTTCTTTCATTTGTAATAGTTTTTTTATGAATCTTAACTTGTTTGTGATGTTCTTTACAGTGGAACAAACTTTCTATTTCACTTGGATAACTAGGAATTTCCCCCAACCTGTTTATTCCAGATTTAAGATTAGCGACATGAATGAAGTAATTCAATATTGGTTACAATAAGAATGATGACATATTGCCTGTCTTACATGAGAAGATCAAAATCTTTGTTTTATAGAGAAAATTTATATCTCTGTTGAACATTTTTTATTTTTTATGAATTTTGTTATTTGCTGTGACTTCTATTGTGCTGCACAGTTAACTTGTACTGCCAAGGAGCAAAGGGAAAAAACTAACTAAAGGAGAACAGATAGCGAAGGAAAAAAATAGACTAAAGTACCAAATATCGAAAATCAATAAAACATAGAATACAGTACATTACCTATAACAAAATTAATAGAAAATGGAATAAATTACCAAATTACAAACATTACAAAAATTAACAGTGGATCTGGTTTCCTTGTCATTTAGTGTCAATCTTTCGCTGTAGAAAGTAGGTTAACATAGACACTACAGTCTGGACTTTATATTAACTAATATGTCTGTATCATACAGTATTTATATCTAAAGTTTGTATAACAGTACTTATCCTTTTCTTAGATGAGCAATCTGAAAAAGGTTTTGAAAGGCGTTCTTGATTACTACTCAGAGGTGAGTCTCATTTTTATTCTTATTACCAGGTAAAAGTTAAGCAATTCGATGCTGCTCTGTTCCTTTTTTGGAGACTGATAGTATGAAGAAGAAGAGAATGTAATTGTTGTCGTCTTTTTTGCCACGTTTTTATTATAGGGGATATTTTTTATTCCCCCAGTGTATACAGTATACTGTATTGTTTCAGAGAGGTCACTGAAATGATTAATCTTGTTTTTGCATTGTTCAAATCAAATCTGTTTACATTTGATAAAGAAGAAAAAAATTAATAGCAAAATTCATACCGGGTGTCTCAGAAAAAAGCACTCCCGTTTGGAAAATCATCAACATTTGATTACATGGCCGATCTTCAATTTTCTTATTTTGTCAAGTAGATCAAGGACCAAGTTATTTTTCATGATAGAGCTGATGTTGTAATTGGTTTAAGAAGTAGCAAATTTAGCTCTTTTTAGGGCTACCTGGTTTTGAATCATGCTGCGAAAAAGTAATGATGATTGCCAGATCAATTTCTTTGTGCATGTAGAACTTCCAGTTTGGTCATAAATGACAGAAATAAATGTGCACTATCATTGGAGACTTCAATAATGATAAAAGATCTGAAAATGTTGACTCTTAGCCAAGATTTGAGTATTTTGCTTATAGCTCAAAATAAGGTTTTTCAATGTGTAATTTTTCTACCTTGCTGTATCAAAAGCAAAGATTTTATCATCGATGAATATTTTTGGGTCTTTGACAAAGCATCCAGAAAAGAAAATATTATCAAAGGTTTCATGACCAATTTTGGGGATTTTTTAACCAGGAATACTTTTTTTAGGACACCTAGTAGTTGCAGGAGGAAAGTTTGGAATGTTCATTTGTTTGCAAAGTTGGAGGAAAACCTTGTTTATATACTGTACAGGTTACCATGTCCTACTTCATTTCTTTCTTTGAGGTACTGTACTTCTTCTGTGTATTCTTTTCTACAGTATTTGCTTGTTATTTTAGGTTTTAAACCAAGACTTGAGTGGGTTCAATCTACCAGATGTTAATGATATAGGTAAGGAGTTTGTGCAGCATCATTACTAAATTAACAAAAAATTAATTTCCCATTGGGTAATCAACATAAAAAAGACTTTGTCATCTCTTCCTTAAATTTGCAAGTTGAAAAACGACCATATTTTGTATGAACAGTAATTAGATACATAGGTGTATAAGTTTCTTTTTGCCATAACAAAATTGCAGGAGCGCAGGACAATGGCCAATGCATTTAATTTACAAAGGAATAATGAAAGAAGGTTTCATTTAACTATTTACCAAGGGTATGGTACTGTATGTTTAAATTCAATGACATTCAAGAAATGAAAAATGAAAATTAAGTATTTGTGTTTATTTATTGTTAATACCCATTTAATCTTTTAGCGGAAACTAGTAATCCAGAAGAGCTGTCAAGATTTATTCAACTCATTCTTGGTTGTGCTGTCAACTGTGAAGATAAAGAACGTAAGGAAATTTTTAGCATTTTTCATTGAACAATCTTCAATGCAAGTGGTGAAAATCCTTATTATTTATTTCATATCCGTTTTAACATTTGGCAGAGCAAATATTTGCTACTTGGAGAATATTTCCGTTATTACAGTCCGTCCATCCAGCCTCTTCAGTTAACTTTTTGAAATCGTGAATATGTTTCAAAATTACAGCATATTTAATATTTCAACTCATTCGACACCATCAGATTTTTGAATCGTAGACCAGACAAATGACAGACTTGTGCTTGATACCATACTGTAGACATTCATAAGCTATGGTTTCCTTGAAATCATTCAACTTTTAGAAGTTACGATGGTTTTGACTTTTTTCAAAACTCTTCTTGAATTCCTAAAAGAGAAGAAAAATCCTCTAATTTTGAAAATATTGAAGATTTCAATTTTCAGCAAAGTGGATAAAGTTTATTTCAAGGGATTCAATAAGAGAAATAGGTCATAGAAATCTGCACTAACTGCTCTAAAGATTTGGAGCAAATTCTTGTCCATTCAATACCTCAAAAAAATTTCAGTTTATACTTTGAATCACCAGCAAATGGCGTACGAAAAGGGATGCTTTTCAATGAAACATAGTTTTGAGGTATTCGATTTATGAACGTTGTCTTCCAACAGAGTACATCCAAGTAATCATGGGTCTTGAAGAAGAGGTTCAGCATGATGTTATGAATGCAATTCAAGAGGTTTTTATTTCAACATTGATCATAGCATTTTTGTTATTGTTTTAAGACCATCGTCATACTTTTGTGGGTGCTACTATAAGTAGTAATTGAGGAAATCGTCTGGAGCTCAGATAATCTTCTGTATTCGTCACTGATACCAGAGCGTAATATTGCACACAATAGGAAAATTGTCACAGTTTTTTGTATGATTCCAAGAAACGCTCGTTTACTTTAGCTTGGTGTACAACTGCAACAATTATCATTTTGTCGGATTTTTAGTTTCTTTCCAGTGCCAAATAAAAATGATTGCATTGATAATTTGGGGGTTGGGAGTGGGAAAACATTCACAAATTCAATAAGCAGGGATTCATAATTGGCAAATGAAGTATTTCAAAATGAAATTATATTTGTAATAGGTTTTATATAGGTTTTCCTGAGATCAGGAGAATCTTTGCTCCCAAAAAGTGACATTGAATGGTGGGGGAGTGGCAAGAAACTTCTCAAAATCAAATAGTCTTTCTGTAAGGGGTGGAAAAAATATTTAAATTTCTGGGACCAAAAAATTCTTGGAAAAGGTTTCTGTGACAGCTAGTTGCTCCAACAAAGAATCCATTCCTTGTTGACAGCATGATGAAATATGTTTGGAAGGATTTTGAATATTTTTTTTACTTCCCAGGTTGCAAACAGTTTTTAGAAAATCAATTTACCTGAAGACAGTTTAAATTGATCGAAGAGCATCCCACAAATTTACTAAAGACTTAGTTTGAAAATGCAAAAGAGAAAATTTCAGATTTTCATACAAAATCACATCATCAATTCCTCCTCCTTCCTTGCTGCTCTTTCTTTCTGGAGACCTGAATGATTTCTGGGACCATTGGTGCTGTTGTCCGCTATTTTTCCACCCCTGCTTTCTGTATGTAACGAATTCATAATTTGTGAGGGAAATAAGTATTTCAGAATGAAAATATGATTTCTAGCTGGTTTTAATCGAGGTTGCCTGAGGTAAGGGAAATCTTTGCTGGCAAAAAATGAAATTGATTGGTGGGGCGAATGGCAGGAAAGTTTTCAAAATCAAATGATCTTTCTGCACATAAGGACAAAATGACAAGGTTCTTTCGTTGTTGTTTTTTTGTAGCTTCTTGCTGCTAAAGATACTTCAAGAGCTTCTGAGCCAGATTACAATGCAGATTTCGACTTAAAGGTATGTCTAAATTAAAGTGATCCTGATCTTTTCTTGCATTGTAGTTTGTCATGTTTGGCTTGCCGTAATCTTTAACCGTACTGTTTACATGTATCTCGAAAATGCGTAAGCTGCAATGGTTGAATACATCTCGTGGATTAGAGGAATATTACATACCGCACTCCTTACAGTAATCCATGGATTTTTTGGCTGTCTGGCTCATGTTTCCTCATTGTGGTGTTCTTTTGTTTTCAGCATAAAGAAAGTATTCATCAAGTTACCGCATTAATGAACGAAAAAGAAGAACTGTTGCAGAAAATTCACGATTTAGAAGATCAGGTAAAACCGACATAATTTTTCTTGAATTGCACCGGGTGGATTTAAGTGAATCAATCTTTGCTTGATAGCAGGAAAACTGAAGCATTTACTGAGTGAAGAAAACGTAGGTAGACTGGACTTTAAAGACAATTTATTTGTTACAAAATGGCTGAAAAGGGAGCCAAAACATTCACACGAAAGAAGAAACAAAATGATTTGCAGTTAATCTCGCACACAAAGGAAGACGCAGGGCATTTAATCTCTATCAAGAATTATTGGAAATGAGTTTTAAACAGATATTATTAAGATTTTCATCAATTTGCAAACGACATCCGATACCAGTGAAAAACTTCACCTTTGTATTATTTGCTGTGAGATATTTGCAAACAATTTTTTGGTTATTACAGCCCCAACCTGACATCTAATGTTAGACAGGCCACAGTATAGTAAGCATCGTTTTTCTTTTTTAGTTGTTTGTAGCATTTATGTAAAATTGTATGTTGGTTAGCGTTTTTAAACAATGCCATGGGGTAGTCATAGTCTTTTGCTCCTCATGGCATCGTCCTAGTAGTAGTGTAAAGTAGTTTTGTGGTAGAGTAGTCCGTAACATGTATTGTAAATTTTTAATGGAATATAAAAAAAATATTTTCAAATAAGATATTTTCTTAAAGTCGAACCAGCCCATGTTTACTATTTGGTCAGTACATAAAGAATACATATCTACATAAAATGAAATAAAACCATACATAAAAAGACATATCTTATTTAGCCTTTTCGTTTGTATTAGTTATTTCATATTATGATATTGTAATTAAGTTTTTTCTTATAGCTTTATATCTAATTGTATGTTTGTGCCCATGGCCCCCTGTAAAGCAGTTATCTAAACTACGGGGCCACCATACCTAGAAAAGTTAAAATGAAAATGAATTGTAACCATGCCTAAAGATGAAAATGAATTTTAAAGTAGCTTCTATGGGTCCCTTATTTACGCGAGGTCGTAGCCTTTCACAACCATATAGAAGGAGTTCAACTAATAATTCATTTGAAAAGCGAGCAAAATCATTAGGGGACAATATTGCATTGGGACCATTGACAAGCTCGCGTCAAGTTTCCTCGCAAAATTAGCAAAGCAGCATGTAATGTTCCGCGTCCTCAACACCAACGGTTGCAGGATTCATCACGTCGATTGTATTCCGGAGTTTCCTCGCAAAATTAGGGGGGGGGGCGGTAAATGATTTGTGGATGGATGGGGGTCTGCCGTCCGGTTTCAGAAAGCTACCTTTTCTAATTACCGAAACTTGCCTTGGTACCCACTTTTATGATGAATTTTGGCGGAAAAATGCCCACTTTAAAACAATTTTTTGCGAATTTCAGCAAAACCCCACCCACGTTTATGGAAAATCTGCCGAAAAAGGACCCTCATTTAGAGAATTTTGGCCCAAAGACCCACTCATATGGGCGGTACATACCCGTATGCGAAAGATGTTATGTACCCCCCAGATTGTATCATTAAAATTTTGCTAAATTTGTGAAATCTTTAGGTGCATCTTGCGAAAGAAGAGAAATCAACTCTGTTATTGGAAAATGATCAGTTGCGGTCGATGAGAGGTTCAGTGAATAACCGAGATCAGGAAGATGGGTAAGTTGTCAGCGTCAATCAATTCAGATATGCCGTAAGGCACGAGGAATAACCCTTTCTCAATTGTTATTTTTTCATACACTTGAAAGATGTCAGAAAATATTTAAGATTTCAAGGCCAATATTTAGATTTCCTCAATCCTCCCAACCAGACTCTGTTGCCGTACTTTAAGCCTCGTGAATAAACTTGGAATAGCTAGTATGCAAGTATTTAAGTATCTCTGGTTATCAAGACTGGAAAAGGTTTTTACATGCAGAAGGAAAAGTGGAATATTTGTAATTATTTAAATATTGTCGTACGCTCTCCAGCATTCTCATGCAGTATTATTCCAATGCAGAACATCATCAGCTATAGGAAGACTAACGATTCAAATTGAAAAATTAAAAGAAGAGAATTACAACCTTGAAAATGGTATGATATATTATTTTGCTACATTTTATTTCCTAAGAAATTAGCTTCACCGGTTCTGACTTCTTCTGAAAATATCAAGCAGTTAACCGAACACAATGGAAGTATAGAAGAATGCAACAATATTATATTTTAACTGCACTCTTTTGCAAATGATTTTTCACGCTTTTTATTTAAACTTTCCCGCGCTTTATGTTATATATCCATCTCACTCTTTAGGAAATGACTGTTCTAAATTTTCATTCTTGTGTTTTCTTTCATTTAAAAAACTTTTATTTACAAGGCAACAATTTCACGAGTAGCACACTAGTTGGCTGTGCATGACAGAACTGGTTAATTTTGACAAACCATATTCCACACTACTTCAAATCATTTCAATTGTAGCAAAAGAAGACTACAGAATACGTTTCGAACAAGTTGAGAAAGATAAAAAGTCTCTCAATGACAGGGTAAGTTTAAGCAAAAAATTATTGCTGATAGCATTTTGTAATACTTATATTATGAGCGACTTATCTTTGTCTTTCTAATTGCTAATTTTTAGTTATGTTCGATAAGCTGGACAGCTGATAACTATAACATTGAACACAAACTCGATGATTCCTGCATATGAAGGTAATCAAAGGTAAACGAAGGAAGTGAAATATGCAGCATTTTAGTTATCATGGGTTTTCAACAAAGGAACTCCGGTATTATAAATGTATGCCCCTTGAAAATCGGCCCCCTGAGGGCCCTTGAACATCAGCTGTGCTGAAGGCCCACCCTGAAATGAAATGTGAAATCAGAGGGGGAAAATATATTTTGGATATATCTGTTCACAGAACTTTTTCAAGAGAATGTTTAGGCTTCATAGACAATCTCAAAAATAGACAATATCTATGAAAGGCGTTTTCTAGGTTGTTGTCCATAATCAAATGATTTTCTTACAGTGGTTTTTGTGACTATTTTTTGCAAAACCTCATTTCTCTGTAAATACAGGTGATAATGAATTGATTGTTAACCAGTAGGTGTATTTTATGTTGTACTTGGTGTGGTATAAATTTCATCAAAATCTTTTCTTCAGAATATGTTTCAGAAATATTTATCTTGAGGGTTACTTTTTTGGTTCCACCCGTTATATACCTAGATAAAGATATTGGTATTTTTATCCCCCAGCATAATTTTTGCAAATATTTTCAGCCATAACCAAGGTTCCCAGAAAAGAACAAATCTCCACCTCTGTGTGAAATTTGAAAAATGTGCGGAATTTTAGGTCTCTCTACCACCCTTTAGATCTTGTCATTTCATGGAATTTTAAGCTGTTTATGCTTTGGCTTTTATTGATACACTTTTAAGTCATTTTTCACATTGCTCATTGAGTAATTTATCCATTGAATATTTATTCGTCATTTGCTATTCATTATTTGTTTGTCGAATATATAAATCGTGTAAAACTTGGGGGATAAAACTTTTCGAAAGAAGGGTGCCCGATTATGGAACAATCTGCCAAAGCAATAAAAAACATAACAAAAATTAAAACAGTATACTACAAGCCTTAAAGCGTTTAGAAATGCTAAATATTAACAATCATAACCTTCAAATCAGAATTATCATTTTATGAACAATTAATCTTTCATCATTATAAATCTACTGTGACAATGCTGTTATTCTCGATGTTTACTCATATTTTTCTTTTCTTTTTGCATTTTAATTTAACGGCCAAAGCTAGATAAGCTATGCTTTACTTTGGTCGTATAGGATACAGATCTTTTTATATATACCTTGTAATAACTTTAGTCCTGTATTCTATGGCACAGGAAGCCCAATCGCGTAATATGGCGGCCTAGCTAATACCAGTAATACTATATTAGGTAATTTACGTTGCTGCTGTTTCCTAACTGCAATATAAAGATAGCAGTATTTGCTCTTTGAATTAAAGAAAATAAAATTCATACCGTAAATGGTTGATTGTTATCTCGGTTATCTCTGTGTCGATTGTGTCTTTCTTCTTGTGCTCTTGTACCCCGAAATGATTGAAACATTCTGCCACCATGGTAACAGAATTGATGTTGTTGCTGTTGTATTGAAATAACGACGCAAAATTATAGGTTGAAGTGTGTATATAAGAAAGAACAAGGAGCGCAGCTTTCTTACTTACGTAAATCTAACAACAGTTTTGTCCTCGCTCAATCTCGGTGAATTTTGCATCAAACTCCCAGTTCTTTGCATGAAAATGTTCCCCAGCTTTTAAACTTCGTACTCAATGCATTTGTCTTCACTTTCCTCCCCAAAATGATTTAAAACAAACGCGAAACAAAACTGATCACTTTGACAGTTTGAAATCTGCCCAAGCTCCGTCCCACCATCGTGGCCAGGATAAAAGGCGCCGACGTTCGAAATTCGTCAGATTCTCGACAAAAATCATGACGCTGACCCCCGGATCTCCAACGAACGTATTTGCTGCCAATAATCCTTGCTCACAAACATCCGGGGGATAAAACCTTGATTTGCTACGAGTTTTGTTCGAATTTCGAACGTCGGCGCTCTTTATCCTGGCAACGATTGGGGAGGAAAGTGAAGACAGTTTATGGTTCCCTGAAGAGAAGAGTGTCGTCTTGTCAGATAGATTCAAGTTGCCTCCAGTTACCTTTCGTTAATCCATTTCCCTTGCATTTTAGGCTAAGTACGAAGCAACGATCGAAACATACAAGAAAAAATTAGGTAACTTTGATTCTTTCCTGATGGAAGTTACCCATTTTCCGTGATGAGCCTTATTTTGAAATATTTAAACTTACGTCCTTAATGCGTTTAGTTGCAGATGAAATATTTACAACCATTTAACCATTTAACCAATAACCATTTAATCATATATACATTTAATATGCATTAAATTGCTCATTTGTGTAATTGCTCGGATCTTACATTATACTCTGTTGCATTCCTTTGCATTCCTGGTGAACATTCGAGTTAAAAGCTTAAAAGATCCAAATACTTGTGTCAAATTTACTTGATAATGTAATGTCCGATTTTTCTATTCAGTGTTGATTTGAGATCTTATTGAAAAATTTCAAATTTTAGAGGAGCTGCAAGACATGCGGAAACAAATGAAAACGTTGCAAGAGAAGAACAATGGGTTTATGCAGCAAACGATGTCGATGGAAGAGGTACTGTCAACATATTTTTGAAAGGACAGCCTTGGTTTTACCGGGCGACTAAAAAACTCCCGCTAGTCGAAAATAGTAGTCCCGTGGTAAATTCGAAAGATCCAAAATATAGTTTTGCAGTACATCCAGATAATGGCCTAAACGCACCATCAAAGGGACTGCGAATTAACGGAAACGCAGCTTGTCAGTTTTACTACTTTTTGATTACTCCTTCCTTTAGAGCAATAAATAAGATATTAATTCATTTTACTTTCAGTTTATTATTTTATTATTGTTATTATTTTTATGATTGTTATTATTTTATTAGCTATGCTTATTCTCAAAAGGATTTTAATGAATTTCAAAATACCAGGTTTGCACCCAATGCACCCTTGTGCTAAAACTGCAACTTCTTCACTTATTGGGAGTTGCACTCTTGTGCGTAAAGATTATTTGTGGTCCTTTTGAAAAGATGACTTTGACTTTGAATTTGTAACGATAATTCACAGCAGAGATATTTTCATTGATTATATTATCTTGAATTTTGATTTTAAAGCCAGTGGATTTTAGCTTTAGCGAAACTCCGTATCATTTTAACATTTAAAATCACACTCTGACGAGGACGTAAGCCCGAAAGGCCTCAGTTTGTTAAGATATGTCTTGCTATTTTTTGTCGTCCAACCTCTCCACATCAAGTCTCTAGTTATAAATTTTACCAAGTTTTCTTCATCTTAACAAATTTTTTTTTTAATTGAAAGAATTCCTTAAAATTCGGATGAATTTGGCTATGTTATAGAGGTATCAAAAACCCGCATATATACGAACTTACTTCGAATAAGAACCTTTATGTAATAACTTTGTCCCCTGGTTTTTCATTGGTTCTTACTTTGAAAAAAAAATGCATTGATCTAGTCTATGACGATCCAAAGCAGTAATTCGATTATTGCGCATGATAACGAAAAACCAGTATTTAGAAGGCCTAAACAGTCTTAGTGTCCCATCCCACTCTCCGTCGCAGAGGCTGTTTGTTGGAAACCGAACTTTCAGAACTGCGAAGGAGCTAAAGAAGCACACAGCGCGCCTCTGCCAAAAAACCTGCGTGAATCGACATTAATTTGCGTGAATCGACATTTTAACAACACCAACAACATAGCAACAAGTGTGAACCAGAAAAATGGTGGAAATGGAGATGACTTTGAACGACTATAAAATCAGGTAGGTACTTTGCATTCACAGTTTTTAAGGGAGCTACTTTTCAACTGTTCATTGATTGAATAATAGTGGTTTTGTTGTTGTTTCTTTGTGCATGGCAAGCCAAGAAGAGGGGAGGGAAGGGGCTGCTGAAATGGCATCCGGGACGGGACTTGCTGCAATAAAAACATAGGCCTAGACTGAAGACTTCTCAGCAGTGAGACAGATTCATTGACTCCATTTCGAGAGATCCTTCGGAAGTCATTTCTTTTAGTATACAATTGGTGATCTACATATGTGGTACTATAAATAACATTCATTAAAAAATTAACCAGTATAGGAATCCCACAGTAGGATTTAGAACACACCTTTTCGTACTCATGATTTGCAAATTGGATCAAATACAAACTTTTGTTCGTGTCTCATCTCCGTGCAATTTTTTGGTAAGCTGTGTTGTGTACGCATTCTGTGTCTGTGAGAAGACTGTCAGAAAATCTATCTCGGTGCATGGTTCTAAAACGTTGCTTCAGACCATCATTCCTCAGATACGGCTTTATTTCTGATAACTTTTCAAAACAAACTTTACACGCAGTTTGTTATTGATGTAGGCCGAGTGTATTATGCGTTCCGCCATTACTGAAAACATGCGTTGTTGGGCATGCCGAAGCAGCAACAACAACAGTTAAGGATTTTTTGGCAGAGGCTGAACTCGCGCTTCGCGCTCGCTTTTTTGGCGCCCTCGCAGTTTCGAGAGCTTCAGTTGAAAGCTCGGTTTCCAAAAAACAGCCTCTGCGATGGAGAGTGGTCCCATCCTCTACCACAGTATTTTGATTCTAGACAAAGATATTTTAAAGTAAGAAAGCAAAGAAACATCAATGAAGAAGACTTTCTTATAAGAATTTAAGAATCTAATTTAAGGACCTAAATCCTGATTTCATGAATGGCATCTGTTATACAAGAACTCAGTCAATTTTGTTTGAAAAATGTAGGTTCTGATAAGCGGGGTTTTACTGTATGCTTTAGCTTCATACAGTAAATGAGGTAGTTCAAGATCAGTGCTGTACTGTACATCATGCATATCTTTATATACATCGATGATTAATATGAGTTGTAATTGCAGGAACTGAAGAAAGCCCACGGCTTGAAAACACAAGTAGAAACATTCAAAAAGCAGGTATGTGTGTCTCTAATAGCATTCACCTAGCCTGGTATTGATAGTGCTTATCCCACGAAATCACAATGTAGGGAGCATGGAGGTGGAACTTCCATGAAAATGTTTGTTTCATTAAGGCTGCTTCCACACGATGCCGGTGCATTTCGAAAAAGGTAAAAGATGTGACTGTGGCAAACTAATTTGAGTTAGCGTTCACATGATAACGGTGACTTGCGCTGGCTTGGCCATATCTGTAGAGTGGATGACGACAGACCAGTCAAGGCACTCTTACACAGTGAATTATTTCATGAATCTCGACCTGTTGGCCGACCCAATCTGAGATTTAAGGACACCTGCAAAAATGCTTTGAAATGTGGTCATGTACTAGATCTATGGAAGACTGTTTGTAGATAACAGACAAGAATGGAGAAGGCTAATTCGTACTGTTTGTGAATATCATGATGTAAAAAGGGTGAAGGAGGACGAGAGGCGTAGAGAGAGAAGGAGACAAAAGAAGTCAAGACCATAAAACTTTACTGTGTAATATCCGTTGTTTTTTTGGGTTTAGAGGCGTATATATACCGGGTGCGCCAAAATAAACTATGCACGTTTGGCAGGCCACAATGAATTGTAAACGGGACCGATATTGAGGATTTATGACTTAATCTTTAGCAGAATGCCTGAATTAGACACTGGGATTTTTTGCAAATTTTTTCATTTTCACTTTTTAGAGCTAGAAGCGAGTTCCTAAAATTTTATTTTTCGAAAACAGTGAAAACGATCAAAAAACATCGATCAAGTTTTCTAAATAATCGACACGAATGGACAAAGAGAGAACTTATTCGTGGTGATTTGCGATTTGGAAATCGACCAATGGTAATCTGCTATACGAGAGTTCGTACTAAACCCCCAAATACTCCTGAAAACATTTTCTCTTTGTTCATTCATGCTGAATCTTTAAAAATTTGATCGACGTTTTTGATTGTTTTCAATGTTTTCGAAAATGAACATTTTCCGAAACTCGCTTCTAGCTCTAAAAACTGAAAACGGAAAAATTTGCAAAAAATCCAAGAATCCAATTCAGGCTTTCTGCTAAAGATTAAGTCATAAATCTTCAAAATCGGTGAAATATACGATTTATTGTGGCCTGTCAAACGTGCATAGTTTATTTTGGCGCACCCGGTATCACATGGTACCGGCAAAATACCGCTTTCAAAATGTGTTGGTTAGAGTTCCGTTTTCAAAATCTGCTGCTTACAAAATCTGCCGGTAAAAAATGTGCCGTTTTCGTGTGAACGGGAGGCCTATCCGTTACATTTTCACCGTTTTCAACATGTGCCGGCATCGTGTGAACGCAGTCTAAAAATGAATAGTTGTAATTTTAATTTCAAAAATTTTTGGCTGCAAAAAGGAATCTTTCCTCTTAAATCAATTTGCAGGGAGGTTTGATAAATATCTTCCCATTCAAAGCAGTTTTTTTGAAAATTATGAATGCTGGCCTCATGTCAAAGCTTAAATTCTAACATTGGAAAACTCTTTATGATTTTCATCATTGCACCATAAGTTTATATTGAAGCACAACAAATCGTGTTCATATTGCTAAGTTAGATATGACCGTTGCTATTAAATGATAACATAAAATCTTGCAATAGTCCCTTTGCTTTCGCCAGTTTGGCCTACTTGCATCCAGAACGTACTTTTTGGTCTGTTATTTTCCTGTAATTAGGTGCTTAGCATTTCAAAGTTTTTTATTCAGATATTCTCATATAGGACAACATAAACCTTGCAACAGTCCCTTTGTTTTTGCCAATTTGGCCTACTTGCATTTAATACGTACTATTTTGGTCTGTTATTTTCCTGTAATTATGTGCTTAGCATTTCAAAGTTTTTTATTCAGATATTCTCATATAGAATCGTTATTCCTCGTAGATCTACGAATTACACTCAAAGAATCTTGAGTTGGAAAAAAGAAATGATAAAGCTGAATTTGAAGCGAAACGAGCGAAAGAGAAACAACAAATGATAGAAGCAGAAAATGAGGTTGGTTCTTAAATTCTTTTATATTCTCTCAACTCTGCAACAATCAATTTGCTTTTCCGTTACCTTTCCAATAAAAGTATTCCTACCGAAATTGATCAAATTAGAAAAATGCCATTTCGTATCTGTTTTCCTTTGTTGTTTAAAAAGTAAACGGAGACTGCCTGGAAGACGCAAGGTTGTATTTGAAACCATTTAAAGAGCCATTGCCACCCATAGTCCTTTGTGGGCTTGCTGTAATTTCAGACAGTCTAAAAACCAAATTTGGTCCAACTGAAAAATATGGATTTACACTGTAGTAGTTGAACTGATAAAACTGACTTGAACTGACTTTGTATGGTGGTTGGGTTGCATTTAGCTAGATTTCGGTGATCTTGATTGAATTGACCACTTGTGTGGATATATTGTAGAGTCAAATCGAGTATATTTCTGTTGATGTCATTTGGGAGGTCTTTATCACCATATAATAAAGGTTGCGTCAAAATTTCATTTGAAAGATCGACATATTCGAATGGTCGTAGACGTAGTAAGGCCAAAACTCCAGCGAGAAGGTTTCGACGTTGAACCTCAAACGAAGGGCAATGCAACAAAAGATGCTCCGTTCTCTCAATACCATCGTTAGTAGGGCACATTGGATTTATGGTATCCCTTAAATTGTGCTTGAATTTGTGAAGGCTTAATTTGCAAAGACCAACTCTAAGTTGAGTAAGATAGGATAAGCCTGTTGGGTCATGGATCCCCAAAGACAGATTTAGTAGGGGGGCGGATTTTCGAAAGCAAGTTTTTCTTGAAGATTGCAACTGATGGTGAAATTGTAGTTACCGGACATAGTTCATTCTATTCAGACAGGCAATTTGGATAAAAGCTAGAGTTGAATTTTTCTGTCCCTGCCGTTCTTCGCCCAATGAAATTTGATTTGCAGACAGTATGAAATTGCAGCATGCCTACAAAGGAGCCTGGGTGACAATGGATCCAAATATTTCTTTTAATAACGATAACGAGCTCGAAACGTTGTCTTTTTACATTCACGCTACTTTTTGGTGATCATTTTGACCTATTATCGTTTGATTATCGATGGCACCGCATCCACCAAACATGATTTTATTGAATCCCCTTAAAAGACTGTCTGAATTTGTGTGTGAAAACTAAGAGCCGTACTACTGGAGCATGGGTTCCAAATCTTTAAAAAGGCTGGTGTAAAATTTAGTGACCTATTTCTTTGAACTAAATGACTTCAAACAAACTTTAGATATTTCTCTATAATTCTACCGTTGGACTTTTTGGAAATCTTCAATATTTTCAGAATTAGAGCATTTTTCTTTGTTTTCAAGAATTCAAGAAAAATTTTCTAATAGACTTAAATCATTGTAATTTCTAAACTGTTTGACAAAACATGAAGTAATTTGGAAGAAAACAATAGTTTATGGATGCTTACAATATGGAACCAAGCCAAAGTCTGTCACTCATCTGGTTTATGATTTAGAAATTTGATGACATGACATCCTCAAATGAGTTGAAATGTAAGATACGCTGTAATTTCGAAAAATATTCAAAATTTCTGGAAAGTCCAACGGTAGAATTATAGATAAGTATCTAAAGTTTCTTTCAAGCCATTCAATCAGAAGAAATAGGTCGTTGAATTTTACACCCACCTTTTTACGAGGAGTTAAAGATTTGGGACCTATGTTTACTACTGGAGCTTCGGGGTTGTTGCTAGTGTTATGGAAGCCTTATGGATGCACTTGAAGGAAATAACATTGACACAACAGAGAGCAAGTAAAAAATGACTAATGTTTATTGTCCTTGATTTAATTCAACATTTCCCTGATGTTAAGATGAACAAACAGATGCTGTCAAATGGACCTTTCCAACTCAAAGGATTAAAATCAAATTGTCAAAATCTGAGCAGACATCATTTCAAATAGACATAATTTAATGTGCATGTTTCGAACTTATGTATTCTTAGTGTTCATTTCGTAATGTGTACATTTTCACTGCAGCGGCTCAAGCAAGAAAGAAATACTTTAAGAGAAACAAATGAAGAACTTACATTAAATAGCACAAAGCAATCTAGTACGTATCATGATACTTCATAGCAGTATAGTTTAGGCATTGTGGGTTTAATATGATGATCCAACTAACTTCAAATTCTGAGCTGACCATGAAATGCGAGATCAAGACTTCATTCAAAATATTTAGATTTCTCAAATACGAAAGGTTTGATATAAATAAGATTGTGATTTTTTTGGATGCCCGACTTGCGTGCGTTCATTTTTGTTTGTTTTTTGTCATGTTTGTTAATTCAAATATATTACTAGCCTCTGAGAGAAGCAAATCCAAATCAAATAAAGTTCGTTAATCTAAATTGAATAAAATAAGTTTCAGTTCATTATTCTATTATAGTCTGTTTCAAGTTAGATGTCACCTGCAAATGCCCGCGAATAACTACAATAAAAGTGTTTTGCAAAGGAATTTTGCGTTATCGTAAATCTTTGGTGACATCTAATTTGAGACGGACTCTTGTTTCTAGCGCTGACGAGAGTTTTTAGCGTTTTAGAACTAAGTGTAGGCGCATTGTTTCATTAAATTTTCTTTCAATCTTACTCATCTCAGAAGCGATTTCATCAACAATTTTAGTACCAGCTGAAAGAAAATCAGATCTTGAATTTTTGTAGCTGATATCCAAGAGACACTAATAATTTCTTGAAAATTTCTTTCAGATTTTGAAGTTCTTAATATCTGAACCTGAAATGTAGCCATTTTTGACACCCTTCATGTTTCTCTGTTGTAGGTATGCTACCTGGCTATGATGATAGTAATAGTCCAAGTAATTCAGTTTCTGAAGATTTTCTTCAGTTAGAGGATCCTGATGTAAGGTAAGCAGGATGAAAACTTCGAAAGTTTGAACCAATCAGATAGACTGATTACAAGTTCATAGTTATTGCTATTAATAGACTGATGGACGCCATGACTACGACTCGTGGACTTGCACATTGAAAATTGGGACGAAATTGTTTCCCTTGACGTCACGTCCGATTTGGAAACAATAGCAACAATGTACGAAAAGCCAAGTGGTCCAGGCTATGGCTGATGGGCCTAACTTATCGGCTCAATTTTCAGATAATAAAACGCCTTAAATTCAAGTTTTAAGTGACGTTAGCAATGAACAAAAGCCACAAATATCCAGATGAATGTTTCCTCAGTCCAAGAATCAGCAAACTTTTCAGTTTCAATCAGAACTTCCTCTTTTTGAAAGCCGCTTAGCTCCTGTGCGCTCACCACAGCTGAATAAAAATCTCCAACTGCCGAAAAGTTGCCATGACTACGAACTAACCTCGTTTCGACGTGAAGAGAAAATCGGTGCCCCCTTTGTTTCTTTTCGTCCCACTTTTTGATGTGAAAGTCCATAAGTCCCAGTTTGACCAAAAAATATGTTGCTGTTGTTGTTAACATTGTTGTTGTTGTTGTTGTTGTTGTGATAACTGGGACTATTTCGTGAGTCTACCAATCAGATATATTTGAATAACATTTTAGGCAACATTATCGCTGCCTTGATGTCAAGGGAGCAGCAACCTGTCAAACGATGATTTTCTTTTTGTTTACTCACCTGGTACGTTAATTTCCAGCAGCTGGCCTATGATATAGTAGGATTTTTGAGAATTTAAAGATGCGCTGAGATTTTAAGGGAAGAAACTTTCGCATCAAGAAATTTCCCCGTTTTTCGCGCTTTCGGCCGAAAAATTCTCAAAAGTTTATTCTGCAAAATATCCTAAAATGTTACAATCACGACAGTTTATTTCCGCGAAGCTTCCTAAATATTCCTATAAAACAAATATTATTATTATTATTATTATTTTATTATTATTATTATTATTTTTATTATTATTATTACTATTATTATTATTATTATTATTATTTTATTATTATTATTATTGTTATTAAATATCTATTTAAAGTAGGCTAGAAAAAATGAATAGCTAGATTACAGCTATTTAAGGCCTACTATTTACAATATACATAATTTACAATAGAATAAAACTATTGATATATATTACAGGCCAATGAGAGTTAAATCTATCATGTTAGAAAGCCAACTTTAGGGATATATACTTTGCAAAGCCCACAGTTGCATTTTCCACCATTCCAGCATCTAATTTATCTTTTGAAGATAGGAAGGCTGTTTGACTGTCTTATTTCTTGCGGTAAATGCTGCCACAGTTATTTCCAAGGTAAGTAATGGACTCAACTCCAAAGGACGTAGTTCGTACTGCTGGCAATTGCGCGTCATCACCATGCCTTAGACAGTGCCTAATATTTCGTTCCATAAAAATATCCTTCATGAATGGTGGATTCAGACCGCATTTTGTTTTATGAATTTCAGTCACGAGCAACTGTAGATTTCTTACATGGATTGGCACCGATTTAGATTATTATTTCATTTATCATTTTAAATTCTTTATGCAGGGTGAAAACGTTCAGTGAACAAAAAACTGTTGTACAATATGCCGTGAAATGCAAGGGAATTAGTTATGGTCTTGTTTGATAGCAACCCTTTCGAACTATGCTGCTGACAAGCATAGGTAGGGAAGATTCGCAAGTCATTGAAGGGTCGACGAAAATTTGAGACGTTACAAAATTTGACACGATTCCTATTTTTCGCAAAAGTTTATTCTCGCGGATTTTCCCAGTTTGGCCGATTTGCGAAAGTTGATTCCTACAATGTCGCTTTTTTCCAACTCGCGAAAGTTTCTTCCCTTAATTTTCCCTTATCTCTTATGTTTATTTTCAGAAATAAATTTATACGACTAAAACACGAGAATAAAATGTTGAAACTACAAATAGATGGAAATGAAAACGAAAAGATTCAAGTATTACAAAGTATGTTGGATGATTTGAAAGAGCAAAAGAATGAAATGGAAACTGAGAACAGGTAAACATTTTGTTATTTTTAATAAAATTGATTAGATACTGGATGGACTAAAAAGAACTTCACATAGATGAAAATCATAATGCATAGAATACTCGAGATATAGACTGATTACAGGAGTCTCAGTTTGCTGTATTTAATTGGATCATGTTATGGGTTTTTTATATTCTCATAATATTTACAATAAATCTAAACTGCAAACAGAACCTACACACAATCACATACGACTACACAACGATGCCACAGGGAGCATGGATTTTCACAACAACTCTGCGGCCATATTAAAATTAACTCAAAGTTTGTCCCAAAATAGATGCCAGGTCAGACATTCGGAAAATTTCAATGGATTTCTATATTATGGCTTCACCCTGAGACTCATGGCAATACAGCTTCAAAACGGGGACCAACTTAGGCCATCTCCGCCGCGTTAAAGGCGGGACCAATCAGATCGTTACGCTCTTAACAAGGTCAGACCACGTGCCTATTCCTAGCGTTTGACTGGTTAATTAGATCAAAGTTAAACTTTCGAAGCGAAGCAACGTTCAAAACAACGTTCTACTTTTCTTTCGACGCTCGAAGGATGGGAGACGTTCGATTTTTCTTCAGATCTTTCGTCAGATTTTAGTCTCTGTTTTGAATCTGTTTGGTCATAAATCCTTGTATGAGTGAAAATAAAAACATCAGTTTAAAAATGTTGAACGACTACAAGGAATCACGTCGTCAGTCTACTGCGAATCAATCAATTTTTGGTTGAAGTATTTTTATGAGCTTTGTTCTATTTTTCTGGACATATAGACCTTTTTACTTGCTAGAACAGAGGTTCAGATTGATCGTCACAGTCTTGTAAAGGTTGAGAAGGAAAGCGAAAGCGCAGCCGCCATTCTGAGTATGAATATTGCTAGCAGGACGAGTGCAGTTTAGCGGGCGGCGCTAAATGTCATATTTTAACCTTAAACCTAACTAACCCTAACTTCCCTTACTAACCCTAACTTACCCTAAATAACCCTAACTTACCCTAAATAACCCTAACTTACCCTAACCCTAACCCTAAATTACGCTGAAAACCCTTTTCTGAAACTAACCCTAACCCTTACCATATGACATACAACAACACAACATTCAAATGCGGCCCGCTAAACTGCACTCTAGCCTTGCTAGCTGTGGGATGTACTTCCTTCGGGCCTGGAAGCATTTTCAGAGAATTAATCATCGGTAACTTTGCTCAGATTCAGTGACGAATGTTTCAATTTATACGCAAGTAAGTATAATTTGCCTTCTATCCGTGTTTCTTGTCGTTTTCCTTCATCGTTTGCCGATGTTGTTGTGTAACAGTTGCAAACAAAAGTATGAGGATGCAAGGGTTTCATTTTGCCAGTTAGCGAAGCAAAGTTTGCTGTTTTCAACCGTTGTCATTCAAGTCAAAGAGAAAACAGGTAATGATGAACGAAACAATGAGAAACAAGGATAACAGGCAAACGAGACTTCCCTGTGTATAAGCTGAAACATTCCAATCTCACTTAAATAAAGTTATAGTTGATAAACTCTCTGAAAAGTACTCCGAGATCCGAAGCAACTTCATGGCACAGCTAGCAATCTTGATACTGAGAACGGGGGTCATGCTTTTGTTTTCCTTCTCAAACTCTACCAGATTTGGATGCTCGATCCAAATCTCTTTTCTGGTGAGTAAAAATTTTTATTGAGAATATTAGTAAAATTTGATTTGAAGATATCCATACTTCAAAACGCGTGAAAATATGCAAGAAACATTTGATCAAAATTGTAAGCCATCTCTTCCCTCAAACATATTTAAAGGCACACTGTCGTGGCTGTGATTGGCTAGTCGTGATGTTGAAATCACTAACAAAGACCTGACCTCTAAATAATTACCAAGCCTTTATGTCCTTGGATCATACTTTGTTTCGAGAATAAAGGGAGTCAGATCAATATCACCTTCATGAATTTCAGTGTACAGCGGAATTACTGAAGCTTGCCTAATTCCATTCTTTTTTATTGTTTTATTCATCCAATCAGTGCCACGACAGTGTGCCTTTAATTCCTCTCAATAGTTAATGATTAAATCTTTATGAAGGCAATTACGGATTTGATCTGATACTTTTGAAAAATCACTTCAAAGAAAATGAAATGTATTTATGTAAATTCTATATTGGCAATAAAGAAACAATGAAATGGATACTAAAAGTGCGGATGAAAAACGAAATAGACAAAAGATTGATATTTTTTGGCACACTAAGGCCTTTCAAGTTGATAATATTATCAGAGTGTGACTGACACACTGAATCGAAATTTTTCTAATACGGAGATTAATATGTTTACACAATAATAGACGAGAATAGTGTTAAATGATCGTGTAAATCCATTTTATGTAAAGTCTATGTATAATTTGTAAAAATCGCTTTTTTTCAGCCGTGGGGGAAATGAGTAGATTACTTATTCCTTTCCTCGCATTTCGACGTAAAGGAATTTTCATAAATCCACTTTTACCTATGTTTACAATTCTCAGAGAAGTGGAAGAAAATCACCTAAAAAGATACTTCAGCCTTTCGGCTATTAAGCAAACGTTGATTCATTCCAATACCGTAAAAGCTCTAATTAGCCCCCAGGGAGCTTATTTAATTTTGGACAATCCAGGGAGGGGGCTTAAAATAGCGGGGGCTTATTGGAGAGGGGAGGGGCTTATTCACAAATTCAACTAACAAAAATGTATATGATAGCCTTTCAGCTCTTTTGCCCCCTATTTTGCGGATTCAACATGCAATTTTACGAATCAAATGCATAAATTCGACACAGTCTTATCCCAAACCATATCGAACGTAACATGCAGACTTGTTTTGATAAATGAATGGAAAATCTTTGGTAACTCATGGAATTTGATAAAAGTGGGGGGGGGCCTAATAGAGAGGGGGGCTTATTTAGAATTTTGGCTCAGAGGGGAAGGCTTTTCAGAGAGGGGGCTTAATGGAGAGGGGGCTTAATAGAGAGGGGGGCTAAATAGAGCTTTTACGGTTTCTCAAGTATTCTCCTCATGGCGAATTTTCAAACATGTGAAGTTTTTTTTTTTGGTCCAAGAAAGGTTATTTTGTTCGAGTGAAGTCCTGTCCCAAGGGATATTTTTGTTATGGAGTTCCCAGCAAAGTGACAATTAGTGTAGCAGAGGGCATGGCAGGGTTAAAATATGTTGTTAGCACAGCTTCTACGCTTGGAGTATTTTTCAAAAAGAACACCTCTTTTGAAATGGTCATAACGATGGGAAAAAACAGGCTTTCCCTGATGATATACAGATAAAGCGACAAAACTCAAGCTTGATCTGTTTAAAACTGTGATTCCTTGAGATGAACTTCTCCCGATTTTGCGCTTTTCCCACCAAAAGCCAACGATTAAACACTTGCTATTAAATTATGCACGATAATGATACTGTAGAGCATTCTTGTCTGTCCCCAGGGAATACACCATTAAGCCCCATAACTGTTATAAGTCTCTCCGATTTTTATGTGAATGACATCTTTGTGGTTCTGTTTGCCCCCTTTATGGTAATTTTTCTAGCCTTTTCATGCTTTTTTCCCATATATTTACAACAGAAAATACAGCTTTGAAACCTTTTACCGGGCAATGATATCAATTTTTCGCTTCTCAGACTTGTCAAAATGATGTTTCTGCCATGTTGTATTAATTATTGAAGCAGATGATGTATAATGCATTTTGTTTGGATCCCCAGTTCTCTGAGCGTGTGATTGTTTTACACTGAAGGTTCGCATTGTATCTATAAAATGGAAGTTTTTATGTTCCCATTTTTGTCGTTTAACCATGTAACATTTCTGAAAGCTGGTTGAAGATCTTGGTGTCCCAGAAATATTAATTCTCGTTGATACAGGAGTTGGGGGGCAATAGGGGCAATGGGGGCACCGTGCACCTCCAAGTTTCTCGAAAATGCCTTTTTTGACTTCAAAGTACCCTTTTATGCTGCCATTTTTTTTGTCTAAAAGTTTCTCTCCAGTTCTAGAAAGTGGCCCTTCTAAATGCTGTTCACTTCCTACGTCGATGTAGAGTTGCATTTCATTCGAAAAGAGTTTAAATTCACCATATTCCCGTCGAGTCAAAAAAGAGTGATATGTATCGATTGATGAGCAAAATCTGTAACTCGAGTGTGTTGAGCAAAATTTGCATGCATAGTGGAATGAATAGATGAGAGATTCACTCCCTTTTCAACAGTTTTCTTCACTTCCTGTGCTCGCAATAGATAGTTTCCTCAAAATGTCTGTGTTGCAAAAAAGTACGAAATGGCCCGATAACCCTCAATGAAATACAACTGTCTTGTTCATTAGGTATATAGACATTGGGTTTTTAATGATTAAGGTTAATTATTTAAGTTCGCTTGGGATGATTCGATTGATGCATGCACAAAATAGGGTCATGTTTTTTGGTTGTTTCATTCTTAGTCCCGTTGAGCAAAGCCACAGGGGTACAAGAGACTTGGTTAATCAGTCCAGTGATTTTTGGTTACATTAGTTTGTTGGAACATTGTCCAGGTTTCCTTTTTCAAACAGAAGTGTATTCTTGGGGTGCGACCTCATTTTTACATTTCGATTATTATCTTTTTAGACAACAGCATCAAAAGATATTAGAGCTTGAAGGGGAACTTGAAGATGCACTTAAAAATAAGCAGACTGAAGCCCAAAAGATGACACAAGAAGAACAAGAAATTAAGAAAAAGCTTCATGTTCATTTGTAAGTTTCTTTAAACTTAAACTTTAAAAACGCGTATAAGAACCTCGTGGATTTAGAACCTGCAGGCTGAAATTGTCAAATTGTCAATTGTTTTATAAGAACCAATCCATTGTATTCATTGTTTAAGAAGGCTGACTAGCTATTCATACAGAATATTTTTTTGTTAGTACTGCGTTATATTTATTTCTAATTCTGAATCAGACCTTTACCCGAAAGTGCCTTTTTTATCGTATTTTGCCATAGCCGAATTATTCAGGATTTTTATGGAAAATTGATGATTACCAATCTCTACAAACTGGATTCCAAACTAAACATCGAGCTTTTTCTTTCATAGCTAAACAAATAGATTACTGCTAGCTATTTTAACAGGGCACGGTGTAGGCGAATGTGATTTTTAGCACCAGGCACTGAGATTGCCGGAGTAGCTAATCATGTCATGACGTCATGACGCTTAAATGGCGTTTCATTTTTAGCGCCCATACTTTTTGATCCTGCAGTTAATTGTTGATGACCTTCAACACCAACACCTTTACCGTTAAATACCTTTATTATATTATTTTACCTTTTACCATAAGACAACTCGATTTTAATTTTAATTTGCTGCTTTAAGGTTTCTGGCTTCTTCGTTTCAGAGAGCAATTGCGGGAGGCTAGTGACGAATTACAAAAGAAAAAATCCTACATTGATGATTTAGAGTCAAGGTCTAGCAATAACTGTAAGTATAGCTAAGAGGCAGTTTGCAGTTTGCAGTTTGCTTGTTTCAATGCTATGACAGAATACTGACGAGTATGCCTTGACTACCCTTTTTAGCTTCTGAATTAGATACATAAATGCCCGAGGTAAGCATAGGGCTCAAATCTTTCAAATCTTCAAAAAGTTAGGTGTAAAATAAGATGTGATTTTTCTTTGAATTGAATGGCTTGAAAAGAACTATGGAACTTTACTTTAAATACGCCGTGGACAATCTTTGATATCTTTTTTTCAAAATGGCTGCAATTTAATCATTTTCTAAAAATTCATGGAAAATTTTGAAAAATTTAAATCATCGTAAATCTTAAACCAAGGAAGGAAAAATTATATAACTTTCAAGAAAAACCGTAGTTTATGAAGGTCTACAATATGGTCGCAAGCAGAAATCCGTACCTTTTCTGGTTTAGGAGTTAGAAATTTGATGACGTCATAGCCTCAAATTCAATAAATTCAATGTATTGATAGTGAAACTAATCACGATATCAATAATTTTCCATGGCAGATTTACAACAAAAGACCCAAAGTTCCTTCGAAGCCATTTATTAAAAAAAAAACTGTAATATAATTTCACACCGACCTTTTTAAAGATTTGAGCCCTATGTTCCCGAGGTAGATGTTTAGATCCATCCTTCTAGTTGTGATATAAACCCATAGTTTCTCTTGAACCACTTTTTTGCATTCACAACCAATGAATGATCTAGAATTATCCAAACGGAATTTTTTCTATTCTGGTGCAAAGACGTGAAACGAAATCCCATTGGAAATTAGAATGAGTTCCACGATTACCGCATTCAAAAGGAGACTGAAGGAAAAGTCCGGGGTTTCTAGAATTAATGTCAAAAGGCCACCTTACCAACTGCCAAACATCACTTGTCACTTCTTTCCAAGTTTTGAGGTGTTTTTCTGTTGTAAATTCATACGACATTTTTCGTAAGTTAGGCCCAACGTCGCCATTTTGAAAACGCGATAAAATGACTAGCCTCGGTTTGGAGGTTTGATTGTGTCGTCGGAAATTACTTGAGAGTTCTATAAGAAAACAGCCTCGTTCAGGTCGAAGGCGAAGTGGATGAAATGACGTCATGATTCAATTCCTGCAAAATTAGGCATCCTCCGAAGCACGATCCCCAGGAAGACCAACAAATTTGTAACATTTTGATATGTTAATAGACATATATTTATTTGTATAGCGATAATCTTTCTCTTTTTATTTTAAATGTAGCTGATAGGGTTTTGTGTTAGAATTTGATTGAAATGAAAAATGAAGCCTCCAACTTTTTGTCAACTTTTGTGGCTTGCTCTTTTTATAGTTTCTGCTCGACTGAGCGGCTGTAGGAACAGTAAATACTCCTTCATGCAGCCACTAATTGCAATGTACTGGCGCTTAGTATTTCAGTCAAAAGCTACCGATGCTAAAGACGGACCGCACTAAAGAGTGCGCGAGGAAATTTTGTACATCGATCCTTTGTGTCTCAAAGAATATAGATTTATCTGATTGGTTGATTTACCATGAGACACAATCAGTATAGTAAATATGATATGATATGAATAACTATTTATACACAAAAAATAATCCCTTCAGCATCTAATAATACCTGTATACAATCTTATGAAAAACAAAAGTAAAATCAAAGGCAACATAGTAAGCAAGTCGTTAATATTGCTGTTCTTCCATGGGATCGTGTTTTGAGGTTAACGTTTTTGGTCAGCCAGTAGGTTTGCTTTCGATCGTTTTTTTTAAGTAACTGAGAGTTGAGGCCTTATAGTAAATTATAGTAAATAACTCCTTGATGCCATCTTTACTGCAATAGATATATTCAGCTGACATTATTTATAGTAAATTATAGTAAATAACTCCTTGATGCCATCTTTACTGCAATAGATATATTCAGCTGACATTATTTATAGCCATTTCACTTAGTAAATAACTCCTTGACACCATGTTTAGTGCAATAGAAAATGCGACTAACATTTTCGCCACTTCAGTTCAAATGACCATGCCCTTAGAAAAGGATCTCATTATCTGTTGGTACGGTTACCCACATCACGCTTTTCATGGTGTGATGCTCTAAACTTGTATGAAGATAACTTTTTGTCGGGGAGGACCCTAATGTCATCTGAAATGGATGCAAGCAACGTTAGCTGAATTTGTCTTTTGTCTATTGTTTATAATCTGCTCTTTTTTAAGGAAGTGCATGTTAATTGATATTCGTCCTGATTGATATGAAGTAATTTAATTTTCGTTCTTTTAAGCTGAGGAAATAATGAACCTTAAAGAACAATTAATGAAAAAAGATGAAGATATGAGACAAATGGAAGAAAGATATAAAAAATATCTTGACAAAGCAAAACAGGTAGGTTGTAAGCAATTATTTAAAATCGAACCAATATTTTACTTATTAAAGTGACTACACAGAGTTAAAATCAGCTTAGCTGGGGGAACTAGGGCAATCTAGACATAGTTTTTTGTCTAGACATAGTATGTGATTTTCTCAATACAGTAAAGTCCTACCTGAAGAAGAAACCACTTTATAAGTAACTCAGATGCTGAATTCTGCAAGAATGATATGAGAACAATTAGCTAATTAATTAAGGGAAAAAATATGCAGATGTCGGAAAGTTGCTTTCTTAAAGGCAGGACTTTACTGTAGAGGAGGACAATGGGAAAATATGTGGCATGTGGCCCTCTTTTGATCCAGTCTTAGATTTGATCGCTTATCAACTGTAACATTTGCCTATCAAAATAGGGGCCCTACCGACAGTTATATGTTTCGAGCATCATATTACGAAAACATTCGTACACCCTAAAGCTATCAATAAACATAATGCTAGACATTTTAAAGCTTACTTGCATTCGTTGATATCTACAAGGCAGTTTTGTGGACGGGCTTCAGATGCAGTAATAGTCTCAGGATCGTATTGTCCATCATTCGTTAGATCGCAGGAAACAGTAAGCTCTTCTCGCTTCACTTGTTACCAGATGAGAACAAACTTACCTGTTTACATTAGGTGGTAGTGCGATATATCAGACTTTGTAATCTGACAATTCTCAGCCAAGTGGCCTCAGCAGTTTTGACATATATGCATGCAGTAATTGATGATCTTGTTTTGCTTTGTTTTTAGGTGATTCGTACCCTCGATCCAAAACAAAATTCACACAACGAGGTAAGCTATATGCCTGTAATTTGGTAGCTGTCATTTAAAAATGCGAATGTAGTTCTTTTATCACAAGAGTTTGAAACAACCATGCCTTTTCAGTACTTCCGGTGTCGAGAATTATAGGTTTTGATCTATTAAAATTTTTGTTGATACCATGGAAATAGAGTAGATGTATAAAGCACTAAAACACGACATTTCGAGCATATGTACTCATTATAAAGTCATGTTTTATGCTACGCTATTTTATTATACTCAAATCATGTATTATTATACAGTCGTGGCCAAAAGTTTAAGACCATATTTTTGTCAACAACGTTTCTTGGCCTAACGATATGGAACCCTACCACTCTGCCTATTTTACTCCCTTGGAGTTGGTTTAGATCAACTTTCCATGTAGATTCCTAATTTTTATTTTGTTTTTTATTAATTTTGGCGCCATTTTGCTATGACGTCACAATGAAACCAAAGATATTCTAATGATTAATCGTTGTTGATCATTGCGTTGTAACTGCTCATGGAGCTTTTTCGCTTAGACCATTTCTTAACATTACATGACAGTGGAAAGTCTGTGTTCACAGGACCTTTCAGTCTCCTGTCATATTTCAATTTTTTCTGCTCGTAGTTTGTGTGCCAATGGCAAAGGATTTTCTGAAATTTCTTTTCTATCTCTTACCAAAATCAATCTTTCGCCCATTTGTATACTTATCAACCTTAACAGTTTTTAAAGTCTGGTTTAGTTTATTGATATCATCTGGCCACATGTCTCATCTTTTTCCTCTTATTCTAGATTCAGCAGTTAAGAAATCAGCTTCAAGATAAAGAAAAAATGATAGAACATTTAGAGGTAATAATTTGCTGATTTTTCTTTCTGTCAAATTATTCGTTACTGCTACCACCCATATCAGCGCTGAAACCTGAAATTGGCATCTCATTTGAAGTGACATTGGGGATCTCGGGAGACCCCTATTGCTTTTGACTTCAATCATGGCTGGAATACTTGGGACAAATCCTAAATTTGGATAATTCCTGCCTTGATAACGTGGGGGCCTCCACTTCATTGTTGCTTGAATTGCACCCCAGCTGACCATGGCAGCACTGAATTATACAGGACCAGGGTTAAAGAGATTTCTGCTCAGTGATTGAGGAAATTATGTTATTTGTCACTGATTGCTGTTCAGGTTACGGTATAGATATGCATAGCCGAGAACATTTTTGTAACAGCTTCCTATCGTTAAATATTAATTTATTCGTTTCATTCATTTCAAATTCTTTATACAGGGTGAAAAACATTTAGTAAATCAAGAAATGTTTTACAATATGCCCTGTTAAAATAGAAAGAAAAAATGAATAAATTTCTAATACTACTTACATTATCTAAATACATTACAAAAGAAAACCTATTTTTTTAAATAAACAAATCGAAAAAATAACATCGCTGCAGAAAAGAGTTCTATAGCCTATCTTACACCACGCTTCAGGCAAAAAAAATCCGTGAATAGAATGATGGCTAGTTTTGGGTAAATGATAGAAGTTGATGGAAACCTAGCCCGACATCTAATGTGGGACAGACCTTGGTTCATATGCATTATCAACTCTATATAAGTGCATGCCCATGTAAGATTTTATTGGCTGGAGGATAGTTTGCTCAGCATAGGGCTCAAATCTTTAACAACGTGGGTGTAATATTCGATCACTTTTTTCTTTGAATTCAATGGCTTCGAAGGAACTTAGGGTACTTTGCAGTAAATCTACTGTGGAATCTTTCGATATCTTGATAATTTTCAAAATGGTGGCTTTTATTATTTTTGAGGCTGTGATGTCATCAAATTTCAAAATCCTAAACCAGAAGAGATTCCTGTTTGCCACTATACTGTAGACATTCATAAACTATGGTTTCCTTGAAGATTTTATCAATTTTCCTGAATTGATATAAGATTTACGATGAATTCAATTTTTTTTAAATTTCGACGAATATAAAAAGGAATTAAAATGCCGCCATTTTGAACATAATCAAGATATCAAACAATTTCCACGGCAGATATACAGAAAATTACCCTAAGTTCCTTTCAAGCCATTTAATTTATGGAAAGATGAGATATAATTTTACACCCACCTTTTGAAAGATTTGAAAGATTTATACTCTATGCTAGTTTGCCCACGAGTAACTGGTGCAACGAAAATTGACGATGAGGATGATTAGTATCAATAGTCATTGTGTCATATTTTATAGCGTTCCTAAAGACCTCTCGCATATAAGTGCACTGCTGTTTTATTCGAGTATAGGAACAAGCCGCATAAATCAATCGCTATGAATGAATAAATGGGGATGGTTTCAGGTGTTTATTCTATAATTGAGGATGATTTGTTATGTGAGAGTAAATCGTTGAGATGCATACCCTTTTCGTTGTTTTCAGCAGTATTTGAAATGGCAGATTTATTTCCTTTGTAAACTATTGTCTTTCTACTATAGCGAGATCACGAAAGAATGAAGACCACAAGGGAACGAGAAGAAAAATTAATTATAAGTGCTTGGTATGACATGGTAAGTTTTTGTCCTATTTTGTTTCACATGATAAAAGTTTGTTCTCTTAATTTTGGTCAAGAAATTAATTTCCAGGACCCAACAAAGTCTTGGAAACGTCTCTTCAAAAACCAGGAGCTTCAGAAAATAGTCCTTTTGTTGACAGTTAATTAAGGTCCTGATGTATGATACATTAAACAGATTTTACGATTCATTATTTATCTTTAGGCGCAATCGTAAATACTTGGCAAATTCTGCTGATTTTTCGGCTGATTGCTTCCCGCGTCATAAACAATGTCTTGAAAATTCCTCGTTTTTAGAAACATTCTAAATCGATCAAACAGCATCCATCAAATTTTCTGAACACTTAATTTGAAATGTGAAGAGAAAATTTAGGATTTTTACTTCACATTTAGTTCATAAATTTCCGCTCTTTTTTCTTTCCTTCTATTTCCTCTCCCTTTCCTTCCTTCTTTTCAATCATTTTTCCTCTCTTTCTGGAGACCTGAATCGATTTCTTGGACAATTGGTGCTGTTGTCTACTATTTTTCCACCCTTTTATGAAATAGTTTCATTGTCGAAAAAGAATTGAACCGTTTGACTTCGGACGCATTTTCGTTCTTTGATTTGTTTTAAATTCTCTTGCAAATTTTTGTGTCCGATAGTTGTTTTCGCTTTCATTTGGTATATGTATCACGTCACTTATGACGAATTTTGGTGAACAACAGGGAGTGATCCAGGTGGATGTTTTCTGCACGCATTGCATTGCAGTGATAAAACTTACCATAAAAGCTCCATTTAGCCCCCTCTCTATTAGGCCCCTTCCCTAATGTACCCCTCCCTTCTAAGCCAAATTTTGTATAAGCCCCTCCCTCTCTATTAAGCCCTCCTCTCGTCGTCAGGTGCCTTCTGCTCTGAGCAGGTTGGCTGTCATGGATGCCCAGTTCTCTCTATGCTGTGCCTTTCTTGTGGCTTCGGCATAGTTCATTTGTGTCCATTCCTTGATGTTATCAAACCACGTTGATCTTGGCCTGCCTCTTCCTCTTTTCCCGTTGAACTTCCCTTCAAGGAGAAGCCTTTGAAGCCCGTCTCCTCTTATCAGGTGCCCAAAATAAGCACATTTTCTCTGCTTTATTGTATTTATCAGCGATCTTTTCGTATTCATCTTTTGTAATACATATTCATTTGTTCTGTGTTCTGTATATGATATTTTCAGAATTCTCCTGTATCAAATGCTTGAGGTATCAAACCCTCCTCTACTTGTATCAAATGCTTGAGGTTACCAAAGATTTTCCATTTATTTAGCTAATCAATTTCGCATGTTAATTTTGACAGGGTTTGGGATAAAGCTGTGCCGAATTTGTGTATTTGAGTCATACAATTTCATGTTCATTCTGCAAAAATCATAAATGGATAAATTTATATCCTTGTCATTCGACTTTGTGGAGTAAGCATCTCTCTTTTTAGGCTCCCTTCCTCCTTGAGTCTCCCAAATTAAATAAGCCCCCAACGGGCTTGATAGAGCGCTTGCGGTAAACCTTATTAATGATATGAATGGCGGAAAAACTGTACCAGCAATTTTCACGTTTTAGAGCATGAGATTACATCGTAAGGCTGCAGAAGAAAGATTAGTTGGCAGTAGTGGTTTATCATTTCTTGCGAGACAAAGACAAGCTGCTTCAACGAGACGAGGAACACCATCTAGGTCGAGACAAAATACACAAATTTCAAGGTGAGCTTAATATGATGGTTTTTTTTGCGTTTTCCAAGTACCGGGGAGTGCTTCATAAAAACTTCAGACGTTTGAAAATTCCTATCACCTAGAATGCTTGATTTGTTTAAATGAATCAAAAATACTTAACGGGTGACCAAAGATTTTTCGCAAGTTTTTCTTATGTTTTATGGGCACTGAAAAACAGGTAAATTTTACTTTGCGAGAATCCCGTTTTTGCAATTCGCCTGAAAAGGAGTGTGAAGCTTGTGTGCAATGGTACATAGGCTACTCTATTAATGGAACAACGAAATCACTCAGACACAGTATTCTTAGCAAGATAACAATCTTATTCTTAGGCTGTTTTATGTTGACTTTGTGTGCAACTTCGATTTAAATGGGACATTTTAGATTATCTGTTCTCTGCAAATGCAAGCTTTTAACTTTGCACAAACCGTTTAACGCTATTAGGCCTAGGGCATTTGATGCTCTTGTTTTATTTCTGTTCTGGTTGAATCAATGAATGGTTGTGGGCGTAGACGTAACTTTTATTTAAGAAATTAGGTGCATTCATTCTAATATGATACAGAAAACTATTGAAAATAGAATATGCAAAGAATTATCTTGATTAAAATGATTAGTATCTTACGTTATATGTTCTCAGTACTGGAGTTTCTTAATTCCTTGACGATCTGTGAGTTGAATTTTTTATGGGCAGTTTCTCATTAAAAAGATTCATATATTCACATTTATCTTGCATTGTGTCAGCAATGAAGGTCCAATCAGATGGCGTGTTGTACAGTCCTAAGTTTTATAACAATTGTGTTGTCAGAATAGAATCCTTTAGTCTCTTATTGCAGAATTCTCTTGCTTCTTCCTTTCAGTGAAACTCCCGAGAAGCACGATTAGAATAGACTGGACAGAATGAACCATCTGTTGAGATTTAAGCGTTACAAAGGGTCTTAAATTAAGTTTTAAATATATTTTGTACTAGAAATCAATCTGGCTGGCAAATGGCTATCATTTTGTTGTCTAGGGTAGTAATATTTTCAACATTTTATTGACTTTTATCAAGTACTGTTTTGGTTAGAAACTTGAGCAGTTGTAGCGAATTTTTGGATAACTACTTGAGAGTTTGTTCTTGATAAAACTCCCAGAACTGACTTTTTGCAATGCAGAGAATTAAAGAATGTAGCCAACGTTTTTCTGACGTTCGAACTGTGATCATCTTGAACGAACTAGCATATGTTCCAAATTGAGGTGGATGTAAAATTATATGACCTATTTCTTTGAAATGAATTGCTGCAAAGAAATTTAGCGACCCTGTTATAATTCTACCGTTGGACTCCTCAGGAATCTTGAATATTTTTTTTCAAAATTACAGCGATTTCTAAATCATAAGCCAGAAGATTGAAGAGTGAAAACTGTCTGCTTGATACCACCTTGTAAACATTTATAAAGTGTATTTTCTCGAAAATTATTGTATGATTCCTCAAAATGTTTAGAGATTGATTATGATAGTTTTGAAGTTTTTTCCCAAGATTACTTATAGCGAAATAGCTCAAATTTCTTTGAAACCATGCAGTTCAAAGAACGTTCTTTGATTGCTTCAGGCCCTCGATTGGTCCAATTTTGAACAAACACAAAAAATGCAAAACGAAAACGAGGCCACGTTTGCAATCGATCAAATTTCCGGCTTCCGGCTGGAGGGCTATGGCCTAAAAAGCTGCGAGAAGCGGATGACCATAATAAATTCGGGAGCACTTCAAATGCCTTTCTGCAAATCGTGGAAACTATTCTTTGTTAGAGATGCTGGCACTTCTTTCCTATGCCCTGACCACAAGAATACTTGCAAGCAGAACAATCTATCCCTTTTTAGGCCGGTGGTGACTGGTGATATGATTTTTACCCAGAATATTAACAAAGAACATTGGAAAGAATTCAACTGAAAATTTCGAATTATGAAGAATTTTTTTTTGAAGACAGAGCAGACATTTTATTATCCCGAATTGCCTAATCTTTCTGCAGCTTTGTCAAGTTTAAAGCCACAATAAAGCAGAGCTTTGGAAATGATGTTGGAACATTGCAGGGGATTATCCTAATCTGGACTGGATATGTCAAGAACTGGCATGAAAGTCCAGCACCTCCAGAATTTCAGAGAACATTTGCTCCAATCTGTTTTAAAACTGCTAACTTTGTCTTCTGCATAGAAGAGATCCCAAGCACACTTTAAATTTTCAAGAAAACTAACAATCAAGAGTTCATGCATAAAGATTTGAAAATCTGCAAATATTAAGTGTTTACAAACAAATCACCAATTACTTTAAAAACTTGTTTGTGCAAATGTTAATCATTTGGAAAGGAAAATTTCTGTGTTCACTTAACAAAGTTAGCAGTTGGGATCTGTTGATGGAACAAGGACTTCTATCAAAAAATTGAACCTTGAGAAAGCTAAAAAATTTAGTTGAATTTGGGAACATTTTACAAAAGGCTGAATTAGTAATTTATATCTATATGTGAGAAAGACATTTAAAAAGACCAGCACTGGAATTTCTTGTTGTTTTTAATATTGCCACCATAGATCTTTATTGAAATGAAAGCACAGTGAAAAGTATATTTTTGGGTTGATCTGATAACTTTATCAGATCTAACCTATCTCAAAAAAACCCTTTTGACCCAAAAATTCCCATTGACTTTTCACTTCCTGATCAGAGTACCCATATGCAGGATGACATTTGTTCAAATAGCTGCAAAAGAAGTGGGACTTCCAAAAGGAATTTATGAAAAAAGCTAGCAAAACAAATTATTAGCTGTGGTGGGGACAATCTTCCTGAAGTGGGTAATAAATTTTGCAGACCCAGCAGCCATCCCCATTTTTGCCCTCAAAAGCTGAATTGGCACCTGACGCACCCTTCTTATTGCCCTTTGCACAGTAAGACTTGTGTTTGGCTCAGTAATGTGATACATGAAAACTTATCCAGGAAGCATTGAAAATTACATTGCAAGCATGAACTCAGCTCTATATGTGCACCTGAATTCCACTTGTGATCCAAACTAAACAGGGACGTAGGAAGGATCTCAAACTTGGGGGGCACAACACCTCAAGGGTATTTTTTCATAAGCTAAGGGGGCACTAAGCTAGGAACAAGGGCACTAAACTAAGGGGGCACTACCTGAAAATAAGGAGGGCACTTCTTTGTTTATTGCAAAATCTTGTGCCCTCAGTGCCTCCCAGTTCCTACGTCTCTGGATCCCAAAATGTTCAATTCAAAGCTGAATTTTGAAGTTGCAAAAAGTTGAGAAATAAAATTAAAGGCATAATTTGAGACATTTTAAACCATGCCTTTGATGTGTATCTATACTTTATCCATTATGAGTATCACCCTTCACAAAATTCATGCTGTACAATTTCCAGACATTGTTTCAAGTTCAAAGTAAACAACAAAAGCAACAGACAAGAGATATTTTTCTTAGGAGCTCCACAGATTTTTTGCATCAATTAGCTATACATTTCATAAAGACAACATCTTATCAAAATTAAATAAATCAATTTATTGTATAATATCACATACATGTATTTTTCACAAGAAATTAAGACCCTGGGCTGGTAGGCAGTTTCTTAAATTTTTGGGCCATTTTGCTACCAAAAGTTTCTTGTGTGTCTCTTATATTTTTAACACCAGAAGTAAAGAGTTAATTTAGTTTTTTCAAGAGGGCTCCCAAATTACTTGGTAAGATCTCAAAATAATTAAACATAATTCACACTCAAAATAATGTCCAAACAGTTGCGACACAGTACAGTGTCAAAACATTTTTGAGTGTACTGGGACAATTAAAACTGCAAATTACTAAAGAGTGCCTTCGCTTTTTAAATTCTGGCAGGGTTGTTTCTTAACTTTTGAAATATTGAGCCTACTGTTTCTTATAGAAAGCTGTCTCTTATAAAAAATACATGTACTGCAAACTTCAAGATAATAATAAGAGAATGAAATCTTTATCAACAGGCATTTCCTATGCATTTGATAATAATAACCCAACAAACATGTCTTGTGTATAGTTGAATCATAGACTTTCCTTTTTACTTCTTCTTTGGAGAAGTCCAGAGTTCATCTTTCAACCTCAATCACAATAATGTCAAAATGGTTCAAAGAGCTATCTTTACTTTTTTTGTCAAATCTATTTGGTTGCCAGAGCCCATTATCCTGATGATGATAAACCTGCAAAGAATTGATGAAAAATTCCATTTTGCACATGCACAGTTTAGAAATCATAGCATTGATACATGCAGAATTACAGTACTTGTCAGCTGTATGCAGGGTTGATTTCATAATTCATCTAACATCAAAGTATTAAGAAATGTTTGGAAATTCAAAACTTGAAAATTTATTAGGTACATAGATGGACTTAGGCCTAATTGTTGATTCTTCAAAAATTTGATAGAAAAGGCTATATTTATATGTATCAATATTCTTAAAAAGGAACAGGCTTGATGATCATTACACATTCCTTCATCACCGTTGTTTTTCTGCAGTCAATCCTCATTTCTGTTTGAACTTGTGTTGTTGTGGACAGGTGCAAGGTTTGTAGGCTTTAGTTAGGCCTAGTAAAGAATGCAATCACTTCTGGTCGACAATGGAGAAAATAGGCCTAGATTTTCAATTTATAAAAATGTAAATATCGGGAGCAGGCAAATTTTCCCACATAATCGGACACCAGAGCAGCAAAGAATGACATGTTTATTTTAAGATTACAAAGTTTCGTTGAGAGGCCAGGTGGAAATTTTTGTTGGTACAGACCAAAAGAGCGGTTACTTTGAGCTTCATGAGAAGGCATCAAAATAGGTCCTCTGCAAAAACTTTAAATATTTTCCCATCCTGAAGAGCCAGGGTTGTGGTACTAGATTTACAAGAAAAGGGATGACTTTTACTTTCTAGGGCCAATATATCAAACAGAAATTCGCAATGGTTGCGAAATAATCATAGGCTAAAGAAATGCCGTTTCGAACACAAGAAATTTGGATGCCGTGACCTCCAGTAAGCACGACAATTAAATCCAAACTGGGCAAATTTTCCCAGATAACTCACCTGTGCCACCATCTTGGCCATATCTTGAAGGTGCTTTCAACAAAGTTTGATCGAGAGGCCAGGACCAGTTTTCTCGTAATATTAATTCAAAAAATTGCTATTTTCAGGCAATTGTTACAGCAATTTGTAACAGCAATCAAAGCGTTTTCCGAGCCTGCAGCAGCCAATTTTTGAAGGATTTTCACATTGGCAGCTTCGTCGTCCTCCCATGTGACTGTTTAGATCCAGATCTGGCATAAATTTTGGCACGCACGCGGTGATCGGCGGCCACAAACCTTGGGGCCTACAGGCGGCTCCAACCCGGCCCGCCATAACTTTTCATGGATGGAAGCCTCGCGGCCAGCCTCGTTTTGCATTTTTTCTGTTTGTTCCAATTTTGTCCTTAATAGCACGAAGCAGCTCGATTGCTTTCGACGACATTTTTATCCTTTGAAAGATTATGTAATTTTCAACCGAAAGAAGCAGGATGAGGGAGGAGGGCGCTCTTAACGGGGGTCCCATTCAAAGAGAAAAATTTATAGGATTATTTTACGATATCCAATTTTTCCTCCATAGTCGTAGGTTAATGTTTCCGTTCCGTTAGTTCCTATGCTTTATTTGTTTTTTATTGGTACTCATCCTTTGCGTGTTAAGCTTCTTTATGCACCAGCAGAGGTAACTTTACTTTGGTAGCAAACAATCTCTTGAAGACCCATTGCTAACCAGGATTCTTTTCGGAATGAAAAGCAGAATGAAAAGCAATGAAACAAAACTTCAACCAGAAATGACTTTCACACCATACGAAAATCGACCATGAAATTTCAAAGAACTATGGTTAGATATGGGTCTTTAACTATGCAGTCTTGTGACTGATAATGTTTCTGGTCGCGTGTAGTGCAATTTACAATCATAAACAACTAACTAAAGTGAAATATAAGCACTTTGATATGAATTGAATTAAGCACGACGTATCGAGCAGAGCCCGTTAGCAAGCTAGATAACTTGATAACGAGCTATAGTGCTGAAACTCGAAACTTCATGCTTAATTCAATTCATATCAAAATGCTTCTATTTTGCTTTATTTAGTTTTTTATCTTTGTAACTAATCAATTGGATAAAAAGCAGATCATTTTACTTGAAAATGTGTTGCTAAAATATTTTGATGTTTTTATTAGACACTTTTGCTAAAGCTCTGGTATACTGTTGATCAGAAGGTAGAATTTTCTGCTCTGTATCACTTTTTGAACTTGCTACCGTCAAAACCCGCGTATAAGAACCTACAATTTTGCAAGTCAGCCTTAATTTTGACAATTTGTTTCTTTGTCCACTAGGTCTTTTTATGCGAGGTTTTATTGTATTACTACCGTCGTATCTTTTCTTGCAACCATGAAACGTAAGCTTTATGTCAGTAGTTCTACAGGACATTTTACTAAAGCTCTGGGTTTTCATTGATTGCGAAAAACTTTATTGACAAATAATCAGGTTTTCGCATAGGCTTTAAACTCAGAATTCATCATTTTGCCTGAAACTTTTCTTACAAAATGCTGTAGATAAAGTAGATATTATCTGCGTTTTTATTGTAACTCTCGTTGATTATTTAGATTTCTCTGAAGAATCTCTTCTTTATTTTCAGTTGCTATTTTTCGTGAAAGGTCAGTCTTTTAAAAACATGTCAATTGTCAACTTTCATGAGTTTCGTAATACTAAACCTATTTATGATTCCCTTGGGAATATGTTTATAACGGTGTAAAATATCCTTTTGAGCATAAATTGGTATTTTCGCAAAGGGCCTATTTTCGCGAAATTGTAAAGGCTATAGGCTTACTTTTTGGATAGAAATTGGTATTTTCAAAAAGGGCCTATTTTTGCGAAATTGTAAAGGCTATAGGCTTACTTTTTGGATAGAAATTGGTATTTTCAAAAAGGGCCTATTTTCGCGACATTGTAAAGGCTATAGGCTTACATTTTGTATAGAAATTGGTATTTTCAAAATGGGCCTATATTTGCGAAATTTTAAAGGCTATAGGATTAATTTTGGATAGAAATTGGTATTTTCAAAAAGGGCCTATTTTCGCGAAATTGTAAAGGCTATAGGCAGAAGTAAGGCTATACTTTTTGCTTTTTTGCAAAAATTAGAGATTTTCGGAAATCCCTATTTTTTTTGCCAAAAAGTAAGGCTATACCCTTTGCTTGTTGGCAAGAAATAAGGAATATTCGAAAATCCCTAATTTTGGGCAAAAAGTAAAGCTATACCCTTTGCTTTTTGGCAATAATTAGGGATATTCGAAAATCCCTATTTTTGGCCAAAAGGTAAGGCTATACCCTTTGCTTTTTGGCAAAAATTAGCGATTTTCGGAAATCCCTATTTTTGGCCAAAAAGTAAGCCTATACCCTTTGCTTTATTGCAAAAATAAAAGATTTCCGGAAATCCCTACTCTTGGCCAAAAATAAGGCTATACCCTTTGCTTTTTAGCAAAAATAAGGGATATTGGAGAATCTCTATTTTTGGCCAAAATTTAAGGCTATACCCTTTGCTTTTTGGCAAAAATAGGCCCATTTTGAAAAACCTGATTTTTGGCCAAAAAGTAAGGCTATAGCCTTTGCTTTTTGGCAAAAATAGGCCCATTTGGAAAAACTTGATTTTTGGCCAAAAAGTAAGGCTATAGCCTTTGCTTTTTGGCAAAAATAGGCCCATTTGGAAAAACTTGATTTTTGGCCAAAAAGTAAGGCTATAGCCTTTGCTTTTTGGCAAAAATAGGCCCATTTGGAAAAACTTGATTTTTGGCCAAAAAGTAAGGCTATAGCCTTTGCTTTTTGGCAAAAATAGGCCCATTTGGAAAAACTTGATTTTTGGCCAAAAAGTAAGGCTATAGCCTTTGCTTTTTGGCAAAAATAGGCCCATTTGAAAAAACTTGATTTTTGGCCAAAAAGTAAGGCTATACCCTTTGCTTTTTGGCAAAAATAGGCCCATTTGGAAAAACTTGATTTTTGGCCAAAAAGTAAGGCTATACCCTTTGCTTTTTGGCATAAATTGGCCCATTTTGAAAAACCTGATTTTTGTCCAAAAAGTAAGGCTATACCCTTTGCTTTTTGGCATAAATCGGCCCATTTTGAAAAACCTGACTTTTGACCAAAAAGTAAGGCTATAGCCTTTGCTATATGGCAAAAATAGGCCCATTTTGAAAAACCTGATTCTTGCCCAAAAAGTAAGGCTATAGCCTTTGCGTTTTGGCAAAAATAGGCCCATTTTAAAAAGCTTGATTTTTGGCCAAAAAGTAAGGCTATACCCTTTGCTTTTTGGCAAAAAATAGGCCCATCTTGAAAAACCTGATTTTTGCCCAAAAAGTAAGGCTATACCCTTTGCTTTTTGGCAAAAATAGGCCTATTTGCAAAAACTTGATTTTTGGCCAAAAAGTAAGACTATAGCCTTTGCTTTTTGGCAAAAATAGGCCCATTTGGAAAAACTTGATTTTTGGCCAAAAAGTAAGGCTATACCCTTTGCTTTTTGGCAAAAATAGGCCCATTTGGAAAAACTTGATTTTTGGCCAAAAAGTAAGGCTATACCCTTTGCTTTTTGGCAAAAATAGGCCCATTTTGAAAAACCTGATTTTTGCCAAAAAAGGAAGGCTATACCCTTTGCTTTTTGGCAAAAATAGGCCCATTTTGAAAAACCTGATTTTTGCCCAAAAAGTAAGGCTATAGCCTTTGCTTTTTGGCAAAAATAGGCCCATTTTGAAAAACCTGATTTTTGCCCAAAAAGTAAGGGTATAGCCTTTGCTTTTTGGCAAAAATAGGCTTATTCTGAAAAACCTGATCATTGCCCAAAAAGTAAGGCTATAGCCTTTGCTTTATGGCAAAAATAGGCCCATTTTGAAAAACCTGATTTTTGCCCAAAAAGTAAGGCTATAGCCTTTGCTTTTTGGCAAAAATAGGCCCATTTTGAAAAAACGGATTTTTGCCAAAAAGTAAGGCTATAGCCTTTGCTTTTTGGCAAAAATAGGCCCATTTTGAAAAACCTGATTTTTGCCCAAAAAGTAAGGCTATACCCTTTGCTTTTTGGCAAAAATAGGCCCATTTTGAAAAACCTGATTTTTGCCCAAAAAGTAAGGCTATAGCCTTTGCTTTTTGGCAAAAATAGGCCCATTTTGAAAAACCTGATTTTTGCCAAAAAAGTAAGGCTATAGCCTTTGGTTTTTTGTAAAAATAGGCCCATTTTGAAAAAACTTGGATTTTTGCCAAAAAGTAAGGCTATAGCCTTTGCTTTTTGGCAAAAATAGGCCCATTTGAAAAACTTGATTTTTGGCCAAAAAGTAAGGCTATAGCCTTTGCTTTTTGGCAAAAATAGGCCCATTTGGAAAAACTTGATTTTTGGCCAAAAAGTAAGGCTATAGCCTTTGCTTTTTGGCAAAAAATAGGTCCATTTTGAAAAACCTGATTTTTGGCCAAAAAGTAAGGCAATACCCTTTGCTTTTTGGCAAAAATAGGCCCATTTTGAAAAACTGATTTTTGCCCAAAAAGTAAGGCTATAGCCTTTGCTTTTTGGCAAAAATAGGCCCATTTTGAAAATCCTGATTTTTGCCTAAAAAGTAAGGCTATAGCCTTTGCTTTTGGCAAAAATAGGCCCATTTTGAAAAAACTGATTTTTGCCAAAAAAGTAAGGCTATACCCTTTGCTTTTTGGCAAAAATAGGCCCATTTTAAAAAGCTTGATTTTTGGCCAAAAAGTAAGGCTATACCCTTTGCTTTTTGGCAAAAAATAGGCCCTTCTTGAAAAACCTGATTTTTGCCCAAAAAGTAAGGCTATAGCCTTTGCTTTTTGGCAAAAATAGGCCCATTCTGAAAAACTTGATTTTTGGCCAAAAAGTAAGGCTATACCCTTTGCTTTTTGGCAAAAAATAGGCCCTTCTTGAAAAACCTGATTTTTGCTCAAAAAGTAAGGCTATACCCTTTGCTTTTTGGCAAAAATAGGCCCATTTTGAAAAACTTGATTTTTGGCCAAAAAGTAAGGCTATACCCTTTGCTTTTTGGCAAAAATAGGCCCATTTTGGAAAAACTTGATTTTTGGCCAAAAAGTAAGGCTATACCCTTTGCTTTTTGGCAAAAATAGGCCCATTTGGAAAAACTTGATTTTTGGCCAAAAAGTAAGGCTATACCCTTTGCTTTTTGGCAAAAATAGGCCCATTTTGAAAAACTTGATTTTTGCCAAAAAAGTAAGGCTATACCCTTTGCTTTTTGGCAAAAATAGGCCCATTTTGAAAAACCTGATTTTTGCCCAAAAAGTAAGGCTATAGCCTTTGCTTTTTGGCAAAAATAGGCCCATTTTGAAAAACCTGATTTTTGCCCAAAAAGTAAGGCTATAGCCTTTGCTTTTTGGCAAAAATAGGCCCATTTTGAAAAACCTGATTTTTGCCCAAAAAGTAAGGCTATAGCCTTTGCTATATGGCAAAAATAGGCCCATTTTGTAAATCCTGATTTTTGCCCAAAAAGTAAGGCTATAGCCTTTGCTATATGGCAAAAATAGGCCCATTTTGAAAAAAACGGATTTTTGCCAATAAGTAAGGCTATAGCCTTTGCTTTTTGGCAAAAATAGGCCCATTTTGAAAAACCTGATTTTTGCCCAAAAAGTAAGGCTATACCCTTTGCTTTTTGGCAAAAATAGGCCTATTTTGAAAAACCTGATAATTGCCCAAAAAGTAAGGCTATAGCCTTTGCTTTATGGCAAAAATAGGCCCATTTTGAAAATCCTGATTTTTGTCCAAAAAGTAAGGCTATAGCCTTTGCTATATTGCAAAAATAGGCCCATTTTGAAAAAACGGATTTTTGCCAAAAAGTAAGGCTATAGCCTTTGCTTTTTGGCAAAAATAGGCCCATTTGGAAAAACTTGATTTTTGGCCAAAAAGTAAGGCTATAGCCTTTGCTTTTTGGCAAAAATAGGCCCATTTGGAAAAACTTGATTTTTGGCCAAAAAGTAAGGCTATAGCCTTTGCTTTTTGGCAAAAAATAGGTCCATTTTGAAAAACCTGATTTTTGGCCAAAAAGTAAGGCTATACCCTTTGCTTTTTGGCAAAAATAGGCCCATTCTGAAAAAACTGATCATTGCCCAAAAAGTAAGGCTATAGCCTTTGCTATATGGCAAAAATAGGCCCATTTTGTAAATCCTGATTTTTGCCTAAAAAGTAAGGCTATAGCCTTTGCTATATGGCAAAAATAGGCCCATTTTGAAAAAACGGATTTTTGCCAAAAAAGTAAGGCTATAGCCTTTGCTTTTTGGCAAAAATAGGCCCATTTTAAAAAGCTTGATTTTTGGCCAAAAAGTAAGGCTATACCCTTTGCTTTTTGGCAAAAAATAGGCCCATTTTGAAAAACCTGATTTTTGCCCAAAAAGTAAGGCTATACCCTTTGCTTTTTGGCAAAAATAGGCCTATTTGCAAAAACTTGATTTTTGGCCAAAAAGTAAGGCTATAGCCTTTGCTTTTTGGCAAAAATAGGCCCATTTGAAAAACTTGATTTTTGGCCAAAAAGTAAGGCTATACCCTTTGCTTTTTGGCAAAAATAGGCCCATTTGGAAAAACTTGATTTTTGGCCAAAAAGTAAGGCTATAGCCTTTGCTTTTTGGCAAAAATAGGCTTATTCTGAAAAACCTGATCTTTACCCAAAAAGTAAGGCTATAGCCTTTGCTTTTTGGCAAAAATAGGCCCATTTTGTAAATCCTGATTTTTGCCCAAAAAGTAAGGCTATAGCCTTTGCTATATGGCAAAAATAGGCCCATTTTGAAAAAACGGATTTTTGCCAATAAGTAAGGCTATAGCCTTTGCTTTTTGGCAAAAATAGGCCCATTTTGAAAAACCTGATTTTTGCCCAAAAAGTAAGGCTATACCCTTTGCTTTTTGGCAAAAATAGGCCCATTTTGAAAAACCTGATAATTGCCCAAAAAGTAAGGCTATAGCCTTTGCTATATGGCAAAAATAGGCCCATTTTGTAAATCCTGATTTTTGTCCAAAAAGTAAGGCTATAGCCTTTGCTACATTGCAAAAATAGGCCCATTTTGAAAAAACGGATTTTGCCAAAAAGTAAGGCTATAGCCTTTGCTTTTTGGCAAAAATAGGCCCATTTGGAAAAACTTGATTTTTGGCCAAAAAGTAAGGCTATAGCCTTTGCTTTTTGGCAAAAATAGGCCCATTTGGAAAAACTTGATTTTTGGCCAAAAAGTAAGGCTATAGCCTTTGCTTTTTGGCAAAAAATAGGTCCATTTTGAAAAACCTGATTTTTGGCCAAAAAGTAAGGCAATACCCTTTGCTTTTTGGCAAAAATAGGCCCATTCTGAAAAAACTGATCATTGCCCAAAAAGTAAGGCTATAGCCTTTGCTATATGGCAAAAATAGGCCCATTTTGTAAATCCTGATTTTTGCCTAAAAAGTAAGGCTATAGCCTTTGCTATATGGCAAAAATAGGCCCATTTTGAAAAAACGGATTTTTGCCAAAAAGTAAGGCTATAGCCTTTGCTTTTTGGCAAAAATAGGCCCATTTGGAAAAACTTGATTTTTGGCCAAAAAGTAAGGCTATAGCCTTTGGTTTTTGGCAAAAATAGGCCCATTTGGAAAAACTTGATTTTTGGCCAAAAAGTAAGGCTATACCCTTTGCTTTTTGGCAAAAATAGGCCCATTTTGAAAAACCTGATTTTTGCCCAAAAAGTAAGGCTATAACCTTTGCTTTCTGGCAAAAATATGCCCATTCTGAAAAACTTGATTTTTGCCCAAAAAGTAAGGCTATAGCCTTTGCTTTTTGGCAAAAATAGGCCCATTTTGAAAAACCTGATTTTTGCCGAAAAAGTAAGGCTATAGCCTTTGCTTTTGGCAAAAATAGGCCCATTTTGAAAAAACTGATTTTTGCCAAAAAGTAAGGCTATAGCCTTTGCTTTTTGGCAAAAATAGGCCCATTTTGAAAAACCTGATTTTTGCCCAGAAAGTAAGGCTATACCCTTTGCTTTCTGGCAAAAATAGGCCCATTTTGAAAAACCTGATTTTTGCCCAAAAAGTAAGGCTATAGCCTTTGCTTTATGGCAAAAATAGGTCCATTTTGTAAATCCTGATTTTTGTACAAAAAGTAAGGCTATAGCCTTTGCTTTATGGCAAAAATAGGCCCATTTTGAAAAAATGGATTTCTGCCAAAAAGTAAGGCTATAGCCTTTGCTTTTTGGCAAAAATAGGCCCATTTTGAAAAACCTGATATTTGCCCAAAAAGTAAGGCTATAGCCTTTGCTTTTTGGCATAAATTGGCCCATTTTGAAAAACCTGATTTTTGCCGAAAAAGTAAGGGTATAGCCTTTGCTTTTTGGCAAAAATAGGCTTATTCTGAAAAACCTGATCATTGCCCAAAAAGTAAGGCTATAGCCTTTGCTATATGGCAAAAATAGGCCAATTTTGTAAATCCTGATTTTTGCCCAAAAAGTAAGGCTATAGCCTTTGCTATATGGCAAAAATAGGCCCATTTTGAAAAATCTGATTTTTGCCAATAAGTAAGGCTATAGCCTTTGCTTTTTGGCAAAAATAGGCCCATTTTGAAAAACCTGATTTTTGCCCAAAAAGTAAGGCTATACCCTTTGCTTTTTGGCAAAAATAGGCCCATTTTGAAAAACCTGATAATTGCCCAAAAAGTAAGGCTATAGCCTTTGCTTTTTGGCAAAAATAGGCCCATTTGGAAAAGCTTGATTTTTGGCCAAAAAGTAAGGCTATAGCCTTTGCTTTTTGGCAAAAATAGGCCCATTTTGAAAAACCTGATTTTTGCCCAAAAAGTAAGGCTATACCCTTTGCTTTTTGGCAAAAATAGGCCCATTTTGAAAAACCTGAATTTTGCCCAAAAAGTAAGGCTATAGCCTTTGCTTTTTGGCAAAAATAGGCCCATTTTGAAAATCCTGATTTTTGCCCAAAAAGTAAGGCTATAGCCTTTGCTTTTTGGCAAAAATAGGCCCATTTTGAAAAAACTGATTTTTGCCAAAAAGTAAGGCTATAGCCTTTGGTTTTTGGCAAAAATAGGCCCATTTTGAAAAACTTGATTTTTGGCCAAAAAGTAAGGCTATAGCCTTTGCTTTTTGGCAAAAATAGGCCCATTTTGAAAAACCTGATTTTTGCCCAAAAAGTAAGGCTATACCCTTTGCTTTTTGGCAAAAATAGGCCCATTTTGAAAAACCTGATTTTTGCCCAAAAAGTAAGGCTATAGCCTTTGCTTTTTGGCAAAAATAGGACCATTTTGTAAATCCTGATTTTTGCCCAAAAAGTAAGGCTATAGCCTTTGCTTTTTGGCAAAAATAGGCCCATTTTGAAAAAACTGATTTTTGCCCAAAAAGTAAGGCTATAGCCTTTGCTTTTTGGCAAAAATAGGCCCATTTTGAAAAACTTGATTTTTGGCCAAAAAGTAAGGCTATAGCCTTTGCTTTTTGGCAAAAATAGGCCCATTTTGGAAAAACTTGATTTTTGGCCAAAAAGTAAGGCTATAGCCTTTGCTTTTGGGCAAAAATAGGCCAATTTTGAAAAACCTGATTTTTGGCCAAAAAGTAAGGCTATCCCCTTTGCTTTTTGGCAAAAATAGGCCCATTTGGAAAAACTTGATTTTTGGCAAAAATAGGCCCATTTGGAAATACTTGATTTTTGGCCAAAAAGTAAGGCTATACCCTTTGCTTTTTGGCAAAAATAGGCCCATTTTGAAAAACCTGATTTTTGCCCAAAAAGTAAGGCTATAGCCTTTGCTTTTTGGCAAAAATAGGCCCATTTTGAAAAACCTGATTTTTGCCCAAAAAGTAAGGCTATAGCCTTTGCTTTTTGGCAAAAATAGGCCCATTTTGAAAAACCTGATTTTTGCCCAAAAAGTAAGGCTATAGCCTTTGCTTTTTGGCAAAAATAGGCCCATTTTGAAAAAACGGATTTTTGCCAAAAAGTAAGGCTATAGCCTTTGCTTTTTGGCAAAAATAGGCCCATTTTGAAAAACCTGATTTTTGCCCAAAAGTAAGGCTATACCCTTTGCTTTTTGGCAAAAATAGGCCCATTTGGAAAAACTTGATTTTTGGCAAAAATAGGCCCATTTTGAAAAACCTGATTTTTGCCCAAAAGTAAGGCTATACCCTTTGCTTTTTGGCAAAAATAGGCCCATTTTGAAAAACCTGATCTTTGCCCAAAAAGTAAGGCTATAGCCTTTGCTTTTTGGCAAAAATAGGCCCATTTTGAAAATCCTGATTTTTGGCCAAAAAGTAAGGCTATAGCCTTTGCTTTTTGGCAAAAATAGGCCCATTTTGAAAAAACTGATTTTTGCCAAAAGTAAGGCTATAGCCTTTGCTTTTTGGCAAAAATAGGCCCATTTTGAAAAACCTGATTTTTGTCCAAAAAGTAAGGCAATAGCCTTTGCTTTTTGGCAAAAATAGGCCCATTTTCAAAAACCTGATTTTTGCCCAGAAAGTAAGGCTATAGCCTTTGCTTTTTGGCAAAAATAGGCCCATTTTGAAAAACCTGATTTTTGCCCAAAAAGTAAGGCTATACCCTTTGCTTTTTGGCAAAAATAGGCCCATTTTGTAATTCCTGATTTTTGCCTAAAAAGTAAGGCTATAGCCTTTGCTTTTTGGCAAAAATAGGCCCATTTTGAAAAAACTGATTTTTGGCCAAAAAGTAAGGCTATACCCTTTGCTTTTTGGGAAAAATTAGAGATTTTCGGAAATCCCTATCTTTAACCAAAAAGTAAGGCTATACCCTTTGCTTTTTGGCAAAAATAGGCCCATTTTGAAAAACCTGATCTTTGCCCAAAAAGTAAGGCTATAGCCTTTGCTTTTTGGCAAAAATAGGCCCATTTTGAAAAACTTGATTTTTGGCCAAAAAGTAAGGCTATAGCCTTTGCTTTTTGGCAAAAATAGGCCCATTTTGAAAAACCTGATTTTTGCCCAAAAAGTAAGGCTATACCCTTTGCTTTTTGGCAAAAATAGGCCCATTTTGAAAAACCTGATTTTTGCCGAGAAAGTAAGGCTATACCCTTTGCTTTTGGCAAAAATAGGCCCATTTTGAAAAACCTGATTTTTGCGCAAAAAGTAAGGCTATAGCCTTTGCTTTTTGGCAAAAATAGGCCCATTTTGAAAAAACTGATTTTTACCCAAAAAGTAAGGCTAGGCCCCTTTGCCTTTTGGCAAAAATAGGCCCTTTGCTTTTTGGCAAAAATAGGCCCATTTTGAAAAACCTGATTTTTGGCCAAAAAGTAAGGCTATACCCTTTGCTTTTTGGCAAAAATAGGCCCATTTGGAAAAACCTGATTTTTGGCCAAAAAGTAAGGCTATAGCCTTTGCTTTTGGGCAAAAATAGGCCAATTTCGGAAAAACTTGATTTTTGGCCAAAAAGTAAGGCTATACCCTTTGCTTTTTGGCAAAAATAGGCCCATTTGGAAAAACTGATTTTTGGCCAAAAAGTAAGGCTATACCCTTTGCTTTCTGGCAAAAATAGGCCCATTCTGAAAAACTTGATTTTTGGCCAAAAAGTAAGGCTATAGCCTTTGCTTTTGGGCAAAAATAGGCCTATTTGGAAAAACTTGAATTTTGGCCAAAAAGTAAGGCTATAGCCTTTGCTTTTTGGCAAAAATAGGCCCATTTTGAAAAACTTGATTTTTGGCCAAAAAGTAAGGCTATACCCTTTGCTTTCTGGCAAAAATAGGCCCATTCTGAAAAACTTGATTTTTTGCCAAAAAGTAAGGCTATACCCTTTGCTTTTTGGCAAAAATAGGGCCCACTTTGAAAAACTTGATTTTTGCCAAAAAAGTAAGGCTATAGCCTTTGCTTTTTGGCAAAAATAGGCCCATTTTGAAAAACCTGATTTTTGCCCAAAAAGTAAGGCTATAGCCTTTGCTTTTTGGCAAAAATAGGCCCATTTTGAAAAACCTGATTTTTGCCCAAAAAGTAAGGCTATAGCCTTTGCTTTTTGGCAAAAATAGGCCCATTTTGAAAAACCTGATTTTTGCCCTAAAAGTAAGGCTATACCCTTTGCTTTCTGGCAAAATTAGGCCCATTTTGGAAATCCTGATTTTTGCCCAAAAAGTAAGGCTATAGCCTTTGCTTTTTGGCAAAAATAGGCCCATTTTGAAAAAACGGATTTTTGCCAAAAAGTAAGGCTATAGCCTTTGCTTTTTGGCAAAAGTAGGCCCATTTTGAAAAACCTGATTTTTGCCCAAAAAGTAAGGCTATACCCTTTGCTTTTTGGCAAAAATAGGCCCATTTTGAAACACCTGATAATTGCCCAAAAAGTAAGGCTATAGCCTTTGCTTTTTGGCAAAAATAGGGCTCACTTTGAAAAACTTGATTTTTGCCAAAAAAGTAAGGCTATAGCCTTTGGTTTTTTGTAAAAATAGGCCCATTTTGAAAAACTTGATTTTTGGCCAAAAAGTAAGGCTATACCCTTTGCTTTTTGGCAAAAATAGGCCCATTTGGAAAAACTGATTTTTGGCCAAAAAGTAAGGCTATAGCCTTTGCTTTTTGGCAAAAATAGGTCCATTTTGAAAAACCTGATTTTTGCCCAAAAAGTAAGGCAATACCCTTTGCTTTTTGGCAAAATAGGCCCATTCTGAAAAACCTGATTTTGCCCAAAAAGTAAGGCTATAGCCTTTGCTTTTTGGCAAAAATAGGCCCATTTTGTAAATCCTGATTTTTGCCTAAAAAGTAAGGCTATAGCCTTTGCTTTTTGGCAAAAATAGGCCCATTTTGAAAAAACTGATTTTTGCCAAAAAGTAAGGCTATAGCCTTTGCTTTTTGGCAAAAATAGGCCCATTTTGAAAAACCTGATTTATGGCTAAAATAGGCCCATTTGGAAAAACTTGATTTTTTGCCAAAAAGTAAGGCTATACCCTTTGCTTTTTGGCAAAAATAGGCCCATTTGGAAAAACTTGATTTTTGGCCAAAAAGTAAGGCTATACCCTTTGCTTTTTGGCAAAAATAGGCCTATTTGGAAAAACTTGATTTTTGGCCAAAAAGTAAGACTATAGCCTTTGCTTTTTGGCAAAAATAGGCCCATTTGGAAAAACTTGATTTTTGGCAAAAAAGTAAGGCTATACCCTTTTCTTTTTGGCAAAAATAGGCCCATTTTGAAAAACTTAATTTTTGCCAAAAAAGGAAGGCTATACCCTTTGCTTTTTGGCAAAAATAGGCCCATTTTGAAAAACCTGATTTTTGCCCAAAAAGTAAGGCTATAGCCTTTGCTTTTTGGCAAAAATTGGCCCATTTTGAAAAACCTGATTTTTGCCCAAAAAGTAAGGCTATAGCCTTTGCTTTTTGGCAAAAATAGGCCCATTTTGAAAAACCTGATTCTTGCCCAAAAAGTAAGGCTATAGCCTTTGCGTTTTGGCAAAAATAGGCCCATTTTAAAAAACTTGATTTTTGGCCAAAAAGTAAGGCTATAGCCTTTGCTATGTGGCAAAAATAGGCCCATTTTGTAAAACCTGATTTTTGCCCAAAAAGTAAGGCTATAGCCTTTGCTATATGGCAAAAATAGGCCCATTTTGAAAAAACGGATTTTTGCCAAAAAGTAAGGCTATAGCCTTTGCTTTTTGGCAAAAATAGGCCCATTTGGAAAAACTTGATTTTTGGCCAAAAAGTAAGGCTATAGCCTTTGCTTTTGGGCAAAAATAGGCCCATTTTGAAAAACCTGATTTTTGGCCAAAAAAGTAAGGCTATACCCTTTGCTTTTTGGCAAAAATAGGCCCATTTTGAAAAACTTGATTTTTGGCCAAATAGTAAGGCTATAGCCTTTGGTTTTTGGCAAAAATAGGCCCATTTTGAAAAACCTGATTTTTGCCCAAAAAGTAAGGCTATACCCTTTGCTTTTTGGCAAAAATAGGCTCATTCTGAAAAACCTGATCATTGCCCATAAAGTAAGGCTATAGCCTTTGCTATATGGCAAAAATAGGCCCATTTTGAAAAAACTTGATTTTTGGCCAAAAAGTAAGGCTATAGCCTTTGCTTTTTGGCAAAAATAGGCCCATTTGGAAAAACTTGATTTTTGGCCAAAAAGTAAGGCTATAGCCTTTGCTTTTGGGCAAAAATAGGCCCATTTTGAAAAACCTGATTAACGCTAAGGCCGCTCATTTTGTCAGCATAGACCCCCTGCGTTTGTTTAATCTCCTGCCCATACCCCTCGCTCCCAGTCCATGCATTCCTCATCGTGTTTGCATGCTTTCGGTTCGGACAAATCTTGTTCACGAAATTTGTTTTCAAGATGATATCCGAAGGTATCATTCGTATCAGAATGATGGCTCATGGTAGAATGCTCTATTTGAAGATGATTTTATCTCGCCGTGCAGCCATGTTGATGTTGGCCTAAAAGAGCATCACAGTTCGTAGTTCTGGATTCGCCTTCCATTGTCTAGGCCATTTGCCTTGCGTCACATAATCGATCAAGAACAGCGTGTTATCCATCACTCTCTCCTGGTTGCATTATTCATGGCATTTGTATATCAACTCCATCTGCTATTTCAATACCTGGAGAAAGATGATGCCTGAAGTGTAATGGACTAGAAAACCGAAGCTGGGACGAAGTGTAGCTTAGCTTATAGCCATTATTCCCAACCAACATCATCTGGCGCCACTCACACTGTCATATTCACGAACCCAAATTGAAAGAGGCGTTCCATTTGTTGTTGTGCCCATAAAGTACAAATTTCAAGCAAATAGAAATGCTTCACAATTTAATGACAATTCTCAACATCAGAGGTAGGATTCAAGAAGAAAATGTAAGAATAGCAACTCATTGAAGGCCTGTCATCATACTTCTTGACAAAAACACAGATTGCTCTTATTATCTTTCACTTCATCATAGTCAACAACGTTAACGAAATCTTGTTATATGTAAGTGGAAGTTGATAATGAAGCCAGACAAAATCTACCCAACCAAAAGCAGTCCCCAACAGGAGTAAGACATCAAGTACAGTTCCTGAGCAAATTAACGGTGTGCTTTGTTTGGCATTCATCAGTGCAACTTTCAGCCAGACCACAATAACAATGTCAATACTCTATGGTTCTAAATGAATACAAGTGGCAACATTTATTTACTGCTGGTGTACTGCTGACCACTCAGTTCTACCTTCTCCAAGTCAAATGCTTGTCAGTCGAATATTGGCATTATTTCTTGGGCAATTCATGCGAAGCAGGGATCTCAAATACTGCAACATGAAGATTTGGAAATATAAAGGTAATGTAATGAATGCCAAATGATAAAGTACAAATTCTTGTCCTTACAGGGCATTAGTGAGTTTCAATTTAAAGCAACAAGGGCCTACATTCTTTTTTTCAGCATATCGGTTTGATTCTAACGTTGTCAGTTGGCTCACTTTCCAAGCTGTACAACAAGATCGTCTCATCAGCTTCACCAAGAGACCTACACAGAATGTCTCAGAATTATTTGCAGGAGGAAACCATAAAAATCTTCCAGCACATTCACCATGTGAAAGTAAACCTTTCCCTATCTTGTAACCCCAACTTATTCTTGCCAGTAGGTCACTTTCACAACCTTAAATCTTATTTGCTCTCAGAGAAGCACAAGAAATGACCGTCAAATGAAACAACAGCAGTGACCAATGTTGACATGAAACATATGCAACCCACCCCCTCCCCTTCACCTACCCCATACTTCTTTGTTTTCTTGCAGATACAGTATACTGTACTTCAAACAATGATGCAAAGTTTAGGCAACACAAAAAATTGAAGTCTTTGCAAGGAATGAGATCTATTGATCTACTGTATCTACCTATTAATGTTCATTAACCAATTATAGGTTCATTAGGCACAGGTTCGTTACTGGTTGGCGACTATAACCTGCGCTAGATATATGGATAATATTATTTGCAGATTATAGATTAAAAAATGTGTAGCAATTCAACAAAAGTAGGAAGGGTGCTCCAATATACAGTAAAGGTATATTAAACGCCAGCCCCTATTGAGCACTCCCCACCCCTCTCTTCTCTTCTTCTCTGCAGGTTCACACAAATGGGATTCATCATGTAATTGTCAGTAGTGTTTCAGGTACATAGAGAACAGAAACAATAGCCACCCTCCTCCACCCCTTTGTTCTTTGTTTTCCTTGCAGCTCAAGTAGGTTCACAACTTCAATGCCTAAAGTGATAGGCCAACGACAAGAATTGAAATCCTTGTAAAAAAGAAGTTCAAAAGTAATGCAGGATTTTAAAGGAACATAATTGTGCAGTTCAATTTTCCCCCAGTTACCACCCCTCCTCTTTATGCATCTTTGTGTGTTTATTTATTTGCAGGCCTAACAGTCAACCAGCTCTATGCAAAGCCTTTCAGGCAGCAATCAAAGATAGATTTGATTGATAGAAAATATTCACAACAATATGCCACAGAAAACTACAACAGAATGAAATTGTCATCAAATAGGAAGATTCCGCTAAATCAGCCTAACACCTGTCACACTGTCAAAACATATCAATGTACCCTCATTGTCCCATTTTTTCTAATGATTTCTTTGTTGCAGCTAGTGTCCCTTGATTTAAGCCAAAAGTTATTCTTAGACCAGCATATGCTCGCTTTTGCTATCTTTTCAACAGGTTTACAGAGTTGCGAGAGACACACGTAGCTCACAAGGAAGACCACATGCAACTGGCTATGTCAGTCTATCCTGAGAAAGATTCAACAAGAAAAGGTGACTTTACTAGGACATCTCCACCGTACACATAAGGTACTCGCTAGTGATCAGGTGAAAGAACAGGAGAGGACGGCAAAGGGTTAACAACGTTATGGAAAAAAAAAATGTTGCCTGGTTCTTTCCCGTGGTCCCCGTCCCCGGCCGCGGCTTCTTGCCAAGTCAAAAGTCAAGTAGTTCGTGGTTAGTCGGTCGGTCGGCAAAAAATCAAAGGCATGCTTTGGGGGTATCTTGGCAGTAGGGCCACCATTATGGTGGCTCTGAGAATATGATTTTGGTCACGATAGCAATAAAGTCCAATCAACAGTCAACAGGCATGGCTATTAATCACCGGTCTTGTTTAAAAGAGATCAGGGCAGCGTTGAAGAAAGTTGAAGCAAGCTGAAACCTGTGACCCCGGCAAGACACCGGTCTTGTTTCAAAGAGGCAGGGCAGCGTTGAAGAAAGTTGAAATAGGCTGTAACCTGTGACCCCGGCAAGACACCGGTCTTGTTTAAAAGAGGTCAAGGCAGCCATGAAATAAAGCATATGTACAAATGCCAAAGATACGACCCCAAAAGCTGCCAATGATAAGTGAAAAGGGGAATACAGTCTCTTATTTTGTGTTGGGCGTTCTCAGCGGCCGTCGAGCGTTAAGTGCAGCATTCTACGCAGTAAATGTGTGTTAACGCTAAGGCCGCTCATTTTGTCAGCATAGACCCCCTGCGTTTGTGTAATCTCCTGCCCATACCCCTCGCTCCCAGTCCATGCATTCCTCATCGTGTTTGCATGCTTTCGGTTCGGCCAAATCTTGTTCACGAAATTTGTTTTCCACCCTCCCTCCCTCGAGTCATGGCTATTGTTTACGGCCCGTAGTCCAGTACCCCATTGGGTCGTATCTGAAGTCCCTTAAATCACATATGGATTGCCCTAATAGGCAGTCCGTTATCCAACCCAGTAGGGCCACCATTATGGTGGCTCTGAGAATATGATTTTGGTCACGATAGCAATAAAGTCCAATCAACAGTTATCCGTTCTGATGAGCGTCATTAATTAGTCTGTATTTAGCCTGTATGATAATTTGTTATGTTTAAAGAAATAGCTGTAACCCGTGATCCCGGCAAGACACCGGTCTTGTTTCAAAGAGATCAGGGCAGCGTAAAAGAAAGTTGAAGAAAGCTGGAACCCGTGATCCCGGCAAGACACCGGTCTTGTTTCAAAGAGATCAGGGCAGCGTAAAAGAAAGTTGAAAAAAAAAAAAAAAAAAAAAAAGCTGGAACCCGTGATCCCGGCAGGACACCGGTCTTGTTTAAAAGAGATCAGGGCAGCGTTGAAGAAAGTTGAAGCAAGCTGAAACCTGTGACCCCGGCAAGACACCGGTCTTGTTTCAAAGAGGTCAGGGCAGCGTTGAAGAAAGTTGAAATAGGCTGTAACCTGTGACCCCGGCAAGACACCGGTCTTGTTTAAAAGAGGTCAAGGCAGCCATGAAATAAAGCATATGTACAAATGCCAAAGATACGACCCCAAAAGCTGCCAATGATAAGTGAAAAGGGGAATACAGTCTCTTATTTTGTGTTGGGCGTTCTCAGCGGCCGTCGAGCGTTAACCTTTGCTTTTTGGCAAAAATAGGCCCATTTTGAAAAACCTGATTTTTGCCCAAAAAGTAAGGCTATACCCTTTGCTTTTTGGCAAAAATAGGCCCATTCTGAAAAACCTGATCATTGCCCAAAAAGTAAGGCTATAGCCTTTGCTATATGGCAAAAATAGGCCCATTTTGTAAATCCTGATTTTTGCCCAAAAAGTAAGGCTATAGCCTTTGCTATATGGCAAAAATAGGCCCATTTTGAAAAAACGGATTTTTGCCAAAAAGTAAGGCTATAGCCTTTGCTTTTTGGCAAAAATAGGCCCATTTGGAAAAACTTGATTTTTGGCCAAAAAGTAAGGCTATAGCCTTTGCTTTTTGGCAAAAATAGGCCCATTTTGAAAAATCTGATTTTTGCCCAAAAAGTAAGGCTATACCCTTTGCTTTTTGGCAAAAATAGAACCATTTTGAAAAACCTGATAATTGCGCAAAAAGTAAGGCTATAGCCTTTGCTATATGGCAAAATAGGCCCATTTTGTAAATCCTGAATTTTGCCCAAAAAGTAAGGCTATAGCCTTTGCTATATGGCAAAAATAGGCCCATTTTGAAAAAACGGATTTTTGCCAAAAATTAAGGCTATAGCCTTTGCTTTTTGGCAAAAATAGGCCCATTTGGAAAAACTTGATTTTTGGCCAAAAAGTAAGGCTATAGCCTTTGCTTTTTGGCAAAAATAGGCCCATTTTGAAAAACCTGATTTTTGGCCAAAAAGTAAGGCTATCCCCTTTGCTTTTTGGCAAAAATAGGCCCATTTGGAAAAACTTGATTTTTGGCAAAAATAGGCCCATTTGGAAAAACTTGATTTTTGGCCAAAAAGTAAGGCTATACCCTTTGCTTTTAGGCAAAAATAGGCCCATTTGGAAAAACTTGATTTTTGGCCAAAAAGTAAGGTTATAGCCTTTGCCTTTTGGCAAAAATAGGCCCATTTTGAAAATCCTGATTTTTGCCCAAAAAGTAAGGCTATACCCTTTGCTTTTTGGCAAAATAAGGCCCATTCTGAAAAACCTGATCATTGCCCAAAAAGTAAGGCTATAGCCTTTGCTATATGGCAAAAATAGGCCCATTTTGTAAATCCTGATTTTTGCCCAAAAAGTAAGGCTATAGCCTTTGCTATATGGCAAAAATGGGCCCATTTTGAAAAAACGGATTTTTGCCAAAAAGTAAGGCTATAGCCTTTGCTTTTTGGCAAAAATAGGCCCATTTGGAAAAGCTTGATTGTTGGCCAAAAAGTAAGGCTATAGCCTTTGCTTTTGGGCAAAAATAGGCCCATTTTGAAAAACCTGATTTTTGGCCAAAAAGTAAGGCTATACCCTTTGCTTTTTGGCAAAAATAGGCCCATTTGAGAAAACTTGATTTTTGGCCAAAAAGTAAGGCTATAGCCTTTGCTTTTTGGCAAAAATAGGCCCATTTTGAAAACCCTGATTTTTGCCCAAAAAGTAAGGCTATACCCTTTGCTTTTTGGCAAAAATAGGCCCATTTTGAAATACCTGATTCTTGGCCAAAAAGTAAGGCTATAGCCTTTGCTATGTGGCAAAAATAGGCCCATTTTGAAAAACCTGATTTTTGCCCAAAAAGTAAGGCTATAGCCTTTGCTTTTTGGCAAAAATAGGCCCATTTTGAAAACCCTGATTTTTGCCCAAAAAGTAAGGTATAGCCTTTGCTTTTTGGCAAAAATAGGCCCATTTTGAAAAACTTGATTTTTGGCCAAATAGTAAGGCTATAGCCTTTGGTTTTTGGCAAAAATAGGCCCATTTTGAAAAACCTGATTTTTGCCCAAAAAGTAAGGCTATACCCTTTGCTTTTTGGCAAAAATAGGCCCATTTTGAAAAACCTGATTTTTGCCCAAAAAGTAAGGCTATACCCTTTGCTTTTTGGCAAAAATAGGCCCATTCTGAAAAACCTGATTTTTGCCCAAAAAGTAAGGCTATACCCTTTGCTCTTTGCCAAAAATAGGCTCATTCTGAAAAACCTGATCATTGCCCATAAAGTAAGGCTATAGCCTTTGCTATATGGCAAAAATAGGCCCATTTTGAAAAAACTTGATTTTTGGCCAAAAAGTAAGGCTATAGCCTTTGCTTTTTGGCAAAAATAGGCCCATTTGGAAAAACTTGATTTTTGGCCAAAAAGTAAGGCTATACCCTTTGCTTTTTGGCAAAAATAGGCCCATTTTGAAAAACCTGATTTTTGCCCAAAAAGTAAGGCTATAGCCTTTGGTTTTTGGCAAAAATAGGCCCATTTGGAAAAACTTGATTTTTGGCCAAAAAGTAAGGCTATAGCCTTTGCTTTTTGGCAAAAATAGGCCCATTTTGAAAAACCTGATTTTTGCCCAGAAAGTAAGGCTATACCCTTTGCTTTCTGGCAAAAATAGGCCCATTCTGAAAAACCTGATCATTGCCCAAAAAGTAAGGCTATAGCCTTTGCTATATGGCAAAAATAGGCCCATTTTGTAAATCCTGATTTTTGCCCAAAAAGTAAGGCTATAGCCTTTGCTATATGGCAAAAATAGGCCCATTTTGAAAAAACGGATTTTTGCCAAAAAGTAAGGCTATAGCCTTTGCTTTTTGGCAAAAATAGGCCCATTTGGAAAAACTTGATTTTTGGCCAAAAAGTAAGGCTATAGCCTTTGCTTTTTGGCAAAAATAGGCCCATTTTGAAAAATCTGATTTTTGCCCAAAAAGTAAGGCTATACCCTTTGCTTTTTGGCAAAAATAGAACCATTTTGAAAAACCTGATAATTGCGCAAAAAGTAAGGCTATAGCCTTTGCTATATGGCAAAATAGGCCCATTTTGTAAATCCTGATTTTTGCCCAAAAAGTAAGGCTATAGCCTTTGCTATATGGCAAAAATAGGCCCATTTTGAAAAAACGGATTTTTGCCAAAAATTAAGGCTATAGCCTTTGCTTTTTGGCAAAAATAAGCCCATTTGCAAAAACTTGATTTTTGGCCAAAAAGTAAGGCTATAGCCTTTGCTTTTTGGCAAAAATAGGCCCATTTGGAAAAACTTGATTTTTGGCCAAAAAGTAAGGCTATAGCCTTTGCTTTTGGGCAAAAATAGGCCCATTTTGAAAAACCTGATTTTTGGCCAAAAAGTAAGGCTATCCCCTTTGCTTTTTGGCAAAAATAGGCCCATTTGGAAAAACTTGATTTTTGGCAAAAATAGGCCCATTTGGTAAAACTTGATTTTTGGCCAAAAAGTAAGGCTATACCCTTTGCTTTTAGGCAAAAATAGGCCCATTTGGAAAAACTTGATTTTTGGCCAAAAAGTAAGGTTATAGCCTTTGCCTTTTGGCAAAAATAGGCCCATTTTGAAAATCCTGATTTTTGCCCAAAAAGTAAGGCTATACCCTTTGTTTTTTGGCAAAATAAGGCCCATTCTGAAAAACCTGATCATTGCCCAAAAAGTAAGGCTATAGCCTTTGCTATATGGCAAAAATAGGCCCATTTTGTAAATCCTGATTTTTGCCCAAAAAGTAAGGCTATAGCCTTTGCTATATGGCAAAAATGGGCCCATTTTGAAAAAACGGATTTTTGCCAAAAAGTAAGGCTATAGCCTTTGCTTTTTGGCAAAAATAGGCCCATTTGGAAAAGCTTGATTTTTGGCCAAAAAGTAAGGCTATAGCCTTTGCTTTTGGGCAAAAATAGGCCCATTTTGAAAAACCTGATTTTTGGCCAAAAAGTAAGGCTATACCCTTTGCTTTTTGGCAAAAATAGGCCCATTTGCGAAAACTTGATTTTTGGCCAAAAAGTAAGGCTATAGCCTTTGCTTTTTGGCAAAAATAGGCCCATTTTGAAAACCCTGATTTTTGCCCAAAAAGTAAGGCTATACCCTTTGCTTTTTGGCAAAAATAGGCCCATTTTGAAAAACCTGATTCTTGCCCAAAAAGTAAGGCTATAGCCTTTGGTTTTTGGCAAAAATAGGCCCATTTTGAAAAACCTGATTTTTGCCCAAAAAGTAAGGCTATACCCTTTGCTTTTTGGCAAAAATAGGCTCATTCTGAAAAACCTGATCATTGCCCATAAAGTAAGGCTATAGCCTTTGCTATATGGCAAAAATAGGCCCATTTTGTAAATCCTGATTTTTGCCCAAAAAGTAAAGCTATAGCCTTTGCGTTTTGGCAAAAATAGGCCCATTTTAAAAAACTTGATTTTTGGCCAAAAAGTAAGGCTATACCCTTTGCTTTTTGGCAAAAATAGGCCCATTTTGAAAAACCTGATAATTGCCCAAAGAGTAAGGCTATAGCCTTTGCTATATGGCAAAAATAGGCCCATTTTGTAAAACCTGACTTTTGCCCAAAAAGTAAGGCTATAGCCTTTGCTTTTTGGCAAAAATAGGCCCATTTGGAAAAACTTGATTTTTGGCCAAAAAGTAAGGCTATAGCCTTTGCTTTTTGGCAAAAATAGGCCCATTTTGAAAAATCTGATTTTTGCCCAAAAAGTAAGGCTATACCCTTTGCTTTTTGGCAAAAATAGAACCATTTTGAAAAACCTGATAATTGCCCAAAAAGTAAGGCTATAGCCTTTGCTATATGGCAAAATAGGCCCATTTTGTAAATCCTGATTTTTGCCCAAAAAGTAAGGCTATAGCCTTTGCTATATGGCAAAAATAGGCCCATTTTGAAAAAACGGATTTTTGCCAAAAAGTAAGGCTATAGCCTTTGCTTTTTGGCAAAAATAGGCCCATTTGGAAAAACTTGATTTTTGGCCAAAAAGTAAGGCTATAGCCTTTGCTTTTTGGCAAAAATAGGCCCATTTTGAAAAATCTGATTTTTGCCCAAAAAGTAAGGCTATACCCTTTGCTTTTTGGCAAAAATAGAACCATTTTGAAAAACCTGATAATTGCCCAAAAAGTAAGGCTATAGCCTTTGCTATATGGCAAAATAGGCCCATTTTGTAAATCCTGATTTTTGCCCAAAAAGTAAGGCTATAGCCTTTGCTATATGGCAAAAATAGGCCCATTTTGAAAAAAACGGATTTTTGCCAAAAATAAAGGCTATAGCCTTTGCTTTTTGGCAAAAATAGGCCCATTTGGAAAAACTTGATTTTTGGCCAAAAAGTAAGGCTATAGCCTTTGCTTTTTGGCAAAAATAGGCCCATTTGAAAAACTTGATTTTTGGCCAAAAAGTAAGGCTATAGCCTTTGCTTTTGGGCAAAAATAGGCCCATTTTGAAAAACCTGATTTTTGGCCAAAAAGTAAGGCTATCCCCTTTGCTTTTTGGCAAAAATAGGCCCATTTGGAAAAACTTGATTTTTGGCAAAAATAGGCCCATTTGGAAAAACTTGATATTTGGCCAAAAAGTAAGGCTATACCCTTTGCTTTTAGGCAAAAATAGGCCCATTTGGAAAAACTTCATTTTTGGCCAAAAAGTAAGGCTATAGCCTTTGCCTTTTGGCAAAAATAGGCCCATTTTGAAAATCCTGATTTTTGCCCAAAAAGTAAGGCTATAGCCTTTGCTATATGGCAAAAATGGGCCCATTTTGAAAAAACGGATTTTTGCCAAAAAGTAAGGCTATAGCCTTTGCTTTTTGGCAAAAATAGGCCCATTTGGAAAAGCTTGATTTTTGGCCAAAAAGTAAGGCTATAGCCTTTGCTTTTGGGCAAAAATAGGCCCATTTTGAAAAACCTGATTTTTGGCCAAAAAGTAAGGCTATACCCTTTGCTTTTTGGCAAAAATAGGCCCATTTGAGAAAACTTGATTTTTGGCCAAAAAGTAAGGCTATAGCCTTTGCTTTTTGGCAAAAATAGGCCCATTTTGAAAACCCTGATTTTTGCCCAAAAAGTAAGGCTATACCCCTTGCTTTTTGGCAAAAATAGGCCCATTTTGAAAAACCTGATTCTTGCCCAAAAAGTAAGGCTATAGCCTTTGGTTTTTGGCAAAAATAGGCCCATTTTGAAAAACCTGATTTTTGCCCAAAAAGTAAGGCTATACCCTTTGCTTTTTGGCAAAAATTGGCTCATTCTGAAAAACCTGATCATTGCCCATAAAGTAAGGCTATAGCCTTTGCTATATGGCAAAAATAGGCCCATTTTGTAAATCCTGATTTTTGCCCAAAAAGTAAGGCTATAGCCTTTGCGTTTTGGCAAAAATAGGCCCATTTTAAAAAACTTGATTTTTGGCCAAAAAGTAAGGCTATACCCTTTGCTTTTTGGCAAAAATAGGCTCATTCTGAAAAACCTGATCATTGCCCATAAAGTAAGGCTATAGCCTTTGCTATATGGCAAAAATAGGCCCATTTTGAAAAAACTTGATTTTTGGCCAAAAAGTAAGGCTATAGCCTTTGCTTTTTGGCAAAAATAGGCCCATTTGGGAAAACTTGATTTTTGGCCAAAAAGTAAGGCTATAGCCTTTGCTTTTGGGCAAAAATAGGCCCATTTTGAAAAACCTGATTTTTGCCCAAAAAGTAAGGCTATAGCCTTTGCTTTTTGGCATAAATTGGCCCATTTTGAAAAACCTGATTTTTGCCCAAAAAGTAAGGCTATAGCCTTTGCTTTTTGGCAAAAATAGGCCCATTTTGAAAAACCTGATTTTTGCCCAAAAAGTAAGGCTATACCCTTTGCTTTTTGGCAAAAATAGGCCCATTCTGAAAAACCTGATCATTGCCCAAAAAGTAAGGCTATAGCCTTTGCTATATGGCAAAAATAGGCCCATTTTGTAAATCCTGATTTTTGCCCAAAAAGTAAGGCTATAGCCTTTGCTATATGGCAAAAATAGGCCCATTTTGAAAAAACGGAATTTTGCCAAAAAGTAAGGCTATAGCCTTTGCTTTTGGGCAAAAATAGGCCCATTTTGAAAAACCTGATTTTTGCCCAAAAAGTAAGGCTATAGCCTTTGGTTTTTGGCAAAAATAGGCCCATTTTGAAAAACCTGATTTTTGCCCAAAAAGTAAGGCTATACCCTTTGCTTTTTGGCAAAAATAGGCTCATTCTGAAAAACCTGATCATTCCCTTTAAAGTAAGGCTATAGTCTTTGCTATATGGCAAAAATAGGCCAATTTTGAAAAAACTTGATTTTTGGCCAAAAAGTAAGGCTATAGCCTTTGCTTTTTGGCAAAAATAGGCCCATTTGGAAAAACTTGATTTTTGGCCAAAAAGTAAGGCTATAGCCTTTGCTTTTGGGCAAAAATAGGCCCATTTTGAAAAACCTGATTTTTGCCCAAAAAGTAAGGCTATAGCCTTTGCTTTTTGGCATAAATTGGCCCATTTTGAAAAACCTGATTTTTGCCCAAAAAGTAAGGCTATAGCCTTTGCTTTTTGGCAAAAATAGGCCCATTTTGAAAAACCTGATTTTTGCCCAAAAAGTAAGGCTATACCCTTTGCTTTTTGGCAAAAATAGGCCCATTCTGAAAAACCTGATCATTGCCCAAAAAGTAAGGCTATAGCCTTTGCTATATGGCAAAAATAGGCCCATTTTGTAAATCCTGATTTTTGCCCAAAAAGTAAGGCTATAGCCTTTGCTATATGGCAAAAATAGGCCCATTTTGAAAAAACGGATTTTTGCCAAAAAGTAAGGCTATAGCCTTTGCTTTTTGGCAAAAATAGGCCCATTTGGAAAAACTTGATTTTTGGCCAAAAAGTAAGGCTATAGCCTTTGCTTTTTGGCAAAAATAGGCCCATTTTGAAAAATCTGACTTTTGCCCAAAAAGTAAGGCTATACCCTTTGTTTTTTGGCAAAAATAGAACCATTTTGAAAAACCTGATAATTGCCCAAAAAGTAAGGCTATAGCCTTTGCTATATGGCAAAATAGGCCCATTTTGTAAATCCTGATTTTTGCCCAAAAAGTAAGGCTATAGCCTTTGTTATATGGCAAAAATAGGCCCATTTTGAAAAAACGGATTTTAGCCAAAAATTAAGGCTATAGCCTTTGCTTTTTGGCAAAAATAGGCCCATTTGGAAAAACTTGATTTTTGGCCAAAAAGTAAGGCTATACCCTTTGCTTTTTGGCAAAAATAGGCCCATTTGGAAAAACTTGATTTTTGGCCAAAAAGTAAGGCTATAGCCTTTGGTTTTTGGCAAAAATAGGCCCATTTTGAAAAACCTGATTTTTGCCCAAAAAGTAAGGCTATACCCTTTGCTTTTTGGCAAAAATAGGCTCATTCTGAAAAACCTGATCATTGCCCATAAAGTAAGGCTATAGCCTTTGCTATATGGCAAAAATAGGCCCATTTTGAAAAAACCTGATAATTGCCCAAAAAGTAAGGCTATAGCCTTTGCTATATGGCAAAATAGGCCCATTTTGTAAATCCTGATTTTTGCCCAAAAAGTAAGGCTATAGCCTTTGTTATATGGCAAAAATAGGCCCATTTTGAAAAAACGGATTTTAGCCAAAAATTAAGGCTATAGCCTTTGCTTTTTGGCAAAAATAGGCCCATTTTGAAAAACCTGATTTTTGGCCAAAAAAGTAAGGCTATACCCTTTGCTTTTTGGCAAAAATAGGCCCATTTGGAAAAACTTGATTTTTGGCCAAAAAGTAAGGCTATAGCCTTTGGTTTTTGGCAAAAATAGGCCCATTTTGAAAAACCTGATTTTTGCCCAAAAAGTAAGGCTATACCCTTTGCTTTTTGGCAAAAATAGGCTCATTCTGAAAAACCTGATCATTGCCCATAAAGTAAGGCTATAGCCTTTGCTATATGGCAAAAATAGGCCCATTTTGAAAAAACTTGATTTTTGGCCAAAAAGTAAGGCTATAGCCTTTGCTTTTTGGCAAAAATAGGCCCATTTGGAAAAACTTGATTTTTGGCCAAAAAGTAAGGCTATAGCTTTTGCTTTTGGGCAAAAGTAGGCCCATTTTGAAAAACCTGATTTTTGCCCAAAAAGTAAGGCTATAGCCTTTGCTTTTTGGCATAAATTGGCCCATTTTGAAAAACCTGATTTTTGCCCAAAAAGTAAGGCTATAGCCTTTGCTTTTTGGCAAAAATAGGCCCATTTTGAAAAACCTGATTTTTGCCCAAAAAGTAAGGCTATACCCTTTGCTTTTTGGCAAAAATAGGCCCATTCTGAAAAACCTGATCATTGCCCAAAAAGTAAGGCTATAGCCTTTGCTATATGGCAAAAATAGGCCCATTTTGTAAATCCTGATTTTTGCCCAAAAAGTAAGGCTATAGCCTTTGCTATATGGCAAAAATAGGCCCATTTTGAAAAAACGGAATTTTGCCAAAAAGTAAGGCTATAGCCTTTGCTTTTGGGCAAAAATAGGCCCATTTTGAAAAACCTGATTTTTGCCCAAAAAGTAAGGCTATAGCCTTTGGTTTTTGGCAAAAATAGGCCCATTTTGAAAAACCTGATTTTTGCCCAAAAAGTAAGGCTATACCCTTTGCTTTTTGGCAAAAATAGGCTCATTCTGAAAAACCTGATCATTCCCTTTAAAGTAAGGCTATAGTCTTTGCTATATGGCAAAAATAGGCCAATTTTGAAAAAACTTGATTTTTGGCCAAAAAGTAAGGCTATAGCCTTTGCTTTTTGGCAAAAATAGGCCCATTTGGAAAAACTTGATTTTTGGCCAAAAAGTAAGGCTATAGCCTTTGCTTTTGGGCAAAAATAGGCCCATTTTGAAAAACCTTATTTTTGCCCAAAAAGTAAGGCTATAGCCTTTGCTTTTTGGCATAAATTGGCCCATTTTGAAAAACCTGATTTTTGCCCAAAAAGTAAGGCTATAGCCTTTGCTTTTTGGCAAAAATAAGCCCATTTTGAAAAACCTGATTTTTGCCCTTAAAGTAAGGCTATACCCTTTGCTTTTTGGCAAAAATAGGCCCATTCTGAAAAACCTGATCATTGCCCAAAAAGTAAGGCTATAGCCTTTGCTATATGGCAAAAATAGGCCCATTTTGTAAATCCTGATTTTTGCCCAAAAAGTAAGGCTATAGCCTTTGCTATATGGCAAAAATAGGCCCATTTTGAAAAAACGGATTTTTGCCAAAAAGTAAGGCTATAGCCTTTGCTTTTTGGCAAAAATAGGCCCATTTGGAAAAACTTGATTTTTGGCCAAAAAGTAAGGCTATAGCCTTTGCTTTTTGGCAAAAATAGGCCCATTTTGAAAAATCTGATTTTTGCCCAAAAAGTAAGGCTATACCCTTTGTTTTTTGGCAAAAATAGAACCATTTTGAAAAACCTGATAATTGCCCAAAAAGTAAGGCTATAGCCTTTGCTATATGGCAAAATAGGCCCATTTTGTAAATCCTGATTTTTGCCCAAAAAGTAAGGCTATAGCCTTTGTTATATGGCAAAAATAGGCCCATTTTGAAAAAACGGATTTTAGCCAAAAATTAAGGCTATAGCCTTTGCTTTTTGGCAAAAATAGGCCCATTTGGAAAAACTTGATTTTTGGCCAAAAAGTAAGGCTATAGCCTTTGCTTTTTGGCAAAAATAGGCCCATTTGGAAAAACTTGATTTTTGGCCAAAAAGTAAGGCTATAGCCTTTGCTTTTGGGCAAAAATAGGCCCATTTTGAAAAACCTGATTTTTGGCCAAAAAGTAAGGCTATCCCCTTTGCTTTTTGGCAAAAATAGGCCCATTTGGAAAAACTTGATTTTTGGCCAAAAAGTAAGGCTATACCCTTTGCTTTTTGGCAAAAATAGGCCCATTTGGAAAAACTTGATTTTTGGCCAAAAAGTAAGGCTATAGCCTTTGCCTTTTGGCAAAAATAGGCCCATTTTGAAAATCCTGATTTTTGCCCAAAAAGTAAGGCTATACCTCTTGCTTTTTGGCAAAATAAGGCCCATTCTGAAAAACCTGATCATTGCCCAAAAAGTAAGGCTATAGCCTTTGCTATATGGCAAAAATAGGCCCATTTTGTAAATCCTGATTTTTGCCCAAAAAGTAAGGCTATAGCCTTTGCTATATGGCAAAAATAGGCCCATTTTGAAAAAACGGATTTTTGCCAAAAAGTAAGGCTATAGCCTTTGCTTTTTGGCAAGAATAGGCCCATTTGGAAAAGCTTGATTTTTGGCCAAAAAGTAAGGCTATAGCCTTTGCTTTTGGGCAAAAATAGGCCCATTTTGAAAAACCTGATTTTTGGCCAAAAAGTAAGGCTATACCCTTTGCTTTTTGGCAAAAATAGGCCCATTTGAGAAAACTTGATTTTTGGCCAAAAAGTAAGGCTATAGCCTTTGCTTTTTGGCAAAAATAGGCCCATTTTGAAGACCCTGATTGTTGCCCAAAAAGTAAGGCTATACCCTTTGCTTTTTGGCAAAAATAGGCCCATTTTGAAAAACCTGATTCTTGCCCAAAAAGTAAGGCTATAGCCTTTGGTTTTTGGCAAAAATAGGCCCATTTTGAAAAATCTGATTTTTGCCCAAAAAGTAAGGCTATACCCTTTGTTTTTTGGCAAAAATAGAACCATTTTGAAAAACCTGATAATTGCCCAAAAAGTAAGGCTATAGCCTTTGCTATATGGCAAAATAGGCCCATTTTGTAAATCCTGATTTTTGCCCAAAAAGTAAGGCTATAGCCTTTGTTATATGGCAAAAATAGGCCCATTTTGAAAAAACGGATTTTAGCCAAAAATTAAGGCTATAGCCTTTGCTTTTTGGCAAAAATAGGCCCATTTGGAAAAACTTGATTTTTGGCCAAAAAGTAAGGCTATACCCTTTGCTTTTTGGCAAAAATAGGCCCATTTGGAAAAACTTGATTTTTGGCCAAAAAGTAAGGCTATAGCCTTTGGTTTTTGGCAAAAATAGGCCCATTTTGAAAAACCTGATTTTTGCCCAAAAAGTAAGGCTATACCCTTTGCTTTTTGGCAAAAATAGGCTCATTCTGAAAAACCTGATCATTGCCCATAAAGTAAGGCTATAGCCTTTGCTATATGGCAAAAATAGGCCCATTTTGAAAAAACCTGATAATTGCCCAAAAAGTAAGGCTATAGCCTTTGCTATATGGCAAAATAGGCCCATTTTGTAAATCCTGATTTTTGCCCAAAAAGTAAGGCTATAGCCTTTGTTATATGGCAAAAATAGGCCCATTTTGAAAAAACGGATTTTAGCCAAAAATTAAGGCTATAGCCTTTGCTTTTTGGCAAAAATAGGCCCATTTTGAAAAACCTGATTTTTGGCCAAAAAAGTAAGGCTATAGCCTTTGCTATATGGCAAAATAGGCCCATTTTGTAAATCCTGATTTTTGCCCAAAAAGTAAGGCTATACCCTTTGCTTTTTGGCAAAAATAGGCCCATTCTGAAAAACCTGATCATTGCCCAAAAAGTAAGGCTATAGCCTTTGCTATATGGCAAAAATAGGCCCATTTTGTAAATCCTGATTTTTGCCCAAAAAGTAAGGCTATAGCCTTTGCTATATGGCAAAAATAGGCCCATTTTTAAAAAAAGGGAATTTTGCCAAAAAGTAAGGCTATAGCCTTTGCTTTTGGGCAAAAATAGGCCCATTTTGAAAAACCTGATTTTTGCCCAAAAAGTAAGGCTATAGCCTTTGGTTTTTGGCAAAAATAGGCCCATTTTGAAAAACCTGATTTTTGCCCAAAAAGTAAGGCTATACCCTTTGCTTTTTGGCAAAAATAGGCTCATTCTGAAAAACCTGATCATTCCCTTTAAAGTAAGGCTATAGTCTTTGCTATATGGCAAAAATAGGCCAATTTTGAAAAAACTTGATTTTTGGCCAAAAAGTAAGGCTATAGCCTTTGCTTTTTGGCAAAAATAGGCCCATTTGGAAAAACTTGATTTTTGGCCAAAAAGTAAGGCTATAGCCTTTGCTTTTGGGCAAAAATAGGCCCATTTTGAAAAACCTGATTTTTGCCCAAAAAGTAAGGCTATAGCCTTTGCTTTTTGGCATAAATTGGCCCATTTTGAAAAACCTGATTTTTGCCCAAAAAGTAAGGCTATAGCCTTTGCTTTTTGGCAAAAATAGGCCCATTTTGAAAAACCTGATTTTTGCCCAAAAAGTAAGGCTATACCCTTTGCTTTTTGGCAAAAATAGGCCCATTCTGAAAAACCTGATCATTGCCCAAAAAGTAAGGCTATAGCCTTTGCTATATGGCAAAAATAGGCCCATTTTGTAAATCCTGATTTTTGCCCAAAAAGTAAGGCTATAGCCTTTGCTATATGGCAAAAATAGGCCCATTTTGAAAAAACGGATTTTTGCCAAAAAGTAAGGCTATAGCCTTTGCTTTTTGGCAAAAATAGGCCCATTTGGAAAAACTTGATTTTTGGCCAAAAAGTAAGGCTATAGCCTTTGCTTTTTGGCAAAAATAGGCCCATTTTGAAAAATCTGATTTTTGCCCAAAAAGTAAGGCTATACCCTTTGTTTTTTGGCAAAAATAGAACCATTTTGAAAAACCTGATAATTGCCCAAAAAGTAAGGCTATAGCCTTTGCTATATGGCAAAATAGGCCCATTTTGTAAATCCTGATTTTTGCCCAAAAAGTAAGGCTATAGCCTTTGTTATATGGCAAAAATAGGCCCATTTTGAAAAAACGGATTTTAGCCAAAAATTAAGGCTATAGCCTTTGCTTTTTGGCAAAAATAGGCCCATTTGGAAAAACTTTATTTTTGGCCAAAAAGTAAGGCTATAGCCTTTGCTTTTTGGCAAAAATAGGCCCATTTGGAAAAACTTGATTTTTGGCCAAAAAGTAAGGCTATAGCCTTTGCTTTTGGGCAAAAATAGGCCCATTTTGAAAAACCTGATTTTTGGCCAAAAAGTAAGGCTATCCCCTTTGCTTTTTGGCAAAAATAGGCCCATTTGGAAAAACTTGATTTTTGGCAAAAATAGGCCCATTTGGAAAAACTTGATTTTTGGCCAAAAAGTAAGGCTATACCCTTTGCTTTTTGGCAAAAATAGGCCCATTTGGAAAAACTTGATTTTTGGCAAAAATAGGCCCATTTGGAAAAACTTGATTTTTGGCCAAAAAGTAAGGCTATACCCTTTGCTTTTTGGCAAAAATAGGCCCATTTGGAAAAACTTGATTTTTGGCAAAAATAGGCCCATTTGGAAAAACTTGATTTTTGGCCAAAAAGTAAGGCTATACCCTTTGCTTTTTGGCAAAAATAGGCCCATTTGGAAAAACTTGATTTTTGGCCAAAAAGTAAGGCTATAGCCTTTGCCTTTTGGCAAAAATAGGCCCATTTTGAAAATCCTGATTTTTGCCCAAAAAGTAAGGCTATACCTCTTGCTTTTTGGCAAAATAAGGCCCATTCTGAAAAACCTGATCATTGCCCAAAAAGTAAGGCTATAGCCTTTGCTATATGGCAAAAATAGGCCCATTTTGTAAATCCTGATTTTTGCCCAAAAAGTAAGGCTATAGCTTTTGCTATATGGCAAAAATAGGCCCATTTTGAAAAAACGGATTTTTGCCAAAAAGTAAGGCTATAGCCTTTGCTTTTTGGCAAGAATAGGCCCATTTGGAAAAGCTTGATTTTTGGCCAAAAAGTAAGGCTATAGCCTTTGCTTTTGGGCAAAAATAGGCCCATTTTGAAAAACCTGATTTTTGGCCAAAAAGTAAGGCTATACCCTTTGCTTTTTGGCAAAAATAGGCCCATTTGAGAAAACTTGATTTTTGGCCAAAAAGTAAGGCTATAGCTTTTGCTTTTTGGCAAAAATAGGCCCATTTTGAAGACCCTGATTGTTGCCCAAAAAGTAAGGCTATACCCTTTGCTTTTTGGCAAAAATAGGCCCATTTTGAAAAACCTGATTCTTGCCCAAAAAGTAAGGCTATAGCCTTTGGTTTTTGGCAAAAATAGGCCCATTTTGAAAAATCTGATTTTTGCCCAAAAAGTAAGGCTATACCCTTTGTTTTTTGGCAAAAATAGAACCATTTTGAAAAACCTGATAATTGCCCAAAAAGTAAGGCTATAGCCTTTGCTATATGGCAAAATAGGCCCATTTTGTAAATCCTGATTTTTGCCCAAAAGTAAGGCTATAGCCTTTGTTATATGGCAAAAATAGGCCCATTTTGAAAAAACGGATTTTAGCCAAAAATTAAGGCTATAGCCTTTGCTTTTTGGCAAAAATAGGCCCATTTGGAAAAACTTGATTTTTGGCCAAAAAGTAAGGCTATACCCTTTGCTTTTTGGCAAAAATAGGCCCATTTGGAAAAACTTGATTTTTGGCCAAAAAGTAAGGCTATAGCCTTTGGTTTTTGGCAAAAATAGGCCCATTTTGAAAAACCTGATTTTTGCCCAAAAAGTAAGGCTATACCCTTTGCTTTTTGGCAAAAATAGGCTCATTCTGAAAAACCTGATCATTGCCCATAAAGTAAGGCTATAGCCTTTGCTATATGGCAAAAATAGGCCCATTTTGAAAAAACCTGATAATTGCCCAAAAAGTAAGGCTATAGCCTTTGCTATATGGCAAAATAGGCCCATTTTGTAAATCCTGATTTTTGCCCAAAAAGTAAGGCTATAGCCTTTGTTATATGGCAAAAATAGGCCCATTTTGAAAAAAACGGATTTTAGCCAAAAATTAAGGCTATAGCCTTTGCTTTTTGGCAAAAATAGGCCCATTTTGAAAAACCTGATTTTTGGCCAAAAAAGTAAGGCTATACCCTTTGCTTTTTGGCAAAAATAGGCCCATTTGGAAAAACTTGATTTTTGGCCAAAAAGTAAGGCTATAGCCTTTGGTTTTTGGCAAAAATAGGCCCATTTTGAAAAACCTGATTTTTGCCCAAAAAGTAAGGCTATACCCTTTGCTTTTTGGCAAAAATAGGCTCATTCTGAAAAACCTGATCATTGCCCATAAAGTAAGGCTATAGCCTTTGCTATATGGCAAAAATAGGCCCATTTTGAAAAAACCTGATAATTGCCCAAAAAGTAAGGCTATAGCCTTTGCTATATGGCAAAATAGGCCCATTTTGTAAATCCTGATTTTTGCCCAAAAAGTAAGGCTATAGCCTTTGTTATATGGCAAAAATAGGCCCATTTTGAAAAAACGGATTTTAGCCAAAAATTAAGGCTATAGCCTTTGCTTTTTGGCAAAAATAGGCCCATTTTGAAAAACCTGATTTTTGGCCAAAAAAGTAAGGCTATACCCTTTGCTTTTTGGCAAAAATAGGCCCATTTGGAAAAACTTGATTTTTGGCCAAAAAGTAAGGCTATAGCCTTTGGTTTTTGGCAAAAATAGGCCCATTTTGAAAAACCTGATTTTTGCCCAAAAAGTAAGGCTATACCCTTTGCTTTTTGGCAAAAATAGGCTCATTCTGAAAAACCTGATCATTGCCCATAAAGTAAGGCTATAGCCTTTGCTATATGGCAAAAATAGGCCCATTTTGAAAAAACTTGATTTTTGGCCAAAAAGTAAGGCTATAGCCTTTGCTTTTTGGCAAAAATAGGCCCATTTGGAAAAACTTGATTTTTGGCCAAAAAGTAAGGCTATAGCCTTTGCTTTTGGGCAAAAATAGGCCCATTTTGAAAAACCTGATTTTTGCCCAAAAAGTAAGGCTATAGCCTTTGCTTTTTGGCATAAATTGGCCCATTTTGAAAAACCTGATTTTTGCCCAAAAAGTAAGGCTATAGCCTTTGCTTTTTGGCAAAAATAGGCCCATTTTGAAAAACCTGATTTTTGCCCAAAAAGTAAGGCTATACCCTTTGCTTTTTGGCAAAAATAGGCCCATTCTGAAAAACCTGATCATTGCCCAAAAAGTAAGGCTATAGCCTTTGCTATATGGCAAAAATAGGCCCATTTTGTAAATCCTGATTTTTGCCCAAAAAGTAAGGCTATAGCCTTTGCTATATGGCAAAAATAGGCCCATTTTGAAAAAACGGAATTTTGCCAAAAAGTAAGGCTATAGCCTTTGCTTTTGGGCAAAAATAGGCCCATTTTGAAAAACCTGATTTTTGCCCAAAAAGTAAGGCTATAGCCTTTGGTTTTTGGCAAAAATAGGCCCATTTTGAAAAACCTGATTTTTGCCCAAAAAGTAAGGCTATACCCTTTGCTTTTTGGCAAAAATAGGCTCATTCTGAAAAACCTGATCATTCCCTTTAAAGTAAGGCTATAGTCTTTGCTATATGGCAAAAATAGGCCAATTTTGAAAAAACTTGATTTTTGGCCAAAAAGTAAGGCTATAGCCTTTGCTTTTTGGCAAAAATAGGCCCATTTGGAAAAACTTGATTTTTGGCCAAAAAGTAAGGCTATAGCCTTTGCTTTTGGGCAAAAATAGGCCCATTTTGAAAAACCTGATTTTTGCCCAAAAAGTAAGGCTATAGCCTTTGCTTTTTGGCATAAATTGGCCCATTTTGAAAAACCTGATTTTTGCCCAAAAAGTAAGGCTATAGCCTTTGCTTTTTGGCAAAAATAGGCCCATTTTGAAAAACCTGATTTTTGCCCAAAAAGTAAGGCTATACCCTTTGCTTTTTGGCAAAAATAGGCCCATTCTGAAAAACCTGATCATTGCCCAAAAAGTAAGGCTATAGCCTTTGCTATATGGCAAAAATAGGCCCATTTTGTAAATCCTGATTTTTGCCCAAAAAGTAAGGCTATAGCCTTTGCTATATGGCAAAAATAGGCCCATTTTGAAAAAACGGATTTTTGCCAAAAAGTAAGGCTATAGCCTTTGCTTTTTGGCAAAAATAGGCCCATTTGGAAAAACTTGATTTTTGGCCAAAAAGTAAGGCTATAGCCTTTGCTTTTTGGCAAAAATAGGCCCATTTTGAAAAATCTGATTTTTGCCCAAAAAGTAAGGCTATACCCTTTGTTTTTTGGCAAAAATAGAACCATTTTGAAAAACCTGATAATTGCCCAAAAAGTAAGGCTATAGCCTTTGCTATATGGCAAAATAGGCCCATTTTGTAAATCCTGATTTTTGCCCAAAAAGTAAGGCTATAGCCTTTGTTATATGGCAAAAATAGGCCTATTTTGAAAAAACGGATTTTAGCCAAAAATTAAGGCTATAGCCTTTGCTTTTTGGCAAAAATAGGCCCATTTGGAAAAACTTGATTTTTGGCCAAAAAGTAAGGCTATAGCCTTTGCTTTTTGGCAAAAATAGGCCCATTTGGAAAAACTTGATTTTTGGCCAAAAAGTAAGGCTATAGCCTTTGCTTTTGGGCAAAAATAGGCCCATTTTGAAAAACCTGATTTTTGGCCAAAAAGTAAGGCTATCCCCTTTGCTTTTTGGCAAAAATAGGCCCATTTGGAAAAACTTGATTTTTGGCAAAAATAGGCCCATTTGGAAAAACTTGATTTTTGGCCAAAAAGTAAGGCTATACCCTTTGCTTTTTGGCAAAAATAGGCCCATTTGGAAAAACTTGATTTTTGGCCAAAAAGTAAGGCTATAGCCTTTGCCTTTTGGCAAAAATAGGCCCATTTTGAAAATCCTGATTTTTGCCCAAAAAGTAAGGCTATACCTCTTGCTTTTTGGCAAAATAAGGCCCATTCTGAAAAACCTGATCATTGCCCAAAAAGTAAGGCTATAGCCTTTGCTATATGGCAAAAATAGGCCCATTTTGTAAATCCTGATTTTTGCCCAAAAAGTAAGGCTATAGCCTTTGCTATATGGCAAAAATAGGCCCATTTTGAAAAAACGGATTTTTGCCAAAAAGTAAGGCTATAGCCTTTGCTTTTTGGCAAGAATAGGCCCATTTGGAAAAGCTTGATTTTTGGCCAAAAAGTAAGGCTATAGCCTTTGCTTTTGGGCAAAAATAGGCCCATTTTGAAAAACCTGATTTTTGGCCAAAAAGTAAGGCTATACCCTTTGCTTTTTGGCAAAAATAGGCCCATTTGAGAAAACTTGATTTTTGGCCAAAAAGTAAGGCTATAGCCTTTGCTTTTTGGCAAAAATAGGCCCATTTTGAAGACCCTGATTGTTGCCCAAAAAGTAAGGCTATACCCTTTGCTTTTTGGCAAAAATAGGCCCATTTTGAAAAACCTGATTCTTGCCCAAAAAGTAAGGCTATAGCCTTTGGTTTTTGGCAAAAATAGGCCCATTTTGAAAAACCTGATTTTTGCCCAAAAAGTAAGGCTATACCCTTTGCTTTTTGGCAAAAATAGGCTCATTCTGAAAAACCTGATCATTGCCCATAAAGTAAGGCTATAGCCTTTGCTATATGGCAAAAATAGACCCATTTTGTAAATCCTGATTTTTGCCCAAAAAGAAAGGCTATAGCCTTTGCGATATGGCAAAAATAGGCCCATTTGAAAAAACGGATTTTTGCCAAAAAGTAAGGCTATAGCCTTTGCTTTTTGGCAAAAATAGGCCCATTTGGAAAAACTTGATTTTTGGCCAAAAAGTAAGGCTATAGCCTTTGCTTTTGGGCAAAAATAGGCCCATTTTGAAAAACCTGATTTTTGGCCAAAAAGTAAGGCTATACCCTTTGCTTTTTGGCAAAAATAGGCCCATTTGAGAAAACTTGATTTTTGGCCAAAAAGTAAGGCTATAGCCTTTGCTTTTTGGCAAAAATAGGCCCATTTTGAAGACCCTGATTGTTGCCCAAAAAGTAAGGCTATACCCTTTGCTTTTTGGCAAAAATAGGCCCATTTTGAAAAACCTGATTCTTGCCCAAAAAGTAAGGCTATAGCCTTTGGTTTTTGGCAAAAATAGGCCCATTTTGAAAAACCTGATTTTTGCCCAAAAAGTAAGGCTATACCCTTTGCTTTTTGGCAAAAATAGGCTCATTCTGAAAAACCTGATCATTGCCCATAAAGTAAGGCTATAGCCTTTGCTATATGGCAAAAATAGACCCATTTTGTAAATCCTGATTTTTGCCCAAAAAGAAAGGCTATAGCCTTTGCGATATGGCAAAAATAGGCCCATTTGAAAAAACGGATTTTTGCCAAAAAGTAAGGCTATAGCCTTTGCTTTTTGGCAAAAATAGGCCCATTTGGAAAAACTTGATTTTTGGCCAAAAAGTAAGGCTATAGCCTTTGCTTTTGGGCAAAAATAGGCCCATTTTGAAAAACCTGATTTTTGGCCAAAAAAGTAAGGCTATAACCTTTGCTTTCTGGCAAAAATAGGCCCATTTTGAAAAACTTGATTTTTGGCCAAAAAGTAAGGCTATACCCTTTGCTTTTTTGTAAAAATAGGCCCATTTGGAAAAACTTGATTTTTGGCCAAAAAGTAAGGCTATAGCCTTTGCTTTTGGGCAAAAATAGGCCCATTTTGAAAAACCTGATTTTTTGCCAAAAAGTAAGGCTATACCCTTTGCTTTTTGGCAAAAATAGGCCCATTTGGAAAAACTTGATTTTTGGCCAAAAAGTAAGGCTATAGCCTTTGCTTTTTGGCAAAAATAGGCCCATTTTGAAAAACCTGATTTTTGCCCAAAAAGTAAGGCTATACCCTTTGGTTTTTGGCAAAAATAGGCCCATTTGGAAAAACTTGATTTTTGGCCAAAAGGTAAGGCTATAGCCTTTGCTTTTTGGCAAAAATAGGCCCATTTTGAAAAACCTGATTTTTGGCCAAGAAAGTAAGGCTATACCCTTTGCTTTTTGGCAAAAATAGGCCCATTTGGAAAAACTTGATTTTTGGCCAAAAGGTAAGGCTATACCCTTTGCTTTTTGGCAAAAATAGGCCCATTTGGAAAAACTTGATTTTTGGCCAAAAAGTAAGGCTATAGCCTTTGCTTTTGGGCAAAAATAGGCCCATTTTGAAAAACCTGATTTTTTGCCAAAAAGTAAGGCTATACCCTTTGCTTTTTGGCAAAAATAGGCCCATTTGGAAAAACTTGATTTTTGGCCAAAAAGTAAGGCTATAGCCTTTGCTTTTTGGCAAAAATAGGCCCATTTTGAAAAACCTGATTTTTGCCAAAAAAGTAAGGCTATACCCTTTGCTTTTTGGCAAAAATAGGGCCATTTTGAAAAACCTGATTTTTGGCCAAAAAGTAAGGCTATAGCCTTTGCTTTTTTGGCAAAAATAGGCCCATTTGGAAAAACCTGATTTTTGGCCAAAAAGTAAGGCTATACCCTTTGCTTTTTGGCAAAAATAGGCCCATTTTGAAAAACCTGATTTTTGCCCAACAAGTAAGGCTATACCTTTTGCTTTTTGGCAAAAATAGGCCCATTTTGAAAAACCTGATGATTGCCCAAAAAGTAAGGCTATAGCCTTTGCTATAGCCTTATATTATATAATACTTTATTAATAATGTATTATACTATAATAATGATAATGATAATAATAATAATAATAATAATTTATAATAATGTATTATACTTTATATTATGTAATTATTTTTAGTTGTAGTTGGTTTAAATTAGTTGATGTATATATTATGCTGATAACTATTGTAAATAACCAACTTTAAAGAATGCTAAAATAAAAAAATGAATAATGCTATATGGCAAAAATAGGCCCATTTTGAAAAACCTAATTTTTGCTCCAAAAGTAAGGCTATAGCCTTTGCTATATGGCAAAAATAGGCTTATTTTGAAAAACCGGATTTTTGGCCAAAAAGTAATGCTATAGCCTTTGCTTTTTGGCAGAAATAGGCCCATTTGGAAAAACTTGATTTTTGGCCAAAAAGTAAGGCTATACCCTTTGCTTTTTGGCAAAAATAGGCCTATTTGGAAAAACTTGATTTTTGGCCAAAAAGTAAGGCTATAGCCTTTGCTTTTTGGCAAAAATAGGCCCATTTTGAAAAACCTGATTTTTGCCCAAAAAGTAAGGCTATACCCTTTACTTTTTGGCAAAATAGGCCCATTTGGAAAAACTTGATTTTTGGCCAAAAAGTAAGGCTATTGCCTTTGCTTTTTGGCAAAAATAGGCCCATTTGGAAAAACTTGATTTTTGCTCCAAAAGTAAGGCTATAGCCTTTGCTATATGGCAAAAATAGGCTTATTTTGAAAAACCGGATTTTTGGCCAAAAAGTAATGCTATAGCCTTTGCTTTTTGGCAGAAATAGGCCCATTTGGAAAAACTTGATTTTTGGCCAAAAAGTAAGGCTATACCCTTTGCTTTTTGGCAAAAATAGGCCTATTTGGAAAAACTTGATTTTTGGCCAAAAAGTAAGGCTATAGCCTTTGCTTTTTGGCAAAAATAGGCCCATTTTGAAAAACCTGATTTTTGCCCAAAAAGTAAGGCTATACCCTTTACTTTTTGGCAAAATAGGCCCATTTGGAAAAACTTGATTTTTGGCCAAAAAGTAAGGCTATTGCCTTTGCTTTTTGGCAAAAATAGGCCCATTTGGAAAAACTTGATTTTTGGCCAAAAAGTAAGGCTATACCCTTTCTTTTTGGCAAAAATAGGCCCATTTGGAAAAACTTGATTTTTGGCCAAAAAGTATGGCTATAGCCTTTGCTTTTGGGCAAAAATAGGCCCATTTTGAAAAACCTGATTTTTGGCCAAAAAAGTAAAACTATACCCTTTGCTTTTTGGCAAAAATAGGCCCATTTGGAAAAACTTGATCTTTGGCCAAAAAGTAAGGCTATAGCCTTTGGTTTTTGGCAAAAATAGGCCCATTTTGAAAAACCTGATTTTTGCCCATAAAGTAAGGCTATAGCCTTTGCTATATGGCAAAATAGGCCCATTTTGTAAATCCTGATTTTTGCCCAAAAAGTAAGGTATAGCCTTTGCTTTTTGGCAAAAATAGGCCCATTTTGAAAAACCTGATTTTTGCCCCAAAAGTAAGGCTATACCCTTTGCTTTTTGGCAAAAAAAGGCCCATTCTGAAAAACCTGATCATTGCCCAAAAAGTAAGGCTATAGCCTTTGCTATATGGGAAAAATAGGCCCATTTTGTAAATCCTGATTTTTGCCCAAAAAGTAAGGCTATAGCCTTTGCTATATGGCAAAAATAGGCCCATTTTGAAAAAACGGATTTTTGCCAAAAAGTAAGGCTATAGCCTTTGCTTTTTGGCAAAAATAGGCCCATTTGGAAAAGCTTGATTTTTGGCCAAAAAGTAAGGCTATAGCCTTTGCTTTTGGGCAAAAATAGGCCCATTTTGAAAAACCTGATTTTTGGCCAAAAAGTAAGGCTATACCCTTTGCTTTTTGGCAAAAATAGGCCCATTTGAGAAAACTTGATTTTTGGCCAAAAAGTAAGGCTATAGCCTTTGCTTTTTGGCAAAAATAGGCCCATTTTGAAGACCCTGATTTTTGCCCAAAAAGTAAGGCTATACCCTTTGCTTTTTGGCAAAAATAGGCCCATTTTGAAAAACCTGATTCTTGCCCAAAAAGTAAGGCTATAGCCTTTGGTTTTTGGCAAAAATAGGCCCATTTTGAAAAACCTGATTTTTGCCCAAGAAGTAAGGCTATAGCCTTTGCTTTTTGGCAAAAATAGGCCCATTTGGAAAAACTTGATTTTTGGCCAAAAAGTAAGGCTATAGCCTTTGCTTTTGGTCAAAAATATGCCCATTTTGAAAAACCTGATTTTTGGCCAAAAAGTAAGGCTATCCCCTTTGCTTTTTGGCAAAAATAGGCCCATTTGGAAAAACTTGATTTTTGGCAAAAATAGGCCCATTTGGAAAAACTTGATTTTTGGCCAAAAAGTAAGGCTATACCCTTTGCTTTTTGGCAAAAATAGGCCAATTTGGAAAAACTTGATTTTTGGCCAAAAAGTAAGGCTATAGCCTTTGCCTTTTGGCAAAAATAGGCCCATTTTGAAAATCCTGATTTTTGCCCAAAAAGTAAGGCTATACCCTTTGCTTTTTGGCAAAATAAGGCCCATTCTGAAAAACCTGATCATTGCCCAAAAAGTAAGGCTATAGCCTTTGCTATATGGCAAAAATAGGCCCATTTTGTAAATCCTGATTTTTGCCCAAAAAGTAAGGCTATAGCCTTTGCTATATGGCAAAAATAGGCCCATTTTGAAAAAACGGATTTTTGCCAAAAAGTAAGGCTATAGCCTTTGCTTTTTGGCAAAAATAGGCCCATTTGGAAAAGCTTGATGTTTGGCCAAAAAGTAAGGCTATAGCCTTTGCTTTTGGGCAAAAATAGGCCCATTTTGAAAAACCTGATTTTTGGCCAAAAAGTAGGGCTATACCCTTTGCTTTTTGGCAAAAATAGGCCCATTTGAGAAAACGTGATTTTTGGCCAAAAAGTAAGGCTATAGCCTTTGCTTTTTGGCAAAAATAGGCCCATTTTGAAGACCCTGATTTTTGCCCAAAAAGTAAGGCTATACCCTTTGCTTTTTGGCAAAAATAGGCCCATTTTGAAAAACCTGATTCTTGCCCAAAAAGTAAGGCTATAGCCTTTGGTTTTTGGCAAAAATAGGCCTATTTTGTAAATCCTGATTTTTGCCCAAAAAGTAAGGCTATAGCCGTTGCTATATGGCAAAAATAGGCCCATTTTGTAAATCCTGATTTTTGCCCAAAAAGTAAGGCTATAGCCTTTGCTATATGGCAAAAATAGGCCCATTTTGAAAAAACGGATTTTTGCCAAAAAGTAAGGCTATAGCCTTTGCTTTTTGGCAAAAATAGGCCCATTTGGAAAAACTTGATTTTTGGCCAAAAAGTAAGGCTATAGCCTTTGCTTTTTGGCAAAAATAGGCCCATTTTGAAAAATCTGATTTTTGCCCAAAAAGTAAGGCTATACCCTTTGCTTTTTGGCAAAAATAGAACCATTTTGAAAAACCTGATAATTGCCCAAAAAGTAAGGCTATAGCCTTTGCTATATGGCAGAATAGGCCCATTTTGTAAATCCTGATTTTTGCCCAAAAAGTAAGGCTATAGCCTTTGCTATATGGCAAAAATAGGCCCATTTTGAAAAAACGGATTTTTGCCAAAAGTTAAGGCTATAGCCTTTGCTTTTTGGCAAAAATAGGCCCATTTGGAAAAACTTGATTTTTGGCCAAAAAGTAAGGCTATAGCCTTTGCTTTTTGGCAAAAATAGGCCCATTTGGAAAAACTTGATTTTTGGCCAAAAAGTAAGGCTATAGCCTTTGCTTTTGGTCAAAAATAGGCCCATTTTGAAAAGCCTGATTTTTGGCCAAAAAGTAAGGCTATCCCCTTTGCTTTTTGGCAAAAATAGGCCCATTTGGAAAAACTTGATTTTTGGCAAAAATAGGCCCATTTGGAAAAACTTGATTTTTGGCCAAAAAGTAAGGCTATACCCTTTGCTTTTTGGCAAAAATAGGCCAATTTGGAAAAACTTGATTTTTGGCCAAAAAGTAAGGCTATAGCCTTTGCCTTTTGGCAAAAATAGGCCCATTTTGAAAATCCTGATTTTTGCCCAAAAAGTAAGGCTATACCCTTTGCTTTTTGGCAAAATAAGGCCCATTCTGAAAAACCTGATCATTGCCCAAAAAGTAAGGCTATAGCCTTTGCTATATGGCAAAAATAGGCCCATTTTGTAAATCCTGATTTTTGCCCAAAAAGTAAGGCTATAGCCTTTGCTATATGGCAAAAATAGGCCCATTTTGAAAAAACGGATTTTTGCCAAAAAGTAAGGCTATAGCCTTTGCTTTTTGGCAAAAATAGGCCCATTTGGAAAAGCTTGATTTTTGGCCAAAAAGTAAGGCTATAGCCTTTGCTTTTGGGCAAAAATAGGCCCATTTTGAAAAACCTGATTTTTGGCCAAAAAGTAAGGCTATACCCTTTGCTTTTTGGCAAAAATAGGCCCATTTGAGAAAACTTGATTTTTGGCCAAAAAGTAAGGCTATAGCCTTTGCTTTTTGGCAAAAATAGGCCCATTTTGAAGACCCTGATTTTTGCCCAAAAAGTAAGGCTATACCCTTTGCTTTTTGGCAAAAATAGGCCCATTTTGAAAAACCTGATTCTTGCCCAAAAAGTAAGGCTATAGCCTTTGGTTTTTGGCAAAAATAGGCCCATTTTGAAAAACCTGATTTTTGCCCAAAAAGTAAGGCTATAGCCTTTGCTTTTTGGCAAAAATAGGCCCATTTGGAAAAACTTGATTTTTGGCCAAAAAGTAAGGCTATAGCCTTTGCTTTTGGTCAAAAATATGCCCATTTTGAAAAACCTGATTTTTGGCCAAAAAGTTAGGCTATCCCCTTTGCTTTTTGGCAAAAATAGGCCCATTTGGAAAAACTTGATTTTTGGCAAAAATAGGCCCATTTGGAAAAACTTGATTTTTGGCCAAAAAGTAAGGCTATACCCTTTGCTTTTTGGCAAAAATAGGCCAATTTGGAAAAACTTGATTTTTGGCCAAAAAGTAAGGCTATAGCCTTTGCCTTTTGGCAAAAATAGGCCCATTTTGAAAATCCTGATTTTTGCCCAAAAAGTAAGGCTATACCCTTTGCTTTTTGGCAAAATAAGGCCCATTCTGAAAAACCTGATCATTGCCCAAAAAGTAAGGCTATAGCCTTTGCTATATGGCAAAAATAGGCCCATTTTGTAAATCCTGATTTTTGCCCAAAAAGTAAGGCTATAGCCTTTGCTATATGGCAAAAATAGGCCCATTTTGAAAAAACGGATTTTTGCCAAAAAGTAAGGCTATAGCCTTTGCTTTTTGGCAAAAATAGGCCCATTTGGAAAAGCTTGATGTTTGGCCAAAAAGTAAGGCTATAGCCTTTGCTTTTGGGCAAAAATAGGCCCATTTTGAAAAACCTGATTTTTGGCCAAAAAGTAGGGCTATACCCTTTGCTTTTTGGCAAAAATAGGCCCATTTGAGAAAACTTGATTTTTGGCCAAAAAGTAAGGCTATAGCCTTTGCTTTTTGGCAAAAATAGGCCCATTTTGAAGACCCTGATTTTTGCCCAAAAAGTAAGGCTATACCCTTTGCTTTTTGGCAAAAATAGGCCCATTTTGAAAAACCTGATTCTTGCCCAAAAAGTAAGGCTATAGCCTTTGGTTTTTGGCATAGTCGAAAATTCTACGCTCGTAAATTGAGCTTAACGCCAAGGCCACCAAACCCATTTGTCTCACCCCCAAACCCCCTGGTTGGTCCACTAGTACCAGGTCTCACCTCATGGCATTGCCAACGCCTGTATCGAGCATCGCAATTCTTCCTGTTGACTCTGCTTTGGTGGGTTTGGTAGATCAAAGATTTGTCGATTATTCTGTGTATCTGACCGCTGCAATATTCTTATGTTGGCGTTGAAGTATCCGTGCAACAAGGTGGCAGTGGAATTCTCAATGTTATCATATTGTTATGAGCAGCCATTTTGACAGGAAAGAGGGAAGAGATGTGCAAGCTGTTGTTTACCTGTCTCGCCCGATGGCCTACCCAGTATCGCAAGAACCAAGCTCAAGCAATACGTGCAATTTGTTATCCTTCTCGGGTATGGCTTTATATCAGAAATAACACTTTCATTACTGGAACTGTGGTTGCAGATCACGACTGGTGTATGAGGCAGGCATGAAAAGCTACCATCGAATCCAGCTCATTAATCCAGCGTCGGGCATGGCGCCAAATATGCAGCAACGAGGAGCAAATTGGTGCTTGAGTAAGACTTCCTTCAGAGTCACAAACTACTGCATCTCAACCGATTATCTAATCCCAGTAAGGTGCTTCAATTGCCGTTGATTATACAGCATCAACTTCATTAAGAATCAATGGGGGTAGCAATGGTGGAAATGAAGGTATCGAAAGCTGCCATATCATAGACATATCAAGTGCTGAGCAAACAAGAAAGAAGGGTCCAGAACTTGCGGGTTGTTGAAAAAAGGAACAATATTGTACTCTGGCTGATGTTGCCGCAGTTTACAATCATTATGTGCTGAGCACAGCTATAAACGTCAAAAGAAAAGAAAAGAAAAACAAAAAAGGGCATCTTTGTCAGCTGCTGGTTACAGCTGGTTACCCACTCAAGGCAAATTGGCAGCATTACAAACAGACAAGGTATCTGATCTTCAATTATCTGTCCTCCATTTACAAACCCCCGGTTATATAGATTTACTGCACAGCGAGTTTCCCTGTAGGAATTTCCCACCTCTATTACATCACTTTCTAGCCTTCTTCAATTTAGTGGTGGTATGCAATAACCTTGCTTGAATTGAAAAGTCACTGTAATGACAGACATATCCGTCAGCATTGAAGTTGCTCATTGAGTTTTAACCACATTGATAGAGTAGCATTGCTTAAAGCATACATTACACCATGCATGGCCTATGGTTGTAACACAAATATTGCAGGTTTTGTCCAGCTGTTCCATGGTCTATGGTCTACGCAATAGAATCTTATAAGTCTACATCATTTGCTATCATCCCAGTTACACTAGTTGTGCATTGTACAAGCACCTGGCTTCATTCATAATGCCAGGAGGTAAACGACTCTTCCAGTGTAGTGGTCAGGAGAAGGACACATGTTCTTCCAAATTCTCAAGTAGAGGATGATCACTGTTCAATTTAGAGCAATACTGACTAACCAACCCATCACCCCTCCCCCCCCCTCCTTTCCCTCACTTTTTCTTGCAGGTGCAGTAATCCCACATTATCCTACCAGGTGTACTTTTTTGGGCATACCCTTGGGCAACGCTGCAACTTGTGCTCTTTGCAGAAAAAGAAAGTTTGTCACTTGATATGCAGTATTAGAAGTTAGGCTCAAGATAATTGTCCTTTGGGCCTAAACTGCTGCACAGAGATACTAATAGGATGACCACTGTTTTATGTTGATAAACGCACATTCCCAGGTTTACCAACCCCCTTTCCCCATCCTTTATTTTGTTTCCTTGCAGGTACAGTAATCTCACAGCTTTATACACAGGGCCTTCATGCAATGCTATCATTGACACCCCTTTGGGCATCAACACATTTTGATCCAGTGCAGGAAATGTCACTTAGACAAAATCATCAGGGGTTGAGTATAATATGTACATTTATCTACAACAAGAACCACAGCAACAAATCACATACTACAGCAGATGGTTTAGTACAGTATTTCCCACAGTGAAACCCTTCATCTCCTCACAGATGTTGACACACAGTCTCAGCATATCATATAAACTCCTACCATTGCACCCTTTAGTTGCTCCCTGCTGTAGCTAATTGTATTTGAACCCTCAGCGATTGTTAGAACAGCCCATGTGCTCGCTCTTGATTATCTTTCAACAGGTGTCCAAAGTTGCATGATGTAAAACAACTCAGAACCATCAGATGTGCTTCAAATTGTTCAACAGCATTCTCACACAAATGGGACTTCACCGAAAGTGAATCTATGCAGAGCCACTTGTAGAATTTGAGTGAGGTAGATAAACATATGTTGTCAGTTAAAGTAGAAGTAATTCATCAGATGCCCAATGAGCTTGGTTGTACGAGGATACAAAAGTTGTGAGTTTATGTTATGGTCATATAAGGTCATCCTGGTGGCTTTGGGGTTACTTTGGCGGTTACTTTGGCGGTATGGCCGCACGTTTGCGGCTTTTATCTGAGATTTAGTTGTATGAGAAGAATTAATTGAAAAAGTATGAGGATTAGAGTTTGAGATTTAGTTGCATGAGTCTCAAGAAATATGAGTCTCTAGAAGAATATGGCTCAAGAAAAGGCAATTGAAAAGTATCAGGCAGATGTTAAAAGAATGCCGTATTAACAAGTATGAAGAAAGAAGTATCAGACTTTAGAAGTATATCACTTAAGAGTATGTGATTTAATGAAGGTTGTATTATATGCCAGATATGACCCCAAAAGCTGCCAAGGATGAAGGTTGTTATCTCTATTGTTCAGTCTGTTTGGTGGCCGCCCGGCGTTAATCGAAAATTCTACGCTCGTAAATTGAGCTTAACGCCAAGGCCACCAAACCCATTTGTCTCACCCCCAAACCCCCTGGTTGGTCCACTAGTACCAGGTCTCACCTCATGGCATTGCCAACGCCTGTATCGAGCATCGCAATTCTTCCTGTTGACTCTGCTTTGGTGGGTTTGGTAGATCAAAGATTTGTCGCCCTCCCGCCTCCCTCAATTCAGTACCTTGTCCACAAGATCCGGGTCATATCTCTGGTTTAAGTCCATAGTTGTACATAGTCAGAAGTGGTCTGGCCACTCACTTGCGGCCTTTCTCAGTATTATCCCATAACCCGCTCATAATTTTGTTCACTTAAATCGCATATCTTATGTAGTGCACGGGTTTGCTCAGGTGTTGCCTGTCTTGCCCCACAAGTGCACCCTCGCTTAGGCTTGGTATCACGTATGCGTCTCACATAGTTGTATGAGCCTTACAATAGAATGAAGTCCAAGATGAAATTGAAAAAGTATGAGGTTTAAGTATTCGAGACTTAAAATGTATGAGTTTTAATAGTCTCGGGTAAAATGAGACTCTGAAATGAAATTGAAAAAGCATGAGACTTAAAATGTATGAAACTTAGAACTGTATGAGTATTAGAAATACGGGTATCTGGAAAGATGAGACTTAAGAAAATGAAATAGAAAAAGTATGAGTCTTAAAATGAATGAGACTTAGAATTGTACGAGTCTTAGAAATTCGAGTCTCTGGAAAGATGAGACTTGAGAAAATGAAATAGAAAAAGTATGAGACTTAAAATGTATGAGACTTAAAATGTATGAGACTTAGAATTGTATGAGTCTTAGAAATACGAGTCTCTGGAAAGATGAGACTTGAGAAAGTGAAATTGAAAAAGTATGAGACTTAAAATGTATGAGACTTAAAATGTATGAGACTTAAAACGTATGAGACTTAGAATTGTATGAGTCTTAGAAATACCAGTCTCAGGAAGATGAGACTTGAGAAAATGAAATTGAAAAAGTATGAGACTTAAAATGTATGAGACTTAAAATGTATGAGACTTAGAATTGTATGAGTCTTAGAAATACCAGTCTCAGGAAGATGAGACTTGAGAAAATGAAATTGAAAAAGTATGAGACTTAAAATGTATGAGACTTAAAATGTATGAGACTTAGAATTGTATGAGTCTTAGAAATACCAGTCTCAGGAAGATGAGACTTGAGAAAATGAAATTGAAAAAGTATGAGACTTAAAATGTATGAGACTTAAAATGTATGAGCGTTAGAACTGTATGAGTCTTAGAAATACGAGTCTCTGGAAAGATGATACTTGCGAAAATGAAATTGAAAAAGTATGAGACTTAAAATGTATGAGTCTTAGAACTGTATGAGACTTAAAATGTATGAAATTAAAATGTCTCTGGAAAGATGAGACTTTGAAAAAGTATCAGACTTAGTGGTATGCGTTGAATAGTCTCTGAAGGGATGATGAGACTTTGAAATAATATGAGATTGAAGCCGGTATGGCCGCACGTTTGCGGCTTTTATCTGAGATTTAGTTGTATGAGAAGAATTAATTGAAAAAGTATGAGGATTAGAGTTTGAGATTTAGTTGCATGAGTCTCAAGAAATATGAGTCTCTGGAAGAATATGGCTCAAGAAAAGGCAATTGAAAAGTATCAGGCAGATGTTAAAAGAATGCCGTATTAACAAGTATGAAGAAAGAAGTATCAGACTTTAGAAGTATATCACTTAAGAGTATGTGATTTAATGAAGGTTGTATTATATGCCAGATATGACCCCAAAAGCTGCCAAGGATGAAGGTTGTTATCTCTATTGTTCAGTCTGTTTGGTGGCCGCCCGGCGTTAACTTTTTGGCAAAAATAGGCCCATTTGGAAAAACTTGATTTTTGCCCAAAAAGAAAGGCTATAGCCTTTGCGATATGACAAAAATAGGCCCATTTTGAAAAAACGGATTTTTGCCAAAAAGTAAGGCTATAGCCTTTGCTTTTTGGCAAAAATAGACCCATTTGGAAAAACTTGATTTTTGGCCAAAAAGTAAGGCTATAGCCTTTGCTTTTTGGCAAAAATAGGCCCATTTTGAAAAACATGCTTTTTGCCCAAAAAGTAAGGCTATACCCTTTGCTTTTTGGCAAAAATAGGCCCATTTTGAAAAACCTGATTCTTGCCCAAAAAGTAAGGCTATAGCCTTTGCTTTTTGGCAAAAATAGGCCCATTTTTTTTTAGCCTAAGAGTTTCTACTATAACGCGCTTTTCAAGACCAAGATTACGTTCGAAACTATCTTGTTGCATCAGAAGAGAAACGACTCCATTTGAAGTTCATTTTTCACGCTGCGCAGACATGTTGGCATGAAAGAGCAAGGAACTTTGTTGTGTGGTTTCTTGGCACGTCTTCTAATGGTGAAATGGCCTAAGTAGGTAGGCTGATTTCCGTCATAATGGCCGATGAAGAACAGCGAATATTCTCTCTTGCATTCTCTCATTAACGGATTTCATATCAAGTGGAACTGCGGTTTGAATCCCATGTGACCAATGATGACCAAACCGTATGAAGCTCTGAGCTTACAGAACGATATAATTATGACTCGGTCAGGTCAAGTCATTCACGTTAATCTTCAACTGCACGATCATGATCATTTTACATCACACAAATTTATAGTCTGGAATGGAAATTTGAATCATGTAACCAGATGAATTCCAGCCCTTGGAAGCATGGCCAACAGGAATAAGAAATCAAGGATAGTTTGAGAGTCGATAAAACACTTTGCTATTCAGTATTACTGTTTGTTGGTATTCATTCATCATTTGCTTCCACATCCATCACCACATCGTCATTGACAAGCTGTATGGTTTTGAATGATTGAATACAAGTAAGTGGCAACATTGTTTGATGGCTGGTGAACTGCTAACCACTCAGCAACTTGCGTGATGGAATTATCCATGGCAATTCATTGGAAAAGTGGGGATCTCAAATAAGGGGAACAAAAAGAATTTGAAAGCAGAAAGGTAATGCATTGAATCCTTGTTAATAAAGTTTCTGTCTTTACAACTAACTAACTACAGGGCCTAAACCTTCTCGTCCAGCAGATCAATTGATCTAAGATTTTCAACCTTTATCAGCGTAATAAAACTACCAAAAATTTCACCAAGTCTTAGATGTGGAATTCAGTCAGCTCTCATAACCCGTTTAAAAATCTGAAAAGTTGTGTTATTTGGTAGTTACAGTAGGAGCCGTTATAGAGATCAATCTCAGGAAGTCTTTAGTTTTACCTAACCTTGAAGCCAATAATTTGCAGAGTGCTGCCAGACCAATCACAAAGTATGGCCACGCTTCTATCGAGTCTACTGTCATGACACTTATTTTGCAATATTGTATTGTTCAAGCTACAATGTGTACCAAAAGAAGAAGGACATTATGGATATATGCCCTCTTTATACACTGTTTTTCCTCAGGTTTATGGCCATGTTACATTCACTTAACCACTTAACCAGTATAGTATTAGCGAACAAATCCTTTGCCCTGAGTTTTGTTTGTCTGTTTGTCAGCAACGATCCTCAATAATGTTAGCACAACAATAATATAGTAGTCACATGAGGTGTCAACCCAGGAATTCCAACTTTCTCATGTTTTAGTGTTACAATGCATATTCTCAAACGTGTTACTTAATTAGCTTATCAATCTATGACACAATCTTAGTTCTGCAGCTGCACAAGACACCTACACAGGTTGTCTCAGAATCTTGTGAAGTAGGACACCTATAATCTTCCAGCACAATCATGACGTGACAACGAACTTCCCTACTGCATTACCCCACCCTCATTCAGTGTGCTTCGTAATGACATTGTGTCACTTTCATAACCTTGATTTTGATTCACTCTAGGACAATCGCAAGAAGCATGCTAGGTGAAGCAATAATAACTACAAACCTTTGTCAGTCAAAATGTGCAATCCAACCCCCCCCTTTTTCATTTTCTCTTTCATTTTCAGGAATTTTCTCAGCTAAGCTTACATGTTAGTCTAATATAAGAAGATAGTCTAATAGTCTAATATATCTACGAAAGAACGCTTACAAGTATGAGTACACGAAAAACATTTAAAAAATTGCTGAAGAGGACAAGTAAAAATAACTCATAATAAGCTTTCGAGCCATTTGCACTCCCTTTCACCTACATCACCCCTCCTTTTGTTTCTATTGCTGGAAGTTTCAGGATTGTTTAAACGGTCATGCACAGTCTTAGGATACACACACAGACACACACAGAAAAATAGAAATAACAAATTTATCATGACATCGCAGGGCTGGAAATTAGAAAGTATCACCTCAGCAATGTCAGAAACAGGAAGGGTGCTCTAATACTCAGCAATTTGTATTACACCCCATCCCCTACTTGGCAGTCCCACCACCCTTCTCTCTCTCTCTCTTTATCTCATTATCTGCAGATTCAGAAGGCTCAGACAAAAGGAATTCATCAAGTACCAAAAGAATCCACCAGTATTGGTTCAGGTATAAAAGAGAGTAGCATAGAGAAGCAAAAACAAAAACAAACAAACAAACAATTAATCTAGATTAATCAATCCAAAGATTCACCATTATGCAACCCCCCCCCCACCCTTCCGCCTTTGTTTTTTCTTGCAGGTCAAGTAGGTTCACAACTTTATCCCAAACAATTCTTGACCACAACAAGCAGACCAACAAACGTACAAAAATACTGTTTTTAATTAAATAAAAAAACAAACAAACAAACAACAAATTCAATGCTCACCTGTCGCCACCCCTTGTTTATGTATCTCTATGAGTTTTTCTTTGCAGACCAAACAGTCAACCTACTCACCTACTCTATGCAAAGCCTTGCAGGCAACAAACAAATGTTGACTTTATTACAGGAAAATGTTCACAACAAATGTCACAAATATATAACAACAACAAAATTATTATCAAATAGAACAAACCAGCTGAATCAGCCTGGCCTATGTTAATCAGGCAAAGTTTATCAATATATCCCTATTGTCCCACTCTCATTCAATTTCTTACGGATTGCAAATAAGGTTCCTTGTTTAAGGCCAAAATTATCATTAGTATGGCATATGCTCGCTCTCTCTCTTCTTTCAACAGGTCTCCAGAGTTACATCATGCACACATAGTTCAAAATGAGGAACTCCGGCAACTGCCTGTATCAGAAGGTTATACAACAACAAAATTCAACAAGAAAAAGGGACTGTACAAGGACCATACGGTATACATGATGTATCTATTAATAACCGGGCGAAAGGAAAAGATGCCAACAAAAACACATACCATCAAGCTTCAGAATTGGGGCATATGCGACAGCAGCGTACATCCCTGTCTGGCTGATAAAAGTCCTGGGGCATTGGTCCACTAACTGCTTGAGGGGTATATTAGAGCACCTAGAAATATATTATATCAAGTTCCTGACATCCTAGCAGAAAACCAGTCCCAGCATCCACGGGCTGGTCCCCATACTAAGGGACCACCTGGGAATTTAGCAGTACGAATATGGTCAACTACAGTGGTAGGGTCTAGGGTGCACAAATTTGGCTGTACTTTGGCGGTTTGGGCCACACAATAGGTGGCCAGGTTAACTATACTTGTTTGTACCTTAAGATATAGGGATTTAATATGCCCCCTTAACTAGCCTCCCTATATTAACCAGTTGTTTTAGTTATTGATCTAGGTAGTTTATTGTAGTTTTAAGACAACTACTACAAGGACGACTACTACTACCTCTCGCCGACTGCGGAGGAGATGTTCTACCTCGCACTGCGGTGGAGGAGAACGACTGCTACTACCTCATGCCGACGGCGGAGGAGAAATACTACCTCGCACTGCGGTGGAGGAGAATTACTGCTACTACCTCTCGCAGACTGCGGAGGAGAGGTTCTACCTTGCACAACGGTGGAGGAGAATCGACTGCTACTACCTCATGCCGACGGCGGAGGAGAAATACTACCTCGCACTGCGGTGGAGGAGAATTACTGCTACTACCTCTCGCCGACTGCGGAGGAGAAATACTACCTCGCACTGCGGTGGAGGAGAATTACTGCTACTACCTCTTGCTGCGGCAGAGGAGAATTACACCAAACTACTCGCACAAAACGTTAGTACTTACCAGTATGTGTTATGTTACATATTTTGTGATATTTCAGATACGACCCCTAGACCGCCACTGAATTGTCTCTTTTAGAATCATTCTCCGGAGCCGCATGGGTTAATAGCACATTTATGCCCCATAAATGTTTTTTAACACACAGGCGGAGGTTAATTAATTTACCGTTCTGCGCACGCCATTTCCCGCGGTTTTTCATCTCCGGTCTTTCTTAGGATGCCTAGACAAATTTCTCTGGGTCGTATCTGTCCCCCCTTTGTATCGGTTTGGGCCACACAATAGGTGGCCAGGTTAACTATACTTGTTTGTACCTTAAGATATAGGGATTTAATATGCCCCCTTAACTAGCCTCCCTATATTAACCAGTTGTTTTAGTTATTGATCTAGGTAGTTTATTGTAGTTTTAAGACAACTACTACAAGGACGACTACTACTACCTCTCGCCGACTGCGGAGGAGATGTTCTACCTCGCACTGCGGTGGAGGAGAACGACTGCTACTACCTCATGCCGACGGCGGAGGAGAAATACTACCTCGCACTGCGGTGGAGGAGAATTACTGCTACTACCTCTCGCAGACTGCGGAGGAGAGGTTCTACCTTGCACAACGGTGGAGGAGAATCGACTGCTACTACCTCATGCCGACGGCGGAGGAGAAATACTACCTCGCACTGCGGTGGAGGAGAATTACTGCTACTACCTCTCGCCGACTGCGGAGGAGAAATACTACCTCGCACTGCGGTGGAGGAGAATTACTGCTACTACCTCTTGCTGCGGCAGAGGAGAATTACACCAAACTACTCGCACAAAACGTTAGTACTTACCAGTATGTGTTATGTTACATATTTTGTGATATTTCAGATACGACCCCTAGACCGCCACTGAATTGTCTCTTTTAGAATCATTCTCCGGAGCCGCATGGGTTAATAGGCCCTTTTCGAAAATACTGATTTTTGGGCAAAAGTAAGGCTATAGTCTTTGCTTTTTGGCAAAAATAGACCCATTTGGAAAAACTTGATTTTTGGCCAAAAAGTAAGGCTATAGCCTTTGCTTTTTGGCAAAAATAGGCCCATTTTGAAAAACATGCTTTTTGCCCAAAAAGTAAGGCTATACCCTTTGCTTTTTGGCAAAAATAGGCCCATTTTGAAAAACCTGATTCTTGCCCAAAAAGTAAGGCTATAGCCTTTGCTTTTTGGCAAAAATAGGCCCATTTTGAAAAACATGCTTTTTGCCCAAAAAGTAAGGCTATAGCCTTTGCTATATGGCAAAAATAGGCCCATTTTGAAAAAACGGATTTTTACCAAAAAGTAAGGCTATAGCCTTTGCTTTTTGGCAAAAATAGGCCCATTTGGAAAAACTTGATTTTTGGCCAAAAAGTAAGGCTATAGCCTTTGCTTTTGGGCAAAAATAGGCCCATTTTGAAAAACCTGATTTTTGGCCAAAAAAGTAAGGCTATACCCTTTGCTTTTTGGCAAAAATAGGCCCATTTGGAAAAACTTGATTTTTGGCCAAAAAGTAAGGCTATACCCTTTGCTTTTTGGCAAAAATAGGCCCATTTGGAAAAACCTGATTTTTGGCCAAAAAGTAAGGCTATACCCTTTGCTTTTTCCTGAAAATAGGCCCCTTTTGATAATACCGATTTTTGGCCAAAAAGTAGCACATTTATGCCCCATAAATGTTTTTTAACACACAGGCGGAGGTTAATTAATTTACCGTTCTGCGCACCCCATTTCCCGCGGTTTTTCATCTCCCTTCCCAGCATGCATTATAGTTGAGAGCACATGCAATGTTTCGTTTAGGCCATTCGTTCCTGATTTTTTTTTAGCCTAAGAGTTTCTACTATAACGCGCTTTTCAAGACCAAGATTACGTTCGAAACTATCTTGTTGCATCAGAAGAGAAGCGACTCCATTTGAAGTTCATTTTTCACGCTGCGCAGACATGTTGGCATGAAAGAGCAAGGAACTTTGTTGTGTGGTTTCTTGGCACGTCTTCTAATGGTGAAATGGCCTAAGTAGGTAGGCTGTTTTCCGTCATAATGGCCGATGAAGAACAGCGAATATTCTCTCTTGCATTCTCTCATTAACGGATTTCATATCAAGTGAAACTGCGGTTTGAATCCCTTGTGACCAATGATGACCAAACCGTATGAAGCTCTGAGCTTACAGAACGATATAATTATGACTCGGTCAGGCCAAGTCATTCACGTTAATCTTCAACTGCACGATCATGATCATTTTACATCACACAAATTTATAGTCTGGAATGGAAATTTGAATCATGTAACCAGATGAATTCCAGCCCTTGGAAGCATGGCCAACAGGAATAAGAAATCAAGGATAGTTTGAGAGTCGATAAAACACTTTGCTATTCAGTATTACTGTTTGTTGGTATTCATTCATCATTTGCTTCCACATCCATCACCACATCGTCATTGACAAGCTGTATGGTTTTGAATGATTGAATACAAGTAAGTGGCAACATTGTTTGATGGCTGGTGAACTGCTAACCACTCAGCAACTTGCGTGATGGAATTATCCATGGCAATTCATTGGAAAAGTGGGGATCTCAAATAAGGGGAACAAAAAGAATTTGAAAACAGAAAGGTAATGCATTGAATCCTTGTTAATAAAGTTTCTGTCTTTACAATTAACTAACTACAGGGCCTAAACCCTCTCGTCCAGCAGATCAATTGATCTAAGATTTTCAACCTTTATCAGCGTAATAAAACTACCAAAAATTTCACCAAGTCTTAGATGTGGAATTCAGTCAGCTCTCATAACCCGTTTAAAAATCTGAAAAGTTGTGTTATTTGGTAGTTACAGTAGGAGCCGTTATAGAGATCAATCTCAGGAAGTCTTTAGTTTTACCTAACCTTGAAGCCAATAAGTTGCAGAGTGCTGCCAGACCAATCACAAAGTATGGCCACGCTTCTATCGAGTCTACTGTCATGACACTTACTTTGCAATATTGTATTGTTCAAGCTACAATGTGTACCAAAAGAAGGAGGACATTATGGATATATGCCCTCTTTATACACTGTTTTTCCTCAGGTTTATGGCCATGTTACATTCACTTAACCACTTAACCAGTATAGTATTAGCGAACAAATCCTTTGCCCTGAGTTTTGTTTGTCTGTTTGTCAGCAACACAGCCATCAGCTCTTGGTGGCTGATTAATATAGTCACATCCTCAATAATGTTAGCACAACAATAATATAGTAGTCACATGAGGTGTCAACCCAGGAATTCCAACTTTCTCACGTTTTAGTGTCACAATGCATATTCTCAAACGTGTTACTTAATTAGCTTATCAATCTATGACACAATCTTAGTTCTGCAGCTGCACAAGACACCTACACAGGTTGTCTCAGAATTTTGTGAAGTAGGACACCTATAATCTTCCAGCACAATCATGACGTGACAACGAACTTCCCTACTGCATTACCCCACCCTCATTCAGTGTGCTTCGTAATGACATTGTGTCACTTTCATAACCTTGATTTTGATTCACTCTAGGACAATCGCAAGAAGCATGCTAGGTGAAGCAATAATAACTACAAACCTTTGTCAGTCAAAATGTGCAATCCAACCCCCCCCCCCCTTTTTCATTTTCTCTTTCATTTTCAGGAATATTCTCAGCTAAGCTTACATGTTAGTCTAATATAAGAAGATAGTCTAATAGTCTAATATATCTACGAAAGAACGCTTACAAGTATGAGTACACGAAAAACATTTAAAAAAAAAAAAAAAACAAAAAACAAAAAAATTGCTGAAGAGGACAAGTAAAAATAACTCATAATAAGCTTTCGAGCCATTTGCACTCCCTTTCACCTACATCACCCCTCCTTTTTTTCTATTGCTGGAAGTTTCAGGATTGTTTAAACGGTCATGCACAGTCTTAGGATACACACACAGACACACACAGAAAAATAGAAATAACAAATTTATCATTACATCGCAGGGCTGGAGATTAGAAAGTATCACCTCAGCAATGTCAGAAACAGGAAGGGTGCTCTAATACTCAGCAATCTGTATTACACCCCATCCCCTACTTGGCAGTCCCACCACCCTTCTCTCTCTCTCTCTTTATCTCATTATCTGCAGATTCAGAAGGCTCAGACAAAAGGAATTCATCAAGTACCAAAAGAATCCACCAGTATTGGTTCAGGTATAAAAGAGAGTAGCATAGAGAAGCAAAAACAAAAACAAACAAACAAACAATTAATCTAGATTAATCAATCCAAAGATTCACCATTATGCAATTCCCCCCCCCCCCCACCCTTCCGCCTTTGTTTTTTCCTTGCAGGTCAAGTAGGTTCACAACTTTATCCCATACAATTCTTGACCACAACAAGCAGACCAACAAACGTACAAAAATACTGTTTTTTAATTAAAAAAAAAAAAAAAAACAAAAAAAAAAAAAAAACAAACAAACAAACAACAAATTCAATGCTCACCTGTCGCCACCCCTTCTTTATGTATCTCTATGACTTTTTCTTTGCAGACCAAACAGTCAACCTACTCACCTACTCTATGCAAAGCCTTGCAGGCAACAAACAAATGTTGACTTTATTACAGGAAAATGTTCACAACAAATGTCACAAATATATAACAACAACAAAATTATTATCAAATAGAACAAACCAGCTGAATCAGCCTGGCCTATGTTAATCAGGCAAAGTTTATCAATATATCCCTATTGTCCCACTCTCATTCAATTTCTTACGGATTGCAAATAAGGTTCCTTGTTTAAGGCCAAAATTATCATTAGTATGGCATATGCTCGCTCTCTCTCTTCTTTCAACAGGTCTCCAGAGTTACATCATGCACACATAGTTCAAAATGAGGAACTCCGGCAACTGCCTGTATCAGAAGGTTATACAACAACAAAATTCAACAAGAAAAAGGGACTGTACAAGGACCATACGGTATACATGATGTATCTATTAATAACCGGGCGAAAGGAAAAGATGCCAACAAAAACCCATACCATCAAGCTTCAGAATTGGGGCATATGCGACAGCAGCGAACATCCCTGTCTGGCTGATAAAAGTCCTGGGGCATTGGTCCACTAACTGCTTGAGGGGTATATTAGAGCACCTAGAAATATATTATATCAAGTTCCTGACATCCTAGCAGAAAACCAGTCCCAGCATCCACGGGCTGGTCCCCATACTAAGGGACCACCTGGGAATTTAGCAGTACGAATATGGTCAACTACAGTGGTAGGGTCTAGGGTGCACAAATTTGGCTGTACTTTGGCGGTTTGGGCCACACAATAGGTGGCCAGGTTAACTATACTTGTTTGTACCTTAAGATATAGGGATTTAATATGCCCCCTTAACTAGCCTCCCTATATTAACCAGTTGTTTTAGTTATTGATCTAGGTAGTTTATTGTAGTTTTAAGACAACTACTACAAGGACGACTACTACTACCTCTCGCCGACTGCGGAGGAGATGTTCTACCTCGCACTGCGGTGGAGGAGAACGACTGCTACTACCTCATGCCGACGGCGGAGGAGAAATACTACCTCGCACTGCGGTGGAGGAGAATTACTGCTACTACCTCTCGCAGACTGCGGAGGAGAGGTTCTACCTTGCACAACGGTGGAGGAGAATCGACTGCTACTACCTCATGCCGACGGCGGAGGAGAAATACTACCTCGCACTGCGGTGGAGGAGAATTACTGCTACTACCTCTCGCCGACTGCGGAGGAGAAATACTACCTCGCACTGCGGTGGAGGAGAATTACTGCTACTACCTCTTGCTGCGGCAGAGGAGAATTACACCAAACTACTCGCACAAAACGTTAGTACTTACCAGTATGTGTTATCTTACATATTTTGTGATATTTCAGATACGACCCCTAGACCGCCACTGAATTGTCTCTTTTAGAATCATTCTCCGGAGCCGCATGGGTTAATAGCACATTTATGCCCCATAAATGTTTTTTAACACACAGGCGGAGGTTAATTAATTTACCGTTCTGCGCACCCCATTTCCCGCGGTTTTTCATCTCCCTTCCCAGCATGCATTATAGTTGAGAGCACATGCAACGTTTCGTTTAGGCCATTCGTTCCTGATTTTCCCACCCACCCTGCCCCCTTTCTTAGGATGCCTAGACAAATTTCTCTGGGTCGTATCTGTCCCCCCTTTGTATCGGTTTGGGCCACACAATAGGTGGCCAGGTTAACTATACTTGTTTGTACCTTAAGATATAGGGATTTAATATGCCCCCTTAACTAGCCTCCCTATATTAACCAGTTGTTTTAGTTATTGATCTAGGTAGTTTATTGTAGTTTTAAGACAACTACTACAAGGACGACTACTACTACCTCTCGCCGACTGCGGAGGAGATGTTCTACCTCGCACTGCGGTGGAGGAGAACGACTGCTACTACCTCATGCCGACGGCGGAGGAGAAATACTACCTCGCACTGCGGTGGAGGAGAATTACTGCTACTACCTCTCGCAGACTGCGGAGGAGAGGTTCTACCTTGCACAACGGTGGAGGAGAATCGACTGCTACTACCTCATGCCGACGGCGGAGGAGAAATACTACCTCGCACTGCGGTGGAGGAGAATTACTGCTACTACCTCTCGCCGACTGCGGAGGAGAAATACTACCTCGCACTGCGGTGGAGGAGAATTACTGCTACTACCTCTTGCTGCGGCAGAGGAGAATTACACCAAACTACTCGCACAAAACGTTAGTACTTACCAGTATGTGTTATCTTACATATTTTGTGATATTTCAGATACGACCCCTAGACCGCCACTGAATTGTCTCTTTTAGAATCATTCTCCGGAGCCGCATGGGTTAATAAGGCTATACCCTTTGCTTTTTGGCAAAAATAGGCCCATTTGGAAAAACTTGATTTTTGGCCAAAAAGTAAGGCTATAGCCTTTGCTTTTTGGCAAAAATAGGCCCATATTGAAAAACCTGATTTTTGCCCAAAAAGTAAGGCTATATCCTTTGCTTTTTGGCAAAAATAGGCCCATTTTGAAAAACCTGATTTTTGGCCAAAAAGTAAGGCTATAGCCTTTGCTTTTTGGCAAAAATAGGCCCATTTGGAAAAACTTGATTTTTGGCCAAAAAGTAAGGCTATAGCCTTTGCTTTTTGGCAAAAATAGGCCCATTTTGAAAAACCTGATTTTTGCCCAACAAGTAAGGCTATACCTTTTGCTTTTTGGCAAAAATTTTTCCAATTTTGAAAAACCTGATGATTGCCCAAAAAGTAAGGCTATAGCCTTTGCTATAGCCTTATATTATATAATACTTTATTAATAATGTATTATACTATAATAATGATAATGATAATAATAATAATAATAATTTATAATAATGTATTATACTTTATATTATGTAATTATTTTTAGTTGTAGTTGGTTTAAATTAGTTGATGTATATATTATGCTGATAACTATTGTAAATAACCAACTTTAAAGAATGCTAAAATAAAAAAATGAATAATGCTATATGGCAAAAATAGGCCCATTTTGAAAAACCTAATTTTTGCTCCAAAAGTAAGGCTATAGCCTTTGCTATATGCCAAAAGTAGGCTTATTTTGAAAAACCGGATTTTTGGCCAAAAAGTAATGCTATAGCCTTTGCTTTTTGGCAAAAATAGGCCCATTTGGAAAAACTTGATTTTTGGCCAAAAAGTAAGGCTATAGCCTTTGCTTTTGGGCAAAAATAGGCCCATTTTGAAAAACCTGATTTTTGGCCAAAAAAGTAAGGCTATACCCTTTGCTTTTTGGCAAAAATAGGCCCATTTGGAAAAACTTGATTTTTGGCCAAAAAGTAAGGCTATACCCTTTGCTTTTTGGCAAAAATAGGCCCATTTGGAAAAACCTGATTTTTGGCCAAAAAGTAAGGCTATAGCCTTTGCTTTTTGGGCAAAAATAGGCCCATTTTGAAAAACCTGATTTTTGGCCAAAAAGTAAGGCTATACCCTTTGCTTTTTGGCAAAAATAGGCCCATTTGGAAAAACTTGATTTTTGGCCAAAAAGTAAGGCTATAGCCTTTGCTTTTTGGCAAAAATAGGCCCATATTGAAAAACCTGATTTTTGCCCAAAAAGTAAGGCTATATCCTTTGCTTTTTGGCAAAAATAGGCCCATTTTGAAAAACCTGATTTTTGGCCAAAAAGTAAGGCTATAGCCTTTGCTTTTTGGCAAAAATAGGCCCATTTTGAAATTACTGATTTTTGGCCAAAAAGTAAGGCTATAGGCTTTGCTTTTTGGCAAAAATAGGCCCATTTTGAAATTACCTGATTTTTGGGCAAAAAGTAAGGCTATAGCTTTTGCTTTTTGGCAAAAATAGGCCCATTTTGAAATTACCTGATGATTTGCCCAAAAAGTAAGGCTATAGCCTTTGCTTTTTTTGCAAAATAGGCCCATTTTGAAATTACTGATTTTTGGGCAAAAAGTATTAGGCTAAATACCAACTTTAAAGAATGCTAAAATAAAAAAATCTTTTTTGGCAAAAATAGGCCCATTTTGAAATTACCTGATTTTTGGGCAAAAAGTAAGGCTATAGCCTTTGCTTTTTTCCAAAAATAGGCCCATTTTGAAATTAATGATTTTTGGCCAAAAAGTAAGGCTATAGCCTTTGCTTTTTGGCAAAATAGGCCCATTTTGAAATTAACTTGATTTTTGGCCAAAAAGTAAGGCTATACCCTTTGCTTTTTGGCAAAAATAGGCCCATTTTGAAAAACTTGATTTTTGGCCAAAAAGTAAGGCTATAGCCTTTGCTTTTTGGCAAAAATAGGCCCATTTTGAAAAACCTGATTTTTGGCCAAAAAGTAAGGCTATACCCCTTTGCTTTTTGGCAAAAATAGGCCCATTTTGAAATTAACTGATTTTTGGCCAAAAAGTAAGGCTATAGCCTTTGCTTTTTGGCAAAAATAGGCCCATTTTGAAAAATGATTTTTGGCCAAAAAGTAAGGCTATAGCCTTTGCTTTTTGGCAAAAATAGGCCCATTTTGAAATTAATGCTTTTTGGCCAAAAAGTAAGGCTATACCCTTTGCTTTTTGGCAAAAATAGGCCCATTTTGAAAAACCTGATTTTTGCCCAAAAAGTAAGGCTATAGCCTTTGCTTTTTGGCAAAAATAGGCCCATTTTGAAAAATGATTTTTGGCCAAAAAGTAAGGCTATACCCCTTTACTTTTTGGCAAAAATAGGCCCATTTTGAAAAACTGATTTTGGCCAAAAAGTAAGGCTATAGCCTTTGCTTTTTGGCAAAAATAGGCCCATTTTGAAAACCTGATTTTTGCCCAAAAAGTAAGGCTATAGCCTTTGCTTTTTGGCAAAAATAGGCCCATTTTGAAATTACTGATTTTTGCCAAAAAGTAAGGCTATAGCCTTTGCTTTTTGGCAAAAATAGGCCCATTTTGAAATTACTGATTTTTGGCCAAAAAGTAAGGCTATAGCCTTTGCTTTTTGGCAAAAATAGGCCCATTTTGAAATTACTGATTTTTGCCAAAAAGTAAGGCTATAGCCTTTGCTTTTTGGCAAAAATAGGCCCATTTTGAAATTAACTGATTTTTGGCCAAAAAGTAAGGCTATAGCCTTTGCTTTTTGGCAAAAATAGGCCCATTTTGAAATTACATGATTTTTGCCCAAAAAGTAAGGCTATACCCTTTGCTTTTTGGCAAAAATAGGCCCATTTTGAAATTAACTGATTTTGCCCAAAAAGTAAGGCTATAGCCTTTGCTTTTTGGCAAAAATAGGCCCATTTTGAAAAAACTGATTTTTGGCCAAAAAGTAAGGCTATACCCCTTTGCTTTTTGGCAAAAATAGGCCCATTTTGAAAAACTGATTTTGGGCAAAAAGTAAGGCTATAGCCTTTGCTTTTTGGCAAAAATAGGCCCATTTTGAAATTACCTGATTTTTGGCCAAAAAGTAAGGCTATAGCCTTTGCTTTTTGGCAAAAATAGGCCCATTTTGAAATTACTGATTTTTACCAAAAAGTAAGGCTATAGCCTTTGCTTTTTGGCAAAAATAGGCCCATTTTGAAATTAACTTGATTTTAGGCCAAAAAGTAAGGCTATAGCCTTTGCTTTTTGGCAAAAATAGGCCCATTTTGAAATTAACTGATTTTTGGCCAAAAAGTAAGGCTATACCCTTTGCTTTTTGGCAAAAATAGGCCCATTTTGAAAAACTGATTTTTGGCCAAAAAGTAAGGCTATACCCCTTTGCTTTTTGGCAAAAATAGGCCCATTTTGAAATTAACTGATTTTTGGCCAAAAAGTAAGGCTATAGCCTTTGCTTTTTGGCAAAAATAGGCCCATTTTGAAATTAACCTGATTTTTGGCCAAAAAGTAAGGCTATACCCTTTGCTTTTTGGCAAAAATAGGCCCATTTTGAAATTAACTGATTTTTGGCCAAAAAGTAAGGCTATAGCCTTTGCTTTTTGGCAAAAATAGGCCCATTTTGAAAAACTGATTTTTGGCCCAAAAAGTAAGGCTATATCCTTTGCTTTTTGGCAAAAATAGGCCCATTTTGAAATTAACCTGATTTTTGGCCAAAAAGTAAGGCTATAGCCTTTGCTTTTTGGCAAAAATAGGCCCATTTGGAAAAACTGATTTTTGGCCAAAAAGTAAGGCTATAGCCTTTGCTTTTTGGCAAAAATAGGCCCATTTTGAAAAACTGATTTTTGCCCAAAAAGTAAGGCTATACCCTTTGCTTTTTGGCAAAAATAGGCCCATTTTGAAATTAACCTGATTTTGCCCAAAAAGTAAGGCTATAGCCTTTGCCTTTTGGCAAAAATAGGCCCATTTAATGAAACTTTTAATGTAATTATTTTTTTTAGGCCAAAAGTTGAGTAAGGCTATTGTAAATACCAAGCCTTTGCTTTTTGGCAAAAATAGGCCCATTTTGAAATTAACTGATTTTTGGCAAAAAGTAAGGCTATAGCCTTTGCTTTTTTCCAAAAATAGGCCCATTTTGAAATTAACTGATTTTTGGCCAAAAAGTAAGGCTATAGCCTTTGCTTTTTTGCAAAAATAGGCCCATTTTGAAAAACTGATTTTTGGCCAAAAAGTAAGGCTATACCCTTTGCTTTTTGGCAAAAATAGGCCCATTTTGAAAAACTTGATTTTTGGCCAAAAAGTAAGGCTATAGCCTTTGCTTTTTGGCAAAAATAGGCCCATTTTGAAAAACTGATTTTTGCCCAAAAAGTAAGGCTATACCCTTTGCTTTTTGGCAAAAATAGGCCCATTTTGAAAAACTGATTTTTGGCCAAAAAGTAAGGCTATAGCCTTTGCTTTTTGGCAAAAATAGGCCCATTTTGAAAAACTGATTTTTGGCCAAAAAGTAAGGCTATACCCCTTTGCTTTTTGGCAAAAATAGGCCCATTTTGAAATTAACTGATTTTTGGCCAAAAAGTAAGGCTATAGCCTTTGCTTTTTGGCAAAAATAGGCCCATTTTGAAAAACTGATTTTTGGCCAAAAAGTAAGGCTATACCCCTTTGCTTTTTGGCAAAAATAGGCCCATTTTGAAATTACTGATTTTGGCCAAAAAGTAAGGCTATAGCCTTTGCTTTTTGGCAAAAATAGGCCCATTTTGAAATTACTGATTTTTGCCCAAAAAGTAAGGCTATAGCCTTTGCTTTTTGGCAAAATAGGCCCATTTTGAAATTACTGATTTTTGGCCAAAAAGTAAGGCTATAGCCTTTGCTTTTTGGCAAAAATAGGCCCATTTTGAAATTACATGATTTTTGCCCAAAAAGTAAGGCTATACCCTTTGCTTTTTGGCAAAAATAGGCCCATTTTGAAATTACTGATTTTTGCCCAAAAAGTAAGGCTATAGCCTTTGCTTTTTGGCAAAAATAGGCCCATTTTGAAAAACCTGATTTTTGGGCAAAAAGTAAGGCTATAGCCTTTGCTTTTTGGCAAAAATAGGCCCATTTTGAAATTACTGATTTTTAGGCAAAAAGTAAGGCTATACCCCTTTGCTTTTTGGCAAAAATAGGCCCATTTCGAAATTACTGATTTTTGGCCAAAAAGTAAGGCTATAGCCTTTGCTTTTTGGCAAAAATAGGCCCATTTTGAAATTACTGATTTTTGGCCAAAAAGTAAGGCTATAGCCTTTGCTTTTTGGCAAAAATAGGCCCATTTTGAAATTACTGATTTTTGGCCAAAAAGTAAGGCTATAGCCTTTGCTTTTTGGCAAAAATAGGCCCATTTTGAAATTACTGATTTTTGGCCAAAAAGTAAGGCTATACCCCTTTGCTTTTTGGCAAAAATAGGCCCATTTTGAAATTAATGATTTTTGGCCAAAAAGTAAGGCTATAGCCTTTGCTTTTTTGCAAAAATAGGCCCATTTTGAAATTACTGATTTTTGGCCAAAAAGTAAGGCTATAGCCTTTGCTTTTTGGCAAAAATAGGCCCATTTTGAAATTACTGATTTTTGGCCAAAAAGTAAGGCTATAGCCTTTGCTTTTTGGCAAAAATAGGCCCATTTTGAAATTAATGATTTTTGGCCAAAAAGTAAGGCTATACCCCTTTGCTTTTTGCAAAAATAGGCCCATTTTGAAATTAACTGATTTTGGCCAAAAAGTAAGGCTATAGCCTTTGCTTTTTGGCAAAAATAGGCCCATTTTGAAATTAACTGATTTTTGGGCAAAAAGTAAGGCTATAGCCTTTGCTTTTTGGCAAAAATAGGCCCATTTTGAAATTACTGATTTTTGGCCAAAAAGTAAGGCTATAGCCTTTGCTTTTTGGCAAAAATAGGCCCATTTTGAAATTAACTGATTTTTGGCCAAAAAGTAAGGCTATGCCCCTTTGCTTTTTGGCAAAAATAGGCCCATTTTGAAATTAACTGATTTTTGGCCAAAAAGTAAGGCTATAGCCTTTGCTTTTTGGCAAAAATAGGCCCATTTTGAAATTAACTGATTTTTGGCCAAAAAGTAAGGCTATACCCCTTTGCTTTTTTGCAAAAATAGGCCCTTAACGCCTGGCGCTACTAACTGACCTGAACAAGATGGCAACCCTCTTCGCCTCAGAGAGGAACTATATGGATACAGGAACAGTTGGCCCCTGTAACACTCTGCAGAAACACAAAGAGATAGACGATGCATTTGGCAGCAATTGGGGTCGTATCTTGGCAATTGCTTATATACACAAATCAATACATGATCCTCTTTTCCTTCATTCGGTTGAGGATACATTAAGGTGCTGGTTAGACCCCTTCTCCATCCTTTGGTTGGGGACCCAGCTTAGGCATATACACGGTATAAACAACTAAAACAATACTACAATTTGATCTAGATGTAAACATATGTTATAAAATTATGCCGCCATTACGAAGGGCGGCCAAGAACGGAAGGGATTGAAAATCCAATGGCTTCAGCACATTGATACGACCCAAGGGTGGGAAGGGAGGGGAAACGAAAGCAGAACAAGCAGCCACAATCAATCAATATGGCTAACACGAGGGCATGCTTGTTGACCGTGGGGTCTGGAACTAGTTGGTGCTTGACATGAGATGATCCGGGGGGATGCAACAAATTAAGTAGCATGTCGTTAAGCTGCATTTACTCCTGCTGACGTAAATGCTTGCATTAACGCCTGGCGCTACTAACTGACCTGAACAAGATGGCAACCCTCTTCGCCTCAGAGAGGAACTATATGGATACAGGAACAGTTGGCCCCTGTAACACTCTGCAGAAACACAAAGAGATAGACGATGCATTTGGCAGCAATTGGGGTCGTATCTTGGCAATTGCTTATATACACAAATCAATACATGATCCTCTTTTCCTTCATTCGGTTGAGGATACATTAAGGTGCTGGTTAGACCCCTTCTCCATCCTTTGGTTGGGGACCCAGCTTAGGCATATACACGGTATAAACAACTAAAACAATACTACAATTTGATCTAGATGTAAACATATGTTATAAAATTATGCCGCCATTACGAAGGGCGGCCAAGAACGGCCAAAATACGCCCCAAAGCTACCTGCATCTCATGCTTGCATGCCGCACGGTACAATTTCCCAATTAACATACGTGCTCAACCCCATATATGATCTTCACTCCGCCGAGACAACTAATATGCGACCCAGGGGTGGGAAGGGAGAGGAGTCCAGCATTGTTATGGCTTAACATGTGCAAAAGAGCTGGAATTATCCCCCCTTTTTCTTTGGTCCAGGATAACATGTATATCAAAATCAAAATAAAAAAGCTAGTAGTACCCCCTCTTTCCTTCATTCGGTTGAGGGTAATCAAATGCACCAAGTATAAAAACAAGCTTGTTTTGGTTGAGGGCAGCTTGTACATACATTAATTATAATAAATTTACTAATGGCTACGACATGCATACCGTAAGTTTCTGGTAAAGTCCCTTCCCTTTGTTGAAGATACTGAAGAAAATTCTGAAGCAGGAGGTAGTTAATTGATCCTCTTCTGGGCTGTTTTAGCCATTGTAGTTCTGAATACCTGTTGACAGGAAATAAAGAGCGAGAGCATTGGATGTTCTAATAAAAGCTGAGGTTCGTATTAAAAACAGAAGGCTACACCAGTGGACAAGTACAAGGGTGTGGCAATCAGAGCTTGTTTGAAATGCTTTGACTGTGTGTCAAGACTGTAGGGTAGAATTGGGGTACTACTTGCATTTTATACTGTACTCATCATTCTGATGTCATATTTGAATTACTATTTTTATTATCTTTCTCATTTATCCTTGTATTCTATTACACTTTTGTCTGATGTCTTAACCTGCAATAATTATAATATGTGTTATTGTCCAAAAAGGCTTTACCTGCAAGAAAAGGAAACACAAAGAATAGGGGGAGTGGATGCTGAATGGGGGGGGGAGATGATTACAACTTTGTTGATGCCTAGTAATTAGGGCATAAAATTAAGAATTTGTTTGACCTGCAAGGAAGGAAGGAAGAAACAAACAAACACAATGAAAGGGGGGTTTGCTAGATAGAGGAACAATTGATCTGCACATTATGAGCCGTTCCTAATTTTTTGTTTCAATGATGTCTTCTTCTGTAATGACTTTCAACTTCCTTTGCTTTTAATGAATGAACATCTCATTGCGTATATTTCTGTGAGCTTCCTGTACGGAAACAAAGGAAAGAAGAAAGGGGGAGGTGGTGAATAAGGGATTGCACTTTGTTCAACATCAAACATTTATCATCCTTCTTGTCTTCCTGACATGTCATGCGTCCTTCTCTGGTATGAATTAAATCTGTTGGTCTTACTGTTGTTGCACAAAACTTTTTTGTTATTTGTTTGTATCTTAGTTGACCTAAAAGTCAGATATGATGTAGTGATCTAACTACCGGACCTGCAAAGAAAAAACATAAAGGAGGGGAGGGGGTTGTTAAACAGGGAAGTTTGTTTTCACATTGACATATATGGGTTCTGTTGGATGTTTGTACAATTTCCTTTAGCATGTTTCTAGTCAGGCTGTGTTAGAGCACCTGAAAGAAAAAACATAAAGGAGGGGAGGGGGTTGCTAAACCAGGGAAGTCTGTTTGCATATTGACATATATGGATTCTGTTGTATGCTTGTACAATTTCCTTTAGCATGTTTTCAGTCACGCCGTGTTAGGGCACCTGCGAAGAAAAAATATAGAGGAGGGACGGGGTTGCTAAACTAGGGAAGTTTGTTTTCACATTGACATATATGGATTCTGTTGGATGCGTGTACAGTTTCCTCTAGCATATTTTCAGTCATGCAGTGTTCGAGCACCTGCAAAGAAAAAACATAAAACGTAGGGAGGTTTGTTTTCACATTGACATATTATATGGATTCTGTTAGATGCTTGTACAATTTCCTTTAGCATTTTTTCAGTCACACGGTGTTAGAGCACCTGTGCAGCTATGAAGTGATACTGTGTTACCAATTGTATTTAATTTCAAAGGCATATCACTTGAGGAGTGCATTTGTTGTTCACCTGTCACTGATCTCAGGATAATAATGAGGAGCAATATGTACTAGGATCTGTATACACAATAAGGCAAAGCTGAGGCATTTGAATGTTATTGCAAGCGATATAAAAGTAAAACAGAATTAGGCCATATGAAATAAATAATAGATTCTCATCAGCGCCAGTCTGGAAAATTTATATTTGTGTTGATATTACAAATTCCTTTGCTATGATGAATGCAAGTTTTAGTCTGGCCCACAAAGCATTGGGCATATATGTGTAAGTGGTGAAAGAGGAGTAAATGTTGTTCAATATCAAACATTTACTATCCTTCTGCTATCCTGCTTGTATTTTTGACATGTCATGCATCCTTCTCCTGTCATGAAATAGATTTGTTGTTGTGATTGCTACTGAACTATTCTGTTCTGTTTTGTTTGTATGTATTGTTGAAACAAAAGTTGATTATGATGTTGTGATCTAAATTACCTGCAAAGAAAAAACATAAAGGGGGAGGAGGGTTGCTGAACTGGGAAAGTTTGTTTTCAAATTGAAGTATATGGATTGTGCAGAATGCTCGTGTACAATTTCCTTCTGCATATTTTCAGTCACACTGCGTTAGAGCACCTGTGTGTTCAGCGATCATAAAGTGATATTGTGTTACTAATTGTTGTTGTTGTTTTTTAAACCAGTGGTGCTCACTTGATGCTTGTATTTGTTGTTCACCTGTCACTGATATCATTACATTTAACGAAGAGCAATGCTGTAGGCTCTGTCTACCCTATAAAGCAAATTTGAACTCTTTGGAAGTTATTGCATGCAACATAAAATTAAAAACAGAATTAAAATGACCTTCTCCTTGGAGGATTCAGAGATAAATAAAGAAAGGTTTGCATGATAAGATTGACAAGATACCTTGTTTCTAATGTTTTCAATTCTTTTCTACCACTTCTCCACTTAAATCCATTTGTCTTGATGGTTTTGTCTCTGTTTCTTACTTTCTTTTTGACAGTGATGATGGCAGCTAGTACAGTGGAATTTTATTCAGGCACCATTAACTTTTGTGTCCATGTTTACTTGTCTGCATGGTCTGCATAAACACTCTTCTTAACTGAGTTCAATGGCTTCAAAGACCCTCAGAATTCAGTTACACATTTGAAAGTTCAGTTCCAATAATTGGTTTTAGTTTCATCTTTGCCAATAAAATATCGCTGATTTCTGATGTGGTAGAAGTAGGAGATAAATGAAATCAACTGTCGTTTTGGCGCCCACTTTTCAGGGGCTTTCATGCAAGTTTCATGTTGACTTGAGTTGAGCTAAGCTTCAGTGTTCTAGTCCATGTTATTACCCACAGATTTGTGACAGCAATCCAAATGAATGAAATTGTTAGTATAAGTTGAATCCAAAACAACACTCTTGAATCTTCTTGTTGATTCAGCTTGCCTCTTTGTGATGCAATGTACTGTAAGCGTAAGCCAATCCTATAGGCCATCTATTTACGGAGGGCGTGTCGACAAAGACAGAACAGCAAACTTTTCACCTATCTGCTCATTCATATACCGGGATGACTGTACGCAACAATCCCCTCTTCTAATGGAGTCTTGTTTCAAGAAGATTTGCAACGATACCAAGAGTTGATTGCGCACAAATATGGCCAAGTAATCTCGATTAGTTTGAAACGAAAGCAGAACAAGCAGCCACAATCAATCAATATGGCTAACACGAGGGCATGCTTGTTGACCGTGGGGTCTGGAACTAGTTGGTGCTTGACATGAGATGATCCGGGGGGGATGCAACAAATTAAGTAGCATGTCGTTAAGCTGCATTTACTCCTGCTGACGTAAATGCTTGCAATTTCGAAATTACTTGATTTTAGGCCAAAAAGTAAGGCTATAGCCTTTGCTTTTTTGGCAAAAATAGGCCCATTTTGAAATTACTGATTTTTGGCCAAAAAGTAAGGCTATAGCCTTTGCTTTTTTGCAAAAATAGGCCCATTTTGAAATTACTGATTTTTGGCCAAAAAGTAAGGCTATAGCCTTTGCTTTTTGGCAAAAATAGGCCCATTTTGAAATTACTGATTTTTGGGCAAAAAGTAAGGCTATAGCCTTTGCTTTTTGGCAAAAATAGGCCCATTTGAAATTACTGATTTTTGGCCAAAAAGTAAGGCTATAGCCCCTTTGCTTTTTGGCAAAAATAGGCCCATTTTGAAATTAACCTGATTTTTGGCCAAAAAGTAAGGCTATACCCCTTTGCTTTTTGGCAAAAATAGGCCTGTCATCATCAGACAAATCATCATCATCATCATCCTCTTTCTTACTAAACTTTTTGAAAAAGCTAATATTTCTAGTGACTTTCCTTCCATCTTGTCTTTCTGCTGTTACTCTGGAACCTTTACGATATATAACTTTGTAAGTAGTGCTTTCAAAGTTTGCAGAAAACTTGTTCTTTTTATCTTGTTTTAACAAAACTGTATCACCAACTTTGATATCAGAAGTCTTTGTGTGTCTTCTTTTGTCTGCATAGCTTTTCATCTTCTCTTTCCCAACTGCATCATTTTCCTGAGCTTCTCTGTGTCTTTTAGATTTACTTGTCTTGATTAAACAAGGTAGTTTCCCTCTAATGACCCTATTGTATAACAGTTCTGAAGGTGCAATCTTTGTGGTTGCATGTGGGGTGGATCTATAACTCAATAAAAATCTTTGAAGTTCTTGTCTCCAATTTCTATTTTCTATACATGCAGCTCTAATTGCTTTTCCTAGAGGTTGATTAAATCTCTCTACCTCTGAGTTCCCTTGGGGCCATAATGGTGTAGAAGGGTCAAACTTTATTCCTAGAGTCATCAAGTATCTTTCAAAATCATCACCATTAAATGGTGGACCATTGTCTGTTACTATTTCTTCAGGAAGTCCATGCATTGCAAAAACTTGATCTAATTTTGGAATAATGGTTGGAGCAGCAGTAGATCTTACAATTTCTGTTATGGGGAATCTAGAATAAGCATCTACAATAACAAGTATATACTCACTACTTGGAAGTGGTCCATAAAAGTCAATATGCAGTTTTTTCCAAGGTCCAGATGGCATAGGTCTCATTCGCAATGGTTCTGGTGCTTTTTGTGTTCCTACTGCTTGACAAGGTAAACAGCTACTAATCTCTTCTGTTACCAATTTTTCAATAAATGGAAACCAAACTTTTTCTCTGATCAGGGCTTTAGTCTTAGCAAGGCCCTGGTGACCCTCGTGAGCTAGTTTTACTGATCTTTTCCACAATGATTTAGGCATGACAATTTGGTTTCCCCGCAAAATAATTCCATTTGCATGATTAATTGTCAATGAATCTTTGGCTAGCTTGTAAGGTACTAAAAACTGGTTACTCCAATCTCCTGTTTCAATTGCCTTTATGACTGCTTGGAGTGTCCCATCTTTTTCTGTCTCTCTTTGTACTTCTTCTATGGTCATGGCTTTTGGTATTGCATTTATTGTTATATATCTCACATACTCATCTGCCATGTTTTCTTTGACACTGACTGTTGTAGGATGTCTTGACATGAAGTCAGCCGGATTTTCTTTTCCAGGCTTGTAAATAACTTTGAAACAATAGTGCTGTAAGCGGAGCACCCATCTTTCAATGCGCAATGATGGTTTTGATTTAGGGTTCCCATAAATCACCTCCAAAGGCTTGTGATCTGTTATCAGGTTGAAACTTTTTCCATAAAGATACATATGAAAATGTTCAGTACCCCACACAATACTAAGTGCTTCTTTCTCAGTTTGTGAGTATCGACGTTCCACAGGGGTAAGTGCTCTACTGGCATATGCAATCACTTTTTGAGGCTCATCTTTGTTTGATTGTGCAAGAATTGCAGAAATACCAATGGGACTGGCATCTACAATCAGGTATGTTTCTTTTTCAATATCAAAATATGTCATAACTGGACTGTCTGTCAGAACATCTTTGAGTTTCTTAAATGCTTGTGAGTGTTCTTTCTCCCATTTGAATACAATGTTTTTGTGAGTTAATCTTCTCAGTGGTTCTGTTATATCTGCAAAATTTGGTATGAACTTTGCACTGAAATTTGCCATTCCTAATAAACTTCTCACTTCTGATGCATTGTTTGGTATAGGAGCATCTACTAAATCTGCAATCTTCTTTTGATCTGGTTTGACACCATCTTCTGAAAATACCATACCAAAGAATGAAAGTTCTGGTTGTAAAAATTTACATTTTTCTCTGTTTACTGTAAGCTTTCTTGCCTTTAATCTTGCAAGACATTCATTCAATGCTTTATCATGCTCTGCTCTGGTTTTGCCAAAAATGATAATATCATCTGCTAAGTTTCTGACATTATCTATACCCTTTAAAGCTTCTTGTAATGTATGTTGAAATAACTCAGCAGCTGCATTTGTGCCATAGTTTAATCTTTTGTACTGGAATAAACCAATGTGCGTGCTGAACGTAGTGATATATCTGCTATCTTTGTGCAATTCTAACTGATGGTATGCTTGACTAAGGTCTATCTTTGAAAAGAATTTAGCTCCATTTAATTGTACCATAATTTCATCAACTGTGGGCATGACATGTCTAACTCTTTTTATGGCTGTGTTTGCTGAACGCATATCAACACAAATTCTAATTGACTTATTGTCCTTCTTTGGTACTGCAACTATCTGGGATATCCAAGGGGTTGCTTGCCCCTCTGGCACTCTCTCTATTATTCCTTGTGCTTCCAGACTTAACAATTCTTCTTCCACTTGCTTTCTGATGTGAAATGGTATACGTCTGGTATTTTGAACAACTGGAGTTACATTTTCATCAATGTTCAATTTAATTTGAACTCCATCTAACTTTCCTATTCCTCTAAAAATTTCTTTATTTGCAAGTAAAGCAGCATCAACTGATTTATCATGGGTAGATCTGATAGGAATCCATGAGCAGGTGGAAGCAATTTGTGGTTTCACATTTTTATCTTTCACTTTTGAAGCCATTGGATTGATGTGAAATGTAACAAGACCAAGTTCTTGGGATGTCTCTGAACCTAATAGTGAACCAGAGTTCCCTTCTGTGACATACAATGTGGCTACAGTAATGCGCTTTTTGGTCTCCACAGTGGCTTGGAATTTTCCTAATAATTTTACAGGGCTGTTGCTGTTGTATGGGTACACTTTAACTGTTGTTTTCTCTAATTTAGGATCTGATGGTATCTGACTAAATGTTTCTTCATCAAGAATATTTACTGAGGCTCCAGTATCCACAAGTAAATCACATTTGTAATCACTGATTTTGGCAGTAACAGTGTTACCAGGTTTTTCCTTCTGTTTCACAGCATAGATGTAACCAAAATCTGAATCAGAATCACTTTGTGTTTTATCCATTGATTTTGTTGTAATTGGCCTAACATGTCTTTTGAAAGGCTGTGTTTTCCTTGGCTCTTGTTGAGTTTTGCTCATACAATACTTTGCAAAGTGGTTCTTTTTCCCACATTTATGACATATCTTACCAGCAGCTGGACAGGTCTGGTCTTTATGAGGGTAAGATCCTCCACACTGATGACATTTCTTTGTTTGTACATGTCCTTTCTTGTGCTGACTGTGTATTACACGATGCACTTCTTGTTTTGTTTCAGTGTTACCTTCAATGCTACTTGCTTGCTGTGTACTTGTTTCATCTCTTTGGCCATCTAATAACATTTCTTTCAATGTGTATTTTGGATCTCGTAAAGCTTTCTTTCTTAAACGACTTGATGATCCATTTGTGACAATTTGCAACAATATTTCGAACTCTTTTCTATCCCCAAAGTCACAACGTGAGGCTAAGTTCTGTAATCGAACGTGGAATTGACCTAAAGTCTCATTTGGCTCTTGTCTGGCCTGGCGAAATAAATATGTTTCATGAAGCAAGTTCTTCTGTGGCTCAAAATGTCCCGTGAGCTTTTCTAACGCTGTTTTGTAATCATCTCCATTATCTGGGATTGTATTCAGGATATCTGCAACTGGTTCTCCAGCCAAATAAATCAACAGGGCTCTTTTTCTTTTATCATCTTTGATATCAGCAGCGACCAAGTACTGCTCGAATCTTGAAACCCAACGTTTCCATGCGTTACACGCGTTGGCAGGGTCTGACACTGCATCAAACGGAGGCACAGGTTGTATTGAACCAGCTCCTGCCATTTTCTTTTTCTTTCCTAGTTTATTCTCGTCGCCATTGTCGGATATTGAAGGGTGGACGCAGATAGTACACCATTTTGTTGTCTGCCTCGTGTATCAACTCTAACTTAGATTCCGGGGGGCCTGGGTCTTACATATATGATAATAATCATAACCATAAAACATTACAAGGCCCATTCTGAAAAACCTGATCATTGCCCAAAAAGTAAGGCTATAGCCTTTGCTATATGGCAAAAATAGGCCCATTTTGTAAATCCTGATTTTTGCCCAAAAAGTAAGGCTATAGCCTTTGCTATATGGCAAATATAGGCCCTATTGGAAAAAACGGATTTTTGCCAAAAAGTAAGGCTATAGCCTTTGCTTTTTGGCAAAAATAGGCCCATTTGGAAAAGCTTGATTTTTGGCCAAAAAGTAAGGCTATAGCCTTTGCTTTTGGGCAAAAATAGGCCCATTTTGAAAAACCTGATTTTTGGCCAAAAAGTAAGGCTATACCCTTTGCTTTTTGGCAAAAATAGGCCCATTTGGAAAAACTTGATTTTTGGCCAAAAAGTAAGGCTATAGCTTTTGCTTTTTGGCAAAAATAGGCCCATTTTGAAAACCTGATTTTTGCCCAAAAAGTAAGGCAATACCCTTTGCTTTTTGGCAAAAATAGGCCCATTTTGAAAAACCTGATTCTTGCCCGAAAAGTAAGGCTATAGCCTTTGGTTTTTGGCAAAAATAGGCCCATTTTGAAAAACCTGATTTTTGCCCAAAAAGTAAGGCTATACCCTTTGCTTTTTGGCAAAAATAGGCTCATTCTGAAAAACCTGATCATTGCCCATAAAGTAAGGCTATAGCCTTTGCTATATGGCAAAAATAGGCCCATTTTGTAAATCCTGATTTTTGCCCAAATAGTAAGGCTATATCCTTTGCGATATGGCAAAAATAGGCCCATTTTGAAAAAACGGATTTTTGCCAAAAAGTAAGGCTATACCCTTTGCTTTTTGGCAAAAATAGGCCCATTCTGAAAAACCTGATTATTGCCCAAAAAGTAAGGCTATAGCCTTTGCTATATGGCAAAAATAGGCCCATTTTGTAAATCCTGATTTTTGCCCAAAAAGTAAGGCTATAGCCTTTGCTATATGGCAAAAATAGGCCCATTTTGAAAAAACGGATTTTTGCCAAAAAGTAAGGCTATAGCCTTTGCTTTTTGGCAAAAATAGGCCCATTTGGAAAAGCTTGATTTTTGGCCAAAAAGTAAGGCTATAGCCTTTGCTTTTGGGCAAAAATAGGCCCATTTTGAAAAACCTGATTTTCGGGAAAAAAGTAAGGCTATACCCTTTGCTTTTTGGCAAAAATAGGCCCATTAGGAAAAACTTTATTTTTGGCCAAAAAGTAAGGCTATAGCCTTTGCTTTTTGGCAAAAATAGGCCCATTTTGAAAAACCTGATTTTTGCCCAAAAAGTAAGGCTATACCCTTTGCTTTTTGGCAAAAATAGGCCCATTTTGAAAAACCTGATTCTTGCCCAAAAAGTAAGGCTATAGCCTTTGCGTTTTGGCAAAAATAGGCCCATTTTAAAAAACTTGATTTTTGGCCAAAAAGTAAGGCTATACCCTTTGCTTTTTGGCAAAAATAGGCCCATTTTGAAAAACCTGATAATTGCCCAAAGAGTAAGGCTATAGCCTTTGCTATATGGCAAAAATAGGCCCATTTTGTAAAACCTGATTTTTGCCCAAAAAGTAAGGCTATAGCCTTTGCTATATGGCAAAAATAGGCCCATTTTGAAAAAACGGATTTTTGCCAAAAAGTAAGGCTATAGCCTTTGCTTTTTGGCAAAAATAGGCCCATTTGGAAAAACTTGATTTTTGGCCAAAAAGTAAGGCTATAGCCTTTGCTTTTGGGCAAAAATAGGCCCATTTTGAAAAACCTGATTTTTGGCCAAAAAAGTAAGGCTATACCCTTTGCTTTTTGGCAAAAATAGGCCCATTTGGAAGAACTTGATTTTTGGCCAAAAAGTAAGGCTATACCCTTTGCTTTTTGGCAAAAATAGGCCCATTTGGAAAAACTTGATTTTTGGCCAAAAAGTAAGGCTATAGCCTTTGGTTTTTGGCAAAAATAGGCCCATTTTAAAAAACCTGATTTTTGCCCAAAAAGTAAGGCTATACCATTTGCTTTTTGGCAAAAATAGGCTCATTCTGAAAAACCTGATCATTGCCCATAAAGTAAGGCTATAGCCTTTGCTATATGGCAAAAATAGGCCCATTTTGAAAAAACAGATTTTTGCCAAAAAGGAAGGCTATAGCCTTTGCTTTTTAGCAAAAATAGGCCCAATTGGAAAAACCTGATTTTAGGCCAAAAAGTAAGGCTATACCCTTTGCTTTTTGGCAAAAATAGGCTCATTCTGAAAAACCTGATCATTGCCCATAAAGTAAGGCTATAGCCTTTGCTTTTTGGCAAAAATAGGCCCATTTTGAAAAACCTGATTTTTGCCCAAAAAGTAAGGCTATACCCTTTGCTTTTTGGCAAAAATAGGCCCATTTTGAAAAACCTGATTCTTGCCCAAAAAGTAAGGCTATAGCCTTTGCGTTTTGGCAAAAATAGGCCCATTTTAAAAACCCTGATTTTTCTTTCCCAAAAAGTAAGGCTATACCCTTTGCTTTTTGGCAAAAATAGGCCCATTTTGAAAAACCTGATAATTGCCCAAAGAGTAAGGCTATAGCCTTTGCAATATGGCAAAAATAGGCCCATTTTGTAAAACCTGATTTTTGCCCAAAAAGTAATTCTATAGCCTTTGCTATATGGCAAAAATAGGCCCATTTTGAAAAAAACGGATTTTTGCCAAAAAGTAAGGCCTTTGCTTTTTGGCAAAAATAGGCCCATTTTGAAAAAAACGGATTTTTGCCAAAAAGTAAGGCTATAGCCTTTGCTTTTTGGCAAAAATAGGACCATTTGGAAAAACTTAATTTTTGGCCAAAAAGTAAGGCTATACCCTTTGCTTTTTGGCAAAAATAGGCCCATTTTGAAAAACCTGATTTTTGCCCAAAAAGTAAGGCTATACCCTTTGCTTTTTGGCAAAAATAGGCTCATTCTTAAAAACCTGATCATTGCCCATAAAGTAAGGCTATAGCCTTTGCTATATGGCAAAAATAGGCCCATTTTGAAAAAACGGATTTTTGCCAAAAAGTAAGGCTATAGCCTTTGCTTTTTGGCAAAAATAGGCCAATTTGGAAAAACTTGATTTTTGGCCAAAAAGTAAGGCTATACCCTTTGCTTTTTGGCAAAAACAGGCCCATTTGGAAAAACTTGATTTTTGGCCAAAAAGTAAGGCTATAGCCTTTGCTTTTTGGCAAAAATAGGCCCGTTTTGAAAAACCTGATTTTTGCCAAAAAGTAAGGCTATAGCCTTTGCTTTTTGGCAAAAATAGGCCCATTTGGAAAAACTTGATTTTTGGCCAAAAAGTAAAGCTATAGCCTTTGCTTTTGGGCAAAAATAGGCCCATTTTGAAAAACCTGATTTTTGGCCAAAAAAGTAAGGCTATACCCTTTGCTTTTTGGCAAAAATAGGCCCATTTGGAAAAACTTGATTTTTGGCCAAAAAGTAAGGCTATAGCCTTTGGTTTTTGGCAAAAATAGGCCCATTTTGAAAAACCTGATTTTTGCCCAAAAAGTAAGGCTATACCCTTTGCTTTTTGGCAAAAATAGGCTCATTCTGAAAAACCTGATGATTGCCCATAAAGTAAGGCTATAGCCTTTGCTATATGGCAAAAATAGGCCCATTTTGAAAAAACGGATTTTTGCCAAAAAGTAAGGCTATAGCCTTTGCTTTTTGGCAAAAATAGGACCATTTGGAAAAACTTAATTTTTGGCCAAAAAGTAAGGCTATACCCTTTGCTTTTTGGCAAAAATAGGCCCATTTTGAAAAACATGATTTTTGCCCAAAAAGTAAGGCTATACCCTTTGCTTTTTGGCAAAAATAGGCTCATTCTTAAAAACCTGATCATTGCCCATAAAGTAAGGCTATAGCCTTTGCTATATGGCAAAAATAGGCCAATTTTGAAAAAACGGATTTTTGCCAAAAAGTAAGGCTATAGCCTTTGCTTTTTGGCAAAAATAGGCCAATTTGGAAAAACTTGATTTTTGGCCAAAAAGTAAGGCTATACCCTTTGCTTTTTGGCAAAAACAGGCCCATTTGGAAAAACTTGATTTTTGGCCAAAAAGTAAGGCTATAGCCTTTGCTTTTTGGCAAAAATAGGCCCGTTTTGAAAAACCTGATTTTTGCCAAAAAGTAAGGCTATAGCCTTTGCTTTTTGGCAAAAATAGGCCCATTTGGAAAAACTTGATTTTTGGCCAAAAAGTAAGGCTATAGCCTTTGCTTTTGGGCAAAAATAGGCCCATTTTGAAAAACCTGATTTTTGGCCAAAAAAGTAAGGCTATACCCTTTGCTTTTTGGCAAAAATAGGCCCATTTGGAAAAACTTGATTTTTGGCCAAAAAGTAAGGCTATAGCCTTTGGTTTTTGGCAAAAATAGGCCCATTTTGAAAAACCTGATTTTTGCCCAAAAAGTAAGGCTATACCCTTTGCTTTTTGGCAAAAATAGGCTCATTCTGAAAAACCTGATCATTGCCCATAAAGTAAGGCTATAGCCTTTGCTATATGGCAAAAATAGGCCCATTTTGAAAAAACGGATTTTTGCCAAAAAGTAAGGCTATAGCCTTTGCTTTTTGGCAAAAATAGGCCCATTTGGAAAAACTTAATTTTTGGCCAAAAAGTAAGGCTATACCCTTTGCTTTTTGGCAAAAATAGGCCCATTTTGAAAAACCTGATTTTTGCCCAAAAAGTAAGGCTATACCCTTTGCTTTTTGGCAAAAATAGGCTCATTCTGAAAAACCTGATCATTGCCCATAAAGTAAGGCTATAGCCTTTGCTATATGGCAAAAATAGGCCCATTTTGAAAAAACGGATTTTTGCCAAAAAGTAAGGCTATACCCTTTGCTTTTTGGCAAAAATAGGCCCATTTGGAAAAACTTGATTTTTGGCCAAAAAGTAAGGCTATACCCTTTGCTTTTTGGCAAAAATAGGCCCATTTGGAAAAACTTGATTTTTGGCCAAAAGGTAAGGCTATAGCCTTTGCTTTTTGGCAAAAATAGGCCCATTTTGAAAAACCTGATTTTTGCCCAAAAAGTAAGGCTATACCCTTTGCTTTTTGGCAAAAATAGGCCCATTTTGAAAAACCTGATGATTGCCCAAAAAGTAAGGCTATACCCTTTGCTTTAGCCTTATATTAAAATACTTTATTAATAATGTATTTTACTATAATAATGATAATGATAATAATAATAATAATTTATAATAATGTATTACACTTTAAAAATTATTTTTAGTTGTAGTTGGTTTAAATTAGTTGATGTATATATTATGCTGATAACTTTGTAAATAACCAACTTTAAAGAATGCTAAAATAAAAAAATGAAAAATGCTATATGGCAAAAATAGGCCCATTTTGTAAAACCTGATTTTTGCCCAAAAAGTAATTCTATAGCCTTTGCTATATGGCAAAAATAGGCCCATTTTGAAAAAACGGATTTTTGCCAAAAAGTAAGGCTATAGCCTTTGCTTTTTGGCAAAAATAGGCCCATTTGGAAAAACTTGATTTTTGGCCAAAAAGTAAGGCTATAGCCTTTGCTTTTGGCAAAAATAGGCCCATTTTGAAAAACCTGATTTTTGGCCAAAAAAGTAAGGCTATACCCTTTGCTTTTTGGCAAAAATAGGCCCATTTGGAAAAACTTGATTTTTGGCCAAAAGGTGAGGCTATAGCCTTTGCTTTTTGGCAAAAATAGGCCCATTTTGAAAAACCTGATTTTTGCCGAGAAAGTAAGGCTATACCCTTTGCTTTTTGGCAAAAATAGGCTCATTCTGAAAAACCTGATCATTGCCCATAAAGTAAGGCTATAGCCTTTGCTATATGGCAAAAATAGGCCCATTTTGAAAAAACGGATTTTTGCCAAAAAGTAAGGCTATAGCCTTTGCTTTTTGGCAAAAATAGGACCATTTGGAAAAACTTAATTTTTGGCCAAAAAGTAAGGCTATACCCTTTGCTTTTTGGCAAAAATAGGCCCATTTTGAAAAACCTGATTTTTGCCCAAAAAGTAAGGCTATACCCTTTGCTTTTTGGCAAAAATAGGCTCATTCTTAAAAACCTGATCATTGCCCATAAAGTAAGGCTATAGCCTTTGCTTTTTGGCAAAAATAGGCCCATTTTGAAAAAACTTGATTTTTGCCAAAAAGTAAGGCTATAGCCTTTGCTTTTTGGCAAAAATAGGCCAATTTGGAAAAACTTGATTTTTGCCCAAAAAGTAAGGCTATACCCTTTGGATTTTGGCAAAAATAGGCCCATTTGGAAAAACTTGATTTTGGCCAAAAGGTAAGGCTAAAGCCTTTGCTTTTTGGCAAAAATAGGCCCATTTTGAAAAACCTGATTTTTGCCAAAAAGTAAGGCTATAGCCTTTGCTTTTTGGCAAAAATAGGCCCATTTGGAAAAACTTGATTTTTGGCCAAAAAGTAAGGCTATAGCCTTTGCTTTTGGGCAAAAATAGGCCCATTTTGAAAAACCTGATTTTTGGCCGAAAAAGTAAGGCTATACCCTTTGCTTTTTGGCAAAAATAGGCCCATTTTGAAAAACTTGATTTTTGGCCAAAAAGTAAGGCTATACCCTTTGGTTTTTGGCAAAAATAGGCCCATTTTGAAAAACCTGATTTTTGCCCAAAAAGTAAGGCTATACCCTTTGGTTTTTGGCAAAAATAGGCTCATTCTGAAAAACCTGATCATTGCCCATAAAGTAAGGCTATAGCCTTTGCTTTATGGCAAAAATAGGCCCATTTTGAAAAACTTGATTTTTGCCAAAAAGTAAGGCTATACCCTTTGCTTTTTGGCAAAAATAGGCCAATTTGGAAAAACTTGATTTTTGGCCAAAAAGTAAGGCTATACCCTTTGGTTTTTGGCAAAAATAGGCCCATTTGGAAAAACTTGATTTTTGGCCAAAAGGTAAGGCTATAGCCTTTGCTTTTTGGCAAAAATAGGCCCATTTTGAAAAACCTGATTTTTGCCCAAAAAGTAAGGCTATACCCTTTGCTTTTTGGCAAAAATAGGCCCATTTTGAAAAACCTGATTTTTGCCCAAAAAGTAAGGCTATAGCCTTTGCTATGGCAAGCCTTATATTATATAATACTTTATTAAAAATGTAAGGCTATACCCTTTGCTTTTTGATAATAATAATAATAATTTTAAAATGTATTACACTTTATAAAAAGTAAGGCTATACCCTTTAGTTTAGTTGGTTTAAAAGTTATGTATATATTTGCTGAAAACTTATTTTAACCAAAAAGTAAGGCTAAAATAAAACCCTTTGCTTTATGGCAAAAATAGGCCCATTTTGAATAACCTGATTTTTGCCCAAAAGTAAGGCTATAGCCTTTGCTTTTTGGCAAAAATAGGCCCATTTTGAAAAACTTGATTTTTGGCCAAAAAGTAAGGCTATAGCCTTTGCTTTTTGGCAAAAATAGGCCCATTTTGAAAAACCTGATTTTTGCCCAAAAAGTAAGGCTATACCCTTTGGTTTTTGGCAAAAATAGGCCCATTTGGAAAAACTTGATTTTTGGCCAAAGGTAAGGCTAAAGCCTTTGCTTTTTGGCAAAAAATAGGCCCATTTTGAAAAACCTGATTTTTGCCCAAAAAGTAAGGCTATACCCTTTGCTTTCTGGCAAAAATAGGCCCATTCTGAAAAACTTGATTTTTTTGCCAAAAAGTAAGGCTATACCCTTTGCTTTTTGGCAAAAATAGGCCCATTTTGAAAAACTTGATTTTGGCCAAAAAGTAAGGCTATACCCTTTGCTTTTTGGCAAAAATAGGCCCATTTTGAAAAACATGATTTTTGCCCAAAAAGTAAGGCTATACCCTTTGCTTTTTGGCAAAAATAGGCCCATTTTGAAAAACCTGATTTTTGCCCAAAAAGTAAGGCTATACCCTTTGCTTTTTGGCAAAAATAGGCCCATTTTGAAAAACTTGATTTTTGGCCAAAAAGTAAGGCTATACCCTTTGCTTTTTGGCAAAAATAGGCCCACTTTGAAAAACTTGATTTTTGCCAAAAAGTAAGGCTATACCCTTTGCTTTTTGGCAAAAATAGGCCCATTTTGAAAAACCTGATTTTTGCCCAAAAAGTAAGGCTATACCCTTTGCTTTTTGGCAAAAATAGGCCCATTTTGAAAAACCTGATTTTTGGCCAAAAAGTAAGGCTATAGCCTTTGCTTTTTGGCAAAAATAGGCCCATTTTAAAAAAACCTGATTTTTGCCCAAAAAGTAAGGCTATAGCCTTTGCTTTTTGGCAAAAATAGGCCCATTTTGAAAAACTTGATTTTTGGCCAAAAAGTAAGGCTATACCCTTTGCTTTTTGGCAAAAATAGGCCCATTTTGAAAAACCTGATTTTTGCCCAAAAAGTAAGGCTATACCCTTTGCTTTTTGGCAAAAATAGGCCCATTTTGAAAACCTGAGTTTTGGCCAAAAAGTAAGGCTATACCCTTTGCTTTTTGGCAAAAATAGGCCCATTTTGAAAAACCTGATTTTTGCCCAAAAAGTAAGGCTATACCCTTTGCTTTTTGGCAAAAATAGGCCCATTTTGAAAAACCTGATTTTTGCCCAAAAAGTAAGGCTATACCCTTTGCTTTTTGGCATGTATGGCTATAATAGGCAAAAATTTTGAAAAACCTGACTATTTTAACCAACTTTAAAGAATGCAAAAATGTGGCAAAAATAGGCCCATTTTGAAAAATACCAAAAGTAAGGCTATAGCCTTTTTTGGCAAAAATAGGCCCATTTTGAAAAACCTGATTTTTGGCCAAAAAGTAAGGCTATACCCTTTGCTTTTTGGCAAAAATAGGCCCATTTTGAAAAACTTGATTTTTGGCCAAAAAGTAAGGCTATACCCTTTGCTTTTTGGCAAAAATAGGCCCATTTTGAAAAACCTGATTTTTGGCCAAAAAGTAAGGCTATACCCTTTGGTTTTTGGCAAAAATAGGCCCATTTGGAAAAACTTGATTTTTGGCCAAAAGGTAAGGCTATAGCCTTTGCTTTTTGGCAAAAATAGGCCCATTTTGAAAAACCTGATTTTTGCCGAGAAAGTAAGGCTATACCCTTTGCTTTTTGGCAAAAATAGGCCCATTCTGAAAAACCTGATTTTTGCCCAAAAAGTAAGGCTATACCCTTTGCTTTTTGGCAAAAATAGGCCCATTTTGAAAAACCTGATTTTTGGCCAAAAAGTAAGGCTATACCCTTTGCTTTTTGGCAAAAATAGGCCCATTTTGAAAAACCTGATTTTTGCCCAAAAAGTAAGGCTATACCCTTTGCTTTTTGGCAAAAATAGGCCCATTTTGAAAAACTTGATTTTTGGCCAAAAAGTAAGGCTATACCCTTTGCTTTTTGGCAAAAATAGGCCCATTTTGAAAAACCTGATTTTTGCCCAAAAAGTAAGGCTATACCCTTTGCTTTTTGGCAAAAATAGGCCCATTTTATACCCTTTGCTTTTTGGCAAAAATAGGCCCATTTTGAAAAACTTGATTTTTGGCCAAAAGGTAAGGCTATACCCTTTGCTTTTTGGGAAAAATTAGAGATTTTCGGAAATCCCTATCTTTAACCAAAAAGTAAGGCTATACCCTTTGCTTTTTGGCAAAAATTAGAGATTTTGGAAATCCCTATTTTTGGCCAAAAAGTAAGGCTATACCCTTTGCTTTTTGGCAAAAATTAGAGACCCCTTTGGAAATCCCTATTTTTGGCCAAAAAGTAAGGCTATAGCCTTTGCTATATGGCAAGAATAGGCCCAATTTAAAAAACCTGATTTTTGACCAAAAAGTAAGGCTATACCCTTTGCTTTTTGGCAAAATTTGAGATTTGCGGAAATCCCCATTTTTCGCCAAAAAGTTAGGCTATACTCTTTGCTTTTGTGGCAAAAATAAGGGATATCGGAGAATCTTGGATAGAAATTGGTATTTTGAAAAAGGGCCTATTTTCCAGAAATTGTAAAGGCTATAGGCTTACTTTTTGGATAGAAATTGGTATTTTCAAAAAGGGCCTATTTTCGCAAAAAACTAAAGGCTTATAGCTTACTTTTTGGATAGAAATTGGTATTTTCGAAAAGGGCCTATTTTCGCGCAATTGCAAAGGCTATAGGCTTACTTTTTGGATACAAACTGGTATTTTCAAAAAGGGCCTATTTTCGCGAAATTGCAAAGACTATAGGCTTATTTTTTGGATAGAAATTGGTATTTTCAAAAAGGGCCTATTTTTGAGAAACTTTAAAGGCTGTAGCCTTTTTTTGGATAGAAATAGCCTTTACTTTTTCGTGAAAATAGGCTCTTTTCGAAGATACCGATTTCTATCCAAATACGAAGCCTATAGCCTTTACATTTTTGCAGAAATAGGCCCTTTTCGAAAATACAAATTTCTATCCAAAAAGGAAGCCTATAGCCTTTAGAATTTCGCGAGAATAGGCCCTTTTTGAATATACCAATTTCTATCCAAAAGGTTAGCTATAACCTTTACTTTTACGCAATAATAGGCCCTTTTCAAAAATACCAACTTCTATCCAGAAAGGCAGCCTATAGCCTTTACATTTTCTCAAAAATAAGCCTTTTCGAAAATACAAATTTTTATCCAAAAAGAAACGTATGGCCTTTACTTTTTCATGAAAATAGGCCCTTTTCGAAAATACAAATTTCTATCCAAAAAGCAAGGTTATAGCCTATATGAAAATACACATTTCTATCCAAAAAGTAAGCACAATTCAGAAATACACTAAGACTTTTTAAACGTTTCGATTTTCAACTTCTTCAGTAACTGTTCGTACAATGATTTGGGGACCTACCAATAAACGTAGATTACAATAGGGTAACAAAAGAAACAACTTAACGAGGGGACCTAGCTAATACACATGTTCCCAACTGAACTATAAAAAGCGGGTGGGCCGGAAACGCAAAGAGAAGCAAAGGTGAGATAAAGATGGACTTAATACAGGAGCCAGATGTGCTGCCGTCTCACGGGAAATTCAAATGATAAAACGAAAAGATGTAGATAAATAAAAGAAGAAAACCCGCTCCGGAAATGGCGGCAAGATAAAGCAATGGAAAGCACAAAAAGAGACTCGCACCTCGTCCCCTGGACAGCCGGCTGTATTAGGACGGCAAATGATAAAGGGCTCCGGGCACGAGGCTAAAGAAATCCGACACCCATAAATAAACAAACGAACAATAAACGAAAGAAAAAAATATAATAAAAACGAAATTATAGAACCTAATGCAGAAAAGTAAAGAATGCCAAATAACCTTATGGAGATCACGCCTTTTGTCTCATTCAAATTGCTTTGTGGTCTCATTGGGCTGATCAGAGTTAAGCTACGTCCACACGTATCTAGCCTGCGTTGCAGACCGAATTCCAAAGGAAAAGGTCTGCCACGCAGGCTAACACGTATCCGGATATTTTTGAAAAGTTCTATGCTCCATATAAATTTCAAGACTCAAGAGATATTCCCAGTTATCGCAACACCAGCAACAACAACAACAAGAACAACATTTGTATAGCGATAACTACGATCTGGTTAGACTAATTCCAAAAAAGTCTCTTGTTTCGCTCCCCCCCCCCACACTGCAGACTTGTCGCTGCAACACAGAAGCTATATTCAACAACAACAACAGCGAAGGTTAGAGGGACTTATGTAATGAGTCTACGAACTTGTATTATTAGTCTAATATATTTATAGGTCTATCCATATAAAAAGATCCGCATTCCGCATCCACACGAGCAGCATCTTTGAAATTGTCCACATGAAAACCCTGCGACACTTGAAACTGGGTGACCGAAAACGCCGTCCACTTGTGTGCGTGAAACCAAAACGGCTAAGGGACCAGTCATTTATAACTCTGGGTACCGGGGCGGGCTGGAATTTATAAAATGATGAAAAGTTTTCACACCCCTTCCAATTTTCTCTAAAAAATTTGATACCCCATTGAAAAATTAGAAAAAATTTCATACCCCAGTTAGCCATCTACAGTATAAAGTTGCAATGTAAGTTTACTGTAATTCACTTTGCTAAGGTGCTTTTCAATGAGCTTTCTGTTGATTCACTTTGCCTTTATTTTGCATTGCTGCTGTAGTTTCACTTACCTGAAAAATTTCATACCCCCTCGAAAATTTCCAAAAATATTTCATACCCCCCTTATTTTCCTATGAAAAGTTTTCATACCCCCACCAATTCTAACCCGCCCCGGTACCCAGAGTTATAAATGACTGGCCCCTAAAAAAGATGCGTTTTCAAAAATATCCAGATGCGTGAAGATTAAGTCCCTTTGATGCAAAGCTATCCAATTTAAATTGCCAAAAACCTTCCCTAACTCTAAACTCGCCAAATAACCTATCAATGACTTGAACCTTAACATCCTCCATAAAACCATGATGACCTGCTAGCTCAAAATGGCTATGAAAATCTGCCTGAGTAACCATCTCCCCTTTCCGGCCCACCCGCTTTTTATAGCTCAGTTGGGAACATGTGTATTAGCTAGGTCCCCTCGTTAAGTTGTTTCTTTTGTTACCCTATTGTAATCTACGTTTATAGGTAGGTCCCCAAATCATTGTACGAACAGTTACTGAAGAAGATGAAAATCGAAACGTTTAAAAAGTCTTAGTGTATTTCTGAATTGTCTTTAAAATATTTTATATGCTTAGGTGAATTGGCTATTGAATTATCAAAAAGTAAGCAGCCTTTACTTTTTCGCGCTGCGGAATCATAGCAAATCATCGAAAACTTTTTTCACGCCGTAAAATGCGCAGAAAGATATAATGGTCATTCAGACCACCTTACTCAAAGATTTGCAGTCTATGCTACCTTTTAAGTTAGTTTTAATAGCAACTTGTGACTACTTTCATCCCGAAAAAGAAAGATTTATTATGATTGAAAGTTGCGTCAAGCTATCAGTGCAATTCTTTCAGTCCAGACTTAAGCTTATCTACTTTTCCATTGAATATGGTACGAATTAATATTTTTAACTAATTGCCAGAAACAGTAAATAGAGATGGGGGAGGGTTTCCTGATTTACTGTCGAATATTGAGATCTATAGTGATTCACAGTTCCCACATTCTTGACATTATCTACTTATCCATGCAACAAGTTCTTCATTACTCAATTGTCAACTAATCGCCTGAAACAGCAAAGGGAACAGCGGAGAGGGGGAGAGGGCGGTGGTTACAACATTCAAACTGAGAATGGATATTTCTAAATGACTATCCAAATCATAAGCGCATCGTTGCATCGCATCTTTAGCGAGAAGTATCCCAGACAGCCTTTCACACGAATCTACACAATTCAGAGATAATCCCTTCGAATAACTGGTCCAGTAGCTTATAAGTAGAATCCTTTAATGGTGTCAGTCTATCACAGATGAAACTTTCTTCGACTGGTGTCCATTTCTTTTCTCTGCAAAAACGCAAATAACCAGAATCAGAAAGATAAGTGGAACTCAAATTCTAAATGGCATACAGAAATTAGAAAGGTGATTCAAAATACACTATAACTTTGTTGAACAATTCGACAAATCTTCCTCAACACAATCTATTCACTCAGGTCATGGGTAAAGTAAGAAATTTGGTTCATTAACCACATCGCAAAATATTTCCTCCTGTGTGTATAGGAAGGGTCCCAGTGGACACTGTTTTTGGATTCTCCCTCTTGAGCTGTCAGTTAGATCACAAAAGAACATTGTGTAATACAGTAATTTCCTGAAAACATCTTTCATATATAATTGTATTAAAATGAGGGGAAAATACAGTTGCTAGTGAAATCTAACTGATTGAACTTCGTTATCTGAAATCATTTCAAATCATATCTAAAATTTGAATTCACTATATTATAAAAGATTTAGGGCCTGTTTATATGAGGAAAAACACCTCACCTGCCAGACCCGGGGCTGACAGGCGAGGTGGAGTAAAGTCTCTCATCCATGAAATCAGAACGAATTAACCAATAGAAATCAACGAAGAAAGCCAATACACCTCACCATACCGGTAGTGTTTCGTTTATATGGAAAAATTTCACCTTGCGCAGGTGAGATTCCACCTCTGGTGAGGCGATATCTCACCATACCGGTGGTGTCGCGTTTGTCATATAAACGCGAAGTGAAAAAACAATGGGATTCTATAGGAAGGAGGAATCTCGCCTGTCAGCCCCGGGTCTGGCAGGTGAGGTGTTTTTCCTCATATAGACAGGCCCTTAAAAGATCGCAGTTAAGATAAAAAATATTACCTTATGAATCCATTCATATTCGCCAAACTTTGTATCAAATGCTCCTTTTTGTAACCAGCGTAATTTCAGCGTAAATTTCGGTCCCAATTCTTGTAATCCAACTTTTTCTTTATTCCTGAAAACATACCTGTATCCACAAAAGGGTGAAAAATATTAGAGATATGAAAGGTACGCTGCGGGGGATTTGAGTGATTTGATTTGATACATTTAGGGAGAGTAACCCTTCAGTAAATACTGATTTTCAAGGGGCCATCCATCTACAATACAATGTAAACATGCTAATATAATATGAAAAAGAAAAAACCTAATGACAATAAGTGGAAAGTCTCGTTAATCCATTGGAATGTACAGTACTAAATAAATTTACATGTAAGAACTCGACCCAGGGAGGGTATTCGCGTTTATTTAGGGTAGGTGTGCTCGGGCTGGGGTACAATGCATCAACCCAAAAAAATTAGAATGAAAATAGACCCAAAAAATATTTCTTCCGACCCTACATACCCAGAAGTTATGAAATCAGTAGCTATCTTAAATCCGTAGAAAAGTGCCCTAACTGACTAGATTTCTCTGTATTGTATTTGGATATTCTAGTTCTTTTATTTTAGTAATGTAATTTTAATTTTGTTTGTAAATTTTTCCCATATTTGAGACCCAAACAAGTAAATCAGAGTTTCAGGAACCCAAAGAAATAACTGTGCAAATCATTGACCTAAAAAATAACACTTGCCGAAATTTTAGACCTAAAAAAGTAACCCGAGCACCCTTATCTTAAATATACCAGAGTACCGTCCCCTCTGGGGGATTCAACGATCTAATATAAATCATCCAAACATCGGTCTAAGCTAAATATCGCACTTATTGAAGATGCCTGTTCAACCTCCAATTGAAAGGCCACTCCAGCTTTCGCAACCCTGAACGAAAAGCATTTTTGTCCGTTAGCATAACTTTTCAAAATATTTCTAAATCAGTGTTTGTATTTCGTAGGTAGCTGTCAATGTTTGTATTTCATAGGTTGCGTGCGGCGCAATACGCGTCTTGTATCAAAGGTTTACTTATATCCGATTCACATTTGCTATCTAGTTAAACCAGGTTATCGAATGTTTCATTCTAATTGGTCAATCCAACAAATTAAACGAATTTGATTGGCTGACATTTAACCTGGTTTAGATAAAGCTAGTTTAACTGTGTCAGTGTGAATGCCGTCTTAGAGAATTGAGGTATGAAAGGTTTACTTGAGGCAATTTCCTTCTAAAAATCCCATGAAGACAATAAACGCATAGAACTTACCAGAGCATGAAAAACAATTTTCCTTCATGCGACCGGACACAAATCGAACGATTCGTTTTTAAATCCCCATATCCATAGCATTTACCAAATATTAGATCTGAATCAAGCTTGAACCCGGTCACAGAAACTATCATGATTATAGCATTTGGCTCAGTTAATTTCTTTACTGATCTCATGTTTGTTATTACACTATAAATATAAATGGTACATATCTCGATAAGTTGATTTTGCATGAATTTATGATACCTTTTTCATTTTTATGAAAAAATGAACAGGATATATTTGAAAAACTTCCTGCAGTACATTAATGATGGACAATTTCCAGCGATCTCCCGGTCACATGGTCGGGGTGGGTATTCCTGCCCTGGAATTTGCAGTTAAATTGGTTATATTTGATGCAATTGCATGACTTGAAAATTGTGAGCTCTGGAAGGACATGTTGAGAAAGATGGACCAATGAGAAAATACCCTTTGCATTGAAATGCAATTTGCTCTTCATAGGAGGAACCATGAAATTGAAATACATAGGCAAAGAGATAAATAACAGCAAAAAGATAAACAAATATAGTAACGATGATAAATATTACAATTAGTATGACAACAAATAATAAAAGACCATATATCCCCAATTTTCTCAAGAAGTATAAGGTATTATTTGACGGAACAGAGATGGTTCCAAATCATGGTAAAAGATACGTGATCGGTACATAATTTGTGACTTCTCTTGGTTGGCATTTTTTGTCTCAACAGCAAAGACCAACCAAGAGATGGCACATGCAAGACATGCAGTTTGAAATAGACATTTTAACTTGTGCTAAAAGAAAGCTCCATCAAGATGACAATCACATGATCTGAAGTTGGTGTAAACAATGCAATGTAAGCTGCATTTGTCAATCTTCAAAATTGGCCAAGTGTATACATTATTTTGCCATGTCAAAAATGGAAATCCAGTGTTTACAAATTCCTTAGCATACAAGACAAAAAGGAAATATACAGTAGGGAGATTTGACTTACCTGTGATGTCGAAAGAAAATGAAATCCCTCTGATTATGAAAAGTGATGCATCTCCTCCCTTGAAACTGTGGATCATAAGGAAACAAAGCAGCTAACAGCCTACCAATCGAATGGCCCAATCTTGTGTTAAAATTATTCAAAACTAGCTCTGGTCGATGACTTGTAACTCTTCCGTGGTTCTATGAGAGAAAACATGGAGATAATTAGAAATTCAAAGATAGGTTTTCAATCACTTTCTGATGCTCCACATATCTATCTGAAGAAAGTTTACCTTTTAAAGGGCTGATGAACTTTCAACTACCGTGTCCCAAAGAAGGTAATCCTGTTTGGAAAATCACACAAATTTGTTTACAAAGGCTGATGATCTTCAAATTTATTTTATTTCCAAATAGATCGGCAACCAAATTATCTTTCAGTATGGCTGATCTTGTCATTAGTTTTCAAAATTAGCAAGTTTGGCTCTTTTTTGAGCTGTCTAGTTTCAAAGCAAACCGTAAAAAGCACTGCTGACTACAAGACGAATTATCGAATTTCTCTTTGCATATTAAGCTTCTAATTTGGTCATAAGGTTTTGAAAAATCCCAAAATAGTATTTAACCATATATGCATGCGGTAAGAATCTTGATAACGTGATTGCAAGGTTGGAGAATGATTCAAGCACAATTATTCAATGGTTGTGGACTTGAGAGAGTAGGTTTTGAAAAATCCCAAAATAGCGTCTTTGGCTATCTCTTCCTCCTCACATAAGGAATGCTCAATCTATTAACGAGTTTAAGAAAAAAATTAAAAGTTGGAATGGCGCTGACTGTGGATGTTATACCGCAAGATTTAAAACGTCGCTTAAAGGTTGTAGCTCAAAATAGTGATTTAAACCTATCATTTGTATCCTTGAAGTAATGAAATCAAACCTTTTATCATCTAGCTTTAAAGCACATTGTAAAAAGCATTGCTGACTACTGAATGAATTTCTCTTTACATATTAAGCTTCTAATTTGGTCATAAATGTCAGAAAGAAATAAAAACTATCATTGTGGACTTGAGAGAGTAGGTTTTGAAAAATAGTGGGTGTCAAGCAAGATTTGAAATATCGCTTATATGGTAACTTAAACCAATCATTTACAGCCTTTAAAGCAATGAAAGCAAACATTTTATCATCTTTAGATATATTTGGCTCAACGATAAAAGTTCTTAAAGACAATTTTGTGTTTGCTGATCGAGTTTTTGTGACATTTTAAACGGGACTACTTTTTGGGACAATCAGGACAATGAATATGATTTCTGAGAAGAGTAGAAATATAATAGCTACAATATGGAAAAGGGTAACATAGGGTTCAAATCTTTAAAGATCGACGTAAAATTCATTACAGTTTTCTTTGAAGTAAATGGCTTGGAAGGACCATTGGGTTTTTTGCTGTAAATCTGCCATGGAAAATTATTGATATCTTGATTAGTTTCAAAATGGCGGCATTCATTAAACTTGAGGCTATGACGTCATCAAATTTCTAAATCCTAAACCAGAAAAGCTACAGATTTCTGCTTGCCACCATATTGTAGACCTTAATAAACTATGGTTTTCTTGAAGGTTATGTCATTTTTCCACTTTTGGTTTAGGATCAACGACGATTGAAATTTTTTCAAGATTTTCCACGAATTTTCTCAAACATAATTAAATTGCCACCATCTTGAAAAAATCAAGATATAAAAAATGTCCAAGGCAGATTTAAAGAAAAGTACCATAAGTTCCTTTCAAGCCATTCAGTTCAAAGACAAATTTCATAGAATTTTACACCCACCTTTTTAAATATTTGAGAGATTTGAGCCCTATGCCGAAAAAGGTAGCTTTGACGACTAGAATACATGAAAAATGACTTTCTTCCAATCTTCATTTGAAAATGCACAGTTGTTAAAGCAATTGATATGACTGGTTCTGTTGGATCTGTCATGTTTGTCTGACAAAATTGAACACTCGTACCTTGATAGATTTTGACAGGCGTACGTTGGTCAACTTGAAATGAGCTGTAGGCCCATCTGGAAGATGGCACACCAATAACGCATCTGGTAGGTAACGTTAAGAATAATGTTACAGAATAATGTGCATAATGTTGCAGGTATGAGAAATTAGTCCCAGCATCGGCTTAGGCATAACTTTGATGGCTTAAGAGTCCTGTATATATTGATGTTGTTGTTGTTGTAAACATATTTTAATTCGATATAGTATTATAGCTAACAATATATACACATATATACATATTCTGGGTGCCTCAAAAAAAGTACACAGATTTGTGGTTCACTCCAGCGATGTGACGTTAGCCTTAATCAATGGCTAATCACTTTCAAAATGTTCCTCGATAGTTAACTTGAATGTAGATATCTCGTTTGTAGGTATTGGTGCTTTGAGAGCAGAAATATCAATCTTGAAAGCTCAAATTTGCATCAACCTGCAAACTAGAGCTTTGGCCTTGAAGCACATCGAAATTAAACCCCTGCTGTCCCCGAAGCACATCGAAATTAAGATGCACTGTCGAAGTCCCTGAAGCACATCCAACTAAAGAACTCAAATTGATGTAAAATTAAGAAACTGCACAATGGGTGACTGGAGAGTGACTTCTGGAAAACAGAATAACACAAGATATAATGTTGTTCAAATTTTATCAAGGCTATCGTTGATTTATACATTGTGCCCTGAGAATTTGTATAGGCCAAAAGGCTAAGGCTCTGATTTACAGGAAGAGGCAAATCTGAGCTTTTAAGATTAAAATATCTGTTATCAAAGCACCAATACCAACAAACGAGGTATCTATGTTCAAGTCAACTATCGAGGAACATTTTTAAAATGATTAAAGATTGATTGAAGCTAAATTCACATACCTGGAGTCAACCAAATCCGTATACTTATTTGAGTCACCCGGTATGTAATTTATATGAAAGGATACTGGCTTTCTTGCGATCTTCATTCACCACTATGATATCAGTAAACTCTCTCTCAAGCGCTTTGGGTATCATCTTTTTTATATCCATTCCTTTTCTTTCTAGGTATTCAGAGTTTGGTATTGTTGTTGTGAGATCATCTATAAATTTCAAAGTTTCCTGCAAATAGAAAATTTCTTGTAATGCAGGGTGTCCCAAAAGGCGTTCGGCGTTTGATTAAATGCTAAAGATAGCGATATGTATATTGATGGGACTACATGATGATATTACACAATTTCTGAGATATTTAATTCATTTTAGACACCAGACTCTTGCAAATCCAACGAATATTCAGGGAGCTACAAGCTTCCGAAGTTCAAGTTTGTGCGAAAGCTGAAAACAGAGGCCACTAAAATGGCATTTTTGGTAAAATTAGCATGGGCTTTCGTTTCTTTTATTTCTCGTTAATTTCAGAGCAAAGCAAATGGGATTTGAAAAGATTTTCGACAGCCTAACTTTCATGCTTGGAGGAAAATCATCCAGTCTCTCTTTGATTATGTTTTAAATTACTGTTTTGGACATTAAATATATTCTTAAGCAAGTTTTGATAAAGATTATAAGAATCAAATTACTTTCGAAGTCCTATTTGGTTCTTTCTGATACTAACGAGGGGAGAGGCATTGGATAAACTTTTTTACTTAGAATTAAGAACTTTTTTGCATTCCAAGTCATCTAAGGGTCTCTGGTTTCAGCTGTCGCTTAAATTTGATCTTTGAAAGCTCGTAACTCGGTGAATTTAAAGAAATTTGCAATACCATGAGCCCGTTCGTGTTATTGTTATTCTTCAATATTTAATCAAATGTTGAACTATTTTTTGGGGCACCCTGCATACACCAGGTCATTGAACTTGTCCAGGTGCTTGATAGATACTTCAATATTTCAGTGGATAATTCAGTGGATAATTAATCGATAATTCAGTCTTTTAATAACAAGGCACTTGGGTCAAGAGGGTGACTAACTTAATTACAATCCAACTGAAATTACTACTACATGATGTTAGTTACAGTAAAATCTAAGAATTAAATACTGTATATGTAAATCAAAGACAGATACTATAAGAGGCAGATTCAAAAACGGAAACTTTTCTTAGCACACTTAAGTCTTAAACTCTTTTCTTGGTGCAAAGGAAAGTCCACGAATTACGAGAGAAACTGATTCGTTTAAAGGCGTCAGGAGGAGAAGCGAAATTGCCACAAAACCTCACAATCAAGAACAAGAATTTCTCAATAGCGTTAGGAAAGAATGAGACAGAAGCAACGCACCTTGCCAACAAAGTCAAATCACTAAAGAACAGAGAGAATGACTTGGAAGCGTTCTTCAGTAAGAAAAAGTGTGCTAAGAAAAGTTTCCGTTTTTTGCTTCTGCCTCTAATAGTATCTGTCTTTAAGCAAACACATTTTTATTTTTCACCAATATGTAAATCAAAAATAGCTAATTGAAACAAATATTAATAGATAAAGTACATTATGTAGAGTAGGGCCCCAAAAGTCTGCGCCTTCTAGAAGTACTTCAATAAGAACCGTTTTGCTTTTATCACGATTTACATTTCGGAAAGCAAGATTTCCCATTTCAAGAAGCTTAAACTTAATAAACAGTGATCAGGAATACAGACTTCCTAATAATGATAATCATACATCATTTATTTAAATGATAGTATAGTTCAATCAGCTACAGTGCAATACATCAGCTGTTATCAACAGAAAGGGAGAAGACAGTTGGATTTATCTATCAAAAACTATAGGAAGGGGATGTCTGTTTCACACTTCAGAGTATCAATCAGGGTGTGAGTAGACTATGTCAGAGTAAATGAGATTTTTGCAAACAATAAAGTCTAAATCATACCACTATTATTGAGAAGATAAAAACATAATGTATGGTGTACTGCAGTACTTACATGTGACTTTGTTTTATCACTTGTTGTTATCAGTACTTTTGGAATTCTTTCACATTTAAAATATGATGATAATTCATCAGTTTGTTCATCTTGTATGATTTCATCATCTTCCGGATCAACCAGAGTTTCATCTTTCACTCTCATGCTCTCTGTTGTCTTTGGAGCCTGTTTTTTCTGAATAAACAAAAAAAAGAAATGAATTATAGTTGTGTTAGAAAACAATATCAGCAATTACAGTACCCCAAATGAGCTACAATTCACTTCAACTTTTTTCTTAGAATACAGGACTAAATGCTATTACTGGTATATATAAAAAGATATGTATCCTAAAAATGCAAAAAAAGAAAATATGAGTATACAGGGTGTCCCAAAAGCATTGCTCGACGTTATATTCAATATTAAAAAATAACGAAGTAATGAACGGGCTCCATGGTATAATAACCAGATTGCTGAGATTTTAGATTAAGTTTAGACACCAGAAGCTAGCAAATCGGCTAAATATTCAAGAAGCTGTGAGCTTTTGAAGTTCAAGTTTGTGCAATAGCTGAAACCAGTCGCCCCTAAATTGCATATTTTGTGACAGTAGAATCTCGTTTATTCAAAGCAAATCAAATGGAATATAAAAAGAATTTTCGATAAAGTAGCTTTCTCTAGCATTGAATCCAGGTTATCGATGATTGGAGAACTAAATTACTTCTGAAGTTTTATTTGGTTTGCTCTGTTATCAACGAGAGGTAAAATATTGGACAACAGTGTTCTTTTACCTCGATTTTGGGATGTCTTTTTGAAAAGCAAGTCAGTTAGGGGCGTCTGGTTTCAGCCTTCACACAAATTTGAATTTCAAAAGCTTGTAACTCCGTGAATTCTTAGCAGATTCGCAAGATTCTGGTGTCAAAAATTAATTTAAAATCTCAGGAACAGGGTTATCTAACCAGGAGCCTGTACATTATCATTAGTTTTTAATATTTAATCAAACGTCGAACAATTTTCTGGGACACCCTGTATATCGAAAATTACAGCATCATAAAAATAGAGATACAGTAAATACTTGGGTAAAAGGCAATCGTTCATAAAATGATAATTCTGATTTGATGCTTTATGGTTATTAATATTTGGCTATTTCAAACTGTTTTATTTTGGTTATGTTTTTGACGATTTTAGTAGATTGTTCCATAATCGTGCCCCCTTGTTTCTAAAAGTTTTAACCCCCCAGGTTTTATGCCTTTGTTTATTCCATAATCTACGGCTTGTAGTTCATTTGTGTAAACCTTCATTGTAAAATGATTTTGAAATACATTAGGCAATTGATGATCTCTGTTATAGTGGTATGATGCATTATTTTCAGGATATTTGTTTCATAGAAGTCTGCTGTTTTTAAGATATTTAGGTCTATATGAAGTAGGCTGGTGGAAAACATATATGGTCTTTTAAGATCATAATCTAAAGTACTCTGTTTTGCAATATCGGTAATTCCTATTAAGAACTTACTGTATATAGTATGTGCTACTGAGCAAAGAGCAAAATATATTTCTAAACCATTAGTTTATCTTAGAAAATACTAAAGAATCAATCAAAATGATTAGACAATCTTTAGGCATAAAATGTCTAAGCTATGCAAAAAGGGATGCAAATTTAACAATTTCTTTTTCAATCATACTTCTTTACTCCAGGATACTTCAGAATCTACTGTATTTAAGTCCAAGGTAATTGTTCTCTGAGGCTTCTTTTATGTCACCATTCACAGTTATTTTGACTGAATATGCTGGGTGCACCAAAATAAACTCAGCACCTATGGCAGGCTATGATAAATCGTACACTGGACCGATTGTGAAGATTTATGACTTAACCTTTAGCAGAAAGACTGAATTAGATTCTAGGAATTTTCGCCAATTTTAATATTTTCAGTTTTTAGAGCTAAATGCGATTTCGTTTTCGAAAACATTGAAAACAATAAAAAAACATCAATCAAGTTTTCTAAAGAATCAAAATGGTCAAAATGAATGGACAAAGAGACAACTTTTCGTGGTGATTTGGGATTTAGAAATCGATCAAATTTAATCTACGAGAGTTATTCTATCGTGGGAGAAAAGTAACATGATTCTCAATAATACAAAGAAATGTCTTTCCTTTTGTAATTCAATTTATGCTTGGGTGCAGGTGGCGCTCCTGTGTCAAGGGGGTTAAGCACAGCTGTTACGTTGGAACTTGGATTGTTTTAAGTCAAAATTGAGAGCTGTTGCTGCAAAAGTGTTGATATCTTTAAAAGTTTACATTATTTTTCAAATGTGAAAAAATGATAAATAGCTTATTGAATAGGCAATCGAAATACTGCATTACCTTTCATGTGAAAGGGTAAGCTTACCCCCAATACGGCGCTAAAGGGGTAAAATAATTTTACACATTTAACTTGAATTAACTGGGTATATACATAACAGAACATCACCAAATATTTTTGAGATGAGAAAAAGTTCAAGAACATTGTGAGCACATCAGGGAGTAATTTTGCCCCCTGTTGATGACGTCATAAGGGTTGAAAAGCATATAAATGAATCAATGGCAGAGGATCTTCCTTCTTGGCAATAAGCAACTTAGAAATCAACTAATGGTTTGGATCAGGATAGTTTCTTGATTTCTTTAGCAAAGTACCCTTAAATATCTATGGGGTGAGACTTCAGGGGGCAATTTCGTCCCTAAACTACTGGTCTACAGTACATGTACATTTGAAGGCTTAAAAAGAGACTTTACAAAGCATGCATCATTTTCATTCTGTTGCTGATGTGAGATGAAAGTAACAAATTGCCAAGGAATTAAGGGTAATTAATTTCCCCCAGTTAATTGGCCCTAGTTGATTAATTGCCCAATGTATGATATAATAGGGTAAAGCTTTTTGATAACTTTCTGCTACAAGAAAACCATCATCTCGATAGAGGCCGATTTGCGCTTCGTCGTATTTCTTTGAGAGGCAGCAGAAAGAGAGAAAGAACAGGCAAAGGAACGTTATTTAGTTCAAAAACGTCCCGAAAAATGTTGGCCACACATTCCTGTGACTAATCAGCAAGCACTTCCCAAAAATTATAAACTCCATAAAATATTCAACAAAAACAACGTCAAAATAAGCTACAGCTGCATGGAAAACATGGCATGCATCATCAAAGCCCATAACAAGCAGGTCCAGATGATAGCAAAAGGTTCAGAAAAACCAAAGCAAGGCTGCAACTGCTGGAAAAAAGACCAGTGCCCCCTGCAAGGAAATTGCCAAACTACAAGTACAATCTACAACGCCAAAATCACCTCTACCAACAATGAAGGAAACTCCAAACGGTACATCGGTTTAACAGAGAATACATTCAAGCAGTGCTACAACAACCACATGAAATTCCTTCAGGCATAAGAAGTACGCAAACAGCACAGAGCTTTCCAAGCACGTTTGGAAATACAAAGATAGAAATGAAGCATATGAGGTAAAATGGTCTTTCTCCAACCATGCAGCGGCTCATTACAACGAAACAAAGAGGTGCAATTTATGTTGAACGGAAAAGCTCTGCATTAGCAAAGCCAACAAGACACACCTACTTAACGGAAGATCAGAGTTAATCTTTAAGTGCCGCCATGAGATCAAATACTATCTAATAAATTTCAAAAGAGACCCTACATAAAAATAGTAGTTATAAGATTATGTCATTGCAACATTCAGTGTATAAGTGTACAAAAATTGAGTAGAGTTTTCAGTTGTCTGATGATCATCGTATAGCGTGAAACTCTGAGTAACAACAAAGAATGTAATCTTTCTTTTTGTCTCAATCCTGTTATAATTCGCTCTGTCTTCATGACATTGAGCACTGTTTTAACCAGTAATACAGCTTTTTGTAAATGCATTTATGGAATTTTTCTCATTTTCTGGAATTCATGCAGAAGAGTCGTGTTAATTCACAAATAGGGCGGACGATCCAAATTCCAAATTTGTAGTACTGCGTTAGAAAGGCAATCGAGGAAGCATCATCGTCATCAGTCCGGTCAAAGCTCCAGATTCATTGGCGACTAACTGATCTATTAGTGACTAATACATTCATTAGCAGCTAACCGATCAACTAGCAGATGTACTAAGAGATCCCTTTGGTCACTAACCAATCAGTTAGTGAAATTTGATAGGTTGTGCATGCCCCGAAAATGGTACAAAACCACGGCTCGAAAATACTCCCATCGGATTCAGCAAGTGAAAAAACGCTCTTTCACTGAGTGAAACAAAATTTTACCAGTGCAAAGGAGAGCTACACTCAAAATTAGGATCGGTGCACATCTTTTACGGACGTAACACCTTAGAACCAGGGAGTACAAGAACGTAGGAAGCAGCAACCAAATAGACCAATAAAGATAACTTTTATAGGCCTAATGTTTCTCTTCTCACAAATCTTCGTAGATTAGACATCGTTTTTCAGAGACACGCACTCAAGTGTTTAATCCTTTCAAAACACGATTGTGGAATAGATTAGAAACAGGTTTAATAATGACTAATACTGTAGATTCATTAGGAACTGATCGATTAGTTAGTGACTAAGAAATCCCTTGGTAAATCTACTGGTTGATCAGCTAGCTACTTATTTATGAATATATTGGGATTTTTCACGCCAAGGTTTTTGGCGGGGAAATTACGTTTTTTGTGGTCTGGTTGGGCCATAGTGGAATCGGCGTATGTTACGCCACAGATCTGTGGCGTACAGCCTCTTCCTATTTTTTACGCCGGCGTATTTCTTCCTTCTCAAAGAATGCTTGGCGTAAAATTTAGCATTCAAAGCATCAAAATAGCTGGGTATAGGTTGGCAAAGAATTTTCCGAGAAATGTCAAATCTTCCATTTTAGCATTGGCAAGTATGGAATCAGGGGATGCATTCTAAGGGGCCGTCCAAAAATCCATTTCGTCACGGATAGCGGAATTTGGCCGCTAAATTCTGATACCCCCTCCCCCTCCCCTCCCTTAACGGACATACAAAATCTTGTGTTCATCTACCTCACTAACAGATCTATATAAACCTTTACCTGCGGAGAATGGAAGATTTCTGCTAACTAAGGCCCTTTCCCTCTCCGTTTGACATTATCCTGCGTTGAAACCTTGCAAAATATGGTGGAATTTTTTTTAGGCTCCATTACGTCACGCTTAACGGATTGTCAATAAACCCCCTCCCCCCGTAATGACCAAATTCCGCTATCTGTGAAGAAATGGATTTTTAGACAGCCCCTAAGCTAAAGTAAAGAATATTTCTTCAAAAACTTTTCTCGTACTCCGATTTATAGGATAACTGTTCACAAAAATATCAAAGTTTCCTTGTTGCTAATGGCAAGCATGATATTGGGAGATGCATTCTAAGCCAAAGTAAAGGGCGTGGCCCCATAAATTTTCCTGGGGGCTTCGCCCTCAGACCCCCTCGTTTCAGTGCCTCCCACTTAATTTACCCTGGCCGCGCTGCTGCAAGAATAGTTGGCGCATTCTCCTGGCGTAACAAAGAGAAGTGCTTGGCGTAAATCTGTGGCGTACGGAATTCGCCAATTCCACCATATTGGTAGTTGGTGTACAGCGCCAAATTGCCACTGGCGGGGAATCCTGCTGTTACCGTATCCCTGGCGGGAACATCCGGCGGAGAGAAAATTTGGACTGCACTATGATGGTCACTAACAGATTGGTTAGTCTTCGTAATATGAGGCGTGCGATCGCACGCGCACGCCTCCGTACACGCCTACATTGTCCAAGGCGTGCGAAACGTCGCACGGGCAAACCTGAAAATTTACCGAATTTCATAAAATTTCAATCACAAACAATGTCGCAAAAAAACAGAGCTCTCCTTTTATTTACAATTTGAAATTTCTCCTTCATTCATCACTCGATGCTACGATTTTGCTTCGGTCTCTTTACGAAAGGAAACCGTTGTAAAGGTCAGCTGGCGAAGCAAACAAGATGCAAGGATTTCAAACGGAACTTAATGTTTATTGATCGATCTTAGCAAATGGATTCAACAAGAAATCTTTAAAGAACTGCAAAATGCGGAGGATAGATTTGTCTTTAATAATCTCTCCAATCTGTTGTATTTTGCGATAGAAAAGTTTCTTTGTGGGTCTATGATCGTTCTCTCTTCTTTGTTCATGTTCCTAGTTGAACTAAAGTGTTAACGTCGTCAAGAATCAGGGAGCGAAAATGATGAATAATACTCACTTTAATCTGACTTTGACACAAAACCTTCCTCTGGATTTTCTGCAGTGCATCTCTAGAGTAGGCCCACTACGAATTTGCGCAAACTCTCCAATAAACTTTAGATGCCTTGAAAGGTTTGGTTGCTTTTTCTAGAGCGTTTATTCGCTACTTCATCACCTTCTTTAATCTGTCAATAACTTTTGTGAAATCTTTTATTTGTTTTGAATCAGGCTTGAAGCCTAATTTAAGTCCACATTTTATTAAACGGGAAAACAGGAAACTGGATGGCCTAACTCAGGCCTTTTCGTTTCACGCGAGCGATCGCTCGCGATCGCGTCAGCACTCGCGCAAACCAAATCACAGGAGCTTTTGGTCGCTCCCGCAAAACGGTAAATCATGTCGAATTTCGCTCCGTAATCAAAGTCATCGAGAATAGTATCCATTTCAAAGTACTGTTATGGTTTGCTACAACGTTTTGCGATCATCATATCTCATCGGCACTCATTCGCACTCATTGCGATTTGTCGTGACCACATGTATTTTTTATATAAGAAATTGGTTTATAAGAAACTAGTACTACGAAGACCAAAAGTTTAAGAAACTCTAGTACTACGTTCAAGAACAATTAAGAAACTCTAAAATTTTATTTCTAATGGAATAAGAGTCGGTAGATTACTGTTCGTGCGGCATTTTTCTTCAGTCCATTGACGTAAAGCATAAGCCTGTCTGATGATCTCTTTTCTCTAACGAGGTCCCTCATCTTTTTTTAACTTTTGACTGCAAAAAGTTGGTAACTTTTTGCCTTAATGTGCATGGCTTATTCGTAGTGACAATATCAATGCAAAATGCAAGCCCTTTGTCGATAAGAAGGCTCGACTTCGAACCATAACGCAATTTTAGGCCCAAAAAGTAAGAAACTAACTTCTACTTAGCACCAAGGGCTGATCCAAATTTCTTATGAAAAAACGTGTAAGAAAAACGTAAAGAAAACCAAATTGAGCTGAAGACTTTCCAAAGTTATGGGAAGTCTGACATAATAGGATTTAAAACACTGAAAGAAGGGGATCAAACTATTTCAGGGTAGAAGTTTACGACCAGATGGCCATTTTTGACCCAAGGAATTGGAGCAACAAGAAAGATTATGGAAACGGGAGCCTGGCCTGGCTCATTTTGCATCTCATTTCCCAGAAACACTGTCCATGACATCCTTTTATCATATGCCAAGCCCATGGCTAAGCAGTTCTTTATGTTACTTCTGAACTCAACATGACTCTGTATATATCTTTACCTGAGCGATCGCTCGCGCAACAGAAATCACGGGAGCGACTGTCCACTCACGTGAGCTATTTCTCACGAAAAGGCCTGGCCTAACTGCTTTGACCTTTCCCTAAAGGCAGTACGACAGAGAAATACACACTCAACGAAATATTTTTCGTAAATTTAGTAGCACGGCAGTTTCTTGCCTGCCTTCTCTCTTCTCGACAGGAAAATAAGCCATAAGTCTCGTGAAAGAGAGCAGTCACCGATGCAAGAACAACGTATTGAAAGCTTATCAATAAATAGCAGAAAACACTTGATAAAAGCGACGCTACATTGGGGGAGATCACCCTCACAAGCTTATATCTGAGGGCAATAAAAGGCCGTTATCGATCAGCTTTCATAATTTACGGTAGTTTACGATATGAAAGGTCATCTACCACCACCCCTATTTCTTGAGAACAAGAATGAAAAACAACAATTAATCGCAACCATGATGATGAAAGTTAGCACTTTCGTATCGCACGCCATCGCATGCCTAAACTAACCTAGACATGCAAAATGCCGCACGCGGCCCATTTTCATATTACAAAGACTGCTAATGAATCTAGAGCTTTTACCGGACTGGTCATGAATGAGGCCAGCAAGCACGGAGTCTTGTTAAATTTTTGATTTTGTGATTGCTTCGGGCAGCATTTTATGCAACTAATACATAATTTCATAACAGGCCAACCTGTTCCCAATCTTCATCTTTTCTTTGCTTTTTTCTTCTCTCCCTTTTTTCCTTATTTTTCTCATGTTTTTGATTTTTGAACAGTTCTTGTCTTCTCAATTTATTCTTCACATTAGCCAAATTAACTTTGCTTTTCTTAGGCTTGCTTTCTGAATCAGGTGCTGGGGTTTTTCGTTTTTTGCTGCTAACAATCTCCACAGCTTCGCTCGTGTTGTCCGACATTTTGAAAAAGAACGAATTTAACCAGAATAAGGCAAAAAGAAGATGGCTCTTTTTCAATACGAGGTAGTTTCAAAATGGCATTCATCTAATGTTGTTGCTGTGGCTGTATTTTGTTCAAAACAGATGAGAGACAGACGAGAAAGAGTCTCAAAACAGCATTGATTGACATTCACAAACGATGAATAAAGATCCCAGCAGTAAATCTAGCAGTAGTAAAGGTAAATCCAAAGCCAAATCTTCCCATGTCAGTGTTGAACTTGAAAATCAATTTATCTTGAGACTCCCAGAAAACTATGCCCGCGTTTTGAGAGAAGATATCAGTAATGGAACTTTGAAAGATAAACTCAGCTTAGAAATGCACGGTGATAGCAGGAATGGAACTGTTAGGTTCAGGAACACGTCGCTTTCAGCAAAGCTAAGAGATCTTCCATGTATTGTAGAATCGTGGAAAACACTAGATAAAAAGAGCTTTTGGAAAGCTTCAGACATTTGCCAAGTTTTGATTTGTAAAGATGATGATGCAAGTGAAAGTAGTTCTGGTGAAGAGGATACTGGGAATGCGGATCCTTTCAAAAAACAGCAAGTTCCTAAGAAATATCAGTACCCTCATGGTCTTACTCCACCACTGAAGAATGTTCGTAAAAAGAGATTCCGTAAAACAGCAAAGAAAAAGTATATAGAAGCTCCTGAGATTGAGAAAGAGGTCAAGCGTTTGTTGCGAGCAGATATAAGTGCTGTTGATGTAACGTATGAAGTGCTGCAAGATGAAGACAAGCAAGAAGATGCCAGAAGTGTTGCATCTGATTTAGATGTTGGTACATCAATGGTGCCTTCTCCGTCAAACCTAAATGATGACAGCATGCAATATGCAGGATCAGAAGATATAGAAGTAGAAGAGAATGCAATTTTACCAGATATAAGTAGTAGTGAAGAAGAGGTTGATATGAATGAATTTGATACTATTAGCAAATTATCTAAAGACAGCCTTTCAACAAGTCTAGTTGGAGTTCCATCAGTAGTATCTGATGACATAGCCAGACGTGTCCGTGAGCTTCAGCAGACTTTAATTGACGTTCAAGCAAAACGGTCAGAACAGGAAATGCGAGTAGACAGTGCAGCAAATCCATTCTTGAAGCAAAGGTTTCAGGGGATTCTTGATGGTCTATTGCAAAAAGAGAGTGCTATAATACATGAGCTTCAGGAATTGCAAAGTAACATGTAACTTATTTACAGTCTGATGGCCTGTATCATGCAGTTGCTTCATGGAACACCAAAATATGTAAAAATTTCAGTTACATTTCTTCAAACTGACCTTTATCAAGAGAAGGCAGATCTTTTGAGCATACTTTTGAGTAGATGCTGTATTCTAAATTCAGTCAAGTTTTGAGAAACTTACTGTACAGTATGTACCATAGGCTGTTTGTTACAGATGGTATCTGAATAGATAGTATCTGAATGAGTTGTGAAATGCAAGCAAAGTAGACTTTAGTTCTTTCCAGATCCTGTTTCTTGGATAGCCAAAAGTGTAGTGAGGTGCTCAAGGGCAAAAGTAGACAAAAGAGACAACAGCTAATGGTTATTAAAAGCAATGATGACAAACAATAAATTACCTTACATGAACAACAATACAGTATAGGCCAGGTGAATTCCGCGGATCCCGCGGACTTCGCGGATGCCGCGGATGCACAAAAAAATCCGCCGAATACAAAATCCGCGGAATTCATTTTGGCATAAGGGGAAAATGAATTCCGCGGACTTTGCCGATTTCAACTTGAAACATTGTCTGAAGAGCTTGTAATATCGAGAAAGCAGTAATTTACGAGTTCTTTCTCTGCTTAATGCCGTGGAAGGGTTTTAAAACTCTGCAGCCGTAGGCCTGAGTCACAGAGCGGTGTTGAGTATTGCGTGTCCAGTCTTAGCTTTAAAAGCTAACCAAGGGCAAAAAACATTCTCATTTCCGTATCAAATATTTAAATAATCACGTCTTATTTTGTAATTGATCTGTATGGTCGCCATAAATCGATATTAAATGCATCGGTACCAAAACTTACAGTACTTAGGATGAGAGTTGGAAAAAATCCGCCAAATACAAAATCCGCGGAATTCATTTTGGCATAAGGGGAAAATGAATTCCGCGGACTTCGCGGATATCAACTTGAAACATTGTCCGAAGAGCTTATAATATCGAGAAAGCAGTAATTTACGAGTTCTTTCTCTGCTTAATGCCGTGGAAGGGTTTTAAAACTCTGCAGCCGTAGGCCTGAGTCACAGAGCGGTGTTGAGTATTGCGTGTCCAGTCTTAGCTTTAAAAGCTAACCAAAGGCAAAAAACATTCTCATTTCAGTATCAAATATTTAAATAATCACGTCCTATTTTGTAATTGATCTGTATGGTCGCCATGAATCGATATTAAATGCATCGGTACCAAAACTTACAGTACTTAGGATGAGAGTTAGAAAAAATCCGCCAAATACAAAATCCGCGGAATTCATTTTGGCACAAGGGGAAAATGAATCCCGCGGACTTCGCGGATTTCAACTTCAAACATTGTCCGAAGAGCTTATGATATTGAGAAAGCAGTAATTTACGAGTTCTTTCTCTGCTTAATGGCGTGGAATGGTTTTAAAACTCTGCAGCCGTAGGCCTGAGTCACAGAGCGGTGTTGAGTATTGCGTGTCGATTCTTAGCTTTAAAAGCTAACCAAGGGCAAAAAACATTCTCATTTCAGTATCAAATGTTTAAATAAAAAAATAAAAAAATGAGAATGTTTTTTGCCCTTGGTTAGCTTTTAAAGCTAAGACTGGACACGCAATACTCAACACCGCTCTGTGACTCAGGCCTGCGGCTGCAGAGTTTTAAAACCCTTCCACGGCATTAAGCAGAGAAAGAACTCGTAAATTTCTGCTTTCTCGATATTACAAGCTCTTCAGACAATGTTTCAAGTTGAAATCGGCGAAGTCCGCGGAATTCATTTTCCCCTTATGCCAAAATGAATTCCGCGGATTTTGTATTCGGCGGATTTTTTTGTACATCCGTGGCATCCGCGAAATCCGCGGAATTCACCTGGCCGTACAGTATACTGTATCTGCATCTATCGTAAACAACCTTTAACTGTACAATCAGTATACACACTATAGTATGGCATGAAAGTATGAAAGTTTACTACTGTATACTGATATCAAATGGCAGAGCAGCATAAACTCTTTGCCAAGTCATCCTTTTGAATAATATACTTTACCAATTCACAGTTCTGAGAAATGTCCGCAAGCTTACAGTATTACTGTAGTGTATGTAGCATGATGCATGCACACTTTTAGGAACAAAATAAGCTTCAGTTGTAAGAATCGTTTCTTCAAAAATATGTACAGCACTCATGCAGTTAGACAAGTAAATAAAGTAAAATATAAGCACTTTGATGTGAATTGAAATAAGCACGATGTTTCAAGCATACAGTAGCCTGTTATCAAGATTAAGCACAATGTTTCAAGCATAGCCCGTTATCAAGATAGTCAAATTGGCTTGATAACAAGCTACTGTATGCTTGAAATGGCGTGCTTATTTCAATTTGCATCAATGTGCTTATGTTTTACTTTATTTACTTGTTTATCATTGAACAACTGCACAACATGCAACAAGATTTTTTTGCTCATACAGTTACTGTAGGTAAGATTAAAATTTCATGCATCTTTCTCGCAGAACTGTGAACACTTGTACTATTGAGTAAGCATCTTAATTTTAAACTGTTTTACCAAACTATGAATGAAGACGATATACAAAATGAATGTTTGTGTTTCTAGCACAGGCTATAGGAGACACGATAACTTTGGTGTGTAAATTTGGATGTGTTGATTAACAAAGATATTACAGTAGGTCTTCATTTCTGTCACCTGAAAACAAAATGAATGCCCCCAGTACAGCATTGGGAGAAATGTGAGTATGAAGATCAAGACCAGAAATGAAGACCAGGTAACTTTAAATACAGTATCATTATTAATTAACACATCCAAATTTACACACCAAAATTACCACGTTTCCTATAGCCCATGTTTCTAGCAGCAAAGGTTGATGCGGGTAATTGCAAACCATTTTGAAAGGACAAATTTTAACAATGAAAACACCATGCAAAAGTTTAATGTGAAATAAGGAATTTATAATTGGCAAGTACAACGTTGTTTGCTCAAAGATGCCAACATGAAATGCGTTAAAATTATTTGTTGAGCAAAATGCTTTAGAGTGGTGCTAGATCTAAATCTGTCCATTTTAAGCATGTGTCACTCCAGCAAGTAAATGTGGTCATTAATTTTGTGGTACCATTTAACCTCATTGAGGAACCCTTACTAATTGATCGTAAAAGCAATATTCAATACAGATCCAATGGTTCATCAGCATCATACATAGTACAAGCTTCCATAGCTTATGTCCTTTCCTCATCTCAAGACACAAAGCTATTCTACATGGTTCATCAGCCCACATACAGTCGTTCATCAAAGCAAAGATCATGATTGAGTGACAACTCAGTCCCATCCAATATTGAATTTTGTAATGCGTGGCTCTGAATCCAAGATATTTCGCTGCAGCTAAAAAGAACATACAGTACAAAGTGGTAAGTAACTGAATAAAATAAGGAAGGTTAACCTTGATTTTTTTTCTTTTTAGAACTTTTTCAAAGGATTTGTACAGTAATAAAGTTTTACAAAATGTCAAAATTTGTTCATGAAGTTTTCAAGATTTCTTTTAAGGCTGTCGATTTCCTAGATTGTGGTTGACAGGAAACATGAAAATGTCATCTTGAAATATAGAAGGTGTTAAATGTAAGAATGAATGCCCCGCAATGAAGAATGCCCAGCAAGAAGGTCCATGCAACATTATTTAAAAAAAGAACATGCAAAAGATTGCCTGGAAGAAAAGGAGCAAAAAATAACAATTAACAGAGACATTCAAAGAGCTAAAAACAAATCCATCATTCAAAGTCGTTCCGTTCATTTCATTAGTCAGCCTTAAAAACCTACAATATACAGAAAAGCAAAGAATAGGATATTGTGGAGGTGCATTGTGAAATAAGTCGTTGACTCGGTCTATTCTTGTTGATCATTCATAAAGAACCATCTTTAATCCAAACCAACAAGAGAAAAGACAAAGAAGACGAAGTTAAATGTAAATATCCTCAGCTCTGAATGAGAATGTGAACATACGTAAGAAAAAACTTGACAGTTACACCTCATTGCTAGGATAATCAGGCAGTAGCAGACATTTTGTAAAATTTTGGAAGAGTGAGGCTATTGTTTACGTTAAAAAGCAATGTTTATTTCCATTTTTTTTAAAAACAACATCTTCATTCTAGCAAATATCGGGGGGGGGGGGGCATCCCACCCTGTCGCCTTGCAAGTGTTTCCCACTTTACTTGGGTCATTTCAGGTGGTTTCAGCCTTGATCAGACCATTCATAGCTTAACTCTTACGAAATTTGTAAGAAGTCGTACGGATGAAAGCAGTCTTCGTAATATGAAAATGGGCCGCGTGCGGCATTTCGCACCTCTAGGTTAGTTTAGGTGTGCGATGGCGTGCGATACAAAAGTGTTAACTTTCATCATCATGATTGCGATTATTTGTTGTTTTTCATTCTTGTTCTCAAGAAATTTGGGGTGGTGGTTTCAAGATGACCTTTCATATCGTAAACAACTGTAAATTATGAATGCTGTTTGATAACAGCCTTTTATTGCCCACAGATATAAGCTTGTGAGGGTGATCACTCCCAATATAGCGTCGCTTTTTTCGAGTTTTTTTTTGCTCTATATTGATAAGCTTTCAATACATTGTTATTGCATCAGTGAATGCTCTCTTCCACGAGACTTATGGCTTATTTTCCTGTCGAGAAGAGCACGGCAGGTAAAAAACTGCAGTGCTACTAAAGTTACGAAAAATATTTTGTTGAGTGTGCATATCTACATAGTGTATAACTCTATCGTACTGCCTTTCAAGTTAGGGAAAGGTCAAAGCAGGGAAAGGCCATCCAGTTTTCTGTTTTCCCGTTAAATAACATGTGGACTTAAATTAGGCTTCAAGCCTAATTAAAACAAAAAAGATTTCACAAAAGTTATTGACAGATTAAAGAAGGTGATTAAGTAGCGAATATACGCACTGTGATCCAGATTTCCATTTTAGTGTAATTAATGCCAAAAAATGAAAATTTCAGAATTGTACCAAACTGATGTTTCTATATTTAACCGTAGCCTGAGGTATATCAAGACGCAAAAAATTTTCAAATCGGACAATTAAGTGCTGAGAAAATATCATTTCAAGTTAGGCCTAAAAAGTGTACTGCAGGCTTCTTTTGTAGCACAGCAAGGCCACAAAATAGCACTAACTTTCAAATTCAAATTTCTTGGCTTGCACTCACTCGATTTTCATGTTCTTTTTTTTGTTTGACATATTGAACCCTGCAGAATATGTAGTGAAAAGGTCGATTGAAAATTTCATCTTGGGATGTGCAAATTTTTCAAATCCATAATGGTAACCAATCGTTCAAAAAAACTAAAACTGAATCACGAAACGCTCCTTCAACATTAAAAACAAAAAATCTATGTTTCAGAACTCTCGTAAAGCCTATTGCAGAATCAAGTTTGACCTATTGGGAACATTTTTGCAAAAGGGCTAAGTAGAATAAGCTCTCAACTAATTTTGGCGAATTTTTCACGAAGGCTAGTGAAGAAGAAGTCTTTTTCAGCAAATTCTGTCTGTATTTGCCACTGTGCTATAGACTGAACTAGATGTTCAATGAAACAAATATTTCCCGCTTATAGTCAAAAGGAGGTTAGAGATCAACCCCCTAATCATATTAGGTATCTATTTTGGTGTTTGGTCTGTTTTTTGATGTTACTAGGCGCATTTTTCACCTTGGGATATAACAAATCATTGTAGAGTTGGCTGCATGTTTTCAAAACCTAAAGAATTAGTTAATTATGTAAAAATACTTTATACTACTATTGCTAAAAAGCATGTATTTGAAACTGTGGAGATATGATGAAATATTGGCTTTGCTAATAAGTTTTCGTCATAAAAATGCAATTTTTTACTCTGAAAAGGTGCAAAACTGGTCTTCGTGAAAAATTTGCCAAAATTATTTGAGAGCTTATTCTACTAAGCCCTTTTGAAAACGTGTTGCCAATAGCTTAAACTTGATTCTGCAATAGACTTTCCGAGAATCCTGAAACATATTTTTTTTGTTTTTAATGTTGAAGAAGCACTTCGTGATTCAGTTTTAGTTTTTTTAACGTTTAGTTACCAGTATGAATTCGCAAAATTTCCGCATCCCAAGATAAAATTTTCAATCCACTTTTTCACTACATACTCTCCAAGATTTAATCTGTTGAACAAAACAAAAATCATGAAAATCGGGTGAGTGCAAGCCAAGAAATTTGAATTTGAAACTTAGTGCTATTTTTTGGCGTTGCTGTGCTCAGAAAGAAGCATGAAGTGCACTTTTTAGGCCCAACTTGAAATGATGTTTTCTCAGCACTAGATTGTCCGATTTGAAAATTTTTTGGGTTTTGTCATTCCTCAGGCTACGATGAACAATAGAATAATCAGTTTGGTACAATTCTGATACTTTCATTTTTCGCATTAATTACATGCCCTGGAACACTGTGTGAAAGCGAATAGGCAATGTGACGTTGCATACAAAATCATGCATACGATACAAATGAACCCATGCAAATAACTTTTGACATTCCTATGTGAACAACTTTGACATTTTCAATGAGATCACATGAATTTCTAATGCGACTTCGCATTATGAATTTGCTTTCATTCCTATGAATGATTTTGTATGCAACTTCATATTATGAATTCACTTTTATCCCATGACTTCTTATGAATTACAAATGGACTGTGCCGTATATAAATTAGGAAAAAGTAAATAAAAATTCAAATAACTGCAATTGCTACATTGAAAACAATGGAATGACAAACCTGTTCATAAATAGGATGGCAAGGAGGATTTTCTCTGAGCTCTGAATCAACATATTCATTGCTAACATAATATCCAACTCTGACAAACTCTGCCTTCTTATATGAACAAGTTAGTAACACTACTGTGACTCCAACGGCATCTTGTGGTGGTAACCTTTTCTCATCAGGACAATCAGCCTAAAAATAAAAGCAGCTACAATAAACCTGTCAGAATCAACAATGTGCATACAGTAACAGCTACCCCAGTCTGCAGAGTATGGCAGTTCTTGACGAGATCTCACGCGTGCAGACCAAGGAAACAGTGGCATGCTCGCGTGCAAGGTCTTTAATTCCTTTGTTTGCAAAGTAGTGAACAAAAGGTCTCGTTCAAAATTGGCGTGCACACAAATTATTTGAAAAAGATCTTGTGCTGCAGCTGCCACACTCTGCAGACTGGCAGCTACTGTACCTGTAGCTAGGTGAGTAAGAAACAGTCTTGACATTTGCAAATAAGTAAAATTTGGCTTTGCATCTCTCAAAATTCATTTTTTTGTTACTTATGCAAATGGCCAAAAAAGTAGATCTGCAAACAATACATCAGTTCACAGTTCTGAGAAAACAATCCCCACGCATTCATCTCATGTATGTGCATGCATATTTGGAATGAAAAATGACATACTGAATGCCTTTTTTGCAATGCAATGGTTTTCTTCCTGAAAAGTTGTGCGCCCAGACAATTTTTGAAACTGTCAACTGGTGTATCCTGTATGATTTTGTGGCATTATTCCAACAAGAACGCTCTTAAATCTTCAGAATGTCAAAATTATCTCTTTCAAATTTCTTTGAAACATACTAAGAAAATCTATTCTGAGAAAACATTGCAGTAGCTCACAATTCATCTTTAAGAAACAGAAACACTGTACAACACAAGAAAATGAAGTCATAATGAACAGAAGGGAAGAAGTGAATTCATAATTTCTTGGTTGTACAGAACATACCTGAAAAACAAACATGTGCCTTCCTGCTGGAACTGGTCCAACTAACACAGTGTCAAGTACTTGATCAAGCTCTGAATCTTCTGCAGAGCCAACATAAATAACTTTCCATTCTAGATCTAAAGAAACAGAATACTATCTCAGGACTGGAAAAATAACATAATAATAATAACAATTATCACTGCAAACACCGGAGTTACAAAGAACTTTGTGTCAAAACACGCAGCAATAGTTACTTTACTTTTGTAAGGTTTTCACTGCAATTGTCTTTAGGATATAGATTATGAAAATGGCCTAAAAATAGTTCCCCAAGCCTTTAAATACACATATTTCAGCAAGTTTCTCCTGTTTGAGAGATGAGTTTATCCTTATCATGTCACTTTTTTCTCCCAAACAGGAGATACTTTCCTTCGCTGGTAGAAAAGTTTGGCCTATATCTGTAACTGGTTGAAAAGCTGTGAGAGTTGCAAAATCAACAGAAGTTTTGTTCTATGAAAACCTTTTATTCTCGCTACAAGCTGTATGTGACCATTGACGCAGTGTATAACTGCCACTGAATAGGTAGGTTCCTAGCCTGGATTGGAGCAATCATTAGACTGATAATCTGGTAATCTCCAGACTGATAAGTTTGCCAAGTGCGCACGGAAAATGCGTGCCTGGCTATCGTTTTAAAACAATGATTCTATTGTTCTTCCATTGTTGTGAATGAAATTGCGCACGGAAAATTTTTGAGCGCACGACATTAATTAATAGCAGTCTGGCTGTCTGGTGTAATCTCTCTGCATTAATCATCAAGGCAAATCTTTATGTGTTTGATAATTATTGCAAAGGTGTCACCCTACTTGCCATGCCAGCTTGAAACTTTAAAAAATACAAATCTTTGGGTTGGGTGTCAGTCTCCTTTTATCTACGATTTCAATGATCAAAACACAAAGTCAAAGGACTCTTTGGGTGCTATACAGTGCTGTCAGATGCATTCTGTTCTACGTTGCATGTGGGGAAGATCATGCCTGTGCAATTTGAGCATGCAGTATAACAAAGAAAGAACAATTTTTGGGAACACAAAACTTTAACGGGCAGCTCTCGCTTTTCCTGCGCCGCTGAAGCTCAAATTTACGTAAAACTCGACTGTTGTGATAATTTTCAAAGCTGAGAAACAGCAAAGTTGATGAAACCCTCAAAATATATCACAATAACTTTAGTAGCACCCTTCTTTTCTAAACTGACACAATACCAGCACACACAAACTTGGATCGCTACGTTAAGTCGTTTGAAAAAGATAGACCCATTCAGGGCAAATTTTTTCCCGATTTATTTGCCTGTGGAAAAATACGCATATCGGCAACAAAAATTGACGAGAGTTTCGATAAATGTTAGAATTTACTCTTAAGAGGTTGGTATGATCTGTGAAACAGTTTAACTGCACATCAAATGTGCAAAAATGGAAAAAATACAGGCTGACTCATTCAACCCATTTGAACCAGAAAAAAAGATTTGATGAAACTTGCGAGTCCACGGAAATACCTAGTCTGCCTGAAAAACTTCATATTTTGTTTTAAAACAATAGCCAGGTGGAGGCGCACATCTTCCCTGCAAACTTTGAAAATTTTTCACTGTCAGTCTAGTGGTCATTATATTTAGTTTTAGGCCCTCTTTCTGCGAGACTGAAAGAAAAAGCGAGTAAATAAAAATGTGAATCTTTTACGTCGACCGACTGCCGACCGCCCAACGTCTATGATGCCATTAAATTATTGAATGAACTTTGTGTGGTGGGCCGACATAACTCCTGATTAGGAATAAATGCCTGATCGGGTATGATAGAATGCCTGAAACTTTTGAAAAACAAAAATATCTATAAAATCTAGTAATAATGGTTTCAATCTCTAATAAGATTTCTGTTTTCAATATTCTAAAAGCTAAAAGTATTTTGTCACTTAAAAGTCTGAATATTTTCTTTTCAATGATCCTAATATTGAGACAACGGTCCCTGCCAGCCCCCCTCCCCTCTCACATTCATTTTAGATCCTCCTTTCTAACCATTTCACCCCCACAGCAGTCTCTAAAAAAATCCCCTAAATACCTTTCCTGGCTTCGCCACTGCTAAAAGCGTGTTCCCGATCTGGATCTATGAAAGATTTTTGCACACTTCTCCAAAATTCCACGGTCGATTTTTTTTTCGTGCGGTCAAAATAGGTATTTCCGCACGCTGGATTGATCTGGGAGCATAACAAAGAGGTCCGTCAGTTAGTTTAGTGCGCAAACGAGATTTCTCAATTTCTCATGACATAGGCCTACATCATATCAAACTTCTTTTCTTTCTTGCCCCGAAAAATATCCAGATAAATTTCAGCAAGCAGCAACGCACCTTCTGGCAAATCTTCAGCACATTCAAAGGTTATTTGAAATTGAAATGGATTGAAAAACTTGGAGGGATTGTCGAGCACAGTGATTCCAATGATTTTCACTTTTGTCATGCCTAGGCCAGTCGTCTACTTCCCTGCTAAGAACGATGTTTAGGCCAGTTTTCCAGATTGAATTTTGGTGAAAGTCTTCTTGCAGATTGCTTCAACGTCTTTTTGAGGTATTGCTGTCGTACTTTAAGGATATTCTTGATTAAAATTGTATCAACAAACTGTTTTACACTGATTCCCGTGCTATGCTTTAATCTTTAACGCTGGTGAAAGGAAATGGCGCCAAATATCAAAGGATGATTCTTCATGTAACGCTCACAGAACAAATATGGTCTCTGCTGTCTCTGCAATGACGCTCGACCAGCTGACTGCATCAGGGGAGACCGGGATCAATTGGATCAATTGTAACACTTTTTGGAAAATCAGCCATGCATATCGTCTAAAAAATGATCAATTGCGCTCTTGAAGGTAAATTATATTGTAGTTGCATCCCTTTGAATAAAATAGACATTAGTTTTCATCACGTAGAACGAATTTTTGTGACGTGTGATAGTTTTAAAATCAGTGGTCAAGTGTTCCAATTGTGTAACAGATAGTTGGAGTCTTGGAGCAATTGTTACATATCTTTAAAACCATCACAGATGATTATTGCACGACTCTGCGTTGTCTTTTACCAAATGTAGCACCAAGTGGCAGATAATTCATGGCTTTAAAAAGAAAGAAATTAAAAATGAGACGTGGTTTTTATTTCTTTGTAAATTTGGATGCATCAGTTGAAAAAATTGAATCGATTGAGAAAAAAATGTTCCCTTTTTACAAATTTCAACTTTTAACTCTTTAACACTGCATGGATGCACATTGGTCGACCAGATTAGAAAATGAATCAAAATCAAACCATTGACCAGCTTACACCGGGGCAATTTGCAACATCGTGTTACAATTGCCCCTGGCCTGGTCAGCTATCGTTATTTTCCAATTTGCACGTCTCATAAGCTGTGGAATTTTAAAAGTTTTAACTTAGTTTTGATCCTAAATAGAAGGCATGTTTGTGATGTGAAACTGAAATTTTTTACTCAAGAGAGCAAATCCTTTCAGACACTAATTTACAATGAAAGAATCCTCTATTTATTTTCGTACTCAAAAACATGTTGCAGAGTTGGCTCCCGGGGGGGGGGGGGGGGTACTTCATTGTCAACATGATTCGACCTGAATCTGGACTTTGAGAAAAGGACCCATTCGTATGACGGAATATTCAAAAATTTCCAGCCCATTTGCATGAATTTGTCGATTTGAAACAAAGGAAAATTTCGGTTTTTTTGCGTGGATTATCATTATGGGGCCGATTGATAAGAAAATTCTCAAAGAACTACCCATCTACCAGAATTGTGGTTAAAAACAGACCCATATGTAGAGAATTCGGATGAAAAAACCCATCCATATGAGCGGCACGTCCAGTACAACTTAACAATGAAGTACCCCCCCCCCCCCCCGGGAGTTGGCTGAACATTCTTGTATCTCAAGTCGTATGTAGAGGGTTATAATGGGCATTTGAATTCAATTTGATTTCGATACAATTTACAAGCATTTGAATTCAAATAATTTACTCAACCCTAACCAACCAGGATTTCGCCCGGGTGATTCGACAATCAACCAGCTACTATCAATAGTACATACCATATCTAAAGCCTTTGACTGTAATCCTACACTCGAAGTAAGATCAGTATACCTTGATATATCTAAAGCATTCGATAGAGTGTGGCACGAAGGTCTCATCTTTAAACTACGTCGCTGCGGTATCTCTGGTCAATTACTGTCTTTGATAGCGCACGGCTTGTTTCTTCAACCTGTCTCTGGTAGCAGACAATTAATTAAAAACTATTGTCAACCAGGGACTAAACTTTTCGGAAACACGCCTATTACGTACTGGTGCATGTTTTTCAAGTATCAGTGAAAACATATTGGTCCACTGTTCAACGATGAGGTTAATACCATCGCCATTCGATACAATACCCTTCCAGTCAACAAGAAGTAAATCATTTATAAATTCGGCATGATCAAAGCGTTTTAGTTGTCTTGTGGTAATATTTTCGTGCTGTTTTTTCGAAGCCCCACGGAACTTTCTTACACAGTATACCATGTAGTGATCACTGACACTTGTTTCATGCACTATGTTCGATTTTTTCAAGTTACTATGTTCGATTTTTTAGTTGTTAAAATGTGATCTATTAAGGTGATAGATTCCAATGTTTCCCGGGTCCCCTTGTAAGTAGTTGGTATAAATTAGTTCACATTATTGTAATAATATAATGTAGAACTAGAGCCGTTAATTAACCAACTTTAAATAAATTGATAAATAAAAACAAATTCTACCGGAGGAAGAAAAACAAATTCTACCGGAGGAAGAAAAACAAATTCTACCGGAGGAAGAAAAACAAATTCTACCGGGAGAAGAAAAACAAATTCTACCGGGGGAAGAAAAACAAATTCTACCTGAGGAAGAAAAACAAATTCTACCAGGGGAAGAAAACAAATTCTACTGGAGGAAGAAAAACAAATTCTACCAGAGGAAGAATATTAAATTCTACCGGAGGAAGAAAACAAATTCTACCTGAGGAAGAAAAACAAATTCTACCGGAGGAAGAAAAACAAATTCTACCGGAGGAAGAAAAACAAATTCTACCGGAGGAAGAAAAACAAATTCTACCGGGGGAAGAAAAACAAATTCTACCGGAGGAAGAAAAACAAATTCTACCGGAGGAAGAAAAACAAATTCTACCGGAGGAAGAAAACAAATTCTACCGGGGAATGAAAACAAATTTTACCGGAGGAAGAAAAACAAATTCTACCAGAGGAAGAAAAACAAATTCTACCGGAGGAAGAAAAACAAATTATACCTGAGGAAGAAAAACAAATTCTACCGGGGGAAGAAAGACAAATTCTCCCTGGGGAAGAAAAACAAATTCTACGGGGGAAGAAAAGCAAATTCTACCTGAGGAAGAAAAACAAATTCTACCGGAGGAAGAAAAACAAATTCTACCCGAGGAAGAAAAACAAATTCTACCGGAGGAAGAAAAACAAATTCTACCGGAGGAAGAAAAACAAATTCTACCGGAGAAACAAAAAACAAATTCTACCGGAGGAAGAAAAACAAATTCTACCTGAGGAAGAAAAACAAATTCTACCGGAGGAAGAAAAAAACAAATTCTACCCGAGGAAGAAAAACAAATTCTACCGGAGGAAGAAAAACAAATTATACCTGAGGAAGAAAAACAAATTCTACCGGGGGAAGAAAGACAAATTCTCCCTGGGGAAGAAAAACAAATTCTACCGGGGAAGAAAAACAAACTCTACCTGAGGAAAAAACAAATTCTACCAGAGGAAGAAAAACAAATTTTACCGGAGGAAGAAAAACAAATTCTACCTGAGGAAGAAAAACAAATTCTACCGGGGGAAGAAAAACAAATTCTACTTGGGGAAGAAAACAAATTCTACCGGGGAAGAAAAACAAATTCTACCTGGGGAAGAAAACAAATTCTACCAGGGGAAGAAAAACAAATTCTACCTGAGGAAGAAAAACAAATTCTACCAGGGTAAGAAAAACAAATTCTACCGGAGGAAGAAAAACAAATTCTACCCGAGGAAGAAAAACAAATTCTACCGGAGGAAGAAAAACAAATTCTACCGGAGGAAGAAAAACAAATTCTACCGGAGGAAGAAAAACACGCTTCTAGCGCTAAAAACTGAAAATGAAAAAAATTGCAAAAAGTTTCCATTATTTAATTCAGTCTTTCTGCTAACGATTAAGTCATAAATATTCAAACTCAGTCCAGTGTACCATTTATTGTGGCCTGCCAAACATGCATAGTTTATTTTGGCGCACCCGGTACCAGTTTTTGAAAATCGGCTCATCGGTTATTACCCTGGGTACCAGACTCTCTAACATGAAAATTTTTAGAGAGTCCGGTACTCAGGGTAATCGGTTATGGACATATGAGCAATCAAACATTAATTCATCATATTGGGACACCCGGTAGGTTATCAGCCCTGCCCCCTTGGAGTCTGGTCAATCAAAGATTATGACCAAGAAACTTTGCTCAACAATGCCACGCATGACGTATGACTGGTCACATGATCTTAGACTGTTTCTTCTACAAGAACTTTAAGTTCCTCTCGTTCTTCAGTTCTTGACCTCAAACTGTTTCTCCACATCTTGCTGTTTTACAAATTTTCTTGGGGTTCCTCTCGCACGAAACACGTTCGCCTCCTCATTCTTTTCAGTGTTAACTCATGTACACTCACATATAATACAACCTTCGTAAGGCAGGATTTTGCACAATCTTCAACCCCCTGATTTTATTCAGTTACCAGGCAGATATACTTATAGGAAACAGATTTTTCATATGTATACATAAAAACAGGTAGTTCTTTGTCTTAGAAGAATTACTATAGTAACCGTAGCAGGTGCAGATTTAAAAGTTACACAAAGTACTGCACTTTGTAAATATCCATGTTATCCAGTTGTTTTCAAAGTAAAATTCAAGCGTTTTGCAAAGATTATGGCGTAAAAAACTTGAATATCTAAGCCGATGTTTTAAAAACACTTGCGTCAATCTAACAGGGGCAGCTGTCATTAGAAAAGCTCGGCTGGTAAAGATAGAGATATCAAAGGGGTGATTGAAGGTCATCGGATTCAAAGATGGGGAAGAATCTTGAAATGGTAAGAAACGTTTGAACTTTTGTCATTTTGCAACAGGTAAGTATTAGATCAAGAAACAAATAAATGTGGCTATACAGGTATAGTGATTACGCTCCGAAAATCGAATCAAAATGGTATCTACTATTACTTTGCTAAAAGATTCCATTATTCAGTGTTGAACCACGAAGATGGTAAACCTTCAGCAAAATGCTTCTTGTACCGGGCCTCCAGAAAACATGAATAAACCAAACTAAATTATGCCATAATGTCTTAAAACCAGGAGTAAATTACGTTAAAGCAAAAAAGAAGCCTCCAACACGATCTATGAAACTAGGAAGGAAAATATTACCCAATTGTGTGGTCTCGATGATAATGTTTGCATAAAAATAATTCTCTTTAAAGACAAGTATTTTGGTTTGAATATTGCAGAACCCAGGCCTTATCGACTGAAAGATTAATTTGAAGCTTCTTCTAACCTTCGATTCATTAAGAGGATCCAAGACCATGAAAATATGGTTTATTCGGCTTAGCCAATCATAATTAATTCCAGGACGCAGAATGAATAGATAGATCTATTTAACATTTAGCAACAAATAGCACCATGCTAACTTGAGACTAACCGAAAGCATGGCAGCAAATAAGAAGTTGCTTTGGGAGCAAATCAGTGAGGAAGCAAGCCCGCAGTCAATCAATCAAGTTTTGCAAGAATCCAATCGATAATCAATGAACTCATCAAGGAAGCGACACAGCAAGCACGTTGCAACAAATCGATACGTTTATGTGGAAAGCAAGCACATAAGAAGACAAGAATACGACGAAGCATGGAAATAGGCCCAAACTCAATCAATCAATCAATCAATCGACCAAGCTTCATCATCATCATCATCATCATCAATTTATTTAACGTAGGCTAAATAAGATAAAAAGAATAGCTAAATTACAGCTAATTAAGGCCTACTTTACAAAATTTAGAAAATTTACAAATTAATTCCTAAAGCTAATCAATAAAAACATTTAGTGGATTATTTACAAGATAAAAATCATGCCTTCCCTACGAGGTACGGAGCGAGCAAAGCAGAAAGCAGGTAAGCAGAAATTAATACGTTAATCAAGAAGCAAGCACACAGGAAAACAAGAAAACAAGCCTACCAGCAAAGAAGAAAGTAAGCTCAAATTCAATCAACCAAATTTTTGACAGACGCTGCCAGTTTGGGAACCAGACTAAAACAATGCAAGAATCAATCAGCCATCATCAGTACACTAAGACAGCAATGCAGAAAGCAAGTATGCAGAAATAAATCCGTCAATCACAAAGTAAGCAAGAACACAGAAAACCCACATACAAGCAAGCAAGAAAGCAAGCTCAAAGTCAGTCTAAGTTTTAAGTTGTTTACCAGAATGGAAATCAGACTAAAAGCATGCAAGACATCAATCAGAGCAATACGGAAAGCAAATATGCAGAAATAAATCCATCAATCACAAGGTAAGCAAGAACAAAAGAAAACCAACATACAAGCAAGCAAGAAAGCAAGCTCAAAGTCAGTCTAAGTTTTAAGTTGTTTACCAGAATGGAAATCAGACTAAAGGCATGCAAGACATCAATCAGTCATGATCAGTACACTAAGACAGCAATGCAGAAGGCAAGTATGCAGAAATCAATCCGTCAATCTCAAAGTAAGCAAGAACAAATGAAAACCCACATACAAGCAAGCAAGAAAGCAAGCTCAAAGTCAGTCTAAGTTTTAAGTTGTTTACCAGAATGAAAATCAGACTAAAAGCATGCAAGACATCAATCAGAGCAATACGGAAAGCAAGTACGCAGAAATCAATCCGTCAATCACAAGGTAAGCAACAACAAAAGAAAACCAACATACAAGCAAGCAAGAAAGCAAGCTCAAAGTCAGTCTAAGTTTTAAGTTGTTTACCAGAATCAAAATCAGACTAAAAGCATGCAAGACATCAATCAGAGCAATACGGAAAGCAAGTATGCAGAAATCAATCCGTCAATCACAAGGTAAGCAAGAACAAAAGAAAACCAACATACAAGCAAGCAAGAAAGCAAGCTCAAAGTCAGTCTAAGTTTTAAGTTGTTTACCAGAATGGAAATCAGACTAAAAGCATGCAAGACATCAATTTGGTACAAAAAATATGATGATATGACTGTTCCTTACACCAATGTTACCAAATATTATGCCCTTGGCTAGACTGTGGCTGGACCAAAATTGCAGAAAAGTATACCATTGGCTAAACTAAGAGTCCGAAAAGTATACCCTTGCTCGTGGCACATCCCCAGGTACCTTTACTTTGGAAGAGCCCCCTTCCCCCCCCCCCCCATGAACTAACGGTGAATGAAAACAACGAGAAACGAAGCGAAGGGCCGGAAAAAAAGCCAGTGTTTAAACTGAACCACTAGTAGTCAGTTTGAGCAAAGTTGTGGTTGATTAACTCTCTGAAAGTGCTCTGAGATCCGAAGGAATTTCTTCCTACAGGTGGCAGTGTTTCTGTTGAGAACTGGGGGTCATGCTTTTGTTTCCTTTCACCAAATTTACCAGAATTGGACGCTCGATCCAAGCTTCTTCTCGAACAAGTACAGAGGTCTATAGCAAGAAATGCGCCTGATTGACACCTCAATTCAAAGCGATTAGCGACTGCAGACAAAGGAAATTCTCTCAAAAATGTAATTCAAAACAAACAATGCCGCAGAAGTTTCTCCAAAACTACTACAGGGTGTCCCAAAAAAATTGTTCGACTTTTGATTAAATATTGAAAAATAACAAAATACCGATCGGGTTCCATGTTAAAACAACCATATTGCTGAGATTGTAAATTAATTTTAGACACCAGAAGCTAGCAAATCGGCTAAATATTCACGGAGTTAGGAGCTTTCGATGTTCAAGTTTGTGTGAAAGCTGAAACAAGGCGCTCCTAAATTGCATATTTTGTTAAAGTAGAATCTCGCTTATTCAAAGCAAATCAAATGGAGTTTCAAACTTCAAAAGCTTGTAATGCCTTGAATTTTTAGCGGATTCGCATGATTCTGGCGTCTAAAATTGATTTAAAATCTTAGGAACAGCGTTTTTTAACCAGGAGCCTGGACATGTAATCGTTATTTTTTTACATTTAATCAAACGCCGAACAATTTTCTGGGACACCCTGTACTTAGGGCAAACCCTCGCCTCTTCCATTCTTGTCAGACTTACAGAAACTTCACATTTATCTGGACAACAGTTATGGATAGTACAATGCTCTTTTCTAGGTATCCTGCATCTGGTGTATCCAAGAAAATCACAAATTGTCTGCACAGTCTGACGATATTTGAACGCTTTCTGAGCCTTATAATTTGTAAGTAATCATTCCGTAATCATTCAAGATGGTATCAGTTGATGCACAAAGTCCTACAAAATCGACACCCTCGAGGACTCTGTCAAGAGGAGCAAGCACATTCAATCCAACGCATGCTAGCAGAAAGGTGAAAATAAATGTCGGTGGGCAAGTGCACGAACCATTTGCAAGCACCTTGAAAAACATCCCTGACTCACCACTCGCTTGCATTTTGGATGAAAATTCGAAAAATATGCTTGACTATGATAAAGACACCCGTGAGCTGTTTTTCGACAGACACCCTGAAACATTTTCACAAGTCCTTGACTATTTTCAGACAGGAAAGCTCCATTATCCAAGGAGTGTTTGCGGGCCAATGTTTGAGGAAGAACTGAAATTTTGGGGAATCGAGGAGCAGCAGATGGAAACATGTTGTTGGTCTGATTATACACATCATCGTGTAACACAGGAGAACTTGAAGATCTTCCAGCCATCACAGGATAATAAAGACACAACAGAAGCCGTTGATGTTGAATTAGGCCAAGTGAATAATCATCATCATGATATCAAACATTTATCTCAATGGAGTTCTCTTCGATACAGAGTATGGAAAATGGTTGATCAACCGTCGTCATCTTCTGCAGCAAAGGTAGGTAAAGACTAGACTTATGTCGATGAATCTCTTGTTTCCCTGTGCTCTTTGACCTCAAGATGGCGCTTCAGTCAACAACAATGTTGAGCAAGGTACCGCAGGTATACAAGGGACTCATCGTCATAAGTCTAGGTAAAGACCTTGATTATCTTCAACTTCATGCGATTTGAACATTTCATAAACACAGCCTTCGGAGCATTTGGAAATCAACCCGAGGGTGGGGGGGGGGGGCACTTCAAGGTCGGCTAATATGGTGATGTGAGCCGCAAGGAATGTCTATGTGATTTTTTATCACTTTTCTCAATACCTTAATCAGCTAATAGTATCACAGTACGCCATCAATCAAATATCTACCTCATTATTCAATAAGTCACCCCCAATAAGCCCGCTCCCTCGAATAAACCTACATCCATCAGTTCATTTTACGAATAAGACCCAGGGGTTTATTCACGGGGGGGGGGGGGGGTCTTTGCAAAATTTTGGGTAGGGGTCTGCAGCGAGCATATTCAAAATGGTACCGTTGGCTAAACTAATTTTTACGAAAATGGTACCCTTGGCTAGATTAAATTGACCAATTCTCTGGACCAATATTTTCAAAAATGATACCCTTGGCTAGACCGTTGTAGGCCAAAATTGCAAAAAAGTATACCCTTGGCTAGATTAGAAGTCCGAAAAAGTATGCCCTTGCTCGCGGCACATCCCCAGGTACCTTTACTATGGAAGAACCCCCCCCCCCCTGTGGGTTTATTCGAGGATTTACTATATATGACAGATTTACAGTATGTTGTATAAAGGCTGATTTCCAGTGAGTCGAATTTTCGGAGTGGGCAGAATTTTGCACAATAATTGTCAATAAATGACCACTCAAGCGTAACTTTCTAGTCAAATGCAAAGCAACAATTTCTTGAGTGAACAGAAGAGTTCCCGCCCGTTCTGAAAGCTCCAATGACTGGAAATCAGCCTTCTTCATTTGATCCACCAACTTTTCTTGCAGCTCTACGCATGGACATCACTCTGCTTCATAGTACTGTCAATCATAACATTCACTATCTACACAATTGAGCACAAAGATTCGGAGGCGAATAATTGCAACAATGCATCTTCAAATAAAACTGCCATTAACTCAACCAGCAAACGTAATGGAACCAATGCTAGTGAGTGCAATTTTTGAACCAATTTTATGAAGTTCTTTTTGAAAAATTTCTCATAGAAACTAGAAATTGTATTACGGTTTCAAATCTATTGCAGGCATTTCTATTTTTATTGGTTTTCATAAAAATCACTCTATACGGTAGATCATACACTTATTAAGATTATTATGACAGAAACGATAAGATCAACCGTAGCTAATAAACAGGTTGGAGAAACCGTGTAATAAGAAATAAGCGGTCAACATGGTGTGTTTATATATTCGCTGAATAAAAGTTTCGCCAATCAAGTAATTGCTTAATGGCCAGTATTGTTTACAGACTTACAGCACTCAACTGCTATTTTCAGCTGTGCTCAAATCTGTCCAAATACTGTATTTTAAATACATTTCTTTATGATTGTAAAATCATAGAATCATGCAGCATGGCCTTGGTGACACAAATTCAGCAATCAAACTACATTTTCTTACATCAGCTATAAAATATATAGAATATAAGATCACTTCAATTGTTTCATATAAAGACGTCTAACTTGAGAAAGACTGTTATTTTTGTAGGTAATGGCTGCGGATTTGCCATCACGGGGGGATGTGCCGCGACGAAGGGTATACTTTTTCGGACTTCTAGTCTAGCCAAGGGTATCATTTTTGATACTATTGGTCTAGCGAACGGTCATGATATCATATTTGGTACAAATTTGACAATATTGGTCCAGGAAATGGTTAAATTGGTCTGGCCAAGGGTACCATTTTCCTAAAATTTAGTCTAGCCAACGGTGCCATTTTGAATATTTTCGCAGCATCGACCCCTACCCAAAATTTGGCCTAGAACCCTCTCCCCCCCCGTGGTTGTCATAGCCATTTGCTCTCATATCCTTGTAGTATTGTAAAATACTTTGTAATAAATCCTGCATTGTAAAATTTTTGTTTGAATATAAGAAATTCATCTGAGTTTTGATTAAATATTTCTGATATTAATACAATCAGTTGTTTGCTGACTCAAGTCCAGCAATTTCATTATCTAAAATATATTTCCAGCATTTCACAAGCATATCCATGTTATGTTAAAGAGCTGGCTGCTTGAAAATCCCTCCGCAGGAGCTAGGCATGTGGGGCACGAGCGCGAGCGAAGCGAGCACTTTTTCTTCCAAATAACGTTATATCATCTAATAATTCACGATCTTTTATATTACAGCAGTAAACCACAACAGAAACGATGAGCAGGACACTACTGACCTATGGATGCTGTTCAGACCAATAGAAGCAATATGTATTGTATGGTTTACAATTGAATTTTCACTACGTGTTATGTTCTGCCCAAAAAAGTTCCAATTCTTTTGCAGCTTATCAACATTGCTGGACATTGTCGCCCTTGTCACGGCCTATCTCCTCATCTTCACAGAGCATCACAAATATAAAGTAATTGGAATTGTAAACATGGCACGATTCTTCAGAATTTCACGGTTCTTCAAAATTTTCTATTCCCTTCAAATTATGGGCCTAACCCTGAAAGCAAGTGCTTATCATTTTCTCACCCTATTATTCTTACTCATCATTCCCGTCATTCTGTTCTCCAGCTTTATTTTTTACACTGAAGATCATTGGGGCACAGCAAAATCAAAGAAGAACCTTGGCAGTATTCCTTTGTCGTTCTGGTGGGCTATAATCACCATGACGACAGTGGGGTATGGCGATGCAGTTCCAGAATCAAATCCAGGCCTCTTTGTTGGGGGCCTCGCAGCAGTCATGGGTGTCATAATCTTATCCTTGACAAGCTCTATACTTGGAAGCACCTTTGAGCAATATTACAATCTCGGGCAAACTCAACTCAAAATTCCAAGACAAAAGAATAACAAAGTTCATGTTCACTTTGAAAGCTTGAATGAAATGGCCGGTATAGCCTCTCAAGAAGTGTCCAAATCAAGCATCAAATCTGGCAATACGTTTTACAGTGGAAGAGATAGTGGGTATGGGAATTCACCTGTCTCGAAACAAAGGGGAAGATCGATCAGTCATCCACCAGACAGAGCACACCGTAATGCACACCAAAAACGCAGAAGCCTTAAAGTGGACTTTAGTTAATTGGCATGCTTGCTGATTAACATTAAGAAATGTTGTAAATAGGACTGACAATTTTATGGAATTTAAATTTCAATGCTAAGTAAATCATGGACCTGTGAGCATGGAATTCCCTTACAAACCCATCACCAGCGCTTGCTATATTTTTGGGTTAAATGGTGAGCGATTATTGTCACATCAAATGTTGCCTTTGAATGATAGATTAACATTTCAGTGTTTGAATATTGGCTGCATACTTTTTATTCCACAGCCAGCCAAACATGGTAACTTATTTTTAGTCATCCAGTATTGTAAACAAAAACCCATGCTGTTGCTTAAAAAAATATTACATTTTCAAGTCGCTGAAATGAAAAGAGAGAAATTAAGCCATCTTCCAGATAAGATACACATCATAAACACAGAAGCCTCATAGTAGACTTAAACAAACTACAGGGTGTCCCAAAAATTGTGCCCCGTTTGCCTGAATGTTGCGACAAAACGGCAAAAGATTCTTACAAAGCTTTTGCACGATGTTGCTCTTCCGATATTCAATTAAAGTTTGCTACCATCCCCATAAAAATCCGTTGAAAAATGATGGAGCTATGACCTTCAGTAGACCAAGTTCGCCCAGTGACTGAAACCAGCGGTCGGCTATTTTGTCTTACTATTTTGCAGCGATAAATATCTTCATGGATGGAAAATGAAACAGCAGCCTCCAATTTCAAACCTCTCGCAAAATTCCGATAATCCTCAGAGAGTTCCACTATTTCTAACCTCACAGAAAGTATTTCTTACCTCACGTGAAGCTACTTATCACTGCAAAATAGTAAGACAAAATGGTCGACCGCTGGTTTCAGTCATCAGGAAAGTTTGGTCTTCTGAAGGTCAAAGCTCCATCATTTTGCAACGGATTTTTACGGGGATGGCAGCAAACTTTGTTTGAACATTAGCAGAGCAACATCATATAAAGGTTTGGCGATAATCTTATGCCCTTTTGTTGCAATCTTTAGGCAAACGAGGCACTATTGTTAGGGGCACCCTGTATGCTGTTTGCTGAGTAAATTGAAACTATGGTAAATAGGAATGTTCTGGGGTTGTATTGTAAACACAAGTGGAGGCTTTCATTTGGAGAAAAATATTACATTTTCAAAGCACTGAAATGAAAAGAAAGAAATTCAAGCCATCTTGCAAATATGACCTGTTGTGCACATCATGAACGCAGATGCCTTAAAATTGACTTTAACAAACTATGCTGTTTATATATTGAATTGAATTTATTGTAGGCAAAACATTTATTGTAAATGTAAACTTTGGGGTGTACTGTCGATTGAAAATATTTCCTTTTGGTTTGAATCACTATTTGATCATCCTATCCATTTGAACCACTTATTTGATTCATTTCTTGTTCATCTCCAAATTACTTCATTGCTTGTGAGGCTTATCAAGTGCCTATACGTCTTTATAAACATTTTGAGGCCGTTTTAGGGATATCTGCTTCCAATATATTGCTGAGTCGCTGTAATTTTGAACTTTATCAAAACACAAAAAATGCAAGCGGTAGAAATACGTAAATCAATACTGAATTTACTTTCGAGCCATAGATCTTGTTCACATTATCAACAATTCAAGATGAATGATGCAAATCCCAGAACAGCAAGAAATCTATACCACACGTCTTTTGATGCAAATTAACGCATTGCTGAGAGCATGTTTTTGGGATTTAGCTCCACTCCACATCATATTGAGGCGAATGATGCACCTCAGAAGGACCGACGTCATTGTGAGTAGGGTCTATTCATTTCAAACAAAGTGGGACAATTTTTTACATATTGAATTCTAAAGATGATGCTATTAGCACAGTTTCAAAATCTTCAAAAAAAGTTTCTGCAATTTTAGAACTAATTTCATTGCACTGAATGGATTGGAAAAAACCTTAGCTATCTGCTCTAATTCTGCTGCTGAATTCCTTTTAAGTCTTAAATATCTTTAAAGGCACTGTGTCCATATATCAATAAATTGCATGCACGAACAGTTAAAACTGCTGACATGATGCTGACTTGAAACATGAAATGCCCTGTAATTTCGATGAATTTGACGATTTCTGTCCAGTCCAGTTGTAGAATTATAGAAGGACGAGAGTTACAATTTTAAATCAACCTTTTTTAAAAATTGGATATGCTGATGCTGCCAAAAACGAGACTTTGCCGCCATTGGCTAAACTGCATTGATTAATTGTATCTGTAGATTGAACTTAAACTGATGCAAAATTCAGTTTCGGTTTCTCATCTTGAAATTCAACATATAGAAATCCTTCAAAATCAATTAATTAGAAATTGGTAGCAATGATTAATTGCAACTGCAGACTAATTGAATACCAATAACACTGATAAAGAAAATTTCTTTACACAGAATTACTTGATTAGAGGGGCAATCTCAATAGAAAAACAAATTGAGGAAAGAGCAGCTCTGTTTTTAGCAAAGATTCAAGATCTGTTACAAATATCAAATTTTTTTAAAGGGAATCGACATAGTCAAAAAAGCTGGCCAAGGCCAAACTAAAAAGATAATCTATTGTATTTGATAACTTTGAGACCTGCGTTTCATTGCTTAGCTAAAGAAACATTGGATTTGTGGGCGTTTCTTCAGCCCATTCATAGCAGCTAAAAAATATAGCTATGTCTATTTCCTTTAAAGTACTCCCAGAAGCAAGTCGGAGAAAAAACCCCTATCTAGCTCCTGGGAGCATTTAAATTCTCCTTCGTAGAGGTTGGGTGCGAGATGAAATCTGTTCTTCCTACGCTCCTTAACCCTATTTTAACCGGGGAGGGGCGTTTTTCGCCCCCCCTATCGGATTTTTCTTAATAGCTCCCAAACGATGTCACCTACAGTGCTGAAACTCCTTGACTTTTCCTAGAATTTAGTTGGCAATCAAAAAATAGAAATTTCAATACCTATTGTTTGATAACGTGACCACCACATGCCCATATTAGGAGAGTGGTCACAAAGAAATTCTTACAAATGGCTCTAATTTCTTCCATTGTTACTAAATCTCAACAATATATATACCATTCGATTCGTCTCAATGAGTACTTTCGTTTGATATATAATTTATTCACATTTGCTGACATCAGCAGTTTATTATTTCTATGACGTCATCAATCTTTATGACGTCATATTCCTAATGAATGAGTACTTTTTTATGTAAAACTGATGGAATGACCTCAAATATCGATGAAGGTACTTGATTTAACCAGTAACATGCGAAATTAATGGTTTTAAATCATAATTATTGAGCTTACAAGTTTGCATTAAATCAAATTTTCATTATTTAATTAGTTAATCTATTAGAAACCACAAATATCCGTACGAAACCATATGAAACTACAAATTAATGATATCAAGCATGTATTTGGATGGTTTTTTGCCAATTTGATCTCACCATTTGCGAATAATGCGCCCTTTTCTGCAAATAGCTCGATTTTCTCAAAATTTGCATTGCTTTTGGTTGCCTAGCAACCAATCACGTGACTATTGATTGATTGGTGCTATTTTTAGATTCTCCTTTGTTCAATTATGACACAGTGCAAGTTTCATTGTCATAGCTGTTATACTTGCGGAGAAAAACAGGGGGGGGGGGGCGAAAAACGCCCCCCCGGTAGAAAATCACTTTTTTTTTACCCGGTTAAAATAGGGTTAAAGTAATACAGCCTCTTTGTTGGAGACTGGAGTACCTCTTTGATGACTGTCGAGTACCATATTGGATCATACAACACCTGCTGCAGGGAGTCTCAAAGGACACATGTGGCGATTTAATGGTTGCTGTGCAGCAGCTATGAATCTGACTTCCAGCTTTTAAATTTTTCCAGCAGGAGAGATCTCATAAAGTCAAAATTACTGGTGTGGTTGCCTGAAAACCAAAAAAGGATTCAATATTCTCCATCTATGTAAAAATCAAGACAATGAGCGATAAACGCAGCCAGCCTTACCTGCGTACAGACTCTGTCAGAAAGTTGAAAAGAGGAAAAAAGTAGAGTCTGCGCAACTGAGCCACTCTTCTTGTTCAATGACATCAGCATTTTTTTTTCAACTACTGTCCTCTTCGATGAATAAAAATTTGAATCGATAAAGATCTTTATTGTATATTCAAGAAGTTTGTGCTAATTTTCTTTATCCAAAGAAATCAGGGTCATACAGACTCAGTGGTGCATTAATTTAGCTCCAGCTTAAATAAAGCAGTGGCTAAGGTCAGAAAAATAGGGGACTGACTGCTTTTAACCTGGTCTGTAGAATCATTGCACTCATAATTTCAATTGCTTTGTCAAATGTTTCCTGATTCTAGATCTTCAACATTGTTTGCTTTGAAAATGCCACTTCAATCAAATTTGGTTTCGTGAATCCTGGGAACCTGTGAACAAGAAATGTGGATCGGTTGCGCAGATTCTACTTTTCTCTCTCGTTCCTGTCCTGCCCTATCCAAGAGTCTGCACGCTGGCTAAACCAGCCCGGTTTTCTTATTTCCATGGGTGAAAAATTTATTTTCGTGACAACCAAGATGAAAAATACGTGTTTCCTGACACGTTTTTCCTGGTAAAAATGCAAAGTTAAGGTCCATTTGGTGCTAAATAAATTCTAACTGTAAGGTAAAAGCCGGTTTTGATGCAACTTAACCTCAGTCACCTCTAAAGCACATTATGCAACAACAGCCTACAGAACTAAAGGGTTTTACGGTGTGGACACACCAGGGCTCCATTATGTCAGTTACAGTGCTCTTCCAAAATGAGCCGTAGGTCTCACAATTTGTGTGCGATTCTTGAGATTTCATTGGATATGAAACCAGAAGAGTTGGAGGAAACTTTCCTGAAGCCAATTCTGTTTTAGCTGTAAGATATACCGAGAAGCGACACAAAATAGACATGGTATGTAGAAACATCGAGGGAAAGGGAATTGTACTTACACCTTCGCTGCAGATAGATCAACTTCAAAACTTTATTGTAGCTCTTCTGAGCTACGCAAAACAGAGAAATGGAAAAAATATCAAAGAGATGACATCAGCAAACAACTTTCGCGCGCTTTTTGGAAAAGCTAGGCTCAAGTTCCCTTTGATTTCAAAATATTATGCAAGGCGTTTGCACAACTCGGAATCCATTGGTGGACGGACTAGGGCGACGCTACTCTAGTAACTTTGACTTTCTTGCTCCATAAATCAGCAACTACTTTTCAGATGTACTCAAAACTTGGTACCGTTAAGGTCTCTTCTAGTCATCAGTCTAAAGGAAGGGAAAATTGAATTCAATGCTCCTTCACAGTGCTCACTAAAAATGGCGCATATTATTGTTAGTACACTCTTTATGTTGAATCCTTGCAACGGTTGCACTTGAAAAGCTTTTATCAATCATTTTGTTTGTTTTTCCCCATCTTTAATAAGACTTCAAAGCCTATAATCTCGAAAGATATTTACATCATGGCAGATGGCACGCACCAAAATCAGTTTCTGTTTTGAAATAAGCAAACCAAATCCCCTCGCTATCTGGTATTATCTTTCAAAAATTGTGTCAAGCTTTCTTGAGCCAATTGTGTGAATATTGGTCACAAAATTGTCAATAAAACTTGTTATTTTAAGTAAACCACACATGAATAATGGATGCGAATACGAAAGGCTGCTGTCTTGGTGAGCAAGCAAAATTAAAACGGTTTTAGTGAGCTCTACTCAATTTCGCATTTCAAAGTATGGTTTGCAAATAACTGTATTTTTAGCGCTTTTTTCGATGAGCAGAGGGGTGGAAACAGGGTAGGGCTAGGAGCTACAGACTCTTCGTCAGAAATGTTTAGCTCCCGTCAGGGAAAATATCGGGTTAGGTGCATGGAATTTGGCAACATGCCGTCTAAAAATCGCACTAAATTGTCACGTTAGCCCCACTACCAGAAGTTCTAGCCCCTACATTGGAAAATTTTTCGCTCGACCCCTGGATGAGCAGTTTTTACCCCAAATCCTTATTGCTTTAATGGTGATGATCTTTGCAAATAGTCAGGTAGGACTTAGACTTGCACCAATTCTATTTCGTCAACTACAAGCAAGCCCGGGGGGGGGGGGTAACTTAAGTTTGCGATGGTATGGGGTTGGCCATTTTTTAGAGCACCTTCTTTATGATAGAGTCCGGATTTCTGGGTATGATTTTCAACGATTTTTTATATTTTACAGATTTATGGGTATGATTTTTTGTAAAATTTCATTTATGAGTGGACTTTTTCTGCTTTTCCGGATTTATGGGAATATTTGTCAGACATTTTTCGGATTTGTGGGTATACTTTTCGGAAATTTTCCGGATTCATAGGTAAACTTTCAGAGATTTTCCGGATTTATGGATGGTAGTAATGCGCTTTGAATGGCACAACCCCGTATCATGGAAACTTGTGTTATTCCCGGGCAAGCAAGTCTCTTTCAGACAGACTTATTGCGATCAACAAAATAGACTTGAGGCAGGTCTAGGTTAGCCTACGTGTAGACCCATTATCCAACTGGAGAAAGGGTCTACGAATTAATGAGCAAAAGCTTGCTACTACAGTTCCAGATTTCTAGCACTTAATTCATGCGGCCTTTGTTTAGACGGGTTTCTAACAGTATTTGAATAGAGGATTAACATAATTGATTGGGCAGCCGTAGCGAGCTTTATCTCTTTATTTCGTAGACCCTTTATTCTTCAGGATAATGGGTCTACTCGTAGGCTAGGTCTAGATAGAATTCCAAGAGGAAGAGTTGAGAAAATAAAAACACAAATTTATGCAATAAGAACATTTAGCAAAATTAGATCAGGAATATGACCGGACAAAAAGCTTCTTTCCTTTTAGCTCATTAGGGATCAGTCATTATTAGTGTCAGGTAAGGGGGTGGAAGATATTTCTACCGACCATAACAGATTTTCATAAGACCTATTGATTTCCTCACTAAGGTAGTAAAAGATCTCGCATTTTACAGTTGTAATTTGTTGTGGCCTCTCACTCTGTATCAAATTTCAATGACATATCCTTAAGCAACAAATCATATTATCTGAGGACAAGCAATGCGATAAAGCAGAAGAGCTCTCAAGAGAACAGAAAAATGGCACCTAAAGATTTGTCCAAAATGTTTGTTTATACTACCGGGTGTCCCAAAAAAAACGCAACGGATTTGATTGGGACTAGCGACAAGAATTTAGGTCCAATCAATCCAAAATAATTTTTGATATAATCCTCGGTGGCTAACTTGAAGATAGATACCTTGTTTGTTGATATTGGTACATGGAGAGTTGGAATATCGATCTTGAAAGTCCAAATTTGTTTCCATCTCCAAACCAGAGGTTTCAGGTTTTGGCCTAACTGAAAACGTCTCGAGGAATCGCCTCAGTCATTGCATAGTGTAGTATTGTGAGCATGCTAAGGCACACATGTTTAGGCACACATTTCAATTGAAATTTGAAAGCTAAAAATTGACAAACATAACAATGTCGAAGGGAAAATTCACAAAGGAAGATATTTGTTCAATCATAGTGCACCCGAAAATGAGCCAAGCACGAATGAGCAATTTTAAGGATCATATCCATGGATAATTTTCCCTTGGGTATATTTGATTTCTTGTTTCGTAGTAATTCGAAGAAAGATTAAACAAAATGCATTTCATTAAAGTCATGAAGATTGCAAGAACTAATTCATTTTTCACACCCAAGCAAACTATTTCGCGTATTACTTTCTTTTATGAGACAGATGCAATGTTAACTTTTCGAAACATTTGAAGCATAAAAAAAGATTTCTTTTCAGGACAAAATTGATGAATTTGATTGAATTTCTATTCAAATATTTTCCTCAGCATGAGGCTTTATTCTCTTATTACACGATAATTCAGGAGATTCCCCAGAATAGCGCGTTTGCAGTTTAGGCCAAAACCCAAAAGCTCTGGTTTGGAGGTTCAGGCAAATTTCAATTTTAAAGATTAATATTCCCATTCTCCATTCACCAATATCAACAAACAAGGTTTCTATCTTCAAGTTAGCTATCGAGGATTATATAAAGAATCATTATTGAATGATTGGACTGAAATTCTTGTCGCTAGTCCCGATCAAATCCGTTGCGTTTTTTTGGGACACCCGGTACTTTGACGAGAAACGCAAGACTTTTGAAAGGTTGTAGAAGGAAGAACATTGCATTCCAGAAAGCTCAAAATTGCTTGTTTAAGACTTCATGGTCCCCTTTTTTAGACCTCGATTTTTAGTGGTCCTCTTTTGCAGTCAGAAATTTTTGGTGGTCCATCTAATCATCTTCCAGCCCCCTACCCGGCATTAGTACTGGCTGATCTCTTAATCTTTTGCCTCCAAAAATCCTATCAGAGCGAAATCCTATGGTGGAAGTTTGAAATTCTCCAAAATTTCTACAATAAGTTGCAAAAATCTTTATCTTATTCCAGACTCCTTTTCAGCAAAGCATGTCTGTCTTTTGCTGCTTAGTTAAAAAACTATGTTTTCAAAAGAAAAAGAAGAAATCACTAAACGATAATCTTTCGGCGTGTTATAGAATCTTTCCGTAAAACATATTCTTGACAAACCCAAATCCTTTGCTAAAAGTTCTGAAATTTTACAAAGCTTCCTGCAATTCTCTAGAACATTTAATCGAGTTTTTTAAAAACATTGTCTATCTTTAGCTCAGAATATCAATATTTAATGAATTTCTTGCTAGGCTTCTGTCAATATTAGATTAGAATGCATCAATTTTTACAAATTTAGCTTAATCCAGTATAACACTGATTGTGTCTGAAAAATATCTTAGAAATTATAAACTCTGGTAAAGCAATTAAAAGTTTGAATTCATGCCTTTAAATTTCACATCTTTTTATTGAAATATCGACTCGATCAACTGAGTAAGAGAAGAAGACAAAGATAGAACATGCCATCCTGAGGAGGAACAAGAACGTAGGGAACTCGCCTTCTCTTTTTGATCTTGAACTACTAGATTATCAAACGTAAGTTGGAAGAAAAAGCACTCGCTTCGCTCGCGCTTATTTCTATATCTAAGTACATGTGTGGAGCTTCTGAAGTTTTTTGCTTTCTGAAGCAAACATTTTTCCAATGATCCTGAAGCAAGGAGATTCCTTCTTTTCTGCTTTTTCTATATTTGTTTCCGAGAAGCAAGTCAATAGACCTAATCAGCTAAGGTTTGTTTTGCCCATTTCAAGTCATCATGTGACCATACTCTTGGGAAGTTTTCGTATTATGCTAATTTTTGCACTAATGGTATTACTTTGCATGGCACGAAATATGTTAGAGAAATCAAAAGATGTTTTATCAATAGATTGATCACATGACTTGAAATGGGTGTAAACAAACCCTAGCAGATTTGGTCTGTTGAGATAAGGCTATTTCAAAACTTGTATGCACCAAATTAGCCCTCAATACTGGTGCCCTGACAGCTTGGATAATTCAATTGACTGGGGACATTTTACTATCCCAAAATTTGGCACTTGGCACGATGTTAAAGTTTGATGTTTTGAAATATAATTTGATAGTCTTACGCTTCCTTGGTGGACACAGAAAGCCAACAGTTGAAGGAGCAGAACGAAACGAGGTACTGGGAGGCTAAGAGTGCTTCTGTGGAAATATCATTGTTTTGCCACTATGATTGCACTCGAATAAGTCCTATTGGCAAACATAGATTTTTTGTCTATAACTCACTTTAATCGCTATGTTACGGCATCGAGAAATCAAAATTGTACAATACTATTTTGTGAAGTTTGAACTTGAGGCCCTTTACATGAGACCCGACGAGTTTTGATATCGGGTGCTGGTCTGAGCTACTGTTGTGTTTACATGATGTCGGGACGACATGAAACTTTCATTTCGGGGCGACATGAACATTTCATGTTGCTTTTTCATGCCGGCATGGAAATGGGATGAAAATCTTATGCAGACACAATTTTCTCATATCAGGGCAATATGAAAACCAAATCGCCTTCGCCGCGTGTTAGGAAATGTTCATGTCGGGTTTCATAGCGACATGAGTTCATGCCGGCATGAGTTTCATATCGCCTCACATATAAATAGAGTGCATTTTCATGGCGGCATGAGCTCGTGCCGGCATGAGTTTCATGTCGGGTCCCCATGTAAAGGGCCTCTACAACTTTATCGCCATTAATTCCTATCCATTTTTGCCTCCCAACAAAGCTCCAAAATTTTTAGAATTTGATATTTTTGCTGAACAATATTAGATTGACAGCTCGAAGGTAAATATTTGTGGGAAAAGGTCATGCGAGATGCAAAATTGAGTTTCAGTATTTAAAACTACTACGAGTCAAACTGAGCCCTTGAAAAACCGTTAATTTCTATTTCGTGATTTCTAGAAATTTAGTTAACCTAGTACCCCATCCACTCTGAAAAGTTGAACCGGCTTACTAAAAGGTGATCTGAAGTGAAAATTTGTGTTGATGCAAATGAATATGAATGTTGAATGATAAAGAAAATCGTTTAAAATGTGTTGATGTACCGGGTTTCCCAAAAAAAGTACTCCTGTTTGAAAAATCCCAAAAATATGTTATCAAATCATTGATAAAAGTTTCTTTTTTAATTGCTTTGTCAAAGACCCAAAAATATTCACAGATGATAAAATGTTTCCTTTTGATACAGCAAGGTAGAAAATTTACACGTTGAAAAACCTTATTTTGGGCCATAGATTCAGGCAGAATACTCAATCTTGCCTAAGAGTTAAGATTTTCAAATTTTTCATCATCATTGAAGTCTCCTATGATATTGTGCATTTATTTCTGTCATGACCAAACTAGAAGTTTTATACGTACAAAAAAATTGATTTGGCAATCATCAGTGCTTTTTTTGCGGTATGATTCAAAACCAGGTAGCCTTAGAAAGAGCTACATTTGCTCATTCTTAAACCACTTATAAGATCAGCTATGTCTTGTAAAATAATTTGGTCCATAGGCTACTTGATAAAGAAGAAAATTGAAGATCAGCCGTGTAATCAAATTTTGGTGAGTTTTCAAACGGGAGTACTTTTTTGGGACACCCGGTACCTTGTTTTGCTTACGAGCTGTAATTTTGTAATCTATTTGGTATGATTGGCTGTAAATTTGTTTGCAAAAAGTAAAGAAAGTATAAAAGGAGTTGACTATGTTTCCATCCAATAGGAAATAGATTCAAAGAACTTTTCTTCAGTTGAAATACCTTTCTAAACATCATATCAGTTCATGAGACAATTGCTATTGCATTTATCCAGCTTACCTTAAATGTCTCCAATAATTGTAATCTTTCAAAGATCCGATACAGCTATATTATCATATATTATCGTACTAATTTGCAAACAAAATTACGTCATCAGCCCGCAATTAGAACCAGTGGGTAATTAGAAAACAAAATGAGAGGTATCAAAGGAATCTAAACAGGATTCTCTGTCATTCAACAGCGCCGTTCATTTGCTTCACTAAAAATGTTCACTTCAGGTCATCTCAAAATCAAACCAGGTTATCAAATGCCCACTGTTGAGTTTCATCTCGGCCGGATACATGTAAACAGTGTGAAGGCTTACACCGTCAACAGAGTTGAAACTCAGCCTGTGTTGGACTCAGCACGGACTAAGATTTCTCATGTAAACGGCCTCGTACACCGTCAACCGAGTTAAGGTTACTGTAACCGTTCATGCGGCGATTAAGAAACTCAGTTTACCACGGCCGTTCGTCAAAATATACCAAACAGACTTCTGCATCATTCGGCGCAGAATTAAATGTATAAATATCATAACGATATATTCAGTTGATTCAATAAAATCACGAATGATTTATTCTAGATTTAAGGCAAAATCGACCACCCTTGCGAACAAATCTTTGTTTACCCCAATGATAATCGTTGGACCACGACTATCGTTTTATCAAAGACTTAAGGCCCTGAACTGAAAAACTGTGTCACGAATTTTTGATAAAAGGTATTGTCTTGAAATGATGTCATTTTGAATAAATGTAAATGTCTTAAATGTCTTTTTTAACTTTCAGACCCTTGTAAAAATCGGACCAGTGGATCTATCACAAATCACTGACACTGTTTCGTAGTTATATGTATTGTGACTCTGTGTGCCAAGTTTCAAGCGATTCGATTAGCCTGTTGGGTACACAAAGATTTTTTATTACCCACCAGTACTCCCGAATCCTGTTTCGAGAAATCAAGCTTTTATCAAAATGAAGCAAAAATTGCGGGAAATACGATTATGCATGAAAGGTCAAGCAATAAGGCTTAAGTGCGGTCTTGGTAAAGCATTATGTCAATAACATAGCAGCACGGGATGTCATAAACATAGCTGCAAGGTCAAGTGAGTTTACTTTAATCCCCTAATGTATATTCCCGCAATTTTTGAGAAACAGGATTGCTCCTTTTAAAATGCTCAAATTTCTAAGTAATTGTGACTATTTCTGGAAGTGAGTTGGTTTAAACAGTCCTCAAATACTTATACCATCAGATTATGACAAAAACGAAAAATCGAAAATTTGTCGTCTGAACAGTTACAGTAACCTTAAGTCAAGTGTTGAACACAGCACGGGTTGAAAATTTCACATCAAAGGCCTGATATGCTCATGTACTGAAGGCCGTCTAATTCACTTGATCAATTGCTTCGATAAGACGGATATATGTTTTATCGATTGACTCCTCTTTAGATCAACTTATTTGATATCAATGAATAAATCAACAGAATCATATGGAAAAGTAATCCCTGTTTCAAATTAGAAATCATTATTTGTACAAAGATTCAATTTAGTTTCAAGCATGAAAGAAAGCCGCAAGCACGCGAAAGGGGCGCGAAAGCGCAGTTGATCGCGCATTCTGTCTTGGCCAACATAAGCGGATTGACTTAGACCTGTGCGTGATCTTGGCTAAACGTAAACAACCAGCCATTTTTAAATATTTCATATCCTAAGATGTTGTAACAACGTTAGCAAAAACGTACCATCATGACTTATTTTACCCAACAGTTTTGGAGCAGAAAATCCTAAAGGTAGAAATTTTCATTTGACTGAAATTGGTCAAACCATTCTAGAGTCACGGGTCATGTTGCTTCAGAGTTACTTTCAGTATGCTCCAAAACGAGATCTAAAGATCTAAAAGGAGATCCAAGGAGGAAAATCTTATCATAAATATGCGCTTAAAAGATGATTGATGGAATTGTCATCTTTTTAAAGCGGAAATGAAACAAACTTTGATCATAATTGGAGAATTCATGTGTGACCGAGTTGGAAATTCTCTTTTCGTGGCACCTTCAATACCTTCTGAAATATCTGATATAATATCTCTCCTAAAGTCTGCAAAGTCTCTCGGTCCTAACAGCATTCCCATGATACCTTAAAGTTGGTTTTCATGCTAGCCATTCCATTAACCATGCCCTGGTAAGTTTAACAGAAGCAACCAAAAACTCAATAGACAATAGAAAATTTGGCTGTGGAATATTCATTGATTTGCAATAGGCATTTGACACTGCAAATCATAACATTCTATCAATATAGTTAGAACATTATGGAAGTAGGGGCACTTCTTTAGATTGGTTTAAATCCTATCTCTCTCGTAGGAAGCAATATGTCTCAGTGAATGGTTCTAATTCCAGTCATCTCAGTGTCTCATGTGGAGTTCCACAGTGTTCTGTCCTTGGACCCTTTTTTTTCTTAATTTACATCAATTCAATGACATCAAAATTCTCTCAAATTCTCTTCAATGTTGTATACGATTGTGTTAATAAGATCTCTCCTACTTACTTTCATCCTTTCTCTTTATTAGTTGAAACCATTCACCAATATGGAAGACGGCAAGCTAGCAAGAAAGATATTTTTGTTACTCAGAAAAATTATCTTCACTATCGTCTCAGGTCTGTGCGATACTTTGGAGCAAAGTGCTGGAAAAGCATTCCTATTGATAAAACATGTTCACTATCTGCCTTCTTTATTCAACTCACCTCTTTTTAGGAAGATAGCATTGCATGCCATATTCTAGATACAATAAAACATGCATTTTCAATACCATACCCTGTCGTGCTTAGTTTTTGTGCCAAAATATTTCTGCCACTGCGAAGGGTGTATGGAGTATTTTCTCTCCAAAGATTTGATTCATGAAACTTGGATTGAGATTCCTTTGAGTTTTAAAGATTTCAGTAGCAAGGACTGTGTTTGCCTTCGTCAGTTTCGTGGCTACAGCCTCTGCATTCAGGTTCTTACTTTACAAGCAGTTGACCCCGTATTGTCTATTTTTGACGTGTCCCGGTTTCTGAAGCCACACAATTGGTAGAAATACAATTTTAAAGGCGTTCTTTTGCCGTGATGCTACCAACAATGTCCATGTCTCAAGAATTCTTGAGACCAATTCTCTGCTTGAATCGGCGTCATAGACCAGCTTTTTTAGATAAGTGTCCCTGTAAAGTTTCTTCGAACTTTAACAATGAATTATGAAATTCATGAAACTAATATTTGGGAAACAAATCAAAGTTTCTATCAATTGAAAGAAAACCTTCTAACCTAAACTTTAGTGTACCTACCTTGCAACGATATTTCTGTTCCTACTCCTCGAAATATTACCGGGAGACTCATAAAAAATCCTTCTGTTTGAAAAATAATAGAGGTAAAGTGCTCGCTCCACTTTTATCAAAAGTTGGCTCGGTGGTAAAACATCGTTGGTTTGAATCCCCGCCCTTTCGAGCTTGCTATGCACCGTGAGCCGAGAAGAGTCACCAACTCTTTGTAATTCCTAAAGGAATCCCGAGGATTGGTCTCATCGAGAGGAAGGACCAGGATGCTGCCTCGAACAGCTTAGCTTTTAGAATCCTAAAGCTACCTTTGGATGCTAGCTAGAAATATAAAGAAAGAGCAGATTTATTTTTCTTTAACTTTTGATTGCCTTCATATGGCAACTATCTCATTTATCTCTGAAGTTTAAAACTTATAATTCTGTAAAAGAAATGGCACGCAACTGGGGAGAAACCTGTTAAATCCACGGGGGGGGGGGAATTATTGGCCAAATTTTGGGTAGGGGTCTGCCGCTAGCATCTTCAAAAGGGTACCGTTGGCTAGACTAATTTTTACGAAAATGGTACCCTTGGCTAGACCAATTTGACCATTGTTTTAACCAATTTGTACGACCCTTGGCTAGGCCAATTTTGCCCATTTTCTCGACCAATATTGTCAAATTTGTGCCAAATATGATGTCATTACCATTCGCTAGACCAATATTGTCAAAAATGATACCCTTGGCTAGACTGTTGCCTGCCAAAATTGCAAAAAGGATACCCTTGGCTAGACTAGAAGTCCGAAAAAGTATACCCTTGCTAGTGGCACATCCCCAGGTACCTATACTATGGAAGAACCCCCCCCCCCCCGTGGTTAAATCCTGCAAGAGAAATAACGAATTAATCTGAAACCCTGAAAGGAAAGAAAATAAGTTAATAGCTTGAATAACCAAAAGCATGTTTTTTAAGCAAACTCCTCAGTTCAGTTCGTGCGAATCGTATTTAGCTATTCCGTCACGTCTTCATTTTTTCTCAATGGCTTTTTATTATCAATTCCGGCCTTCTTCGTAAATGAAAATTCAAAAGTTGAGTGAGGCAACACACATTGGAAGGTATGCCAAATTTCAAACAACGATTTAGCTCAAATGAAATAAATTCGATTTAAATAAGAGTGAATATGTTTGCTGCTATTTTTTCAAACTTCAGGACATTTTTGTTAGTCACCCAACATTGATGTGTTTTATCAAAAGAAGTCAGCTCAGAACATTTAGCTACCTGCTGCTGAGAAGTACCATCCAGTGAAAGTGTTGTACCTGTTTCGCCAAAGAATTATTTGTCTATTTGCTTATCTTTGATTTTCATACCAGGAAGTGTTAGCAAGATCTAAATCAAGAGTAAGTTTTCAAACCCATAGTGAGTCTAAATGAGCTACAGTAAAGGATTTGAAATATTTTTGATTTATTGGTGCTTGTTTTTGTGATCTCATCTTCCAAACAATTGATACAGTTTCTTCACATCACTAAAAATCTACGATGCTTATTCTGAGCAAATAAATCCTCGTGGCATCAGTTTAGATTTAATATTCTTGTTTCAAGTCGATGAAAAGCATGAAAGATGATAAGAAGCAATCAAGTCTTTAGAAATATTGAAAAACATGTTTGTTATGCTCCACTGCTGACGCCTCCATCCTTCTGAGATACGCAGCTGAAGTCCAAGAAATAAGAAATATTAAGAACGACTCACAGCACTCCATTGCGAATTTTCCACTTTAGCTGGCCGGCTAGATAGGACTCCTGAAGTGTCTTTATCGGTCATTCAGTAGTGGCTCACCAATAAGAAAGCTGCAACGGATCAATAGTCTTCAATAGTCTTCAATATTCTTACAATGAGCTAAACACGTATCTGCCATGTCACACGACAACAGTGAGTGAGATGAGAAGATGAAAAATATTTCAGGAATGACAGTTCAAATTGTATGAAAGAAATGAAAAAATGAAAGAAATATAAGGATTAAAAGAATGAATGAATGAATGAATGAATGAATGAATGAATGACTGAATTAATCAACTGATTAATGACTGAATGAATGAATGAATGAATGAATGAATGAAGTTATATGCCATGAAGGTAGGATGATGATTGTCAAAAAATGACTGATAGTCACTGAAGCGACTTCTGATTCTTAAAAGGGATAACTAACAATCTGTCTTTGAGGAATTATCTAAATGTCAAGAGTTGATATCAATCAGCTTAATTTTAAAATTCCTCTTGAAAATGTGTAAGTGTTCCTAACTACTTGAAGGACCTGAAGTATTAGCTGAAAAAATAAATTTGGAATGAAAGTAGGATTGTGAAAAGAACGGTTGACAAGGTTGAGACAAACGACAAGAACGCTCATCGGCGTAGGGGGAGATAGATTTTGGGGGGCTGCCCGATAAAAAATCCATTGTTTAAGAAAATTTTGCCCGACTGAAGGCGGATTTCTGCCCAATTATGGCTGATTTTTGCCAAATTTTCCGACGTTGAGGGGCTGCAGTCCCTCCAGCCCCCAGCCCCCATCCCCCAGCCGTGAAAAGTTGTGCAGAAAAGCAACAATACCTGTTGGTGAAAAAGAAGAAACTATCTTTTGTAGGCGTGCTGTACAATGTTTCTATTATAATATAAATATTTAACATAAGATAAATTGTACATTGAGCAGAGTTTGATTAACACACGACGTTTGGAGCCAAGCCAGTTATCAAGAACTTTGAAAATATCGAGAAAAACAACAACAACAACACAGAAAGGCTTCCGACGACGAACAGCTGCTAAATGTTGTTCAGAAAAGCAACAATGAAGAGTTGGTGAAAACAATGATGACAAGATTGAGAAAAACAATAATAAAAAGTTGCAAAAAACAACGGTTCACAGTTTGAGAAAAATATTGGTGACAAGTTTGAAAAGCAACAGCTAAAATTTGGAAGAAATGACGACTGACATTTTCTGCGATTCAAACAATTCAGTACTCAAAACAAGTGATTTACAGCAAATCCCGCACATAAGAACCTAATTTTTTTAAATCCAGGCTGAAATTGGTTTTTTTCAAGCAATTTCAAGGTATAAAGGTTCTTATTTGAAGACTGTCTTGTGTAGGCCGCTTAAGGATCTTCACCAAAGATTTCCAGCCCTGTTATTTGTTTTGGTAAAGTAATTATGTACCAAATACCCAATTCTAAGCTTACCAGCAGCAGGGAAGGAGATTCACACTTTAACGGCCAACTGGGAGAAAAATTAACTTAATAATGGCGATCCAAAATCAACTTTGCTGCCACTGCAAAAAGAACATATTTTTCATCAAACTGAAACAGGTTCTAAATTATGGGGTGCATAATTCAGGAAAAACAGCATGTAGGTTCTTATTTTTGTGGGTTCTTATATGCGGGGATTTACTGTATACGGTCGATGTGTCATGCCTAAAATTTAGATATGGAGCCTGGATGGCTAAAAGGCCCTTTACAAGAGACCCGACAAGAAACTAATGCCAGCATGAGTTTTCATGCAGGCATGAGTGTCATATCGGGTGCTGGTCTACCGTCTGATCTACTGTGTTTTTACATGATATAGGGGCGACATGACTTTTCATGAAAACCAAATCGCCTGTGTTTTCTTTCTAAGATATCGACGCCAAGTCACGTTAACGGTGCATGACGTATGTGGCAGTTTTGATATCGGGTAAAGATCGGGTCTCATGTAAACAGGACTCATTTTCTCAAATGTTCATGCCGGCATGAGTTCATGTCGCCCTAAGGTTCATGTCGGGTCTCATGTAAAGGGCCTCTAACTCAAGCATTGTGCATGTGAAAAGGGCGATATACATAGATGACTGCTCTGCTCATCATATAGCCTTCGTAATACGGGGAACAACCTGAGTTTGGCAATGAAAAGGTCAGCAAATGGCCTGAGATGTTTCTCTTATAGAAGTGCAAAATTATGGAATAGCCTGTCAGCCGAGTCAAGCAGGCAACCCCTCTGTATATTTTCAAGAAAATTACTTAGAAACAGGCACTTTTCTTGGTTGTATAACAATTTTGACCATTATTGTACATAGGTTTTTAATATTGTAAAAAACGTTTAATAGTTTTACTTGATTAATTGCTTTTGATTTTTGTATCTTTGTACCTTAGATTGTAATAATGTTTTTATCGGAGGGCCCCTTGAAAACCAACTTGTTGAAGGGCAACCCTCCTTAAAATAACTAAATGAAAATGAAATGAAATGATTTGGGTACATAAAAAAGGAAGATGATAGATCAGTTGATGCTGTCGGTACTATATCAATCTTTGTTCTCTTCTTAAGGACTTTTTTATATCCAGATAAATCTTTACAATACATGTTACTACTTACTCTACATATTGGTACGATACAACTATACAACACTACAGGGACGATAACATGATGAGCAACATGGCGTGACTACCCCATGGTCTACATATAACAAAAACAACACTACAGGACAATAAACAAAGAGAAAAACAAGCAAAAAGAATACTTAAAATTAATCACGATAAGCTAAATGCTAAATGCTACAAAGGTTAACTACAATGAACGTTTGCGGCATAAGGACTGCGGGGAAAGGAGTTACGAAATGATCCCCTACGCCCCACCGAATTAAATCAAGGACTGGATGCGGACAAACCTTTATTAAATTTTCAAATTATGCCAGGTGTCCCAAACAAATGCTCAAGTTTAAAAGATCATCAAAATTCGATTATGGAACCTATCATGACACTTTTATTGATCTCTTTTTGCCAATGATTCAATAATCTTGCCTAAGAGCCATGCTATGGAGATCTATCATGCAAATCTATCATGCAGAAAAATGCAGATCTTTCTTAGATATCAAAGGGTTCGCAGGCGCAATTCTAATGGACCTTTCGAAGGCATTTGATTGTCTGAATCATGAACTCCTCATTGCAAAGCTTGAAGCTTACGGCTTCAGTAGATCTGCCATAAAACTGGTCCATGACTATCTTTCGAATAGGAAACAGCGAGTTAAGGTAAATGGGTCATTCAGTTCCTGGCAGGAATCAATTAAGGGGGTACCTCAAGGTTCTGTTTTGGGACCCTTCCTATTTAATGTATTTATAAACGACCTCTTCTTTTTGGTGGAGGAGACTGAGATTTGCAACTATGCTGATGACACAACTATCTATGTGTGGGGTCATGAACTAGAGCATATTGTTTTGTAGCCTTGAAACAGATGCTCAAAAGCTCTCTAAGTGGTTTCTTGATCACAGTATGAAACTAAATGCTGACAAATGTCATCTTTTGATTTTTGGGGAGAAAAACACTGACGTATCAGTGCAAATTGGTGCAACTACGATAACAGAATCTGTTGAAGAAAACTTTTGGGAGTTGCGCTGGATAAGAACCTTGATTTCAAGAACCATGTGAACACACTTTGTAGAAAAGCTTGACAGAAGTTGCATGCACTTGCATGCATTTCAAATTATGTGGATGTTGAGAAACACGAGAGAGCCCCGAGAATCGCATACAGAGACAGTTGTTAAAATTTCGAAGATTTACTGACAAAAGCAAACACAGTGTCCGTTCACCACAAGAATTTACAGTTGCTTGCTAGTGAAATTTTTAAAACTCAGAGGAATCTCAATCAAAGTTTCATGAATCAAATCTTTGTAGAGAAGGATACCAGATACACCCTTCGTAGTGGCAGAAATATTTTGGCACCAAAACCAAACACGACAGGGTATGGTATTGAAAATGCACGTTTCCTTGGATCTAAGATATGGCATGCAATGCCATCTTCCTTAAAAGAGTCCCACACTTTGAACAGTTTCAAAACGAAAATTAAAAGCTACGATTTTGATTGCAACTGTAGATTATGCAAGCGGTATGTCAACAATTTAGGGTTTCTGTAGTGGTAGATTATTTATTATTCTTGTAAGCTGTATATTTAATTTTGTTATTAACATGTATTTAAGTTTTGGTTGGCATTAATTAGCTTCAGCTAGACCAGAAGCCAATCTAAAATAAAGAAATTATTATTATTATTATATCATCATCCTACCAGTCTACAATGATAGCTTGCGTATCCTTCTGGCATCAGTGAGCGAACTAGAAGCTTCAAGTACCCGAAGCAAATGCAAAATGATATAGATCTGGTAGCAATCAGTGCTTGATGCAGTATGCTTCAAAACTAGGTAGCCCTAAAAATCAAAACTATCAAAACCGGATAGTATGAGTTTTATTACCTAATAGCTCCTAATTTTGACTTCAATCATTTAGTCAAACGTATTTTGTTACAATTATGTCACTTAAGTTTATTGTAAATCTCACAGGCCTAATCAGTTGATGTGGTGACAAAAACGCTTACTTCTATCGTATTATACAAGGCTATGGAAAAACAGCGGGAAATGTGCGATTAATTAATGGGATTGGCGGGATTCTTGCATTGCCTCGTTTTTCAAACGCTAGTCAGGTGATAAAAGCTCGTTATGCACGATGCAAATTATTCTCAAGAGACGGACAAAACAGATTCCTTTGTTAATAAAGCCTTGAAGCCTGGGTTAATTTAGATATCTTACTCAAGAAGAGGCAGGTTTGCTCTCTTATGGATCAGAATTAGATCTTATCTTATTAAATGTGTGTTCCCGTTATTCTCTTGTATGAATAAAGATTACAATGTATTCAAATATTCCAACTAGTAATCCAAATAACCTCAGTGATTTATGCATTTCCAATTTTTTTCAGAAATGATATTCTGAAAAAATGATAGCAACGCTACTGACAGCAATTATTGGTTTTAGTAAAGATCTCTATGCACGGTAAGTTAGCTAGACCAGCAAATATTTGGTTCAGATAGGCTCAGTTTTTATCAGAGTTAAACAATTATGTAGATAAAGGGCTGTCAGGTTTGATCTCTTGAGCTGTTTAGTGTTTAAAGTAGAGATAGAGACTTATACCGAGTTTAACAAATTGAAGATGACAGATTTGATTAAATGTAGTCGTATCTTTTTTCGGTAACGTCCCATTTACAGGTCCGTTGCGATAGGGGGTGTACGGGGTGTGATAATCCCCCCCTCCCCCGAAAAAGTGGCTGTCGGAAAATCAAGCTCGAGCCAGCATTTGTTCCCAAATTTCCATGCAAAGGTTCAGCTATTCTATTCTTCAGATTACTTGATTCTAGGAGAATTTCAGACTATAATTTATGACGGTTGTTACATGTAGAGTAGTCACACATTTTTTTCTCTCACTGCCATACCCTAATTGTTTATAAAAGATGCGACTCCTTTTCTATCAACGAGTCTATGCAAAATTTCATGGACTCAGCACGAAACTAAGTGAAATGACTTATCAATCTCTCAACTTTGCTAGTGAAAATACGAAGTTACACTGACCTATTTCTTCGATTGTTTCAGGTCAGCTTTTTTCATTGCCAATCGGTTTTTGATTTTGCGTTCTCAATATTTCATTATCATAGTTAAAGATTTTCTGTCTTTATGACCATCACAGTTAAAGTTTTGCTGATTCTTTTCATGCATAAAGTATTACATCGTTGGGTACTTGAAATTACAGTGATGTGGGTAACCAAGTAATTTTGGAAAGTCAAATAAATATGAAAGAATTGCCAATCGATTGGTCTATAGAGATCATCTATGTCATTGGAGCTGCCATGAAGTATCGAAATCTTTCCTTTATGGCTTAATAAAATGGAGATAGATGGCCAAATATTCATGATGGGATAACAAGTAGAAATTGGCAAGTTGGCGGAAATCATGTCGTAATTGCAAAATGGCACCAAAATCAATACTGCAGCATCAAAATTCTGAATTTTCATGGTAATTTGACGTAAAAGCTCCAAGAGGATAGGCAGAGCTAAAGGGTTGGATCTCGTCACGCCAATAAACGTTATTGACAAAACTGCGGTCTTAAATTTTTGGCCACGACTGTACCTCTATTTCAAGCCTTCAGTGCCAGAGTGAGTAGTCAAGATCTTTTGTTTCTCCGTGGTATCGTCTGTTTCATATCGTAAAGTACCAGGTGCCCCAAAAAAGTACTCCCGTTTAAAAGTCACCAAAATTTGATTACACAGCCGATCCCCGGGGGAGGTACTTGGTTTACAAAAATACGGGGAGGTGCCGCTGGAAATCTGAAAAGGCACCCTGTCCCAGAATAAAATTCCCGAAAATGATACCCTGTCCCGGAGGACAATTTTTAAAACGATGCCCTGTTCTTGAGTTTCTTCATACAAAATTGTAGGCTGCCCTGGAAATTTGAAAGAAATCTATCAGAAAAAGCGGAAAATTGCCATCCAAACGATTTAAATCACACTTGCGGAGTGCTATTGGCTTACAACGACGTTACGTAGTCAATTATAGAAAATATGGACCCTGTCATGGAGCCGAACATGCGAAAGTGATACCCTGTCCCGGAGTAGGAATCCTGAAAATGATACCCTGTTCAGCGGCACGTTCCCGTATGGAAAAATTTATGAGTACCTCCCCCGGGAGCCGATCTTCAATTTTCTTTTTTGTCAAGTAGGTCAAAGACAAAAATTATTTTCCAAAACATAGCAGATCTTGTAAGTGGTTTAAAAAAAAGCAAATTTAGCTCTTTTTAGGGCTCCCTTGTTTGAATCATACTTCAAAAAAGCACCGATGATTGCCAATCAATTTCTTTGTGCTTGTAAAACTTCTAGTATGGTCATAAATGACAGAAATTAATGCGCACTATCATCGGAGACTTCAATGAGATAAATAATCTGAAAAGTTTGACTATTAGGCAAGATTGAGTATCTTGCTTAAAAACTATTGCTCAAAATAAAGTTTTTCCACGCATAAATTTCCTCCCTTGATGTATCAAAAGCAAACATTTTATCATCTGTGATGATTTTTGGATCTTTGACAAAGCAATTCAAAGAGATAAAATTATCAAAGGTTTGATAATCAATTTTTGGGGATTTTTTAAACAGGAGTACTTTTTTGGGACCTACGGATGTTCATAGACTATGTAATGTTTTGCCAATTCGTTTTTGGAAAATTTGCAAGTTAGTGCAAACGTTCAGTGCTGATCTTTGGTTAAGTTTTTGTCGGAGGTATTTCGCAAGTAACTACAAAATGATTGACAATTCATAGTGCTACATTCAGATAGAGTCCAGTGCCTTCTTCGGTCACCAGAAATCTTCAAGAATAATATTAGGTGTCCTAAAATTATGTATGATGAGTCTGCTGAGCTATGCAACCATGGATTATAGACCCATTGGAATGAATCACTTATCATTTTGAAGTAAAAAAGCGAACTTACGAGTTCTCATTGAATAAGATCCTTCATAAGGAATCAAAACCTTAACTGCTTAGCCCAAATCCAATCCAATTAGAACAATTTTTAAAAATCTACCCTTACGAGATTATGTCAAGGCATGGTTTAAAATTTAGAACCTATCAATTGAACTAAAGATGGATAATTAATGTGCAGTCATAACAAGCTGCATATATTGAACTGGTGTTGTCAAGCAATTCTCAGAAATTGGATATGCCATACGATGCATACATACTTAACAGACCTACTTATAACAGACTCATACAATAAGGACAGACCTATTTAAGAAGTTAAGACTTACTTAAGAAGTTCAGGGAATTTGCGATAGACAATCCTGTTACATCTTAACAGTCCTTTAAAGGTGGGTCACTTCAAAACGTTTTCTTTATCAGTTTTAATATATTTAAGTGGACTGAAAGGAATTCTGGCTATTTTTCAAGCTAATTCAGCCCCACTATACATGCCGCATCCAGGCACCCATCCCTAGTTTCAAGCCTAGTTTAATGTCCCTTTCGAAGGACGACGAAGTGAGATGTGAGGTCAGGCCTCAGCTTAACGTCAGTCATCTAATGTAAACTGTACGAGCCACTCGGCCACTCACCCTGCCACTCACCCCCTTCTGATCTTTCACCAAAGATGATGGCTTCATAGAAGCACTTTCACTGCTTTTGAAGTAAAAGTTAAGGCCTAGTGCTATACGCACTTACGATTATGAAAATAATCCTTTTATCTACCAGGCGTCTCAAAGAGCACATACCGGGTGAACCAGTAAAAGTTCCCAATGTTGAAAATTCATAGGATCAAGAGCATTGGATGGATTGGAATGAATCAATATTTGCTTGACAGCCAAAAGATCGAAGTATTTTTGTAATTTTTCTCTATCGTTTCTAGTCCCACGATTTGACTCGGCGGAGTGAGGCTATTAACAGCAATCTTTGGAAACTAGATACTTGGCTACAAGGCAACGAGCTCTCCTTGAATGTTGCAAAAGCTCACTCTATTTCCACCAAGCAGAGACACAAAAATTCCCAAAAGTCATAATGAAGGCTTGAAGGCGAGATTTTCTTTTAATTTAGTTATTGTATGTATTTGCACGGCCCACCGTAAATCAGTCCTTTAACTGACGTGGCTACCGTGCCTAAAGAAGTTAAAATCAAATCAAATCAAATCAAATCAAACATAAGTGATACTGAGCTCAAGGTAGTTAACATGACGAAATACCTCGTTTGAAATTAACTGCTCTTTGGGTTGGAAAGAACAAATCAAGGCAGTTTATGTACCAAGGTATCCAGGACAGTTGGTTTTTTGGAACACGCTAGTAAGTCTTTTCTCCAGAAAATAAACTTTGCAAAACTCTCTACACAGGTATTGTTGAGACACACTTTTGATACTGTTATTCTGTCTGGGGATGCACTGGTTAAATTGAAATTAAAAGGCTACTAAAATTTTCAAAATGCAGAATGTGAGAGGATGCTCCACAGGACAGAAGTTAAGGAAATTAAGATTGACTACATATCCGTAGGTATTGAGTGTTGCTGTTGTTTTTGTTATTGCTGTTGTTTCAATGACTGGGACCATGTAGTGAGTCTTCCCAGTTAGTATTTAAGACAAGGCCCTGGAAGTTTGGAGTGCAACAGAATGCCTATGAAGAATTAAAGACTTTGGGTTGGTTTACTCTAAAAGGTTCAGAGCTCCCTAGTACATGCTAAGGAATACTCTACCTACAAACTACTTTCAATACTGCAAGGACGATACTATGAGGAGCAAAAGACTATGACTACCGATGACATGACTACAGATGTTATTGGTAATTGATCCATGCGTCTGAGCTCATTTGAGCACTCACATCGCTATGCCAGTTGTTTGGTTCTTTCAATGTTTTTTTACTTAATTCTGACAGGTGACAAGTTTGCTATGAGCTAGTTGCCCACAGACAAAGTGAGTAAGTGAATGCGTCTATCTTTGATGGCAATTACGAAAACAGAGCTAATGAAATATAAAGCTAATCATGAAAAACAAATCAAGTCTCTTAAAATTAACGTAGAACTTCCTTATCAAGTGTTTAGTTGGAGCTTCATGGTTTGCCCGCTGTCTTAGATCAAACTAAACATCCTAGCTACCAATGTCGATCGCAGATTAAGTGCGGTATCAAGGAAACAAAAGAAGAGCTAAAATGAAGATGTTACCCAGAAGTGCGAAACAAATTTGCAACATAAATAGAAAGCCGATCAATTAATCTAGTCGAGCCTGACTGTAGGCATGGGATACTTGAATTCTTTGAGAGTTAATCATGGAAGGAAAGCTGTTATATGGTAATTGATCGATTTGGTAGTGAAGTTTCTTACAGCAAGATTTATAGAGCAACACAGAGAGACTTAAAAAGGTAAGATTTATGGAGCATTTAATCTCAAACAATTATTTGTATAGCTAACTACTAAAAAATTTTAAGCTTTTGAGGCCACACTTCCAAGAACAAGAACAGATTTTGTAAGACAAAAGCATCAGTTGCTTTGTTGACACCGCAATTCAAAGCGATCATCGATCATAGACAAAGCAAATTCTCTCAACCAATAATTCAAGAACAAATAAAGCCGCAAAAGTTTCTCTGAAACCCAGGCAGCTAGCTTGCTCGTTCTGCATTCCAGAAATTGTTTTCAAGAGCAAACATGAGCATAGATCGAAAGAAGAATGATATATCTACACATCTGCCTCGGGCATTATGTTTGCTTGGTTCAAGAGCCGATCGGGAGGAAATTAAATTCCCTTTTTTTGGGTGTAATTAAAACACTTACTTCTCAGCTTCTGAATCAAATAAATAAAATGCCCAAGGTTTATGTGTAGATATATCCTTCTTCTTTCGATATATGCTCATGTTTGCTCGTAGGAACAATTTCTAGAAAGCACAACAAGCGCGCTAGCTACCTGGACTTCAGAGAAACTTTTGCGGCTTTGTTTGTTTTAGTTACTGGTTGAGGGAATTTTTTTGTCGGCAATCGTTAATCGCGTTGAATTCAGGTGTCAAAAAAGCAACTGATGCTCTTGTATTACAAAATCTGCCCTTGTCAGGGGCGTCGTGGGTACCAATTGACAGGGGGGGGGCACAACTTGCTGATTTTCCGACGAATGATGACGTCAAAACTAATGACGTCATCATGCGCATGCGCAGTTTTGTTACAAAAATGATTTTTAGACAGAGAGAGCAAGACACAACCTGGTTCCTAGGGCCAGCTTCCTACGTCAGTACTGACCCTGGTACCGGGCAGGTCAATTTCGCAATTTGATTGGCTATTCGGTAACAAAGGCCTCGTTAATTATTCCAAATTCCAAAGGCTTATTGCTTGGCAGAAAATCAGTCAACTTTGGGTCGCTGTCACCGGAAAACGGGACAAAAAATTTGAAAACCGATTTTTAGTATACCTTAAAAGTCATAATGTTTCCTAGTTGATGGGGGTTTGAACCCCATCTGTCTGCGCTTGCGGGAGAAATTTGGCATATTTGGTCATTTTGGGGCCCATCCCTATTGATTCCCATTCAAAAATGGCCTCCATTTGATCACGATTTCAAAAACATTAGTAGCAATCATGGAGCAGAGAAGGGACTTACAAGGGGTAAAAGACATAGGCGTATCTGAATTTTTAAGTTTCAAGAAATTTGGGGGTCGTTATGACGTCATAAAAGGGGGGTTGAAAAAAAATGTTCCGATTTTTTTACCCGAGGTTACGTTTGGAGTCAATGCTCCATGGTTACTTGACCAATTTCAAAACGGAAAAAATTTTACAAGAGCCAACTCATCTGCAAATCTTATAACGAAATTTGGAATTGGATACCGCCTTCAGGGGCTCCGCGCGGGTGCATTGAAAATGGGGGTAAATTTTTGCCTACCCCATTTTGCATGGTAACTCATATTTGCGCTCGGAAAAGGGCCTCAAAATGTCAAAATTCGACGGAAAACCACATTCTTTACCTATTTCGACTTTAATTTGCTATTTATCTCTGAAATTGGGAGAATAACGAGCCATTTCATTTTCGAAGCTGCGGTGAAATTTTCGAAAAATTTCGACTTAGGCCCATTTTCCACTAAAACAAATCGTGCTTATTTTCCTATTAAATGCACTTGCTAACCCCGGATTAATGTTTAAATACCTTTAACATGGTCGATAAGAGGACCTCAAAGTGTTTGTTTTTAGTTTTTCGAATCATCTACTGCATTATTAGCGTTAGAGCAACGGCTATTTTTCGTCACAATTTCATACTTTTTCCTCGATGTTTCCGACTTATTACATTGTATGTTATGGATCAAAATCAGCTGACATGCAGTCATATCTGTCGGACTCAGTTTCCATATGGAGACAAGAGAGTGTTTGTAATAAACTGTATCTGATAATTTATGCAAAACAAAATGGCGCCCAAATGGCCACTTTTGCGGCAACCGGTACCAGGGCCAACATCGATGACCTAAGGAAGACAATGGTGGGCCTGGGAACGAGGTTGAGCAAGACACTGATCTGGCATTCAATCGAAGCAATAATATAGATTAGTTCGCTATAACTGTATGGGAATAGTGCGTACCACAATCAGTGCCGTGGCCAGGGTAAATTAAGTAGGTTGGAGCATTGAAATGGAAAATTTTTGGGGCCACACTCTTTACTTTGGCTTATAATGTATCTCCCAATATCATGCTTGCCATTAGCGACAAGGAAACCTTAATAGCTTCGTCACAGTTCTCCTATAAATCGGAACGCGAGGAAAATTTTTGAAGAAAGATCCTTTACTTTGGCTTAGAATGCATCTCCAATATCATGTTTGCCATTAGCGACAAGGAAACCTTGATAGCTTCGTCACAGTTCTCCTATAAATCGGAGCGCGAGGAAAATTTTTGAAGATAGATTCTTCACTTTGGCTTAGAATGCATCTCCCAATATCATGCTTGCCATTAGCGACAAGGAAACCTTGACAGCTTCGTGACAGTCCTCCTATATATCGGAGCACGATGAACGTTTTTGAAGAAACGTCCTTTACTTTGGCTTAAAATACATCCCTTGATTCCATATTTACCAGTGCTAAAATAGAAGATTTGACGTTTCTCGGAAAATTCTTACCCAACCAATATCCAGCTATTTTCTCTTCGGTTTTAAAAGGAATCCCGAGGACCATATCTCGACAAACAAAGGCTCTTGCACCTAGGAAATTTTTTTATATGACCTCCCTCAGACTGTTGGAAAATGCCCCTCTTGTTAAAAATCAATTAGTAAATAGGGTCGTGATAGTAGCTACTAGGCTTCAATTCATACAGATGAGAAATTTCGGAGAAATTTCCGAATTTCCTTAAAATTTCCGAATTTCCGACCAAAGATCCGAATTTCCGACCAAAAATCCGAATTTCCGACAAATATACGAATTTCAGACGCTAGGGGGGGCACGTGCCTCACCTGCCCCCCCCCCCCCCGGCCACGACGCTTCTGGGCCCTTGTTACTGGCAAGTGCCGAGAAATTTATTTTTCCCCAGTGACTCTCTCTGTCTATTTCAGTACTAAAATACCTCGTTCACCCAAATCACAAAAATCACCCACTTTCTGCAGCCAGCCGAGAAATTTATTTTTTCCTCAATGACTTTCTCCCTCTTTATTATTACAATGTCTCCTTCATCCAAATCATCCACTTTTTGAAGGCACTGGAGATATTCAAAATTCAGTTCTACACATGTATTCTGAACAGAATGATTCTGATTGAAATTGATTCTTCATTCCTGAATTGATTCAATCTGTGGATAAAATTCATTCTATGATCACATCCATTCTCTTTAGTCTTTACATCGAAGGACAGCCGACAAGGCTGTGCCACATCTCCAAAATAAGCATGCATGTGCTCCTTTGCCTCTAATAAGAATAACGTTTGCAATGTAATGCAATGCAAGGATCAATTCCTTGAAAGAAAGGTAATATCGAGAACGATTGAAGCATCTCAAAGTATAATTCGTTTTAAAAGTAAAGCCTAAAAATCGAAGTTGGAAATTTATTTGCAAATTGCCGTGATATCTGATCATTTGGCTAGGCCCTCTCTTAAAATCTCTGGTTTCAGGTGCACTCTAAATTTTGACTTCACGAGCTCGTATCTTCGGTATTTAATCGACGATTCCAAAATGCAAGGTATGTGCATTCAAGTTGAAGATAAGCAAATATAGCTATGTTTTTGGAAAGTCCCAGTATCTTTTTGTTACTTCATCCAATCAAAGGGGTACTTTTTGAGACACCTGCTATGCAAAGCGAGTAAACATAGGAGTGCCGAAATGCTCAAAAACAAAGGTGCAAGCCTCTGGGATAGCCTTCCAGACAACATAAAGCATAAACAAATTTTCTGAGAACGTAAAGAATCTTAGAATTCTTCAATGCAAATAAAGAAGAAACAAAAATTAAATGAAATAGCAAATAAATTTATCTTCAATGTTTCGTTGAATTAATCATTATACTATTGCCAGTTAGCCACAAAATATCTTCTTCGCTACTTTTTTATACATTTCGCTCGTTTTGTTCTAAAGTGGCTCAGACTAGGAAAGCTTTGCTTTTCGAGTGGCATAAGATATATATTGTATTTAGTACTTTTAATAAGCAAAGTGCGAATTGAATTGAATTGCAACTCCAGCCATATTTCTTATATCTTACTGCTCCTAATGTGTTCTCTCAAAGAAACGTTTAATATTCATATAGTGAACATACAGAATGCAGTTGTCTTAGTAGCTGCGCTCAGTTGCGATGTTCAAGTTAGTAACATTATGAAGAGATAATCTTGCAAAGCAGCAAAATTTGGATAGTGAACACATCTGGAAAACAGAATGAAAATTGTGGCGGCCTGCTCTGTCTTAGCATGGCCATACAAATGTAATACAGGTACATTTAGGCAAATTTCCGTGAGGCATTGCCCATTCATTTTAGACTTGTTTTTCTTTCATTCGTAATGCTTAGCGATGATGATGGTCAGTTTTATCCCAAGGAGCTGCATGTACGTCATTGGAAATTTCACGCATTTCAGGAATAAGGCTAAGGAAGGCGTTTATTTCAGAGATTATATAGAATTGCCCCAAGTCTATTTTGTCAAATTTTTACTTTCAGACAGACTTGCTCTTAAATGCCCTTATTCACTCTCACTTTGATTATGCATACCCAATCAGTTATGCATACCCAATCAGAGTAATTGGGTATTACTCTGATACCCGGGGGGTCTACTTAATACAATGACCACCCGGGGATGTGCCTGCCAATAGGGTGTCATTTTCGGCTGAAGATTCCGGGACAGGATTATGCCTTTTGCACCTTTATTCCGGGAACGGTATGTCCAATAGAGTTACTTCTTCCAGGACAGGTCAGATTATCATAATCATTTAAAGACACACTTCAATTTCTGAAATCAATAAATGAAAATTTTACTAGCGAAAGCAAATAGCGAAAAGTATACTCTCATTTTCTTCAGAACTATCAGTTTCCCCGATCTTATTCCAGGACAGGTATTATGTTTTCAGAATTTTATTCCAGGACAGGGTCATAAAATTTTGTTCTGGCAGGCACATCCCCGTTGTTTTTCTCCAAGGTAGACCCCCCGGGCTCTGATACCCAATGTTGAGTAAGAGACTGTCTAAAGGCCCCGTTCACACTGCTCCGTTTTTGTTAGTATCCGTTTTTGTGACATCCAGGCTACCCGTTCACATTGCTCCGTTTTTGTCCGTTCACATTGATCCGCCTGATAACAACTACGGAGAGAAAAACCTCCATTTTTGTGCATTCACATTGCTCCGTTTTTGTGAAACTCATTGCTAAATATTGGAGCGTTGTCAAAAACCTCCATTTTCGTGTGTTCACAATGATCAAATGCGTTTTCAAAAACCTAATGTGTCGCTCCTAATATAAAGACAATTAAATTTCTGATATCCTTTGTAGCCTAGCAACAAAATCATTAGAACAGGTCCTTCAGCTTTTGTTCTCAAAGTAACAACGAACAAAGGCATGTTGAAAAAACTGATGCAACCAATTTTGAGAAAGCAAAAAACAACGAACTCTGGGCAAGCAAAATAATGCTTAAACTTTGTCATGGACATAACTGTACAGTGTTTTATCGTGTAAAACGAAGAATAATCAACAACATCTCAGTCATAAGTTATACCTGGTAGCTAGCCGGGGACGTGCCCCTTTGCAATGTCACACGTCTGTGTTCAGAGTTGAGTTTGTGTACATCATGCGGAAATCAAGCTATACTATTAACTGAAAGTTTCGTTTTTGTTTCGCTCGATTGAAAATTAGAATACAATTCCCAATATTTTGTCTCAGTCACAACAGAATCAAGAGCATCATTGCCCTTTTAGTCACTTCCAGCAAATTCCCGTTATTCGAAGATATACGCATGCTCCACCTCGCTTTAAAACGGAAAATTATGAGGAATAATTTATGCATTAAGTTCGGCGCATGAGAAGAGCGACGTCTAACTTGAAGTCGCTCCAGAGTCGCATAATGCGACTGGACCAGTCGCTCCAAGTACATTCTGCTGCACCTAATTAAATTTGCCGAACTTAATCAAGTTAAACGTCGCTCTTCTCATGCGCCTAATTCACCTATTAGGTTCGGCGCATGAGAAGAGCGACGTTTAACCTAGGCCTAAGTTGAAATCAAATGTCCCATTTTGTAAAAGTAATACAGACAGGCTAAAAATGTGCATCTTACCTAGGGCCAAAAAGATGGAATAGTCTAGCATCTGATTTAAATTCACAAACATCAACACGTTTAAACACAAAATCAAAGAAAACATTTTCCAAAATATACGGAGAGAGGTAGATGACGTTTATGTGTACCACAAACACCACACTCATGATTCGGCCCTAATAAATTATATTTCATCAATAAGGATTTTAAAATCTACATTATTATTCATTTCATTTTTTTTTCATTTAATATTATTTATACACAAATCAACCCTTCAGTAAAGACCTGTTCATATGGAGGCGAAGCTAATTTCGCATTTTGTTCATATGGCAAATCCATCCCGCCTACTGGGATGGAATTGGTCACGTGCCATCGTTGGTGGTATTGTTTTGCATGCCCACGCGTGCGTAGTAGAGGCGTTTTCATCTCGGCAGGCGGGCTGGAGTGTTCACATGGGAAAATTTTGATCTCGCCAAGCGGGATCCCGGCAGTAATTGAGTGAGATCTTGCCTACTGAGCCAGCCCGCCTGCTCATTTGAACAGACAACAAAATTTGAATGGGAAACAGGGATAAGGTGGGATCTCGGCTTAAACTTCCAGCCCGGTAGGCGGGCTGGCTCGCCTCCATATGAACAGGTCCTAGCGAATTTCGGCAACTTTAAAAAATTGAAAAATGTCGTTCCACAATCCCAATTGTGTAATGTATATTATGCTTTAATTGAGAGTCACCTGCGTTATGCCGATGTTATCTGGGGTAGTCTTTCAAAAACGAAAGTAGCTGCTCTCCAACGCCTTCAAGACCGGGCGTATTCAATAATTGCAAACGCAAGAATGAATATTTCATTTATCTACCGGGTGAGTAAAAAAAGGTTTACACGTTTGGCGGGCTGTGGAATAAAACGTACGTGGCCGATATCCAAACCTAAGATGTTAATCTATCAAACAAAGGTTAACTTAGATAAGAAAATTTTGTTTGGTAAAATCACTCATCTTTAAGACCCACAAATTAGAAAAATGCCTGTAAAGGGTTTGTATGGGAATCGAGAATTCCACATTCCATTCTGGCCCATGGTTTATTTTGCATTGAAATTTTAAATTCAATTCAACAGTCACTTTCAGAAATAGAATTTTGATTTCAATAGCAAGTAAATCACGGACCAGAATGGAAGGTGGAATTCTCGATTCCCATACAAACCCCTTACAGGCATTTTTCTAATTCTTGGGTCTTAAATATGAATGATTTTACCAAACAAAATTTTCTCATCTAAGTTAACCTTTGAATGATAGATTAAACTTTTAGTTTTTGAATATCAGCCACATTCTTGTTATTCCACAGCCCACCAAACGTGTAAACTTTTTTTTGACTCATCCGGTATATTTCATTTATCTTTCTTTCTACCTGAAAATCTTACATTTTCCATTTAAAAACCACCTCTGAGGGAACTTTTAATGCCATCCCTACCACTACAATTAAGAGTGTGGCTAAAATCTTTTAAGAGGAGGGTGGGATATTCCATTGCATTTTTCTTTGAATTAAATGGCTTTGAAGAAAGTTAGCTTAATTTGCTGTAAACTTGCCGTGGAAATTTTTTGAAATCTTAGTTAGCCTCAAAATGGCACCATTTGTTATATTTGGGGTGTGACATCATCAAGTCTCCAAATCCGAAACCAGAGAAACAGTAGATTTTTGCTTGGCAACATAGTGTAGACCGTCAGAAACTATGGTTTCTTGAAGATAGTGTCATTTCTCCTCTATCGGTTTAGGATTCATAATGATTACAATGTGTTTAAAAGGATCCATGAATTCTTTCCAAAAATTGAAAACGTTTTGAAAATGGTCAAGATACAAAAGAATTTCCACGACAAATTTACAGCGAAGCACCCTTAGTTCACATCAAGCAATTCAACTGAAAGAAAAATGTAAACTATGTTTACACCGACCCTTTTGAACATTTGAGCCCTATGCTGTGTTTTTATATATAGGTAGCTGTTTAACGTGGTTATTATCATAAAATATTGACATAAATATGATACCAATATAAATCAAGTCAGTAAAACGAAGCTACGCCTTTTGAATCATCCAAACAAGAGGACAATAGCTAAACTGAGAGATAACGAATTCGCTCATCATAATCTTGAGTTTCTCAACATCCAAATAGTTTGAAATGCGTGTTTATAGGTAGCTGTTTAACGTGGTTATTATCATAATACTATTGACATGAATATGATACCAATGTAAATCAAATCAGTAAAACGGAGCTACGCCTTTTTAATCATCCAAACAAGAGGACAATAGCTAAACTGAGAGATAACGAAGGCGTTCATCATAATCTTCAGTTTCTCAATATCCAAATAGTTTGAAATGCGTGTTTATAGGTAGCTGTTTAACGTGGTTATTATCATAATACTATTGACATGAATATGATACCAATGTAAATCAAATCAGTAAAACGGAGCTACGCCTTTTGAATCATCCGTCAACCGACAAGATATGGTTAGGGTAGATATAACACGATGGGAGGTTCTAGTTATAGATAAGGCGGGGGACAGTTTGAAATAATGGCCATACAATCAGCATGGCTGTTATTCAAGGAAACGTTGGTGACGTTGAAGACATATGTTTTGAATGTCATTCTAAAGACGCTACGACTTTTGAATAAGAAAAATCTTATCATCTAGAACTCTCAATGTAAAATTTTAACAATTACAGTGCAGCCTGAAAGTAATACGGTAATAATATTCACTCGTAAATATTTCCATCGTCTTAAAGTATACAAATTTGAATGAAAATCAACTTCTTCTCATAGCAAATTGTAGATATAAGGGCCTTTAATTTCTACGGAAGGGCGTTTTCCGACGTTCCAAAGGGCATTGTCTTAAAAATACATTTCTCGGGGCCATCCCCCGGAGCCCCAATTTTCTCGCTTCACTGGCAATCCAGCCCCTCCACTTTAAAATCGCTGCACGGTCCTGCTTTAAGGTAGATTATAGGGGTTTGGCTTTTTGTATTGTTGTTATTTTTCTTTGATTTTCACAATCTGGATCTCTTTGCAAGGGTGATAGCATTTTCTATCGTTGTTGTTCTCTTGTCCGGGCTGCATCATGCGCCTTTGCTGGCCTGAGATGCGATGTGAAACAGATTCCAGTATTCATCAGCATTTAATCGTACGTGTAGCATTTTGTAGTCGATATTTGATCGTTTATGTGTCTATTTACATGTCTTTATTTTAACTGCCATGAGGTAGTCGTTGTCTTCTGTTCTATATTCTAATGAATATTTTGGCAAATCTTCCACAAATGGAACACTAGAAAAAGTGTGACGAGAGTGAGTTTCGAGCTTGCAACCCCCTGCTATCTAGGCAGATGCTAAGGTGACGTAATTCTGTCAGGGTTGCGTCGACGGCATTGAGCCTGTCTGCGTTTGAGACATTGAGTGGCGTGGGCTAAACCTTATGCAGGTTACGTCACCACACTGATCTGGATGTCCATGAAGCACGCTTACTGTATAGACGTGTGTCGGAATAGCTCAGTCAGTAGAGTAGCTGCCAAGATAGCAGGAGGTAGCGGCCTCGAGACTCTCTTTAGTCACACTTTTTCCATTTGTTGAACATTTACCAAAATAGATGTTATCAATTCTACCAAATACTATATGAAGATATATATATAAAAAGAAAAAAAAGGAACTTGAGGTCCTTTGCTATCATTGTTTTTCTGACGTCTGTAAAACATTGCTGCATTGTGAAGAGGTCTCTCTCTCTCAGTTTTGTTACCATTCAGAAAAGTAGCGCGACTTCCATGACGTCTGCGAAAAGGCTTATTGAACATATTCAAGTTCTTTTGATTTGTTTACTTTGATTTCATTCTGTGTGCTCAGAGGTGTGTGAAATCTATTCCTTAAAGAGAACAGTTGCTTTGCTAAGTCGAAAACCTGGATCTCCTGTTTCATTAAATTTCTCTTGTTGGACAGTTACTTATTATTCATGAACTTCGGCAAGATTTTACATTTCCAACTTCTAGCGCAACGATGTTATAACCACCAAAGACCATCATATCCTCGATTAGGCATTGAGTCCGCATAAATAGCGCGCTCATGACCAATATCAACTTCTTTTCAATCATGAAACAAAAGGTGTGATTTAATCGTTATTGAAATCAAACCAAAGAAATTCCCAAGGATAATGCAAGGATTAAGAAGCCTTTGGCCTCCACTGCTGATGACTTTAGCACAATTGTGCGATAACAAAGGGCCATCAGCAGTTTGTCAGCAAAATTCAGGATAGCGTTAACGCTCAGCTATTTATATGGACTCAATTCCTTTAATGAAAATATCTTTGGGAAGTTCAATATTGTGAATATTGACAAGAAAACATGTAATGCTATACTCAGTTGTGTAAAGACTTGCACCCGGCCGGAGCTCACCTAGCTAATAGCAATAACTGTCTTCTCGATTATTATTAATATTATGTAAAGATTAGGCCATGATTAGAATATTTGTTGACGTTTCGAAGCAATTCTCTGATACATCATTGCACAGAATTGATAAGAAATGTCACTCAATAATCTAACTATTGCCTGGTATTTACATAATATCAATAAAAATCTACTCAGATTAGAATAAACCTTTTAGCTATTCTACAAAAGAGCCCGGATCGAGCATCATTTTTATACATTTTTATACGCAAGGTTCGATCGAGTGGCGTTAGAGCTTCTATCACTATTGTGCACATTCGAAAATTCGACAAAATATCGTTCGATTCTGACTCTTTTCAGAATAGCTAAAAGGTCTATTGCACTACTTAGAATTGCACTTCACTGGAACTTTCAACTGTAAAAATGGAATGATTTGAAACATGAAAATGATAATCGGTGCTAATTTTGTCCTTCTTTGCTTATTTTAAGTTAGTGGTAACCATTCTCAAACGCGCACTTGTAGGAGCATCGTTCCTGGAAATGTTTCGCCAATGGCTATTTCAAAACCTCTATTAAAGCATGATTTATAGGAACTTGCGCATGGAAAAGTGGCACAAGCCATTTGCAGTCAAATTCTAGCCTATCAGCATTTTCATTGACAAAGGTCAGTTGTCCAAATATGGTTCGTCACGTGTCATGGCCGTCTTTGCAAGGCTATTCTTACCAAAAAGTTTACATATTTCTATCTTTCCTTCAACTGCTGCTGAGGCATAATTTCTGTTCTGCCGCGTGCTTGGTAAAGTTACCAGACAATGATCTACATGCGTTCAGCTGAATGATTCAACAGCATTGTGGTCTTGGCAATCAAGTGCTTGGTGCGATGAAATAAGCTCTTTCTCAATAAATGTGAATTTAGTGAGGAAAGTGCTGTTGAACTCCAGACGCATACAGTTCACACAATGTTCTGATGCTCATATTTCCTTTCGAGAAGGACTGTCATTCTGTCACATACTGTACCAGGTGAGTAAAAACCAAAAGTTAAGATGTTTGGTGAACTGTTGAATATAAATTACGCGGCCAATATTCAAAACTGAAATGTTAATCTATCATTCAAAGGCTAATGTAGATGTGAAAATTTCGCTTGTTAAAATCATTCATCATTTATTCCCAGAAATTACAACATTAGATGTCAGGTTGGGGCTGTAGCCTTTATCGTCACATTAGCAAATATATGTGAATTAAAAGAACGCACAGTTTCAAAAGCTGCGTTATTTTCATGCGGAATTAATTTCCTTTGATAAGGTAGCTTAAATAACAAATAAGTTTAAAGGCAAGTCATGGCGGACCTGTATCTCTTTTTGTATCCATGTAAACTTAGTGTAACTTTGTTATATAATTTGAAAAAGTAAAGGCCACGATACCAGCGCCGATTTTCGGATCCGAAGATGCTTGCGGTGACGAAAAAATTAATAAGTTTAAAGGCAGAAACACCGCAATGCGACAAAAAACAACAGCAAATGTGATGAATTTATCTCATGCCAATATTTCGTCCTGCCTTGCAGGAAATCTTCTGATTACAGCCCTGAAGAAGTCCTGCATGGCAAGACGAAATATTGGCATGAAATAAATTCATCACATTTGCTATTGTTTTTGTCGCATTGCGGTGTTTCTGCCTTTAAACTTATTCATTTTTTCGTCACTGCAAGCATCTTCGGATCCGACAATCGACGCTGGTATCGTGGCCTTTACTTTTTCAAATTATATAACAAAGTTACACTAAGTTTACATGGATACAAAAAGAGATACAGGTCCGCCATGCCATGATATATTGATAATAGAACAATAAATTGCCATATGCTACTTCAAGAGTGGAGATACATACGCTAGAGAGGCTTCGCCCTAAATTGTCAGGTTTGGCAACAAAATTGATTTAAAAATAAGGAAACGCTCTAGGACTGAGCAAATCACGATAAAAATGTTCATTAACTCTTCCTGAAAGCTAAACTTAAATGTAACGACTAGCTTCTTGTTTGTCTTGGTAAATTTTCAGTTCAAACGCAAGCCGGTCTCAACGGCCTAATCTTTGACATGGCGTCTAATTTTGACGTACCCTAAATTCATAACGACGCCTTCGCAGTTACCTGGTTGAACTTATCTCGCCGCAGCAAACCGAAGCAGGATTATTAAACTGTGAGTGCCTGGGGGAGGAATAAGGAGGTCTACGGGATATTTTTGAAAATGAAGCAATTGGAGGAGGGGTTTGCAAGAAGAATGAATTGATATGGTTACATTTCAAAATATTGATAGATAAAATGATGAAATTGACTACAGGGAAAGTTAGTTCGTGAAAGAAACTTTACACAAATGAAATCAACAAGGCAGAAATTGACCAAAAAATCAAGATTTACAATTTTACCATTATCTTGAGGATTATGACTTTAACCTTATGACTTCTAACAGTGTGGTTGACAAGGAAGTCAGTAAGGGAAGTCACAATCCACAGGCTGACCAATAGGGGCGCAGGTAGGCCAATCCGACCACAACCGAAATAAAACCCCCGGCTTTTACATTCAATGCAAATTTCTGAGATTTTTCTTCAAAAATAACCTTTGGAGGGTTGAAGTTGCCTGAAAACAAACTTTAGTTGTACTTTATGCAAAATCCTGATGCAACGCGAAGAAAACAAATATTGGGCTTGGAAAACAACAAGGACATAAAATACTCACAACTTTATCCATTACAGGTGTGTTTTAAAAACATCCTTCAGCAGTGGCGGACTGGCCCACCGGGATACCGGGAAATTTCCTGGTGGGCCCTTGTCAAGACAATAGCCACTTTTTGTTTTGGGCCTTTTGGACACAAATCCTTGCTGGCGGCCCACAGTAAAAAAATGTGCAATTGTAACTGATATCTTAACACTTCAAGCCCATCTAAGTAGAATATGCCTGACATTTTTCAGCTCGCTTCGCTCGCACTTCAAGACGTCTGTATTCCTGGCTACTGTCGGCCACTTTGTGGGCTTTGTGTAACTTTGTATGCCAATGGCTTGGCCCGGCCACGGATGGGGATGGGACCATTTGCCATCCCCTACTTCTGTCAAAAGATGATCCTCGAGATTCTTTCAAAAACGAGGAGAAATTGGTTAAAGGTAGGGAAGGGTAGGAATCTATCCGAAAAATACTGGAGAGTGGTTGAGGGCATTGGGAGAGTCGCTCTAAGCCAAAGTAAAGGTACGCCTTTTACAAAATTTCCCCAGATGAACTATGATAAATTATGACAAACCATGATTGCATTGAAATAAGAAAATTAGACAATAGAAAATTCAGTTTCCTCAAAAAATTTACTGGGGATGCTGATTTGAAAAAACAATTGTTACGAAATGATCAAATTATATTTTAGCACCACTAACATTAGATTGCGAGAAGTGTTTTAAGCCAGAGTAAAGGGCGTATCCTCTGAAAATTTTCTCCCCCAGACCCCCTTATTTCAATACCCTACCACTTAATTTCTCATGGCTGTTGTATGCTTATTTAGGCTCTCATTATTTCCGCACATGAAAACATTTTCTTGGAAGTTAAACGAAGTGGTACTTCAAATGTTCAGCTCCTTTCGCTTGCTTTTAGCTGTGCCAGCATCGAGAATTTGATAAAAAACTATAATTTGATTTAAAGCTGCCACGAAAGTCTCCGTCGCTTAATTCACTTTTTCCAAAACATATTATTTCCCCCTCATTTCACTTGACTAATTGAAGGCTCACCCCATATCCAATTAGGGGTGGATTTTTCGAAAATAAGGGTGCTCAGCGGCATTGTAAAGAAAAGAGTAATTGTAAATTGTACACTTAACAATTTTCCTAGACCGAGGCCCAGGCCCTCGTTTCACTTGATTTGCCCAAAGTTGCCTCCTTTTGAGGTAAAAATCTGGCTACAACACTAGAAACACTACGAAGTAACTTTTCAAGCATGCTAGATAGTTTACAAATATAATTTGAATTTCTACAAATGTAGGGCCCCTAACAGCTAATTTCCCGGTAAGGAATTGATGCCCCAGTCCGCCCCTGTCCTTCAGGACAAGGATAGGCGGTACAAAACGAAAACAACAAGACAGAATCTCAGAAATGGCATCAGTGATTAATTTTAACGCGCTTTCCTGCAAAATCCAGGCCCGAACTCCTTTTGAAACGAAGTTTTTGCAGCGCGGTCAGATATGATGAAAAACGTTAGCTGACCATTTAGGGCGATGCTCCTCTAGTTTGATCTTTAGTAGATATTAAAATCTATCATAATAATAACTAGGGCAATAATGTGAGATGTGCAAGGATGAAAAAGGAAAAAGACAAATTTTTCGCTGCAATTTAGCTATAGAAGCAACAAAAACAAGGAGATCACCAGTGTACCAGACAAGAACAATTTACAATAGTAATAAACAGTAAACGCATAGATGATGAGACACGCTGAAGATGATATAAAAAATATAATGATGATCATCAGGGCAATAAAGTGTGATTTGCAAGGCTGAAAAGGAAATTATTTGCCCCTCAATAGCTACAATATAGTTCCAAACCCCATTGAAAATAGCAGATAGCCAAGTGTAGCAAATGAAACCCACTAATCATAGTAACATGTATAGGACATGGGCTATTACCTCGGAGTTGCAATACAGATATACTAAAAATCAGGTCGATAAAGTATGATATTATGCGAGACTGAAAAAGGAAAAAATACCCCTCTATGGCTGCAATTTAACCACTAATACGGCTAACAATACTAGATAGCCAATGTCGAAATGAAACCAACTTACGATAATTTTAGCTGCAAACACAACTAACAATACCAGATAGCCAATATCGAAATAAAACCAACTTACGATAATTTTAGCTACAAACACAACTAACAATACCAGATAGCCAATGTCAAAATAAAACCAACTTACGATAATTTTAGCTACAAACACAACTAACAATACCAGATAGCCAATGTCAAAATAAAACCAACTCACGATAATTTTAGCTACAAACACAACTAACAATACCAGATAGCCAATGTCAAAATAAAACCAACTCACGATAATTTTAGCTACAAACACAACTAACAATACCAGATAGCCAATGTCAAAATAAAACCAACTTACGATAATTTTAGCTACAAACACAACTAACAATACCAGATAGCCAATGTCAAAATAAAACCAACTCACGATAATTTTAGCTACAAACACAACTAACAATACCAGATAGCCAATGTCAAAATAAAACCAACTTACGATAATTTTAGCTACAAACACAACTAACAATACCAGATAGCCAATGTCAAAATAAAACCAACTCACGATAATTTTAGCTACAAACACAACTAACAATACCAGATAGCCAATGTCGAAACAAAACCAATTTACGATAACTTTAGCTGCAAACATAACTAACAATACCAGATAGCCAATGTCGAAACAAAACCAACTTACGATAACTTTAGCTGCAAACACAACTAACAATACCAGATAGCCAATGTCAAAATAAAACCAATTTACGATAACTTTAGCTGCAAACACAACTAACAATACCAGATAGCCAATGTCAAAATAAAACCAACTTACGATAATTTTAGCTGCAAACACAACTAACAATACCAGATAGCCAATGTCAAAATAAAACCAACTTACGATAATTTTAGCTACAAACACAACTAACAATACCAGATAGCCAATGTCAAAATAAAACCAACTCACGATAATTTTAGCTACAAACACAACTAACAATACCAGATAGCCAATGTCAAAATAAAACCAACTTACGATAATTTTAGCTACAAACACAACTAACAATACCAGATAGCCAATGTCAAAATAAAACCAACTCACGATAATTTTAGCTACAAACACAACTAACAATACCAGATAGCCAATGTCAAAATAAAACCAACTCACGATAATTTTAGCTACAAACACAACTAACAATACCAGATAGCCAATGTCGAAATAAAACCAACTTACGATAATTTTAGCTGCAAACACAACTAACAATACCAGATAGCCAATGTCAAAATAAAACCAACTTACGATAATTTTAGCTACAAACACAACTAACAATACCAGATAGCCAATGTCAAAATAAAACCAACTCACGATAATTTTAGCTACAAACACAACTAACAATACCAGATAGCCAATATGTCGAAATAAAACCAACTCACGATAATTTTAGCTACAAACACAACTAACAATACCAGATAGCCAATGTCAAAATAAAACCAACTCACGATAATTTTAGCTACAAACACAACTAACAATACCAGATAGCCAATGTCAAAATAAAACCAACTTACGATAATTTTAGCTACAAACACAACTAACAATACCAGATAGCCAATATCGAAATAAAACCAACTTACGATAATTTTAGCTACAAACACAACTAACAATACCAGATAGCCAATGTCAAAATAAAACCAACTTACGATAATTTTAGCTACAAACACAACTAACAATACCAGATAGCCAATGTCAAAATAAAACCAACTTACGATAATTTTAGCTACAAACACAACTAACAATACCAGATAGCCAATGTCGAAACAAAACCAATTTACGATAACTTTAGCTGCAAACATAACTAACAATACCAGATAGCCAATGTCAAAATAAAACCAACTCACGATAATTTTAGCTACAAACACAACTAACAATACCAGATAGCCAATGTCAAAATAAAACCAATTTACGATAATTTTAGCTACAAACACAACTAACAATACCAGATAGCCAATGTCGAAACAAAACCAATTTACGATAACTTTAGCTGCAAACATAACTAACAATACCAGATAGCCAATGTCGAAACAAAACCAACTTACGATAATTTTAGCTACAAACACAACTAACAATACCAGATAGCCAATTTCGAAACAAAACCAATTTACGATAACTTTAGCTACAAACACAACTAACAATACCAGATAGCCAATATCGAAATAAAACCAACTCACGATAATTTTAGCTACAAACACAACTAACAATACCAGATAGCCAATGTCAAAATAAAACCAACTTACGATAATTTTAGCTACAAACACAACTAACAATACCAGATAGCCAATGTCGAAAATAAAACCAATTTACGATAATTTTAGCTACAAACACAACTAACAATACCAGATAGCCAATGTCGAAATAAAACCAACTCACGATAATTTTAGCTACAAACACAACTAACAATACCAGATAGCCAATGTCGAAACAAAACCAATTTACGATAATTTTAGCTACAAACACAACTAACAATACCAGATAGCCAATGTCAAAATAAAACCAACTTACGATAATTTTAGCTACAAACACAACTAACAATACCAGATAGCCAATATCGAAATAAAACCAACTTACGATAATTTTAGCTGCAAACACAACTAACAATACCAGATAGCCAATGTCAAAATAAAACCAACTTACGATAATTTTAGCTACAAACACAACTAACAATACCAGATAGCCAATATCGAAATAAAACCAACTCACGATAATTTTAGCTACAAACACAACTAACAATACCAGATAGCCAATGTCAAAATAAAACCAACTCACGATAATTTTAGCTACAAACACAACTAACAATACCAGATAGCCAATGTCAAAATAAAACCAACTTACGATAATTTTAGCTGCAAACACAACTAACAATACCAGATAGCCAATGTCGAAACAAAACCCGCTTATGATAATTTTAGCTACAAACACAACTAACAATACCAGATAGCCAATGTCGAAACAAAACCAACTTACGATAATTTTAGCTGCAAACATAACTAACAATAGCAGATAGCCAATGTCGAAACAAAACCCGCTTATGATAATTTTAGCTACAAACATAACTAACAATACCAGATAGCCAATGTCAAAACAAAACCAACTTACGATAATTTTAGCTGCAAACATAACTAACAATACCAGATAGCCAATGTCGAAACAAAACCCGCTTATGATAATTTTAGCTGCAAACACAACTAAAAATAGCAGGTAGCCAGTGTAGCAAATGAAACCCACTTATGATAATGATACTTTTAAGACGTGGGATTCACATCGACGTTGCAATAAAGATAAAATGAGAACCAGGACAAAAAATTGTGATGCAGGAGGTTAAAACTGGGAAGAACATACCTTTTTAGCTACAATATATCTTCAGGCGCAACTATAACTAGCAAGTGGTCATTTTAGCAAATCAAACCCCCTTACAATACAGTTTATAGATGGATCTTCCAAGGGATACACGCCGGAGTTGCAATGAAGATATAATAAGAATCAGGACAATACAGTGTGATACACAAACTTGAAAGAAGACAGGTGGCAGTGAGAAAGGCTAGTTATTAATTATTGATATTAGCTAGGAGAGCTCCTGCCGGGTACAGGTCTTTACACAACTGAGTATAACATTACAAGACTAGGTTTTCTTATCGATGTCCAGTGCAGGACAAAGCTTGTTTAGCTGTTTTGCTAGAAAATATAAATTTGCTCCACACAAGAGTTGATAATATACCAATTGCAAGAAACACTGACTCATAATTCTTGTATCTTTAAAGGAAACTCAGTTCTCATATGAGCAATAAGTCTTGGTTACCTGAATATTGTGCATACCCTAAGAAAAAGCTACGTAACAAATGATAGAGCGATCTGGACGTGCTTGAGAGATGTTTATTGCCTGGAAATAGGGTCTGATGCGGATGATCAAGAACGAAGCTCATCAATTATGGTTTTGGACAATCCTGTGTTCAACGCCGCTTTAACTCAAGCCACAAGCTCTTTTCAAGATGGGCAAGGAAAAGCCAAAGACCGTGTTATTATCAATGTTGGTGGAAAAAGACACGAGACTTATATCAGCACCATTCGCAATTTTCCTGATACTAGATTGTATTGGATAGCAGAAACTGCTGCGAAGATGGTCGACTTTGATCCGGAGAGAAACGAATTCTTTTTCGATAGGCATCCGGGATGTTTTGAAAACATTCTGAATTATTGCAGGACAGGCAAGTTGCATTGTCCAAATGATGTTTGCGGGCCATTGTTTGAAGAGGAGTTAGCTTTTTGGGGCATTGATGAACTGCAAATGGAGCCATGTTGTTGGGGGACCTACACACAGCATAGAAACGCACATAAACATCTTCGAATGTTCGATAAAATCAGATCAGAGACAGGCGAAGAAGAGGAAGAGGTGTTTGGTGAAGGGCGACCTGGGCCAGTTAAACATTATGGTCCAGTTGCGTCCTTCTTCAGATATTGGCGACCCATCGTATGGTCAACTCTCGAGAGACCCTATTCATCAAAATATGCTCAGGTGAGATGTTTGTAAATGACCTGTTTATTTACCAGTAATTCGAATGGTTGATTGATAGAGGCATTCAATAAACCTCCTTCAGGTATTCACACCGATGCACAATGAAAGTAATATCGGGTTTAAGATTACTTTGAATCCCGTAGGTTCCCCATTCATATGGGTAAATCTATTTATAGAGCATTTTTAAAGCAAGAAGATCCGAAGACTATTAAATCAGTAAGATTCGTTGCGAGATAGTCTTTTTGCATTAACCCTACTAAAATTCAATTAAAAAGGTCGATAGCATAATGTATTATGTGGCATATATTTCATCAAACACACTAAAAAGTTGTTAAAAACTATTGGCAACTTCATTGCAGGTGGGTGAAATTTCTTGCAGGGCAGACAGACGATTTTCGCGAAAAGAAAAAACACAGCAGCTTTTATAGTTAATTGTCTATGCAATTTAGTAAATACTAAATGTGTTTCCTTTTCGCGGAAGGAGTATTTCGCTAACTTGAGACACTATACAGCAGCTATTTCCTGCTGAAAGTTAAACTTTTATGACAGATTTAATTAATAAGTAAACCATGGTAATTAATTGGTAACACATTGGTAAAAGTGGTCTCGAACAAATCAAGAAACGATGGCAGTGATCTGCCGCAACGTTGAGCAGAAATCCTTAAGGATTAAATTCACAAAACCATGATACCGAACTCCAAGCTGCTTTTCTCTTGACTGGCATAATTAGCCTTTATTTCTTGCACGGGAAAAACATTATATCATGTAACCTGCAAAAGATGCGCTAAAGATTGCTAATTATTTACACTTCTTCCAGTCCATGTAGTTATCTATATATTTGCTTCGCCACTTCTGGCCTCAATTCAATTCAACTAATTTAAGCTTACATGGTATTATCAGAGAGAGATATTTGATCCCTTACAACAAGAACGCATAAGCTCCGACTAGTTTAGTTTGGAACAAATAGGCTGTCCAAAAATCTATATGACCCAAATTCTAATGATCATGAATTCAATTAGTTTAGGTTTACGAAAAAGTCTCAAGAAGCACTACGCCCTGATTGCACTAAGAACACACAATTTTGGAATATTTCATTGTCGGCGAAGAAATTGTCCAAAAATCTTAATGACCCACATGTATCGTATCCGAAAATTATCACGTCCAGAATTTCAGAAACAATGGGAAAGTGGAATCTTCCAATTTGATAGATTTCATATGTGATATAATCAAATACGGACAAAGCCGTAGGAAGAATCTTAAACTTTGGACCACGACACTTCAAGGGCACTTTTTCATTAAACGAAATATGCAGTTTCTGACATAGAAAGGCCAATGGGAGGTGAATTCTTTGTTTATTGAAAAATCTTGTTGGCACATGCCCCCAGGGCCCCCACCCGGTTCCTACGTCTATGAGTACATGGAGGGTTTTCATGGGTTTTTTCGTAGAATGTAAAGAATCAATAAATAAATGCAAAAATAGCAAAACTCTTGAAAAGCACTATTAAAACCGCAATGATGGTGAATACCCAAGGTCATATAGCCTCGTTATACAACACTCAGTGGTGCGGCATCTAACAATTGCTACCACTAGCTGTTTTGAGTCAACGACATGGTAAATCTAAGCAGCTGGATATCAGTCGGCGCTTTAAGATGACAATAAAAACGAATTTAGACTGATGTAAGGTGTGCTGGTGGAAGTATTGCAGTCTCCTGATATCTTGCAAAAGGCAGAACATGCTTGATTTACAGCCGTAGGGTCTGTTTACATGACACAGTCAAACCGGTCTGAAATGTCACACCAATGTGAAAAATGGCCAGACAGCTTATTTCTCGTTGCGCTCGCACATGAAGTTTCGCACCGGTCTGCGACCTATGTTGTTGTTCATTCATGCATTGAGCGCCAAGTAAAACAATAGGCCAATGTGAACGTTGAACCAGACACACTGTATCTCACGCCGATTTGAAAATATTTTGCGTTCACATGGTGTTTTCAAACCGGGGTGAAATTTCAAACCGATCTGAAGTGGAGAGTTGAGTTTCACTCCGGCTTGAGTTAGAAATCGCATTTTTCCTACAAGGGCTTTGACCAAACACCGAGTTCAACTCAGATTGGGATGAAATTTCAAATCGGTTGAGTTTCTCATGTAAACGGACCCTTAGACCACATTTCTGCTGCATCGGTACAGTTTTGATCCGTTACAAAGTTGTGACCGTTAATAACAAATAAAATGCTTCCATAGAAAAAGGAGCAAAAGTGTTGCGGATTAGCAAGAGCATTGTAAACGCGAAGCTGATCAGTTATATTTTTGTTACGGATCCAAAGCTGTTCCAGTACAGTGCAAATGGGCGAGCAAATGGGGCTCTTTTTATTTCAAGTAAAGATTTAGTACGAACTGTCTATACCAAAGTTTGTTTGCCTGATAATTGTCGTCCAAATCATTGCGATGCGAATGTTTCAATATTAATGTACCTAGTTTCTAATGATGTGCGGTATATCTGAAGAACTAATCTACACACTGATAACTTGGCTAGCCTGACTATCGGTTAATGATAAGGTTGTCGACTTGACAGAAGATCATCAGCTTTAGATAACATGTAATTCTAAAAAATCATAAACTCTATTCATATTGAGTAGTCCAAACCAGTTCAGATTCAACTTGGTTGATTTGATGAAGGGATTTTAGGCTTGTTTTGAAGCATTTGAGATGAAGAGGCATTTTTGTAAAATCACTTGCATTTTGAGAACGATGCAACCAATTTTGACAATCAAAGGTTTCTTGCTTGTATGAGCTTATATAACTTGATTTGTAAGCTACACGGGTTAAATCATTTCATATCGAGAATTGAGACTTGCACCTTCTTCTATTGCCGTTTTTAAGAAAAGCTCTTATTCATAATCCGCCACCCTGCTAAATCTGTCTTTTGAATTCACGATCCAATAGGATTATACTACCTTACAAAACTTAGGGTTGGTCTCTGCAAGTTAAATTTACATAAATTCAAGCATGATTTTCAAATAGGTATCGTAGAAATCCCCCCTTTTTATAAACCACTATAAATTTTTTACAAGACAAATTACTTATGACGCTACCTACTAATTACTCTACGAAACACTACAAGGACGATAATACCACGGGGAGCAATAGACTATGACAACCCCGCGGTAACTAATATAGAAAGAAATAAAAACTACTGGGTGAATCAGGAAAGATGTACCACCCGCCCGCAAAACCGCATCCAAAGAGCCATCCAACCGATTCGCACAATTTTCATAAGATTTAAACGACGTGTCGAAGAGGCTTCAACGAAAATTTTGTGAAATCCCTTTAGTAGAATGTAAGATATATTGTAGAACTTTATATTTGGATCAAGAAAAATCATTTCATAGGAATTTGATAAATGGTTCAAGAGCTACGGACTTTCAAACATCCAAACATTTTTTCTGATTCAACCGGTAATAGATGAAATTGGCTGACGTGTTGATTTGAAAGGTTTTTGCTAAGGGAGCTGGCTCTTTTACATTACTTTACAATATGTTTGATTGTAAGCGTTTACAGGGTAAAAGAATGCCTTGTTGAAAAGGATGTTGCAGAAATATATTTGTGCTAACCCATAAAAGGAAATCGCAGCTAGAAGACGTCAACAAAATTTATCTGTTAAGATCCATTTGAACGATATATTTCTTCATCTAGCAGCCCGTTTACGCATTAAAAACTGCAGAAATTTGAAAGAAAATAAATCCACCAACTCTGAATTTTGCTTGATTAATATATTCACACACTCGATTTCGGGACTTTTACATAAACTGGATTTCCTGTTTCATGACTCGGATGGAGAAAAGAACCTTCCATATCTAGGTTCAACTTCAAAAGGTGAGAGTATGAACCCCACACATTCTACAATCAAAACAAGAGTTGATTACGGGAAGGGCATTAATTTGGGCACTGGGTATAGCATAAATCATATCAATATTTCATCAGCTTTGTCAGTTCACATCTAAATATTTTCATACATAACTTAATTTTATATTTCAAAGTGGACAAACGTTGGGTTTCCTCCCTGTAAAATCATCAATTTTAAAGGCTAAGCAATTGGCAATGTTGAAATAATTGCAAATATCGATCATTCAGTACTACCAGGGGCATTTAAAACAGTAAAATATACCCGGTGAGTCAATGAAAATAATCCCCGTTTGAAAAGTCATTGCTCCCTGAATATCAAGACAATGATATTGGAAAATATGCTATTTGACAGCGGACATGTTCCAATAGACCTCAAAATTTACTTGACTGAAATCGGCCACCCTGTTCTGAAATTATGAGGGATTTTCTCCGGAAACCCATTTCAAGAAAATTTCAAAATAAGCATGAAACCAAGACAAAAATATCCTGATATTTCTGCCTTCCAGAAATGATTTCACCAAGCTTTACAAAGCTTTTTCCTTTTAGGAGATTACTATGCTCCCCAGGATGACATTTTCATCCTCCCAAAGGGAAAAAACGTGCTAAAGCATGTACAAGTCATTGCTAGAAGATATGATATGTAAAAACTTTTGTCGTGATTTTATGTGGCTTTCAGAGGTTAGGCACCTACCTACAAGAAACTGTGTATATTCGCAGTTCTGAAATAATAACCAGAGACGACGTGGCAGTCCGGTCAAGATGACGTATGAACAATGTTGTGGTTTCAAATTCCGGTGTTGATGTTATACGAGATCAAAACTGTTATACGAGATGACCACAAGGAACCAGACAACGTGATTTTTCGATTAGTCAACACTAACAGACGTTAGAATTTGAAAATCACCGTAACTCTTTCTTAGGTGATACGCAGATTGAAAGGACAGCAATTACTTGCCGTATAAGCGTGTGTCGGGATAGCTCAGTCGGTAGAGCATCTGCGTAGATAGCAGGACGTCGCGAATTCGAAACTAGCTCTCGTCACACTTTCTCCATTTTGCCATTTGTCGAAAATTTACCAAAATAAATGTTATCAATTTTTAAGGAATCTAATATAGCGCGAAAAGGGGTTGTTAATTTCGATATATGCTCAAGCCTTCTAGCAAAAACCCTTTTTCGCATGCACAACGAGTGATTCTGCGGTTCAACTTTCACAGGCATCTCTTGCTGATTTCTCATTAAGACTGGAGCCTTAATTAATTAGCAGTATAAATTGTAAAGCTTGGTTTACACTTGAAGCGTCGTTCTTGGTGCATTCTATATAACAATGGAGTCTGGTTATGCGACAAAGTTAGACTAATTCAACCTTGCAGCACGTGCCGTGTCGACCAACACCTTCGCATTGTCAAATTTGAATGGATGCAGTTGCTTATCTCATTGTAACTTGAGTGCGAATCAAAAGCAATGAGACATACTATATGGCTGAAGGTGACGTTGCAGTTTTTAGCGCTAAGCGCTGGGATTGCAGAAGTAGAATGGGCCTAATCGAGTCCGCGACGCCTTATCATGACGCTCAAGTGGTGGGGCTCTAACCGGGATTGAACCCTTTCATCCTGACTGTCCTGGCTGCATTGTCAGAGGATTACACCACTGCGCAACAAATCTTTCTCCACTGCTTATGACTCAGATATGCAAAGTGATTGGACAAGCAGGATTTAAGAAGTGTTTTCAAAACTTTAAATTGAGGCCACTTAAGATAAATATAGCCACATGCTAAAATCTCGCATTATCACAACGTCGAAAAGACTTGTACATATTGCTTGTGTCAACCCATCACCTATCCTCCTCTATCAATATAACAAGTGTCAATATATAAAGGAAATTTCATACTTCATTTGCATGAATACTCTCACAGCTCGACCGAAACCCAATCGTGTCTTTGTGTAGAAATTTCCGGGGGTACCCTCCGTGTGCTAAAAAGACCTCCACGAACAAGATCGCGCCTTGCTTCCTCAAACCATTGACTACGCTAAAACCGAACACTATCAACAAAAAGTATGCAACAGCCTCTCATAAAACATCAACGCAGCACCCCTTCCCTTCGTCTATTCACGATTAAAATATCAAATGCTTAAAATGCCAGAATGTTAACGAAGATGAATTAACACCAACTTTAGATTATAACATAAGATGACGTCACTGTTTTTTTGCTTGTTTATATTTACATATTCCAGTAAAAAGTTACAATATATATTACGCGCTACACTACACAGAATCACTCTACAACACGAGATACCGTACACTACTTACAGAATTACTGTACAATACTACTACAACGATACCCCAAGGAGCAAAGGCAATGTCTACCCCGAGGCCATATAGATATAAGATAGATTTATGATATAAGAAAAAGAAGAAACTAATCAAAATAAAAGATAAGAAAAATACATGACATGAACAAAAAGAACAGTTAGACCTACATAAAATCTACTCAGAGATTACTACTAAACGGGAAAAGTTGGTGGCATGCAATGAAGTTTAGAATTATCTTAATCAAATCGATCAGTTTTATAGATATACTGCAAAGTTAATTGTGATATATTTCTATTAACATCATTGGAAAGTTCTTTATCACCATACAGTAAAAGCTCCGTAAGAACCTTACTTGAAGGATTAATATATCCAAATGGTCGCAGTAGCGAAAAGCGAGAAGATCACGTTGTTCCTCATAAAAAAAGAAGGGCAATGCAACAAAAAGTGTTCAGTATCCTCAACACCATCATTTGTCGGGCACATTGGATTTATTGTATCCCTAAAATTGTGCTTGAATTTGAGAAAGACACATCACTGTTCACTCTGTTCTTTCATATGTAGCCACATGCAGCTAAAATCTCATTTTGAGGAATGTTTCTATAAGGTGACAATAGAAGATAAGAAACCTCTCGAACAAAAGAGATACATTCAATGAAACCCGCAATTTCATGAATTTCATGATGCTATTTGGTTCGTTGTGATATTATCCAGAGTTAGATTGTTGATTAACAGCCTTCCTTGGCCTTCCTTACTTGATTTGCTGCATTAATTCCTCAGAGCTTTGATCAAGTTCTTCATGCATTTTGAAGATGCCAATTCGTAAAATTCAAAGTTCTGCGAGGTAGCTCCCACGAAAACTCAACCAAAACTTTATATGAAATTACTTCAGTCTATTAGCTATTAAGTGAAACAATTTTAGCAAAATAAGGCGAATAGTTATTGCTGATATTATTTTCCAAGCAGGAGGAATTCTTACGGGTTACATGGTACTAAATGTAAAGCGCTCGCTTCACTCGCACTTCAACACTCAAACTACATGTGGAGGCCTGACAGATCAGTAACATTTCACAAATGTGTCACAGCGTTTTGAAAGCGAATTATATAAAGGAGGGAAGTAATATATTCCCCTGCATTATATATCATGTAGAATGTAACACTAAAACGTGTTTGTCATTTCACTGTCGCTTGGCAGAAGCTAGTGGTAGGTCGAAGATGGTGTCATTATACTTCTACTTTTCCAATAGGGCTGAATCATGTTTGACAGACATTAAACAGCCAACCCAATTATTACCCATAGATGCTTGCTGAATACAAAAAATTATTCATTGATTTGAAATCGTTGGATTGCATTAATTGCTGGAAAGCAAAATTTTAAGCTTCAGTGAATAAGTGGTTCCAATTGAGATTCCTTCGTATCATACTTAGTTTTTGCAACAACTTGTCTCACTTGTCTCGCTTAAAAGAGATTAGATCTAAAACAGACTATATGTCAGGGAACTCTGGCGCACTTGTTCTTGGGGTCAGTTTTTGAATGTATTTCGTGCTAGATTTTAAACAAGAACAGACATATCACAGTTGAATGGAATGGCCTGTAACTGGGACAAAAAAAAACACTAAAACAAACTGTTTTTATTGTTCTATGCTTTGTTCTTGCGAAAACCTCTCTCCAAAATATCGAAGTCTCGCACTTGCAGCATTTGAAAAGATAGGAAGAGATCGAAATATGATCGAGATTCGACTTGAGATCAAATCGAATGTGTCACCGTAGATTAACCAATCAGAGTAAAATTTCTCAAGAATGAAAAGTCCCCAAGGCACGCTTAAAGGCGGTTAAAAGGCTGGGGAATGTGAAATTGCTGTTTTTTTGTGCTTTGCTTTTAAGGATTCATTACCTGCATCAATGATGCCTATCCTTAAACGATGCACAAAATGTAGCAACAGATCCAGATGCAACATGACTAATGCATTAATCATGTAGTTTCTACTTTTATCACGAGAAGAAATTAGAAAGAAGAAGTAGAGAGCAGGATTTCTTTTTCCACATTTCAATATTTTAAATTTTCGTGACACACGAAGCACATTTTAAGTTCAACTAATGAATAGAATGGACAATAGACCTTATTAAAATCAGTTTCAATTGGAGGCCAATGATGCAATGATGCAAATCCCAGCACAGCAAGAAATCTACCCCGTCCCTATTTTGATGCCAATACAAATACGAAACCACTTCATGCGTTGCCGAAAGCAATGCACCCTTTTTGGAATTTAGCTCCACAACATATCGAGGCGAATGAGGCAGATCCAGATGCATAATAACAAATGCACTAATCATGTAGTTTCTACTTTTATCACGAGAGGAAATTAGAAAGAAGAAGTAGGCAGAATTTCATTTTCTACATTTAAATATTTTTAATTTTCGTGACACACGAAACACATTTTAAGTTTAGCAAATGAATAGAATGGACAATAGACCTTATCAAAACTAGGTTCAATTGGAGGCGAATGGTGCAATGATGCAAATCCCAGCACAGCAAGAAATCTACCCCATCCCTATTTTGATGCAAATACGAATACGAAACCACTTCATGCGTTACCGAGAGCAATGCACCCTTTTGAAATTTAGTTCCACAACATATCGAGGCGAATGAGGCATTTCAAAAGAACTGACGTCATTGTGAATAGAATGTATGTCACATTAACATGCTCCTATTTTTAGAGAAAGAGAGTGCAATCATCACGTGTTGTAAAGATACGCGAGAATGTAAATAAAATAACTTTTGGCAAGTTTTTCAATAATATTAGTAGTCACCGTACATTTTATATAAGGGAAGGTGACCAGAAGTGCGATTATATTCAATAAAATCAAAGTTAGGAAGCTCTGGGAAGCTCTTAGTTATAGAAAGCCTAACACAGCTTTACTGATCGTTCTCAAGACAAATGTATAACAGCAAAGTAGATAAACATTTTCTCAAACATATCGAATTGAGAAATTGCAATATATTCCCGTAGGTATACACCGATATCTTTATATCAAGCAAAACCTGTTATCGCAAAACATGTGAATTTCTGCGGTGTAAAGTCTCTCGCAATGAAACCCTCGTGACTCACATATTACAGACCTCCAGGAGAAAAGGAGTCCAAGCAATTGCATTCTTCGATGAAAAATTAGCGCTTCTCAGTGATTCAAAATATGGCTGTCATTTTTCATCAACAATCAATGAAAAGCAACGGAAGTCATTTTACAAAATTTGCCCTTGTTTTACAAATCATGTGGGGTCGCATTAAAGACACTGTCAACATTGAGATATAGTTATCATCTTTTGACAGACGAAGAAGTGCGAAATAATGACCAGGTTTAAAAAAAATGAATCTTTACTGTTAACTATAGACCTATGCCCAACCAATGAATGGAATTTTTGACTCATCTTTCAGCGATACAACTGCTACTTTGACTGATGCATTTTGCATCTAGGGGCTTGATAAGAAAAGCAGATTCTTATGTAGGAAATTTCTGACTAAGAAATTAAGTTATTTGGGCAGCACATCAAATGTTTTAAACAGAGTACTCCCAGTTATAAAAAGTGTCAGTGGAAGTTAAAAGCGGCAGTCATTAGGCGTTCTATAACTAGAATTCGTGCGTGTAGTTATCCTGTTTTCCAAATGTCTGAATGTCAAGTTTAATTTCTTCATGAATTGGCCAATTACTGGTGAATTAAACGGGTTTACGCATTCGCCATACCGTTTGTTTAGCTCTGACGTAATTGCTGGTGTACATCTAACCATTACTCAATGATGAATTGCTGAGCGTGGTTTATTGGGTGAGATTAGATGATGCTAATTACAAGCAATTCAAAAACAGCTTTAAATAATGGACTCATCGTAATAAACTCACAAATGTGACATAGACACTGTGATCTGTGGAAAAAAGAACTGTTAACTCTTGCAGAAGAATAATTACCAAGTTAAACTGTAACCAGGGAGAAAACTGTTAAATCCTTCAAGAGAAGCAACGAGTTTATTTGAAAACCAGAAAGGAGAAAAATAAGTTAATAGCTGCAACATTGCTCCTTATTGCAGCTATTAACTTGTTTTCCCTCCTTTCAGGGTTTCAGATTATAATTCATTGTTTCTCATGCAGAATTTAACAGCTTTTCCCTGTGGCATGCTAATTTGCTTGCTATTCTTTTAAGGAGTTAACTGTTTTCTTTACACAGATTACAGTGTCTATGCTGCGTGTCTTGGTTTACTACGGTGAGTCGGTTATCTAGGGCTATAGGCAATCCATCACAACCTAAGGAAGGCCTAGAGACTAGGCTCTATAGCGGGAGTAAACAATTCACAAGATTGTACTTTAGTACCTAAGATTCTTATTGTGCAGCTAAACATGTCGACTTACAAAACAAAGTTTCAGTCATATTGATCTCATTCTACAAGCGATTTTATAAAGGTCTTTCCCATCGGAATCCTCCAAAACAGGTGTAAACATCTGGATCAAATTTTCTCATTTTCAAATTCCACAGTGATGAAATTAAAGTCAATCAGGCTTTCTCATTATTCAGACAACCTGTTACAGAACCAGCCCTATTATTCTTTAACTCTCTGAAATTTATTTCAGCCTTATTTTCATCTAGCTTTCAGCAACGTCAAGTGAAAATTATTAGCAAATTTGATGCAGCATTTCAGGCATGTTTTGTAGGGCTCTGAGATGAATAAATGATATCATTTGATATCCACTAAAAGATTACAAAAAACTTGGTAAAATATATAACTAGAAACTTGATGTAGAGAGGTTGGACGACAGAAATACTAAGATATGTTTTAACACACTCAGGCCTTTCGGACTTCTGTCCTCATCAGAGTGTGCAGATAGCCTCATCAAGCTTCTTTCTCATCATTGTCGAGCTTTAATGATGGAAAATGTGATCCACATGTTTAGGCCTATACATGTTTAGGCCTGTTGTGAACGATTCTGATACCGTGCAAAACGTTTTTATAAAATCACTTGTCAATCGAGAAACATTTGACCCATTTTAACTAATTAAACATGATCATCCAAGTTGATATGTTACTCATAAAACAAGAATCCGTTTAAGGGCTCTGATGAGCAGCTAGCTAGAAAGTTACGAGCTTGCAAATATTTCAACTTTTTCTTACTCACAAGGTAACAATCTTCGAAAAGTATGCTGTTTCGCTCACCCGGTGTACGACCATGCTCTGCTGTTTTATGCAAAGTTTGATTTTGGACGAATATAATAAAAAAAATAACAGTAGAAATATCGGAAGATAACACAGAAGGAAGAATGACTCTGTTTGAAATTGAATTCTATCATCAAATTTTCAAAATGAATTTATGACTCGAAAATAGATAGCTAATTTTGTATCTATATCATGGTGCGGTGTTCTGGCTTTGATCAAGTTTCGTATAGATCATCAAAACAACATCCAGCTGAAATTCTGTGGTTTTTGCAATTATGAAACCCACTTGACATGTTGATTACAAAGAAAAATATCCACCAGTGCTAACAGGTGAGTGGAAAAATGTCTGGACGTTAGAGTGCTGTGGCTTTCAAACTATTTTATTTATGGGATTCCTATATATCGATAATAACTGTGTAACTAACATGTAAGCTTTGACACAAAGATCCCTCTTGTCAAAATCTGTAGTGTAGGTCTCAAATTACAAGTGATTTTGTACAAATCTTCATCTTAAAGTTCTTTGCAACAAGCATAAGTCCCTCATCATATTTATCCGTACAGCTATCATGGTCAAAATTATATCTGTGTATCTGGTTGCTCAAAACTTTTTTACCAGGTATATAAAGAGGCTGCTGCGTAAATGTATACACTTGGGGATATCAGTTAGCCCCTTGTTTTGTCTATTCTCTATCACTACGAGGTTAGATGACTATTTGAAAACACTTGCCTGCTTTCCTGCAAAATTAGGTTGGTCTATATCCATCAAACTTTGAAAAAGTTATCAAGCTAAGAAATAGATCAAAATTTTTATGGTAACACTGCACGAGATGCCTAAAGGAAGAACGGCGATGGTAACCTTAGCTGTTTCTTTAGAATCCTTCCCACAAGACAGAACATCAGATTAACATGTTCTCGACAATACGACTCCTAGCGTACAACAGAAATTATCCAGCTAAGAATCAGATCAAATTTTCATGGCAGTACCGTAAGAAATGACTAAAGAAAAAGCAATGCAGTTAAATTTAGGTATATCAGGTTTTTCAAAGAAAGGCTTACTTACAAGGCAGTTGCATAGCATTACAAAATTTTGCCATCAAGCTAAGGATCAATTCAAACTTTATACGGCTATGCACAAAGGCGTGACAAATAAACTTTTTTAATTACCTAGCTTCTGCTAAAGCAATTTGGATTTCCATCTATGACTGAAGATAGAAAAGAATCTGAAGCATCAATAATATATAAGATCTTAAATTAGAAAAATCATGCTATTTCAATGATTATACTCTCTGTTTCATTTCAAACAGGAAATCAAAGTATTTTTATCTAGAAATATTTTAGTTTCATCTGATAGAAATATCAATCGATTTTATAAAAAAACCAAACAGGAAATACAATCATAAAAGGTGCTGTAGATAATGTCGGTGAGGCAATGAAATTTTACATGATGGGTGAGTAAAAAAAGTTGAAACATTTGCTGGACTGTGGGATAAAAACGTAAGCGGCCGATATTCAAAACTGCAAAGTTAATCCATCCATCAAAGGGTAAATTTGATGTAATCACTTTGTTTGGTAAAATCATTAATATTTTAGACCCAAAAATGAGGGAAATGCTGGCAAAGGTTTTGTATAGGAACGAGAGCTCTACGTTCAGTCCTGGTCCGTGATATTTAATGTTTATTGAAATATAAATTCAATACAATTGCCTGCTTCAGAAATAGATTTTAATATCAATTGCAATTAAATCATGCACCAGACTGGAACATGGAATTCTCGTTCCCATACAAAATACCTTTTACTGCCATTTTTCTAATTTATGGGTCTAGAGGATGAATGTTTTTATAAAATACTGCCACTTTCTTATGTCCTACCATGGGTGAAAACGTTAGTGTATTGTACAGAGAAAAATGGCAGGCTGTGGGCCGGATGTTGTTTGAAGATACTTGCAGCGAAGAGTAAGATAAGATATTCAGAGGCAGAATTAACGCGAAATAACGCCAAAAGAAAGACAACTTTTTTAGATCAAATATTAGACATAAATATATATATATAGATATTCAAGAAAAACGCTTCTGCTAAACAGGTCGGTGTAAGCCTTCATCGGCATGTTTTTCATAATCAAATTAGCAGACAAAAACAGTAGCCTAAGCGAGATCCTAATATTTATGAAATTGGTTGCTTTGAAGATGCCCTAGTGGGCGAAACTAGTCGGCACTGAAATAAAGAATGAAAAGCGCAAAATACCAAATTGATGCCTGTTTTCTTCAAGTGGTTAGGCCCCGTTCAACGGTACAATATACATAAAGGGCTGATATTTTGCCTCGGCATGTGAGGCTTCTTTAGAGCTAAACGTTAGTGTAATTCTATCTATCGGGCCTGTTGTTTTGTGACAAATAGAGGAAATTTTATCTTTCGTAGTAAGATCAGTTGCATTTGATTAACATCACTACAAGTCAATCAATAGCAAATAAAGAAACATCTGTTGTGCAAGCGAAAATGGACTATTAATAGAAGAAATCAGCATGTTCTATGAAGATGTAGTATCTTCTTACTACCGGATGTCCCCAAGAAATATATACGGATTTGGTTGACTCCAGCGATGCGAATTTAGCTTCAATCAATGTCTAATCACTCTAAAACTTTTCCTCGATAGTTAGCTTGAACATAGGTAGCTCGTTTGTTGGTATTTGGGCTTTGAGAACAGACATGTTAATCTTGAAAGCTCAAATTTGCCTCTTCCTGGAAACCAGAGCTTTAGCCTTTTGGCCTAAATAAATTCTTAAGTCACAGCCCATAAAGCAACAATAGCCTGGATAAAATTTGAGCAATATTAGATCTTGAGTTATTTTGTTGTCCAGAAGTCAACCCCTAATCATTCATTGGGCAGTTTGTTAATTTTTCATTAATTTCAGTTCTCAATTTCGATGTGCTTCAGGAATTTGCTTAGGCCAAAAGACCAAAGCTCTGGTTTGCATGTGGATGCAAATTTGAGTTTTCAAGATTGATATTTCTGCTCTCAAAACATAAATACCATCAAACGAGGTATCGATGTCCAAGTTAACTATCGAGGAACATTTTTGAAAGTAGTTAGCCATTGATTAAAGCTAAATTCATATCGCTGAAGTCAACAAAATCTGTATACTTATTTTGGGACACCCGGTAGCTTAACTTGTTTCAGAAGTACAGCATTAGAATTTAACTCAAACTAGTATCGCTTAGAGCAAAGATTTCCTACTAAAATTAAAATCATGGAAGTAGACAATTAACACAAATAAATTAACACGAGGGAATGATACAAATAAATTAGTCTTCATCTAAAAATATTTTGAGAGTGTATTGAAGTGATATCAGTTGGCACGTGGCGAGCCACAGAAACAAAGCATGCATGGGCATTTCTATGTTTTATTTATAGATGGACGTATTTGTATCTACCGGTGCTCATTGCCTTTAAATAACATTGAAACCTACTCCCTTAGAACCACCCTCTTTAGCTTAGTGCACTAAAAGGGTCTTAATTGCCGGGCTTGAGATTTAATAATAATAATAATAATAATAAAGAAATTTGTATTGCGCCGTATTTCCTCAGGGCTCATAGGCGCATTACATATTTTACAATCCAAAACGATAATTTAATTATACATTATACATGGTTTGAGTTAAAATGTTTTCGAAATAAAAATGACTTCAAAAGTGTTTTAAATGATTCTATTGAGTTTGCTGCCCTTACTGAATACGGCAGTTCGTTCCAGAGACATGGGGCGACATGAACAAATGCTCGGTCCCCAGCTGTTACTAAGCGTGTTCTCTTTATCTCAAGCAGGAGATCGTTCTCTGCTGATCTTGTTGCGCGAGGGGCTGTGCGTTTCTTTAATAAATCAACTAAATATTTTGGAGCTACGTTCTTAATGCACTTGAATGTCAATAGCAATATCTTATACTGAATTCTGCACACAACAGGTAACCAGTGAAGTTCTCTTAAGATTGGTGTTATGTGACATTTTCTGTTTACACCCACCAAGAGTCTCGCAGCAGCATTTTGAACTTTCTGCAATTTTTTCAATTCACAGGATGGCAGTCCTTGTATCAAGGCATTGTTACTATCAAGCCTTGAAATAACGAATGCATGCATGGCCTTTTCCGCAGCCTCTCTTGTCAGGTACCTTCTAGCCAGACTGATGTTATGCAAATGGTACCTGGCAGATTTACAGATCATGTTCACATGTGACTTAAGATTCATATGCTTGTCAAAAATTACTCCAAGATTTTTTGCCGTTTCGCTTGTTTCGATGACACTGTCAGCTACATTGAGAGTTATATTAGAGACTTTCGAGCATTTCTGTGGGGTGCCAATCACCAGCATCTTGGTTTTATCTCCATTTAGCTTGAGTCTATTTGCTGACATCCATGAGCTGACTTCTTGTATGCACTGCTCAATTTGCTCAAGCGAGTAGGCTACACTGTAGTTGTTTGGTGTGAAAGACATGTATATCTGCGAATCATCCGCATAGAGATGAAATTGGAGTCCCTTGCTTTTGATGATATCCCCAAGGGGTAATGTGTAAACTAGGAACAATAAAGGTCCTAACACTGAGCCTTGTGGAAGTCCACAATGAAGAGCTACTCTCTTTGACGTTATTTCTTTTAATTTTACCATCTGAAAACGATCAGTAAGGTACGACTCAAACCATTTCAGTGCTTCTCCTTGAACACCGCACCTTTCTTTTAGCCGTTTCAGCAGAACATCATGATTGACAGTATCAAAAGCAGCAGATAAATCAAGCAATATGAGAATCGAGACTTGTTGATTATCCATCGCTACCAGTATATCATTCTGGACCTTAAGCAATGCTGTTTCTGTACTATGACCTTGTCTGTATGCTGACTGCAATGGTTCAAAGAGCCCATTATTTGTCATGTGTTCCACTAATTGATTGGCAACAGCACTCTCGATTAGTTTAGAAGCATAAGGTAGATTCGAGACAGGCCTAAAATTCGGCTTTATCACTTCGAGTCCGAATTTCTTCAACAATGGGATTAAGAGTGCAAGTTTAAATTCCGTAGGCATATTTGCAGATTGTAGTGATCTATTGATGATTTGAGTCATAATCTTTAAGGTTGCTGTATGACAATGCTTCAAAACCCAGGTTGGAATTGGGTCTAAATCACACGATGCCATTGTTGACTTTTTTAAAAGGCTGTCTACTTCGGTCTCACACAATTCACGAAATGAAGTGATAGCAAACTCATATTTTGGCTCCTCTGGTTGATACCCGGAAAGGACAATCGCGATCATGCGAGGTCAAATTCACGAAATGAAGTTGTCTATTTAACAATCGCTTGGATCTTGGATCTTTGCTATTTTGTCTGTAAAGAATTCAATGAACTCATCTGCCAGTTGTAGTATTGAGTAAGAACACTGCCTACAAGATAGTTCTCTATCATCTCAAAACTATGAGAAATTACATTCTTTGTGCATGTAGGCATCTAAAGTCGTCTCAAATCGGATGTCACGTGAGATTTACTACAATGCAAAAACCACTCATGCAAAACAATTCAATTATTGTTACCCCGGGCATTTCACATGAAATTTAATTTGAGACAGGCTATAGCATTTTGAAACAACCTTTTTTCCAGTTTAATTTCAAATCTTGGAAAATTTAAAACATTTTTTCCAAATGTTTAGCATCAACGTTCTTGAAACTTGCAGTTGGTATATGTGCATATTTTTTTTGGAGAAGTAGCTCAACCTGTCGTGAACAGATGCACGAAGTCGTATCTCAGATGCACGAAGTCGTATTTATGTTCACATTAATGCTCGCTATTCTTATCTCTTCTATCTATTCCCACATTGTTGGTACTATACATGATCGGTAAATGCAGGAAAATGCCATTTGCGTGATGGGTATTAACAAAAAAACAATCAGTCTATGAATATTTGAATTGTGGTCAAAGCTGCTTGTTTTACATGAGATTCATGAATATCAAATGCCTATTTTGCGTCATTTCGGCCGGAGCTCCTTTGATTGCTCAATAAGACCTTTGTTCTCTTTCTAAAACGAATCTTTTTTATATTTACGATGTGATAACTGGAGCCCTTTGATGGTCAATGCATGCTATTGAACTTAGTGCTTATGGGAATCGACAGGGTTAAAAATTGTTCTTTAAAAAGGGGAAAAAGCAAGCGTGTGTTGAAGTCATTGGATTTGAAAATGATCAAGATATCAGAAATCGCTAAAGCAGATTTATCGCAAAGTACCCGAAGTTCCCTCTGAGTTATTCAATCAAAAAGAAGTTTCCCGAGTAATCATTCCGACCATTTAAAAACATTTGACGCACATTTTGGTCCGAGCTGCACGTGTAACACGTGGATTCATTAATATCAAATGACCATTATTGCGTCATTCGGTTTGAACTCCATTTGCTTCTCAATAAGACTTGGTCTCTTTGGACAAAGAATCTATTTTTCATTGAAGATGTGATAACTGGAGCCATTTGATAGTCAATGCGTACTATTGAAATCAGCACTTAATGTAATCGGCAGGGTTCAAAAGTGTCGTTAACGAGGGCAATAAGCAAGGGTGTATTCAAATTATTGGATTTGAAAATGATCAAGATGTCAAAAATCGCCAAAGTAGATTTATAGCAAAGTACCTGAACTTCCCTGCGAGTCATTATATCAAAAAGGAGTTTCCAGAACAATTTCTCCGATCATTTAAAAAATTTGACGCACATTCCGGTCTGAGCTGCTTGTGTAACACGTGGATTCAATAATAACAAATGACTATTTAGCGTCATTCGGTTTGAGCTCCATTTACTGTTCAATGAGTGCTTTGTTCTCCATTGCGCAAGAATCTGTTTTATATTGACGATGCGATAACTGGAGCCTTTTGATAGTCAATTCATGCTATTGAGATTAGCACTTAATTGTAGTCGACAGGGTTGAAAAGTGTTCATTAAAAAGGGGGAAAAGCAAGCGTGTATTGAAATCATTGGATTTGAAAATGATCAAGATATCAAAAATCTCCACAGTAGATTTAGTGGGTTATGAAGCAGTTTGCACAGCTGTGGAAAGGAATGAAACGATGGTGCAAACTAGGTCAAGCTCAGCCTACCAATGCGTTTTGCTAGTGAATAGTTGATAGCAAGTGAAGTGAGCGAACCATGAGGCGAGTTAATCCGTAATGATTAATCTTTGTTTTGAATCTGACTCGGTTTCCGGGGGTGAAGAGGTGGATAGGTGATTAAATTAGGTAACAATCTTAGCCTCATCCAAGACAGTCGATAGGGTGAAAGAGTGCTCGTTAAAGAGCGGAAAAAGCAAGCGTGTAATGTGTATTGAAATTTTGGATTTTAAAATGATCAAGATATCAAAAATCGCCCAAAGTAGATTTATAGCAAAGTAACTGAAGTTCCCTTTGAGCAATGAAATAAAAAAGAAGATTAACAGCAATCCAACTAGCAATTCAATCCAGCAAGCAATTCAATTCAATCCAACAAAGAAGATTAACAGCAATCATTGTTCCAATCTTTCAAAAGATTAGACGCACATTCGAGTGTAAGCTGCTTGCGTAAAACGAGATTCATCAATCTAAAATTACTATTTTGCGTTATTCAGTGTGAGCTCAATTTACTGCTCAATAAGACTTTTGTTCTCCTTAAGGAAGAAAGCCCTATATATTGACGATATGATAACTGGGAACTATTCGATGTTCAATGCATTTAATGTGTTGTGGCGCAGTGGTGTAATCCCTGACTTGGCAGCCAGAACTGTCTGGCGGACAGGGTTCGATACCCGGTAGAGCCCCGCCACTTGAGCGTCATGACAAGGGGTTGCGCACTTGACTAGCTTTCTTTAGTACTGCGATCCCAGCAATTGGCGCTAAAAACTGCCAATTCACCTTCACCTTACTAAAACCTGGCATCACAACAAGTATTTAACTAAACGGTCAACCGATGCTTCATGTACTCGATGCCCGTATAATTCTCTGCCGCCGGCACGATATCATTCTGATCAAGCCTAGTTTCCAAGAGATAGTTGGGAATTTCTAAAAAAGGCATGTCTAAATGGGTGCTGCATCTTTCTCTGGATTGAATCGCTTGAAAGGCAGTTCATGCAATTTACCGTAATTCCAGCATCATCATTATATCAAAGATCTAGTTAATGCTGAATACATTTGTGCTCTCTCGTATCTTAGAATCAATTTTATATTGATGATGTGATAACTGGGAACCTCTCGTGGTCAATGCGTGCCGTTGCAATAGACGATTACGCTAAAGATGGCGGCGAGGAACTTTTTACCAAGATGCACTGCGTTCTTGCAGTTTAGTTATCTGTTAGTAGAGTAATTTATAAATTGTATGTTGTGAATTTAAAATATATGAACTGAACTAAACTGATCTTCAATCGAATTCCTATATAGAATCGTTAAAGATTCGTTATTCGAGCGCAATGCATCTTGGTAAAGAGTTCCTCGCCGCCATCTTTAGCATAATCGTCTATTAGCACGTAACTGAGCAGTTAACTACCTCTACATTTAAAGGCTGCCGGTGGAATTTACTGCCGGCAGAACTTTGTGCTCCTTAAGCCTAGTTTCAGTCTACTGTAGCTGTAAGGCACTGTAGGCTGCCATAGATAAGGCTGCAATCATAACCACCAGCATACCGCAGCCATTTGGATTTAAACGGAAAGAGGCAATGCTCCCAGTAACGCCGGTATTCGTCATCGTAACGGTTGGGACAAACATTATCTTAGCTTTTCCTGGTCCTTAAGGTGTGTTACGGTACCGCAGATGCGATGATGGTGGCCTAACATTTAGACGCCTCCGCTAAATGGTTCGACTTCGGCACCGGGAGGAAGGCAGATGTAAGATGGTAGAAAGCAGCCAAATGCGACAATACAGCAGCCTACAGCTATATGAGAACAAGATTTACTAGCATAAGCGATAATTTCTGAATTTTTGCATGAAACCAATATCAAGTACAATAGTGAGATCAGGACAGACGGACGAGATGAAATGAGACCAGGTTTTGGATCGGAACATTAATTTCAGACAAATAATTAGGAAACAAACCATACTAAGCAGTGTTTGCAAACAGCACAGCCAAGATAATTACAACAGACAGACAAGACAGAAATACGAAATAAACTCAGCGCTATCTTTAGTGGAATATAGACTATTATTAAACGACCTTTAAAGGAAGTTGGCATGGTTAAATATGCTCATGAGCAAGAGTGGCAAGAGGTATGGAAAAGATTATCAAAATTAATATACACTTTATTAAAAATTCAAGTTAGCTTATTGAAGTAGACGATTACGCTAAAGATGACAGGGAACAGCTTTTTACCAGATACATTGTGTTCCAATCCTGAATCTTTAAAGGGAATCGGCATAGTTAAAAGCTGGCCCAGGCCAAGTTGAAAATAAAATTTATTGTATTGAACAACTTTGACGCCTGCCGTTTCATTGTGTGGCGAAGGAAACAATGGTTTGTGGGCATTTCTTAAGCTAATTTATAGCAGCTTGTCGATATGGCTATGTCCATTCCCTTTAACAAATCGATAGGGATTCGTAAAAGAGCGCAATGCGTCTTGGTAAAAGTTCCTTGCCACTATCTTTAGCTCAATTGTCTGTTGAAAATTTCTAAACAAAAGGTATCTTGCGTGGGTATTTTCTTTGTCTTACCATTTGGCCCTGCTTCTCTGTCATCCTCTGCCTATTACTAGCTGAATTGCTAGCTGCTTATATTCATGAAAAAATCAAAACAATTAAAACAGAGCAATAGAAACGGAAAGACAATGAAATCCAACAGTGATATTTGCATTTAAGCGTTAATTTCACTTCAGTAATGACCATGTTTTGAACAGCGCGTTGATTATATTTACCATAATAAAGTCTGTCCTCCAAGCAGATTTCAGAATGACATTAATGATGTAAATACTAATCTATACCAAACATATGCTAGATCATGCTTAGGCGTCTTTCATTTGCAAACACCACCATTTCATTTATGACAAATAATTCCATTGCTTATTACCAGCTGTTTTAAGAATGCAAGGAAGTCGAACAGAGAATCTGCATGATAACAAATATTAAGAAATGACAAGCACTGTTTACTACTTGTTGATAATTATCTTAAGTGACTGGAAAATAATATTTATCAAATGTTGTGCAGACAATTATCTTGTTAATTTCATAACCAATGGATCATTTGACACAGATTCAAATTACAAATCTTTTGACAATTTCATCCAAATGTTGTGCAGACAATTGTCTTTTTAATTTCAGAACTAATGGATCATTTGACACTGGGCCCAGTGCGAAATCATGTGACTTTTTCTGATATACAAGCTGAATTATACTGGCACTCCTGTTTAAAAAATCCCCAAAAATTAATTATCAAACCTTTGATAACATTTTCTTTTTGAGTTGCTTTGTCAAAGACCCAAAAATATTCAAAGATGATGTTTGCTTTTGATACAGCAAAGTAGAAAAAGTGCACGTTGAAAACCCTTATTTTGAGCAATAGTTTTTCAGCAAAATACTCAATCGTGCCCAAGAGTCCAAATTTTCCGATTTATCATCATCATTGAAGTCTCCAATGATAGTGCCCATTTCTTTCTGTCATTTGTGACAAAACTAGAAGTTTTACATGCACAAAGAAACTGATCTGGCAATCATCAGGGCCTTTTTGCAGTATGATTCAAAACGAGGTAACCCGAAAAAGAGCTAAATTTTTTCATTTTTAAACTACTTACAAGATCAGCTATGTCTTGGAAAATATTTTTGTCCTTGATCTACTAGACAAAAAAAAGAAAATTGAGGATCGGCGGTATAATCAAATTTTGGTGATTTTTCAAATGGGAGTACTTTTTTTGGGACACTCGGTAGGAGGTACAATGCTCGGAAATAAAGCGAGCTTGCACATTTGAGACATGAAAGGCCCGAGGCACAGGCTTAAATCTCTCCTTCTACTTCCAATATACAAAATCCTGTCCAAGGAAGTTTAACAACTCTAGTTTACCGGGAATCTGTTGAAAGGATATTTTACAAAGTCAAAAGTGACAGCTAAATTATTCATGTTGAAAGCATGCAAGTGAATCAGTCTCTTGAAAGGAAACATTATCAGTTTATCACATCAATGAATTTTTGAAACAAAGCAATTACCTAGACTGATTGCAAGTTCGTAGTTATTGCTATTGATATGCTGAAAAAAATATATTGTTGTTGTTGTTGTCATTGCTGTTGTTGTTGCGATAACTGGGACTATTTCATGAGTCTAGCAACTACCTATGCCTATCAAGTTATCATCAACCCAAGCGGAAAAATGAAAAGCAAAATCTGCTAGCAAAAATGATACAAAACGGCACTATCAAAATTGTAACTTTATCATTCTTGGATTAGCTTATTGGACCTGTCTTTAATCAACATTTATCAGCCTCTGAAAACATTTTTTGACAAAATAGGGCACCTTACTGATAGGGAAATAGGCAGTACTGATAGGGAAATTGATGGAATTGATGGTGAATTCTGCATATATACCCTAATTGTTTCGGTTATCTACTTGTTGCTATTTGCTTTTGTCATCTCGTGTAAGTTGTTATTGCCCGGGGGGGGGTTACTTGACCAGGTTTTGGTCGGGGACGTGCCATCGAAGCTTCAAAAACATACCCGTTCCTTATACTAATTTTCCGAAAAAGCATACCCGACTTTATACCAATTTTCAGAAAAAGTACACCCGACCTTATACCAATTTTCCGAAAATGTATATCCGATCTTATACTTTAACCAAAATCGTGAAAATCGATACCATTCCTTATACCAAAATCGTGAAAATCGATAGTGCTCTTTATACTAAAATCGCGAAAATCGATACCCTTCCCGATGGCACGTCCCCGTACCCAAAATATGTGAAGTACTCCCCCCGGGTGTTATTGTAGCTTAGTTAATTGATTATTCATTTGAAGGATGTATTTAATGGAATTTTAAAACTAATCTTTACTGAACTGAACTGAACTGAACTGAACTGAACTGAACTGAACTGAACTGAACTGAACTGAACTGAACTGAACTGAACTGAACTGAACTGAACTGAACTGAACTGAACTGAACTGAACCGAACTGATCTTCCACTTTAAAGGTTTGTTTTGCTGGTACAGCATTCACTGGTCATTTCCGTAGGTTCAACGGAAGCCATACGACAGACGTAATCTTGCAATACGTTTCAAGACACCAAAGATGACTTCGATATCAAAATTTGCCCTCAAACTCTAAATCGGGCGTTCATCAATCGACTAAAGTTAGAAACTTGCAGTCAGTTCGTTAGGACAGTGAAGGAGAAGGTTTTGCGCCAAGCAATGGGATCGCAGAAGTACAATAGACCCCGGGGGGAGTACTTCACATATTTTGGGTACGGGGACGTGCCATCGGGAAGGGTATCGATTTTCGTGATTTTGGTATAAGGAACGGTATCGATTTTCACGATTTTGGTATAAGGAACGGTATCGATTTTCACGATTTTGGTTAAAGTATAAGATCGGATATACATTTTCGGAAAATTGGTATAAGGTCGGGTGTACTTTTTCTGAAAATTGGTATAAAGTCGGGTATGCTTTTTCGGAAAATTAGTATAAGGAACGGGTATGTTTTTGAAGCTTCGATGGCACGTCCCCGACCAAAACCTGGTCAAGTAACCCCCCCAGGACAATAGGCATCATCGAGTCCTCCTAGACCCCTTGTCATGACGCTCAAGTGTTGGGGCTCTATCCAGGATCGAAAACTGTACCCCTTACTGCTCTGGCCGCAATGTCAGAGGATTACACCATTGCGCCACAACACAGTGCCTAACACTTTCCATATAGTGCAAGTTCCCTTTACTCACCAAATACAATGCAGATGCAACTGCGAGAGAAGACTGATCAAACAGATTCTAACAAACTATGTACCAAAATATCTGGGATTACGCCCAATCTAGTTCCTGACGAGCTATTAATAACAAAATTGCTGATATAGATAGAAGAAAATCCGGTATTTGTTATCAGATTCATTCAGTTTGGCGAGCAATAAAAGCTTGATTCATGAGTTAATTGTTTGTTTTACATTCTGAAAACCATGTTTTCGTAACTAGATTAAAAAACGATTACTAATGAAGCTTTTCCACCTGGTTGACTTGAAATAGGATAAAACTTTTGGAGCTGGTAAGGCAGAAAGAATCATTTCAGTAATATCTTAAGTCAATTTAGATGCCCAGAATCTTCCCACATAGTCCCTATTGCCTTACATGAACTGCAATTTAACGGTTCAAGTTTGTTTGGCTCAAGGAGGAAGTCTTTAAACAGCAGTTTTTAACGCTTTTACTTTAATTTTAGTTAATAGTTTTAGATGAAGTCATTAGATACTCTGACAGAGGAGTTTTGCGAGCGTTAGACTGATGGCTATTCAGCAAAGAAAGAAGCTCAGTTTAACGGTGTTTGCTCTGTAGTAGCGAGAATTCTGTTTTCTTGATATGCTCATGAAATAATTATAATTACAATTACAAAAATACCACACAAAGATACCACAGGGAGCATGGAATTACCCGGGAGGGGGGGGGGGGGGGTAACTTAAGTTTCCATGATACGGGGTTGTGTTATTCAAAGCGTAAAACTACCACCCCTAAATCCGGAAAAGTTTCTCAAAAGTATACCCATAAATCCGGAAAAGCCGAAAAAGTTCACCCATAAATGAAGTTTTACTAAATATTGTACCCATTAATCCGGAAAATATAAAAACTCGTTGAACATCATAACCATAAATCCTGACTCTATCATGAAAAAGGTACCCTAAAAAATGGCACAACCCCGTACCATAGAGAACTGAAATTACACCCCCCCCCTCCCGGGGAATTACCTAACAACCCTGTGGCATTTTACAATTAACATGACATCAGCCTCAAATAGATTTCAATTGAAACAGTTCGGAAATTTATCGAATGTTCAGTTATGAAGAGAAATGTAGCAAATATTGACTACGTAAGCAAAGTCGATATCAAAAATCCAGACTCGAATGGGTTCACCTCAACACGCTCAAAGCAGATATTTATTTTTCCGTTGATGTGGAAATTTTCAATAATCAAAGCATGGCTGAGTTGCCAATTTGAGTTCTGGCTGTGTCGAGCTTCAATCATAAACTAAATTGAAACTCAGCCGGTTTTGGGTCCAGTACAGGCGTTTCCCATTGTTCGCTTTTTGATTAATGGAGGAAAAATGGTACAATTTTCCAGATACCATTGTTTCGGAAGTTCGATGATAGTGGTAAGCAAGAGTCTGACGTCACAACCTCAAAGTTAAAAGGACTAGACATAGCTATATCTCGTAGCCACTATGAATAAGCTAAAGAAACATCCACACATCCAACGATTCTGTAGCTACACAATGAAATGGCACGCTTCAAAAGTGTCAAATATAATATATCATATTTTTTACCCTGACCTGGGCAAGCCTGAAACCCTATCTGACCTGGGGAGGGCAGATTCCGCCGCCCCCCTAGTACATTTCTGTTTACACGTTTTTCCATGTATGCAGTAGGCCTCTGAGATTTTGTAAGTTTGACTTTGTATAACAGAGCAATAACAATGTAAAAATTTGGATATTCCTTTTTAGCCTTGTCTCCATGGTTACCAATGTTTCATACTGCACTCTGTGAAAAACATACTTTGTATCTCTCTTAATCATGTTTAATTGGTCCAGTTAAGTCTAAATTAGGAACTTATAGATGTTTTTATCTATATCATTTATTTCCTTACGAACAGTCAAGTTTCATGACCTTTTAGCAAGCATTCATATATATGACGTCATATGACATCATAATAATCATCATGCTCTAGCAACAACAACAACATCGCTAATTGGACTATTATTTTAGATTTTCATTGTTCATATAATGAAATACCTTTGTGCCAAATCTGGTTGCCATATCTCATATGACAACAGAGATAAACAGGGGGGGGGTAGAATCCACCCCTCCCCAGGGCATTGAGTGTTTCAAAACGCTCTCCTTCGATTTTCTGATTTGTTTCATCAGTCATTTTAATAGCTAAGATTGCCACATTAATCATGCGAAATAACTTTACTACAAATTCTCATACGTGTTTTAGTTTTTTTAATTAAAAGCTCGTCTCGAAATATCCTGAAATAACATTCCAATAAAACGTCGTCACCTGAATTCATCAATCTTTTATTAGCTGCCAATCTATTTGTTATTTATCATAAATATCTCAATACCCAACTGCACTTATCACTTATTACCATGTCTTAATCAACGACAAATGTCTCATCAAATTTGAAATTGGTTGACCGAGCTTTGTTATCTTTCTCAATATCTGCTGGCCTGGTCCTAAGCATAATTTTCATCACAATCTCTCTAATAGAATTTATCATTCTTTCTGATCAATTTATTCACTTCCTGAATGATGCTTCAAAAATTCTTACTTTAGAATTGTTGCAAGCAAAGTTTGAGAAAAATGTATAGTAAGAGTCATTCACATATCTCATATCAGAGTTGAAGCCAGTGCTCTGATTCAAACTCTAGACAATGTAAATCACTTGACGGTGGTGTGCGAACAGCATTACATAAATTACATCCCTGGGGGGGGGGGGGTATTTCATTGTGAACATGATTCGACCTCAATCTAAACTTTGAGAAAAGGACCCATTTGTATGACAGAATATTCAAAAATTCCGAGCCCATTTGCATGAATATCAGGAAATTCCTGACCCATGTGTATGAATTTGTGGATTTGAAACAAAGGAAAATAAAATTCTAAAAAATAACTACACATGGTTCAAACCAGACCCATACGTAGGGAATTTCAGATGAAAAAGGGAAATAAGCAGATATCAGCTTACATTTAGGTTATAGCAGGTAGTCGTGGTAAACTTAATTATCCGCCCCCTTATTGTTTCTCATCTTATTTATTCAAATCGGATTCAGCTACTTCCAATAGGTGAACAGCTAATCTGGTACTTATTGCAAAGGTGTGGCGAGAAAAGCAAAACAGTTCAGATTAAAACAGAAGAAATTTTGGGCTAATGTTCGTCACTCAAGGGGCTGTTCAAGCTAAACTCCAAAAAATCCATCACTTTCCTTCCATAATGCAGCTGAATAGCAGCAGGTGCATTGCAAATGAAGATCTGTTCTTCATATTTGAGCTCCGTAGAATTCGCCAGTGTAATCAGATTTTTAATATGACGAACGATTTTTAAGATGACGGCTGGACTCTGAGCCATAGCTTTCAGATGTGTTTAGCCTAAACACACAAAAGACCACTGTAGGTTGAAGAAATTCTATACCACACGCCAATTAGATGGGAATCTTTCATTGAATTTGATAATATTTGCAAGCTGATATTCATCTTTATTTACAAAAATCTTGTGCAGCCCCTGAAGTTTGGTGAACCAACAGTGTACTTCTTCAAATGGACTGAAAATCCACCATCTACGTGAATCCGTCATCTAATTCGCCATCTACGTGAATCCACCATCTGAGTGTGAGCTATAGATCCCCTATAGATAGGACCTAAAAAACCTAGACATTTTGTTGTTCCTTCGGTCTTGTTTTTGGTGCACGCGCCAAGAATAACATCAAATATATTAATTAGCGTCAAATACAATAGGCTGCTTATAGAGCTGTGAGATGCCATCTTTTGTATCAGTACAGGTTATTAACTTAATATAAACTTATATGGATCGGAGACATGGGTATTAAAATAGTGTGACAGGAAGAAGATACAAGGTTTTGAAATGTGATGATTGAGGAGGGTTTTGCGGATAAGTTGGAGGGAACGGAAGACAAACGCGGAGTAAAAACACAAAAAGGCTGTCAGCTGCGTTTGCTTGAGAAAAGAAAGTGCTATAGTTTGAAAAAACCATAGTCAGTGAAAAACCCAACTGTAGAATTACAATAAACTATCACATCAAGCCGTTCAATCCAAAGACAGATATTTACTATCATTTTACATTAATTATTTTAGGATTCACAGCCTGTGCTTGTGTGTAGACTGAACCAGGCCAACTTCCTAAGTTTCCAAGTCCACATTTGTGTTAGCTCTATTTTCCAGCTTGAAAACATCGACTTTTCTGCATGAAATTTTCTGAATTTTCCTCTATCTGCTTCATCGAGGTTATTCCATTCTCCAGAAAAGCATTTTGACATTATATCACAGGGCATTAGTTCTTGAAATATAAGTTAAGTTTTGAGGTGAAATTTTTAATGGATCTCAGATCTGAATCGTGGCATTTTTTAGAATCCCTTGAAAGGTATTTGACAAGAACAATTCAACGGCTTTAGTACCTAGCACACCCCTGATATTAAAAAGGTTTGGATAATCAATGAATTGGCCGTTTGGCACAGCCATGCAGCCGTCTAACCATATACCATAACCTGCAACCTGTATAATGCAACCTGCACGATGCAGATTACACCAGCCGGCCAATACGATTATATTTTGAAATGGTCTACATAGATACAGCACAGTTGAATTCCAAAGATTTCAAACAGGCAAATTAGTTAAGTGGCATAATCTCTTGTCGCAATATCAGTCAGAAACGTGGCTAATGGGCCTTAGGGGGTAGAAAAAGGTAAGGAAGGAAAAATAACATATATTTTGAATCAATGCATAGAGTGACCATTCATTAGAGTGTAGCTGGAAGACTTACGGTTCTTAGATCGTCTGTGAATAACGCGAATTGTCATAATAAGCCCCTTGAAATGAGATCAATTTCATCAAAGGCCTTTAAAAAGATTGCGGGCCCTTGGAAAGAAGTTGCCTATTTCATTTTTAATGTGCTTAGGCTTGAAAGAAATTGATATGACGCATCAGATATAGTATTTCTTCCCAGATTTGAAGATTTTTAGATGTAAATCGAACAAGATAGATCGAAATTTATTAAATAAAATTACAGCTTATGTAGAAGCTGATTAAAGAAGATTTGTATGGCTGCTTAAATCTATTGATTAATCCACTGACAATACACATTCTCGTTTTTGTAAATTGAAAAATCTCGCAGTCTATACAGCCGAGAACAAAACCCTTCGTAGTTTTTATTTTCATTCAATTTCATTCTCAAGCTATAAATTTAAGACATAAGATGTCTACATGTTCTGTAACTCACCCAAAGATCCAAAGAAATTTGCAAATATTTTTTGGGATGATATGTTTTACGCGTTGTTCATCTTTTGATTTTGCAACTCTTAATGACAAATAGTGTCAGCCATTTTGAGACGTTGTGAGAACCGGTGCAACACTTCTCTCAAATATAGAAGTATTGCCTGAGAGTTAATTTTGCCAACTGCCCGAATATTTTCAAGGAATACCAAGGCTGCTGTAATTGTCTGGCGTTCATCGTTTTTAATTCACAACTAAAAAACTTATCACAAGTTCAGATTGATTCGACGATTGATTAAGTTTTTGATTGAATGGATGGATGGATGAATGAACACAAAAATATGAATCCGCATTAGAGGTGTGCGTCGGATCGAATTGGTTTTTTATCTGATCTGAGGGTTGATTTGAACGCTCGATCCAATCCGATCCGATCCGATCCGATCCGATCCGATCCGATCCGATCCGATCCGATCCGATCCGATCCGATCCGATCCGATCCGATCCGATCCGATCCGATCCGACCCGATCCGAATCGAACCAGTGGCCGAGCGGCTTATACAGTTTCCGTCAGGTGACTGAATTAAGCTCGGTCGAGTGAGATCAAACTCCGGATGGATGACCTCGGAGGCTTGACCTTGCAACTCGCCTCGCCGTCTTTCGGAAGGGACGTTAAACTAGGGCTCCCATGCCTGGTTGCGGCATGCATAGTGGGCTTAAATTAGCTTTAAGTAGCTTGAAATGCTTCCTACCCACTAGAAAAAGATCAGTGAAAAAACCAAATCAAGCCAAACCTTAAGATTTACTTCTGGTCCGATTCGATTCACAATGATCGTTATCTTTGAAAATCTTATCACATCCGGAAATACAGCAAACAGGTGTCTAAATAACATAAATATAATATATAATATACAAGCCTATTGTCTGAATAACCAGTACAGAAAGATGATAATGTTAGCAGCCATAAAAGTAGCCGTGTGTGACTGCTTATGGCTGCAAAAAATATGGCCTTGGGACAGAATATTTGTCATTATTGATGTATATATCATTAAAGTACATAGGTCATTGATGTCACTGGAGTCGCTGGGGCGGGAGAGTGAACGACTCAGCAAACATTCAGTTGTTAGGATCGTCAAGGTCGTTGATTTTGATTTTATCTTTTTAATCCATAGTAGCCCATCAATTAGAAATAACTGATTTACAGGGGTTCATACTAAAAACTTACGCTAATTGATAATTTACAGTAAATACAAGACAAGTTATATATACCTAAACTATATTACAAATTATTACAAAATAAACGAAAGAAAAACGAGGAAATTTCTTTGATGCTCATTTTGACACCTTTTTGAAAGTTTTCATGGCAGAAGAATCCCGAACTTCAGTGCTACTACTGTTCCAAAGATTGGTGCCTCGATACGAGAAGCATTTTTGCCCCATTCCTGTTGACGAGTTTATTTTCGACTATCACATTCAGTCTTATATGTCTTTTGGGTCGTTGGTTGTTCCAATGACTCCAGCGTGATCAACGACCTCGTGCAAACCATGGAGCTATAGGCTTAATCTAAAATGTCTTCATTTTTTTAAGGTTGTGGCTCTGGTTAACTTGCTTGTCATCGTGCTGTCAATTGCATCATTTTGCATCGAAACAATGCCATTTGCTGATCATCATAAAAAGCTCTTCAAAGTGCTTGAATATTTCTACTGTGCATTCTTCACGTTGGATTTCGTCATTCGTTGCTGTTGCTGTCCCAATATATTCAGGTTCTTCCAGGGGCCCATGACATGGATAGATCTCGCATCAATCGTTCAGTTTTATATCAACTTCTTCGCAGATTCGAATGTTTTGGACTTTCTCTTCGTTTTACGTCTCGTCAGAATCTTCCGATTATTTCGATTCTTTAAGAACTTAAGTGGCATGCAAGTGATAGGCCAGACTCTGAAAGCAAGTGCAAGAGAGCTGTTCCTACTGGTTCTGATAGTGCTTATACCTATGGTCATCTTTTCAACACTAGCATACTTTGCAGAGCAAGTGAGTATGATGCTCTATACTATATGTATATACGTTTCACAAACTATTCATTAGATTTCTATAAATTGATCATACTTGTATAGCTAACATATCAACATAGATAAGAAAAGTTAGTGTGTGAAAACCAGTCGTATCTTTCTCAAATTACAAGCGATTTTACAAAAAGATTTCATATCAAAATCCTTCAAAATGGCCTGAATTCATTGATGAAAGTTGTGATCAATCCAGCCTCATGATAATATAAAACAAACAAACAAACAAACTCTGAATGACAGCCTTAACTGGATATAACCATGCAGCAGCCCATTTATAAACCTAGTAACCGTTTGATTGATAAGGTAGGTAAGATTAACACGGACAGATTTCGTAACACAATAGCATCAGTTACTTTTGATTGACAAGGCGATTCAAAGCGATAAACGATTGAAGACAAAAGAAATCCACTCAACAAGTAATTCAAACAGGCAAGCTCGTAAAAGTTGCCCTGAATCCAGTAGGGAAAACTGTCATCTTGTGCACGCGAAATGTGGTTTTTAAGAAAAGTCAAGCGTTTATGACGAAAGAAAAAGGGTAAATCTAAAAATCAGCTTTGTAGATTTTGTTATTTATTCAGCAGCTGAGTAGAAATTGTTTCACTTGAGCCCTGAATATGTGAGAATTGAATACCTTCTGCTCGGCTTCTGAAACAAATAAACAAAATCCGACAAGCAGATCTTTACATTTATCCTTCTTCTTTTGTTCTAAACTCTGGATTTTTCTTAAAAATCACCTTTCGCGTGCATAAGGCGACAGTTCGCCCTACTGGTTTCAGAGCAACTTTTGCGGTTTTGTTTTTAATTACTGGCTGAAAAAATGTCCTTTACCTGCGATCGCTAATCGCTTTGCATCGCAGTGTCAACCAAGAGCCACTGATGCTGTTGGCTTACAAAATATTTCCTTGTTGGTATGATTTGATTATGCTCAATAGGGTTCCGAATCACGCTCATGCATATTCTGCCAGTTTCTCGCCTCTGACATAGAGAAACCCTTCGATGAATTCCAAATTTAGCAAGGAAGAGTCTATATTTGACTTTCACGTAAAATTGCAAATCATAGATTTAGACTTGCAATAAAGACCATTTGTATTCCTTTTCAAATGTGTTATTTGAGCTAGCATAATGAAGTTAGCAAGAGATCCAAGTGCGACTTTCCACGTAAAAAGCTGTAAACGGAATAAGTAATTGGCGACATCGTTTTAGCAATTTTTGAGATAAGATTAACGATTCTGATCTTGTAACGTCTTAAAATTTTTGAACGGAAAACGTGAAAAACACAAACATCTGCGCTTAGGAAATCTAATCTTAATTACCATTTTCTATGGCAATGATGTCACTACGCTGTACATATTCAGCTGATAATTCTGCTTTTGGTGGAATCAATCGATGAAATCTTTAAACATTTACAGGAAATCTAACTTTTTTGAAAAATAAGGCAATCTCAGCACTAATGCAGTATGGATTCGGCTACTGCAGTTGTTTTCCTGGTGTTTCGATTGCGTAATTCAAAGTTTTATCTTTGATCTGCGGACAAAAATCGTTATGACCTAAATCAGATACCAAGCATTAGCAAAATAATAGATTAGTTTTAGTTCAGACTACCCTTCGCTTCTAGCTACGTTAACGCAATGTCGGTAGCAATTTAAAAGCAATCTGTCTCTATTGTTCTGACCTTGGTTACTGCTTTATTTACCTTATTTACGCTGCAGCTAAATTCATGCATCACTGAGTCTCTATGACCCTGATTTCTTTGGATAAAGCGAATTAACACCAACTTCTGGAATATACAATAGAGATCTTTATCGATTTTATTTTCATTCATCGAAGGGGACAGATTGCCTTTAAGCAGGTAGAAGTTGGTGTCAGTTAAGAACCAGAGCTCTTACAGATTTAAAACAAGCGATTTTTGTCTTGCTATGACAAAACGATTTAATGTCAAAGAATAGATTTCACACAATTTGAATGAACTCGAACAAATCAAAATAAACAAAGACACGAAAAGGTACGGATTCATCATAAACGAACCCACAAACGCAATAGTAGACACAGTAATCTGTGGAAAGACAACTGTTAACTCCTGAAAAATAATAACGAGCAAATTAACTTATAACTAGGGAAAAAACTGTTAAATCCTGCAAAAGAGCCATCCAATTAATCTGAAACCTATAAAAGAAAACAAATTAATAGCTGCAATAAAGAGCAACGTTGAATAACTAAAAAACACGTTTCGTAGCACATTCTTCAGTTCGGTTGGTGTGAAGAATAAATGAACGATACAAACAAACAGACACCAGAAGAAAAACAGGCAATCTAAAACCACATGACAATAGCACCCAAGCAAATGATTGGCTAAAGTCAAAGAAATCCTAAGCATTTGGTGCTAAATCAAAATGATTGCAATGCAATGTGAAGATAAAGTCCTTCTATCGACAAAGAGAACGATCTCAAAGATTGATATTCATCACTTCTAAAACCTCGAGGTGGAAGGCTGACCCTGCCCTACTCGAATTCGGAAACAATCCTCGCTAAGAATCCTCGCTTTATTACGATGAATCCGTTAGTCAAAGCAATTTTCAAAGTCCGTATCACAATCAATTGTTTAAATCTATTCTCTCGAACCAAATATCGCTTGGTCATTGCGTGAACGGGAATCTCTTTTTTTTGCGAAATTCACTCTTGATTGCCCAGGTACTATTACAGTGCCAACACTTTCTAGAACAGTGAATTGAAATTCATTTGTAAGATATTGCACTCGTTTCATTAGCATTACCATCTTTGTCATTATGTTTTCAGCAAAAGGACATGAAAACATTTGAGAGCATACCTGAGACATTTTGGTGGGCCATAATCACGATGACAACTGTTGGATATGGTGACGTTACTCCTAGGTCACCTGCCGGTAAGGTAGTTGGAGCTTTGTGCGCATGCTCTGGTGTGCTGATTCTAGCCCTACCCGTATCAGTTATTGGTAGCAATTTCACACTGTACTACTCATATGCCCAAGCTCGCCTCAGACTCCCGAAGAGAAAACAACCAGCCTTAGTAATGGCAGACAAAGCACTGGTCAATGCCAAAATAGAACAGAGAGAAGCTGAACAAAGCATGAATGGATCTGAGCGTAAGTCCTTTCATACTCGCTCGAAAAGGGCAGGCTTTATAGTAAAATCATCTGTTGCTTTAAAGACCCATTGCTAACCATGATCCTTCCTGGCGCCAAAGTCGACTTTCGTGTTATCTAAAAGTTGTTTTTGGCCTAAATTCTCTTTGACTTGTTTCTCATTCTGCACACAAAGGATCATGGTTGACAATGGGTCTTTAAATGACAGGCCAATGGAGAGCGCCGTTTACGGCCCGTTTAGCCCGGGGAAGCACTAGACTTTCAATAGTACAGGCAGTGCACTCCAAAAAGTAATTTTTCTCCTGGTTCTGGAATTTTCCTTCAAAATGACAGCCGGTTTTAGAAAAATTAGCAAATAAAAATACACCGAAAAACACTGAAATAAGTAAACGTTCTAAAAAATTACTCCGTTTAACAACCAGCTCTAAAAAATTGCCTAATTTCGATACCCGGCGGTAGAAAAAAGGAGGTGAAAACCATACCCAGAAATGAGTACACATCCCCGTTAGCAAAATATACACCCCTTGGCCATTTAGGGGTTTATGCAAGCAGCCAATGCAAAAATCATGGCATATGGGACATAGTAAGTAACCGCCAAATGGAAAGTCAATTTTTTTGTGACTTAAAATTTGGGCACATTAAAAGAAAGAAGAATGTTTCTATCTTTTTACTTGTAACTGCTAATATCTTTGGTGGTATGTCAATCAAAAGCATTGCCAACATATTGAAATGTTTTTGAGCTTGTCGCAAGTTTAGTAGGCCTACTCAAGGTGTTGTGTGTTGTAATCCACTGGCTTTATAGCCAGAACAGTCAGTCAGACTGGGTTCGAACCCCAACAACACCACTTGAGCGTCAGGGCAGTGGGTCACAGATTAGATTAGGTCTTCTCTGCCTCTGCAATCCCAGCACATGGAGCTAAAAACCGGAACTTCACCCTCTCCTTCACATTCACTTTTCACCTTCACCTTCACTCAAAATGCGAAAAACACAAGGGGAATATTTCGGGTGAAGGCACATCAGATTTGAAAGGAGAAAACAAGACAGGATAAATTTGAGAAATGCTCCGTTCATTTTAGCAAGATAAAACTGCGATCTCATTTTGGTGAATGACTAATGCGAGTCTTTGCATTATTGCTTCGAAATAGTATACTAGGGTTTGAATATTTTAGCTGGCTGCTATTTATATGCAAGAAGACTAAAATAAAGGGGATTCAAAAATTTTTCAAAAATTAAAAAGATGCCAAATTAAACTGAAGTGCCACCAGCTGCAAAAAAGTTGGATATCTCTTATCTAAATACCATAACAATTTAATTTTTGATGTTGCCAAGGTTTACGTGGATTTCATTGCAATAGGCAATTATGTCATGTGATTTTGCAGCCAAAACAATCTGTGTAATACGCCATGAATACAATAAGTTTCACTTGGTGGAAACTATTCTCTGTTTCATGCATAGACCTACTTGGGTCAAAAGGATTTCTTGCGAAACGACTTTGCTCGGCAATAGACGATTGCCCCAAAGATGGTGCAAGACCATTATCCTTTGCGATTGATTTGTTTGGTCAATTTGTCCTGGAACGCAAAGGGTGATGGCAAAAACTTCCTCGATGCCATCCTAAGTGCAAGCGTCAATTCTAATCTTCCATACGTACTAAAAATCATGCCGCATGTTAATCGTGCCCTTAAAAAGTTTGAAGTTCTATGAGCAACACAAGCAACATCTGAAATCAATATGACAGTTTTCCATTAGCTGCCGGAATTTTAAATTTCAAATGATAATTTCGAAAGATTTCCCGTTCTTAAAATTTAGCAAAGCCCTGGTTCTATCAAGGCTAACAAATTCATACTCTATGAGAGAAAATTTTGGTTTCTCTCAGCAGATTGTCATTGACCAACAGGGAAGCTCTAAAAACAAGGACAGATTTTGCAACAAAATAGCATCAATTGATTTGATTGACACGACAATTCAAAGCGATTAGCGATTTCCAACAAAGGAAACTTTCTCAACCAGTAATTCAAAACAAACAGAGCCACAAATGCTGCTCTGAAACCAGTAGAGCAAACTGTCGCCTTATGCGCACAAACGTGGGTTTTAAGAGAAGTCACGAAATTACAACCAAAGATGAAGGATAAATTTATAGATCTCTCTGGCGGATTTTATTTATTTGATTTAGGAGCAGAGTAGTAATTGTGGCGGCCAAGCCGCAAACAATTCTGTTTGTATCAGAATTATGCAATGTTTGTCGATCTAAAGCGAATAAAGAAAATCCGCTAGACAGATACATGGATTAATCCTTCTTCTTTTGTTATAAACTCTTGAGCCACCTTTTGCGTGCGCAGAGTGCGCAAGCGGATAGTTTGCCCTACTGATTCCAAGGCAACCTTTTCGGCTTCGTTTGTTTTGAATCACTGGTTCGGAGAATTTCATTTGTTTTCAGTCTTTAATCGCTTTGAATTGTAGTGTCAATCAAAACAAACTGATGCTATTGTTATGCAAGATCTTCGTTGTCTTTGTTGCTCTAACACACTTTCTAATTGGCTGTTTTACAATAATTGCATTCTTTCATTCTTGTTCCTTCTCACTGAACCAGAGAAAGAAAGATATGATATAATTCCACGTTTTAATGCGATGTTAGTATCGAACTTTGAACAAAAGAGTGCCATACGTGGCACATGTCAAATCTTTGTTGTTGGCAGACCTTTTCAGTGGATCATTAAATGGAACAGACATGGCTTTATCGAGTGGGCACTATAAACAGGCTAAAGAAAATGCCTACGCACCTATTGGTTCTTTAACTGCACAATGAAACGGCACGTGTCAATGTTAGCAAGTACAACGGGGTATATTTTTAACTTGGCCCAGGCCAGCTTTTAACCGTATCGATTCCCTTTAAAAGACAAGTCCGGGGTTGGAATAATTGTTCATAAAATGAAAGATCACAATGTTGTGAATGGTGTGTAGTACTTTTTTCCAACCTTCTCTGTATTTTCTCTGCGAAATTGCGTATTTCAATCTGTGAAATGAGCGAAATGACGTCATTCTTCATGACGTCATTGTTCATGACGTAATTTCACTCATTTGCCTTCGACCTGAACGAGGCTGTTTTCTTAAAGAACTCTCATACTCTAATAGTAATATCCGACGTCACAATCGAGCCTCCAAACCGAGGCTAGCTATTTTATCACGTTTTACAAAATGGCGACGACATTGGGCCTAACTTACATTAGGCTCAAAACGTCGAAAGAAGTAACAAGTGATGTTTGGCGGTTGGCAAGGTTGCTTTTTGACATTAATTGTAGAAACCCTGGACTTGTCCTTTAATGGGAGACAACAAAGAAACCACGAAATTATATCTTCGCAAAGGATGCCAGTTGCAAATACCCCTAAAAAAAGCAGTTTATCATGACTCTACCATGAGCTAAAGTAAACTTAAATATCGTTCTGTAATTTCAAGATGTCTCAGTCAATTATATTTCTACCTTAGTGTCAGATGATGACAAAAAGACACCAAGGATGCGACGGCAAGCCATATCTGTGGCGTCATCTGGATTGTCTGGAAACAGCACGCCACGATTTGGCAAGAAGTCAGGTAAATTTTGTCACTCATCGCTTATCGGTTTATCTTATAATGCTACTTTTACTACTGTCCTGTCATCTTCATCGCCAATATTCTTCCTATTCTTCCCTCATACAACAAGGACAAATTTGTAACACAACAGCATGAGTTACTTTTGTTGACACCTGAATTCAAAGCAATTAGCGATCACAGACAAAGGGAATTCCTTCAACCAGTAATTAAAACAAACAAAGCCGTAAAAGTTTCTCTGAACCCAGGAAACTAGCTCACTCGTATTGTATTCCAGAAATTGTTTTTAGAGGAATCATAAGCATATATCGAAAGAAGAAGGATATATCTTCACATCTGCCTCGGGCATTTAATTTGTTTGGTTCAAAAGACGATTGGGAGGCGATTTAATTCTCTTATCTTTTTGGGTGTAATTAAAACACTTACTGCTCAGCTTCTCAACCAAGGAAATAAAATGCCCGAGGTAAATGTGTAGATATATCCTTCTTCTTTCGATATATGCTTATGTTTGCTCTTAAACACAATTTCTGGAATGCAGAACGAGCGCGCTAGCTACCTGGGTTCAGAAAAACCTTTGCGGCTTTGTTTGTTTTGAATTACTGGTTGAGAGAACTTCCTTTGTCTGCGATTTTTAATCGCTTTGAATTGCGGTGTCAATCAAAAGGAACTCGTGCTATTATCTTACAAAATCTCTCCGTGTCCCCTCATACAACAATAATAAGAGAAACGGACACAAAATGTTGTCCCATACAGCAAAAAAGAAATGCTCTCATAATCAAAACCTCCCTGCAATTTTGTTTTTGCCTAGCTTCAGCACTGGGGGTTGAGGAGGAGTTTTCTGCCTATTTTAAACAAAATCACAGTCAAATCTTAGTCAACTATGGTAAACAATTTGGCTACATTCATTCATGCTCCTAGCTAATACCTGCAAGAAACAAACGGACAAAAGTTTCAAGCCAACCCAGCTCTATTAAAATGTATTGCCGTTCATTGATTTTTCATTCATCTTCTGCTTATATAAAACTCCTTTTCCCTTTTATATTCAAAGCTGATTGTGATTTGTAGCTTAGTTGTTAATTAGAATTAGAACTGCTTTATATAATCGTAATGTTTTCCATAACTCTATCTTATAACTTTCTTTAAACTTTATCAACATATAATAGTTGAATGTTTTGTTATGTTCTTGCTCTTGTAAGCGCCAAGCATTGCTTTTACAGGGCGTACAAATCAGTAAGTATTTGCTTTAGCTGATTTGTGAATAAATATCATCATCATCATCAAGTGTAGATAAAAACAATCAAACTTTACTCAAATTATTGTATCAATAAAGCTAGCGGGTGGCAGAAACTAAACCCATAATAAAACAGGTCATAGCTATGAGTAGCTATTTATAATTATATAATTCATGGAGGGAACCTTAATCAGAACTCACAACCACTAAAGTTATCTCAAAAACATAGTCATAACATCACATTTTGGTTAGCATCTAAAACAAAAACTTAAGTTAAAAATCAGCAAATGAAACCTAAAAATCAGTGACCTAGCGCGTTAAAGTGAATGACCTGAGCTAAAGGGCTCAGTCTCAAAGGAAAAGTTAAAAGTGCCCTTTCGTCCCTGCAGAAACGAACAGACATACTCCCGCGATCAGGTATATGTTTTGTTCAGGCATTGTTTAAGAGTCATCTGAGATACAGTGATGAACTATGGAGCAGCTTGATCATCTTCAGCGCCTATAAACTAGAGCAGGAACGAATAAAGAGAGCTCTTGATTAAAGGATGGGTGGAGTTGTAATTATGCTAGTCTCAAACTGAATAAAATTTGACAGGGCCGTAATGATCTACAAAACAATGAATGGTTTCTGCCCGGACAACTTAAGAGGGAGACTTATTGCCAGATCCCAAATATCTAACTATCCAACAAGAAATCAATTAGAGCTAGATATCTCAAGGCAGAACCTAGAATTCTCCAAAAGCAGTTTTTCTATTCTGGAACGAAACCTCATTGCAAATGAGAATGAGTTCCACGATTACTACGTTCAAAAGGAAGCTGAAGGAATTCCTGCAAAAGTAGCATCCTTCCCGATGCACAATCCGTAGGAAGACCAGCAAATTTGTAATGAAATATATATTTACTTTGCGCTTAATTTTCTTTCTTATTTATTACGTAGCTGATAGAGCGTTTTGCGTTAAAATATAAAAAATGAATCAATGAAGAGGGCGAAGGGAAAATTACACACGCCGCTGTTTATTTTGGCTTTGCTCTCTTATGATATGTAATTACAACAGGCTATTATACATCTCATCTTTTAAAGGCAGACTGTCGCGTATCTGATGGCCACAACAAAGCGAGAGCTCAACACAGCAGATGTCTTTGTGAATCTGTGCATTTGGGATAAAGAAAGGCTGATAGTTATCATTCTCTAAGGTTGTAGAAAGTCAGCGGGATCAGCAGCCATTCAATTCTTCTATTCTTTGTATGAATCTTATCATCCAATCAGACGCGTGACAGACTGCCTTTAACTCAGGTCTGCTCTAAAGAGAAACTATTTAGAAGAAACTGGTGCACAATTCATGGTCGTAAATCTTAGCAAAAGATGATAATTGTTTGGGTTATCGGGTATTATACCACTGGTTAAATTTAAATTGCTTGAAAAGATTTGAGCCTTATCAGGAGACAAGACAGCAGTCAACAGATGTAGAACACTGATATGAGACTAGTATAAGGGAATCATTTTGTTTGCGCAGCATGAGGTCTGCGTGATAATCACTATGATGATTTAGATTCAATGGGAGCTATCTTCTTATGCCTGTGCAAGAAAAATGCCTTATTTCTGAATAGAATTATCGTATGATTTCGAAATAGGCCAATCGATGTTCATAATGCCTTGAGAACATGTGTTATAGCTGGCAGCGATCTAATCTGATTGTTGGATAGATAAGCTACTTATCCTGATGAGATCGTCAACATAGGCTTTCAATGCACAGTTATATAGGGGATTCTTCTATACAAGCAAGTTTATCCACTTGCAAAGCAGTCCGGGCCCTCGTTCGAGTTCGGTATTTCACGTGTTAGAATTAACAGTAATAGAATCTAAATGCTGGATAGATAAGCTACGTGTCACGACAAGATCGTCAACATGGGACTGCAATCCAAGGCTAAATAAGGGACTATTCAATATAAGCGAGTTTACCCACTTGCAGCGCTGTTCGGGCACTCATACTTGAGCTATTGGATCTGATCGCGAGATAGATAAGCTATACTGCAGAGTTTGTAAATAGATATGTAAAGAGTTGAATTTTAATTAAGTTGCTTTTGTATATTTATGTAGATAGTTGGTATTAATTAGTGCACATCTTTTGATGCGCACTATAGACGTATACTACCAACTTTAAAGAAATTTATTATATTATTATTATTATTATTATTATTATACTTGTCACGATGAGGTCATCAATGTATAGGACTTTTGCAACGTAAGCTTAGGTACGAGAGTGCTTGATGTTCCGTTAATTTATACAGTTTTTAGAGTTGTGACAGAGGTGAGGTAAATCAGCTTGCTACTCGGTATTGTGTCCTATACAATGTGGCATTATATGGTTATAACTGGCAGTGTTCTTATCTAATTTCTGTTGATAAACTACTTTTCACGATGAGATCATCAATCTAGAACCTTTAAGATGCATGACCAAGTAAGGGGAGTGTTGAACATCCTGTTAGACTGTACAGTTTTGAGGAGTGGGCAAGAAAGGCAAATTTGCATGCTTTTAGTTTGGCTGAGAATCTCGTATAATTTCCTATTGTATGTGCCGTTAAGGCAGCAATCTAGTCTGACTTGTCAGAATTGAATAATCAATGTAAGACCAACGCAAGGTTACGTGAGAATATGCTCAACATTTCAGTCATCTCTGCAGTTTCAGGAATATAAACGCTTAAACTATGGAGCCTGTTTCGTTGTTATAGAGGGCTTCATTTAGCTTGTAAGTAACTAAGTTTTCATCATTCAATGATAGCGATGCTTTTACCGTAACTGATGATAAATATTGATAATAAGAACATGACACCTGCAGAATCTACGAGCACAATAACAGGTGCCAATATTCTTACTAGCATTCTGTAAACGCTGGTAAAAGGTATGATTTCAACTCACTTCTAATTCGAATCTGGACCCGCTGCTCATTAATTTCGCACTTGTCGTGTTTCTAAAAAGAATTCTGTAATGTCACACTAATCATTATTGCAAAGCAGCTACGGTATTGTATAGTAGCAGGAACTAATTTTCCGGCATTCCTCAGTATCACATATCTCTCTTACTGGCATTCTGTTAACAGATTCTAAATATTAACTGCCTTTCTCAACAGGAATGGTATCCAGTGGACTAAGTGGCCTAGCTGCTGTCATGGTTGAAATGACGGTTCCCGGGCAGCGGCGAATGGCACTCACCCCAGCCACATGCCCAATCACAGACCAGATGGAGTCCAAGAAGGGAATCTCCAAGTCTTCATCGACTATTGCATCAGAAGCAGCAACTGGTGACACTTTGAAGGAGCCAGTCCCAGATGGTAAGAGGAAGAAGAATAAATATTCTTTCTTTGATTCAAGAAAAACATGGAGAAAGAGCTTGACAGATAATCCCATTTCAGAAGTGGAACAAAACAGACGAGCTTGCTTGAAGCTAGCATCCAGCCCCAATTTAAGTACGCTTGATTATCGTCGCGGAAGTGATGTCACGCGTCATCGCCTGAATCCTCAGGACGTTGTAGTGCATGTTGAATCAGATGGGAAAATTGATGGAGCGGATCTTTTTTCATCTTACGACAAAACCGGTCATTCATCGGATCAAGAAAGTGTTACATCGCACGAGCAGCTTCCAAAGAAAAACGGAAAGAAATCAAAGCGGAAAGGAAAAGAGAAAGTCGCTGCAAAATTGAGTTTGAGTGACAGGAACATACCACAACGGGTACGGAACGGAAGCGTAAGTAGCCCATTTTTCAAGAGACTTGTTAGCCTAGGAAGAACAAAGAGCAACAAGGCGTTGGAACGAACGGTCAGTATCGAGAGTGACAATTTACTGGGCACTACAAAAGAGGAGGACAAAATTCCTTTTCCTAGAGGAGACTCGTCAATAAACATCTTCATTACTGACGCGGAAGAGGACGGAGGAGGTGCTGATGTTAAAGAGAAAAGCGAAAAGAAATTTTCAAACGGACGTCATAATTTCACGGTTGGGGTAAGACGGTCTATATCATTAATGCAGAGCCCGTTTACCGACAGCAGCCAATGATATTTGGCCGATACAAATTCCTTACCCGGATATCCTGATCGTCAGCTGCAATGCCAGGAATAAATACCGCGAACACGCAATAGCTCGTAGGAGCCCATTCCATCAACAGCAGATGAGCGCCAGCAGGGAATACATCGTCGTTCCGTTTGTTATATCAAAAACATGTTACTTATATCAGATGCAATCACTTTTATTGCACCCAAGCCCATTGTGACATCTGAGGCAAGTACCAATGACTTGTACCGTGGGTGATACTGTATTACTCCAGAGAGTAAATTTCGTACGTACACAACAAACGAGTTGGACCTTGAACATGAGACAATGATTCACTGTGAGACATCATCTGCATCTCAATATATAAGAAGAAAAGTATGCATCCTTAAAATCGACAGTCAAATAGGATTTTTATGAGTTTTGTTAATGGCTTGTGAAAGTACCGGGTCACCAAAGATAAGTGAAACTTTTGAAAAATCATCACAATTCGATTATAACATGCTTTGATTTAGTAGGAATTTATGCTTTGGTAAGCTACGTGGGCTTGAAGCATACTCTAAAACTACAGGAAGTTATTTTCAAATGAATTTTTAACCCGCAGCACCCCTAGACTTATGACGATGAGTCTCAGTTTTCCGCATTGAATTGGATGATGTTATGGCTTCAAACTGGGACTTATGACCATACAGCTTCAAAAAGCAGACTAATTTAGGCCATCTCCGCCGCGTTTACGGCGGGACCAATCAGATTGCTACTTGCTTAATAAGGTCAGACCACGTGCCTATTCCTTGCGTTGATTGGTTGATTAGATCAAAGTTCAACTTTTTGAAGCGAAGCAACGTTCGAAACGACGTCTAAAGCGACGCTCGACTTTTCTTTCGACGCTCGAAGAATGGAAGACGCTCAATTTTTTCTTCAGATCTCTCGTAAGATTTTAGTCTCTGTTTTGAATCAGTTTGGTCGTGAGTCCTTGTATTGAATGAAAATTAACATCAGATTAAAAACGTTGAACGAATACAAGGAATCACGTCGTCAGTCTACAGCACCCTAAGAAAAGGTTGCATATATCCTTGAAAAAGATGCCACATCATGGCAGACTCGAAAACTGACACAAGGAAGAGTGCTGAGTGTTGTGTTGTGGGGTGAGTGGCCGAGCGGCTTTTACAGCTTCCGTTAGGTAACTGATATCAAGGCCAGTCATATGACGTAAACATCTGGAAGGGTGACCTTCCAGATGCGTGACCAAGCAACTCACTTTGCCGTCCTTCGGAAGGGATTTTAAACTAGGGGTCCCATGCCTGGATACCGCATGCATAGTAGGCCTAGATTCGATAGAAATAGATAGAAATCTTTCCACACTAATCAAAATAAAGTAATGAATGAATGAAGAAAAAGGAGTCGCAAGGAATTGCATTTGGCTAAAAACGTTATATTTTGTAAAATACTATTGCTTGACACAGATGCACAAAGAAGAAATGGAAATATAGCTGGATAATCATATTTTGATGATTTCAAAAGATGTAAGTTTTTATTGGGACACCAATTAACGATGCGTGTACAGTTCACAAACAAGGAGTACTCGTGCCATAGTCCTCGTATTTTAAATTAGCTCTCTCTTGCAAGCTTATCACTTTCTTTCTTGTATTTGCTTAACTGCTAGGAATTTCGTTAATTTGGTATGTAATGTCTAAACTGATTATGATAAGTCCCAGTAATCGCTATTCAAAACGAGATTAGTACACCAAACCGAGACCGCTCATACTGGAACTCATAATAATATTGCATTTTTTTGGACTGACTTTTTTCACTTTTTAACGCCCTTTGGAACGAGAAAGGCTATTCTTGTGTTTGAGGTAACGATTTTGTTGGGCCTATGCCTATTTTAGGCGCTTTCATTTTGAATCTGTCGATCATTAACTAGGGTCTACTTGAAGAAAGTTTTACTCTTTACGGTTAGTGTAAAATTCAAGCATCTTGTATGAGTCTGTATGAAGTTTTTATTGTACTAGACTTATGACGATGAGTCCCTTGTATCCCTGCGGTGAACCTTGCTTCATCTTGAAGTAAAAAAGCACAGGGAAACAAGGGACTCTAGGTCATAAGTCTTATCTTGTACTACGTGTTTTGGGTTCGATTTGGCCAGTGAACCAGGAAGGAAAAGATACTAATTATCAAAGACAAACAACATTATTTTTTCATTCAGGCATAAAAGTCGTGCCCAAGTTACCTATGCCATAGTACGGCAAAAGAGTTACGCATAAATTTCAATGAATCAAAAATTGTTTTATAGTGGAAAAGACAAAATATATGTGAAAATAAATTTGATGAAAATTGATGCTTGTTACGACATTTTTTCATTCAGGTGCACAAATCGTGTCCAAGCCAGACATGCCATGGTGCGACAAAGATTTCTGCACCAAGTTAATCAATCGAAAAATTGTAAAAGAAAATGTGCAATGGCAAATAGGCCTGCCTATAAATAGAACAAAGAAAACCCAAACATGTATATTGCTTCCTTAGCTACGAAATGAAACGGCCCGGGCCAAAGTTGTCAAATGCAATAGATTATATTTCTAACTTGGCCTGGGACAGCTTTTAATTGTGTCGATTTCCTTTAATGGTGGAAAAGCTAACTTAGATTTGAAAAAGATGTCATAAAATTCGACCATTGCGCTCCTCAGGTATGAGCTATTTTGCTTGGTTTTGGAATGCCTTGACAGGAAAAAGACATCAAAGTAAGTGAGATTTGCTGCTTTAGACTGATGGCAACTGCATCTTATTAAGGCAAAAATAATCTACGAGCGAGGCTTTCCAAATGAATGACTCCTTAATTTTTTACTCATCAGGTTTGTGAGTTTTTTAGTATTTACTGCATATCTGCCAGTCCCTTTACGCACAAAATGCAACCTTATATCAAATGTGCAACTACCAGCAGAAAAAAGTTACTCTGTTTAGAGGGTTATCAAGGAAAATTGTTTTGGCTATTTTGCAAAAGAAGTGCAGTAAAATACATCTTAAAGGCAAACACAGATAGATATCAAGCTGTAACACAGCCCAGCCTTCTCAAGTACTGTTAAGGATCCCCGGTTATATCAAATTTTAGAAGTTACAAAAGATTTTCCGTTTATTTAGCTGAACAAATTTGCATGTTAATTTTGATATGGTTTGGGATAAAATTGTGTCGAATTTAGGCATTTCACACAGCTATTTGTCACATTTAGCCCTTCTGTTATCAATCAAGATTCGATCCATCCAGTGCTCTACGAACTAAAATTTTTCGAGAGCCAGAGCTAGGTTTTGGCGCACCCGTTAATCGATTTGTCTCAGATCTTAAATTTGCCTGAGAAGGTTGAGTTATGTCTATAAACCTAAGTTTGCCTTTCGGACATATTTGACTGCAATTTTGGTGCCAAAATAACCAATAACTTATCAATAGTAGCCCTCCAAAAGGAGTAACTTGTTTGGTCCACACTGTACAGTAAGATATATTTCTGTATCTAATTCAGTAGAAAAATTGCAAGTAGCCCAATTATCAACGTTTTATGAGAATAGAACAGAATGATTAATTGATATAAATTGATAATTGAAACAGGAATATGGAAAAACTTGATGAAATATACAATTCAAGCCACAGTATATGTTTTTATTCTGTTTTGGGACCTTTCTGAGAAATTCTGTGTCCGGGCGAAGAATTTAGCCCCGATCATGCCGTTTAAGCCGTCTTAGCGGAAAGATCTACTGCCTAGATTAGACTGGAAAGTCATCGTCAGGTTTTTCTTCTTACTTCATTTTAAGTAGGTAACATACAATACTTGATAGCTATATTCAAAGCTAATTAAAACGAACTATAATAACAAATTAAGAATTTAACAGCAGTAACAGCAATACATGAATGTTTGAATATATGAATGTAAAGTAGGCTTTGATATTATTTTATATAGCCCACTTGTCCTATATATGGTTTGCAAATGCGGCATGAGCAAAAATTGCTTACAGACTTGGCATAGGTTAAGATCATCCTTACCAGAACTTTGACATTTTGGCCTGAACAAATTCTTGAAGCACATCGAATAGATCAATGATAGCCTTGATGAAATTTGAACGATAATAGATAATGTTATAGTCTGTTTGCTAACAGTAACCCATTGTGCAGTTTGTTGTATTTTTCCTTGATTTCAGTTGTTTTAAGTTCCATGTGCTTCAATCATTTATTAAGAAGTGGTAGTTACTCTCCAGTTGCCAAAAGCCAGAACAACAACATACGGAATCGAATCTGCATCGTTTCTAGGACAACGGCTTTGGCATGCATTGCCTGAAATTTTAAAACAATCGGAAAATCTTGCAATTTTCAAAAGAAAATAAGGAACTGGAAACTAGACTGTAACTGTCAACTTTGCAAAATATATATTGCAAATGTGGGGAATCTATAAATGATTTGATAATTTTTTGTATATGGCATTATGTAAATAGTTGGCTCAAATTAACTATTTTTTCCTGTCGCCAACTGTAAATAAATCATTTATAATTTATTATTATTATTATTTATTTGCTTTCAGGCCAAAAGGCCAAAGCACTTGTTTGGAGATGACACAAATTTGAGCTATTAGAATGAATACATTGTATACAATGTACCGGATGTCCCAAAATGATGTATTATTGTTTGATTGCTTACATGTCCATAACCAATGAACCGATTTTCAAAAACTTTGTTTTATTTGATTGCCTAAAGACTAAATTGTATTTTACGATGTTGGTTGCGGTTTTACCGAGGCGTTTTCATGTCGAAAAGAAGATCGATAAACCTGCTCAAATTCGAGCCTTACATGGCATGAGAAAGAAACGGCCTATTTTTCCAGTCAACATTTCAGATGTGATACAAAAGGCTGAATTCGTATTCATATTTTCAGAACTCAGTATTAACTGAATTGTTGTTCTCTGAGCCACATATATTCTCTGAGCGACATATAAGTTCAGCCTTTTGCATCACGTCTAAAATGTTGACTGGGAAAGAAGATCGTTTCTTTTTCATGCTACCTAAGGCTTGAATTTGAGCAGGTTTATCGATCTTCTTTTCGACATGAAGAAATTGGCCTAAACCACAGCCAACAGCCTCAAATACAATTTAGCCTTTCGGCAATCGGATAAAATAAAGTTTTTGAAAATTGGTTCATTGGTTATGGACATACAAGCAATCAAACGATAATACATCATTTTGGGACACCCGGTATACAATTTTATTTTACTCTCAAAGCACCAGTACCAAAAAAGATGCTGTCTACTTTCAAGTTAAATATAGAGGAATATTTTGACAATGATTAGCAATTGATTGGAGCTAAATTCACATCGCTGGAAGCAACCAAATTTGTATACTCTTTTTGGGACGTCAGGTGTATGTCCCACTCACACTCAACAGCAAAAACCTTTCATTGCAAAAACATGTCCCAGAAAAGTAATGCTACACTGAGAAACCTTATCGGCTAATAATCCTTGGCAATCTTACCGCCAATTATCAGCTAGAGGTACGTTCCCACAGATCTCTTAGAAGCTAAGTCCAATCTCATTATCATATAGCCGATGCAATTATTCTTCAGTTAGGATACTTCCGATGATTAAATAATTCCCAACATGAAAGGGAATTAGGAATTTTCATGAGAAGGATTTTGAACTAAAATGATTGATCCCATGATAAAATCATTTCAGGTTTCAAACACATTCCTTTATATATCATCATAAAACTGAGAAGAACAAAAATCTGGAGATAAAAAGAATTGCAGCAATGGCAAACACAGTATGCTACCTCAATGCAGCATACTGCATGCAGCTCTTAGAACGATTTCAATAAGGGCGTCTTTCAACATACAAAGTGGGAAATTCCTCACCAGCCCCTTCAATTTTGCCACTAGTAAGGTGCCTTTTTTATCAAAATGTTTTTCAGAATATGATCGATGTAGATTAAAGACGGATTTGAAGAAAACTTTTATGAAATCTGCTTTTGTGTAGCAGCCATTTGAATCAACTTTTGTTATTAGATTTCTCATCTTGTTTCACAGTTTACATTGATGTTAACTTGCATTTAAGAAAATCACTTTTTCTCCATGAATTCATCATTTTGAATGAGGTCTGGCTAACTTTGGAGGCAGTTACGGCAACGGAGGAGGCTGATTCTCGTGCACGTTACAAACACAAATAGCTGTTTCAATTGACCCTTTTAAACTGTAGTACCCTTTTCGATAGGTTCCCGACAGATGCCCTGATTTAAATTGTTTACAAATATAGATGAGGCCGTCTAGGAAATGGTGGATCACTGGCCTATCCAACACAGATATTTTTAAGGGCAAAAATCAGCTAAATAGTTGTTCTTGAGACCAGTTATTTAAATCATAGCGTGTTCGAAAGCATTCTTTCTGGTAAACACTTCGTTTTTGTAAATTTTCATATTGAATATAATAAAGATATCGAAAGGACCAGCCATCTTGCAGAAAGGTCAAACAGCGAAAGGAAAAGTTTGAATTGGGAAAGGGGTTGCTGTTGCGTTCAACTGGTTTTGCTGAAAAATCTGTTAATTGTTTCAATGGCTTCTTCTTTGCAATAAACTAGATCGTTTCTTCTAAAATTATTTGATTTCAAACCAATGTCATCAAAGTATTTCCGGAAAGAAGCAGGTTATACAAATTTATAGCATAAATGTCCTAGGATATGGGGTCGAAGCAAAAAGTGGAATGTGTAGTAGAAAATGTTCAATCATACAACGCAATGATTGAAGATCATCCATTGTTCGCAAAATCGTATGGCAGAAAGCAAAGGCCATTTGTAAAATTTGAGATCTTTCATCACTCAAAGTCTATGAATTCGATTTGACATTTTACTCTTAGTCATTGTCTGTTCTTTGTCAAATATTTCTGTCTGAAATTTTCTATCTCTCTCTAAGATCTACTTCTGCTTCTCTCTTCCATCAAATATAGAGCAAAATCATTTTCCTGCTTTTGTGAGATAAAAAGACAGCAAACCTACTTTCCGATTTGCGACACATTGTCGCAAAGGAAAGTTCTTTTTATTGCCAGAATAATAACAGCTCCGTTCTCGTTAAGGAGCAACGCTCTGTTTCGATGACAGTAAAGCAACTTCAATTCGACAATATAGTACAAATAAATTCTCCATAACTACAGTCTCCAATGTAACCAACAATGAGCAAATCACGTCTATGTGGACAATTTCACAAGAGCAATGAATCCCTATCGTCGGCTTTGCCTATGAATGAATGAATGGTCACTATGGTCACTTCTCCATTGTCACTGCCACGCAAATATAATAGAATGCATATATATATAGACTCAGACATCTGGCATCAATTTAACAAATTCATCAGCTTGTAATAACATAAAACACAAGGTGGTAGTCTGTCAATTATCTCCACAACATAGCTCGATTTGTGGTAAGCAAAATGGAGTGAATTAACTTTGTTTTGTCGAAAGGAAGACCTTGTGGATGATCTTCAAAATGAGCGATAGGCTATGCATGTTTCCGGCGGTCAAGGATCTTGGCATCAATTTAAAGGCAATCTGTCCCCTTCGATGAATGAAAATAAAATCGATAAAGATCTCTGTTGTATATTCCAGAAGTTGTGCTAATTCACTTTATCCAAAGAAATCAGGTTCATGGAGACTCAGTGATGCATGAATTTAGCTGCGGCATAAATAAGGTAAATAAAGCAGTAACCAAGGCTAGAACAATAGGGGACAGACTGCTTTTAACAAATTTAACAGCTTGTGATAACATAAACAACAACGTGGTAATTCATCAAGCATCTCCATGATGGCTCGATTCGTGTTAAGTAGAATGGAGTGAATGGTTGTTGTTGTGACTAAAGGAGGAAATGGTCAATGATTCAAAAAATTGGCAATACGTTTCACATACTTTCCTATGCAAGGGTCCTGGTATTAATTCAAGAAACTCACCAGCTTGTAATAACATAAAACACAATTTGGTGATCTTGCAATTATCTCAATAGAATAAATTTATTTGTGGTAAGTAAAACAGAGATAATGAAGTTTGTTATGTCTGAAGGAAGAACTCGTGCATGAGTTCCAAAATGGGCGATAAGTTTTACACATTTCCGGTGGTCAAGGAATCCTGGTATCAATTTCAAAAATTCAACAGCCTGTGATAACATAAACCACAACGTGGTAATTCATCAATCATCTCAATGATGGCTCGATTTGTTTTAAGTAGAATTGAGTGAATGAAGGTTGTTGTGACTAAAGGAGGAAATGGTCAATGATTCAAAAAATTGGCAATACGTTTCACATACTTTCCTATGCAAGGGTCCTGGTATTAATTCAAGAAACTCACCAGCTTGTAATAACATAAAACACAATTTGGTGATCTTGCAATTATCTCAATAGAATAAATTTATTTGTGGTAAGTAAAACAGAGATAATGAAGTTTGTTATGTCTGAAGGAAGAACTCGTGCATGAGTTCCAAAATGGGTGATAGGTTTTACACATTTCCGGTGGTCAAGGATCCTGGTATCAATTTCAAATATTCAATAGCTTGTGATAAAATAAACCACAACGTGGTAATTCATCAATCATCTCAATGATCGCTCGATTTGTTTTAAGTAGAATTGAGTGAATGAAGGTTGTTGTGACTAAAGGAGGAACTGGTCAATGATTTAAACAAATTGGCAATACGTTTCACATATTTTCCTATGCAAGAGTCCTGGTATTAATTCAACAAACACACCAGCTTGTAATAAAAAACACAGTTTGGTGATCTTGCTATTATCTCAATAACATAACTTGACATATGGTAAGCAAATGCAGAGTGAAAGAAGTTTGTTATGTTTGCAGAAAGAAATGGCGGATGAGTTCCATATGGGATAATAAAGTTGGAATATTTTTCTTTGCATCAAGAAAATTCACAAGCTTTTGACAACATAAACCACCATATTGCAATCGATCAATTATCTCCATAACTTGGTTTACGGTAAGTAAAACTGGAATGAATGAACTTTGTTGTATCTGGAGGAAGAAAAGATAGATCCAAAATTGGCGATAAGTTTGACATATTATCGGTGGCCAAGGAATCCTGGTATCAATTTGAAAAATTCAATAGCTTGTGATAAAATAAACCACAACGTGGTAATTCATCAATCATCTCAATGATGGCTCGATTTGTGTTAAGTAGAATTGAGTGAATGAAGGTTGTTGTGACTAAAGGAGGAACTGGTCAATGAATTAAACAAATTGGCAATACGTTTCAAATATTTTCCTATGCAAGGGTCCTGGTATCAATTCAACAAACTCACTAGCTTGTAATAACATAAAACACAATTTGGTGATCTTGCAATTAATTCAATGAAAAATAGCTTTATTTGTGGTAAGTAAAACAGAGTGAATGAAGTTTGTTATGTCTGAAGGAAGAACTCGTCCATGAGTTCCAAAATGGGCGATAAGTATTGCATATTTTCCTATGGATCAAGGATCCTGGTATCAATTTGTCAAAATGACAAGTTTGTAATAGCGTAAAACCCAGCTTGGCAATCTTTCAATTATCTCAATAACATAACCTGGTTTATGGTAAGCAAATGCAGAGTGAATGAAGTTTGTTATGTCTGCAGGAAGAAATGGTGGATGAGTTCCAAATGGGATAAGTTGGAATAGTTTTCTTTGCAACAAGAAAATTCACAAGCTTGTGACAACATAAATCATCATATTGCAATCTATCAATTATCCCCATAACCTGGTGTGTGGTAAGTAAAACTGGAATGAATGAACTTTGTTGTATCTGGAGGAAGAAAAGATAGATCCAAAATGGGCGATAAGTTTGACATATTATCGGTGGTCAAGGAATCCTGGTATCAATTTGAAAAATTCAATAGCTTGTGATAACATAAACCACAACGTGGTAATTCATCAATCATCTCAATGATGGCTCGATTTGTGTTAAGTAGAATTGAGTGAATGAAGGTTGTTGTGACTAAAGGAGGAACTGGTCAATGAATTAAACAAATTGGCAATACGCTTCACATATTTTCCTATGCAAGGGTCCTGGTATCAATTCAACAAACTCACTAGCTTGTAATAACATAAAACACAATTTGGTGATCTTGCAATTAATTCAATGAAAAATAGCTTTATTTGTGGTAAGTAAAACAGAGTGAATGAAGTTTGTTATGTCTGAAGGAAGAACTCGTCCATGAGTTTCAAAATGGGCGATAAGTATTGCATATTTTCCTATGGATCAAGGATCCTGGTATCAATTTGTCAAAATGACAAGTTTGTAATAGCGTAAGACCCAGCTTGGCAATCTTTCAATTATCTCAATAACATAACCTGGTTTATGGTAAGCAAATGCAGAGTGAATGAAGTTTGTTATGTCTGCAGGAAGAAATGGTGGATGAGTTCCAAATGGGATAAGTTGGAATAGTTTTCTTTGCAACAAGAAAATTCACAAGCTTGTGACAACATAAATCATCATATTGCAATCTATCAATTATCCCCATAACCTGGTGTGTGGTAAGTAAAACTGGAATGAATGAACTTTATTGTGTCTGGAGGAAGAAAAGATAGATCCAAAATGGGCGATAAGTTTGACATATTTCCGGTGGTCAAGGATCCTGGTATCAATTTATCGAATTGACAAGCTTGTAATAACGTAAGGCCCAACTTGCTAATCTTTCAATTATCTCAATAACATAACTTGGTTTATGGTAAGCAAATGCAGAGTGAATGAAGTTTGTTATGTCTGCAGGAAGAAATGGCGGATGAGTTCCAAATGGGATAAGTTGGAATAGTTTTCTTTGCAACAAGAAAATTCACAAGCTTGTGACAACATAAATCATCATATTGCGATCTATCAATTATCCCCATAACCTGGTGTGTGGTAAGTAAAACTGGAATGAATGAACTTTATTGTGTCTGGAGGAAGAAAAGATAGATCCAAAATGGGCGATAAGTTTGACATATTTCCGGTGGTCAAGGATCCTGGTATGAATTTATCGAATTGACAAGCTTGTAATAACGTAAGGCCCAACTTGCTAATCTTTCAATTATCTCAATAACATAACTTGGTTTATGGTAAGCAAATGCAGAGTGAATGAAGTTTGTTATGTCTGCAGGAAGAAATGGCGGATGAGTTCCAAATGGGATAATAAAGTTCGAATAGTTTTCTTTGCAACAAGAAAATTCACAAGCTTGTGACAACATAAATCATCATATTGCAATCGATCAATTATCTCAATAACCTGGTGTGTGGTAAGTAAAACTGGAATGAATTAACTTTATTGTGTCTGGAGGAAGAAAAGATAGATACAAACTGGGCGATAAGTTTGACATATTTCCGGTGGTGAAGGATCCTGGTATTAATTCAACAAATTCACCAGCTTGTAATAACATAAGAAACCATAATGTTTTGTTATGGATCAAGGATCCTGGTATTTTTTTTTTTTTTTTTTTTTATCCAATATAAAATTTTACAAAGACGAGATTACCTAAAACAACACTTACAAACTACTTTACTACACTACAAGGACGATGCCATGAGGAGCAGAAGACCATGACTACCCCATGGCTATAACATAGAAAACAGGTAACTAAAAACTAAATCTAAATATACAAACAAGTACTAATACATAGGGCTACGCATATACAATTTCTACTATAAATACTAGAGTCGGGTTCACATTGGATGTAGGGCAACTTCTGTGTTTTGGATGTATCAGTTTAGTGTCACCTTGGACAGACGCTAAAATTTTACTGAACTCAGGAATTAAGTGTGAGTTAAAACTGTCGTCTGCACTATCATAACACTGAATTACCCAACATCCAATGTGAAACAGGCGTAAACAAGTGAACAAAAATTGAAAAAAAAAGAGAAAAGGACTTAGTGACTGAGTGGCGTGAAACAAACTTTTCAGATCCATTTTAATCAAACCGACCTGTTTTGCGGATGAAATCTAGTGTCAGTTCGAGTATATATTTGTTGATTTCGTTAGACAGATCTTTATCCCCATACAATAGAATCTGAACAAGAACGTCGTTAGAGAGGCTGTTTATTTCTACAAATGGTCGTAATAATACCGAAACTCCAGCGAGAAGATCTCGTCGTTGAACATCAAATGAAGGGCAAAGCAACAAAAAGTGCTCCGTGTCCTCAATACCGTCATTCGTTGGACACATAGGGTTAACAGTGTCCCTAAAATTGTGCTTGAATTTGTGAAAATTTAGTCTGCTGAGACCAACCCTTATTTGGGAAAGATATGAAAGGCCTATTGGGTCATGAATACCAAAGACAGGTTTTGCAGGGGGGCGAATTTGATAGAAGCTTTGTCTTAACGACAGCAACAGATGGTGCTAGCCTGATTTCAGGTATCAAATGATAAAATTCATCACCCCGTAATAACATGAAACAAAACGTGATAACAATCAATTATCTCTACAAATTGATTTGTGGTAAGTGAGCAAGAATGAACAAATATTGTTGTTACAGAAGGAAAAATTGGCGCCAAAAATCTTACATTGTTCTCGTTAGTCAATACGGATGACTCTTTCCTACGAAAAAAGGAGTAAGTCAAAAGTAAAACAAGACTCATAAAACCATTGACATGAGCCTTGAAAGGATGGAATGAATGGACGATGAAAAAACGAAGATCATCACTTCGGTGTTTAGCTGTTAAGCTTTCTACTTGTTTAGCCAATCTAGTCTTTGAGTCAATACATTGTTAGCATTTCATTTATTTAGTAAGTTGCGTTAGATTTGTTCAGTTAAAGCAAAGAACCACATAAATCTCTTGGATACGACATGTCAGCGACGAGGAAGTACACCAGATAGCAAAGATAAAAATAACTACATGGACAGACATCAGAGAAAGACAAAGAAATTTATTGGTCATGTTATGCGAAAAGAGGAATTGAAACAAATCATAATGACAGGAAAGATTCAAGGCAACAAAGCGAGAGGAAGACAGAGGCAAATGATGTTACCATCCATGCCAGAAGATTATGCAATGAAAACGAATGCCATGTTACATGCTGCAAGAGATCGCAGAAAGTGGACGGCCATGACAACCTACGCCTATGATGAACATGGTACCTGAAGAGAGAGAAAGTTGAAATTTTGAACTACGATGTGGAATAAGTCCAGCACAGCCCACTGCACGCAACTAAAAGAATTTTTACTTGCACAATTAGTTTGTTCGTCGTTTTAGTAACAAAATCAGTCAACCTATTGATTAATTTGGCAAATAAAGGTCCGTCCTTCGGAAGGGACCTTTAAGGGGCTGGGACACGTAAAGTAAACCAACTTCTTTCGGAACGACGATTTTGCAGTTTTTTTGACAGGCCATATGAGACAGATTTCCCACTATTTTTCTCAAAATGAAAGTGCTATTTTGAAGATGAACTCTTGAACTTCAAAGAGAAACAAACGAAACAACCGTATGTTGTAAGATTGGAAAGATATTGGTGGATTTTTAGTTGATTCACCCCATCCACCACAATCTGTGCGGAACACAACGGCCACATGTGGGCAACAATATAGATTATAGAGATAATAGATTTTTTTACGGTTACGTGACCCAGCCCCTTTAAAATAGGGGTCCCATGCTTGAATGCAGTATACATGGTAGGCCCAATTTAGCTAGAAATAGCTAGAAATATTCCAGCCTACTCAAAATAAAGTAATTAAAGAGGTCGCTGGTAACTTGGTTAAATTACTTAGGTAAGTGAACTGAATAGATACTTCATTGGCTGGTTGGCTGGATTGCATATTATTTTGCAAGTCATTCAGGAATATGGCGAGTTTGCTTGTTAATCAGTTCTTTAGTGGGTGGATTTCTTCAAAATGCTAGTTAGTCACTTTTTCATTCTGTTCTAGCGTATTGTCTGCTCGAGTTGCCTGCAACGGGACGATCGGCGAAGCAGTACAGACCCATTCCTACTGGCATCTCATCCCTTGAAATGTACGTTTTTCTCCGCGGAGAAGAACGTAAAGAGTATTTCAGGGTGAGTGGTGGTACTTCCCCAGGCGGCCAGCCTATAGGATTCGAACCCACAACCTTCTCGATAGAAAGCGAGAGCGCTAACCACTAGGCTGACCTACCACCTATAAAAAAGTGTCTCAAGAAACTTTAGTTGAAACCTGTCAAATTCTAGACTTTCAGATATCAGTATTTCCTGTTGATATTAATCCATGACCTAAATATGGTTCGTAAAGTGTCAAAATCTATCGTCTTTGCACGTCTCTTTCAAAAGGTCTGCTTCAATCAGCTTGTCTTGCATGTGCCATCTATTGGTTGAGCTTTGTTTCACAATTTTCATGGGCTTGATAACGGGCTGAGCTCGAAACGTCGTGCTTATTTCAATTCGAATCAAAGTGCTTATATTTTACTTCATTTACTTGTTTGTCATAAAAATAGCGATGACAAAGGCTAACCAAGGGATGGTATGTGCAAAGCAATGCAATTAACGGTTTATGCAAGCTCAGATACCCTTTTAAGAGATCAGACGATTAAAAAACAGACTGTTTCTGGGATACTTGATTTCTCCAGAACTTGCAACCAAATAATTACTTAAAATAGTGAAAGAATGGAGCACATTAACTTTATGAAATTAAAACGAGTTACCATCTAAAAGGCTAAATATTTCCAAGGTTTCTCAAAAATGAGTATCATCAATTGATTTCATAAACAGCAAAATCATTTAGCTTTGTTTTTGATGCCAATCGTAAAACAATCTCTCATGCAGTGAGATCAACTGCAAAACAGTTCTGGAAATCTGATTTTCTGGTGAAAGCTTTGAATATGCAGCTGTGCGTAATCTTAAAATGTATTAGGAAATGAATGAAGTGACTATTGACACTGGTCGTTTAACAATCCACATCCTTCGAATTGGTTGCAAATGTATGAACAGAGCCTTAGCTATCATTCCAAAATCAAATATTTATGTAGAATTAAATAACTTGATGCTTTTGGGAATTTAATGCCGTGTTCTTGCAAAGCTAAGGTTTTTCGTGCTGTTGTTTTAAGATATTTAATCTCCAGGATGAAATTCTTATTCTGATAGAATTTTTCTTAATTTACGTATCTCTACATCATGAAAGAAATCTACTTTAAATCAGAAGACTTAATTAGTTAAATTTTAGAATGTTCTGTTCATTGGTAAGAGTGGATAAGAGAGTTGACGTGTAAGGTATCAAATGGTTACAAACAAGTCTCATAGCTCCAAGATTTTTATACCCACTTAACCCAGCTAATTTAATATACGATACATTTTTAGAACTTAAAAACTGAATGATATGATGCAACTTCAACATGCAAATATTTCAATCTAATTTTCATTGCATAGTACCAACTACAGATTGATAGAGGCAATGGTCAAAGTTTAGAACTTAAAAACTGAATGATATGATTCAACTTCAACACACAAAAATTTCAATCTAATTTGCATTGCATAGTACCAACTACAGATTGATAGAGGCAATGGTCAAAGTTAGAACTTAAAAACTGAATTATATGATTCAACTTTAACATACAAAAAATTCAATCTAATTTGCATTGCATAGTACCAACTACAGATTGATACAGGCAATAGTTAAGTTACAACAAGAACGATATGAATAAACAGCAACTAAATCTTTTAGGGTTAAGGTTAGAAACGCCAGAGCCAAGAATCTGTATATAATCCACACTCAAGAGTCCACAGAACCATATTTACGAATCTATGAATAGCAAAGAAGATATCATGGTAGTATTCGAAGATTATTGTTGTGTTGGTCAGGATTCCGATAAGAACTAAAATATCTTTATGATTTCTATACTACAATCAAGATGAAGATTTGGCACAGAATAGCGCCTAGCGACAGAGCAAGTATTTGACCCAATTTTAACGATTAATCAGACAACAAGATTTAACCAGTCTCCCTTCGATAAGTGGTCAAGAAAATGTGGGAGCAAGCGAGCACCACTCTCAAGACATTTTTCAGTAGCCCCAGAAAACTTATTGAACATTGGGTTCTACTGATAAGAGATGGCACAAAAACATAGCTCTGGTCCTGAGCGGCACTTAGATAGGTCTATTCCATGATACAAGAGACATTAAAGACGAGATTCTCACAAATCTGTCTTGATGAGAATATAACAAAAACGCTTTTCATTATCCCCTTGAATTAGACTGCGAGGCCCAATCGGCAATTATATTTTGAAAATTTTCAACAGACAGATTGCAAATCACATCACTCATTCATATTCGAAATAAACGGCATTCAGCTTGATTGAAAATCATCAATTTGCTACCCGTTAATGCTCAGTATTAGAACATAGAACACATGACAACATCATCTTATCATTGTACCGGATGATTTGGAAAAAAGAGTGAAGTGAAGCTTCCTCCTGTGTATTTTTGGATGGTTAATCAGGCGAAAAAGCATCAAAACAAAAGTTTTTTATCAAGTCGTTTTGGCAAGGATTGTAGCTACTGTACAGCCAAATTGAGTCAGATTTAGCAGATGGAGAATTTTATTGTTCAGAATCCTATGACAGAATCTTGCTGTTTCAAGTCAGACCTTACAACTTCAATTAGTCGGAAACGAACAATCGGAAGAATATCAGAAATTAATCATTCTTACCTTAATTCAAATTCAGTCTGATGTTCAATAACACGTTAATTTGGATTGGAGTCATCTTCAAGTAGATTGAATCTGGCTGTGCCTGGAGGATAAATTGATATCAAATACTATGGAGTTCTCGTCTTGGCTTATGACACATTTAAATGACTACTGTATAATTTACTGTATTACTATATAAGAAGTGTATGACGTTATTCCGGACCATCTATCATGGAAAAGCCGAAGTAGATCAGTCTAGGCCGTCGAGAGCAAGCTCAGACCTCGGAGTGACTTTCACAGATATCTTTCAAGATCACACCCCTTACACTCTCACAAAATGATCAATAGAAAGATACACATTAGTAATGCGCAATGGATCTATTAACCCATCAAATCCTTCTCTCAAAGATTTTGAAAACAGCTGACAGAAAGCCTTCAACAGGGCTGTAAGTTATTGACCCTAATAAACAAATGACAAGAGACATGGTCTACGTGATTGTAGCAGTTAGATTATATTCAATTTCATAAAAAGGCTAGAAATTAAGGAATTTGCACTGTCTTGATCAAAAAGCATCTTCTCTACAGTATAAGTGCTACAAAATCCCTTTAAAAATACCTAAAAAAAGCTAAAACTGCTCTCAAGGACTTTAGAAACGTAGGATGAACAAAACATGACAAACAAAATTATGAATAAGCACCATATACTCCTTGTAAAATGCATTCCCGAGTGCATGTCTAACAGCGTCACCCACATTGGGAAAATTTCTGATGAAGTACTGAAAGAAGAATATATGGATCGTGAGAAATGGAAAAGAAATTTTCCCAAATTGAAACAAGCAATACCGTAAAAGCTCTATTGAGCCCCTGGGGGTTACTTGATTTCGGACACTCCAGAGGGGGGCTTATAAGAGAGGAGGGCATATTCACACAATCAAATCACAAGGATACTAATTATAGCTTTGTAGTTCTTTTACACCATATTTTGCGGATTCAGCATACACTTTTACAAATACATAAATTCAACACAATTCTATCTCAAACCATATCAAAATTAACATGCAAACTTATCTAGCTCAATAAATGGGAAATCTTTGGTAACCACTGGACTTTGATATAAGTGCTGGGGGCATAATAGAGAGTGGGGCTTAATATAGCTTTTACGGTAATGTTCGCACAGAAATTGCTCAACATTATTTTCTAACTTTACAGTTTGTAGCGGAAATTACAAATTTTACTTCAAAAACGGTGTGCTTCCATTTCGCTCCATACAGCATTATCAGTTACAATAGCATTCATCATTATTCATCTACGGTAAGGTACCATCTAATAAGCCCATTCCCTAAATAAGTCCCAAGAATAAGTCCGCTTTTGTTTCTTACCTCAAGAGTAATGCCTGCTTGCTTTTGACTGTCATGATGTTTGACATTTCCCATTGCAGTAAACAATGCTTGAATAGCACTAAGCTGGAACAAAATGAAATAAATGAAAGGATATACATCCTGGTCATGACACTGAATAGTAGAATCACAACGAGAGTCTTTGTTTCGCATTGGAACAACAACAAGAACATAAGCAACAACAAAAGCAACAACAATAACAACAATCCACCTTCCGGGGTTATTCACATATTTGGGTGGTGTTGGATGTGCCATTATTTGAAGGTAATACTTCGACATCGGAAGTAATTTTTGAGGTATCGTTTGCAACATTTTCGGCAATATCCATATATTCATTTCTGTTTATGTTGGTACTCATTTAACGTTGGATACATATTCTAGCTTAATTTATAAATAAATAAAGCCAGCTAATTAATACAAACTAACAGAACAACGACAACAAATGTATACAGGGTGTTTCAGAAAAAACGAAACCCAACTTTGTTCGAGATTGTTCAGCAAGTAACGATGTTTGAATCAATTTGACGCATACCATCGGAAAGTACAGACTATCTTCTTTCCAATGATATCCAGGTTGGGCATATAAATTGAATTTTTCAACACTTAACTCACATTTTTGCAATTATGGCCTATTTTAGATGCGGGAAAATGATAGGACATTCACATAGACGAAGAGCCGTCTTTGTGAGAGCTCATTTGTCATTCTTAAAAAATGCATCTAATGTGAATAAATTTGTCTTTTTCGGACCTTAGGGCATCACCTCAAGTACTTCTAGACCTGAAATGTTACTACAAAGTCTGTTTCGTAATTTTTCTGCCGCAAAAACGGTGTTTATTTAGCCCTTATAACATGCTGCATTTGAAATTGGGCATACTTATTAGGATATAAATTAAATGATAAATAATTCCATTAATATATACAAACTGTATATGATATCATTAGAAAGAAGAAAGATTGTTCTTTCAGACAGTATACATTACATCTTCTAAAACCTTATCATTTTTTAAGATTTTCAATTATAGTTGGGTTGCGTTTTTTCTGAAGCGCCCTGCATAATGTGTTCGTAGACTTAGATCAGAGGCTTGAAAGGAACTTCAGGTACTTAGCTATATAAGTATTCCATGGCAATCTTTGATATCAAGATTATTTTCAAAACAATTGCCTTTTTCTCGTGATTGAAAGAACTGACGAAAAACTTTGTAAAAAATTACAATCATCCAAAATCAAAATTGATAGAGAGAAAACGGTAAAATCTTCAAGAAAGCAATAGTTTAGGATGGCCTATAATATGACGGTAAGCAGAAATATGTAGCTGCAATTGATTACGATTTCGCAATTTGATGATGTAACCACCGGAAAATTGTTTGAAACAATGTTGAAACCAAGAAGATGCTTTAATTCTGTAAAAATAAAGACATCAGAGATTGCCAATGAGCACTTATAAAGAAGTACCCGACGTTACTTTCAAGTCATCAGATCAAATCCATTAAAGCAAACGAAAGATGCATCACACCATCGTGCAATGTCTTTTAATGATTTGATTCATATGCTGAGGTCATGAGTTGCTATATGAGTTAAATTAAATTCAATGACGTCATGTATGAGGTGGGCGGTGGGCGAGAAGTAGGAACATATCTTAAATTCTATTTCATAAGAATAAGATATCATGTGGCGGTGGGCGAGAAGGAGGAGTTGAAATAAGTAATCAGCTCCATGCTCTATGGGTGAGATAAAAGATATTGAACTAAATACGCTGACTATTCTATCAAGGGAGTAAAAACTTACTTGAATCAACGACTTAGCAATGTCAATATTTTCTTTTGCCAGAATTCTACAATGAAAAAGCTCGTTGATAATATAGGAACACGTACAATGGCTGCGATCAAACTGGGCGTTTTTACTTCGTAATATATTTGCGAAACAACGGGGTTAATTACGCTGTGATACATGACACATTCTGTTTTCACATACAACACTGTTACAGCATTTTGGCAATGCGAACTGATTCTATAAGAAAACCATCAGATGCAAAACAACAGGCAAACCAAGTTTCCGAGGGACATCTTAGCGTTGTTTTAAAAAACAAATCAATCACAGACTTGCATAGTTGTCACATGATACACGATATCACTGTGTGACCGGGTGTCGTTGTACCGTTACGCGCACTTTCTGGCAACAAAGATATATTTCAGGAAGGTGGAGCAATCCACAATATAACATGAACATACAGTGGTGTGACCATGGTGTAACGGCAGCCAATCGTCTTTACAAAATCAAAAAAGGCCAGAAATTAAAAGCATAAAATACGAGCATGATTTACAATTGTGGCTTAATATTACTGATTATTACCTGACTGACGTTTCAAAAACGAGGTAATACGAGAAATCCAATAAATTCAAGCGACCCAACAGTAACAAAATGTGTTTGACTAAATGATATCAGTCAAAGTTAAAAGCAATCAGGTAATAACTCATGCTAACCGGTTTTTTAGTTGTACAGGAAAATATAATTTTTAACTCCTTTATAAACAGGCTTAACATTTTCCTGTACAATATAGAATTTGACTGACTGAACATTACGAGGTTAACAAAAAGAAGAAATTACGGAGACTTTAGTAGCACTATGGGCTGATCTAAGTTCCTATAATTAACGTACACTATAACCTTAGGACTTTGAGCAAGACAAATCGTTTTTTGATATATATGCAGCGGGTAAAACTTTAGAAAATATGCTGCCTCCTACTATACCTTCTAATACGACACTACAGGGACGATACCAAGAGGAGCGAAGTGACACGATTACCCCAAGGCCATAACATGAAACAAAAGATGTGGACAATACAAGAACAATGTTTAAAGAAAGCAAACAGGGCACAAGAAAGAATGAAACAAACAAACAAACAAACAGCATATACAAAAAATAAGTTAAGCTACGAGTTAGGAGAGCGTGCAACCAAATATTTGCAAATTGAATGAAGAATGTAAAATCTATATCCAAATATCATAGCTGCCAAATTTCTTACTTGGTTGCAAGCTACCCACTACTACGATGTAATCACAGTAAAAAGCACAGATAATTTCAGTAGGCTACTGTCCTCGTTTTAAAATATCCATTGGTAAAATGGAGCACAAACGCTTAAGATGATGACTTGAACCATGACTGGGAATCATACATAATCAGATATTTAGCTTTGAACCAGTCATCTTTGAGCTATGCCTTTGAATATAAAAAAAACATCACTGGTAAAGCTTAGACCTGCACAATACTTAAAGAATCAAAAGAAAAACAAAACATTACGTTTGCATCACAAGCTTCAGGGCAAAGAATTCAATATAAATGAAATGTAAAAAACCTACCCAATGCACTTCGCAGCTGCAGCTTGCTGAACAAACAGCGGTAGAGATGCTACAAATATAGGCTACTATTTCAGTACCCAAGTAACGTCCTCGAGAATAATAACATGCTAACGTGTGAGTCAATAAAACGATCCCCTTTTGAAAGAATACTTCTCCTTGAATATCAAAGCTATAATATTGAAAATTGTCTTGTTTCATAGACAATAAATTCAACTAGATTCAGTAATTTACTCAGTTTCAATCGGTCACTCCTTCCAGCTGATATGGGAGATTTTCTGCAGAAATCTGCTTTAAAACCTGCGAAAACGAGTGAAAATGACGAGCAAAGTCTCCTTTGTTTTCCTTCCTTTCCTAACTATAATGACATTACATACATTCATATATTTTGCCTTCTTAGGAGAATGGCATCCCCCAGAATAAGTTATTCATAATAGGGGAAGACTTGCTTAGCCTCCCAAGAGGGTAGCACGTGAAAAAAACATGTTCAAGTCATTGCTGTAGTGTAAGGTAAAAACATTAGGAAAAGTTGGTCGCGATTTTAGCACGTTTTTTAAGGTTTCTTTAAGGGACTTTTTCGAGAAAATCCCTCATAAAGTCTGAACAAAGTGACCGATTTCAGCCAGGAAAATTTCTAAAAATAATTGAACATGTCCATCGTTAAATGGTATATTTGCCAATACCATTGCCTCTATATCCAGGGAGCAGTAGCCTTTCAAAAGGGAATTGTTTATATTGACTCACCAAGTACAAAAATGAGAGCAACATCAAAATTGAAACCATTCAGTTTATGGAACCTAAAAGGTGAAGGTGAAGGTGCGATTTGTAGCGCCAAGCGCTGGGATCACAGAAGTAGCCAAGCGCTAACCGAGTCCGCGACCCCTTGTCATGACGCTCAAGTGGTGGGGCTTTAGCGGGTATCGAGCCCTGTCCGCCTGACTGTTCTGGCTGCAAAGTCAGAGGATTACACCACTGCGCCACAACACCTTCAAAGTATTCACCGAGATATGTAAACATGTAAACACAAAAGTATTCACCAAAACATGCAAACTAAACGCATTAACATCGCAATTCGCTAAAACTTTCCGTTGGGAACAACAGTGCAACTGGCATTGATTCGTCCACATTTTACTGCAAGGGGTCATTAATAGCGGGTAAATTCAAGAAATTCACGAGCTAGAAAACATGAAATCAAAATTCATCGAAACATTTTCATTCAATTTTCATTGTAAACAAATATATACGGGATCACAATTCTGAGTTAAAGAAGCATGTTATACAATTGGCCCAGTGAAAAAACCTACTTACAATATAAAGTTACGAGAACTACATACACGATTCCAATCGGTAAATTCTATGCTAGTAAAGAAAAGAAACAGAACGAAAAAACAGAATTGTCAGCGTCAGAGACGCTCGCACGTTTTCAGTTTCGACTTGAAGCACTGCATGGAGGATGCCAACTTTGTTTCTAAATCAATATCGTTCCAAACTTTGGTTTCACGATAGGTGAAACACTTTTGTCCATTAGCTTTACCAAGTCCACCCCAGAGTTGCGAAGAATCCGAGTATGGTAATCTGAAAGTTTGGAAAACAACCAGTTAGGTATTCCGAGGCTGGCTTGTTTAGATATTTATGCGCCATTGCTGATGCCAAATTTATATCACCAATTAGTTGAAGGGTTTGGCTATCTTTTGAGATACTGCTTGGTCATTTTACGCGACAACTACTCTCCAAATAACAGAATTACATAAAGACAGCATAAAACATTTTTCCAAACTTTGATATCAAGGTCAAAACCCTTATGACTTTGAATTCTTAAACTTGCCATAATTTTGAAACATAGACAGATACGAATATGAAAATTTCTTTCCCTATTAAACTTTGCACGAAGAACAAGATTTTAGCCTCAATTATGCAAAATCTCAAACAACAAACAACATCCGCTTTCGCGTCTTTTATCTTGAAAAGGTGGATCGATAACAAACGTTGGTTTTCTAAAGTGCAGATATTACAACCAGCAAAGATTTAACAGAAAAACATCCCTAAAGTTGAGCATGCAGATCAACCCTGATGATAACAACTACTTTAAATTCACTGCCAGGAGCAGTTTTGGCTTGGTTTCAAAGATTCCGTGTCACGGCTTCACCCGCGGCTTCACCATTCAAGGATTTTTCTTGGAATTTTGTGCTCAGTCTATAGAGCTATTGGAGTCTTATGCTCAGTTTATAGAGCTATTAGCAGTGGAATTAAATCTATGTTTGGGACATCTTTAATCTAAGATTCCAAAGAACCATCCCATAAATATAAGGGGATTAGTTTACAGAAACTGAGAATGTTTTTGGATGATTTCATGTGACGTCTGTTTTCCTTTCAAAAACCTGTTTTGGTTTACGACATGATCCTTTGCATTCCCTCCCTAAATACAATTTATATCTCTATCAAATCCGTTTACTTATACAAAGACTCGTGACCAAACAGAACCTAAACAGAGACTAAAATCTGAGGAAAACTCTGCAGAAAAATCGAACATTTATCCTTCAAACGCCGAATGAAAAATCGAACATTGTCTAACTGTCAATACTGATCTAATCAGCCAATCAAAGACTAAGAATATGCACGTGGTTCAACCATATCAAGAAAGCAAAGATCTAACTGGCTCCGCACTGATCGGCGCGGGGAAGTCCTAAGTAGCCCCTATTTCGAAGCTGTATAGTCATGAGCTTCATTCTAAAGCAAAAACAATTCAACTAAACGCGGAAAAGTGAGACTTATGTGGTCCGTCTAGAAGATGTTTATGTTAGGAACAGTTTTGGGTTGGTTTCAAAGATTCCGTGTCACAGCTTCACCAGTCAAGGACTTTTCTTGAAGTCTTATGCTCAGTCTATCGCGCTATCAATGGTGGAATTAAATCTATGTTGGGACATCTTTAATTTAAGATTCCAAAGAACCATCCCATAAATATAAGGGGATTAGTTTCAAGAAACTGAGAATGTTTTTGGATTATTTCATGTGACATCTGTTTTCCTTTCAAAAAGCTGCTTTGCCTTACGATATGATCCCTTGCATTCCCACCCTAAATACCATTTACATCTCTATCAAATCTGTTTACTCGTGCAAATACCCGTGGCCAAGCAGAGCCTAAACAGGGACTACAATCTGAGGAAAGATCTGAATAAAAATTGAACAAGAAATTAATCTGTCCAACTGTCAACGCTGCTCTAATCAGCAAATCAAACACTAACAAAGTAATGATCCAATTGGCTATACTCACGACCTGGGTTCCTTCACTTTCGCTCGTTGAATTGAATTGACGGTTGTCAGTGTCGCCTCAGAGGGGGATAGTCGTGGCGACCTATCAGTTCGGTGGGGCAAGCCGATATAGCCTCAGCAGCCACTGTTTGGGAGCTGTATTGTCATAATATTAATTTCAAAGCCGAGCCATTCAATTCAACATGGAAAAGTGAGACCCATGTAGTCCGTCTAGAGGATACTTATTGTTTTGCAGCTTGTCCGACAATTAGACATCCACCAATTAAGCATTTTCAAAAACAGCTCCAAAACGAAATCGCCCATAAATCTAAAGTTTGTCTCAACTTACACCTTTGTTCGTATTAATTGAAGCAAGAGCATTCTGGTAATGCTTTTTGGCAATGCAGAACCAAGTACAGTTGGTTGGTCTGTATCGTCAAACGCAGTCGTTTTTGGACCCATTTTTCATGTAGATTTCGAATTTCAAAGTAATTCTTTTGAAATTCTGCGTCATTTCGTTGTATGATCACGAAGGGGTTTATAGGAGGTATTTGAAATAACTGGCAGTCTCGTCAAAAAGTGAATTAAACCTGGAAAATAGGTGCGGAGCTGTAATTTACAACAATCAATACAAAACTTCTTCTGCAACGTAGCAAAAATCCACTTGAAATTGCGTACCAGTTTCATCTGGGAGTAATTCACTTGTTGTTAATGAAATGCTGTTATTTCAAAAGATTGTCATAAGCTTCTTTGTGATGTCACAATAAAATGAAGCAGAAGTTTAAGACGTAACGCCAACATTGGGAATCTACATAAAAAAATTGATCTGAAACAACCAAAAATGACAAAAATAGGCAGTGCAGTTGTATGTTACATTATTCTGCTAGAAACGTCACCAGATTACTTGTGATTCAATTAATACGAACAAGGGGGTACATGCCAGGTGAGATTAGCAATAACGACAAATTACTCATCTGAAACTCTTCGACTGTTTTTATTCGCGGACACTTTCACATGACATCTAATATGGGGCAGAATTTAGAATAGTAAGATTAATTTCGATGACATGAATCTTCAGATACAAGTCCGAATTTTCATCATAACACCAGGGGATAAAAGGAACAATCCCCGTTTGAAGGCCACTGCTCCCTAGATAACAAGGCAGTTATATTGACAAATAAATTATTCGATAGTGGATATGTTCAAACATATTTCAAAATTTACCTGGTCGAAATCGGCTAGTACTCCATTCTTAAATAGAGAGGGATTATCTCAAGAAAGCCCCTTCAAGAAACCTTCAAAACACGCCTAAAATCACGACCAAATTTTCTGCCTTACAGCAATGACCTTTACACGCTTTAGCACGTGTTCTCCCCTCGGGAGGATGAATTTTAGCCTCACCGCAACATGGCTTGGTGTTCATTATCAACCAGAGAGGACTTGTTATTATTCGTTTAAAAGCCAATATATACTGTTTGACACCCAACTCAATTCAATGAATGGCCGAGTGACTATGGGGTGAGTGGCCGAGCGGCTTAAACGGTTTCATCAGGTGACTGAAGTTAGGCTCGGTCGAGTGAGGTCAAACTCCGGATGGGTGACGTCTAGGAGGCCTGACCTCGCAACTCATTTCGCCGTCCTTGGGAAGGGACGTTGAACTAGGGGTCCCATGCCTGGATGCCGCATGCATAGTGTACCTAAATTAGCTTTAAATAGCTAGAAATCCTTTCAGCCCGCTTAAAATAAATTACAGAAAAAATTGAACGCAAACGTCGGAAACACGAAACGAAATTGATGGAAATTTTTGTAACCATTTTTGTGAGAAAGACCATTACGCAACACTCGCATCTATTTTAGCTTGATACAGCGAACCATTGGTAGGTTTACCTACTTTTTAATCAATTTCGGATATTTGATAGCTACTTATATCTCCTTGGAATTAATCGTTGAAAGTGGAGTTTGATGGAATTTTTTAAGCTTTCAAGGGACAGATTACCACAGCCAGATATTCTACATGAATGAATCATATTCTCGACGCCTGAAACTATGAGAAGATAATCATTTAGCTGGGAAACCAAAAAGCGCCAATTTGCACATCGAGACATTTCATCGAGAGCTTATTTAAAAGGTCCTTTGTTGGTTTCGAGTTCAACGGGCAGGCGTGCATAAACATGGGGACGTGGGAACAAAGTTCCCAGGCAGTTTTTTCCATTCAGCAATATTTTGCAGGCAGTTTTTCTAAAATAGTTTTTTATGAAATGTAATTGCAGTTCATATTTTCAGAACTCAGTATTAACTGAATTGTTGTTCTCTGAGCCACATATATTCTCTGAGCGACATATAAGTTCAGCCTTTTGCATCACGTCTAAAATGTTGACTGGGAAAGAAGATCGTTTCTTTTTCATACTACCTAAGGCTTGAATTTGAGCAGGCTTATCGATCTTCTTTTCGACATGAAGAAATTGGCCTAAACCACAGCCAACAGCCTCAAATACAATTTAGCCTTTCCGCAATCGGATAAAATAAAGTTTTTGAAAATTGGTTCATTGGTTATGGACATACAAGCAATCAAACGATAATACATCATTTTGGGACACCCGGTATACAATTTTATTTTGCTCTCAAAGCACCAATACCAAAAAAGATGCTGTCCACTTTCAAGTTAAATATCGAGGAATATTTTGACAATGATTAGCAATTGATTGGAGCTAAATTCACATCGCTGGAAGCACCCAAATCTGTATACTCTTCTTACAATGTATACAATTTTATTTTGCTCTCAAAGCACCAATACCAAAAAAATGCTGTCTACTTTCAAGTTAAATATCGAGGAATATTTTGACACTGCTTAGCAATTGATTGGAGCTAAATTCACATCGCTGGAAGCAACCAAATTTGTATACTCTTTTTGGGACGTCAGGTGTATGTTCCACTCACACTCAACAGCAAAAACCTTTCATTGCAAAAACATGTCCCAGAAAAGTAATGCTACACTGAGAAACCTTATCGGCTAATAATCCTTGGCAATCTTACCGCCAATTATTAGCTTGAGGTATATTCCCACAGATCTCTAAGAAGCTAAGTCCAATCTCATTATCATATAGCCGATGCAATTATTCTTCACTTAAGATACTTCCGATGATTAAATAATTCCCAACATGAAAGGGAATTAGGAAGTTTCATGAGAAGGATTTTGAACTAAAATGATTGATCCCATGATAAAATCATTTCAGGCTTCAAACACATTCCTTTATATATCATTATAAAACAGAGAAGAACACAAATCTGGAGATAAAACGAATTGCAGCAATGGCAAACACAGTATGCTACCTCGATGCAGCATACTGCATGCGGCTCTTAGAACGATTTCAATAAGGGCATCTTTCAACATACAAAGTGGGAAATTCCTCACCAGCCCCTTCATTTTTGTCACTAGTAAGGTGCCTTTTTTATCAAAATATTTTTTTTGTAGAGTAAAGACGGATTTGAAGAAAACTTTTATAAAATCTGCTTTTTTGTAGCAACCATTTGCATCAACTCTTGTTATTAGATTTCTAATCCCGTTTTATAGTTTACATTGATGTTAACTTGATGTTAAGATAATTACTTTTTCTCCATGAATTCATCATTTTGAATGAGGTCTGGCTAACTTTGGAGGCAGTTACGGCAACGGAGGAGGCTGATTCTCGTGCACGTTACAAACACAAATAGCTGTTTCAATTGACCCTTTTAAACTGTAGTACCCTTTTCGATAGGTTCCCGACAGATGCCCTGATTTAAATTGTTTACAAATATAGATGAGGCCGTCTAGGAAATGGTGGATCACTGGCCTATCCAACACAGATATTTTTAAGGGCAAAAATCAGCTAAATAGTTGTTCTTGAGACCAGTTATTTAAATCATAGCGTGTTCGAAAGCATTCTTTCTGGTAAACACTTCGTTTTTGTAAATTTTCATATTGAATATAACAAAAATATCAAAAGGACCAGCCATCTTGCAGAAAGGTCAAACAGCGAAAGGAAAAGTTTGAATTGGGAAAGGGGTTGCTGTTGCGTTCAACTGGTTTTGCTGAAAAATCTGTTAATTGTTTCAATGGCTTCTTCTTTGCAATAAACTAGATCGTTTCTTCTAAAATTATTTGATTTCAAACCAATGTCATCAAAGTATTTCCGGAAAGAAGCAGGTTATACAAATTTATAGCATAAATGTCCTAGGATATGGGGTCGAAGCAAAGAGTGGAATGTGTAGTAGAAAATGTTCAATCATACAACGCAATGATTGAAGATCATCCATTGTTCGCAAAATCGTATGGCAGAAAGCAAAGGCCATTTGTAAAATTTGAGATCTTTCATCACTCAAAGTCTATGAATTCGATTTGACATTTTACTCTTAGTCATTGTCTGTTCTTTGTCAAATATTTCTGTCTGAAATTTTCTATCTCTCTCTAAGATCTACTTCTGCTTCTCTCTTCCATCAAATATAGAGCAAAATCATTTTCCTGCTTTTGTGAGATAAAAAGACAGCAAACCTACTTTCCGATTTGCGACACATTGTCGCAAAGGAAAGTTCATTTTATTGCCAGAATAATAACAGCTCCGTTCTCGTTAAGGAGCAACGCTCTGTTTCGAAGACAGTAAAGCAACTTCAATTCGACAATATAGTACAAATAAATTCTCCATAACTACAGTCTCCAATGTAACCAAAAATGAGCAAATCACGTCTATGTGGACGATTTCACAAGAGCAATGAATCCCTATCGTCGGCTTTGCCTATGAATGAATGAATGGTCATTATGGTCACTTTTCCATTGTCACTGCCACGCAAATATAATAGAATGTATATATATATAGACTCAGACATCTGGCATCAATTTAACAAATTCATCAGCTTGTAATAACATAAAACACAAGGTGGTAGTCTGTCAATTATCTCCACAACATAGCTCGATTTGTGGTAAGCAAAATGGAGTGAATTAACTTTGTTTTGTCGAAAGGAAGACCTTGTGGATGATCTTCAAAATGAGCGATAGGCTATGCATGTTTCCGGCGGTCAAGGATCTTGGCATCAATTTAAAGGCAATCTGTCCCCTTCGATGAATGAAAATAAAATCGATAAAGATCTCTATTGTATATTCCAGAAGTTTGTGCTAATTCACTTTATCCAAAGAAATCAATAGAGACTCAGTGATGCATGAATTTAGCTGCGGCGTAAATAAGGTAAATAAAGCAGTAACCAAGGCTAGAACAATAGGGGACAGACTGCTTTTAACAAATTTAACAGCTTGTGATAACATAAACCACAACGTGGTAATTCATCAATCATCTCCATGATGGCTCGATTCGTGTTAAGTAGAATGGAGTGAATGAAGGTTGTTGTGACTAAAGGAGGAACTGGTCAATGATTTCAACAAATTGGCAATACGTTTAACATATTTTCCTATGCAAAGGTCCTGGTATTAATTCAACAAACACACCAGCCTGTAATAACATAAAACACAGTTTGCTGATCTTGCAATTATCTCAATAGAAAAACTTTATTCGTGGTAAGTAAAACAGAGGGAATGAAGTTTGTTATGTCTGAAGTAATAACTCGTGCATGAGTTCCAAAATGGGCGATAAGTTTTACACATTTCCGGTGGTCAAGGAATCCTGGTATCAATTTGAAAAATTCAACAGCTTGTGATAACATAAACCACAACGTGGTAATTCATCAATCATCTCCATGATGGCTCGATTTGTGTTAAGTAGAATGGAGTGAATGAACGTTGTTGTAACTAAAGGAGGAACTGGTCAATGATTTCAACAAATTGGCAATACGTTTCACATATTTTCCTATGCAAGGGTCCTGGTATCAATTCAACAAACTCACCAGCTTGTAATAACATACAACACAATTTGGTAATCTTGCAAATATTTCAATAAAATAGCTGATAAATCATGAGCCTCCTCGATAACTATATAAAATTAATAAAGATTTCTCAAAAATATAGAACTTGCATTTACGTTTCGCTTTCGCTTCATCAGATCTGATGAAGCGAAAGCGAAACGTAAATGCAAGTTCTATATTTTTGAGAAATCTCAATAAAATAACTTTGTTTGTGGTAAGAGAAACAGAGTGATTGAAGTTTGTTATGTCTGAAGGAAGAGCTCATTCATGAGTTCCAAAATGGGCGATAAATATTGCATATTTTCCTATGGATCAAGGATCCTGGTATCAATTTATCGAATTGACAAGCTTGTAATAACGTAAGACCCAGCTTGGTAATCTTTCAATTATCTCAATAACATAACTTGGTTTATGGTAAGCAAATGCAGAGAGAATGAAGTTTGTTATGTCTGCAGGAAGAAATGGCGGATGAGCTCCAAATGGGATAATAAAATTGGAATATTTTTATTTGCATCAAGAAAATTCACAAGCTTGTGACAACATAAATCATCATATTGCGATCGATCAATTATCTCCATAACCTGGCTTGTGTTAAGTAAAACTGGAATGAATGAACTTTATTGTGTCTGGAGGAAGAAAAGATAGATCCAAAATGGGCGATAAGTTTGACATATTTCCGGTGGTCAAGGATCCTGGTATCAATTTATCGAATTGACAAGCTTGTAATAACGTAAGGCCCAACTTGCTAATCTTTCAATTATCTCAATAACATAACTTGGTTTATGGTAAGCAAATGCAGAGTGAATGAAGTTTGTTATGTCTGCAGGAAGAAATGGCGGATGAGTTCCAAATGGGATAATAAAGTTCGAATAGTTTTCTTTGCAACAAGAAAATTCACAAGCTTGTGACAACATAAATCATCATATTGCAATCGATCAATTATCTCCATAACCTGGCTTGTGTTAAGTAAAACTGGAATGAATGAACTTTATTGTGTCTGGAGGAAGAAAAGATAGATCCAAAATGGGCGATAAGTTTGACATATTTCCGGTGGTCAAGGATCCTGGTATCAATTTATCGAATTGACAAGCTTGTAATAACGTAAGGCCCAACTTGCTAATCTTTCAATTATCTCAATAACATAACTTGGTTTATGGTAAGCAAATGCAGAGTGAATGAAGTTTGTTATGTCTGCAGGAAGAAATGGCGGATGAGTTCCAAATGGGATAATAAAGTTCGAATAGTTTTCTTTGCAACAAGAAAATTCACAAGCTTGTGACAACATAAATCATCATATTGCAATCGATCAATTATCTCAATAACCTGGTGTGTGGTAAGTAAAACTGGAATGAATTAACTTTATTGTGTCTGGAGGAAGAAAAGATAGATACAAACTGGGCGATAAGTTTGACATATTTCCGGTGGTGAAGGATCCTGGTATTAATTCAACAAATTCACCAGCTTGTAATAACATAAGAAACCATAATGTTTTGTTATGGATCAAGGATCCTGGTATCAAATGATCAAATTCATCACCCCGTAATAACATGAAACAAAACGTGATAACAATCAATTATCTCTACAAATTGATTTGTGGTAAGTGAGCAAGAATGAACAAATATTGTTGTTACAGAAGGAAAAATTGGCGCCAAAAATCTTACATTGTTTTCGTTAGTCAATACGGATGACTCTTTCCTACGAAAAAAGGAGTAAGTCAAAAGTAAAACAAGACTCATAAAACCATTGACATGAGCCTTGAAAGGATGGAATGAATGGACGATGACTAAATGAAAATAATCACTTGGCTGCATAGCTGTTAAGCCTTCTTGTTGTTTAGCTAGTGAGTCAATACATTTTTAGTATTTCATTTATTTAGTTATTTGCGTTAGACTTGCTCAATTAAAGTAAACAACTACATAAAGTTGTAAGTTAAAAGTTGAAAGAATATCTTGGATACGACATGTCAGAAACGAGGAAGTACTCCAGATAGCAAAGATAAAAATAACTACATGGACAGACATCAGAGAAAGACAAAGAAATTTATTGGTCATGTTATGCGAAAAGAGGAATTGAAACAAATCATAATGACAGGAAAGATTCAAGGCAACAAAGCGAGAGGAAGACAGAGGCAAATGATGTTACCATCCATGCCAGAAGATTATGCAATGAAAACGAATGCCATGTTACATGCTGCAAGAGATCGCAGAAAGTGGACGGCCATGACAACCTACGCCTATGATGAGCATGGTACCTAAAGAGAGAAAAAGTTGAAATTTTGAACTACGATGTGGAATAAGTCCAGCACAGCCCACTGCACGCAACTAAAAGAATTTTTACTTGCACAATTAGTTTGTTCGTCGTTTCAGTAACACAATCAGTCAACCTATTGATTAATTTGGCAAATAAAGGTCCGTCCTTCGGAAGGGACCTTAAAGGGGCTGGGACAAGTAAAGTAAACCAAATTCTTTCGGAACGACGATTTTGCAGTTTTTTGACAGGCCATATGAGACAGATTTCCCACTATTTTTCTCAAAATGAAAGTGCTATTTTGAAGATGAACTCTTGAACTTCAAAGAGAAACAAACGAAACAACCGTATGTTGTAAGATTGCAAAGATATTGGTGGATTTTTAGTTGATTCACCCAATCCACCACAATCTGTGCGGAACACAACGGCCACATGTGGGCAACAATATAGATTATAGAGATAATAGATTTTTTACGGTTACGTGACCAGGCCCCTTTAAACTAGGGGTCCCATGCTTGAATGTAGCATACATGGTAGGCCCAATTTAGCTAGAAATAGCTAGAAATATTCCAGCCTACTCAAAATAAAGTAATTAAAGAGGTCGCTGGTAACTTGGTTAAATTACTTAGGTAAGTGAACTGAATAGATACTTCATTGGCTGGTTGGTTGGATTGCTTATTATTTTGCAAGTCATTCAGGAATATGGCGAGTTTGCTTGTGAATCAGTTCTTTAGTGGGTGGATTTCTTCAAAATGCTAGTTAGTCACTTTTTCATTCTGTTCTAGCGTACTGTCTGCTCGAGTTGCCTGCAACGGGACGATCGGCGAAGCAGTACAGACCCATTCCTACTGGCATCTCATCCCTTGAAATGTACGTTTTTCTCCGCGGAGAAGAACGTAAAGAGTATTTCAGGGTGAGTGGTGGTACCTCCCCAGGCGGCCAGCCTATAGGATTCGAACCCACAACCTTCTCGATAGAAAGCGAGAGCGCTAACCACTAGGTTAACCTACCACCTATAAAAAAGTGTCTCAAGAAACTTTAGTTGAAACCTGTCAAATTCTAGACTTTCAGATATCAGTATTTCCTGTTGATATTAATCCATGACCTAAATGTGGTTCGTAAAGTGTCAAAAGCTATCGTCTTTGCACGTCTCTTTCAAAAGGTTTGCTTCAATCAGCTTGTCTTGCATGTGCCATCTATTGGTTGAGCTTTGTTTCACAATTTTCATGGGCTTGATAACGGGCTGAGCTCGAAACGTCGTGCTTATTTCAATTCGAATCAAAGTGCTTATATTTTACTTCATTTACTTGTTTGTCATAAAAATAGCGATGACAAAGGCTAACCAAGGGATGGTATGTGCAAAGCAATGCAATTAACGGTTGATGCAAGCTCAGATACCCTTTTAAGAGATCAGACGATTAAAAAACAGACTGTTTCTCGGATACTTGATTTCTCCAGAACTTGCAACCAAATAATTACTTAAAATAATGAAAGAATGGAGAACATTAACTTTACGAAATTAAAACGAGTTACCATCTAAAAGGCTAAATATTTCCAAGGTTTCTCAAAAAATTAGTATCATCAATTGATTTCATAAACAGGTGACTGAAAAGCTGGCCGCGCAATTTTCAAAATCATTTAGCTTTGTTTTTGATGCCGATCGTAAAACAATCTCTCAAGCAGTGAGATCAACTGCAAAACAGTTCTGGAAATCCGATTTTTCTGGTGAAAGCTTTGAATATGCAGCTGTGCGTAATCTTAAAATGTATTAGGAAATGAATGAAGTGACCATTGACACTGGTCGTTTAACAATCCGCATCCTTCGCATTGGTTGCAAATGTATGAACAGAGCCTTAGCTATCATTCCAAAATCAAATATTTATGTAGAATTAAGTAACTTGATGCTTTTGGGAATTTAATGCCGTGTTCTTGCAAAGCTAAGGTTTCTCGTGCTGTTGTTTTAAGATATTTAATCTCCAGGATGAAATTCTTGTCCTGATAGAATTTCTTAATTTACATATCTCTACATCATGAAAGAAATCTACTTTAAATCAGAAGACTTAATTAGTTAAATTTTAGAATGTTCTGTTCATTGGTAAGAGTGGATAAGAGAGTTGACGTGTAAGGTATCAAATGGTTACAAACAAGTCTCATAGCTCCAAGATTTTTATACCCACTTAACCCAGCTAATTTAATATACGATACATTTTTAGAACTTAAAAACTGAATGATATGATGCAACTTCAACATGCAAATATTTCAATCTAATTTTCATTGCATAGTACCAACTACAGATTGATAGAGGCAATGGTCAAAGTTAGAACTTAATAACTGAATGATATGATTCAACTTCAACACACAAAAATTTCAATCTAATTTGCATTGCATAGTACCAACTACAGATTGATACAGGCAATGGTCAAAGTTAGAGCTTAAAAACTGAATGATATGATTCAACTTCAACACACAAAAATTTCAATCTAATTTTCATTGTATAGTACCAACTACAGATTGATACAGGCAATGGTTAAGTTATAACAAGAACAATATGAATAAACAGCGACTAAATCTTGGGTTAAGGTTAGAAACACCAGAGCCAAGAATCTGTACATAATCCACACTCAAGAGTCCACAGAACCATATTTACGAATCTATGAATAGCAAAGAAGATATCATGGTAGTATTCGAAGATTATTGTTGTGTTGGTCAGGATTCTTGAGAAGATAAGAACTAAAATATCTTTATGATTTCTATACTACAATCAAGATGAAGATTTGGCACAGAATAGCGCCTAGCGACATAGCAAGTATTTGACCCAATTTTAACGATTAATCAGACAACAAGATTTAACCAGTCTCCCTTCGATAAGTGGTCAAGAAAATGTGGGAGCAAGGGAGCACCACTCCCAAGACACTTTTCAGTAGTTGGTAGGCCCCAGAAAAATTATTGAACATTGAATTCTACTGATAAGAAATGGCACACAAAAATAGCTCTGGTTCTGAGCGGCACTTAGATAGGTCTATTCCATGATACAAGAGACATAAAAGACGAGATTCTCTCAAATCTGGCTTGATGAAAATATAACAAAAACGCTTTTCATTATCCCCTTGAATTAGACTGCGAGGCCCAATCGGCAATTATATTTTGAAAATTTTCAACAGACAGATTGCAAATCACATCACTCATTCATATTCGAAATAAACGGCATTCAGCTTGATTGAAAATCATCAATTTGCTACCCGTTAATGCTCAGTATTAGAACAGTAGAGCATATGACAACATCATCTTATCATTGTACCGGATGATTTGGAAAAAAGAGTGAAGTGAAGCTACCTGCTGTGTATTTTTGGATGGTTAATCAGGCGAAAAAGCAGCAGCATGAAGTTTTCTATACGTCGTTTTGGCAAGGATTGTAGCTACTGTACAGCCAAATTGAGTCAGATTTAGCAGATGGAGAATTTTATTGTTCAGAATCCTATGACAGAATCTTGCTGTTTCAAGTCAGACCTTACAACTTCAATTAGTCGGAAACGAACAATCGGAAGAATATCAGAAATTAATCATTCTTACCTTAATTCAAATTCAGTCTGATGTTCAATAACACGTTAATTTGGATTGGAGTCATCTTCAAGTAGATTGAATCTGGCTGTGCCTGGAGGATAAATTGATATCAAATACTATGGAGTTCTCGTCTTGGCTTATGATAAATTTAAATGACTACTGTATAATTTACTGTATTACTATATAAGAAGTGTATGACGTTATTCCGGACCATCTATCATGGAAAAGCCCAAGTAGATCAGTCTAGGCCGTCGAGAGCAAGCACAGACCTCGGAGTGTTTTTCACGGAAATTTTTCAAGATCACACCTCTTACACTCCCGCAAAATAATTAATAGAAAGATACACATTTTTAATGCGCAATGGATCTATTAGCCCATCAAGTCCTTCTTTCGAAGATTCTGAAAAAAGCTGACAGAAAGCCTTCAACAGGGCTGTAAGTTATTGACCCTAATAAACAAATGACAAGAGACATGGTCTACGTGATTGTAGCAGTTAGATTATATTCAATTTCATAAAAAGGCTAGAAATTAAGGAATTTGCACTGTCTTGATCAAAAAGCATCTTCTCTACAGTATAAGAGCTGCAAAATCCCTTTAAAAATAGCTAAAAATAGCTAAAACTGCTCTCAAGGACTTTAGAAACGCAGGATGAACAAAACATGACAAACAAAATTATGAATAAGCACCATATACTCCTTGTAAAATGCATTCCCGAGTGCATGTCTAACAGCGTCACCCACATTGGGAAAATTTCTGATGAAATACTGAAAGAAGAATATATGGATCGTGAGAAATTGAAAAGAAATAGTCCCAAATTGAAACAAGCAATACCGTAAGAGCTCTATTAAGCCCCCGGGGGGTTACTTGATTTCGGACACTCCAGAGGGGGGCTTATAAGAGAGGAGGGCATATTCACACAATCAAATCACAAGGATACTAATTATAGCTTTGTAGTTCTTTTACACCATATTTTGCGGATTCAGCATACACTTTTACAAATACATAAATTCAACACAATTCTATCTCAAACCATATCAAAATTAACATGCAAACTTATCTAGCTCAATAAATGGGAAATCATTGGTAACCACTGGACGTTGATATAAGTGCTGGGGGCATAATAGAGAGTGGGGCTTAATATAGCTTTTACGGTAATGTTCGCACAGAAATTGCTCAACATTATTTTCTAACTTTACAGTTTGTAGCGGAAATTACAAATTTTACTTCAAAAACGGTGTGCTTCCATTTCGCTCCATACAGCATTATCAGTTACAATAGCATTCATCATTACTCATCTATGGTAAGGTACTATTTAATATGCCCATTCCCTCGAATAAGTCCCCAGAATAAGTCCGCTTTTGTTTCTTACCTCAAGAGTAATGCCTGCTTGCTTTTGACTGTCATGATGTTTGACATTTCCCATTGCAGTAAACAATGCTTGAATAGCACTAAGCTGGAACGAAAGGAATTAAATGATAAGATATACATCCTGGCCATGACACTGAATAGTAGAATCACAACGAGAGTCTTTGTTTCGCATTGGAACAACAACAAGAACATAAGCAACAACAAAAGCAACAACAATAACAACAATCCACCTTCCGGGGTTATTCACATATTTGGGTGGTGTTGGATGTGCCATTATTTGAAGGTAATACTTCGACATCGGAAGTAGTTTTTGAGGTATCGTTTACAACATTTTCGGCAATATCCATATATTCATTTCTGTTTATGTTGGTACTCATTTAACGTTGGATACATATTCTAGCTTAATTTATAAATAAATAAAACCAGCTAATTAATACAAACTAACAGAACAACGACAACAAATGTATACAGGGTGTTTCAGAAAAAACGAAACCCAACTTTGTTCGAGATTGTTCAGCAAGTAACGATGTTTGAATCAATTTGACGCATACCATCGGAAAGTACAGACTATCTTCTTTCCTATAATATCGAGGTTGGGCATATAAATTGAATTTTTCAACACTTAACTTACATTTTTGCAATTATGGCCTATTTTAGACGCGGGAAAATGATAGGACATTCACACAAACGAGAAGCCGTCTTTGTGAGAGCTCATTTGTCATTCTTAACAAAATGCATCTAATGTGAATAAATTTGTCTTTTTCGGACCTCATCACCTCAAGTAGTTCTAGACCTGAAATGTTACATCAAAATCTGTTTCGTAATTTTTCTGCCGCAAAAAGGGTGTTTATTTAGCCCTCATAACATGCTGCATTTGAAATTGGGCATACTTATTAGGATATAAATTAAATGATAAATAATTCCATTAATATATACAAACTGTATATGATATCATTAGAAAGAAGAAAGATTGTTCTTTCAGACAGTATACATTACATCTTCTAAAACCTTATCATTTTTTAAGATTTTCAATTATAGTTGGGTTGCGTTTTTTCTGAAGCGCCCTGCATAATGTGTTCGTAGACTTAGATCAGAGGCTTGAAAGGAACTTCAGGTACTTAGCTATATAAGTATTCCATGGCAATCTTTGATATCAAGATTATTTTCAAAACAATTGCCTTTTTCTCGTGATTGAAAGAACTGACGAAAAACTTTGTAAAAAATTACAATCATCCAAAATCAAAATTGATAGAGAGAAAACGGTAAAATCTTCAAGAAAGCAATAGTTTAGGATGGCCTATAATATGACGGTAAGCAGAAATATGTAGCTGCAATTGATTACGATTTCGCAATTTGATGATGTAACCACCGGAAAATTGTTTGAAACAATGTTGAAACCAAGAAGATGCTTTAATTCTGTAAAAATAAAGACATCAGAGATTGCCAATGAGCACTTATAAAGAAGTACCCGACGTTACTTTCAAGTCATCAGATCAAATTCATTAAAGCAAACGAAAGATGCATCACCTAATCGTGCAATGTTTTTTTAAGGTTTGATTCATATGCTCCGGCATGGTTCAGGTCATGAGTTGCTATTTGATCGAATGGGTAAATTCAATTTAATGACGTTATGTATGAGGTGGGCGGTGGGCGCGAAGTAGGAAAATATCTTAAATTCTATTTCATAAGGATAAGATATCATGTGGCGGTGGGCGAGAAGGAGGAGTTGAAATAAATAATCAGCTCCATGCTCTATGGGTGAGATAAAAGATATTGAACTAAATACACTGACTAAAAAACTTACTTGAATCAACGACTTAGCAATGTCAATATTTTCTTTTGCCAGAATTCTACAATGAAAAAGCTCGTTGATAAAATACGAATACGTACAATGGCTGCGATAACACTGGGCGTTTTTACTTCGTGGTATGTTTTAAAACAATGGGTTAATTACGCTGTGATACATGACGCATTCTGTTTTCACATACAACACTGTTACAGCATTTTGGCAATGCGAACTGATTCTATAAGAAAACCATCAGATGCAAAACAACAGGCAAACCAAGTTTCCGAGGGACATCTTAGCGTTGTTTTACAAAACAAATCAATCACAGCTTTGCATAAATGTCACATGATACACGATATCACCGTGTGACCGGGTGGCGTTGTACCGTTATGCGCACTTTCTGGCAACAAAGACACATTTCAGGAAAGTGCAGCAATCCGCAATATAACAGGAATATAAAGTGGTGTGGCCATGGTGTGACGGCAGCCAATCATCTTTACTAAATCAAACAAGGCCAAAGCCAATCGTCTTTACTAAATCAAAACAACTCTAGATTCAAATGTCATAGCTGGCAAATTTCTTACTTGGTTGCAAGCTACCCACTACTACCATGTAATCACAAAAAAGCACAGATACGTTCAGTAGGCTATTGTCCTCGTTTTAAAATATTCATTGGTAAGATGGAGCACAAACGCATAAGATGATGATTTAAACCATGACTGGAAATCGTACATAATCAGATATTTAGCTTTGAGCCAGTTATTTTTGAGCTATGTCTTTGAATATAAAAAAAACATCACTGGTAAAGCTTAGACCTGCACAATACTTAAAGAATCAAAAGAAAAACAAAACATTACGTTTGCATCACAAGCTTCAGGGCAAAGAATTCAATATAAATGAAATGCAAAAAACCTACCCAATGCACTTCGCAGCTGCAGCTTGCTGAACAAACAGCGGTAGAGATGCTACAAATATAGGCTACTATTTCAGTACCCAAGTAACGTCCTCGAGAATAATAACATGCTAACGTGTGAGTCAATAAAACGATCCCCTTTTGAAAGAATACTTCTCCTTGAATATCAAAGCTATAATATTGAAAATTGTCTTGTTTCATAGACAATAAATTCAACTAGATTCAGTAATTTACTCAGTTTCAATCGGTCACTCCTTCCAGCTGATATGGGAGATTTTCTGCAGAAATCTGCTTTAAAACCTGCGAAAACGAGTGAAAATGACGAGCAAAATTTCCTTTGTTTTCCTTTCTAACTATAATGACATTACATACATTCATATATTTTGCCTTCTTAGGAGAATGGCATCCCCCAGAATAAGTTATTCATAATAGGGGAAGACTTGCTTAGCCTCCCAAGAGGATGGCATGTGAAAAAACATGTTCAAGTCATTGCTGTAATGTAAGGTAAAAACATTAGGAAAAGTTGGTCGCGATTTTAGCACGTTTTTTAAGGTTTCTTTAAGGGACTTTTCGAGAAAATCCCTCATAAAGTCTGAACAAAGTGACCGATTTCAGCCAGGAAAATTTCTAAAAATAATTGAACATGTCCATTGTTAAATGGTATATTTGCCAATACCATTGCCTCTATATCCAGGGAGCAGTAGCCTTTCAAAAGGGAATTGTTTATATTGACTCACCAAGTACGAAAACCAGAGCAACAAAAACTTGAAACCATTCAGTTTATGGAGGCTAAAAGGTGAAGGTGAAGTTGCGGTTTTTAGCGCTAGGCGCTTGGATCACGGAAGTAGCTAAGCGCTCGTCGAGTCTGCGACCCCTTGTCATGACGCTCAAGTGGTGGGGTCTACCGGGTATTGAACCCTGTCCGCCTGACTGTTCTGGCTGCAAAGTCAGAGGATTACACCACTGCGCCACAACACCTTCAAAGTATTCACCGAGATATGTAAACATGTAAACACAAAAGTATTCACCAAAACATGCAAACTAAACGCATTAACATCGCAATTCGCTAAAACTTTCCGTTGGGAACAACAGTGCAACTGGCATTGATTCGTCCACATTTTACTGCAAGGGGTCATTAATAGCGGGTAAATTCAAGAAATTCACGAGCTAGAACACATGAAATCAAAAGTTATCGGCACAGTTTCACTTAATATTCATTTTAAACAAATATATACGGGGTTACAATTCAGAATTAAAGAAACCTGTTATACAATTGGCCCAGTGAAAAAAACCTAGTTACAATATAAAGTTATGAGAACTACATACATGATTCCAAGCGGTAAATTCTATGCTAGTAAAGAAAAGAAACAGAAAGAAAAAACAGAATTGTCAGCGTCAGAGACCCTCGCACGTTTTCAGTTTCGACTTGAAGCACTGCATGGAGGATGCCAACTTTGTTTCTAAATCAATATCGTTCCAAACTTTGGTTTCACGATAGGTGAAACACTTTTGTCCATTAGCTTTACCAAGTCCACCCCAGAGTTGCGAAGAATCCGAGTATGGTAATCTGAAAGTTTGGAAAACAACCAGTTAGGTATTCCGAGGCTGGCTTGTTTAGATATTTATGCGCCATTGCTGATGCCAAATTTATATCACCAATTAGTTGAAGGGTTTGGCTATCTTTTGAGATACTGCTTGGTCATTTTACGCTACAACTACTCTCCAAATTACATAAAAACAGCATAAAAAATTTTTCCAAACTTTGATCTCATGGTCAAAGCCCTGAGGACTTTGAATTCTTAAAGTTTTGACATAATTTTGAAATATAGACAGATACGAATGTCAACATTTGTTTCCCTATTAAACTTTGCACGAGGAACAAGATTTTAGCCTCAATTATGCAAAATCTCAAACAACAAACAACATCCGCTTTCGCGTCTTTTATCTTGAAAAGGTGGATCGATAACAAACGTTGATTTTCTAAAGTGCAGCTATTACGACCAGCAAAGATTTAAAGGGTCTGTTTCATCCAGCATTCCTTGCACGTGCCGTCTGTTGATGTTCCTTTTTTGTCCGCCATTTTCATGGGCCATGAAAATGGCGGCAACAAAGGCCAACCAAGAGATGGCACGTGCAAGGCATGCTGGATGAAACAGACCCTTTAACAGAAAAACATCCCTAAAGTTGAGCATGCAGATCAACCCTGATGATAACAACTACTTTAAATTCACTGCCAGGAGCAGTTTTGGCTTGGTTTCAAAGATTCCGTGCCACGGCTTCACCATTCAAGGATTTTTCTTGGAGTCTTATGCTCAGTTTATAGAGCTATTAGTAGTGGAATTAAATCTATGTTTGGGACATCTTTAATCTAAGATTCCAAAGAACCATCCCATAAATATAAGGGGATTAGTTTACAGAAACTGAGAATGTTTTTGGATGATTTCATGTGACATCTGTTTTCCTTTCAAAAACCTGTTTTGGTTTACGACATGATCCTTTGCATTCCCTCCCTAAATACAATTTATATCTCTATCAAATCCGTTTACTTATACAAAGACTCGTGACCAAACAGAACCTAAACAGAGACTAAAATCTGAGGAAAACTCTGCAGAAAAATCGAACATTTATCCTTCAAACGCCGAATGAAAAATCGAACATTGTCTAACTGTCAATACTGGTCTAATCAGCCAATCAAAGACTAAGAATATGCACGTGGTTCAACCATATCAAGAAAGCAAAGATCTAACTGGCTCCGCACTGATTGGCACGAGGAAGTCCTAAGTAGCCCCTATTTCGAAGCTGTATAGTCATGAGCTTCATTCTAAAGCAAAAACAATTCAACTAAACGCGGAAAAGTGAGACTTATGTGGTCCGTCTAGAAGATGTTTATGTTAGGAACAGTTTTGGGTTGGTTTCAAAGATTCCGTGTCACAGCTTCACCACTCAAGGACTTTTCTTGAAGTCTTATGCTCAGTCTATTGCGTTATCAATGGTGGAATTAAATCTATGTTCAAAGAATCTTTAATCTTAAGATTTCAAAGAACCATCCCATAAATATAAGGGGATTAGTTTCAAGATAATGAGAATGTTTTTGGATGATTTCATGTGACATCTGTTTTCCTTTCAAAAAGCTGCTTTGCCTTACGATATGATCCCTTGCATTCCCACCCTAAATACCATTTACATCTCTGTCAAATGTGTTACTCATGCAAAGACTCGTGACCAAGCAGAGCCTAAACAGGGACTACAATCTGAGGAAAGATCTGAATAAAAATGGAAAAAGAAATTAATCTGTCCAACTGTCACCGATGATCTAATCAGCAAATCAAACACTAACAAGAATGAATGAATCATCAAGAATCTACAAGAATGAATCATCTTCTCGACGCCTGGAACTATGAGAAGATAATCATTTAGCTGGGAAAACAAAAAGCGCCAATTTGCACATCGAGACATTTCATCGAGAGATTATTTAAAAGGTCCTTTGTTGGTTTCGAGTTCAACACAACGGGTATTGAGCCCTTCATTTCCAAATGGATTTATCCTGCTGTCCCTCACCGTTTCATTCAAAACGCAAAATCGGGTAGGGTTTTTCCGCACCAAATTCACGCCAGATGATCAATCTTAAGGCTAATTTCCAGTCAGTGGAATTCTCCGAGCGAGCGGAGTTTTAGACAATAAAAGGTCGCTCAGCCGTAACTTTCTATTCAATTCCAGAGCGACATTTTCTCTCGAATACAATAGAAATTCCGCCCGCTTGGAAAATTCCACTGACTGGAAATCAATCTTATGATAAAACATCTTTCAACTTATTTGACATATTTCGTGCCATGTAAACTTGTGCCATGAATTTAGAAAGTAGCATAATACTAAAAGTTCCTAACAGTATGGTCACTGATGTTAAATGGGTAAAAAACATACCGAAGCCGATTTGGTCTATCACTATTTTTTTATACATTCACAGCTCTTTTGAAAGGCATACTTACGTGCAAAATGAAAACGGAGTATCGTTGCGATTTCTCTAAAAACTTTTCAAAGTTAAGTCCGGGGTTGGAATGAACTTTCAAGTAATTTCCGACGTCACAATCGAACCTCCAAACCGAGGCTAGCCATTTTATCGCGTTTTCAAAATGGCGACGACATTGGGCCTAACTTACGAAAAATGTCGTACGAATTTACAACAGAAAAAGACATCAAAACCCGGAAAAAAGATACAAGCGATGCTTGGCAGTTGGTAAGGTTGCTTTTTGACATTACTTGTAGAAACCCCGGACTTGTCCTTTAAGAGCTACTACGTATTAAAGTGAATCAACTGAGTTAATAGATGAGATCTCATAGGTTTGTAAATAACCTATTGTATTTGAAAATCCAATGAAAGAAAACAAAGCCAAAGAAAAAAGTAGTGTGTTTGGGTTTCTCTTTGTCCTCTTTATAGACGGGTGCTTTATAGCCCCAGTCATTCACTATAAGCACTAGCAGAATGATCAACATCAATAAAATGTTGACAATTTTCTTGCTAGATGTGTTTCATTGTTAAGTTGCGAAATGGACGCTGTTACCCAGACTATATATTCACGCAATGTAAATTGATTATAAAGGTTTTTTTTTTATTCATATAAAATATTACAATACATCAATACGTTCTATCATACTATCTAATTACTATACAACAATACGGTTCGTCATGGGCTCGTTGTAAGAAGTTTTAAATTGAATATGTCTGCTCTATGCATAATTCCTAACGCGAAATATAGCAAGACAGATAAATTGTTTAATAGTCCTTTTTCAACCTTTTACCATCTTTGTTTCAATATTCAAAATTGACTCGTATCTTAATCGAATTTATGTTTCTTTGCATAAAAAAATCTTTGAATATTGGTCGTGGTTTCAGGAAGTAGGAGCTCCTATTCTAAGCTATAGGATGGTTGCTCCGCCCAAATGAAGCAATATTCGAAGGAATAAAACGGAAGCAATAACAGAAGTAATACTCGAAAAATCATCAAATTATGAATATCTAAAAATTGCATGCCAGCAAAGATTTCTTGAGTAGTTAGGAAATAAAAACTTATTAAATATATGGAACCGGAATACCACAAAGTGCGTTGCCTTGTCAAGATGAAGATTGTGTGTTTAGTTGCTTTGAAACCTTTTTCTCGGGGAATCTTGATCAATACTTTGACGGTAAAGTGCAAGTGTTTTCGAAAAAAGGTCCGTAAAACCCCGAGCAAATTTCCACAGAGTTTTTGATAACTTTGGGTAACAATTCCGCATATTTAATGAAAGTCTGGACCATAATTCCGCTCATTATGAAACAATTTTTGCAATTCTTAAGATTTTGAACATTTTCTTCCAGAACATAATAGCGCAAAATTCATCCATAGTTGCGCAAGATGTCTAGAAAAAGGTTCTCGATAATTCCGCTATCTTTGTGAAAAAATGGCCCCTAAATAATGGCACGTCCCCTTACCACCAACATATCAAGATCCTGTCTCTCCCCAATAATTTATCTTTGGTGTTTGATAGCCAAAATAATATATGAGCAACATTCGTTGAAAAATATGTTACAATTTTTGACCAAACTCGTACGCATTTTTAAAAGGTCGTTTCAACGCTACCTCCTTTCCCGATCACAAAGCAAAGTACAAGTATCTAAAACTTTATCTTAAACTTTATTCACACTACAGAACCGGTTTTGCACTTCACGAATCAAATTCTGAACGCCAATAAAACCCATCCTTGTTAGTGTTTACACTACGAGTTTGATGTTCCTTGGGCCACCAAAAAGTACAAACATCTACATTGAAATTGTTTATCTGGTTTTGGTTCCAAAAGATGATGTGAAACTTCTTGGAATTACTATTGACTCTGAACTGAAGTTTACAGATCATGTTAAGTCCTTGCGTGTCAAAACAAGTAGAACAGTTACTGCATGCTTTAGAGTGGCAAGACTACTTGACTTCAAGACAGCAAGGCTGCTGAACAACGCTTTTATACTGTCAAGCCTAAGCTATTGTTTGTTAATTTGGATGTTTAGTGGGAAAACCGAATCCAGAAAAGTGCTCTACTTATACTTTTCAATGATAACGAAGCCTCATTTGAAGAGCTTCTACAAAGAAACAAAGAGCAGACAGTCCATGCAAAAAACCTATGCAAGCTAATGACCGAGGTCAATAAGTCTTTAAGGTAACTCTGCTTCCCGCTCTAGTGAACAGCGAGATGCTGTTTTGCAAAACCACTCTCCTCAGAAAACAGTGAATTTCTCCAATATCACTTGGCCTATCGAAAATCAGTAAGAAGGATGTTGTCCTGCGTAGTCTGGGCAGTCGAAAGATGTATACACCGCAATGTCTTGGTCAACGCTGTCTTCGCAAATTCTAGTTCAAATCTTTTGTTGATTTCAGAAATGTGGATTTATCTCCAAAACTACTCGGAAAATGTTTGATTTTTCTTCGCTCCATCTTTAGCTTGGTAGTTGATCTATAACTTTGGAAAGTCTAATTGAAGAATTCCATCTTCTGTTTACTTTCCGATGTCAAACTGGAAAAGCTATGGTCAACAAATTAGCACATACAGAAGGAGCTGACTGCTTTTGAAAAAGTTTAGTTTTAGATCTATGTTCATTGTAGACTCTTAGGGAGATTGACATTTTGTGAATGCCTCCCAGGGGGGGGACTTGGTAGTTCAAGGTGACGTACCCGTTGCAAAATGTTGTAAAACCCTAAACCCTTAGCGGTAGTAGATTTTAGCCTAAGCGGTAGTAGCTTTTAGCCTAAGCGGTAGTACCTTGTAGCCTAAGCGGTAGTAACTTTTCCGTAAGCAGCAATAACAATAGGTCAATTGTTCCAGAAACAATAGTGCTATTGTATAGCAGATATGAGCAAAAAAAGACTTCATTTACGTAGATTTACTTTGGAATAACACAGTATCTGTATTTGGAGTAACACAGTAGAGAAAGAGGATGCTCCTATCTATATTATGATGATTAGGCCCTGAGTGATTAGGTATTATTGGCTGCATTATCATAACAGAGAAAGTGGAGATTTGTCTTTCCTCCTCTCCAAATTATTGACTCTGCTTGTTATTAAGTAGATGCCAAAAGTTAAGAGCATGATTTCTGTGATTATTAGTAACAAAACCAAAAGTAGGCAAGTTTAATACTGTAGAAGTAAAGGTGGGATTTGGAGAACTTTCTCCAACTCTGTGGGCATATGGCAGTGTGGTCAATCGTAGATCATTGATAAAAATTAATTGCAATAACCTGAGGTGCTGCTGAAGATAGTGAATAACTGGTTGATTTCTGTTGTTACAGAGTCTTACTAACAAAAATTCAATTCAACAAACTTTGTTAAAACCCCGCGAGCTAATCATATCGATTTTCACAACCCTAAGCGATAGTAAATTTGAAAATTTTCTACCCTAAAGGGTAGTAAATTGCAAAATTCAGGACCCTAAATTTTGCAACGGGTACGTCACCTTGAACTACCAAGTCCCCCCCCTGGGGAATGCCTATGAAAGTCTTGAAAGACACCAAAAGCATGATTTGTTCAAGTTGCTGGTAACAGTCTAAACTGCCAGTAACATTCGAACAATAGATGCAAATGATGATTTCACAAGCGCACCAAGGATGTCGATTGAGACTTCAGTATAGTATTCCCAACAGATCACGTGGCCCATTTGTTTGCCAATGGAAACATTTTTCAAAGTTAATTCAAGCCTGAGCTTTTGCAAGCGCGCTTCATAGCATGGTAATCTGTTGACCAAGGTTTCTCCCTCTTACTGTCGAAAAGTAAACAGAAACATAAAATTCGATTGCAAGAAATCTAGCCTAGTCTTTTCACTCAGACTTAGTAAAGTTGTAGATCAGCTACCAAGCTAAAGATAGAGCAAAAAAAGCAAAATTTTCAAGTAGATTTGGAGATAAATCCACTTTTGTGAAATAAACAAAAATATTGAAATAGAATTTGCAAAGCCAACGTTGACGGAAATATTGCGATTCATAACGGGTGTCCCAAAAAAACGCAACGGATTTGATCGGGACTAGCGACAAGAATTTTGGTCAATCAATCCGTAGTATTTTTTTATATAACCCTCGATAGCGAACTGGAAGATAGATACTTTGTTTGATGATATTGGTGCATGGAAAGTTGGAATATTAATTTTGAAAGTTCAAATTTGCCTGAACCCCCAAACCAGAGCTTGTGGCTTTTAGCCTAAACTGCAAACGCGCTATTCTGGGGAATCTCCTGAATTACTGTGAAGTAAGAGAATAAAGCGTCATGCTGAGGAAAACGTTTGAACAGAAATTCAATCAAATTCATCAATTTTGTCCTGAAAAGACATCTTTTTCATGCTTCGAAAGTTTCGAAAAGTTAGCATTGCATCTGTCTCATAAAAGAAAGAAATCCGCGAAGTAGTTTGTTTTGGTGTGAAAAATTAATTAATTCTTGCAATCTTCATGACTTTAATGAAATGCATTTTGTATAATCTTTCTTGGAATTATTACGAAACAAGAAATCAAATATACCCAAGGGAAAATTATCCATGGATAAGATCCTTGAAACTGCTCATTCGTGCTTGGCTCTTTTGCAGGTGCACTATGATTGAAGAAATATATTCCTTTGTGAATTTTCCCTTCGGCATTGTTATGTTTGTCAATTCTTAGCTTTCAAATTTCAATTGAAATAAGTGCCTTAACATATGTGCGATAGCATGCTCACACTACTACACTTCGTATATGACTGAGGAGATTCCTCAAGCACGTTTTCAGTTAGGCCAAAACCCGAATCCTCTGGTTTGGAGATGGAAGCAAATTTGGACTTTCAAAATTAATATTCCAACTCTCCATGCACCAATATGAACAAACAAGGTATTAATCTTCAAGTTAGCTATCGAGGATTATATCAAAAATTATTTTGGATTGATTGGACCTAAATTCTTGTCGCTAGTCCCGATCAAATCCGTTGCGTTTTTTGTGAGACACCCGGTACATACATCGTTTGATTCCCCAGGCTATGTAGAAAAACATCATATTTACCGCTTTTCGAATGGTGTTGGAGAAATTAACTGTTTTGTGCGGAGAGTGGTTTTGCGAAACGGTATCTCGCTGTGCACCTGAGCGGAAATCAGAGTCACCCTAAATTGCCAAAATCCAACATTCATGTGAGATCTATTCATAAGAAATGAAATGACTTGTGACCTTAGAGCAAACAATCTATTACAGCTACCTAAAGCTAGAACTGTTTTAAACGGCTTAAATCCAATTGTCTTCAGAGGCAGTATTCTTTGGAATGCTATATCTGATGAGATAAAGTCAACTAATCTATAGCCTCGTTCAAAATTCAAGTCAAATCATGGAATGGATATAATTGCAACTGTAACATCTGTAATTAGCCGACATTGTAAATATTGTATTTCTGTAAATTGTTGGTTTGAATTAGTTACCCTATTCTTAGAAAGAACTATGTTTTTGTATCTAGCTTTAAATAAATTCTTTATTATTTATGATTATCATTATAATCCTACCGAAGCCGCTATTAGATGTAGACGTACCATTTTCATCCGTGCTGGGACTACATGTAACTCATCGCTGTGGTCTAGCATGAACTTTTGTACTGGTGTCAATTTTGCCCCTGCCGCACCAAAATTGTGCAGTGTGAATGGGGCTTAAAAGTTTAACATACCACTGAATATCTGTTGAATCTTTCCAATGTCCGCGTCATTAGGTTTGAGTAGGCCAACCAATCGTTGCAATATTTCTTCTTGAATTTCATACTTCATTAGGTCTTTAAGAAGTTCGCATGCTTCATATTGAACTTCAACATGAAGAGATCGCAACAGGAGTAATGTAGGATCGACGATATTTGGGCTAGCTTTACCAACGATAACCTGGAATACAATAAACAGAAGTAAAAGCTGATGTCCTTTTGAAAATAACTTCCACCTACCGGTTGAGAAAAAAAAATCAACACGAGGCGTTTCAAAAATACTGCTCCCTGAATATCAAATCAATGGTATTGACAAACACTTTGTTTCGTAGCTGATAAGTCAAATTAGATTCAGACATTTACCCGGCTTTAATTGGTCATTCGCTCCCTTGGGTATAAGAGATTACCTGATGAAAGCACCTTTCAAGAACCTGTAAAAACCAGTGAGAACAACGACCACAATTTCGTCGGTTTTCTTCTCTAACTACAATTATAATAGCAAGAGATAGCACATGTTATCTCGTTGGGAAAGTGGAATACTCCTGAATAATTTTCCTAAACAAGTAGGGACAACTTTTCATTCTACCAAGAGGAAAACACGTGCCAAATAGGTGCTGAAATTACTGTGGGGCAGAAATTTTGGGGGCTTTGAGCACGATTTTACGCCACTATGGGAGGCTTTTCGAAGAGACCTCCTCTAGAAAATCCCTCATATTTTCGGAAAAAAGTGGCCAATTTCAGCCAAGAAAGATCCCAACATAAAGTTAACATGTCGGTTATCAAAAAAGATAGCAAAGAATATAACTGCTATGAGGACAGAAGCCTTTCAAACGTGGTGTATCTTTGCTCATTCATCCGGTTTCCGCAAGTAGATAATTCTATTTCAAGTTTACATGTTAAAGGTGATCTGAAGCGAAAATTTCAATTGATGGAAATGAATAGTACCGTTGAATGATACAAAATGTCGTTTAAGATTTGTTGATACAATGTCTCATTTTTGAGTTATCCACTGTTTTGCACCATTGGCAAATGACGTCATTTTGATCAAACCGAGCCAGTCACTTGTAATTTTATGAAAAGCCAATGGAAGCTAGTTTCCGGGATTTCTTCATTGAGATTAAGAAAATACAATTTTAAAAATGAATAAATTCTTAAAATTAAGGTGAACCCTCAGCTAAGCAACAGAGCTGTAATTTTAAAAATCGGTGTTATAGTTTCAGAAATTGTATGAACGATGTCTTAAAAAGTGTATACATTTTTCTGACTCACCCGCTATGTTATATAGACTGCCTTGAAAACTTATAAATAGTATAAATTCGTACAAAAAAGGGTTTCTGTACATTAAGACTGTTTTTTTCATTAAAGTGTATGAACAGAGCTAAGTGGAGTTAACCTATAAATAGGAAAAAGAAAACGCCTACACACGCAATTGCTCTCCTAGCTAAACAATGTTCACACACGTGTCGAAATCATGAACTGCAACAGGCTAATTTTAGACTTGCATATGCAGCTCTTGCGTTAGCTATTTATCTCCGTCAACTAACTTTAAAATGGAAAAATTTTGAGGAGATTTTTAACTTGTTAATAACCTTTGCTTAAATAATCCAGTTCATACAGGGTTTTGCCAAGAGCTTTAAAGAAGAATTTGGTGCAATTTCAAAAGGAGTTAACCTTTGTCCTTGATCTCGAAATTCATTGACAGCGGAGCACTTTAGGCCACGAGAGTCATACTAGTAATTTTCAGCTGCTTTCCCTGAGATAACCTGGGAAAGCTGAAAATTTTTACAAACCTGTACGTATCTGAGGGTCTGAGAAGACAACTGTTGTGCTTTCGGAGAAGCACTGCCTAACAAGGAGATTAATGATTTGTACACTTGTTCTTGATACCTTGGATTTCCCTACAACAAAAGGCGGAACAATATCCATGAGCATTGCTTACATGCAAATTTCCTTTAAGTTAGTTAGTTTTGTATACTATTCTATTATTTTTGTTGTTGCTAATGTTGTTTTTGTAGTTGCTGTTTAATGGAATTTGTATGTTTAAAAGTTCAAAGGAATTTGTATGTTGCAACTTTAAAATGAAAAAATAAAACTGAAGCATAGCCACGGTTGCAAAAATTGTGCGATGTCAGTTTGCAAGGGAGCTCGATGCAGATTGCCACAGTAGAGACAGGGGCTAGTTGTAACAGGGGAAACTTGTAACAGAGGCAATTTCTCAGCCATAATTTAAGCTGTGTTCACAAGCTTTTGTGTGAGTGAATATCTAGATATCACCTTCAATGCTCGTTCCTGCTTTCAGCTGCTGTTTTGTTGGCGTTGAAATCTTTATATTTTTACCAAAAAGTAAAGGTTCGCATTTTTGGAATGTTCTTAGTTGTGTGTCTTGGTATTCATTCCTAAATTGAGTTTTGTCACATAAAGTCTGACATGTGCTGTTTCTGCCAAATCAATTTTGGAAGCAAAATACCCAATGAATATCTTCAGAATGATAAAAATGCTTTGTTATTGTCAGCCTCTGGCAAATAAAAGAAATGAAAACAGAAACAACAATTGCAATCGCAGCAGAGAAAGTTTAACCTGAAAATAATCATTTCCATCTGTTCCTTATTTCCTCGAATTAGAGTGATAGAACATTACATTTCTAGATATAGTTTGTTATCTAAGTCTAGAATATAGCGTTGTTCGAAATTGCAGACAAACCTTAACAAAAATTGCTTTGAGGCACGCATGCCCAGTTACACCCCCCAGTAACGACACCGCTAAAACGATGCCCCGCCAAGGTAAAAGGATGGCCGGCGAAGAAAATTTTTTTCCCGCTCAGTTTTAGTTTAAAAATTTCCCCGCCTCGATTCTGTTGTTCCCTCGCTGTTCCCCCGTCGAAAATTATGCAACTTCCACTATAGATAATAGCCGAATTGTTGCCTTTCCCCTCATGATATCATCCCCGTCGAACATGTATAATTTCATAATTTCCCTGCCGTATTTTTAATGTCCGGCGGGGTCGTTACTGGGTGTGTTATCATAATTGCAATGTTATAAGTTCAAAGGATATATCAACATCTCACTTTGCAATTATATCATAAAGGATCATGATTTTACTTTGTTTCATTTACGTTGTTACAACTTGCCCCAGTGTCTGTTTCGACTTGCCCCAGGATCCTATTCCCGCGGCAAATTGTAACATTCCGAAAGATGTTGAAAGTAAATCAAAATTTGTCAAAGAATGAAATTTGAAGGCGAGCTTCTTACTTACAGTTGCTAAATCTTGAAGCAGATTTCTTGCCAGCTCCTGTGTATTGGTTGCAGTGGATTTACCCAGGCATTCCGCAATTGCTCTCACTCCTGAAATGAGTTTTAAAAAATTAACACGTGCAACAAAATCAATGATAACGTACATAACTGATATGCTTCACACTTCAGATGAAAATATCTTATATTTTATAGCATCCTTAAGAAACCACTAACAACATCAGTCACATAGGAACGACCCTTTCATATCTGACGCTAATAAAACAAAGGAAATTGTGTCTGGTTATGAAAGAAGATGACAAAACAGTTCAGGTTAATGCAAACAATGCATGACACAGAACAAGTTTAGGTAAAATGTGGTGAATCAATGGGATGTGTTCTATTCATTAACTGAAGGTGATTGAAAGTTAATTTTGGAACCGTTACTGATAAGTTGTTTCACTCCACTTCTATGCAGCCGGTCCATTTGCTGTTTGGCGCCAACTTCATTCGCAAAAAAACAACAGATACTTTATCTTACTTAGATTTGCTCACTTTTGTCCAAGTGAAACTGGCAGAGCGGAGCCAGTGAAATGGGACAAGAGTGGCACAAGAGACAGTAGAAATTCAAACAGTACTATCGTGCAGCTCCATAAAAGATGTAACATACCATAACTCTCACAGATCAGCTCCTTGTATTTTCGCCCCGTACTTGCAATACTTGTTAATAACTTCAGACTTTCTGCCTTATCTAACTGCAAAGTAGAATTGTTATAAATAACATTTCAAAAATGACCAGCGAGACCTTTCGGCTATTCTAGTGGGTGTTAAAAAAAAGTCCTCTCGTTTGAAGAGCACTAACATCTGATCACAAGGCGAACCTTCAAATTTCCATTCTGGCAAAGAACCATCATTTTTCAGGTATGGTTTATCTTTTTAATTGACTTACAAGATAGCAAAATTGGCTCCTTTAGGGTTGGTTTAAAACCATACTTTGAATATCACAAAAGGTGATTATCAGATAAACTTCTTCGCGCATATTGTGTTACTAACCAAGCCATAAATGTCAGAAAGAAACACAGAACATCGAAAGACCTGATCGATGAGGACAAATTTCCAATTATTGCTCTTTGGAATAATTTACATTGCTGCTAAGGGACTTCCTCAAAAAAAGGTTTTCAATGTGTTATTTTATACCATTTGAGTAAAGGGAACAATCATTTGACCATCTATAAAGATAATTCCATTGGATACTTGAGAAAAAAAACCAATAAAAAAATGTTAATCATAGATATTACATTCGAGATTTGCTTATTTTTAGACGGGAGGACTTTTTAAGGTCCACCGGTAGAAAAGCTTTTCGAACAAACAACATTTTATAGGCAACGAGTGGGCCAAAAAAGTAACCCTAAGGTGAACAAATTTCTCAAAATCTTCCTGAATGCAACATTTTGATGAAGTTATATATGGCACAAAGTGCAACATAAAATAAACCTATTGATTGAAAATCAGTTCATAATCAGCTGTAGTTACAGAGGAAGGAAGCTTTGAAAAAAATTGGCGCAAAACCTCTGTAACAAAGTCACAAATTTGTTCACCAACGCATTTCCTGATTTATTGAATAATTTTGTAGCAAATAACGGTTCTCTCAACTTTTACTGCGAACGAAAGGGATTTTTAAATTGATCCTCGTAGATTGTTTGAAGAATCAAACAAAATAACTAACAAATTTGTATTATGGAAATTTCAAAGAATTGAGATGTATCAGAAAATTGCGACCGTTTGTCATCGACCAGTGGTCAACAAATTTGGGTAACTTTGATCGATAAATCTATTTCACTGTCAAATATAGGTAAAAGTAATGCATTCAAGTTTAAGTTAAAGCTTATGGGTTACGAAAATCACTATGATAAATTTGCAATATTCAAGTCGCCACCGCAGAAGCATATCAAACGTGGCGTGTTTTTCTGATACACCTGGTACTTTCAAAGTTTAAGTGCGATGTAGTGCGATGAGCATTTTCTATTTTTAGACAAACGTCATAAAAGAAGAGTCAAATGGCCAAAATATTATATCCTTGCGATATCTGATATAGGATATGGCTCAAATCTTTAAAAAGGTCGGTGTAAAATTATATTACAGTTTTCTTTCAATCAAATGGCTTGGAAGGAACTCAGGGTTTTTGCTGTAAATCTACCAGGAAAATTTATTGATATCTTGATTAGTTTCAAAATTGCAGCATTTATTAGAGTAGAGGCTATGACGTCATTAAATTTCTAAATCCTAAACCACAAAAGCTACAGATTTCTGCTTGCCACCATAGTGTAGACCTTCATAAACTATGGTTTTCTTGAAGGTAATATAATTTGTCATTGATTTGTTTACGATTAACGATGATTTACATTTTTTTGAAAAATGTAATCTCGGTATGTCATCTAGTTTATTTAATGTGTCAATAATATGATGGAAAAGAGTGACAGATACAAGAGATATCTGGCCTATGAAAATTACGTCGTTCTGGGAAAAGTTGAAATGCTCCAAATCTGCGGGATATGATAAAATTTTTGTAAAGTTAGTAAAAGATGCAGTAGGAATTTTTGAAATTTTCCATGAATATTTTCAAAAACATCTAAATTGCCGACATTTTGAAAAAAGAAGATATCAAAACGTTTCCACAGCAGAATTACAGCAAAGTACCATAAGTTCCTTTCAAGCCATTCAAGTCAAGGAAAAATGGTATAAAATTTTACACCCACCCTTTTAAAGATTCGAAAGATTTTAGTCCTATGCTATCTGACATACACCTTCGAGTAAACTGTTCTTAACTTAAATTAGAAGTGCGGCAAAATTGCTTTATTCTTCCAATAAACAGTTTGCAAGTGAATAAATCTGTGTTAAATTGAGAAAAAACAAACTATTTCATATTACCTCTTTTGATTCCTTTAATCCCAGTATCTCCAGTACTGTCAAGACTCCACCAACTTCCAGAAATTCAGCCAAAAACTTGTGCCTGAGGAAGAGTTTGATAATTGTTTAATGAACTTTCTGTTGAATGATTTAACAATGTCACTGTTACAGATTGCCTTGCAAATTGCAGACCACAACTTGAATACATAGAAAAACTTGAATTGAAATAGTACTAAACGCAATAATTCTTCCAATTATAACTTAAATGCAAAATATAACACAAGTGAATCAAAAAATGCAAAAACTATAACACTGATTTCTAAAATTACAACTCCGTTGCCTAACTGGGGTTCACCTTAAAGTGTTAATGCAACGCAATTTTCTAGTCTTGTTTCTTAACCTGATTAAAAAAAAAATCTCTATGAACAAATTATCATGTTGAAAACCGATTTGAAATTGGATGCGTGAATAATGAGTAAATGTGTTAATAAGGAGTAAAAAAATGAATGGTGGCATTCTTGAGCATTTTTCTTAAATCCTGAAGAACATAGCCACTATTTTGAACATTTAAGAAAATTCAGCTCCAATATTTATGCCGTTCTAAGATCTGTTCTGTACATGTGCAAAATTGAACTGAGTTAGAGCAATTGAAGAAGTAGTAAACACCAAGACCTAATTCGCTCTGCAACACATTCACCGTCATGACCCTCGAGTGGTGTTGGTCAGGCTTGAACCTCATCACCAACCATGTACTACAGGTTGAGTTTCTAACATGATCAATATTTGTGTTTTTATCATGTAATTAATACTTATTTAGCAAACTTGTTGGGATAGGGTACGCCTATAGTTTATGGCTAGAGGAGGGCCTAACTACTCAAAGAAACAGGCATCAATGTGCTCTTTTAACCTTCTTTCTTACAGTGATAATTTATTCAGTTACTTTGAAGATGCCCCATCCAGTGAGACTATTGTTTGATTATCGACAATGCATTAAATTATGTCAACAGACCAAGCGTAAAAAGCGGACTAAATATCAATGATACGGGTCAAGGATCCGGGTGGGAAGCTGTGCTGAAAAATTCGAATTTAGCAGACGAGGATGCAAATCTTCAGATAGCAATATCTCTTGTATGAATTTCACTTTTCCACATGATCTGACCAAGCAAGGGGACTTTTTGGGAAATCCCTTAGATTTTCGTTTCTTTCGTTTTTGTAAATAGTTGGCCTTTATTACTTCTTAAACAAGTAAATAAAGTAAAATATAAGCACTTTGATGCGAATTGAAATAAGCACGACGTTTCGAGCATAGCCCGTTATCAAGCCCCTTATCAAGCTATGCTCGAAACGTCGTGCTTATTTCAATTCGCATCAAAGTGCTTATATTTTACTTTATTTACTTATTTATCATATTGTACAATTGCACTACACGCAACAAGAAGATTTTTTGATTTATTACTTCTTGGCTTTACCAAAGGAGCATCCACGACAATGTGCAATGAAGAACCAGTTGAACAGAACTCACCCACTAGAAGAGGCAACAAAAATTGTGATCGCTTCCAGCTGTAGCTTGAGATGAGTACCTGCCATATAACTTCAAATGTGTCAAGGAAACTAGCCACAATGTAGCCACAATCTGATAATAGTTTTCTTACTAACAAGGACTTAAAGAGCATGTTTAACAGGATTTCTTTGATGTCACTTGATGTGACCATCTTACAAGTTATTCAGGCACTTGAAAGGCCCAATATTAGGGAGCTTATTATTTACTATGAATCACAAAACTGGTTCTGATGATTCCCCTCTTTATATGAAGGACAAATTTAAAGTCAACAGCTCTACTAATTGGCCTCTTGGCAAAGGCTGGTGTCAAATGTAGGTTGCCCTCATCAAAATTTCAGTGGGGCAGAAATGATTCTTTTTACCAAGGCAGCAAAATTTGGGATAGTCTTGGTACTGAAGTCAGAAATTCATCGCTTTCTTTTCGCTTTGTTTTTTATATTTTATTTAGAAATTGCTCACCTAAACATCATTAGAAGGGCCATTTACTGCACCCTTTCTAAACATCTTATAGCCAGGCCTGTCCATATATCTTAGGATTTCTGCGATATAAATGGACTTCCAACAAGTATTTCACTCAATTTTTCACCCAAAGATCAGCCCCTATTTTGATAACAATCTCTCTCTTGAATTAGCTATAATTCTGAAGGTACTTCTTCAACCATTGGATTTGCCTATGTATTTTCATAAAGAGGAAACACCTTTAAGAGGAAACACAGTTCGAAAGAGGAGTATGAACATGGTAGTTCCTATTCATGAGCGTACGGGAAGATAAAATTTGCGATACAAAATACATTGTTTACAAAAATGTTGCCCAACTTAACCCTATCTGACCTGGGCAGGCCTCTGAGATTCGTAAGTTTAACTTTGTATCATAGAGCAATAAAATTGCAATAATTTGGACATTCTATTTTTAGCCTCGTTTCCATGGTTCCATGGTTACCCGTTTGTCATACCGCACTCTGTGAATAACATTCTTTGTTATCTCTTAATAATGTTTAATTGGTCCAATTAAGTCTAAATAATGACTTTATACATGTTTTGATCTGTAGCTTTCATTTCTTTACGGAAAGTCAAATTTCATGACCTTTAGGAAGCTTTCATTTATATGATGTTGAATGACATCATAATGATCATCATACTGTAGCTTGTAGCAACAACAACAACATTGCTAATTGAATTATGACTTCCAATTTTCATTGTTTATATAATGAACTACCTTTCTGCCAAATTTGGTTGCCATATCTCGTATGGCAACCAGGGGCGTCATGGCCGGGGGGCAGGGGGGCCATGGCCCACCCTAAAATTTAAATTGTTGGATGTTTCGGAAATTTTAAGGTTTTGTCGGATAACAAGTGACTTTGGGCTTGGGCTAATACCGTTCATTTGATCTATTTGGATTATGTGCATTGCTGTCACATCTTCCTACAACCGTATCTACAACATGCTAATTAGCCTTGTAGAAGCCTTGTAGAAACCTTGTGTTAGACTGGTTGGTCATAACAAGGTTATAATCCCTTCTACAAGGCTAAAACTTGGCCTGTACAAGGCCAAGTTTAGCCTTGTATTTTTGTACAGGTTGTTTCCACTGATGACAATAATGTTGGATTGGAATCAGTTTTTTTCAAAATTTGCTTGTTTACAATAATCTTTATCACATGCTTGTGATTCTGTTTCAGATTTCTTCTATTTGTTCCTACTGTTTTCATATAATTTGCTCTGCGCACGCATATAAATATGCAAAAATCTTTGGCGTGACAAATTTTTGGACAATTCCATATTTCGTACAAATAAATTTGTCACGTCAAAAATTGTTGCACTTAATGTAGGCAAAAGAAAGAATGACACAGACCATTTTATCGCTGGGTTTGTTTTGTTAATTGCAATTGTTGAGATTAGCAAATACAATCAGGTATTTATACTGTAGATCTTTCAGGTCTCATTTTTTATGTCAGGTCACTCAATGTAAGGCATTAACAGTTTCAATTTAACTTAAACTTCAATGACACCAAAAATCCAAAAATGGGGCCAAATGATCTCAACACTACATTTCTGACAAAAAATGTTGGGATAAGTATGTATGGACCATTTTGTGAGACCTTTACTTTCAGCAAGGACAGTTTGGTTTTGCTGTGTCAAAGTTTTACTCCACATCATTGTTTGAAGACAATAAGGCTATTGTTTTCCATTGCTTTTTATGACACTTCACACCAAAGAGATTTTGCAGTATAACATACACATGTCTTCCAGCATGGCTTTACTGTTCATTAAGAAGGAATTTAATTCAGTGAAAGGATACGTTAACCTCAGCCATGCCGTTAGACGTGTTAGAAACAGACTTGCTGCCCTTGAAAATATTCCTTCAAGTTCTGGTGCAGTTTTCCCTTTGCATTCTGCAATAAAAAGCTTCAAGATGTCTGCCCTGTTTAACTTTGTACCTTGATCCCAAAGGTCGAGCAGTTGGGTAATTTCTGGGAGATTTTCTTGACGCATCATTGGCAACTAAATTCTGCAAAAGTAGAATATTGATACATACATGATAAAGGTTATGGTTTTGGGGAAGGAAGCTGGGTAGCTGCTGCAAGGCTGGTGACAATGTGAAGGAGTGTCAATGAAAATATTATATTATATTATATTATCGACCAAAAAGACAATCGTCAAATCGAAATAAAAGAATCGGAAGAGACAAAAGACTTAGGAGTTATTGTTGATACCAAATTAAAATTTCAAAAACAAATCGCATCTTGCATAAAAAAAGCTAACGGTGTCCTCGCTTCGATAAAAAGAACGATCAAGTATTTAAGTCTAGAGACCTTCAACACGTTGTACAAAGCTTTAGTTAGACCCTTGTTAGAATCCGCCGGCGCCGTATGGAGCCCAAGCCTCGTTAAAGACATTCGTTCGCTAGAAAGCGTCCAAAGAAGAGCCACGAAATTAGTGCCATCGCTGAGAAACTTGACTTACACTGAACGCCTTATTGCCCTTGATCTCCCAACTCTTGCATATAGAAGAACGAGAGGAGACATGATAATGGTTTTTAAGATCATGAAAGGTATCGTCGACTTGAACCATACAAATTTCTTCAAGTTAAGCACAACCAAAACAAGAGGACACGAGCTCAAGCTGTTTAAGCAAAGAAATCGCCTGAACGTAAGACGAAACTTCTTTTCACAAAGAATAGTAAAATCGTGGAATGAGTTATCCGAAGAGATTGTCAACTGTACGACAGTATTAAATTTTGAAAAACGTTATGATAGCTTCCACCGCGAACACAAATACAATTTCTAGGGTTTTATAGGCTGTAAGCCTCGTATTCCCTCATTTGATATATTATTATATTATCATAAAAGAGCAATAATGGTAGCATCCTGTACAAAAATACAAGGCTAAACTTGGCCTTGTACTGGCCAAGTTTTATCCTTGTAGAGGGGATTATGACCTTGTTATGACCTTGTACTAACCTTGGAAGAACATTACACGGCTATCAGTAAGATTCCAAGCTGCAACCAGTCTAACACAAGGTTTCCGCAAGGCTTCTACAAGACTAATTAGCATTTTTCAAGCCATTTACAAGGTTACAGCCCCGGGGGGGGGGTACATGACATGTGGATGGACGGGGGTCTGCCGCCCGGTTTTCAGAAAGCTACCCTCTTCTAATTACCGAAACATGCCTTTCATACCCACTTTTATGATGAATTTTGGCGGAAAACTGCCCATTTTAACCATTTTTTGCGAATTTCAGCGAAACCCAACCCATGGTTATAGAAAATTTGCCGAAAAAGGACCCTTGTTTAGAGAATTTTGGGCCCAAAAACCCACCCATATGGGCGGCACATACCTGTACCCTGAACATGTGATGTACCCCCCCGGGGTTACAGCAAGGCTATTCCAGGCTATAACAAGGTTACAAGGCCATAACTACAAGGCTTGCACATGGCTATTACATGGCCTTGTATTTTCGTACAGGATGCAAGCTTCACTAAAGTTTGCATTTCTTTCTGAAATATTCAAGGAGTGTTAGTGGATGTTGAATGCTAAAACTGTCTGATGTATCCCATTGCAATCTGCAAATAACCCCACGATATATAATAGTATACCCACAGGTAGCAGCGTATGATTGTAAAATTAGTTTAGATATTAATGATATACAACCTTATCATATTCCATATCGTCTTTCTCTGTTTTGATGATGTTCCTCGCGTCTCTCCACCAAAACATTAGGCCTATTAGTCCACCAAAACATTAGGCCTATTAGTCAGAATGTTTTGGTGGAGAGACGCGAGGAACATCATCAAAACAGAGAAAGACGATATGGAATATGATAAGGTTGTATATCATTAATATCTAAACTAATTTTACAATCATACGCTGCTACCTGTGGTATTACTTGAGAGTTGAATTTCATGAAAGATGAAATTAGCCAGTTGTGTTGAAGTTTATAGCGAATGTCACACATCACCTAATTTCAATTTCATACGATACGGTGGCGTATTTCACCTCTCCTCTTTCGTTAAACTACACCTGCGTGTAGGCCCAGGCCTGAACGTTATCTTACGTTTGGCAAAGAATACTTCATTAAAACTTCTATCAGTGAGTTGATAAGTATCTCCGTTACTACTGCTTTCGAAGAAATAAAAATCACCTGCATTTATTTAACAGAGTGTCACAGCAAACACGTCTTTCTGCAAGCAGCAGAGGAACTTTTCTGCTCCCGCCATTTTTCTCTGGTTGCTATAACCCGCTCCTACTGCTGTTGTGTTGTCAAGTAAGCTCCTTCACATTTCACCAGTCTAGAATATTATTTTCAAAACGATACCCATATTCTGCCCCGGGGGAGGTACTTGATTTACGAAAATACGGGGACTTGCCGCTGGAAAATCGGAAAAGGCACCCTGTCCCGGAGTAAAATTCCTGAAAATGATACCCTGTCCCGGAGTAAAATTTCAAAAAAGATACCCTGTTCTTGGGTTTCTTCATTACAAAATTGTAGGCTGCCCTGGGAATTTGATAGAAATTTGATAGAAATCTATCAGAAAATGCAGAAATGTTGCCATCCAAACGATTTAAATCATATTCGCGGAGTGCAAATTGCTTACAACGACGATATGTAGTCAATTATACAAAATATGGACCCTGTCATGGAGCCGACCATACAAAAGTGATACCCTGTCCCGGAGTAGGAACCTTGAAAATGATACCCTGTTCGGCGGCACGTCCCCGTATGGAAAAATATATGAGTACCCCCCCCCCTCCCCGGGTATTCTGCATATTCTTGATTGATTTACTGAGGTTCATCTCATTCTCGTGGGAAGTATTTTTATTTCCAGCTATGAAATCTGCAATTGTAAAAGTTGAGGGACGAAGGATTTCTTTTCGATCACATTGAGCAATCTCAATTTATTCTCATCAGTTCATTCAGTTACACGTATTTTTGCCCGGGGGGGTTACTTGAACAGGTTTTGGTCGGGGACGTGCCATCGACGCCTCAAAAACATACCCGTTCCTTAAACCAATTTTCCGAAAAAGCATACCCGACTTTATACCAATTTTCCGAAAAAGTACACCCGACCTTATACCAATTTTCCGAAAATGTATATCCGATCTTATACTTTGACCAAAATCGTGAAAATCGATACCGTTCCTTATACCAAAATCGCGAAAATCGATACCGTTCCTTATACCAAAATCGCGAAAATCGATACCCTTCCCGATGGCACGTCCCCGTACCCAAAATATGTGAAGTACCCCCCCCCGGATTTTCCAAGCCGAGGGAGGCACTTCACTATAGGGTGGCATAGGGGTGTGCGCTCCAAGAATTTCTATCATGACCCAAACCTAGAACATAGGCGGAATTTTGAGACCCAATCCCAAAATATGGATAAGGCTTCCGACAAGTGTATTGTATTCACTACAAAACAATAAAAAATTGCTGTTTATCCCAAACCTGAGCATTCCCAGAATTTCTAGCAAAAATTTACCCTGGGTACCAGACTCTCTAACATAAAAACAGAGGTAAGAGTGTCTGTTTTTATGTTAAAGAGGCTGGTACCCAGGGTAGCAAAAATTAGACCTCATTTCCAGAATATTTCTTTAAAAAGTACACACCCAATCCCAGAATCTGTGTGTCAAAAGCCACCCACAAACTGGCGCACATCCCCGTATGCTTGGATAGTGAAGTACCCCCCCCCCACCGGGCCCGAGTGTCCAGGCAGTGGAAAACAGTCAAGTTCAAAGGAAATTTTGAACTATGAACAATATTAGTCATAGCAACTGCACCTGAAAGTTGCAATTTAGTACTTGAATTGAGATCAGTCTTATAATATAGTTAGTTGTAAGAAATTTTGTATTCATCCTCAACCATAAGCGTACGAGCCGGGAGGGCAGCAGCCCCCCAACGTTGGAAAACTTATCGAAAATTAGCCCCGACCGGGAAAAATCTGCCCTCAGTTGGGCAAAAATGTTGATAAACAATGACCTTTGTGTCGAGTAGCCCCCCCAGGGGGGGGGGGTACTTAGTAAATTTGTCCGACGGGGATGTGCCGTTTTTAAGGGTATCGTTTTCACCAATTTTTTCTAGCACAGGGTATCAAAATGGGGCAATTTTTCTAGAGCAGGTTGTCAAAACATGTCAAAGGGAATATTCTGCTAGATCGGGTCGTTTTTCGGTCAAATTTCATGTTTTTGAGTATACTTTTCACCAAATTTTTCTAGAACAGGTTATCATTTTGAGCGAAAAATTCTGGAGCAGGGTAAAGAAAATTATTTTCGTGGGGACACCCCCGTACAAATTTAAGTCAAGTACCCCCCCCCCCGGGCCCCCCCGGGCCCCCTAGATTTTTTTCTTCTCGTGTACGCCAATGTCCTCAACTGGCTTCAATTTCCAAACAGTTGTCAGTTTTTTAGTTTCTTTCTAATTAGAGTTGCATCATAAAGATACCCTGAGTCTTGTATTTTGTGCGTTTTTATGACGGCGATAAATTCATTCTGAATTGCTCGTGGTCCTGGTTCGTAATTAAATGCGTAGAGGCTAAAACGTGAGAAAAATGGATGTGAATTAAATAACAGTAAAATAGTCTTTCCTTATGATGCGAATATGATTATAAATCGAGATTTTATTATTCCATGAAACTAACTATAACAATAATGTCCAGTTCACTTGGCGATTGCGGACCATTGATTGGCAAAAGCCGTGTACGCCAAGCTCCCTTGCCTTCCGACATCGGAACAAAGAGAGGGCAAGTACAAAGAAACAAACACAAAAAAGAGGCAAATTGGCATAGACTTTTAGAACTTGAGAGAAAAGATAGAACACAATGTTCACAAAAGGAATATATAATCTGACCCAATAGCGACGTCAATTTCAAAAGGAGGAAATAGTATTGAAATCTCTGCAGTCATCTTTCAACGAGAAGAAGAACTTTTGTTACCTATTGAAAAGAGATCAATGGCTTACAAATGATGGCTTACAAATGATGGCAAAAGATGCCTTTGTCGGTGTCGGGAAATTCGCTGAAGCTGACTGAAGGGAGGGGACAAGATAAAAAATTTTTGAGGCAAAAGTTGGATGAAACTGTGCATCGTGGAAGGACAAAAGATTGGTAAGTTTAAACTTATGACGATGAGTCCCTCGTTTCCTACCCATCGTAGGCTATGTATGTATGTATGTATGTATGTATGTATGTATGTATGTATGTATGTATGTATGTATGTATGTATGTATGTATGTATGTATGTATGTATGTATGTATGTATGTATGTATGTATGTATGTATGTATGTATGTATGTATGTATGCATGCATGATTTGCCACAATATATATTTACAAGTTTTCTAATAAAAATAGATACCGTACAATATAAAATGTTAAAAGCGTAAATATAAACACCCCTAATTACAGTGGCAGGGATAGCACTAAAAGGTCAAGCTGACCTTATTTCCATAATGGTCCCCTTAGAGGTGCTGTATAACGGATCGGAAATCGACGGAAATACATAGAAAAAAGGAAATACAGAGCTGCATGTGTATGTGTGTTTTCAAAATGGTCGTTAATAGAAGACATACATGTCATCTTCCTCTTTCTGTACATAAGCTACTCGCTTCCCCGTGCCCTGTGTGACTTCAAGATGGCATATTTCGGTCGACAAAGACTCATAATTGCTGCCGAAGGCAACATTACTATTCTTCTTCAATCAGCGAGCGAAATTAGCCTGCCTGCTGTCTGTCTGCCATTTGGCTATGTAGACGGGCCAGCTCACAGCTGCGGTTTTGCCTCGGCATTCATTCCAGGGGCGGATCCAGCGGAAATTTTGACCGTCTTACGAGCGCGAAGCGCGAGCAGGTCGTGGGAGGCATCGAGCGCGAAGCGCGAGGAGTTTGGGGGTCCGGGGGCGTAGCCCCCGGAAAAGTTTTCCGGGCCACGCCCTTCAGATCCTCGGAAAACGCCCTATTTTCCAATTTTCCGCGCATTCCTCCCAACGACTCATCCTGAAATTGAAAATTGAATTGAATTCAGGTATCGCCAGGTCTATGAACGAGTTTTTCTGTAGTGTGGGAAGTAATCTTAGTGTTAAGATACCACAGCAACCCAACCCCCTTTTGTGTGGAGAGTACAAAATAAATGAATCCACTGAGCAACCGACTGAATTTAAATTTCATCATGTAGATATAACTACTATTAATAGAGCTCTGGGTAAAATGAAAAAATCACTTGGGTTTGGATCAGATGGCATTGCGAGTAACTTCCTTAAAATTGCATTCCCCGTGATTTGTAATTCCATCTGTGATATTTTCAACTTTTCCATATTTTCGGGGTCTTTTCCAGAAAGTTGGAAAATAGCCCGTGTGGCCCCTATTTTCAAAGGAGGCAAGCCTGATGACCGTTCAAATTACAGGCCTATTTCTGTTCTACCGGTCGTTTCAAGACTCTTCGAAAAGGTTATATATGATCAGTTATACCAGTACCTAGATAAGCACAAGTATCTAGCGTCTCACCAGTCAGGATTTCGCTCTCTGCATTCGGTTGTGACATGTCTGCTAAAAGGAACTAGTGATTGGTACATTGACATAGACAGTGGGAAGTATACTGCGATGATTTTTATAGATCTCAAGAAAGCATTCGACACGGTTGACCATCAAATACTCTTAGATAAAATGCAATTTTATGGAATTACTGGACTTGCGCACAAATGGTTCCGTTCTTATCTTGATAATCGGAAGCAGTACTGCAGAGTCAATGGCACAACTTCTAGCATTGAAAATATTGATATTGGAGTGCCACAGGGATCGTGCCTAGGGCCTCTTCTTTTTCTACTATACATAAATGACTTGCCATTTGCTTTAAAGAAAGCAAAGGCAACCATGTATGCCGACGACACAGCAATTTCGTATTCTTCTGATAAAAGTGAGGAACTGGACCTAGTAATCAACGAGGAGCTGTCGTACATTGAAAGGTGGCTACAAGGCAATATAAGCTTTCCCTTAATGTTGTTAAAACCCAGGCTATGATAATTGGTTCAAAGCCAAAAATTAAAAAACTAAAAAACAATCTTAGCACACTTCCTTCTTTCAAAGTAGGGGGCGAGGAAATCAACCTGGTAAACGAAACAAAATACCTCGGGGTCATGATTGATAATTGCCTTACCTGGGAAAGTCATATAAGCGCGGTTCAAAAGAAGATCTCCAGAGCTATTGGCCTATTGAAGTATGCAAAAAATTTTGTTCAAACTGACACTTTGATAAATTTATATAGAAGCATCACGGAGCCACATTTCAGCTACTGTTGTTCTGTCTGGGGCTCTTGTGGTGCTTCAAAGCTAGACGTGCTTCAAAAATTACAGAATAAAGCAGCCAGAATAGTAACAAATAGCCCTTTCGATGCATCTGCAGCTCCTTTGCTCCAGAGACTTGGTTGGCCATCTGTACAAAAGCTGATAAATAAAGAAACAGATTCTATGGTTTACAAATCTCTTAACTCTCTTGCACCTCAATATCTTAGCGATCTCTTCGTGAGATCGTCCGAGGTACATCCAAGAGAGTTAAGAAACTCTAAAACAAACCTTGCAATACCCATGTTGAGAACTGGCAATGGCCAAAAATCCTTTGCTTATCGTGGGGCCAGTCTCTGGAACAGTCTTGATTTGGATACAAAGATGGCTCCCTCAATCAATGCCTTCAAGTCCAAAATCAATGAAAAATAAACCTTTTATATATGGAGGTGTATCGCTGTAAATTAATGTATCTTTATTTTTGACGTATTCCGCTCTTTTTATTGTAAATTTTGTAGTATATAATTCTTTAATTTTGTAAGTAATTTTTTGCAGGGCCAATTGTAAAACAGTATTTATACTGAATTTGTACCCTGGGTAAACAATTTTAAAATGAAAAAATGAAATGAAAATTCAATTTTCAATAATGCGCGGTCTGGGCTGGGAACTAGTTTAGAGCGCGGCACTGTTCAAAAATCTTAGGCCGTTACGAACTTGAGTAAGCAAGAATGAATGCCGAGGCAAAAGCGCACAGATACTCATGAAATGAAGACAAGCAAGGTAGCGATATACATTCATTCATTTAGTAACATTTAGGCCAGGTATTGTGGATACGATCGACACAAATTGTGTCCACAATACCCATGGTAGGAACTGTGTTTATTCCCACTACTGAACTGTACCGTGACCCAGTACACAGATTCAGTCCTGTCAAGGGCAAGATGACCTATGAATAACTTTCTGGTTTCAAATTCCAGTGTTGTTGTAATACGAGATCAACTGTTATACGATTTGGCCAGACTTTCGTGTCCCCAGAACAAGATTCACATTCAGATTCAGAATCACATTCAGATTCAAAATCAGATTCAACAAATGAAGGAAACATTGCCCCCATTACCCCCTGTTATAAGATATCGAGCCCAAACCTAAAATACAAACAAGCTATGTTATCCAGCTACAGTTTAGAGCACTTTCCAAAAAATTCCCCCCAGGGGGCTCTGTGCAAATTTTTGCTTTGTGCTCTCCATACTCGTACTTGCAATAAGACCAATGTCCAAAACATTGCCCCCATTACCCCCCTGTTACAAGATATCGAGCCCAAACCTAAAATACAAACAAGCTATGTTATCCAGCTACAGTTTAGAACACTTTCCAAAAAATTCCCCCCAGGGGGCTCTGTGCAAATTTTTGCTTTGTGCTCTCCATACTCCTATTTGCAATAACACCAATGTCAGTAACATTGCCCCTGTTACCCCCCTGTTACCCCCCTGTTACAAGAGATCAAGCCCAAACCTAAAATACAAACAAGCTATGTTATCCAGCTACAGTTTAGAACACTTTCCAAAAAATTCCCCCCGGGGGGCTCTGTGCAAATTTTTGCTTTGTGCTCTCCATACTCCTATTTGCAATAAGACCAATGTCGGTAACATTGCCTCTGTTACCCCCCTGTTACAAGATATCAAGCCCAAACCTAAAATACAAACAAGCTATGTTATCCAGCTACAGTTTAGAACACTTTCCAAAAAATTCCCCCCAGGGGGCTCTGTGCAAATTTTTGCTTTGTGCTCTCCATACTCTTATTTGCAATAACACCAATGTCAGTAACATTGCCCCTGTTGCCCCCCTGTTACAAGAGATCAAGCCCAAACCTAAAATACAAACAAGCTATGTTATCCAGCTACAGTTTAGAACACTTTCCAAAAATTCCCCCCAGGGGGCTCTGTGCAAATTCAAATAGACCAGAGGCCAGAGGGGGAGCGTTATCACCTGAGGAGGCAATTTACCAGACCAACTTTATCTAACTCAGTTTTTTGCATAGATTACGAATCCGGATGTTGCTTGGGCGTTTAGGGGGGCGTTTTCAAGATATAGGGGGTCGAAGGCCAAAATGCATAAAATGACCTGATTTGACTATATTCTGCCATTTAACTTTAAAGCGAGTTCAGTTTTGTTAGCACCTGGTGATGCAGTCATCTTACTGGTAAATTGTGACTTTCCCGACATTTGGGGGGAGTAGGAAATTCCAGGGGGGATAATTTTTTTATTATCATTTCTCTCCTCTTGCACAGCGTTAGAAAATAAGAAATTAAGAAGTTTTGTCAAACCGTTTGGTTAATTCAATTTCTTCTTCTGATGCGGTTTCTCTTTCTTTGTTCACTAAATATAGCTCCGCAATATGGCTGGTTCTTCTGTATCAATGATGCTTGACGATGCTTGTCTCCATATTTTTGCTGCAAAGTTTGCATGATTTATGTGATTTTCGAGGCTGCCTTTACATGGGGGCAGCAATGATAGATTAACAAATGTAGAATATAGCTCTTCTTGCTTCATTCACTGACAAATGTTTCTCCCCATACAGATTGCAAACAAACGTTCCTAAGCCAAGGAGCAAATTAGCACTTGCACGAATTTCCCTAGGTACCAAGCACTGCAAATATTTCTTGAAATTTTTCGTTGCCTTTCATGAGCTTCCAAAATGCAGGCTTTCCTTTCCGCAAGAAGGACGAGATGTAATCATTCCCCGAAAAGCATGCAGGCCAAGAAGGGGTTACTTTGTAACTGAGATAGCTCAAATGCATCTAGATCAAGTAGTCGCCTGTATTTCCCTGTTCTGTTATCGATGAAGACATGCACATTATCAGCTTTGTTGGCTAACGGATGACAGGAATATCAACATCCCAAGATCTAGAGCACACAATGCAAAGTGTCTACTGTGCATTATTCATCCGAAGGGCATGGTGAATTAGGTAGCAGATCTTGGTATCAGCCTCCTCGTGATTTTTGTTTAAGTCTTGTACCTGAATAAGCAGTCTAAACAATGGACTAGTTTACTTTGCAAGAGAAGCTTAATGTGTTAAGAACAGCAGCGAAGGAGTAATTCAAGTACAAGACTTGAATACAAACCACGTGGAGGTTGATACCAAATCTGCTACCTACTTCACAGTGCCCCTCGGATCAATGATGGGCAGGAGACAGTTTGCATTTTGCGCTCTAGTTCTGGAGATGTTGATATGCCTATCATCATGTTAGCCAACAAAGCTGAAAATTTTCATGTCTTTATCGATAATGGAACAGGAAAATACAGGCGACTACTTGATCCAAATGCATGTGAGCTATCTCAGTTACAGCAGCAAGCCACAGTGTTGCACAGGGCTCATATGTTGGTCCGCTACTATTCTTAATCTACATTAATGACCTTCCATTTGCTCTGCAAAGTTGCAACGTAACGATGTATGCAGATGACACCAGTCTTTCATATGCAATAATACAGAAAAAATACATTGAGGCTAAGAAACACCGAGGCTGACCTCTTCAAAAAGTCGAATGGGAAAAGTCTATTTAATTTCGTGGGCCTAAGAGTTGGAACCAATTCCGCTTAGATGTCAAACATGCACCCTCCCTTGTTACATTCAAAATGTAGCTGAGAAAGAAATTGTAGAAGAGGGTAGCTTGTTTACTTTCCTTTGATTTAGTTTCGTTTTATGTAATCGACATTACTAAAACACGGAACAAGCGGAACAAGCCCGTAACAAGCGGAACAGGCCAGTAACAAGCGGAACAAGCAAGGAACAACCCAGTAACAAGCAGCACAACTACGGAACAGTCCAGTAAAAGCAAGAAACAACAGGAACAGGCCAGTAACAATTGGAATAGCGACACAGTAACGACCATAGAACAACTGTAATGACCCAAAATAAAGCGAATAAAGGGACACATCCTACCTCCAGTAAAAGAAAGTTTATTAAAAAATCAATCCTAGCGCAACTTCTTAATTCTTTGGTGATCTGATAGTAACTTTTTCGCAAAATATTTCCTATGAAAAAATTTAGTGTATTCATTGCCTGATGCAAGCTGGTAAAATGAAAGTTTTGCAATAAAGTGTCATGCTTTAGCTTTACATCTCTTTGCCAAATAAGTTTTCGTTTTCGTTCATTTGCTGTTCTTTTTCACTACTCGATTCACGCAGCACGCAACACATCACAGGAGGCCTTAAAAAGGTGGAGTACCCCACTCTCTTAGAGTTCAGTACGCTAATTTCATGCTTTTGATGTTTAATCTAATGCAGTTCAGTATGCTAATGTTCTGCTTGTTACTGGCCAGTTCCTTGCTTATATTCCATTTGTTACTCTGGGTTGTTCCTTGCTTGTTCTGCTTGTTACTGGGTTGTTCCTTGCTTGTTACGCTTGTTACTGGCCAGTTCCGCTTGTTACTGGCTTGTTCCGCTTGCTCTGTGTTTTAGTAACGTCGTTTATGTAACATTTTTTGCATGGCCCCTGTAAAGCAGTCTCTGTAGACTAATAGAAAATGAAATGAATAGGAAGCCCTCCTTGGCCTGCATGCATTTTCGGGGAATGATTACATCTCGTTTTTCTTGCGGAAAGGAAAGCCTGCATTTTGAAAGCTCATGAAAGGCAACGAAGAATTTTAAGAAATATTTGCAGAGCTTGGTACCTAAGGAAAATTGTGCAAGTGCTAATTTGCTCCTTGGCTTGGAAACGTATGTTTGCAATCTGTATGGGGAGAAACGATTACTGTCAGTGAATGAAGCAAGAAGAGCTATATTCTACATTTGTTAATCTATCATTGCTGCCCCCATGTAAAGGCAGCCTCGAAAATCACATAAATCACGCAAACTTTGCAGCAAAAATATGGAGACAAGCATCGTCAAGCATCATTGATACAGAAGAACCAGCCAATCATGGCTGGTTGGAAGATTTTACACTTGACTGGTTGACGGAGCCCTACCCTGAGGATATTGCGGAGCTATTTTTAGTGAACAAAGAAAGAGAAACCGCATCAGAAGAAGAAATTGAATTAACCAAACGGTTTGACAAAACTTCCTAATTTCTTATTTTCTAACGCTGTGCAAGAGGAGAGAAATGATAATAAAAAAATTATCCCCCCTGGAATTTCCTACTCCCCCCAAATGTCGGGAAAGTCACAATTTACCAGAAAGATGACTGCATCACCAGGTGCTAACAAAACTGAACTCGCTTTAAAGTTAAATGGCAGAATATAGTCAAATCAGGTCATTTTATGCATTTTGGCCTTCGACCCCCTATATCTTGAAAACGCCCCCCTAAACGCCCAAGCAACATCCGGATTCGTAATCTACGCAAAAAACTGAGTTAGATAAAGTTGGTCTGGTAAATTGCCTCCTCGGGTGATAATGCTCCCCCTCTGGCCTCTGGTCTAAAACAAATGTTTCGGACATTGGTCTTATTGCAAGTATGAGTATGGAGAGCACAAAGCAAAATTTGCACAGAGCCCCTTGCGGGGAATCTTTAGGAAAGTGTTCTAAACTGTAGCTGGATAACATAGCTTGTTTGTATTTTAGGTTTGGGCTTGATATCTTGTAACAGGGGGTAATGGGGGCAATGTTTCGGACATTGGTCTTATTGCAAATATGAGTATGGAGAGCACAAAGCAAAATTTGCACAGAGCCCCTTGCGGGGAATCTTTTGGAAAGTGTTCTAAACTGTAGCTGGATAACATAGCTTGTTTGTATTTTAGGTTTGGGCTTGATATCTTGTAACAGGGGGTAATGGGGGCAATGTTTCGGACAGTGGTCTTATTGCAAATACTAGTATGGAGAGCACAAAGCAAAAATTTGCACAGAGCCCCCTGCGGGGATTTTTTGGAAAGTGCTCTAAACTGTAGCTGGATAACATAGCTTGTTTGTATTTTAGGTTTGGGCTTGATATCTTGTAACAGGGGGGTAACAGGGGCAATGTTACCGAAATTGGTGTTATTGCAAATAGGAGTATGGAGAGCACAAAGCAAAAATTTGCACAGAGCCCCCTGTGGGGAATTTTTTGCAAAGTGTTCTAAACTGTAGCTGGATAACATAGCTTGTTTGTATTTTTGGTTTGGGCTCGATATCTTGTAACAGGGGGGTAATGGGGGCAATGTTTCGGACATTGGTCTTATTGCAAGTACGAGTATGGAGAGCACAAAGCAAAAATTTGCACAGAGCCCCCTGTGGGGAATTTTTTGCAAAGGGTCCTTAACTGTAGCTGGATAACATAGCTTGCTTGTATTTTAGGTTTGGGCTCGATATCTTGTAACAGGGGGGTAATGGGGGCAATGTTTCGGACATTGGTCTTATTGCAAATAGGAGTATGGAGAGCACAAAGCAAAAATTTGCACAGAGCCCCCTGGGGGGAATTTTTGGAAAGTGTTCTAAACTGTAGCTGGATAACATAGCTTGTTTGTATTTTAGGTTTGGGCTTGATCTCTTGTAACAGGGGGGTAACAGGGGCAATGTTACTGACATTGGTGTTATTGCAAATAGGAGTATGGAGAGCACAAAGCAAAAATTTGCACAGAGCCCCCTGGGGGGAATTTTTTGGAAAGTGTTCTAAACTGTAGCTGGATAACATAGCTTGTTTGTATTTTAGGTTTGGGCTTGATATCTTGTAACAGGGGGGTAACAGAGGCAATGTTACCGACATTGGTCTTATTGCAAATAGGAGTATGGAGAGCACAAAGCAAAAATTTGCACAGAGCCCCCTGGGGGGAATTTTTTGGAAAGTGTTCTAAACTGTAGCTGGATAACATAGCTTGTTTGTATTTTAGGTTTGGGCTTGATCTCTTGTAACAGGGGGGTAACAGGGGCAATGTTACTGACATTGGTGTTATTGCAAATAGGAGTATGGAGAGCACAAAGCAAAAATTTGCACAGAGCCCCCTGGGGGGAATTTTTTGGAAAGTGTTCTAAACTGTAGCTGGATAACATAGCTTGTTTTTATTTTAGGTTTTGGCTCGATATCTTGTAACAGGGGGGTAAGGGGGCAATGTTTTGGACATTGGTCTTATTGCAAGTACGAGTATGGAGAGCACAAAGCAAAAATGTGCACAGAGCCCCCTGGGGGGAATTTTTTGGAAAGTGCTCTAAACTGTAGCTGGATAACATAGCTTGTTTGTATTTTAGGTTTGGGCTCGATATCTTATAACAGGGGGTAATGGGGGCAATGTTTCCTTCATTTGTTGAATCTGATTTTGAATCTGAATGTGATTCTGAATCTGAATGTGAATCTTGTTCTGGGGACACGAAAGTTTTGGCCAGAGGGAGCCAGACAGCGTGATTTTTTAATGGTCAACACTAACAGATGTTAGAATTTGAAAATCCTTGTCAATAGAAAAACTACACAGATTAACAGGACACCAATTACTCTGTGCACTGGGTCACACTGTGTACGGGTCACGGGTACAGTACAGGGAATAAACACACTTCCTACAAGGTAGGCGCCCTTGGTTAGTACCTTACATACTACCAAGAAAATTTGAGTCAAATTTGGTCTATCTTAAATCGTGAAACATTTGACTCCCCCCCCCCCCCCCGGCAGAATAGGGTTAAACAACCAGTGATTCTAACTTTCTTTGTCCAAGAGTCAGCAACTACTTGTCAGATTTCCTCAAGCTACAATCCTGCCCAAAAGAAGCTGGGACACAGGCAAATTTCAGTGTCTTCATAATGTTTCTTGAAATATCGAGGAGAAAACATACGTTTAGAGTCTCCAAATCCCCCCTCCCCCCTACTTCAATGTTGAGAAGGTCGAATGGCGTTTGATTCAAGCAACTTTGAGACGAAGGGAGCAGGGGGCACGTAATCAAAGACCGAAGTAGTGCAATTTTATGATTTGTCCCAAGTATTTTGGCCAAGATTGTAGCTATCAAGTTTTAAGTCTCTTCTCTATTGCTTGGCCCCAAACACACCTAGTAGCACTTCCATTGTATTTCTTTGTAGATTGAGGTAAGTGCAAAGGACGGGAAGCAGAATGAGGTGGTTTTTAATTGCCATGATTGCCGTGTTGGTTCTTGCCCACAGAAGTGAACAAGCGATGTCGAGAGCGAATACATTCTCCATTCATGGGAAGTACCTCGGAGTAAGCCTGGCAAATGATCTTTGGCTGAGAACCGATCTTACTAAAAAGTACAGCTGGATGAGAATGCATGGGACGTGTTGTGTAAAGCAAATACATGTTTTGAAAACGGGTGAAATTATTGGTGTTGGACTTGATAGGTATGACCTTCATCTGATATTGTTGTTGAATAGGCTAGTACCCATACTCTTTACGTTGGTCTGCAATTCTTTGCAACAGGTCCGTTGAAAGGGAGAGTGCTAGAGGTGGCTTCAGCCCCCCCCCCTCAATAATTTGTTAAAATTCGTTTACTTTGTAATGTAAGTAAATTAGGCAGTGAAAGCTCGTGGAAATGAGGATTCAAACTTATCTATATTTGAGGTACCCTTGATGCCAGACTCTAACATAAAATCTCATAAAATTTCTTCTGAGAGTTCACTGCCGTCACTTGACCTCCAGATAAAAACGATGGCCTCTTAGTCCTTCCTGATCCGCAGCCTCGTTTTTATTTGCAAAAGATTTCATTTCATGGCATACATATCGATGTTACCCATCACGTTTTACAATGCTTTTAATGAAATTCAGCTCTCTCGGAACTAAAAAAATTCCCGTAGTTGCAGGTACTAAATTGCTTTTAGGACCCCGAGGACCAATCAAATGAGCATAAGTTTGGCGCGGTGGGAGATGATAAAGCAACGTCCATGTGTCTCCGTTTTGTCGACTATCAGTTTTGTCGTTATGTGTCTCTGTTTGTCGTTTTGTTTGCATTTTAGATGGAATAATGTTCAATACGGGCTACAAATATAGAAGCAGGCCGTCGCCTGTCCCCTGCTATCTGACACTTTCGTTGCACATATGGCGAGACTAAAAACTTTGTGTGCAGAAACGTTGTTCATGACATTGCTAACAAAAAGCAATCAACCCCCCATTTGTATGTTTGCACAATAGCTCAAAATCAGAGGGTAAAGTCATGGCTCGCATGATGACGTCATCAATGTAAGAATTGATGTATAAAATGGCTTAATGTTTCATAATTGAAGGAAAACGTATTTCCGACTGTTCTTATTGTCAAATACTGATGTTGTATGAAAACTTGAGTATCTTGATAGTATTTAAGGGGTTGGGAGGCACATTTTTATCTCTCGTAGCTGCGAAGGAGCATCTGATAAAATTGAAGGGATTTGTAGATGTGGAGTGTTTATTCTGAACATTGCAGTTAAGTTTATCGCTCACGCATTCTTTTATGTGGTAGATATACTGTAAATCCTCGAATTAAGACCAATTACGGAATTTTTGGGGGCAAAATAAAAAGGGGCTTGTTAGACACCGTGAAAAAGAAACGGATGAAAATTCAAAAGATGCATCAACAAATACGATTTCTTACTTAAATTGGTTGATGCAAGAAAAATTTAGGGTCTGTGATGTTTAACATTTTCAGCCCTAGAACGTGAGGCTCATTCGAGGGGGCTTATTTAAGGGGGGGGGCTAACTCAACTATTCATATTTTTGAACTGAAGACGGTTATTTATACGTATACAAAGAGGTAATGCAAAAAGTAAGCCAAAAAGGCATGTGTTAGGCCCATTTAACATTTGAGGACATTTCGAATTAAATATTGCGAGTGGTTGCGATAGGTCATGATAAAATAACCAAAATTTGTTCACAAACGAAACTATAAAGATCTCCACACGTCGTTCACTCTACAAGTTCACACACGCACACTGCGTCCCAAGTTCTTCCGCTCACGTAAACAATAAAACGTTAGGTCATGAGAAGCATGACATACAGCGTCCGCTATTTTAGTTCAATAAACAATAACAACAATTCAATTCAGTCCAGCTCCACACACTCTCCCCCCGTTAAAATGAGAGTTCAATGGAACTCGAAATAATAAGTTCTTGCAAAGTTCTTTGTCACTTTCAGCTTCAATAATAGTTCTCTTCATATTCTCCTAAGTACTCCGACTGTTCTTTTCAACACGATAAAAAGTCCACAACATTCATTTTCTACTGTCTTCCAAGTAACGATTTGGTGGTACCGTTTCCAATCGAAACTTTTGTGACGAAAGACTTTCAAATGAAATGTTCTCTCTCGCAACGTCGTCAGCTCTGTGCACGATCCATATCACGACGAACGAATAAGTACAATAGTTTATACGATCAAGAACACAAGTCACGTGCTCGGCTAAATTGTTAGAGCTAGTACACTCTAAACGAGGTGAAATGTAATCTGCTTGATAATAGTTCCTTTAATTGTAACGATAACGATATCAGGTGTCCACAGGCACAACGATAAAAACATGAAACGATTGATAAGTATAAATAGTTCGAATCAAATGGTCTCTCAGTAGTCTTTAAAAGTCACACATCTTAACGAATCTTATGCCACGCCGGTATTTGATGAGCAGCGAAAGGCGTGTTGTGATAAAACAAAGGCTGTCCACAACGTGCTTGAATCATATTGTTAGATATTGGGTACGAAATTGGATTTCCAAAGCTTGGATACTGTAAATACGCTGGTGGTTGGCGTAATCGACGTGGTCGAACGTATTCGTCTGGTGTTGATGCTGCGGGTGGTGAAGCAAGCGATTCTTGCAAGAATGGCGAGTCTGCAGATAAACTAGATGATGGCGATAATCTTGTCTGTTCAGGACGAGCTGTATCATAATTTCTTCCGTTGCTTCGAGCATCGTATCCGAAATCCTGTTCGGTGTCTCTTTCAATATCACTATTTTGTAACGATTCTACGTGTTCCATACAATCCTGTGATGGTCTGTCATTTACGACCTCGGCATAGTCGCTGACAGTTCCGTGCACTGGGTGTGGTGTAGGGGGTCTTGCTAGTTTCCACTCTGATGTTTTAGGTCTTACACATGCAAAGATTTCCTATTCGCTATCTGAATCATCTGATTGTTGAGGTTTGACCTGATCTGTTCTTCTTGCGGTTTCTTTCTTTTTTCTTTGTTGCTTCTGATAATTTTGTGTGGGGTCTTCCAACGGCAGTTCATCGCACGGTAATAACAGGTTTCTGTGAAGTGTACGTATCTTTGACGATGGATCACGTTCTGAAATTACCTGGTATACTGGACTATCCTCACCCACACGTTTGATCAATTTATGGATGTTTCGTTCCCAGAAAGATCTCCATTTTCCAGGTCCTCCCCGTTCAGTTAAATTCCTAACCAGCACTCTGTCTCCGGGTCCAATACAGTTGTTCGTACGCGTTTTTCATAAAGATTCTTGCTCTGAACGTTAGAATTGTTGGATCTCTTTGATGCAATTTCATAGGCTTCAGTCATTGCTTTCTTCCATTTGCGAACATACTCGGGATATGAGGGTGTATTAGCTATGACCGAAGTTGGCTTGGTGTTAAACACCAGATCAATTGGTAACCTTGGTTGGCGACCGAAGAGTAGATAAAAAGGTGACAATCCTGTTGCTGAGTGGCGCGTACAGTTATAAGCATGGACAACTTTGTTCAATGATTCTTTCCATCTGGACTTTTGAGTTTCAGGTAACGTGCGTAACATAGAGAGGAGCGTCTGGTTAAACCTCTCAACCTGACCATTCCCTTGCGGTTGGTACGGTGTGGTCCGTGAATGTTTGATTCCACATAACTTCTCTAGATGAGCCATTAGTTCATTTTCAAATTCACCACCTTGGTCATGATGGATGCGGGCAGGGTATCCAAAGCGAAGAATGAAGTCTCCATAAAGCTTATCTGCTATTGTAGATGCAGCTTTATTCTTGGTAGCGTATGCCTGAGTATATCTCGTGAAGTGGCCCATAATCACTAATATGTACTCAAACCCTCCTACACTTCGTTCTAGGTGTAAAAAGTCAATTGACACTAACTCAAATGGTTGCGTGGTCATAATGTTCATCAATGGTGCCTTGGATGGGATGTGTGGTCTGCGTTGTTTTATACAGTGGCACAACTTGGTTACATAGAGCTCTATGTCCGATCTCATGTTTGGCCAATAGAAACGTTGCGTTGCTAACTGGAAAACTCTTTCGCAACCAAGATGTCCCATCTCGTTGTGTAGTTCATGAAAAACAAGACGCTGATGTATATGTGGCAGTACAATCTGATCATATTCATTCGTTTTACGACGCAATATACCATTTGAATCCAAATGTAATTTATCCCACTCACGAATTAATGTTTTCATCTTCCGATCATTACAATGTCTGTCTCTACTTGGTTTATTACCAGTTTCTTTGAAGCGAATGAGTTTTGATATCAATGAGTCTGGTCTTTGTGCTTGGTACAAATCGATATTATCAAGACGAAGATCACTAGCTGGTTGCAGCAATTCACTCTCTTGCATCACAAAATTTCTTTCATTGGATGATAATGCTGACACCCACACAGTTTCTCCTACCGACTGACTTGATACAGCTGCAACAGTGGTTTGAAAGTCATCACTGCTTGTTTCATTGATGCATGTTGACATGTAATGATTAATATCAAGGGGCATGCGTGACAATGTATCCGCATCAACGTTGTGTTTCCCTGGGCGGTATTTCACTGAAAAATGGAAATTTGCTAATTCTGCGACCCAACGGTGTCCGGTTGCGTTCAGCTTGGCGGATTTCATAACGTATGTCAATGGGTTGTTGTCAGAATATGCTGTGAATGAAGGGGCGTAATACAGCAGGTCCCTAAATTCTTCACAAACTGCCCATTTGAGAGCGAGGAATTCCAATTTGCCCGAATGTAAATGATAACGCTTCTCTGATGGTGAAAGGGTCCTGGATGCATATGATATGACACGCATAGTTCCGTGCTGTCGTTGGTATAACACAGCCCCAAGTCCTGCTTGACTGGCATCAGTATGCAAAACATAAGGTGCATTGAAATCTGGATATGCCAAAATGGGTGGGCTCTTCAAACAATTAATTAGCTTCAGCAATATTTCTTGATGTACTTCTGTCCATTTGATTGGCTGACTCGATGGTGTCTGTTTGTTGGTAGTCTTCTTTTGAGCATTGCGTGTACTCACATTTGCTTGAGTTGTTGGGTTTCTGTCAGCTGGTTGTTTTTGCAGAAGGTCAAACAACGGTGCTGCAACTTGAGAAAAGTTTGGAATATATTTTCTGTAATAGTTGAGCATTCCGACTACTCTACGAATATCACCAACGGTTCTTGGTTCGTTCTCTGTTAGGGCATCAATTGCTTTGGTGTTTGAGGGGTCAATCCTGTAACCGTCCTTGCAGACAATATGCCCAAGGTATTTAACACTACTTTTAAACAGCTCACACTTCCTTGGTTTGAGTTTTATACCATTTGCACGTAAACGTTGTAAAACTGTTTGAATATGATCTAGATGAGACTCAAAATCTTGACTGAAAACTATAACGTCATCTAGATACGGGATACAGATGTCATCCCTCAAGCCATCTAGACATTGTTCCATGAATCGCTGGAACACCCCTGGGGCATTGGAAAGGCCAAATGGTATCCTAACCCATTCGTAGAGGCCCCAAGGAGTGATGAAAGCAGTCAAGTGGCGGTGAGTCTCTTGGACAAAACCTTGGTGGTATGCTTTGCCTTGATCTAATAGTGAGAACCAGGAATTTCCTCCCAAGCTCTGTAGTGTGTCTTTTACACGAGGAAGGGGATGTCTGTCAGGAATGGTTTTTTCATTCAATTGACGGTAGTCAACGCACAATCTGAGAGTCCCGTCCTTTTTTCTTACACATACTACAGGGCTAGAATAATTTGCATAACAGGAAATATCATGCAAAATCGCTCATTTGAATATTAAGTAGGTATTGTCATTTCTTTGAGCCTGATTGGTTAATGTATTTAGAGCCTCGATTTGGTGTCGCACGTGAGCATTTTCAGTGTACAAAATGGCCGAAGGTCGACCAAAGAGAGCTGCGAGTAAAGTTGATTTTAAGTCCCTGGAGTTAGTAGAAGAGATGTTATTCGATGATGCTACAAAGAAAGAGAAAGGAAATAAAGCAGACTCTTATGACGTTGTGTTAGCCTCAGAAGAGCCCACCATGAAGGACGGTGTATTGAAGAACAAGGTTCACTATGTGGGTTACAGCAACGAATTTGATGAGTGGGTGCCCTTAAGTGAAATTATAAATAAGTTTCCTTGTAAAGGGGTACTTCAAACTAACTTACTTTTTTATCATGGGCTCTTCTTGGTAAATTTCAGCATCTGGTCCGGTGCATGTAGCATGTTTGTTTGGTCCCAAAAACAAGCACAGCACAACAGAAATTAGAAAGAAGTAATGAAAGGACGCCATTTTAAAACCAGCTAGCCTGTAAGAACTTATCGACAACACAAATATAATCCCTCTTTCTCAAAACCGTAAACAAAATTTGTACTCCTATCTTTCAAACGAAATTGGATGAAGGTTCTCTTGGCGCTAAAAATTTGAGATTTGGCGGGAAAGTTAGGTCATAAACTGAAAAAGAGGTTTCAAATTCTGGAGGAGAGGTTAGTTAAACAGAACGCCTTCAAAACAACGAGAGAATCTGCCCGATAGGCCAAAATCTTCAGTTGGCCTTCACGCAAAATGGCGAGGTGAGGATCTTAAACGGAAAATGGCGTAAGGATATCACATCAGCACAAACATATAAACTAGATATAGAGATAGCCAAGAGATTGAGGAACATAAATGTGCTTCTGGGTAAGTGAATATGTTATCAGATCACAGAGAATTCTTTATTTTCGTGAATGTAGGGGAGATTTCTTGTACCCTTCGAGTGGAGTTTGAATGCGGAACTAATTTGCATTTTGTTATGAGCGCATATTTCCTGAAATGTGTTGATCTTTTGATGAATCCCTTATTCAAAAGGTCCTCTATATGCTGTTTGACCTCAGGATAGAGTGTTTTTGGAATGGACGTTTACGTTTTTTGCACAGGTTTGGGATCAGAAAGGTTGATAGGTAGCTTCAGTCCTTCAGCACAACCTATGTCGTCATCGTTCTTTGAAAAGGAATCTGATTCTTCTATCAATAGTTTTGATGCAAGTTTTTGTTGGTCCGCATTCAGTGAGCTCAAATCAAACTGGCTTAAATATGAATCACTATCACTGTTAATTGCACATGATGTACTGTTCACCTTAATTTGAGAAACAGAAGGTGAGTTTTCTTCCTCTGGGTTGCTAGGTCCATTCCGTGTTCCGTCTTTTTGTCTTACATCAAAAGGAGTGATAGATTTTAGTAATTCAATTCTTCCTAGAACCGTTCGACTTTTCAACATGATAGGGTGATCCGTTGAATTGTAAACATCTAAATTGACTCGAAAAGATTTTCCTCTTGGTATCGCAAGCAATTTTTCAGTTATTTCCAAACCGGGAGGCCACTGCTGATTTTCATCTGGCTCAAACAAAACAAATGTCCTTGGATTCGAAGTTTCTCCATTCCCCCGGCAAATTACTCGATTGAAATCTGCGAACCAGTATCCCACAGCGCTGTTGATTCAATATCATTTAACAAGCATTTTACCATACATTTACTTCCTACCAGTCGTGTGATTTTCATTTGAGACTTCTGGGTCTGATGGCTAATGAAAATTTCATCATGAAAGTTTTGAGATTGCTGTTTATTTGATAGATGGTGCAAAGCTTCACACAGAGGTTTGTGTTCTAACCAATGTTTCTTTTGACAATTAGAGCTACAATAGTGAACAACTTTACACTGGTTGCATAGAAACAGTTCAAAATTATCATGTTCAGTTGTAGTACAGAAATGGCAATGTTTTTCTTGGGACTCCTCCACAGCTACACTACGTCCCTCAAGTGCAGCCTCCCGCGGTTTCCCTGTTTTTGTTTACGCTTCCTGCAACCACGGGCAAAGTGCTTATTTGATCCACATATAAAACATTGATCACATTGGGGGTTTCCCTGAGATATGCAAGCCTCACATGCAGAAGATCTGGCTGGTTTCCTATCAGGGTTATCAATAGGTTTTACTGGCTTGTTGTTTACCATGGCATCTTTTAACACATCAACATCTGCTCTAAGGGCCTCCAATGTTGCAATGAGTTTATTTGATTTTTCTTTCTTAGATTCAGCAGCTGTTGGCTGCATTAATTCAGGCACAGCAGTAGCAGCAATGGTTGCTTGGCTTGTTTTAGTAGCTCTCTTGCGCGCACCAAATTTATTTTGCCTCTCATTTTCTGATGACATTGCAACATTGATTTCCCTTATGAGAGTTTCATCTGAAACTTTATTTGCTTGTAGAAAAGGGCGCATCCTGGTACGGATTGTGTCATCCATCAAACCAGTCTCAACCGCATTCAAAAACACACTCTGGACCAAATCATTGTCATACTTAATTTTTGAACCCTTTTCTTCACTGGCCAATAAAATGTGCTGCCTTAGTTTAAGGGCACGCATCAAAAACTGAAGGGGGCTTTCACTTGCTTCTTGTACCAAATTTGCAAGTTCTTGGTAAGCCTCACTGGCTGTTTTCTCACAATAATGGCTTCTTAAGACTTGCCTTAATTCAGCCAGACTTAGTGTTTTGATGCTTTCTAGGTATGACCTAAGGTGAAGGCTAGGAGACACAGCATTTATGACAGCATCTATGATTTCCCTGTTTGAATACCTCTTTTCTATACCACTTTCTATTTGTTTATTCAAACTTGTGTATGAAACTCGTGTTTTTTCATTCGAAATAGTGCCTTGAATTTTAAAATCTTTTATTCTAAACAAATGATTTGATGTTAAGACTTCATTTGTAGGTTGAGTGAACTTTTTACCTGTGGTTAGTACTTCAAACCTTGCTTTTGATTTGCAACTTTTTCTCTTGAAGGCTTAGCATCTCCATAAATTCTGTTTGCATTGCTTCATACTCCCGTTTTGCTTCTGAAATACTCTCCTCGTCATCTGTGCAATCTCCATTACGATCTTCGTCGACACTGTCTTCCAAAGGCGGGGGTTTCCCTGTAACAAAAGCCAGGACATCTCCAAGGTACTGAACAATATCTTGACTGTCGGCTTTTCTTCCTTCCAAAACTGCCAAGGCCTTCTCAACTTCTTGTCGAATCTTTCTAATTATGAAAATTCTTGATTTTCCTTCGATGTCCTCGATTTTCAAATATGATGAAACTTCATCCAGTTTTTCTTCTGAAATTTTGTACAGCTCGGTCTCTAACGACAACTGCAGCTCCTCTGCCATTTTGAGCTCTTCTGTCGATACGAACGTTCACTGTCTTCAAATTCCAGAGTTCTGTGAAGCTCAACTACCCTCTGCTACCAAAATGTTAGGCCCATTTAACATTTGAGGACATTTCGAATTAAATATTGCGAGTGGTTGCGATAGGTCATGATAAAATAACCAAAACTTGTTCACAAACGAAACTAAAAAGATCTCCACACGTCGTTCACTCTACAATTTCACACACGCACACTGCGTCCCAAGTTCTTCCGCTCACGTAAACAATAAAACGTTAGGTCATGAGAAGCATGACATACAGCGTCCGCTATTTTAGTTCAATAAACAATAACAACAATTCAATTCAGTCCAGCTCCTCACACATGCAGGGTTCAATATTCATCATCAACAGCACCTTTATCCCCATCTGATGCGTCAGTATCAATACCATCAACTGCACTGTCACCTTCAGCTCCGTCTCCATCCACCACTACACTATTTCAGCAGCAATCGCACCAGCAAAGTTGTGCAAAGCGATCCCTGGTTGTGCATTTTGCAAATTTGCTTTGCGACATGTACACCTGTCCAAGGTAAATCTTTTTTGTAGTTATGTTTAGTTTTAGTTAAATCAGAGGACCATGAGAAAGAGACAGAGTTGGGCCAAAGTTGTCATTCATTACAAAAGACAACTACAGAATTACTCCCAATACAATTAACAATACCAATACAACAATTACGAACAATTACACTAATAACACTAATTAAGATACCTAAATACTGTATGTTGAATTTGAATGAATATGAAATATTCCTCCCCCCCTCCCTAGTCAATGTGCATTGAAATACTATGCGAAAAAAGGTGGAGGGAGGGTGGGGAAATTGAGGTCTGCACTGCTGCCAAATATTTTCTGACTGAGTCGATAGCACGAGGACAGACTTAGATATAGTTAGTAGGGCAAGCCAAATATGGAACGCGGAAATACATCCAATCAAATGATTGGCTGGAAGTTGCTTACGTATTTGTGTTGCGACATCAACCAGGAACTAGGATATTGAAGGAGACAATGATGCAATTATGGTGCATCTTGTGACTGCATCCTTGTGACTGCCATGCAAGTATGACTAGGCAATGACGCATTAACAATGCTCAGCAAAATGCAACTTAGGCCCAACTCCTAGCTCCCTGATTTAAACTTACATTGAGGCAAAAATGCCTCAATGCACACATTAAATCAGAGGACCATGAGAAAGAGACAGAGTTGGGCCAAAGTTGTCATTCATTACAAAAGACAACTACAGAATTACTCCCAATACAATTAACAATACCCAATACAACAATTACGAACAATTACACTAATAACACTAACTAAGATACCTAAATACTGTATGTTGAATTTGAATGAATATGAAATATTCCCCAAATCCAAAGGATAATGTGGAATGGCTGTTGTGAATGTGGAGAGTGGTAGTATGAGTTATTTGTTGTTAGTATAGTTATCCCTCAGTTGAAGTAGGTGAGCGCAAGGCAGAATGGGGAGGATGAATAGTATGACGCCAGGATCTCCTATACAAAGTGGCAAAATGATATGATACTGTGCTAAAGGGGATTGCAGTAGGCATAACCTGACATAGGGCAGGATGACTATTATTTACTTGATTGCCATATCTTCTACTGAGGGGAGTGTAAAACTACCACAACTAGTTGCCCGGTTGCGTGAATATTTAAAACTTCTTGCAGACAAGCCTTATTTGAACTAAGAATAGAAAGACTTATGTCCGAGTGACTGAAACAGCCCGAATTAGTCGTGCGGTTGAAAGTGGATTGATGATCAAGTTGCAATGCTGTACTGAAGAGGGTTATCACCCCCCCCCCCTATGTGAATGGGTTATACCAAGATATCACAAATATAGGGGCAAAAAAATATTTTTAGGGTAGCCACTATTGATTGCGCTATTGATATGAATGGATTGCTGTGAACCATTTGCAAAATATTAGTTCTGAAAGAAAGTATGAGCCTATACCAAATGTTAGCGGGCTATGTCAAAATACAAATTGCTTGTGATGTCACTGGGAAGCAATATATGCAAAATGCTTGGAAAGAGTAGTGCAAACTATTACGCAACAGGCTTGAGACAAGGTACAGGGTCAATTGAAGGGGACCCCATGAACCTACAGTATCTGTGACTGTTTATGCCGACCCTATATGAAAATGCTAGCAAGGGTTATGCGTGCTGGAAAGGAGGAGGCCACAATCGACATGCTAAATGTTTTGAAGAGTGACCATGAATTAGGAAGGGGTTTGGAAGGGGGACCATACCCTGTATGCAAATGTTTGTACCCAGGTTTACCACGAACCAATATGCAAATTGGTTTGAAAGGGGACCACAGAAAACCTGTAGGCGAAATGTTTTAAAAAGGTGAACCACAAACCTTTAGTTTGCGAAGTGGGACCACAAACATGCGAAATGTTTAGAAACGTTGACCACAAACCGAAATGTTTTGAACCTGTATGCGAAATGTGTTTGAAAGGGTGACCACGAACCGATGTGCAAAATGGTTTTAAAAGGACCACAAACCTATATGCGAAATGGTATTGAAAGGTTGACCACAAACCTATGCAAAATGGTTTTTGAAGGGTGACCACGAACCGATATGCGAAATGGTTTTGAAAGGACCACGAACTTATATGCGAAATGGTTTTGAAAGGTTGACCACCACGAACCGATATGCAAAATGGTTTTAAAAGGACCACAAACCTATATGCGAAATGGTATTGAAAGGTTGACCACAAACCTATGCAAAATGGTTTTTGAAGGGTGACCACGAACCGATATGCGAAATGGTTTTGAAAGGACCACGAACCTATATGCGAAATGGTTTTGAAAGGTTGACCACAAACCTATGCGAATGGTTTTTGAAGGGTGACCACGAACCGATATGCGAAATGTTTTTGAAAGGACCACGAACCTATATGCGAAATGGTTTTGAAAGGTTGACCACAAACCTATGCGAAATGGTTTTTGAAGGGTGACCACAAACCGATATGCGAAATGGTCTTGAAAGGACCACGAGCCTATATGCGAAATGGTTTTGAAAGGGTGACCACGAACCTGCTAAACACGAACTACGACAGATGGTTTGCCCCATACCAAAGCTGTAAAACCAATGTTTGCCAATTGTAGATTGAACAATAGAATGTAGAGTAAGGAACCGTACAAGCATGATGTACCTTGTTGGAAAATACCAGTAAAAAGAAAAAATATACCCTAGGAGCAAGCTTTGGGATGGAGCAAGGCCAAGTTGTACAATTACCTATACAAATGCTATATATGTCAAAACAAGCCATCAAGTAGCAAAAGATGAGAAACAGACCGTATAAAAAAGGGGTGAAAAAGACCCAAAATCTTTAACTGTATGTAGGACAGTTGGAAAACCAGTCCCATCTAAAACTTGTTAGAGAACTTGTGAGATATGCCAAGGCCAGGCCAGGCCAAAATAGGTCCATATATTGCTGCAGGTTCCAGCAAGAGGTAGCCATACATGCAGGTAGGTTGGGGCGAAGGCCTTTAAGGCCTGTGACATAGGGACTCCTACCTACCAATACCACAAAATGTGGTGCTACTAAACTTGATGCAAGGCAAGGATGTTACCTGTTTTGACAAGGACCAACAACTCACAGAGGTGAGATGAATGAACCCCGGATCGGCATGCCTGCATACCGCCCATAAAAAGGCAATCCTGCTCCTGTACGCATTGACAGCTACTTGAATGCTTGTAGAGAACTTGCAAATACTTATCACAGGAACTGGTGCATACTGAGAAAATATAGAGTGTTTTGCTACTTGAAGGCTAGTAATAACTTATGTTCGAAAATACGCTAAACTAAAGGCGCAATAGATATACGGAATATGAAGTGAGACCATCGAGTAGTAGGTATTTGCTAGGGAGGAACCAGCCTGCCAGAACCCATGGGGCCAGATGGGGCCTAAAATACAAGTGAGCCATATCTTTTGGCTGGAAGAAAGCTGAATGCAAGGGCCAGTTGCAAGCACGGGACAGCGTAGACTGGTCTAGAAGACAAGGTCTCACTTCATATTATGCAAAACAAGGCGTGGCAATCAAAATTAAAGAGGATTAAATGTTCAAGAGTTATTTCAAAGGAAGCTGAGGTGAACAAACTTTGAGTGAAGAGCGGTCTCTTTGCCATTAGAGCCAACAATTGCAATATGGAATCACTCCATCTTGTGAGCAGTTGAAGAGCATCGTCGTAGCGAGGAGCAGCCATCAAGCAGAACTGTCCAGAGCAGCATAGCGGAGAGAAGTGGCGGAAGTGACTTGAATGCATGGAAGACATAATATTCTGACAGATCGAAACCAGGCAGCAACCAGAACGTTGAAAACACATGCCAGCAGTTGGTGGAATTCTCCATGCACAGATGCAAAAGCAATGTGCAAACGGTGTCCTGTTCCCGGCGAGTTTCGAGCCAAAATGATGTCGGAGGAAGCGGAAAGTTGACAGAGAATCATCCTGTGATTAGGTAGGCCATTACCGATTAGGCCAAATCTTGAGAGATGGAGTAAAAAACAATGATGCCAGCCATTGCGGTTGTTGTTGTTTATGCGCCGTGATAGTGCAGTGCAGATGAAAAACCCATCGTTGAAGTTGTAAATGGGACCCCAAGAAGCCCAAGGGCCTCTTGGGGGCCGGCGTTTGACTATAAGTCGAAAGTTGAAGACTGAAATTGAGGTCTGCACTGCTGCCAAATATTTTCTGACTGAGTCGATAGCACGAGGACAGACTTAGATATAGTTAGTAGGGCAAGCCAAATATGGAACGAGGAAATACATCCCATCAAATGATTGGCTGGAAGTTGCTTACGTATTTGTGTTGCGACATCAACCAGGAACTAGGATATTGAATGAGACAATGATGCAATTATGGTGCATCTTGTGACTGCATCCTTGTGACTGCCATGCAAGTATGACTAGGCAATGACGCATTAGCAATGCTCAGCAAAATGCAACTTAGGCCCAACTCCTAGCTCCCTGATTTAAACTTACATTGAGGCAAAAATGCCTCAATGTACACACAATTATTTCTCTCTCTATTAGTTACGTGCAGTGGCATGTTCGTATTTCCTGTTTTATGTTGCCATGAGGTAGTCGTAGTTTTCGCTCCAATTGGTATTGTATTAGTAGTAGGGTATGGTATTTTGTAAGTAATGTTGAAAGTAATATGTATTGTAAGTTATTAAATGATGTATAAAAAAAACAAAAACAAAATCCTTTTACGGGCACACAGCACATTTTCCAGTATTTCATCTGAAGTGGATGAGATGGTATATTTATCCAGTCTATGGACACATTTCCCTCTTCGTCGACGATCCAGCAATGATCCAGCAACGATCCAGCGATGTTCAGCAACATTTGGGCAGTTCATCACAGGGTTTAAGGGTCACATCCAAATTGCGGCCTGGTGCAAAAGTGCAGACGAATTGCTCAGCCTCGTTTTTCAGAACAGTTCTTGCACTGAAACTGGGTTGCCATCTGAAACCTTCAAGGGCTTATCTGACTGATCATGAAGGTTTCCCCCAAACCCTCATATTTCTTCGCCTGGGGTTCCGCAAATATAAATGCTGGATCCTCCCCTGCTTCACTTTACCCTTTCTTTGCATGAAAAGTTCCTGTGCCAATGCACTCAACTTGGAAGACAATCTTGATTTAAAACTTGAAGACAATCTTGATAATCATCACTGACGATGTTTCCCCCAAAAACCAGTAGTTCGATAATCGTTGTTCGAAAGCAGGTCTACATTCAAGTGCAAGTGTCCCAAACAAACGAAATATATTCTGAAAGTGGTTGTCCCAAAAACTGGTAGTTTTTTATCAAAAAGCTCTGTTCGACATTTGGCAGCAGTTTGGTGTCATATCTATTGAAGCAGAAATTTCCGAGCGATGGTAATCTTGGTTACTGGTCTCTCGTAGGGCTGCTTTTCCAAAAAATCCCATTTTATTCATTTTCTTATATATTTGGCGAACAAAGGCTCAACCAGTGAATGGTTAAACTTTAGGATTTTAGTCATGTAGAATTTGAGGACTTTCGACTTTGGTAATTTAGTTGATTGCATCATGGTAGAACGGATCAGATTCCTCAAATTTCATCTTTGTCCAAAAACGATGATTGATTTGGGCGGCAACGATCGTTTTGGGCAACAGCAGCAACACAGTGATAAAGGAGAAAAGAATCGAACATCAAAGTACCAGCCCACCCCTGGACTCTGCACTGTTACTACTTGATGAGATGTCGATGCATTCTTTCCAAAGGAGACAAGAGGAATATCAGCAAAATCGAGCAAAGACACTGACTGACGCATCACGCGGGGGAAACGTGATTTATGCTGAGTATAGAGCTCTAAATGCGCATATGACTTATTCTTACCTTCTTTTGTATATGTGAATAACTCTCTTCGGTTGGAAAAACGCAAATCCTCGAATGAGCCCCCTATTTATTTCAACAAGCCCCCCTTCAAATTATCTCCATTCTAGAGCTGAAAAAAATTTTTTCATCGACAATATCGTCAATTGTTTGTCGCTTCTCCTTCTTCTTCTACAAACGGCCCAGGGAAGGCATTTCTCCGCGCCAAAGACTGTGTAAGCAAAGAATTCACCGGAATAATGTGCCTGCCTCGCTAATTTGGCTAGATTTGCCAAAAAGATTTATACCGGGTGTCCCATAAAAAGGATAACAGATTTGATGGGGACTAGCGATGAGAGTATAAGTCGAATCGATCCCAAATAAGTTTTGAAGTACTCTTCGATAGATAACTTGAAGATCAATACTTCGTTTGTTGATATTTGCGTATCGAGAGTTGAAATATTAATCTCGAAAGCCAAAATTTGCGTCCCTCTACAAACCAGAGCTTTTGGGTTTTGACCTAAACTGCTAACGGCTGGTTAGGGGAATCTCCTGCATCGTGAGAGATGATGCAAAAAAACATTTCATTCAAGCAATGAAGATTGCAAGATAGTCTATGTGTTAAGGCGGGTTTCCACTTGTACGAATTTGGTCGTGCGACCTGTGTGATCGCTCGAAAGCAGTCGCGTGAATGATTTCCACTTGTGTGAATCTGGTCGCGCGACCAATGGTCTGAGCATGCGTATTTGCTCGTGACTGCTTGGCTGGCTCTACTCGTGCGTATTTGATTGGCTCTGCTCGTCCTGGTCGCGAAAAAGTTGAAAGAATCAAGAATGGGGTCTCTTCGGGGCTAAATTCTTGAATCTGATTGTGAAGTTCAGAGTCAGATTTCCACTAGAATAAGCACGAGGTTTTTCGTTTGTTTTGTACTTAGCTATGATTGAGGAGATTCCACAGCACAGCGAGTTAACAGCTTAGGCCAAACCCCCAAAAGCTCTGGTTTGGAGTAGGAGGCAAATTTGGACTTTCAAGATTAATATTCCAACTCTTGTTGCACCAATTAAGGTATTAATCTTCAAGTTAACTATCTAAGAGTACTTCAAAACTTTTCGAATCAACTTAAATTCTTATCGCTAGCCCCAATCATCTGTTACCTTTTTTTGGGACCCGGTATATAAATTATAAAATATAAACCTCCCGCCTCGCGGGAGTTTCTAAAACTTTGTGATGAGAATCTATTAATATATTTTATGTGGCCTTAAGTAAGAAATCGTATTTTTTGATGCATCTTTTGACTTTTCATCCGTTTCTTTTTCACGGTGTCTAACAAGCCCCCTTTTATTTTGCCCCCAAAAATTCCGTAATTGGTCTTAATTCGAGGATTTACAGTATATCTACCACATAAAAGAATGCGTGAGCGATAAACTTAACTGCAATGCTCAGAATAAACACTCCACCTCTACAAATCCCTTCAATTTTATCAAATGCTCCTTCGCAGCTACGAGAGATAAATCTGTGCCCCCCAACCCCTTAAATACTATCAAGATACTCCAGTTTTCGTACAACATCAGTATTTGACAATAAGAACAATCGGAAATACGTTTTCCTTCAATTATGAAACATTAAGCCATTTTATACATCAATTCTTACATTGATGACGTCATCATGCGAGCCACAACTTTACCCCCTGATTTTGAGCTATTGTGCAAACATACAAATGGGGGGTTGATTGTTTTCGGTTAGCAATGTCATAAACAACGTTTCTGCACAAAAATTGTTTAGTCTCGCCATATGTGCAACGGAAACTTATTTCTGTGCCAGTTAGAAAGCCACATGCGACGGCCAGGAGGTGTACTCTGTGACTACGTTTTCTCTGATAATTGATTTACTTGGAATTTCAATCAACTGGATCATTCATAACGATATTCATCATAAAGTTGCGCATCGAATGATGTATTGGTTTGCTGCTATTCTCGTGCGGTATGGTACAACAGAATGAAAAACCTGATTGGCCGCTGTGAGGGTGGGCATTAACCTTAAATCCAAATCATTTTTATATACAATAGTAACCATAGCAACCAGTCTAATTCGATTATTTACAATTAAATAGATTTCAAATTAACAATTTTTATATACAGTATTAGAATTTAAAAGATGAAAAAGTTTACTATTGCTGTTCACGTTCATTCTTACGGGTCTTTTTGGCTGTTATTGTTCCAGTGACCGACTCCCAGCGACTTCAATGACGCTGGCGTGTACCAGTTGTGTGTGAACCAGGCTCTGCCACGCTTTAAAGGGAATGTAAGCATATAAAAGTGACTCCTGTGGTCAAACTCTAGCCAATCACATATCGGTATTTCCTATTTACTTCGATACGTTACCCAAATATGGTGCGGCACGTGTCACGGCCTATTATCTTTGGATGGCTATTTTTATCAAAGACTGATATATGCTTAGAATCCCTTTAATTCAATGTCTATTGGACTTTCAGCAAACTCTACTTCAAGCGCAATCTTTACACAGCATGGACCCTGTTAAAAAAATCATGCTGCGTGAAAGATGTGTCATCGTACAGACTCGTGTTTGGCAAAACGACCTATTTGGTGTACATCGGCATCAACAGACAAGGAAGAATTGTAATGAAGGCTTTCCTTAAAGCAGCACCATGGGTGCTTTTGCCACAATCGAAAAAATTATTTAAAGCAGTTGCTGGCATCAAAAATGCAATCTATGCCGTGGGATTGGACAGCTGGATTTACAAATATGGTGGAGGCAATCAATGGGTTAGGTTGCCGAGGACATGTTGTGTGAAGGATATTCATGTGGTAGAAGACTCTACGCATTCAGTGTATGGTATGACTTAACTTACATTGCTCCGTATACGTTTTCGTGGGGGTTGTACGGGCTGATGGAATGCAAAGCCTTTTAGAACGATTTTAGTGTTTGGCCTTAGAAGATAGCATTTTTATGGCTCCATTCTCTCTCACCGGTTTCCAAATTTCTTTATCAAATCTGATTATAACTCTATCCAGACTGAATTTTTTCCATGCAGCCCCTTTAGTATCTCTAGAATCATCGCTGGCTCTATAACAATGAAACATAAGTACTCAATAGCTAGCGAGCAACCAGGATTGCTCCTTTTTTCGGTGCAAACAGAAGCATTTCTAAATCATCTCGATTTTTAATTTTCTCGATTTTTCTGGTAATTTACAATGAAACATATATTGCTGAGGTAGTCTTGAAAAGAGTTTTCACTGGATGTATAGCTTATTTATTTTTGATGACCTCATATAGATAATTGGTTGTTGCACATTCGTACTGGTGAAAAACCATGTTAGACTTGTCGAGGAAGGAGTAATATAAAACGATGCCGGAGGTCTTTATCCATATTTAGCACTTCATGCTATTCGTTAAACCAATTCGCAACGGATTTTTGGCAAATTGCTTTTTTCGCGAACAAAATAAAAAAATGAAGAAATCAACTGTTATATTTATGGTTTTGCGAATAGTGGGTGTGCCCCCCCCCCCCTCCCTAGTCTGCCCAAAGTTTCAATTGAAAAATCGCCAGATTTTGGTTCCCATATCATTATCAATAATATCAATATTCACATTTTCAATATAATATCATATAATATCACATCATATGATATCATTTCAATGTAATATCAATCTTCAAATTTCTTCCTTTACTAAAAGAAAGACCAAATCATGTCTCTGCGCACAGATTGTCTTCTTGAAAGGTTTAGATTTGCAAATATGGCTCTATTCGGAGCTACCAGGTTTTGGAGCTGATTGCAAAAATGATCAGATGGTTTTCAGATCGATTTCTTTGTTTATACCAATTACCAAGAATCTTGCATGGCTCTTTAAAGGCACTGAGCTGCACTGAGTCCGCATAAATAGCACGTTCGTGACCAATATCAAGTTCTTTTCAATCATAAAACAGAAGTTGTGATTTAATCGCTATTGAAATTAAACCAAAGAAAGTCCTGAGGATAATGCAAGGATTAAGAAGTCTTTGGTCTCCACTGCTAATGACTTAAGCACTATTGTCCCATAACAAAGGACCGTCAATGGTTTGTCAGCAAAAATTCAGCATAGCGTTAACGCTCAGCTACTTATATGGACTCAATGCCTTTAAGATTTTGTTTCATACCTTTTTAATCGTGATCACCAAATTTTTGTTGCTTTCAAAAGTAATGTAGCAACGGCAAAATGGAGAAAACGAATATTTCAGTTTGTAAAAGTTCCAGCAAAAGAACAATTGGTACGTAAATGCACAAAATTCAAACAAACATCACTGCTCAAAAGCGAAATTGAAAAGCGAGTTATTTTACTGCTATTGAAACAACAAAAAGTGCAGCTTCGAAGCTTATTTGATAGACAATATTGTGGTGTTGTGGTGTAATCCTCTGACATTGCAGCCAGAACAGTCAGGTGGACGGGGTTGGATCCCCAAGTAGAGCCCCATCACTTCAACGTTATGACAAGGGGTTGCGGACTCGATTAGGCCTATTCTACTTCTGCCATCCCAGTGCTTGGCGCTAAAAACCGCAACTTCACCTTCACTTCACCTTCAATGTCTCTAACAGTGTGCAAAGTTCCTGAAGGGTTGGAAAGCTCGCAGCCCCGGGGGGGGGGGGTCACTTCAATAGGCGGATGACGGGGGTGTGCCATTTTCAATTGTAAAATCATACCCTAAAATTTATGAATTTTTCAAAAACCATACCCCAAAATTTACGGGCCTTTCAAAAAAGATACCCTAAAATTGTGACCAAAATTCGAAATTCTAACCAAGTACCTGAAATCAGATAAAATTCAATACCCTCAAGCATTTTTCTTCCAAAATGACACCCCAAAATTTATGTTCATTTGTGATGTTACCAAAAATGACACCCTAAAATTTATTTTCAGCCTGAAAAAAGGTACCCCAAAAAATGGCACATCCCGTACTGGTACATATGGTAGTGACCCCCCCGGGCTCGCAACTATTTTTGGCACAAGAAATTATTTCAAATTAAAAGGATTCTGCAATATCTGCATGCCAAGAAAGAAATTAAACGAGAAATATTTCTTGCATTGAATAAGCTATGTTTACCTTGCTATTTTTAGGTGTTGGAACGAACAATAAACTGTATTTCACAAGGCTGGCTGATCCTGCCAAGATAGCCTGGAAATTTTTGGGACATCAGACATGCTGTGTCAAGAGTATTTCACGCAGAATTAAAGTTACACCCGTAAAGATGATTGGTGCTCACACAAACAGGGAATTGTATTTCAAACCAACCAACACTGCACCTCTCGCTCATGTATTGGCCAGTGGAAGTGTATGTAATACATTCTTCTTCTCGTGTGCCGTCTACTCGTTGTATGCAGGCTGCTATGAAATGTCTCAGTTCTCACCCATAGTGTTTTGTTTCCCATCATAGTCTCCGATGTTGTCCATCCACATAGTTATTGGCCTTCCTCTGGGTCTTTTCGGTGGTATTCGAAATTCCAGTATGACATGATGTCAGTTGTTCCTCCTTATCATGGGACCGAAAAACGTTAGATTCCTTGACATGATTAATTACACGAAGTTTCTTTTCTCTCCTATTCTTTCTGGTACCATTTCTTTTTTTAGTGTGGCTTTGCCATGAAATCTGTATTTGCTGCCAAACCCACACCTCAAAGCCTCTTATCCTGTCTATTGTATTCTAAGATATCGTATAAAGAGTGTGGACCATATATAACAATTAACTAGTCTCCTAATTTTGATTGACAGATCACTGGAAGTTTAGCCTGCATGCATGCAGACAATACCTAACTCAGGAAAAGGTATAGTCTGCGCAACACCACTCAATTTCGTGTATTGCATGCGTTAGCTGTTCATTTCAACGGCAGTTTTGAATTTCCGTTTCTCCTTAGCGTCTGTTTATTGTCTGCAGTAGGGTACTTAAATTCCAGAGTGTTGTGTTGCTAATGAAGTTTGCCTGGAGAACAGAGTGAAACCTGAGCTTTAATCACATGATAGCAATTCTCAAATCTGATTGCTTCCTCATTTCCCGGGAAAGTGATTTTATTGGCTGTTACAACAATAAGTTTTCTTTGTTATCACTATTGCGAAATAAATGCTGAAGCACGCACTACACAAAAGTGAGCGGTGTTGCGCAGACTATACCTTTTCATTGGGATAGTCTGCACGCAGTCTATGGAAGTCATCATGTTTGAGATATTCCTGAAAGTGCCTCGTGCTGTCTCAATTCTTCTCTTGGTCTCATCATTCGATTCTCAATTAGTTCAAGGAAATGTCTTAGGTGATACTTCAAACACATTTAATTTTTCGTGCTGATATTTCCGGGCGGGGGGGGGGGGGGTACTCCCATACTTGACCTGACGGGATGTGCTGCTCAACAGGGTGTCATTTTACGGTAAAAATTATGCCACAGGATGTCCTTTTCCAACGAAAATTGTGCGACAGGGTATTATAATAGGTCTGAAAATTATGCAACAGGGTGTCACAAGCAAAAATCGCGTTCTACCCTGTTTTTGAGAGGTAAAATTTTTATGCGACAGGGCACACTTTTGGCCCATTTTTTATGCGACAGGGTGAAGGGTTTAGAGAGGTTCTCCACACACCCCCGTCACTTCCCTAGTCAAGTGCCCCCTCCGGGTGTTATTTTCAAGCCTGTAAAACGTCCGAAAACTTCAGTCTCCCAAACAAAGTATTTTGCAGTAAAAAGTGCCGAGAGAGCTACTGAACTGAACTGAACTGAATTGATCGGCTAAATTTCGGTACAGTGAAATCTCTTACATGGCTGCAAGTTGTGGAAAAACCGGGAAAAACAGCCGATAAAACCACTTTGTACCGGCACTTAGATGATAAAATATTTTACTGACTTTATGCCGAAAATATTAAGTGCCAAAATTTTCAATTAAATGACGGGCTGTAGGAAACTCTTGTATATAATAATCCACTAAATGTTTTTATTGATTAGCTTTAGGAATTAATTTGTAAATTTTGTAAATTTTTGTAAAGTAGGCCTAAATTAGCTGTAATTTAGCTATTATTTTTATTTTACTTAGCCTACATTAAATAAATTATTGATGATGATGATGATGAAACTCTAGATTAAAAATACATTTACGTTTGATACATCGAGATAGTCATGATTTATGTTTTCTTTCTATCTCTACTTCTCCTGCGAAAGTGCTCTTTTAATCCGAAATTGGACAATTTGGTAGAAAACGCAGTTTAATTATGAAACGTAGGATGAGGCAAGCGACGAAAATCATTGTATAAGTTTTCACTTTTATAATATTAGACATTCCATGTTAAGTAAGTTTGACCAATCCAGGTGACATTCCAAGTATAAAAAAGTTTTAATTAATTAATTAGACGTAAACATAACCAACTAGGTTCATCGTCAGCGAATCTGGATAATAATGAGTGGCAATTTATACCAAGAAACAAAGAAACTAAAATGAGGTAAACATTTCCTACGCACAGGGGACCCGAGGCCTAAGCCCCGAGTGGATAAGTTGGGCAACAAAATCAGAAGAGGACCAGGGGAATAGACGACTGTTGGTAATTAAGTTCAGGTCGATCCCGTAGTATTAAAAGGCTTTCGTGAATGAGTAGATCAAACCCACTGTTGGCTCTGTCCAAAATAGAGAAATCTTTAAAGCGACGCGGCGTGCCCTGATTGGTTAATATGATCCCCGACGGCAGATGGACTACCTTTTATTTTAAGACCAGCATTATTAACTCCCAAGTGCTCTCTGCATCGAGTAATTAAATTACGTGATGTTTTTCCATAGTACGAGGCATGGCAGCCAGTACACTGAAACTTGTAATGACAGATGAGCGCATGAAAGCAGGAAAGCGGCCTTTAAACGGAAAAAGCGATCCAATGCGTTTGGGTGACCGAAAAATAACCCTAATTGGATATTAGTATAGCAATGTTTGATGATTCTATTTAGCCTAGTTTTGATTTGCAAGCTATACTGCCCCAGGTAAGGTATACAGAATAAAAGGGGGACTTTTTTATCCTGTTTAGCTGAAGAACTGGATGCAAATTTGCGATCCAAAAAGTTCTCAATAACACAGTCAATTAAAGGGAATAGACATAGCTATATCTCGTAGCCACTATAAATAGGCTGAAGAAACGCCAACAAACCCATTGTTTCTTTACCTACACAATGAAACCGGATGCGTCAAGTTGTCGAGTACAATAGATTATATTTTTGACCTGGCCCGGGCCAGCTTTTAACAATGTCGATTCCCTTTAAGCTCTTGGGGAAGCAACAGTTATCAGTCAGGATCTTCTTGATGCGAACAATTTCTTCATGGAAATTAAAGTAAAACGAGCAAACATGAAAAGCACGATAAATTAACACCCTAACCAGATTGATCTTATATAAGATGGTTTTTAAGAGAAGCTATGTGCTTATAACGAAAGAAGAAGGATCTAAAGATCTGCTTGGCGGATTTCGTTCATTTGATCCGGAAGCCGAGCAGAAGGCATTGTAATTCTCGCGTATTTAGGGCTTAAATGAAATGATTACAAAACAGCTCCTGAATCAAATAAAGAAAATCTACCAGGCAGAATAATATACATGTGAAAATTGGTACTTCTATGATCAAAGAGACCAAGGAGCAAATGCTCTTAGGAATCAACATAGACAATAAACTAACGTTTAAGTCCCACGTTGAAACGCTCTGTAAGAAGGCTGCCCAAAAACTACATGCTCTGGCTAGAATTGCGAATTACATGGAGACTGAAGAACTTGCGTCACTGATGAATGCGTTCATCATGTCACATTTTAGTTATTGCCCATTGGTATGGATGTTTCATGATAGAAACCTAAATAAAAAAATCAATAAGATACAAGAAAGGGCTTTACGCATTGTATATAAAGATAATCACTCAGATTTTGAAACTCTACTCGTGAATCAAAACTCGGCATCTGTCCATCAGAGAAATCTGCGGTTACTTCTAACTGAAAGGTATAAAACAAAATCAGGAAACGCCCCTAGCTTTATGAATGAGATTTTCATAGAAAAAGTGCCTTCGTATGAGCTGAGGGATGGCGGAAACATATGTTTACCAAAAGTTAAAACAATGAGGTTTGGAACAGAAACTGTGCGGTTCCTCGGGCAGAAGCTCTGGAGGACACTACCTGCCGACATAAAGGAATCTGAATCTCTTTCAATGTTTAAAAGAAGTATTAAAACGTACACGGTTAGCTGTGACTGCAGACTATGCAAGTGTTATGTAGAAAACTTAGGGTATGCACAGTACAGTACACTGACATGTCTATTGAATGTTATAGACCCATGGTTCAAGAACTCTGTTGAGGGTAAAATAAACTTGAGTATATTTCTTGATCTTAAAAAAGCATTCGATACCGTTGACCATAAAATCTTATTGTCAAAGCTACGAGAGTATGGTGCCGACGGTACTTCCCACGACTGGTTCACTTCTTATCTGACCAATAGGGAGCAGTTCTGTTATTTTGATGGAGCTAGCTCCAGCACAAGCAGCATAAAGTGTGGTATTCCGCAGGGCTCGTGTTTGGGACCCTTGCTTTTCATACTATACATTAATGATTTTGAGAACTGTCTGGAAAGCATGAACCCCAATATGTATGCCGATGATACATGTGTGAATATCGCGTCGGAAAACCTGAATGTACTTCTAACAGATTTGAAAAACGAGCTAGAAAATATATCGAACTGGATGAGGATCAATAAACTTAGTTTGAATGCCAGCAAAAGTGAATATATGGTTATAAGCCATAGGCGACAATTGAATAGGGTAGGTGATGATTTGCCAGATCTTGTCCTCAATAATGAAGTTATCAAAAGGGTTGACAAGACAAAATATTTAGGAATCAACATTGATGAGAGCCCTACTTGGAAAGAGCAGTACAAAACTATCAAAAACAAGCTGAAAGGGGGCTTGAGCTCCCTGAGAAAGCTGAAAGACATCCTTCCGCAAAGGAAACTTGACCAGGTCTACAAAGCTCTCTTTGAAAGCCACCTTCGCTATGGCGACATTGTTTGGTGTACTCTTTCCAACACCAAACTATCCCAACTGCAACGATTACAGACAAGGGCAAAGAAGCTAATACTGAACGCCAAGTATAAGGACGGTTGGAACTGTAAATGGCTCAATGTAAAGTCTTTGCTCTCATTTGACAAAGGAGTCAAGACATATAAAATTCTGCATGGCCTTTGTCCCGAAAATCTTCGCCATAAGTTCACTGAAAGATCCATGACTTCAGAGCATAGAACCAGAAATCATGGAGATCTGCAAATTCCCAAAGTTAGGTTAGAATATGCAAAGCGAAGTTTCTACTTCTCTGGTGTCAAAAATTGGAATGATATCCCGGACAACATTCGAGAACAAGAATCAGTCGCTCTTTTTAAAACAGGTTTTAGAAAGTATCTTTTGAACCTACAAAACCCAAACACGACCCCTTGGTAGAGCAGCATATTTAAATTATTTACAATTTTTTCTTTAAATTTTTTCTTTGAGATAATTTGTAAATACGCTGAAAGGTTTTTCGTGTATAAATATTGATAAAATGAAAAAAATGAAATATATTTAATTTCTTTTTGTATTTTTTGTTTTTAATTGTAGTTGGCCTAAATTAGCACTTTTGTGCTATTGTATATTGTAAATAGCCAACGTTAAATAAATTGAATAAAAAAAAAAGAAGATTTTTAGATTTACCCTTCTTCTTTCATTATCAGCTCATAACCTCTCTCAAAAATCACCTTTCGCGTGCACAAGGCCAGAGTTTGTCCTACTGGTTTTGGGGCAACTTTTGCGGCTTTGTTTGTTTTGAATTACTGGTTGAGGGAATTTCTCTTGTCTGCAATCGCTGATCGCTTTGAAATGAAGTGTCAGTCAAAAGCAACTGATGCTATTTTCTTACAAAATGTGCCTTTCTTATTCAGATTATAAGTGTAGTGGTGCTTCGTAATGGGTATATCATTGGCATAGGTACAAACTACCACATGTATTATCGATCATCCATCGACGACCCTAAATGGAAGCACATTCGTAGTTCATGCTGTGTAAAGTCCGTTGCGGAGATGTCGAATGGCAACCTTCTTGGTGTTGGCCTAAATCACTATGTGTACATAAGAAACAAGATGTGGGGAAGGTGGTATCAACGTCTGCCAAACTCGGCTGCAGTTCGAAGCATCGCTACTACGAGATCAGGCAAACTGTACGGTGTTGGATTGAACAACAAGATATACGTCAAACAAGGCAATGTTTACTCTCATTGGCGTGGACCTCTTAAACATAGTTGTTGCATGATTGACATCAGTTTTGGATCGGATGGTTATCTCTATGGAGTCGGTACTAACCACAGGTATGTTTCATAGCTTGAAAGACACATTGCTAGCCACGACCCTGTGCGACACTAAATTACAATTTCATGAGATGAACGTTATTTCCATAGGCGTAGGAGACAGGGGGACTGAGGGGGCTGCAGCCCCCCCAACGTCAGAAAACTTTGCAAAAATCAGCCTTAGTCGGGCAGAAATCCGCCTCAAGTCGGGCAAAATTGTCTAAAACAATGGATTCTTTATCGGGCAGCCCCCCAAATTTTATCTCCCCCTACGCCGGTGGTTATTTCTGGCCGAGGTTCTTTTTGTTTTGCTTTTCATTCGGCGCACAAAGGATCATGGTTAGCCATGGGGCTTTAATCTCTATTATGACACTCGCTCCTTTGAGCAATCACTTGATCACTTTCTGTCCACAATAATCTCCTACCAGGGGTAAATCATTCAGCACAAAAGTCCATTAACTTTCTCCAATGTGGATGTTAGGTTTCAATTTTGACTCACGGACAATGGGTACGTGAATCACCCCTCGCAAGCAAAATCTGCCCTTGTTTCGCAAACTTTTTGTCAAGTCACGTGGTTTGCCTTTGTTCGTGTTCCACAAGAAGGCAATGCTGCGTTCCAGGGGTGTGGCGCCAGAAATTTTCTGACAGAGGGGTTAGAATTTCCGACATGAAGGCTAAAATGGCTAAAAACAGTCTTTGTACGTCATTTTGCCAAATTTCCTCCAACAATAACCCAAAATTTATACCGACGGTGGGGGCTAAATGCTTTTGTAGGGGAGATGTACCCTCCTATTACTCCCCTGGCGCATTCCCTGCTGCTTTCGACCAAAAAGCAGTAATGCTTGGATATTAACAGATACTCCTTAATGGCGGGTAATTCGTTTGTGATACTCGAATGGCTTTGCAGCTGTCAAGGTTCTCTGTTCAGTTGCCAATGCTTGGAGCCTTTCAAAAGTCTGTTGTTTAGGAGTCAGATCGTCTTTACAAAGTTGTGGCTACATTTGTATTTGGTATTTTTCCCATGATTGTAACGATCTGGATCACTGTGTTCTGGTCAAAACTGAAAATGTACCCAGGTATAATTTGAATCACCAAGGTCGATTTGGTACAAACCAAGCATAAAATCAAAGGTTAGGCAGGTTGCTAGACAGTTGTAGGAAATTCCCTGTCTACTATTTTAGTTGCAAGAAGAAGATCTTAAATAATATCTAACTGCCGTTATCAGAGCTGAGATTTGTTGGCAGGAAATGTAAGGCCCAGACCCCTATGGTTCGGACAGGAAGATCAGTTAGGGATTACCCCCGTAGATAAAAGTTGGTTTTGGTTGAATGAAGTAAAGTTGATCCAAGATTTTGTGTAGAAAATTGTTGTTCAATCGTCGCCCTCTTCAAGGAAAGAATCCACGATAATCAAGTCAAGATCCGGAAAACCCAAGTGTTACAGAAACACATATATTTTATTGTCGTTTTATCAGCTATCAAATTTGAGATTTTGCTCATTCTAGACCCACATTACCCCTAACCTACCCCATGCTTCAAAGTCGCATAGTTGCTAAAAGCACCAATTCCCATAAACTCAAAACTATTTCACGTCTTTGCAACATGTCTCAAAATTACACAAAGAAATTGTCATGATCGGCGATATAGTCAAATTTGATGATTTTTCCAAATGTGAAAATTTTTCTTACTTACCCTAACCCTAACCCTAACTACTTACCTAATAGTTTCGTAGTTACTTCATTACTTCTATTTTTTAACAGGCTTTACAAGAAAGTGACAAAATCCTTAACTTCTCATTGGAAGAAATTCACGGTACATGACCACAGCTTCCTGTCAATTGACGTTCGTTGAACAGTTTCATAAGGAGGGTGGTCATCTTGCATGGCAAACAGTGCTGCTGCTGACAACGTTAACTATTTTGCTACTTTTTTAAATTGTTAAGTTAAAGGCACACTGTCGTGGCTGTGATTGGCTCGATGTTTTAACCACTAACAAAAGACCTGGCCTTGGAATAATTACCAAGCCTTTATGCCCATGGCTCATACTTTGTTTCGAGAACAAAGGGAGTCAGATCGTTATCACCTTCACGAATTTCAGTGTACAGTGAAATTACTGAAGCTTGCCTAATTCTTTCCAGTATTATTGTATTATTCATCCAATCAGCGCCACGACAGTGTGCCTTTAAATAACGGGTGGCGCAGAAAAATGGTCAGACGTTAGAGAGCTGTAGCTTTTAAACTGTTCATTAAGGACCGTCTGAATTGATCAGTTAATTTTAGGCGTAGTGAATTCTCTTAAATAGCTGCAAGCTGTGGAAAAACAGCCGATAAGAGTAAACCGCTTGAGGGTAATGCGTCCATGTAAGTACAGCGACTTTGCTATTTTCACGTAATATTTCATGAGATCACTTTACCATGAAACTCAAAATGTAGCCATGTCTAATATAAGCTATACTTGCTCCAAGTCTATTTCCTGACGAAAGAAGATTTTTCAAGTAAGTCTAAATATAAGCAGACTGATGACTTACTTGCTGTTGCGCTTCCAGAGCTGAACCTGGCGTCTCACAGCAGGCACCCTCGTTGTGAAATGTAAACTATAGTTTTGCATGTGATCAGTTGAATTCTACCAATCACAGTGCGCTCTTCGAGGCTCTTCATCAGCATCATGTCAGCATATTTTGACAAGAGTGTATACGCGGCTGTACTTACATGGACACATTTCCTTTAAAGGCCTTATGCAGCCAAATTTTCGACATTGATTTTTTTCGATTTTCAAAATATTCAAACTTTACTGATTTCATTGATACCAAATTTTACTCAACATCATTGCGGTTAGGGTGTGAAATTTCGTTTTGAAAATTGCTACTCAGCGCAAAATTGACCTTCGCGCGTGACGTCACAATTATGACCACAAACACAACACACAAATTTTGACACGTAAACCCCAATGCGGAGCTCGCGAGAAGATCAAAGACCGTTCAAGGTTTCTTCAAAATAATCTAAGATACTGATGCATTAGAGCTTCACGAAGTCCCCGAACAAGTGAAGCCTTGCTGAAAGTCTGGAAAAATAGGAAATATCTGGGAGTTCCAGCCTTCCCAACCTTCTAGGGCTAGAATAAGCTAAACAGGCGGGAACAGTCGCGGGAACAGTGAGCCGGACTCGACCGGGCTGGTGCCTGTTCTACGAGCCTAGTGGCTGGACATTTTCCTGACTAGCCACGAAAGCCTGGACTACGATTTCAGGCTAGTGTGGAAAGTGAAGTGTAATGCAATTACTCAGCGATAGCCGCGATACCAGAGGCTTGAAAAAGGCCGAGAGAAGGCTGGAAATAGAGTTCAGGGTCCAAGTTTACCTGAATTAGCCTGAAAGAACAAAGATCGTTCGAGGTTTCTTGAAAATAATTTTAGAGACTGATGTATCAGCGCTTCACGAAGTCCCCGTACAAGTGAAGCCTAGCTGAAAGCCTGGAAAAATAAGAATTGTATGGAAGGTCAAGCCTTCCCTGTAACATCCCAGTAACTGGAACCAAGCTTTAGGAATGCTTGTACTAAAGTTATTGTTGATTTTATCGTAGATTGAGTCATTGTAATATTCTCACGGAAGTGTTTAATGGTGTGAGCTCCTTTTATTACGGAGAGTGAAAGAAATATCTTTCTGTTTTACATAAGAAAAGAGTTGTCCCAATGCGCAAAAACATTTATTTTGTTGGCTGGATTTCAAATGTGGTGCGAGCCACCAGAAAGTTTGACTTGGTGTTTATCTTGCATGGCTGTTTCATTAAAGTTCTCAGTTATTACTTTGATCGTCTCTGCTCTGCGATTCCTGGTCGTTGCTTGGAGAAAGGTCAAGAAATTAGGACACTGAATGCAAAATGATAACGAATTACAAGGGATATATACTCTAGTCAAACATAGGCCTAATTTATGACACTGAAGTGGGCAGAGGCAATGAAAGACATCGAGGCATAATTACAAAACAAGAGAGAGGGTCATTCGGTAAGTCTGATATGTAAACAAAAGGCTATGCAGTGTCTTGAAAACATTCAGTTGCTTGGCTTTAACAAATTTTCTATTTGAAAGCAAGAACGCATGGCGGGGAAGCTTTCGATAGCAACCAGGTCCCTTCAAAGAAACAACTACAGTGGATCGTAGGGCAGAAACTTCATTGAGCGCTTCAGCGTTAACCGAGGACAGGATTTGGCCCTGAAATTTCTGATTCATCCAAGAGGAGTGAAGCAAGCACTTATAAAGGTATCGATACTCCAAAACATCGTCATAGAAGAGTTTGATTTAGACGACCAGGCAATTTGATGTAGGAACCAATTGAACTTCATTAGGCCGCACTGTAGAGCATCACCACATCGCCCTTAATGACGGTGACGCTACGGGTGTTTCACCCTGATTCCAAGCTCCTTGATTTCATGGATATCATGGTAAAAATACCAGCCTTTTCTTCAAGAACTCCCAAGATTTTCAAAGCTTTTTTCATACGGGTCCCTCCCTTTCTCGTTGATGCAATCGCCATGCTCGTACTGTGTGTTCAATGCACGCAGTTTCGCGCGTCATAATTGTGACGTCACATTGGCCAAGTCAATGTAGCGCTAAACTTGCAAAACTACTCAACCTTGGCACACAATTTTCAGTACTTAAACTGATAATTTCGATTTGAAACTTTCACAAAATGTTTATAACATTATAAGTTATTTGAAAAAATTGAAAAATCAATGTCGAAAATTTGGCTGCATAAGGCCTTTAAGTACTGTCACTTGGATGATAAAGTATTTAGCTGACTATATGTCGAAAATTTGCAATGCCGAGTGTTTCGATTCGATCCAGAAAAATTGGATCTTTTTATAGCCTATAATGAGCTGTTCCTCGCTGAACAGCCTAATATGCCTGCAAAGAGCTGATTTCCAAACTGCAGTATACGAATACTTAAATAAATTGCAGACAACATTTACTTTCGGTAGAATTCGACTAAAATAACCCATCAATTCAGACGATCCCTTGGATATCTAAGAACTGACTATATTTGCGTAACTGGCGTAGATCAAGAGATTTCAATTATCAAAATCGTTCGTACCATTCTGAGTTGCGAGCAATTCCAAAAATGTTTCATCTGAGAACCCTGAAAAAACAGGTCTAAAATCCTTCATCAAATTTGCTAGCAATCCAGCCTCATGATGACAGAAATTAGGTGAAATAAGATAGACCGGCAGAGCTTGATTTGGATAGCTTTGGGAACTCATTTTTAGTAAACTTTATCAAGGACTTTAGCCTGTTTGGCAGGATTTGGATATCAAACATTACGATACTAGCGATTTTGACAAACGGAATTTTTGTATTCAAGTTAACTTGCTATCTATACAAATATTATTAGTTCATGTGACTCCAAGTGATACAGTAAAAACCCCGCATAAAAGAACCTAGGTTTTCCTGAAACAGCCTGAATGAGGTTCTTGATTAACTGATGCCATAATCAAGTCCAGCCTGTAAGGTCCTTAAAAAGGTGCTTGCGGTTGGTACAGTGCAAATACGTTTTTATGAATGCCAGTGCATTCTTTCTGTTACTTGAAGGGTTGTTCAATAGACTTCTTTTTTAATAAAGTTTTTATTATGAAAGATTTTGCAGTTTTCAAATAAACTACCATCTTTTACATTATTATATAAGAACCTGTAGGAGTTTCGGTCTCGTACGGGTTCTTGTTTATAAAGTTCTAATCGTGGAATTTCAGCCTCAAGGTTCTTATAAAACTATGTTCTTTTATGCGGGTTTCTACTGTAGCGTGGAATCTACAGTTCTTCAAACGTATAAGCATTTCACTGATTTAGCCACTGGGTATTATTCTTAAAGTCAAATAACTTTTTATGCATTTGGGGTCGACGGGTCGTATAATCGGGGGTGTGATGTCTTTAGTTTCATTTCTACTTACTCGCAATATGAAATGTTCGCATTTTCTTTTCTTCACTCTCCACGACCAGCAATATATACAGACGACATGTCTCGTGAATCTAGCAATTGGCGCTCCAAAATCAGAGTTTGGCACAACAAAACATTGCGTCGCACCTTTTATTTCATTTCATTTAATACATTTAAGGAGGGTTGCCCTTCAATAAGTTGATTTTCAAGGGGCACCATGAGTAGGTAGACACTGCTGGTGTGCTTCTATGGAGGAGCGCTGCAACTGATATGTACCTGCGGAGGAATGATTTCAATAGTTCTGCGGAGGAGGTATGCTTCTATGGAGGAGTGCTGCAACTAATATGTACCTGCGCCTCCGCAAAAGAGCAAAGCTGTTTGGAATCAAGCACAACTGCGGGGTCTAACTACCCAATGTTCTCACTGAGACTTTGAGAGTTTTTGGATAGGCGAGCAAACCTCGAAAAGGAAGGTTGAAATCAAACAAGCAATGAGCAACTCACAGTTTGTGGTACTGTTTATAAAATTCTACTCACAAAGGTAAGTTTCTCACAGCTTTCTTGGACTAAACCTATGGTCTGATTTCAAGAAGACCTCATTCATGCAATTATTTCATTTGATATTATGGAACTTTTCACAAATTTCCTGCAAAAACCCATTGAAATTTTCCGCAAATTACCCCAAAATAAGATGGCGTCGTAGTTTCATTGCTGCTGTGACGTAGTTTTTACAACTATTTCTATACCTAAAATGATGGAAATTTGTCAGTTAACAATTCACAATTTGGCTTGCCTCCCATGGACTTTAAAGTCGTACAGTTCGCAACGGAGGATCTTTTTTCTTGTTATTCCGCCACCAGATGTGAGCCCGTCCGGCATGCAATTCAATAAGCGAGGCGTAAACATTGCTTGACTGTCAAATCATTGGAGTGTTCAAGAGCAAATGGTTATCCCCGCAAAGGAAACCTATGCCAATGCGCAGAAGGCAACGTGTGTATGACGTTGCAAAGCACGACCTTGTAACAAGTCGTTAGCGACTGCGACGCCCGTGCATGCAATAGGTTCCCCCCGGCCCTCTCTTGGTTAGAACTTCACAAGCATACCACTACGTTTAGACCAAAAGGGCGGTCCTCGCCTAATTCAGAAAGAAACATGAATGCTTTTTGTTCATTTATTCTACCATTTGCTACATCTACTCTCCAACAGAACTTTTAAAAGCTACTCTCCAACAAAACTTTTAAAAACAAAACGATTATATATGATAGCAAATACAATACAATCTGGCGCTAATCAAATACACCGATTCAGCTATATCTATGTACAAATACTTTGGAAAAAGATGGCATTTTACCACTTCGGGCCTATTTACATGATCTCGTCCCGCTCCTGTCTCCCATGCAGGCCGGGGCCATGTAAACAAGACCTTATGCCCTGTTTAATCGAACCTGCGTTCGCTTCAACCCCAATAGGGGCGTCAACCTCTTACCAAGTAATTCTCTTGAAGAATACACGTGCTTGCAGTAACCAACGCAGGCTGACCTACCAAGGCACAACCACTCTCGCCCTAAATGGGCGTCCACAGCAAATCTGCCCAGGCATTTACCACCAACATGCCCGGGTCAGCTACCGCACGTTTAGGATTCGGCTTCAAAGGGTGCAATCAACCCAGGTGCATTTATGCATGGCAATAAGTGCAAAGGGTAAATTGTGTTTGACAACATGCAATGCCTCGTTACCGCAGGCAGTGATACAATTCAAAGGCTCTTGAGCAACCAGCCCTATTTGCATAGGTAACCAAATTTCGTGTTGCATGAAATAAATTTGTGATATCGCTCAAGTCAGGAGCACTCGAGATGCGGCCATATCTCTCCTTACATGTGTCAAACATTAGACTTGAACTGACTGAAATCCACACTAGCAAACAAACAACAAACAAAATGATGGAACTACATGCAGGTTGCCCAAGAGCCTTTAAAAATGAAAAAATGATTTTACAAATATCACTTTAACGGAACAAATTCTTTCTGGGGCAATATCCAGTTTCAGTGAAGTATAGATGGTTCGACCGTCGGATCGCCTTACGTAGATGATATTTTCGTTGGCTTTCCCAAAGAATAGCTTTCCAAAAGAATGGATTTGGTACATACCTTGCATTAAAGGGGCTGGCTCACGTAACCGTAGACAAACCTGCTATATCTATGATCTATATTTTTGCCCGCACATGCCTATTGTGTTCTACACACAGTTTAGAGGATGGGGTCAATCCACAATAAGTTACTTCTAAAAATCCATCGATATCTCTGCAATCATACAGTAAATAAATGTTTCGTGCGAAATTCAAAAGAGTCCATCTTCAAACTAACACCTTTATTTGAGAAAAATAGTGAAAATTTCTGTGAAATGACCTATCAAAAAACCGGCAAGATTGTCGTTTCGAAAGAGGTTTGTGAAAACGTCCTACAGTCAATCATTCTACAAAAGTTAAAGTTTCCTAAGCCTCAGCTATAGTTTCCTAAATTATCTCAGGAGTTCTCAACTCACAAACAAAAAAGGATTTTGATGGATTGGGTCCTTCCTTGTGTTTCAAAATATCAAGGGGCAGACATTGTGTTCATTCCTAGCTACCTGAAAACAAGTAAACAGAAAAAAGAATCAAAACTGCTCAGCTTGGTAAAGATCCACTAAAATTCAAACTGACCAAAATTAACGTCAAAACCACTGATGTCGCAAAGCATTATAGAAGTTGCACTTTACCTGACGAACAGCACCGAGCAGTCACGTACAACGCAAAATAGCTGAGTTTAGTTTGTTCAATGTAGAGGAGCATCGCCCTAGATGGTCAGCTAACGTTTTTCATCATATCTGACCGAGCTGCAAAAACTTCGTTTCAAAAGGAGTTCGGGCCAGGGTTTTGCAGGAAAGCACGTTAACATTATTCACTGATGCCATTTCTGAGATAATATCTTGTTGTTTTCGTTTAGTACCGCCTATCCTTGTCCTGAAGGACATTTTTAAAACACTTACCTGAAATGGACAAAGGTGAGAGTATTTTATGCCCTTTTTGTTTTCCAAGCCCAAAATTTGTTTTCTTCGCGTTGCCTCAGGATTTTGTATAAAGTACAAGTAAAGTTTGTTTACAGGCAACTCCAACCCTCCAAAGATTATTTTTGAAGAAAAATTTCAGAAATTTGCATTGATTGTAAAAGCCGGGGGTTTTATCTCGGTTGTGGTCAGACTGTCCTACCTTCGCCCCTATTGGTCAGCCTGTGGATTCTGTCTTCCCTTACTGACTCCCCTGTCAACCACAAATTTAGAAGTCATAAGGTTAAAGTCATAATCCTCAAGATAATGGTAAAATTATAATTCTTGATTTTTTTGTCAATTACTGACTTGTTGATTTCATTTGCGTAAAGTTTCATTCACGAACTAACTCCCCCTGTAATCAATTTCATCACTTTCTCTATCAATATTTTGAAATGTAACCATATCGTTTCTTACTTTTTGCAAACACCTCCTCAACTTGCTTCATTTGCAAAAATATCACGTAGACCTCCTTATTCCTTCCCCCGGCACTCACAGTTTAATAATCCCGCTTAGGTTTGCTGCGACGAGATAAGTTCTTCCAGGTAACTGCGAAGGCGTCGTTGTGAATTTAGAGTATGTCCAAATTAGACGCCATGCCAAAGATTAGGCCGTTCAGACCGGCTTGCGTTTGAACTGAAAATTTACCAAGACAAACGAGAAGCTAGTCGTTACATTTAAGTTTAGCTTTCAGAAAGAGTTAATGAACATTTCTATCGTGATTTGCCCAGTCCTAGGGCGATTCCTTATTTTTAATTCAATTTTGTTGCGAAACCTGACCATTTAGGGCGAAGCCTCTCTACTTCTGTTTAATTTCACACGAAAGATAGGTTGCCACAATGAGCACTGTTTGAAATTTACTATTGTTTCTCAAATTTTGTTGCCAAAACGGCGAGAAAGCACAAAGGGAATACAGTTGAACTCCACTATCTTGAAATTAAATATGTTTGCAATAGCAAAGTTTCAAGATAGCTGCAGTTCTACCTGTACTAAAGCAAACTGGGGGAATCCATTAATAATATACTCGAGACAGTGAGCTGCTCGAGATAACAGAATTCAAATCATTTGGGTTCTACCATAGAAAGAGTGCAGGCTCCCAGGCGCATCCTGTGAATGCAACCCAACTCAAAATTTGATTACATTTTACCGACGTCTGCCGCGTACGTTCATGACTTGATCACAATAACAGTAAATAGGCCGAATGTTTGTTGCAAGAATTGTGGGTGATGTGAACGTCGGTTTTTTGGGTTTGTCTAATGCACCTGAATTCCTTCAAAGTCGACCTCAATGAATGCAAAATATCTGTTTATAAACTGGGCGTCTGACAAAATGCAGCAATGCGTTATTAACTCGGTGTATAAAATAGTTGAATCAGCGAAGTGATAGAATGCATTCTAATGCAAGCCCATTGAGAATTTTGAATCTTGCCGGAGTCCCGAAATGGTGTATCGGCGTTTGCTGAAACATACAATCAAGAATTATGCCTCCGTTTTATGAATAACCCATCATTTTGAAGCAAAAACAACAACTTAGATGTAGAAATTCATTTCACTAAAATCAGTTTTATCTTTCAAGAGGTGAGGACAATTATACTTGGAAGCTATTTTAGAAAGGTTTTGAGACGCTAAATTACGATCAAAATATTGATCTATCTTCAGTGTTAATTTACATGACAATTGCATCAATTGAAACCAAAGAAACGTCAATAAGCAACCCATATACAGGGTGTCCCAAAAAAATTTTGCCCCGTTTCCCTGAATTTTGTGACAAAACGGCAAAAGATTCTTGCAAAACTTTTATATGATGTTGCTCTTCAGATGTTCAAATACAATTTGCCGCCATTCCCATCCATAAAAATCCGTTAAAAAAAGATGGAGCTATGACCTTTAGAAGACCAAATTTGCCTGATGATTGAAACCAGCGGTCGGCCATTTTGTCTTACTATTTTGCAGTGATGTGTAGCTTCACGTCAGGTAAGAAATAATTTCAGTGAGGTCAGAAATAGTGGAACTCTCTGAGGATAATCGGAATTTTCATGAGAGCTATGAAATTGGAGGCTGCTATTTCATTTTCCATCTATGAAGCTATTTATCGCTGCAAAATAGTACAACAAAATGGCCGACTGCTGGTTTCGGTCGTTGGGCAAATTTGGTCTCCTAAATGTCATAGCTCCAACATTTTTCAACGGATTTTTATGGGAATGGTAGCAAACTTTAATTGAAAATCTGAAGAGCAGCATTATGCAAAAGTTTTGCGAGAATCTTTTGCCATCTTTTGCCGTCTTGTCGCAATCTTCAGGCAAACGGGGCACAATTTTTTGGGACACCCTGTACATTTCCATGCAAGAGGAGCATTTCCAGGTTTTCTTCTTGGAGAATGAGGAACATCTCTGTCCTCGTGTTTTTCTCCTTGGGGAATGACTATGTCCGCCAATTCTGTCATGCCACAACTTGGAAGAAACGCTATTGAATTCTTACTTCCCTCTCAATGATGTTCAAAAATAACTCCTGAGCAAATAACCTGTACTTATAGAAGAATGGCATAACCGATTTTTGAAAAACAAATTTCTCCATCTACGTTAGCCGGTTTTATCATTTTTTAAATCATCAGAAAAATCGAGAAAATTAAAAATTACCACTACCGGGAACCAACTTTACCAATTGACCATTTTGGAGGGCCCCTTGAAAACCAGCACTTCCTGAAGGGCTTCCGTCCCTAAATATATCAAATCAAATCAAATCAAATACGTTAGGAATCAGCTAAAAAATGATTGGTATTTCATTCAAATCCGTGCATAAGTCATGACACAACATATTTCCAAACGCCTATACAACACTGTGGGACATTCAGTATATGCAAAGAATTCTCAATTTTCTGGGACAACTTGCTTGTAAAATTAAGTTGCGTCCAGCAAGGACCAAGACTGACTATGCTGCGGTTACTGCCTGACTCCTCCATTACCGTTCCATTACTACGCTCTGTGAGATTAAAACTGAGACTTGTAGCAAATCAAAATATTTAGTTGTTTTCAAAGCAAGCCCAGTTAACAAGAACAATAACGATGAATATACATATAGTAAAAACAAACCCCAGATAAGCAACCACAATCTAAAAAGTAGATACATAATGCTGAACGTTTGAAGTGCAATATGAACATTAAAATGGAACTCATAAAATGTAAAATCAAACTGCTGAAGATGTGGCATTATTATGCGAGACAATGCTTAGTTCTGCCAAAGTTTAGGAAACATATGTTGTGGTGATTAAGAACTCATATCGACCATGTACCGGGTGCGCCAAAATAAACTATGCACGTTTGGCAGGCCACAATAAATCGTACACTCGACCGATTTTGAGGATTTATGACTTAATCTTTAGCAGAAAGCCTGAATTAGATACTGGGATTTTTTGCAATTTTTTTTATTTTCAGTTTTTAGAGCTAGAAGCGAGTTTCCTAAAATTTTAGTTTTCGAAAACACTGAAATCGATAAAAAACAACGATCAAGTTTTCTAAATAATCGACATGAATTAACAAAGAGAGAACTTGTTCGTGGCGATTTGCGATTCAGAAATCGATCAATTGTAATCTGCTATACGAGAGTTCGTACTAAACCCCAAATGCCCCTGAAAACGTTTTCTCTTTGTTCATTCATGTTGAATATGTAAAAATTTGATCGACGTTTTTCGATCGTTTTCAATGTTTTCGAAAATGAACATTTTAAGAAACTCGCTTCTTGCACTAATCACTGAAAACGGACAAATTTGCAAAAAGTCTTAGAATCTGATTCAGGCTTTGTGCTAAAGAGTAAGTCGTGAATCTTCAAAACCGGTCCAGTGTACGATTTATTGTGGCCTGCCAAACGTGCATAGTTTATTTTGGCGCACCCGGTACCTTAAGATTTATTCCCATTGCAATACAGTTTATCCACAATCATTGCCAACTAAATCTACCTGCGTTCTTTCGATTTAGAGTTGGGGAAAACAGGCCTTTCTCCTTGAGTTTGTAACACAAATAATGAAGGACATTGGTTGAGAAAAGATTCTTCTTCTCTGAAGCACACATTTCAAAGTAACCATATCATGCCATAAACTTGACTCGCAATAAATTTTCTTGACTTGTACATCAAGTCTGCTTTGATAAATGCAATGATAATTTTCTTTGCCACAAAATAAACAGTAAAAGCAACCATTTTTGGTTTTTATGCATTTGAAGACAACCTTTGTGAGCGATAAAATAAAAAATTTTTACAAGAAAATATTCCTGTGCTCTCACAGCTGCTGGAAAAATGTTCTAAGAGTGATGCTCCCACGCTACCATACTTTCTTGACTTGCTCCTAAACTCTTCCTTTCTACCTATGGCACTCTATTATGGTAGAAAATCACAATTTCCTCATAAACTAGGATTATCATAAACCTGGAATTTCTTCCCTTTAGGAAGTATTTCACTAAAATATTTACTAGACTGTTGACAGTGAATTAACATCTGTAATTGTTTAAGAGTGCAAACAAGAGTTTTAAAGTGTCAAACACGAGATGAGATGAGTTAGCAAACGATAACTATTTGGCACAAAAATTGTTCATATGGGAACCATATAATACAGTTAAAAATTCAACTATGATCATCCCTTACCAGGTGGGCTGATACAGTTTTGAAGTAGCAGACAGTCCATGACAGCCAACCATGACCAGATGATATATACATACATGATAATGGACCTCCTTGCACACTATAAACTACCCAGTGGTCTGTCCCTAATGATTATGACTACATCTGCAAAATAATAATTGAAATACCTCTGCATATGATAGTATATAAAATACCATGCTAAAATCGCACATTGGCCATCACATCTTTATTTTCATACCATATACCAGTATATACCCATTTAACAGGTACATAGTACGTTTGCCAATTTTTTCTCTTTGCAATTTGGTACATTACTTCTTTTCTCTATGAAACCCCTAGAAAGGACAAACAAATTTATGAACTATTGATGGTGCATTAACTACAATGCAAAGGCATTGGTGAAATTTTTGTTTCAATTTTTGCAATAACTGTTGATCATTTGTGCCCTTGCAAATCAAGACTTTAGGTAAATACCAGGTGTTGAGTCAGGAAAATGTATCCACTTTTTGAAAACAAAATCTATCAATAAATTATCAAACTGATTTGAAAATTACCTCTTCTGCCCAACTGCTGGTTTAACTTAATTTTGAGAAACTATTCTTAACTCAGAATACATTATCTTGATCTCCAATGAAGCGTGTCGAAAAATCAGCTTACCCTGTTCTTGCCTTGAACTGTTAAGAGAGTGTCTCAATTTAATCCAGCTTTTAGCATAGACCTTTTAGCTATTCTAAAATAGAATCTGAGGGTCAATCCATGTCAAGTCATCAATTTTTTTAATTTTTTGTAACCCACTATGTCAGACAGCACTGATTTTTGGTACACAAGTAGATACACTTATGATATGGACTGGGACCAAAATTCAGCTCAATATGACCAACTGTTCCAAAAATCTCAATATTTAAAGTTTACCATGTTTCGCTGAAATTAGTCAACCGTGACCGCTCAAAGTTTCACTGCGGCCGAGCTTTGAATGAGATTAAAATTGCTAATTTATGTCTCATGTAGCAGAAATTTGGTACCCTAGGGTTTTAAAGGCAGAAGATCCAGAATCTGCTCAGAATTGTAATATCTAGCCCATAGGTGCTTCTAGTTGTATGCTAAAAGTGAAATTATGTTTCCGCAAATTACAAAAACCACTACAAATTAATCTATGAAAATAAAAATGTCTATGGCAACCAATCAACTTCTGTTTGCTAATTTCTGAAATAGTACATATCAAGGAATCTGAAAATACAAAGCTCATCAATTGCCATCATGTGGAATCTGAATCAAACAATATTTTGATACTTATTGTAGAATTTTTGAGAGGGCACAAAAATGATAGAAGCACTTACGCCACTCAATGAAACTTTTCGTATAAAAAATATGTAAAAATACTGTTTCATCCAGGCTCTTTTTGAGGTTAGCTAAAAGACCTATACATAATAATGTTTTCGGAAACTGATGCAAAGTGTCACTATGCCTCTCCAAATGCTGGGTATCAAAAAGTCTAAATCTACAATTCAATTCAATTCAAACTTTATTCATAAGAAATACATGATACATAATACAATGTACTGTAAAACTTATACGACTCAGAAAAAGCAAAGCTTATCTAGTCTGAGCCGCTTTGAGAACAAAAACAAGCGAAATATATACAAAACGTAACGAGAAGAATAGTAGTAGCAAACTGGTAAAAGTATAATGGTTAATATTATAAAGCGTTAAAGGTTAAGTCATTTTGTATTCGATTTAATTTGTTGTTGTTTTTTTTTTGTTTCTTTAATTTATTGGTATTGAAGGAGTCTAAGATTTTTGATTTCGTTAGAAAATGATTTTACGTTATTGATATGTTTTATTTTATCTGGGAGGTTATTCCAGAGTCTTGCACCTTTGTCTTTAAGCGTTTGGTCACCCCAATGTGTGCGTGTTCTGCATAGTTTATAGTCTTTTCTTTGTCTTGTTTCGTATTTTTGTTTACCCTCATTAGTTTCAAAATAGCTATGAAAAGCAGCTGGAAGTTTTTCTGGGTTATGGTTCACTTTATGCATGAAGTTAAGAATTTTTGCTTCATAGAGATCTTTTACTTTTAAAATTCCATACGATTTATGCAGAATGTAAAGATAAGTCTACCGGCCATTCTCAGCTGTTTTTGGGCATATCAAGAAATGGAACTTTCTATGTCACAATTAGGGGCACCAGCAGAGTTTTCTATAAGCAAAACAGGGGCACCAGCAGCAGGGGTGTTGTGGGATTTGTCTATTAGGGGGGCCAAGGCCCCAAAATTTCTGAAAAAAAAGGCCCATCTTCAAATATATATTTCAAACCTACCTGTTCAAATCAACTTTTATCTTTTCTATTGCTGAAGTCAGAAGCAATGAGCTTTTTCTAAGAGGTCTTTGTAGAAAAGTCTCGTTTTGAGCTTTTTCAAGGCTCTCGTATGCAGTGTATAAAAAGTGCTAAAACCAGAACTAATCTGGAAATTTCTACTGTAAAGCAACAAAACGAGCACAAGTTGTAGGAAGGATTGAAAGCAATGCACAAAATCTTAACTGATCAAATGAACGGTATTAGCTCAAGCCTAAAGGATTGACTATGCCCAAAGTCAGTAGTTTTCCGATGAAACCTTAAAATTTCCAAAAAAAATTGATGATTTGAATTTACGAGGGGCCATGGCCCCCTGCCCCCGGCCATGATGCCCCTGACCAGCAGAGTTTCCAAGTGGAGGCAATTGCCCCTCATTTTGCCAGCCTTTAAGCCCACCTTTTTCTCGTGAATGGCAACAAAAAGAAGAGTGCATTTCTGCAGAAACAGTGACACATGTAAAAATAGCATATAAGTTATTGGACAAAATAAACAAGTTCATACTCACACAAAATTATCACGCAGGCAACATTTCATGCAGTCGATATCTATCTCTGATATGTGGGCGTACATCTTCATTCAATTCAGCCAACTTTTCCAAGAAAGGTATAAGTTCCAAGAGTTCACAATCATTTTTGTCTACAAACCAACTTTCAATGGGAATACCATTTGACAAATGATATGCAAATGCCTGTGGGGAATTGTCAATCATTATCGTTTTGCTGAGATCCCTCCCTAGTATTGACAAGTCTTTGATATAGTTCCCTTCTACATAGACGCAATGCTCTCTGTACAGACGATGCCGAAACAACTTTTTCTTTGGATCTATGATGTTGAGGAGCTTCTCCGCATACACTCTTTGTGAAGCTGTGAACAATATGACCTCATATAACTTGGAAACCTTCTCTAAAAACTCAAGCATGTATGGGCGAGTCCTCACATAGACCTGATAATGAACATCTTGATACAAGACATCAAAAGTGACAGCTGCGTCTTGAAGTGCCGTTAGGCTACAATGAACCAATGTTTCATCAAGATCCAAGACCAGAGCCATCTCTCTTGTTTTGCGGGTCTTTATAGGAAGTACAGGGGCCCTGTTCATAAGTTCTTTTGGTAATGGGGGGATGTGTTTTATGAAGTAAAATGGGTCAAACACATCAAGATCATCTTGATATGTAGTGGCTGGTCTAACTGCTGTATATTCATATCCATTCACCTCATGATTATCATTATCAAATATTTCATCATCAGAACAGTCGTCTTGATCGTCGCCATTGGTTGCACGTGCTTCTGTAATCTCTGTTGTAATTTCTTCTGCCTGCTTGACGCCATTTTTAGCAAACAGCGAGAAAACAGGAGAGAATAAAGTGCCTAAAATAGATTTACGCTCTTGTTTTTCACTTGACCCCTCCCCTTGGCTTTCATTGTCTTCACTTGAAGAGTCTTCTACGCCATTCATTTGCCCGCCATTTGTGTATTTTGGGTTTTGAGTAAACCGATATGCTGAATGTGGTCTTTCAGGTGTTTGTGTGATAAAGGAGTCGTTGCCATTTTGATCCAGACATTCCAACCGCCTTCGCTTCGCTTGTTTTTGATTTTCACTTTCTCCTGCACCTGACCATAAGAATGTTTTGATTGAAGACAATATTCCATTTGCTTTTTCGCCACAGGTTCCATCTCCTTCGCTGTCAGAGCTCTTCCTATCGTCGCGATCACGTTTTTTTGACTGGAGCGCGGGTGACATGATTGGACGGTGGCCTAACTGCAACAAGAGCTTCCCTCGGCATAAATTAAGGTGTAAAATGACTTACCAAGGCCAGCATGTGCAGTAAAAGATTCATTAAATGACGGCGTTATCACAGATCACCACGTATATTGAGATTGAATCACGTTTCACCAGAGATCGCTGTAAGTTTGTCAAAATAATCAATACTTCGCGATGTTGTGCTCACATTTCAAGTGTTGAAAAATGCAATTGATCGCTCAAGCAAACATGCTGAGAGCCTATCAATCATATTGATTAATCAATTTACGGAAATAAAGGCGGGAAATTTAAAATTGGCGGCAAAATTTGTCCAACTTTTCATCTTTTTGATGTTGTGCTGATATGTTCAAGGTTTTAAAAAGAGAATCGATCACTCAAGTGCACATCAAAATATAAAAACAGAAATCAACAGAAAAAATTTTCATTTCATTTTTCACTTTATAATAATTTCATTTTATAATATATATACATGTTAAATAGGTTTCATATATAAACATTTTTTTCAACCTGGCCTGTTTAAATGAAAATCCCAAGCACTAAAACTAAGAAAAAAGATATTACATGCCTAATTTACAATACACACAAACTAAGTCTATCTATAAAATAAAAGTTGTCCCGGTCTTGAAGGTTGTCAGGGAGGGTGCCAATTTTGTCTCTCTTTCTAGATTGTTCCACAGTTTCACACCACGATAAGAAAAAGCCTTTTGGCCATTGATAGTTTTTAGAAGCGGTATCTTAATATCAGTGGCGCAGTGGTGTAGTTCTCTGATTTTGCAGCCAGAACAGTCAAGCGGACCATTGCCACTTGAGCGTCATGACAAGGGGTCGCGGACTCGATTAGCGTTTAGCTACTTCTGTGATCCCAGCGCTTGGCGCTAAAAACCGCAACTTCACCTTCAGTTTCTGATGAGCGCAGAAACTGTTCTCTACCGTCGGAACACTTTATGAATAATTTTTTCAAGTAGTCTGGGGCAAGGGAATTCAAAGATTTGCAAGTTAGCGTGGCTGTCTCTTTTCTTACAAGGTTACTGATATTTGACAAGCCAAGATTCTCAATTATCGGAGCAGCAGAAGTATCGTATAGGCTGTTCGTTACAATTCTTGCAGCTCTATTTGGGATCTTTTGCAAGACGTCAATTTTTGATTCACTACAGCAGCCCAAAACGGAGCAACAGTAACTCAAATGGGGCTCACCAATTCCTCCATACATTTTGTTGAGTACGTCCGATGGAAGACATTTCTTAGAATACTTAATAAGTCCAAGGGCTCGATTTGCCTTGGTCTTGAAAGTATCAATATGTTTGTCCCAATTGAGTTGACTGTCTAACTGAACACCTAAGTATCTTGTATTGTATTGGTAACAATTTCAAAGTCCTGAGCACCTATTGAAAAAGATGGTTGAGCATCAGGCTGGCTTTCGATCTTACGGATGTTTGGACCACAGCCTGCGTATAAGTGCCTGCGTTTTCACAACGTTCGGAGAAAGTTTGTTTGCAAGCAACCAATCTAGCTTCAAAAGATCTGAGTTTGGATCATTTTGTAGATCATCAATGCTTTTGAAAGGAGGGAAATGGCCGTATCATCAGCATACATGCTGACATGACATTTTTGCAGGGAAAAGGCAAATCATTGATGTAAATCAGAAATAAGAGTGGACCAAGACAATAGCCTTGAGGAACTCCACAATTTGTTCCCTTTACATCAGAAGAAGTGCCATTTACCCTGCAATTGTTTGTTTACGGTTATCCAAGTATGATATGAGCCAGTCATGTTCCAGGCCAGTCACTTCATATATTTTCAGTTTTTTTAGTAGCATTTCATGATCAACTATGTCGAAAGCTTTCTTCATGTCAATACAAATTAAACCAGTGTTTTTCCTTTATCTATATTCAGATACTTGTCGCATTCTGATAAAAAGCCAGCATCTTGTATAAAAATAATGTGCTTCACTCCAACCTCAGTTATTGCACATTTTAGCTTGGGTATCTTCTTCCATGAAGAGTCGCTTCAGAAGTTGAAAAGATGCAACAGCCGGCTCTAAGATTTATTCATAACAAGGATCATAACAGCTCTTGTTCTGATTGGCTTTGAAGTGTATCATACAAGTTCTGCATTGAAATTTACAAATGATGTGATCTAAATCCATCGTTGATGGAAAAATCTCTTTTCGCATTTTTACTCCAGAAACCATTACTTAACCCTATTTGGACTGGGTTGAAATTTAGATATATTCGACCGGGGGACCTTTTTGATTACAAAGTACTTTGTAATCTAAGAGGGGGCTCCAGGTCAGTAAGAAAGAAAGAAAGAAAGAAAGAAAGAAAGAAAGAAAGAAAGTAAGTCCGTCACGCTCGTTAAAGCAATTGATTAACGTTTTTTCTCTGCTAATTGGCACTGAAATAAAGAAAGCGCACAGAAAGCGCATACAAGACAGAAGTTTCCCGCGATCCTATAGCAACATTTGACGTCGGCTTATTTCATGTTAGACAGATTTGACACCATAAGATGGATAAATCACCACGATGTTTACCCTGGCACAACAACAAATTTACCCAGAATTGGCACGTTCTTGACTTCATTAGCAGCTTAACCCTAATCCTACCGGGGGGGGGTGTTTTCCACCCCCCCCCCCCCCCTGTCGGTTTTTTGCAGAGCATTCTTTAACGACAAAAGCTATGACCCTCAAACTCTCTGACAATTACTAATTATCTATTAGCTACATTTTGACAATTGAATTTTTGAACAATAGGAGTCACGTGACAGGTGACACTACCATATTTGGAGCAAGGTATTGGAAAAATTAATGATTTTGATAATTTTACTCTCAGAATTAGTTCCAAATGTTGACTATTGCACTTCAAAAGAATCAGCAAACAATTAGCTTTCTATTGTTGTCAATGACAATGGAATTTGCTGACGTCAGCATTCTTAAATGATGACGTCACTCTGGCCGCCATTTTGGGTCATTTTGGCAAATTTTGAAGTTTTTTCCAACAGATTTTGTTTAAAATGCATAGAATTACGTTATGCAACACTTTAAAAGCATTTTGAGCCAATTATTATCAATTTTTGGCAGAAAAACACAGTTTTTATTTATGACGTCATCAATTTTTGTCATTTTCCTCCAAAATAACAGTCTAAAACACCTCTATGCATCATATTTGAATTGGAAATGAATAATACGCCAAATAAGAATGGAAAAAGTCATTCAGATTACCTTTATTCCGTTTTTAGAACAAATACGCCGGAAAACCATATATTTTGACATTTTCCGGCATTATGACGTCATAGTGACGTCACCTAATGAGGTGGCCACGCCCAAAACTACAAATCAGTTGAGAATAGTTAGGACTACGCCCTTGCCAAGTTTCAATGTTTTCCCATTAGTCTACGGCTATTTATAGAGGGGGGGTGGAAAGCACCCCCCCCCCCCCCGGCTATGTTAGATCAAAAAAAGCCCGGTAGGATTAGGGTTAATTATGTTGAAACAATCGTTTTCTAGAACGAACGCATCATTAGCCACTTATTGATAGTATTCATTATGCAAATAAGTCAAGTTTAGAGGATGATGTAACCGGCGGCCTGCACAGAGGCTAGCATTCGCAGCATCACCGAAGGTAGAAGGACCCCCCTCCTACACAGCTACAGATGCTAACGTCGCAGGTGAAGTTGAGAGGAAAGGTGCAGAATTACAGCAAACAATGGCGCATTGACTGGGGGAAGGCACGTGGTCACACTGAACCAAAAGATCTCCATGCATATGATTCTGCACAGAGGTTATCTTCGTGACTGCTTGCCTCAAATTAGAAGCCCGCGAATAGAAACATTCTGCAGGGTTCCGCATAAGCAATTTTGCGTTATCGTAAATCTCACATGACATCTAATTTGAGACAGATGCACCAATAGTTTCATGCACGAACTAAGCAAACTGGGGGTAATGACTTTTGATTTTTTGCGTATCATCCTCGTTTGACATAAAGATCAAAATATTGCTTTCAAACGATTCTTGTCCTTATACAAGGCGCTTGATTTTCTATTGAAGGTGACTTTATCAGCAACACTCATCTCTCTGACTGTAGCAGCATCAATGATCATTTGGGCTTATGGAGAAATCAATATTCAGTTTTCTTAAGCTTGCTTAGCTCAGGTCGTACTTTGTAATCATCCAATAGGATCTTTCTTCAAAACTGCAAGAGATATAACAATGAAGCGTATGACAATTGTTCTTTGAACAATTAGCTTTACTATAACAACAATAAAGGTTTAATTAATCACATGGGACGTTGCTAGGCAACCAAAAACAATTGGAAAATGGTCGAAATTGAGCTACTAGCACCTCTAAAAGCAAAATGGTCCAGATTAACATGAGGCAATAGGCAGATTGTAGCCAGAAGTAACAAATAACAGTAGAGAAGGATATTTACACAACAATCTAAATTGTAACTCTTGTCAATCAAGAGCAATTAACAATTGAATGGACTATTGAGATTTCTATTGTGAATTGTTTTCTATTGCTAGACCTCTAATTAGTGAAAGTAGCTAGTAATGAAGAAATTGCACTGTTCTTGCAGGTTCTGAGACATATTGCCCTAATTCATCCATTCTATGACGTCATAAAGATAAATGACATTATGGATATCAAAAATCGATGATGTCAACAAATATAAACAAAATGTATATCAAATGAAAGTACTCTTCAAATAGGGCTAATTGCAAGAATTTAGCGAGGATTTTCAGATTTTCTTTGTGACCAGCCTCCAAATAACAGCATCTGGATGTCATGTGGTACAGCAATGGACCATGAAATTTTTTAAATTTGATGGCCACCTAAATTTTAGTACTGCAGCACTATATCTACAACGGCGGTGGAGATATTTGAGAAATTTGGGAAGGGGGTGAAAAGGCTCCCCCAGGCCCAAATAGGGTCAAAGCATAGTGTTGACCACAAATCAAGCATAACTTTCGGTTGTAATGGTTTGGAGTCTGTTGCACCTCAAATGTGGAACATAGAAAAATGTTCCACGTTCACATTCACATCCAAATAGAAAAATGACTTCTGTTGAAAGCATAAGAATTTGTAAACTTATGATAATGCGACCGGATGGAATGGCCTAGACTGATTGCAAGCTCGTAGTTATTACTATTGATAAACTAGCTGTTAATAGAATTAAGTTAGTGCAGCTCAGAAGAGTAGGTAGTGTAAGACCAGTTATGTGCCCCCATAAGGGCGGTTTTGCACGGGAAGTTTCGAGGTTGAGAACAATCCAACTGTTTGCATATCTCAAGACAGCTTAGCATGACTCAAACTCCAGTGCAAGTTAATATGATATCACTCTCAGTTCAAATATTAAATCTTGTGCTCCGACCATGCATGCAGCAACATTTTTGTTCACCTGCTCTGCATCCCACATATTTAGCTCCTGTTCAAAGGCCAGAATGTGGCTACCTCTAATGTTTTGCTTTGATCCTGAATATATCCATGAAGCTACAACAGATTTGATTGGTTCACAGAAGTTGTTATTGTCTTTGATAGGGTGAAATAACAATAGAACATTGTAGCCTACACATTACTGATTCAAATTATGTAGTTTGATTATGCAAGTGCAGTGAGGCATGCAGGAGTATCCTTGCATTCCTTTGCCAATCAAAACAATGGCGAGTCTGTCATTCATGTTTCGAGCATTGCTTAATGATAATTGTTTTGATTGCCAAAACGACACTGCAGGTATAAATACCTTTCCAATGACGCACTGCAATTGTTGTGTTTTATCCCATCACAAACAGCTCCGCTCTGTCAAATCCTTCTTTGTTGCTCCATCCAATCACGAGCACCAATGAGTCTACATATTGTCTGCGATTGTCTGCTTATTCGTTTGTTTGGATCTGCCACACATCGCCCAAATTTCAGATTCAAACTCGTCTAAATGGCTGCTAATCGCAGCAAATATTGTTGTTGTCATTGCTGTTGTTGTTGGGATAACTGGGACTATTTCGTGAGTCTAGGAATGGCCTAACCTAAAATCTGAATATGAGTGATTCATCAGTAATGAGCTACCTTAGGTGCAGGTGGTTCTGTACTTAAGGTGGCTAACCACTGAAAATTTCACAATCGTAACACAGCGATAAGGTGGTTCACTACCAAGTAAAAGTAAGTTAAAAACAGACAAAGAATACTTGGTTAAGGTGGCTCGCTACCGATAAACTTTCACAATGATACACACTCTTGATCTCCTATCGCTCATGCATGCAGGTATGTAAAGAATTGATATCCATGTTGCTTAGATCAAACCATGTTTTTAGCAAGGTTAGATTTGAATTTTGTATTCAAAATGAATGGTTTCATCAGTTACATTTTTTTACGTATGACTGGTTTAACTTGCATTTTTCTGTGTTTCAAAATACCCTTGAAGGGAATATAAGCATATAAAAGTGGCTCAAGCCACTTGCAACCAATTTCTAGCCTATCAGATATCAGTATGTCCCGTTGACCTAGATCATTTACCCAAATATACTGCGGCACGCACGTATCATTGCCTATTGTCTTCGCGTGGCTATTTTTATCAAGGACTTATATATGCTTAGATTCCTTTTAAATGCTCATTTTTTAGTCTTCCAGTTTAACAATGGTTATTTTTCTACACGTTTTTTATAAAAAACTGCTCAAAAGAAACTCTACGGTGGCCCACAACTGTCACGCACACTTAAAGATGTACTTGCACTATTAAAAAACAAGCTGCACAAATAAAGAAGAAAACGTACGATTAAAGAAACAAACGAACACTTAAAGAAGAGAAAACTCATAATTAAAGAGAAACTCACAATTCAAAAACTCCACGGCAATTAAGAAAAGGCCACGGCGATTAAGAAAAGGCCACGGCAATTAAGAAAAGGCCACGGCAATTAAGAAGAGGCCACGGCAAATAAGAAAAGGCCACGGCAATTAAGAAAAGCCCACAGCAATTAAGAAAAGGTCACGGCAATTAAGAAAAGGCCACGGCAAATAAAAAAAGGTCACGGCAAATAAGAAAAGGTCACGGCAAATAGGAAAAGGTCACGGCAAATATGAAAAAGTCACGGCAAATATGAAAAGGTCACGGCAAATAGGAAGCCAAGTGCCGAGACAACGCGGTCGTAGTGAAGAGAAAGACAATGTGGTCGTAGTAATGTTTTTGTGTAAAATGTGGTAGAGGCCTACATGCAGCAGACCTCTTTTGACAACACTGTGGAAATGGTAAGTGAGTTTGGTTTTCTTATCTTACTAACTTTTCTTTCCTTTAACTTTGCTTAATTCACTTAAATTTTGACTTGCTAGACATATTTGAGGCCCATGTAAAGGCCTTACCTGCACGCCGTAGGCCTTAACCAACCACACATTTGATTGGGCCTACACTCTACATTACCATGAACATATTCAGGGCAGGGCACTTAGCTTTTTAGGCCTTGCCTAACTGTTTGCATCTCCAGTGGGATGGGATGGGGGACTCGCAAGCAAGCAAAGCAAGGGAGGAACTTGAGGAATTCCCTGGATTCAAGACTTGTATGTCTGCAGAATCAGATTCAAAATCAGATTCACATTCAGATTCAAAATCAGATTGTGAAATCAGATTCGAAAAACAGTTCTTACCCTCAAAGAACCCATCGACTCAGAAAATGATTCTTATTACAAGTATCTACAATATCCAAGTAATCAAATGCAATAACTTTAAGCAAAATATATTTTGTGGTTTTTCTGGAGAAACGGGGTTTATGAGTGTTGACATAAACAATACGGCAATGGCCTAAATTGATCTCTGCTAGCCCCCGTCCAAAGAACAAAAACAATTCAAAAACAATTCTTATTACAAGTATCTGCAATATCCAAGTAGTCAATTGCGACAAGTTTCAACAAAATATATTTTGTGGTTTTTCTGGAAAAATGGGGTTTATGAGTGTTGACCTACACAATACACCAACAGCCTAAATTGATCTGGGGGTATCTCCCAAAGCTAGGGTTTATTAGAGTTCCTACAATAAATCTAGTCATATCTACTTTTCTCTATAACTTGACAAGCCAAACTAAAATTTTTAGCTCAAAAACCTGAACTAAATGAACGCAAAGTAATCTCAACAAAACAAAGTTCTTGAAATTCAAAGTTCTTGTTTTTGAATTCTTTTTGTTCTTTCAACGGGGGCTAACAAAGATCAATTTAGGCCATTGGCAATGGCATTGCCGTATTGTGCAAGTCAACACTCATAAACCCTGTTTTTCCAGAAAAACCACAAAATATATTTTGCTGAAATTTGTTGCATTTGATTACTTGGATATTGTAGATACTTGTAATAAGAATCATTTTCTGAGTCGATGGGTTCTTTGAGGGTAAGAACTGTTTTTCGAATCTGATTTCACAATCTGATTTTGAATCTGAATGTGAATCTGATTTTGAATCTGATTCTGCAGACATACAAGTCTTGAATCCAGGGAGTTCCTCAAGTTCCTCCCTTGCTTTGCTTGCTTGCGAGTCCCCCATCCCATCCCACTGGAGATGCAAACAGTTAGGCAAGACCTAAAAAGCTAAGTGCCCTGCCCTGAATATGTTCATGGTAATGTAGAGTGTAGGCCCAATCAAATGTGTGGTTGGTTAAGGCCTACGGCGTGCAGGTAAGGCCTTTACATGGGCCTCAAATATGTCTAGCAAGTCAAAATTTAAGTGAATTAAGCAAAGTTAAAGGAAAGAAAAGTTAGTAAGATAAGAAAACCAAACTCACTTACCATTTCCACAGTGTTGGCAAAAGAGGTCTGCTGCATGTAGGCCTCTACCACATTTTACACAAAACATTACTACGACCACATTGTCTTTCTCTTCACTACGACCGCGTTGTCTCGGCACTTGGCTTCCTATTTGCCGTGACCTTTTCCTATTTGCCGTGACCTTTTCCTATTTGCCGTGACCTTTTCTTATTTGCCGTGACCTTTTCTTATTTGCCGTGCCTTTTCTTATTTGCCTTTTCTTATTTGCCGTGGCCTTTTCTTATTTGCCTTTTCTTAATTGCCGTGGCCTTTTCTTAATTGCCGTGGGCTTTTCTTAATTGCCGTGGCCTTTTCTTATTTGCCGTGGCCTTTTCTTAATTGCCGTGGCCTTTTCTTAATTGCCGTTGCCTTTTCTTAATTGCCGTGGCCTTTTCTTAATGCCGTTGCCTTAATTGCCGTGGCCTTTTCTTAATTGCCGTGGGGCCTTTTCTTTTTTGAATTGTGAGTTTCTCTTTAATTATGAGTTTTCTCTTCTTTAAGTGTTCGTTTGTTTCTTTAATCGTACGTTTTCTTTTTTATTTGTGCAGCTTGTTTTTTAATAGTGCAAGTACATCTTTAAATGTGCGTGACAGTTGTGGGCCACCGTAAAACTCAACTCTCAGATCGCCAAAAGTACTGGAATAATTTAAATTAAGAACTATTTATTTTGACAAAAGAAATTCTAAGCACAGTTTGACTTTATTTGTACTTGTTTCCTGTATTATATTACTCGCCAGGTACCTTGCCTAATTTATAGATATTTTAAATTATTATTATTATTACTATTATAACTTTATTAAAGTGTCATAAATATTTAGCATTAGTACTAATTGGGGACACTAAAGGCTGAAAAACCCTCATTTTGAAATTTTCACGAGCTCAACGAGCTCACAGGCAGTGAACATGAAGATTGCTATGAATCCTTTCAACATTTATAGGAGAAATTCCCTGGGGGTGGGGGGTACTCCCATTATGGCCTAACAGGGGGGTCCAGTCGGTTTGAGGGTCTTACGAAATGACTACCAAATGGCCATATTTGTCAACTCCTACTACCAATTGGGGGTATTCCAAGATTCATGACCAGTTATAAGATTTCGAATCAATAGGCTCCTTCGCATGTCAATATGGTCGTTGCAGCAATAATTATCATTAAATTCTGAAGTTTTCTTGCTTTGTTCAATCAGTTTTTACAATAGAAAATTTCGAAAAACTGCTAAATATATTCACTACCAGATGCTACCAAATGGCCCAATTTTAGGTCCACAAACTACCATTTGAGAATTTTTGTGAAAAGATACTACCATTTGAGGGCATTTTTCAAAATTTTTGCTTCGACCGGGGTAAAGTGAACTACCCATAACTTTTTATATTCACATGTGAACATGAAGTCAGATGAAGAAGACCGTTTCAACCTCATTTGGCTCATAACAATGCCTTCAAAAAATCATAATTTCCAGGATAATTTTTCGCTCTGATTACACAGAAATATATTCTGATACCAGCTCCCTGAAAAACCTCCAAAAATTTGACAGCCGAAGTTTGATCTTCATTCAAAAATACGGCTTTTGATCCAAGAATTTTATTGGGATTTGATGAAGCAGTATACCTATGGACATAGAAAGGAAAAAGGGCCATCACTGTGAAATTAGAATATTGATAATTGTTATAGATTTATAACTATTCTTGATTTTATTTCTGGGCGTAGGTCAGGGCACAGTGAATTATTTTGAAAATAGTGTTTCTCTTTTTAGTGATTTGGTATTTACGTGCAATATATTATTGTCCAAGTATATTCCCATTATTGTTCATCGAATTGCATTCAGGTCTCGCAATCTGACTCGAATTTGTGACTTTGACACAATAGTTTTTGGTAAATATTTGATCTGCACAGATCGTTCTCAGCATAGGTCACCATTTAACTTTTTTTGAATTCCCTTTTGCGAAATTGTTAGGTCTGTTTCGTTTTGGCATGCGAAGGACACCTTAGAGTTGCAAAATAAATCATGTTTTCGGGTATTACCAGCATCATTTTGGTTTTATCGAACAATTGCTAAGTAGTTCACTTTACCCCGGCCTGGGGTAAAGTGAACTAGGCACAGCGGTCACCAAAGAAAGCTCTTTTGTGAGACAATGGAAAAATATTTGAAAATTTTTTTGCTGGATAAACTGACCCAAAGACATAATGTCAAAACAACGTTAGTTTGCCATCAAATACAGTCTCTTTAAGATATCCTTGAAAAACCTCCAAAATAGTTCACTTTACCCCGTCTTACCCTATATTATCCTTTATCCATTAGTTTTCTAATCGTTCGTAGTGTACAGTTAGTTGCATGTAGGTTAACGTTATATGTCTTTATGTTTTTGGCCATGGGGTAGTCATTGTTTTTCGCTCCCCCTGGTATCGTTCCCGTAGTGTTTTATAGTAATTAGGTAAATATTGTTGATTGTAGAACTCATTGTAACTTTTTAAATGAATGATATAAGAAAAAATCTGAGTTTTAAAAAGCTTTCAATACTAGCCCAAATGCATAGTTTCTTATGAAAAAAATATGCGTGTAAAGCCAAAATCAACCTGATAGATGCTTAGTAGAAATCCCGTAGAAATGCCTTTCGCGGACGGCTTTTATTTATATATTTATATATAACCTCATCTGGATGAGATTCATCGATGATGTTTTCTTGATCTGGATGCACGGGGAGGAAAAGCTGAAGTCTTTCATCAATCATCTCAACAGTAGCCACGAAACCATTAAGTTTACTAGCGAGCAATCACGGGATAGGATTAGTTTTTTAGATGTTCAGGTTAGCGTGGGGGGGGGGAGTACTTTCGACAGACTTGTTTTGCAAGTCAACTGATACACATCAGTACTTGCATAAGAAGTCTTGTCACCCCTGGCACACGAAGAAGGCGATCCCCTATGGTCAGGCTCTTACGTTTCGTAGGATATGCTCGGAAGATCGCCAATTTCAGGAGAGGGTAGGCGAGTTAGCTGGATGGCTTAAGGAAAGGGGCTACGAAGAGTCTTTAGTTAACGAACAAATAGATAGGGTACGTAGGTTGGATAGGACAACTCTTCTAGCAAATGCGGGAAATAGGACCAATAACCAAGGGAGGGGGGAAAGGGTTCCACTTGTTGTCACATACCATCCAGCACTCAATAGTTTGGGGAAGGTTGCCAGGGGACTCCATTCTATGCTCACAAACTCGGAGGAGCATAGGGCGGTGTTTCCTGAGCCACCTTTGATAGCATTTAGGAGATGTAAGAACCTTAAGGATATACTTGTTAGGGCTAGGCTCAGTAGTGAGGGAAATGGGGGGACTGATAAGAAGGGATGTTCTCGTTGTGGTAAATCTCGTTGTCAAGTGTGTAATGTCATGAGTAATAGTGAACATTTTCATTCAAACATAAAGCCGGGAATATTGTAATAATCAGGATCCCGCTCAGGCTATTGTTGTTATATTGTATTGTTATTTCAAGATTTATATGTATGCTCCATCTAATTTGGAAAGCTATTACTGATGAAGGCTTACGCCGAAACGTTTAACGAATGTGTTTTTTCTGAGTCTATATATCAATTTATTACATATTGAGTAGGAGCTTATGAGAATATTTATTTATCAATGTATATAAAAATGGTTAAAACAGTTCTAGTTCTACATTACAATAATGCAAACTAATTTACACCAACTGTTTACAAGAAAACAGAAGCCCTTGATACAAAGCAAATTAAATTAATTTTTAACAGAAAAATCAAACCTATATTTTATGTAATGAAACATGCTAATAATCATTATCTACAAATCTTACACTGGCATTTTCCTCCACTCTTTTTTTATGTTTCTCTTGAATATCTAAATCAAGGACCGCCCAGAGAGACTTAACAGTGGAAGGGCTGGAGCTGCGACGGACGAAGCAAAAATACATCCAGACATCTGACTTCAACTTCAACAAACAACCATTTTTCAATTAAAGAAAATTCAAACGCATATCTTTGAAGAAAGTGGGGGGGGGGGTTGTTTATCCCCTGCTAGCTCAATGGGCTACACAGTCCCTGTATTAGATTACGGCCATTGAGAAATAATATGTTCCAGACCTGTCGTCATATTCAAAGGCAATTGCCATATACAATATTCACATGTAAAATATAAGGAAATAGCTGTCATAGAGAAATTTGTTTCAAAAAGTTGTATTGCGGCTGACCTGGGCATAGAAGGATCATGTTATGGTAGCGAAGTTTCACATCATAATGACTAGACAGTCCTTGGCTCGGTTAATTTTGCTCATTCACAGCCTCCTCCTATGTTGCAGCGCAAGAAAATGTGAGTCGCTCTATATTTGTAAAACTTAGCTCTTTAGTTTGCTATTGACTCTTTCAAAAAGGGGCCTATTTTCTTTTTCCGCGGAAGACTTAACATTAGTGCCAAGAGCTTACAAGGTGAGCGATATAATGTCCTTGGACAGCAGCCAAGGACTCGAACAGGTCATCTACTTTACAGAATTTGGAAGCACTAGGCTAACTATCACATACACTGTTTCACACGGTGTAAGTAATATTCTATCGTTTCCACAAAATTGTTTTCATGTGTTAAATATTCGTAGCTGCACTCTATGATTTCAGGAAATGATTCACTGATCACAAAGCTTTACTTGTACAGTTTAAATTTACCGGGTGAGCCAGAAAAAAGTTCTTACTTTCAAAAATTGATAGCATCTAGTGTACTGAATGGATTGGAATAAATCAATATTTGCTTGACAGCCAAAAGAGTCAAGTATTTTTGTGATTTATTTCGTCTTCTTACGAGCACTGGGAAAATTGGTTAACTAACATTTAGAAAACACTGGATGGTTGCAAATTGACTGAAAAATGCCTAATAAAGTGATTGATTAAATCATAAATGTCTCCTGGCTCAGAACAACAGCGAAAATGCAATTTCTCATGGGTGAGAGATATCGTCTGCACATTTATTGCCATGGGATTGAATTCTTTAGTATCTGTTTGAAAATCTATTGCTTATAACTCTTGAGGGAGGTGAAACGCCTGTGCGTACTTTTCTGTGTGAGAAGCGTCCAAATTATTTGATCAAGCGTTTCAGGCCCTTTTCAGTCATTTTGCAACCAAGAATTCTTTGTAAAGTTGAATTTACCTATATTTGCAGTGCTCGTAAGAAGACGAGAAAAATCACAAAAATACTTCGATCTTTTGGCTTTTAACTAGATTTTGAATCATTCAAATCCATGAAGTACTTGTGGTGCTACAGATTTTCGAAAGTGGGAGTTTTTGTGGCACAACCGGTAGTTTATAATATCCTTTACTTTACTTTTCCAAGTTTTTCTCAAAACTAAGGAAAAACTTGAGTGCAATAGAATTTTGAAAACTAATTCTTAGTAGCCATATAGTATACATAAACAGCGTTAGTTGGATTTTACACCCCACCCCCTAACCCCCCCCAGTAATGGCCCCGCTGCGCTGGACGTTAAAAATACAGCGGGAATGCTGCAAAATTTTACTTTTTCAACGGGGAGGGGATTACGGTTATCATGACGGGGAAAGGAAAAATGTCGACAATCGTTTATAATGGAACTTGTACAATTTTAGACAGGGAAAAATTTCAACTGGGGAATACCAGAGACTAGGTGGGGAAAATATTCAAACTGAAACTTAGTGAAGTTATCATCCTTTTACCTTGGCGGGGTATCGTTTCAGAAGAGGGGTCATTACTGTGGGGGTGTGTGTTTTTGCTTTTCAGAATCAAAGAAAGGCAACACAATGGTATAATGTTTGAATTTGTATTTAAGTCGCAAGTCCCTCGTACTTTGTCGTAAAGCCTTCAAAACAGACATAAAGTTACAATGATACGACAAGGAGCATTGAAATACATAGCAACCCTGTCACCCTGTGGCCATTTTCAAAGAATGCAAATAGTTATTTAAAGAGAAAAATGATCCTACAAATAACTAAAATGAAAATATTTCTAATAGGATTTTAAAGCCTGGTTTTCACTAGAGTCAAAAGAATCATAAGAGTCATGAGAAACATAATTTTGAAATCTTATGATGCTTATGATTCTTATGGCTTTGTTGTTTTCACTGCATCATAACGACTGTAAGAAATATAATTTTCCTTAAAATCCTGCTATAATAGCGCAAGCTTGGCAAGAAATTCCTTTGAAAATGCAGTGTGGCCTTTGCTATCGCTCTCTCTTATGTTTCAGATAATGTAGATTCTGGTAAGAAGGCACAGGTCTCACAGAAATGGAAATGAGACACGTTTTATTCCACAAATTTTCACTCAAAATCACTCAAAAGACTTTTCCTGAAGCTATCTAAGATTTTGGGCAACTGTTAGTTGCTCCCATGGTTTTTCCACCCGAAATACTTCCATTTTCTACAAATAATTACAGTTCTCTGCCTAGGAATACACTTGGAAGCCCTACTTTTGAGTGGAATTTGCTGAAGTTGCGTCATCTAATTGAAGAAACAAAGGCTTAATCCGGCACATCCGGTCGTAAGGATAGTAAAGATGAAAAAGTTTTTCATCTTTACGATCCTTATGTCACGCGTTTTAAGAGATAAAATCAAGTGCTAATCATTTTACGATTAAAATTCTTGGTGTTTTCACTTGATCATATGCGTCATAAGATCTTAAAATTATATTTCTTATGATTCTTACGATCCTTATGACTCTAGTGAAAACCAGGCTTAAGAGAAAATATTTCATTCAACAAAGTCTTTATCATCGATTTATTCAAAACTTTTGTAGGCCTGCATTCATTCTATCATTTATATGTTATACTTTCATTCATCTAGTACAAATAAGTGCTCCAGCCTTGAGGAAATGGCGTGAGCAGTCCTTCGGTAATCAACCCCTTGGAATTGTAAGTACATAATTTTACAGCATAGGTTCCAAATGTTCTAGATTGTTGGATGTGGGAAAATTGTTGCTTTTGGAAGTGGGAAAATTGTCCGCTTCTGTCAATCATTTTCAGCGCATCATACATTCCATCTCTACCAATCCTTATGCTAGTATCACTATCTGCACAAATTGCTTATTATTTTGGTGCTAGCAGCTCTCAAGGCCTGTTTATATGAGGAAAAACATCTCACCTGCCAAACCCGGGGCTGAGAGGCGTGGTGCAGTAAAATCTCTTTTCTGTGAAATCAGAATGAATTAATCCATAAGAATCAACCAATAATTCTGTTCACCTCACCATACCAATGGTGTCTCGTTTATGTGGAAAAATTTCGCCTCACCCGGGTGAAATTCCACCTCTCACTGGTGAGGTGGGATCTCACTATACCGGTGGTGTTGCATTCGTCATATGAACGCAAAATGAAAATAAGGGATTCTATGGCATGGTGGAACCTCACCTTTTAGCCCCCCCCCCCCTGGTCTGGCAGGTGAGGTGTTTTTCTCATATAAACAGGCCCTTCAATCAAGGGCGCCTGCCTTGTAGGATTTGCATTTATTACCAGTACAGTTTTCGTGACCCAATACACAGAGTAATCGGTGTCCTGTTAATCCGTGTATATTATAGGGTTTTCAAATTCTAACGTCTGTTAGTGTCGACCAATCAAAATCACGCTGTCTGGTCATCTCGTATAACAGTTGATATCGTATTACATCAACACCGGAATTTGAAACCACAAAGTTATTTATAAGTCATCTTGACCTTGACAGAACAGACTCTGTGCACTGGGTCACGAAAACAGTACTGGAAATAAACACAGTCCCTACAAGGTACGCGCCCTTGCTTCAATAAGACAATTTACTTTTTCCAACTTGGCAGTTGGTAGTAGCAAGGACACTTAACTTATAGGGACAGTGTTTACTCCCGGCAATGTTGACAGGACACCGATTACTCTGTGTATTGGATCACAAAAACAGTACTGGTAAATAAACACAGCTCCTACAAGGTAGACACCCTCAGTAGTGTCCTTCTCAATTTACAAATAAATTCATTCGAGAAAGATAGTTTATAAAAATGCTACATCTCAGAGTCCTTCAAGTCTTCATTTGCTAATTTTGCACAAGGAAAACTACCCTGGGTACCAGATTCTCACTAAAATAAAATGGAGAGAACATTTCTCCTTTCTTCCTACGATGCACTTCTGTTATACCAGCACCTCTAAAATTGGGAAATTATGGAATAAGGTCAGCTTGACCTTTTAATGCTATCCCTGTCACTGTTATTAGGGGGTGTTTATCTTACGTTTTTAGCACTAGATATTGTATTGTATCTATTTTTATATCATAGAGCTCGTAAATATTTGTAAATATTGTGGGAAATTGATACATACATACGTTCATTTTATTTCAGAGAGTCTGGTACCCGGTGTAAAGGAAGACAAAATTAGCATGTAAACGCGAATTTGTGGTCAAATTATGAACTTTATAAGCTTGTCATTATTACTCTAATTCGTCAAAACAATTAAGTCAACAGTGAATTCATAACTTGAATGATAAAAATAGGAAACAATTTTTTCATATCATAGATTTAGCCACTGCGAAAAAAATTTGCTTCCAATATTTGACTTCTTTCAATATTTATTCTCGTTTGCAGTTGTAAGAGTTTTCCAGCGCAAGCAAAAGTTTCAAAACCACCCATCTGAGAGGATAGTTATTTTTTCAAAAAGGAAAGAGCAACGCGTACTTTTTATAAGAAACTAAGAATTTGGGCCAGCACTGAGAGTTTCTGAAAAGTATCAGATTTTGAGTCACGGGGGGGGGGGGGTTCTTAGCCAAATTTTGGGTAGGGGTCTGCCGCGAGCATCTTCAAAAGGGTACCGTTGGCTAGACTAATTTTTACGAAAATGGTACCCTTGGCTACACCAATTTGACCATTGTCTGAACCAATTTTTACGAAAATGGTACCCTTGGCTAGACCAATTTTGACCATTTCCTGGACGAATTTGTCAAATTTGTACCAAATATGATATTATGACCGTTCACTAGGCCAATATTTTCAAAAATGATACCCTTGGCTAGACCGTTGCAAGGCCAAAATTGCAAAAAAGGATACCCTTGGCTAGACTAGAAGTCCGAAAAAGTATACCCTTGCTCGCGGCACATCCCCAGGTACCTTTACTATGGAAGACCCCCCCCCCCCCACCCGTGTTTTGAGTACTGAGAGTTTCTTGCGAGTTTCTTAGAGGTTCTATAACAATCTTCGTCTTCACTATACCTGTGCACTCGTGAACATTTAAAAGCAAGTTTTTCAAAGTCTTTCCAATCTTTAGACATTACTCGAGTACTTTACGAATAATATGATACAGATAACAAGTGAAAGTAAAGCAAAAATATATCAAGGATTTCCTTTATCAAAATAGATAGCTTCTTAACCTATATTTTCCCAGAACTGGAGTTTCTAAATTTTTTGATGATCGGAGAGTTGAGTTTCTTATCGGCAGTTTCTTACAAAAGGAATAAGTGTATGTCGATAAAATTTAGAGAAAAAATTGCTAAATATATCAAAGCTCAGGTATTAACCGAAAATTGGCAAAGAAAAACTGACAACGCTGTCATCGCCCCTAGATAATTCAATTTTAGATATCTACTTGCTATATACCTTCCCCATAACGACTATAAAACAGACTGATTTCTTTCACAGTGGACCTTAGTGAATTATGGCAAAATGTGGCGGTCATGCCCGCAAAATAGCAGCAAGACAATGGAATCATATCTCTTTGTACCACCCATCTACACAGCCCCAGCAAAGGAGATCAATGTTGAAGTAGACTATGGGATGCGAGATTGTGCTGGGCTTTACACGAGATGCAAGTACAGCTTCTCTGTTTACGCTTTGCGGACTTCACAGAAAATTGGCCCCCTTCGGCATCTAACGAACATTACCAGCTATGTTTTAGTGGCAAATATTGGAGAAATGCCAATAGGAAAAGGAGACCAAGAATTTCGAGCTCGTTTCAAAATCGACATGAAAGAGCAGTCAAGACTTCACCTTATGTTCAAGAACAGTGGAGCTTGTGTATATGTTAAAAGCTTAATGATGTATTATGCAACATGCGAATTCAGGAAAAGGTTGCTTCAGTTTCCCATAACTGCTTTACCAAACTCAACGATTGGTTTGGAAACAGTTTCTGGTACGTGTGTTCAAAATGCTGTTGATAAAAATCATGGAAAGATAACAATGACCTGTTCTTCAAAAGGAAAGGTGACATCGGTTACCGGAAGATGCATTTGTGATGCTGGATTTACGAAAGATTCAAAAGCAAATTCTTGTTTGCGTAAGCATACTCTCTTACCTCATATGATTTTCTACATATTCCTCTTATGGTTTTTTGCCATCTTTTGTTTCCATTTTGCTGGTGTGAAGCAGAAAAACGTACCCACTGTTTAAAAACCATACAGGGACATCTATGTAACCAACGTGTAAAATTTTAATTTTGCCATCTTACTATGGCTTAATCCCCGCGTAGAAGGAGTCTGGGTATTCTAGTATTGGCCTGTTGTATTTGATGAATTCGAGACGTTCGTGGATATTGTTTAGCCAGAGGAACAATAACGTGCGTAGGAGTTTTCTTTGTCCTATTTATTGATTGCCTCTACTTAGCTCCGTTGATTCATTTTAATTTTAGAGACTTTTTCGGGACATGAGATACGGTTTGTCCGAGGAAATGTATGTTTCTCTCGTGCAGTAGGTTAATGCTCATGCGCCCGTCAGAGTTCCAACCCAAAACGCTACTGCGCATGAGCATTAACCTGCTGCACGGGGGGACACATGTGTTTCCTCGGACAAACCGTATCTCAGCTCCCCAACAAAGACTTTTACATGGCTTTAGGTGCAAAATATTCTTCTGAAATAAGCATCTAGCCAAAAGTCCTCTTTCTCAAATTTTAAAAACAGCCAAAAATGTGCTTTTCACTTTAATTTATAAGTTTTAAATTGTATGCTCAGCATCAGTTTTTGTATTACTACCGGGTGAATAAGAAAAGAACCCCCGTTTGGAAGACCACTGCTCCCTGAATATCAAAGCAACAATGACTTAGTTGAAGCAAGGGCGCCTACCTTGTACTGTATCCGTGACTTGGTGTTCACAGATTAATTGGTGTCCTGTGACCCAGTCCTGTTTATCTCTGCATATCATAAGGGATTTTCAAATTCCAACGTCTGTTAGTGTTGACGAATCAAAAATCACGCTGTCTGATTCCCTGTGGCCAACTCGTATAACATTTGATCTCGTATTACATAAACACCGGAATTTGAAACCACAAAGTTATTCATACGTCATCTCTACTTTGAGAAGACTGACTCTGTGTACTGCTGGGTCACGGTGCGGTTCTGGGACACTGTCTGTACTGGGTCACAGGACACCAATTACTCTACAGTACTGGGAAGACTGGGAATAGGCACACTTCCTATAAGGTAGGCGCCCTTGGTTGATGCCTCAAAATGATGATGAAATTGAACTTGCGCAATTGGTTGCATAACTTTTCCAACAAGGTTTTTCAAAGAGTGGCTACATTTTCTGACTACCCTGGCATTTTGAGCACTTTGAGGAACCAATGTACTTCAAAAATTAATTGCAAAAAGTCTTTATGTTGTTACAGGTTGTCCAAGTGGTACCTACAAACATAAACCAAGTAATAAAAGGTGCAAGACGTGTGGAGAAAGGACAGCAGCAATTAAAGATCGAACAAGTTGCCCATGCAAGAAAGATCACTATCGGTTGAGAGGAAGGAATGAAAATGAGGATGATTGCCATTGTAAGTCAACAATACCTCTGTTGTTTTTAGTTTTATATGCCGGGTGTCCCAAAATGATGTATTATTGTTTGATTGCTTACATGACCATACCCAATGAACCAATTTTCAAACACTTTGTTTTATTTGATTGCTTAAAGGCTAAATTGTATTTTAAGATGTTGGTTGTGGTTTTACCAATTTTTGAAAATCGGTTCATCGGTTATGGACATATAAGCAATCAAACGATAATACATCATTTTGGGACACCCGGTACATATTCATATAAATTTGTAAATCTAAATCGAATATTGTGATAAATAGATACATAAATAAATGAACAATTGTAAATAGAGCTTCAAAATTTTAAATGGACAATAACACAGGGTGAGTCCATAAAAAGGCCCGGTGTTTAAAAAATGCTGCTCTCTCAATGTTTAAGCAATAATATTGAAAACTGCCTTGTTTTTTCCCGATATGTCTAATTAGGTTCAATAATTTACCCGGCTTTAATCAGCCATTCCTTCCCGTCGATATGAGAGATTTTGTACAGAAAGTCCCTTTCGAAAGTCTGCAAAAGTGAAATAGAACGACCAAGACAATTTCTCTTTGTTTTCCTTCTTAGCAATAATCACACTCACATGCATTCATGCATTTTGTCTTCGTGGAAGAATGGATTACCCCTGAATAAGTTTTTCATACTAGGGGGGAGACTTTTTCATTCCCCCAAAAGAATAGCAGGGGCTAAAGCGTTTTCGAATCATTGCTGTAAGGTAAACACATAAGGAAGCCTTGCACCGGATTTTAGCACCTGTTTCAAGGTTTCTCGATGGGACATTTTTCAGAAAATCCCTTGTAAAATCTTAACGGAGCGACCGAGCTCAGCAAAAAAAATTTTGTAAGCTATTGAGCATGTTAGCTATTCAACTAGATATTGAAAAATATCATTGATTATACATTCAGGGAGCAGTAGCCTTTCAAACGTCGGGTCATTTTTGACTCACCCGGTACCAGAAGCAAAATGTATTGACTGTTGTATTGAATAGAATAACAGTTGCGAGTAGGTCCATCCCATTGCTTTATCGTGTTTGAACCTATTAAGAGTTTCTAAGTTTTAAGTTTCCAAATTACTTGTTTCGCTAACTTTGCCAGAGGGCTTCTCATTTGTGAGAACTTTAAATCATCGTAAATCCTAAACCAATAGAGGAAAAATAATATAACTTCCAAGGACACCATAGTTGATGAAGGTCTACAATATGGTGGCAAACAGAAATCTGTAGCTTTTCTGGTTTCGGATTTAGAAATTTGATAATGTCATAGCCTCGAACTTAGTAAATGCCGCAATTTTGAAACTAATCAAGGTATCAATAAACTTCCATGGCAGATTTACAACACAAAGTCCTCAGTTTATTCCAAATCATTTATTTCAAAGAAAATTTTATTCAATTTTACATCGACTTTTCTGAAGATTACAGGCCTATGTTTTCTTAACAGCGCTTCCTGGCAAGCCAGAGAATTTAACAGTCGAGGATGTAAGAGATACATCTGTCGTTCTTTCTTGGAATGCACCAACAAAACAAGGCACACTATCACCTATCTGGTATTCCGCATCATGCGCCAATGTTACAGACATATGCAAAAGGATAAATTTCATACCACCTGCGAAACACATCAATTCGACTAGTGTAAAGATAAGCAACCTTAAGCAATTTACCTGGTACCGATTCATTATTCATTCAGAAAATTATCTGGCAATAAGGATTGGTAAAGAAATGATGCAGTCTAGTTCGATCTCTTTTCGGACAAAAAGTGGAGGTAAAAGTACAAACTGAATATACTTTAGGTCCTTGCATGCAAGCTCAGTTATCCATAATTTTGTTTCTTCCTTAGATTTCAAATAAAACCTAGTTTTATCAAATGGCTGTACATGCAGTGACCTATCGCATTTCATCAGCAGAGCCCTCATCATTGAGGTTGCTGATCTAACTATGTAGATGTAGATGAATTTGAGACTAACTGTAGGCTGATTTCAAGAAAAGTTTGAAAATTGTACGGTAAAGTCTGTATACTTATTTGCAGCAAATAATTCTAAATCATTCTATTTTTTCAATTTCCTTTTCAACTTGATTTATAGAAATCTGGGCCTACCCTAGATATACCTACTGTCAATATATTGATAAAAAGAATGATGAAAAAATGAAACAATTGCAAAACAATCCTGGCATAGCCCAAAAGATGTATCAAGTAAAAACGCTTTCAATACAAGTTACTTTACAAAAAGCCCGTCGATTGTAAAAAGATTTCAGAATGTCAAATTCTGGTTCAAATTCAAAACTATATACAAGTTTCGTAGGACCAGAAAAGCAAGATTTTAAAACACAAGAAATATTGTTTAACTCTAATGTTTCCGTTCTTGTTCAATTGGTTCGGAGTAGGAATCCTGAAAAGGCAATGAGGAGGCAGGTCCCTGCAGGGGAAGATATAAGAGTACTCCTCCCCGGGATGGGGGGGGGGCGGGCGTATCTTCTAATCCACCGAGTGCACCATAGACCTAGCCTGTGTTCCAGACCACTTGGAAAGGAAAGTGGTCTGTGTAACCAAGCACTAATCCGTGTTCAGACGATGAATTGAAGTGCGAAATAATTAAGGGCATTCTTTCACGGATCTGATTGGCTACAATGAAGTCAGTGATCAACACAACGGATGTCTTTGTGAACATGTGTGTTTGAAACAAACCAGGGCTGATCGTTATCACTTTGCACGGGCGTAAAAACTCAGTAGGATTAGCAGGCATTCAAATCTCCTATTCTTTCATCGTAAAAAGTCAATAGGATTAGCAGACATTGAAATTTTCTATTCTTTGTATTGTAATTTGAGTTCTTCACATGAGACAGTCTTTTCCTTTTGATAACAAAACAAATAGTGATTATGCGAATTATTAGTTGCATATATTAATTTTTCTTCAGATTCCGAAGAAAATTTGTGAACACGGATTAGTGCTTGGTTACACAGACCACTTTCCTTCTCAAGTGGTCTGGAACACAGGCTACATAGACCATTTACAATGTCTCTATGCAACAATAGTTCTTTTAAAGAAGACACCGTAGAAGATTCTGCGTCAAATATGGCTATCATAAATGTCCTCGTTCTATCTCTTATATGTTCTAGTTTGTCACAGTGGATATTTCAAAACAGCCTTTCACTTGTGTAAGAAGTGTGGAACAAATACTTCTGTCAGATTCAATGCAACGACATGCCCATGTAAGAAAGATTTTTATCGACTACCTGGAAAGCAGCAAAGCCATGCAGAGGATTGTCATGGTAAGTGAACAATTTAAAATCGAAGCTTAGAAAGGGGCTTTAAAGGCCTTACAGGGGCTCCATTTCCAATTGTTTGTCGAAATTATGATTTGCAGTTTCTCGAAGGCAATATCGCATAGACCTTTCGTCTTTTTTCAGAATGAATGCATTGACTGGGAGATAAGTGTTCGTAAGTTTTTACTTCATAGAGGAGCAAACCAAACATTCATATCTTTTTTGATTGCGCGGATTCAAGTGCAGTTTTGACGGTAACTTTTTGGTGGTTGGGGTGAAGCCACCAAAGAAACTGAAGAAGAAAATGTACACGTCCCTAAAACAATCGTGATTTCAGATTTGTCTACAATAGCCCCTTTAATGCACGACCTTGCTGCAAAAATGTTGTGTAATTACATCATTTGCTCCTTATTACTGCCAATAGATTTCAAAATTTCACAGAAAATTACTTCAGGAAATTACCTTAGAAACTTATTGTCATGATACTTCTGCAAGACACAATGTATCTTTCTTACAGCGTTGCCTTCTGAACCGAGAAACCTAAAGACTGAAAACCTGCAAAACACATCAGCTGTGATTTCATGGACTACGCCAGTGAAAGCAGGAGGATTGCAGTTGTGGTATTCTCTTAAATGTGACATTGATTCAGATATTTGTAACGAGATAAGGTATCAACAGTCAGCAGAAAATATCACTTCATCGAGCATACAGATAACGAACCTCCGACCATACACATGGTACACATTTACTGTTTACTCACAAAATGCAGTTGTCAAAATCTCAGGAAGACCAAAAAGATCATCAAGTACAATCAAATTTCAAACTATGCCTGGATGTAAGTGAAATTTCTCGCATTAAAGGTAATGTGTCCACGTAAGTACAGCGTCTTCGCAGGGTGCATGCCAATTTTCACGCGATATTTCATATGATCATTTTGGTACAGGAGTAGACTTATGACCTAGAGTCCCTTTCCGATGAATTTGCAAGGTTTTGCAGGCCAACTCAAAGCAACACCATTCCAGTGCAGCAGCTATTATTGCAATCTTGTAATGACGCGCAGAGACAGAATTTCGATGCGCAGGAGAAGGCTGTCACATGTGGAACAAGATCGTAGTGGCTGCTGGAGTTGCTTTGCTTTGAGTTGGCTTGCAAACTGCTTTACATTGAAGAGAACAGAGAGAGACGCAGATAAGGTGCAATCCACTTGCACAACGATTATATAAGTAAACAGCACCCTAGCCATCTTTATTTGTCACGTAAAGGAATTAGAGCGATCAATGCTGAAGCGCAATTCAGGCCGACACAAAACACATAAATATCGTCGCAAAGCACTTGGATTTAGTTGATCCATTGAAAAGAATCGAGCTCTGATTTAATGTTCGAAAGGTCAAAATACTTGCAATTTTGTTGTGGTCTTCTATATTCCAGGAATGGAGGCAACAATTTGGTTTAGGAAAATTGGTTCTTCTGAATAAATGACATCGGTCCTATATCCCTGATGAACTCACAATCTTCTCACATTGTAGAAACATACAGAAGAATTTCTTGTCTCTCAAAGGATAAAACATACATCATTTATAGGAGAGACTAGATTCCTTTCACAGCTGAGGGTTTTCCTAAACCACTAAACTAAACATTACCCAAATTGCTGGTGCTCCAAAAAATTTGCCAAAAGTACAAAAATGCTCTGGGCTTATAACTTTCAACAAACGGTTGATTGAATCATATCAATAGAATACTATTCGTAATAACAAGGAACGACTTGTAGCGCAATAACATCAGTTACTTTAATTGACATCTCAATTCAAAGAGATTAGTGACTGCAGACAAAGGAGATTCTCTCAACCAGTGATTCAGAACAAACAATGCTGCAAAAGTTTCTCCGAAACCAAGTGAGCGAAATATCGCCTTGTGCATACAAAGAGTAGTTTCTAAGAGAAGTTAGGTATGCTTAGAATGAAAGAAGAACGGTAATTCTAAAGATCTGTCAGACAGATTTTGCTTATTTGATTCAGGAGCTGGGTGGGAATTGTTTAAGTCAAGCCATAAATACGCGAGAATTAAAATGCTTTCTGCTTCAGTTTCTGAATTAGATATACAAAATTTGCCAAGCAGATCTTTAGATTTACTTTTCTTCTTTCGTTATAAGCACATAAATTCTCTTGGAAACAACCTTTCGCGTGTAGAAGGCGAGAGTTTTCCCTACTGGTGTCAGGGCAACTTTTGCGGCTTTGTTTGTCTGTTTTGAATTGCTGGTTGAGAGAATTGCTTTGTCTGCAATCATCTATCACTTTGAATCGAGGTGTCAATTAAAGTAACTGATGCTATTGTGTTACAAGATCTTTCCTTGTTATTCGTAATAGAATTTCAAACGTTTCACATATTTGGAACAAATGTAGCAATTTGCATCCGACAGTAAACATTCGATATGACAAGATTTAATATAACTTGCCATTTTCTTTTCTTTTACAGTGCCATCTAGAATACGTCGCATCGAAGATATGGAATACAAGGCGAAACTGCGCTTGATATGGCATCCTCCTCTTTTCTTACGAGATGCAACTGTTTCATACGAAGTCAAGTGCTTTAATTGGCCTTTGAGAAAAGACAATCTTCAGTCTATGATTTTTGATGTTGCAAATGTTAGCATAGCTACAAATATAACATGCAAGGTGAGCTTCTTCTAGCTATTGATTGATTGATTGATTGATTGATTGATTGATTGATTGATTGAGTAATTTATTAATTTATCTATTGATTTATTGATTTATTGATTGGTGAATCGAGTCAACTAAAAATTTCCAGTTGTCTTTCAGTTGTATTTAAATAATCACAGAGAAGTCTAATTCCTTCTATGAAACATTCAAAAACAAACAAGCAACAAGATTTGTAAACTACGTGCCATCTATAGCTGGGTGAAGACTAATTATCCGCGAGTTTCGCATCCAGAACATGACATTTACAATTTTTTGATATGGAGAGTTAACCAATATGATATACATACACAAAATGACTTAGATATGAACACAGACATATCTTCAAGCATAGTAGGCATGGATAGATACAAACATTAACGTAGCAAGCGCAACGTCTGATTATGAAAACGTATATAATTGTTATGCAGACCACTATTTCTAAACATCTACCCTCCTTACTTTTGATTATATGATTATGATTGAGTGTTTGAAAAAGGAGCTATTTAGCCACCAAGATTGCTGAATATCTGTTTTTACAAATTCAAAATTAGATAATCAGTTGTAGAAGCTGTCTATCTCTGTGTGTGTGTGTGTCAATAAAAAACAAATGCATCAAAGCGAATATAAACAATTAAATAAAGTAAAATGTAAGAACTTTAATATGCATTGAAATATACGTTTATCAAGCCGTTATCTGGATTAATGACGGACTTTACTTGAAACGCAATACCTGCAGTCTGTCACGCATCTGATTGCCTGCAATAAAGTAGGAGCTCAACACAACAGATGTCTTTGCGAATCTGTGCACTGGAAAGAAAGGATGGCTAATCTTTATCACTGTCTACGACCATAGAAAGTCAGTAGGATCACCGCCCATTCAATTCACCTATTCTTTGTATTGTCTTCATCGCCCAATCAGATGAGTGACGCACTGCCTTTAATTCAATTCATATAAAAGTGCTTATATTCTACTTTGTTTAGTTGTTTATCTTTGTAGTATTGCACTACACGCGGCTACACGCAACCAGGAGAAAATTATCAGGGCAAACAGTGCGTAATATGATAATGAAACACAATGATCAGAGAACCAATAGTGACCAGTGAGAGGCCATTTCCAGAAATACGACTACGACAAAACAGTATTATGTTTAGCGAATTGTTCAATTGTTTAATTACGTCCTTAGTTTCATCCTTCGCGGTTTATCTTTGCTTCCAGGTGAGAGCAAAGAATAGTGCTGGTAGTGGTCCTTGGTTAGGAAAGAGAATCAGCTTGAAGGGTAACAAAGATGAAAATTCAAAGGATGGAGCAAAAAAATTTGGTGAGATTAAGAATAGATTCATTTCAAGCAGTAATGAAAAAGGCTGTTTTATCATAACTCTTTAAGCATAGGTTCCAAATCTTTAAAAAGGTTGGTGTAATATTTAATGACCGATTTTTTTCAAATGAATGACTTCAAAGAAACCTTAGCTATGTTGCTACAATTCTGCTGTTGTATTTTTCTGATACCATCAATAATTTCAGGATTAATTTTTTTCTTCTTTTTCGAGAACTCACGAAAAAGTTTCAAAAGAACTTGAAACCATCGTAATTTCGTAACTGTTTGACTCAACATGAAATAATTTCCAAGAAAATCTTAGTTTAAGAAGGCCTACAACATTCTAGCATTCTATTTTTTGAGTTATTGGTTGAGAGAATCGCTTTGTCTGCATTCGCTAATCATTTTGAATTCAAGTGTCAACAAAAGCAACTCACGCTATTGTATTACAAAATCTGTCCTTGTTTGACAATGTGCCTTAAAATACTGCAGGTTGGATGCATTCAGGCTAAGTTTTATTTTTTTATTTTATTTTTATACATATCAATTAAAATTTCACAATAACAGCAAATAGTTACAAGACGATACCACAGAGAGAATGAGAATGAATTGCATCCCCGTGGCTCTAAAAAATAACATAAAGCATTTACATGAAAATAATGAACCAACCAAAATATCGCAGCTTAAACTAAAACTACGAAAAGAAATAAAATGATGCAAAGGAAGGAGGAGGAGACGAAAATTTCACTGAAATGATTTAAGAAAATCTCTTTGTTGATGCAATGATCTTAAGTGTTGCTTTGCTTTAATGATTGTTTTAATTGATTCAATAGGTAACCTTATATCACCATACAAAATTATTGAAAACTAGTTCCTTATTGGACAGTTTTGACAAACCGTTTGAAATCAAAATGGCCTGTATGCAGTTGAGGAGATTATTTATTGCAGCGTGTGCGTGAAGGGTCCTAGGTGACGATGCCTCTAAAGGGACATTTCTTAATCTATATCTTTAGGTTTTAAACCTGATGCTTCAAAAGATACAATGGTGATTGCAACTTCTTCAACATCTGTACTGATCTTTATCATTGTTATTATGACTGTGCTTGTTGTCAGGAGGAAACGATCAGGAGGAATGTCTTCCGAAGTACAGAGTAGTCATTATACAATGACATGGCAAGCCCGTAGTGGGAGTTTCAACCCTTATGGTATTTTCAGGAATACGGTAAGAGCAACACAAAAGATATATAAGTTATTTCGAGAGCGTAAAAAGAAATTTAACATGTGTGGAAAATTGTATTGTATGGAATATCATAGAGTAGGTACCGAAACAATAACCTACAGATGCAATAAGATATGGAACAGCATTCCAAGGAGAAATAAAGCAGTTTTCCCTTTACTTGCATTTTTAAGCTTTGTACCCCTTATTTACAGAATTTGGCTGCATCTATTATATATATATATATATATCAAATCTAAATTTACATATCTGTTTCTTACATATTTTCATCATCTACCGGATGTCCCAAAGAAAAGTACTCCCGTTTGAAAAATCACCAAAATTTGATTACACGGTTGATCTTCAATTTTCTTTTTTTGTCAAGTAGATTATGGACCAAAATATTTTCCAAGACATAGCTGATCTTGTAAGTGGTTTAAATATGAGCAAATGTAGCTCTTTTAAGGGCTACCTGGTTTTGAATCATACTGCAAAAAAGCACTGATGGATTGCCAAATCAATTTCTTTTTGCATGTAAAACTTCTAGTGTGGTCATAAATGACAGAGTATCATTGGAGACTTCACTGATGATAAAAAATCTGAGATTTTTGACTCTTAGGCAAGATTGAGTATTTTGCCTAAAAACTATAGCTTAAAATAAGGTTTTTCAACGTGTAATTTTAGATACCTTGCTGTATCTAAAGCAAAAATTTTATCATCTAAAAATATTTTTGGGTCTGTGATAAAGCAATTCAAAAAAGAAATTTCATCAAAGGTTTGATAATCAATTTTTGGTGATTTTTTAAACAGGAGTACTTTTTTGGGACACCCGGTAGCTCATAGTTAGGTTTATTGGTAATATTTAGCTGATTCTTGCTTACATCTATATAATTAGCTATTATACTTATCTACCAACGTTGAAATAAAGTATGAAAAGAGAATGCTTAATGGATAGGATTGAATCGAACTCTGGTTGGTAGCTAAAAATTTGCAGTGTTTTATGTATTTTCTGTATATTTTACCAAGCAATTGAAATAAGAGCTATCAAGAATTCACAAAATTGTTTTGATTTCAAATGCATGCCAAAAGCTTTCAGAACCTGGACCTTATCATCTTAAACAATAGGAAAGCAAATCTCTCCTTCCTGGTCCTGAATTGAATGAAAAGAGAAGTTTTACTAACGCTTGATAAAACTGAATTGTGATAACATAATGACCCTGAGAGGGGGGGGGGTATTCTGGTATATTTTGGATATGGTTAGAGTACAAATTACCCAAAGAAATATTTCACATCAATTTGGACCCAAATGAATTGTTTTTCTCACACGACATGTCGCGACATGTCACGACATACCCAAAAATTAATCAAATCTGCATCTTAAATCTACGAAAAACCACCTGAACATACATAGTGTAATAGATTATGATTTTAGTAACGTTGCTTGATTTTAATTGTGTTTGTACAGTATATCTTTCTCTATCATTTTTACAATTTCCCAGAATTGAGATCCAAACCAGCAAGCCAGATTTTCAAGAATCCAAAAAAGTAACTGCATAAATGACAGAACCAAAAAATAATTCTTGCAAAGATTCTAGACCCAAAAAGTATCCTCTACACTCCTTTCTGAAATATACCAGAGCACTCCTCTGGGATAATAGCATAATAAATGAAGGAAAATCATCATCTCTTATCCATGAATATAGGAAACTTCAGTTTTCAACGCTCTACCTCGTGTCTAAAAAAGTTGTGCCCCGTTTGCCTGGAGATTGCAACTAAACGGCAAAAGATTCTCGCCAAGCTTTTATATGATATTGCGCTCCAGATGTTCTTATAAAATGTGCTGCCATCCCCGTAATCTGTTGAAAAATGATGGAGCGATGACCTTCTAAAGAACAAATTTGCCTAACGACTGAAACCAACGGTCGGCCATTTTGTCTTACTATTTTGCAGAGATAAATAGCTTCATGTGAGGTAAGAAATGGTTTCTGTGAGGTATAGTTTCTATGAGGTAAGAAATGGTCGAACTCTCTGAAGATTATCGGAATTTTTACGAGAGCTATGACATTGGAGGTTGGTGTTTCATTTAATCCATGAAGCTCTTTATCACTGCAAAATGTTAAGACAAAATGGCCGATCGCTGGTTTCAATCATCAGGCAAATTTGGTATTTTGAAAGTCGTAGCTCCATCATTTTTCAACAGATTTTTATGGGAATGATAGTAAATTTTAATTGAATATCTGAAGAGCGACGTCATGCAAAAGTTTGGCGAGAAGCCTTTGCCGTTTTGTTGCCATCTTCAGGCAAACGGGGTAAAATTGCTTTGGGAAACATGCGGTATAATGTGACTGTAATTTCCAAGTGTTTCCATGCATACTTCAAACTCAAGGATTTTACATGAATGCCTTATTACAATGCTATACGTTAGCTATACTTTAGCTGTGCTATATGCCGATTCTGATTAAAAACACAGCAATCTTCAAAACTATTTTATTAATTTACAGCACCACAATGCTGGGATGAGCAATCCAGACTTTCAAATGGATGAAGAAGGCAAGGATTTAAATTCAGATCCAATTATTTATATTGATTGTTTCAAAATATGCTCCTAGCAGACAGGGATGTTCAGAGGGCGCAAGACTTCATTAGGCCGGATTTTTGCTAGAAAAAGGTTCATTTTTGAAAATTTTTCCAAAATTGGTGGGGGGCTGCCGCTTCCAGAGCCCCCTGGCTCGCTTATGCAAGACATCTTGACCAAAATTCAACAAATCCCAAAGCAAAATTGCTGTTTAAACAAATGTGTATGCACATGAAACTTGTTACGAATGGTACCTTACAGTAAGAACCCACCTGAAAGAGACTTTTGGGCTACTGAAAAATGATTAGTCCCCCTACATATAAGAAACGCTTGAGGCTTATACCCAAAAATGAAGTTTATTGTATTTTGATCAACGCTAAGCCCTGGTCTGACGGTATGGGGAGTATTCCATTGCATGCAGGGCTCATAAGAAATTGCTACAAAAATGTCTTTGATTCAACAGATTTTTACCAAATTTTAATTGATGTTCTTGGCATTCATTAGTAACATACACATATGGCTAATTTATCTATAAATGATCATTTTCTGTTGTAACTTATTCTTCTAAACTTTCCAGAAAATACATTAGAAACTTAAGAAGTTTTCAGCCTAACAAATATATCAGAAACTTTTTAGGCTGATGTGTGAAAAATACGTTTCTTGAATGCGGGGTAGAAGCGCTGTAAAACATTCATGTTGAATTAGTTAAACATTGCTTTAGTATTTTTTTAAAAATAGCCCCATTCGCGAAAACAACTTTCTTAATCGATGCATAATTCAAAAAATTGGCTAATGTAGCTCAATAAAGAGATTAATAGGCTCAAATTCAGTAGTTTCATTCCATCCCATTTCACTTCACTTCATTTCATTTCACTTCATTTCATTTCACTTCATTTCATTTCACTTCATTTCATTTCATTTCACTTCATTTCATTTCATTTCACTTCTTTTCATTTCATTTCACTTCATTTCATTTCATTTCATTTCACTTCATTTCATTTCATTTCATTTCATTTCATTTCATTTCATTTCATTTCATTTCATTTCACTTCATTTCATTTCATTTCACTTCATTTCATTTCATTTCACTTCATTTCACTTCATTTCACTTCATTTCACTTCTTTTCATTTCACTTCATTTCATTTCATTTCAATTCATTTCATTTCACTTCATTTCAATTCATTTCATTTCACTTCTTTTCTTTTCATTTCATTTCATTTCACTTCCTTTCATTTCATTTCACTTCATTTCATTTCACTTCTTTCATTTCATTTCATTTCATTTCACTTCATTTCATTTCACTTCATTTCATTTCACTTCATTTCATTTCATTTCATTTCACTTCACTTCTTTTCTTTTCATTTCATTTCATTTCACTTCACTTCTTTTCATTTCATTTCATTTCATTTCACTTCATTTCATTTCACTTCATTTCATTTCACGTCATTTCATTTCATTTCACTTCACTTCATTTCATTTCATTTTTGCAAACATTTACGCCTCAGAGTAAATGTGGTTTAACTACAAGGGTTAGCACAGTTGTTTCCTTCCCCCCCCTCAGTCCCCTCTCCCCCTGTCACGCATCTCATACTTCCCAGCATGCATCATGCTGTGAGTCCTCCTCGTGCATCAAGACTCGATCAAAAACGAATTTCAAGGCGAAGCTGCAGAAGAATTTCGATGATTATTCAATCAAATGCAAAAATAACGACAAGTTCAGCGAATAGATCTTCTATCAGTACCTTGTGGTCACTGATGTAAAATAAAAGTCGACCATTTTGAAGGTTACCACCGAAAGATGAAGGATTTCTGTCTGCAGCAGAGCGCGCCACAGTTGGCCTAAGGAATTTGTATGAACCTTGCCCAACACCAATTCAAATTGCGTTCACTTCAGTCCAGCGTAGCACCACCATAACGCCTTATACCTCATCTGCAAGAAGTCGCTGTAACCGAACATTGATTCGAGGTGGAACATTGTTCTATTTCAACCCGAAAGGTTAACAACGCAGCACAAGGATCAATTCAAGTTCTTCTTCCCGACACAAACACTACTAGAAGTCACAAGATACCACAAACAAAACCTTTCCTTACGAACGAGCAAAAAGGAGTAAAGAAAGAGAAAGGAAAGTCAGGTCTGTCAACAGCAGAACTAAAACTGGTAACAGTGTCAATCATCTGACAGACAACAGTAAAAATGAAATCAAAAAGAGAAAAGCAACAAATAGTATTTTGAACTGAAGCAAATCTCTTCGTTATTGGCTGGCAGCCAAATTCTTCAATCCTTGGTTGGCAGTTTGGATCAAACTGCATCAAGCATCACCTATCCTCTTTGCCGCTGGCGGCATTATCCACATGTAAAGATTCACAGTTACAGCCAGGTGACGTATTTCAAATTTCTCTCCGCAGTTACAGCCAATTTTCTTAAAGAGAATCAACGGGGATAAAAGCACGGCGCGGAAGGAGTCTGCGCATTCTATTATTAGGACTATTAGCATATTGTATTTGATTTGTCAAGACGTTAGTGGATATTGTTTATCCAGAGGAATAATAACGTGCGTAGGAGTTTCCTTGTCCTATTTATAGACTGCCTCTACTTAGCTCCGTTGATTCACTTTGAGTTGCCTATCCATTTAAAACAAAGAACTAAACAATACAGCAAAACAACAGCAAAACTGTCACACACACACAAGGAAATTAAACACCTAGACCCCCATGTAGCCACGAATCTCTAAAGCATCGCTACAGGGGAATTTTCCAACTCACATCCAAAGCTCAAAACCCAAGAACCAAAGCAATAATAACCACTGGCTTTAGGCTTAAAATGATGCGGTTTGCTACAATAAAATTAACTCAAATCAACTTCAAATAGACCAAATATACGCATAAACGAAGCATAATCAAAACGAATAAGAAACTAACGAATAATGCATACACAAGGAGTAACGAAGAATACAGAATACGAAGAAATTAATACAATACAACAGGGTCAATTATACTTACAAACTTTATTTCCTCGTAGCTATAAAGGCTCAGCAAAATCCAAAGCAAATGCCACCGCGTGCTGCCAAAGTTTCTTCGTGTCCCGGTCTTCTATCATGTTCACCTTCACTGTCTCTAGAAGCCCCGAAAGCAAGGCGCGCTTCGCTTTTATAGCTACGAGCATCGAACCGAGGCTTACAACTATGCTACGTGTCACTATATTACTGAACCAAATGAACAAAACAACTATACGACGTAAACAACTTAACAGATGAAAAACAACCAAATTTAATACACAGGGGACAACAGGTCCCGTGTCCCTAGAGTACATTTGTGCGTCACACCCCATCCCCCCTTTTTCTTCTTGCTGCCCAATAACCTTGGCACAAGTAACATCCAGCACACAAACTCCACTACTCCCTTTTTGTGCCAACGGCTCAAAGAACAAGAAATTCGCGAACCAACATGAGCCAGCATTCAACCACCCATCAATCAAGGGCCAGGAGGGTTTTCAAAGGCCAGCGCGCGATGGGCTACACCAATATTGCTGTGTCCCCTAATATCCACATTGAGTGAGGGTCATATCTGGAAATCTGCAAAACTCGTCAGTCATCCGAGCAGTTTATTCACCTTGGGACAGGTAACACCCAGCACAAAAACCCCATCACCCCCTGTTTTTGTGCCAATGGCCCAAGGGACTATAAATTCACAAACATGACCCAGCATTCAACTACCCTATCAATTTTTCAAGAAGGCCTAATTACTGTGGGCTGCACAAATGTTGCTGTGTGACCTAATATCCACATATGTCATGATCATAGGGTGTGTCATGCCGTCCTGCAAGGAGGGAGTAGGCCAGCAAAATGCAATGCTGCCGTCCCCCCTTGGGGAGTAGGTCAGTCCCTGAGACTTAAGATAATGTCAAACCCTAAGGCCACCCAGAATGGGGTGGCCCTTACCGCGCTACGATACATATATTGAATGACATCATTAAAAATGTTCGAGTTTAGCAGCCCCTTACAATGATACGACCCATAAAATGTTCAATGGATTGCGGTTTGTTCTGCGATAGTGCAAAGAGAGAGTAGGCCAGCAATCAATGCTGCCGTCCCCCTTTGGAATTTTTTGTTTTGTTTTTGTTTTCTTTTTTCTTGTCATTTGCGTCACTTAATTCTGTCATCCTGCAAGAAAAAAGTAGGTCAGCAAAGGCAATTCTCCCATCCCCAATTGGGTAATAGACCAATTCTTGTCATCTGTGTTACTTTGTTCTGCCATCCTGCAAGAAGAGAGTAGGTCAGCACAATGCACTGCTGCCATCCTCCTTGGGGAGTAGGCAAGGCCGTCCCTCAAGCTTAAGATATATCAAGCCTAATGCCACCCAGAATGGGGTGGCCCTTACTGTGCTACAAAATACATTTGATGACAACATAAGAGTGGCTGAGTTTGGCAACCCTTTGCTGAAGTTTCAGTACAATGGGGATGGGGAACCTGAAGAATGAAAGAGCCTCTTACTGTTCAATGGATTTAAGAGTATAGCTAAGGAGAGGGAGGGAGGGGAAATTCGTTTTTGATCGAGTCTTGATGCACGAGGAGGACTCACAGCATGATGCATGCTGGGAAGTATGAGGTGCGTGACAGGGGGAGAGGGGACCGAGAGGGGGGAAGGAAACAACTGTGCTAACCCTTGTAGTTAAACCACATTTACTCTGAGGCGTAAATGTTTGCATTAA